>OY997264.1:112442298-114842298 GCA_963921465.1 Triticum timopheevii
ATGGATGATGTGGATTACCTTGTTGAAAACAACACAAGGGATGATTTTTGCTTATCATCGGTAATGGATGGGACCCATGGTAAGCCCACTTTGAAGATAATCCTGAGTAGTAATTACCGAGAGGGCAACCCATGGTAAGATTGGCGCAATGGGGTGCAAGTTGGAAACAAAATGCAAATGGTGGGACTGTTCCAACCATCATATCTGCCTAAGATTCGGATCTGGTTAGAAATAGGATACTTCAGACTCAACATGTCTTAAAAGAAGAGTTGCAACACAAATCGATGAGATGATGTTGCAAGATTCTCGGGGGATGAACTACGATAGCAAGCTCCAAAACATGAGCGGGTTCTGCTACACACATGTGAACACGCTGTCCTAGACAAGCATGACCACATAGTAGTCTTATAATAAAATACTACCGAGTTCAGGTGGGGAACCATCATCGAGGATATCGAAGTCTTGTGCACTTAAATTAGACTTCTTTACCTAGAACAAGTCATTCAGTGGCTTGGTGTGCTACAGAATTCATATGGAGTGGAGGTAATTAATCTACCAAACCATAGTATACCTTGCACATGCATGACTGACTTGGGACGATTCCAAAGGAAGCAAAACTAACTTTCTCAAATTCACGGCGGCAACTTGCATCGAATGCACATGAATGAGAGGAACTCACTTCTTTCATCGAAACATATACTTCATGAACGGAGCATGAAGAAAATGCTTACACAATTTCCCAACACTAGTTGGATGTTCAACACGAATCATGGAGGAAACAAAATGCCGCTGATGGGCTCAACAGCAACTCATCGGAATTTCCATATCACTGGACTTCCACCATTATGTGAACAATGTGATAGTATTGGTCAGACCAAAAGATGTAATGGTGTATGCTCGAGGGATTAACCATGAGTAAGAGAACATTACGAACATCGTTGGTTCTGATTTGACTTGACGATAGCCCATACTCAAATCAAAGTTTTGACAAGGACATAAACCCAACAACTGATCACGAGGACCAATCGATGGAGATATCATCTTTCTTCAACACACACACACACACACACACACACACACACACACACACACACACACACACACAAGGATATCCCTTAGAAATGAACTAAGCCGGACAAGCTTTCATCTTCCGACTCTCCAAGTTGTTTAGCTTAACCAACTAGATCAGGGGTATCCAACACAGAATCTCAGAGAATGGGTGGCTTACAAGAAGACCAACCTGATCACGAGCTCAACATAACAGTCAGGGGACAACCTGGTGATACCTCCGAGAAGATATTCGGAAAATCGCGAACCACCGATACGTTACTAAGCTCGAGAACAATCTTGCTTTCGAGGCAAGATGATCTGATCAAATAAGCCAGGGATTGACACCATCCTAACTCTTTGATCGAAGAGTGCACCACGAAAATGGACTAGGTAACACAATCTATCTTAGAATGATGATTCAATAACCAACACGCTAAGAATGAGAATATTGCCCATTTACTACCAAGCAACGAGTTGCTCGGAGTATTGATTTCACACATCACAATTCACTTATCGGCATTTCGGTTACAACAACACGAGGACTGAGGAATGAATGATGATGGTGAGAAGTACCATTGCATCAAGAATTCATAAGAGATGGTGCAATTCCTATGATATTCTTGACATAAATAGGGTAATACTCCAAGGTAGAACAGAACAAAAGCTGGTTTGGCATTTGATCTGCGGAATACAATTACTTTGACCCAATCCTAGAAATGGATAAGGTACTCGAGTTTGTTTCTCCTAGTCATTCTGGAAATGGACCGACGGACCATAAAGATAGTAGGCATCGATGAGCATCAATGCATGACATGCTCTTAACCATCAATTGACATACGAAGGTCAGAAAACAAGTAAAGAGGGACAACTCAAAGAAACATTCGGTTTTCTGAGTTACGGATGCATAGATTTAGTATGTCAAACAAATTCAACATATTTCTCCCAGATAATCCACGCAGAAAGGTAGGACTGGCAGATTCACAATGCAGAATGGAGAACTCATCAAGAGCACTCTGGTTGTGATCTTTCAGTTCAACGAGGAACTTCTGCCATAAGTAGTTCATGGTATTAGGATGAAGGATATAACACGGACCTCGAGGACTATCGCAAAGGTTACTAACAACCTAAGGAACAAGCAAACACTATCAACACGAGGTAAGTAGGGTGAATCTCAGGTTTAAAACCCCAGGAGTAGAATACCTACTACTAAGTGGCATCATGGGATGCTTTCGAGAACGATAGCCAGATTTATCACACTGGGGATATAAAGCATTGCTAGACTAGTGGGTGGTTCTCTAGGATGCCTAGGGTCATAATACTAGCTCCAACATATATGTCAAGGCAATGGAGTACCTCAACAGACCGTTTAGTGTGCTTAATCTGGCCCAAAAGGACATCGGAAACGGGAAGAAGGGATTTGCAAATGCATCATATTATTTAGAAACCTGGGATGACTCGGACAACATAACAGCTGTAAATGCTTAGAAAAAGATTTGAGACATTCACAAGGTTTGGTATAGTCACTTAACAACATCATTTCAAGGTTTTGGTTCAGCTGACAACATACTAAAAGTAGTAGAAACTGAATTGAGGCCTGAAACCAACAATCCTAAGATTCTACGGATTAGTAACACGTGAACCTAATAGGGAGATGAGATCCTAGTCCTTAACCCCGGTAGAAAAGAAGAGGCTGACTCAGATCAGAAGGGCATAAGGTATAAGGAGTAAAAAGAGCCTTACGTTCCCTTCCCCAATCAATTCCCTTACATAAGTAAAGCATTTCTAGACACAACTCCGACCAGTTTGGCTTGGTAATCCTACAGGCAGTCAGGCTTTGATACCAAAGCTGTTAGGACCCCGACTCAAAGGCACACCGATCTAGCATGTAACACCACATATCACTTTGCAGCCTCACGCACGGTATTCCCACGGGTGTCGCCTTACCAGGCCCAGGACCGTTTGCGCCTTTTGGCACACGTATATGATAGTGTCGCTAGCACCCATATGACAAGGAGCCCGGGCTGACATGGCTAGTCGTGAACCCAAAGTGGCACTAACTTACAGGGACAGGCGTACATGACCCAACAATGAACGTGTCGGTCATCAGCGAGTGAATCCGGGCTGTAGCAATTGGGCTAGTAGGACTCCGGTAAACCAAGCTGTAGTAGGCTAACAGGACTCCAATAGTCACCGTGTGACATTTCCCCGACGGGATAGACACAGGAACGAAGAAGGACACATGCCGGCCAGCCTAAGTGTTCCGGAGCAGTAGCAAGCTACCAAGGCTCAGTGGAAGCACTAGGAGACATTTCCCGCTAAGAGAGGCTACCAAGGATAAACAACTAGATAGTCAGATCCCACACATACCAAGCATTTCAATAACATACACACAATATGCTCGATATGTGCAATACAACATGGCATCACAACATGACTCTACAACTCAAGTATGTATTCATTAGGCTTCGAGGAGCCAGATATTACAAACATGGTCCCATGACCCAACATTCAGAGCATACAAGTCAAGCACATGCGGAAGCTTAACATGTCCGAGTATAGACATCTACGAATGAAAAAGGCTGATAAGCCTGACTATCTACCAGATCCTGCCCAGGGGACGAGATCGTAGCTGAGGTAACAAGCTAAACGTCGAAGTCCACGCGGAATTACTAGTGAGATGGAACTCTCTCTGCAAAAACATAAAATAGGCAAACATGAGTACAAATGTACCCAACAAGACTTACATCAGAACTATCTACATATGCATCGGTATCAATAAGGGGGGTGGTGGAGTTTAACTGCAGCAAGCCAGCTTTGACTCGGTGTCTATCCTGATCTACGACTGCAATGTAACTCTTTTGAGGTGGCGCACATGAGTCCACATATTCACCATAACAATACACCACTATGGATCCGCTCCCGTCTCCCTATGAGAACGCCATCCGTAGCACTCACGCTTATCTTGTGTATTTTAGAGTGTCCACTTTCACTTGTCTATGAACTGTATAGGCAACCAGAAGTCCTTTACCGCGGACACGGCTATTCGAATAGATAATGTTAACCCTGCAGGGGTGTACTTCTTCACACACGCTCTCACCACTTATCGCCGTTTACACGACATGTACTCGGCAACCTTCAAGCGGAAACCCAGCGATGGTGTCGGCCACGACCTGATTAACCACAGAAGTCTCTCATCCAGGTTTATCGCGTATTCGGGTTCCATCCGCAAGGAGATCCGGCCGGGGTGTCGCTCACGGCCCCAAACGATGTGTGTAGGGTTCCCAAGCCCACCTCGATGGGTGGATCTACGCTTGGTACATCGTGCCATGGTGCCTAGTCTGTCCCTAGCCCACCTGTACCGGGTGCCACTTGGTAGACTACTAACACTACCTACAAACACCAGAAACTAGTTGCAACTCCTGGACAGAGATCAAGGTGGTTAATAAGTCAAGAGGGGCACTTAAGCATTCCAATGCATGGTAGTAGCTGTTCATGGATCACAAACACAGAACTCAGTTCCTGAGGACGGCTTCAATGAGACAACCCACCATGTACTCCTACATGGCCTCTCACCGCTACCTTTACCAAATCGTGTTCACACACTTAGCTCTCAACAGTAGGACATGTTTCACAACATTCCAATTCATCCCCGAATCAAACCTAACACAACTCTAAGCAGTAGCAGGCATGATAAACAAGCATGAATGAGTAGGCACATCAGGGCTCAAACAACTCCTACTCATGCTAGTGGGTTTCATCTATTTATTGTGGCAATGACAAGTCATGCAGAGGAAAGGGGTTCAACTACCGCAGCATGTAACAGTTGATTCGTTGTTGTCCTAATGCAGTAAAAGAGAGCAGGAGTGAGAGAGTGGGATTGTATCGAAATGAACAAGGGTGTTTTGCTTGCCTGGTGAGGGAGTCCTGGATTAGGGGGTATCCGGACAGTCAGACTATATACTTTGGCCGGATTGTTGGACCGTGAAGATACAAGACTCAAGACTTCGTTCCATGTCTGGATGGGACTCTCCTTTGCGTGGAAAACAAGCTTGGCGATCCGGATATTAGATCTCCTTCTTTGTAACCGACTATGTGTAAACCCTAGCCCCCTCCGGTGTCTATATAAACCGGAGGGTTTGATCCGTATAGGGACAATCATAATCATCATAGGCTTGCTTCTAGGGTTTAGCCTCTACGATCTCGTGGTAGATCAACTCTTGTAATACTCATATCATCAAGATCAATCAAGCAGGAAGTAGGGTTTTACCTCCATCGAGAGGGCCCGAACCTGGGTAAAACATCGTGTCCCTTGCCTCCTATTACCATCAGCCTTAGACGCATAGATCGGGACCCCCTAGCCGAGATCCACCGATTTTGACACCGACATTGGTGCTTTCACTGAGAGTTCCTCTGTGTCATCGCTGCAAGGCTCGATGGCTCCTTCAATCATCAAAAACAATGTGGTCTAGGGTGAGATTTTTCTTCCCGGACAGATCTTCGTGTTCAGCGGCTTCGCCCTGCGGGCCAATTCGTTTGGCCGTCTGGAGCAGATCGACAGCTACGCCCCTGGCCATCAGGTCAGGTTCGGGAACTTGAACTACACGGCCGATATCCGCGGAGACTTGATCTTCGATGGATTCGGGCCTACGCCGGGAGCGCCGAACAGTCACGACGAGCATGGCTTAGACCTGCTGTCGGACAATACTCGGTATACCGCACCAGCAGGAGCTTCGGACCTAAATCCTGGGCAGGTCATGTCATCCGAGGATGGGTGGATAGCCTATGTCACAGGACCCCCAGACTCATGTCCGGCTGTAGGTTCCAGACCGTGCGCCCCCGAGCCCGCTGAATCTGGTTGGGCTCTGGTTATGGAGTTCACCGTTGCGGATATCTTCCAGCACTCGCCCTTCGGCGACATGCTGAACTCATTGAAGTCTCTCTCTTTGTCAGGAGACTCTCGGCCGAACTATGTCCGGCTCGAGTGGGAAGTAGGCGACGAGGGAATTCGTTGCCCACCCACCACCCACTTCATTGCCATTGTCGATGATTTGACCGACATGCTTGACTTCGACTCTAAAGACATCGACGGTGTGGACGATGATGTAGGAGAAGAACAGGAACCACCGCCCATGGGGCGCTGGACAGCCACCTCCTCGTACAATATATATATGATGGACACTCCAACAAAAACCAATGGCGATGAGGCAATGGAGGATAACCCCTCAAGGAAGAAAGCAAAGCACGGGCGTCATCGGCGCTGCTCCAAGCCCCGCCACAGCAATACCAGCACGGGAGACGAAAACAATCCGGATGGTGCCGAAGATGAATACAACCCAGATCAGCCTGCCTTCGAGCAGGCCGAACAGGAAGACGGGCAGGTCAGCCCAGACGAACAGGCGACAGACGGATACCCGGAGGAGGACAACCACATGCCCCCTCCGAAGACGAGATAAGCCTCGACGACGATGAATTAGGCGTGCCTGAGGATCTCATAGAGTAGGAGCGCTTCAAGCGTCGGCTTATGGCCACTGTGAGGAGCCTGAAAAAGAAGCAGCAGCAGATTCAAACTGATCAAGATCTGCTCACAGATAGGTGGACTGAAGTCCTGACAGCCGAGGAATACGGACTCGAGCGCCACACCAAAGGTTACCCAAAGCACAAGCTGCTACCTCAACTCAAGGAAGAGCCAGCACAGGACGAGGCTGACCGGCCACCTCGTGGCCAGGATAAAATGGCGTATCAGCCCGAATACCAGCCTGTACCCCCACGCCAACACACTACGGCCCGGGGCAATAGGCAGGACCTGCGAGATATACTGGAAAACAAGGCAGGACAACCAAGATCGATCTACGGATCACGGGGGCGCGCCCCAACACGTGACGATGATCGTCATGCCGGATACACTATCAACAAGTCCGGCCGGGCTGAACATAGCCAACCAGACTTATTTGAACTGTGTAGCCACATAGTCCGGCATAGAGGCACCGCACACCCCCTCTGCTTCACTGACGAAGTGATGGATCACGAATTCCCAGAAGTGTTTAAACCCGTAAACATCGAATCATACGATGGCACAACAGACCCCGCAGTATGGATCGAAGATTTCTTTCTCCACATTCACATGGCCCGCGGTGACGATCTACACACCATCAAGTATCTTCCCCTTAAGATCAAAGGACCGGCCCGGCACTGGCTAAATAGCCTGCCGGCAAATTCCATCGGCAGTTGGAGAAACCTGGAGGACGCGTTTCTCGACAACTTCCAGGGCACGTACGTGCGACCACCGGATGCTGATGACTTGAGTCACATTACCCAACAGCCCGGAGAGTCAGCCAGAAAATTTTGGACTCGGTTCCTAACTAAAAAGAACCAAATTGTCGACTGTCCGGACGCCGAAGCCTTGGCAGCCTTTAAGCATAATATCCGCAACGAGTGGCTCGCCCGACAGCTCGGCCAGGAAAAGCCGAAGTCCATGGCGGCCCTCACGACACTCATGACCCGCTTTTGCGCGGGCGAGGACAGCTGGTTGGCCCGCAGTAGCACCACGCCAATAAACTCCGGCACTTCAGATATCCGCGACAATAACGGCAAGCCACGGCGCAACAGACATAATCGTCGGAACAATGGCGACAACACCGAAGACACGGCAGTCAATGCCGGATTCAGTGGCTCAAAATCCGGTCAGCGGAAAAAGCCATTCAAAAGAAACAATCAGGGATCATCTAGTCTGGACCGCATACTTGATCGCTCGTGCCAAATTCACGGTACCCCGGATAAGCCAGCAAACCACACTAACAGAGATTGCTGGGTGTTCAAACAAGCAGACAAAATAAATGCCGAAAACAAGGACAAGGGGCTGCACAGCAACGATGACAAGGAGCCCCGGCGTCCGAACACGGGGGGACAGAAGAAATTTCCTCCCCAGGTGAAAACGGTCAATATGATCTATGCCTCCCACATTCCCAAACAGGAACGAAAACGAGCACTAAGGGACATTTATGCGATGGAGCCAGTCGCCCCAAAGTTCAACCCATGGTCAGCCTGTCCGATAACTTTTGATCGTAGGGATCACCCTACCAGCATCCGTCACGGTGGTTCAGCCGCATTGGTCCTCGACCCAATCATCGATGGATTCCACCTTACGCGAGTCCTTATGGACGGTGGCAGTAGCATGAACATGCTTTATCAGTACACAGTGTGCGAAATGGGCATCGATCCCTCAAGGATCAAGCCCACCAAAACCACCTTCAAAGGTGTAATTCCAGGAGTAGAGGCCCGTTGTACGGGCTCAATAACACTGGAAGTGGTCTTCGGATCCCCGGATAACTTCCGAAGCGAGGAGTTAATCTTTGACATCGTCCCTTTCCGTAGTGGCTATCATGCACTGCTCTGACGAACCGCATCCGCTCGATTCAATGCGGTACCACACTATGCATACCTCAAGCTCAAGATGCCAGGACCTCGCGGGGTTATAACAGTCAATGGAAACACAGACCGCTCTCTCCGTACAGAGGAGCACGCTGCGGCCCTCGTGGCAGAAGTACAAAGCAGCCTTCTCCGGCAAACCACCAATCCGGCGACAACAACCCCGAACACCGTCAAGCGAGTCTGGAGCACCCTGCAACAGGATCGCCAGGCATGCCAAAAGCGTTACTAGCAGTCCGGCCTCCGCCCTAGTCCCATTCAAGCAGCATTTGTGCCGCGCGTACACAATTACGCACTCAAAATACCATGGGCATAGGTGGAGGCGCAATGGTGATGCGGTCAACAGTGCGGTTCAACCGCAACATACTTTAATAACCCCCTTTTTCTCTTTCAGGACCCTACTTTCGGGCAGCCTCTTCAGATAGCCGGATCATCGGACTCATCTCAGGAGGGAAAACCAAGGAGGCAAAAGGCTTTACGCACAAAGGGAATACCCAGGTGGTATCTGTCAATGATCGTTATACCTATTTTATATACCTACATGCAGCCTGCCCTTGGATAAGACATGTCAAATAGTCCTATTGGCTTCGGCTCAACGCATTAATTGTGCACATATGCTTGGACGTATTATTTATCAATGGGAGATAATATATAGCATCAGCTTATTATTCCTATGTCCACATTTTCCCTAAAAATGTTTATTTAATATTGAACCCATACACTTTGGTACGGTCAGTTTGCCAGGGGCTTCTCAGGGTGCCCCTCAATACGGCAAGATAAGTCCGAACACTTTCAACAGTGCGGCACCCCGAACTTATAGCACTATATGCATCAGCTCCGAATCATTTCTTGGGTCAATAGTTGGGTTTGCCCGGCTCCCTTGTTTTGGTACCTTACGTTCCGTTATATCGGCTAAGGTAGTGCAGGGAGAACTACTGCAATTGTGTCCCAGTTCTTCCAGATGAGCGCCTCAATAGAGAAAGCCGAAAACTGACTGTCATGATGCGGCGAGGGCTGGTCGCTGTTCGAGAGGTCTTAAAATCCTTAAAGATTTTCCTCTTTATGCGAGGAGTCGGCCTCGTCTGATTTAGGCGTGTATAGCGCCCCATTTCGGCTTTCCGAATTCTAGGGGCATCGCCGCAATTTAAAATTATAGACTTCTATGGCTAAGTGAGAGTTAAAAGCCGCATAGTCCGATTGCCTTGTTCGTTGCGCCAAGCACCTCCTTCAAGGACCAAAAAATTGGATAAAAGTGTTTTGGGTTTTCCACGAACATGCCAGTACTAGTTACGTGGGGGCGGAAGGCGACGACTGGCCTACTTTCAGAATTCTATAAACAGCCGCACAGAAGGTAATATTTTAAATCAACAAAACGCTATATAGCGCAAACCAGTTCATTTTCATATTACAAAGACGACACGAGTACATTCACTCAAACATTGTGTCCTTGGTACATTCATCGGCCATGAGACGAGCACCTTTCATCACGCCATTATAATATTTCTCGGGGTAGCGATGTGCCTTGCCCTTCGGCGGTCCTTCCTTCACCAGCTTCTCTGCATCCATCATGGCCCAATGCATCTTCGCACGGGCAAAGGCCCGGCGGGCACCCTCAATGCAAACGGATTGCTTGATAACTTCAAGCCGTGGGCAGGCATTTACCATCCGCTTTATAAGGCCGAAGTAGCTGGCGGGCAGGGTTTCACCAGGCCACATCCGGACTATGAAATCCTTCATGGCCACTTCGGCCGCCCTGTGGAGTTCAACCAATTGCTTTAGTTGGTCACTCAGAGGCATTTGGTGTTCGGCTCCAGCATATTGGGACCAGAATAGCTTCTCCGTTGAGCTCCCTTCTTCGGCATGGTAGAACTCCGCGGCATCCGATATGCTGCATGGCAGATCTGCGAATGCCCCTGGAGAGCTCCGAATTCGGGTAAGTAAAAGAAATGTCTCCTCCACATGCTTGCTTTGCATAATGAATGCCTTACCTGCCGCTATCTTGTTGGCCGCCTGGATTTCCTGCTGGGCCTTTTGGGCTTCGGCCTTGGCATCTTTCATGCTCAGAAGGGCCTTCGCATGCTCAGACTCCTTCGTCTTGAAGTCACGCTCCAAGGACTCGAACTTCTTGCCGAGCTCCTGGAGCTCTTGCTGTACCTCGCCTAGCATCTTGCTTTTCACGCTCAATGCGCTCCATGGCCGCCTTGTTTTCGGCCTCGGATAGCGCTTTCTTCAGGGCCGCCACTTCGGTCGTGGCCCCTGTTACAAAATCATGATGCTTTTTGTTAGCGTCACCAATTTTTCCTACTATATGATATGTGAACAAGGTATCACTCACCTTTGTTCTCTTCGAGCTACCTCTTCATGAGGCGGAGCTCCCCTTCGGCCTGCTCCAGGTCCCGTTTAAGTCCGGTGACCTCTGCTGTGCGGGCAGCAGCGGCAAGCAGTACCGCCTGCTTATTCACATAGACACACACTGTTAGATTTCTGTGGTTTAGAGTTGACCCTCCATTTGGCTTTTCTTTCTGAACACCAAACAGAATATCAAGGGCTACTGTCTATTGGGGGATAATTTCTCACACTTTTGATTACTTACCACAAAGCCTGTCAGGAGGTTGTTGTAGGCTTCGGTTAATCCGCTTTTGGCGGACCGAACCTTCTGAATCACCGCACTCATAAGAGTACGGTGCTCTTCATCCATGGAAGCACCGCGAAGCACTTCCAGCAGACTATCCGACGCCTCTGGCGTAACGGAATTCATCGGCACGGCCGGCTCGCCCTCCTTAGCGAGGGGCTGCCTGCCCGAGTCCGGAACCTTTGGAGGTTCCGGTACAGTGTCCAGCTGGGGGCCCAACTTGCTGCGGCTCTCGTCAGCATAATCTGTGGGGATCTTATGCCCCATGTGCCCGGCGTCTAGAATTTTTCCTTGGGGCGTCTCCAAAGTCGCCTCCTCCTGCTCTGGGACCCTTTGGGACCCCACCTCCGTGTCATCCGCAGGCCGAGGGGAGGTGGCCGTTGGGAGCGAATTCATTGCCGAATCACTCAAAGACCCATCCGAAGAGGATACCTCGGGATGGGCCCTGGACGGGCTGTATATACATGTTCGGCGTTATAACAAACTATGAAGCTAAGTGGCACTATGGTATTAACAGGGTGCGGATACTTATGATCTCACCAGGGGCTTGCCCCTAGGCTGCCACTCCTCCTCGCTGTAGGCGGCTGTGGTGGAGTGATCCGGAAGGGACGCCTTTCCCTTCTTCGGCGTCTTAGCCTCCCCCTACGGGGCGACTTTCCTTTTCCTGTCCTCCCCAATATGGGGAGGCAGAATTTCTTCTTGTTTCCCCACGCCTCTGCGGAAGGAATCTGCCTCGTCGTCCTTGGACGACGAGTCTATGACGGCCTTGCGACGGGGACCCTTCCTAGTCCCCAAGGCCGCCCTCTTGGACCCTTCAGCCTCCCTGGATGGGGCGGACCTTTTCTTCTCCTCCCCCCCTTCGTGGGAGGAGTGTGCCTCATCGTCTTCGGACGAGGCGTCCGGTGTGACCTTACGCCGGAGACCCTTCCTGGTCCCCATGACCTTCTTTTCGGCCTTCTTTTCTGGCACCTTGTAAGGCGCCAGGACTAGCATCTCCATCAGGAGAGCGGTTGATGTGTCTTCTGGCAGTGGAGCCGGACAGTCGATCCGCACCGCCGTCACCACATAATCCTGATTAAATACACACGATGACTTAAAATCCTCCCATGAGTATGCTGGGAAAGGTACATCTGGTGATGGTCAGAAAACTCACCAGATGGGGGAGCCGCGTGGCGTGAAGTCCGCGGTCCTCGGATGTGGGAGGAGGTATTTTGGAGGCCTTGAATAGCACCTTCCATGCGTCCTTGTGTGTCGTGCCGTAAAGCTCTTGAAGTGTCTGGTGTTCGGTCAGAACGAACTCCCACAGATTAAATGCCCGTCTTTGGCACAGAAGGATTCGGCGGGCGAGCATGACCTGGACCACGTTGACGAGCTTGATTTTCTTGTCCATCATATTTTTGATGTAGTTCTGAAGTCCTGTCAGCTCCGCAGGTTCACCCCAGGCCAGGCCCTTCTTTTCCCAGGAAGTGAGCCGGATGGGGATTCCAGATCGGAATTCGGGGGCCGCCGCCTAGTTGGCGTCGCGCGGCCCGGTGAAGTAGAACCACCCTGATTGCCACCCTTTCACAGTCTCCACGAAGGAGCCGTCAAGCCAGGTAACATTGGGCATCCTGCCCACCATGGCGCTTGCGCACTCCGCTTGCTGGCCACTCACGATCTTCGGCTTCACGCAGAAGATTCGTAACCACAAGCCGAAGTGGGGCTTGATGCGGAGGAAGGCCTCGCACACAACGATAAAGGCCGAGATGTTGAGGACGAAGTTTGGGGCTAGATCATGGAAGTCCAGCCCATAGTAAAACATGAGCCCGCGGACTAAGGGATGAAGTGGAAATCCCAGTCCACGGACGAAGTGGCAAGGAACACGACCCTCTCGTGGGGTCCCGGAGTCGGAATGATCTGCCCTGCGTTCGGCAGCTGGTGCGCAATATCTGCGGCCAAGTATCCGGCCGCCCGGAGCCTCGTAATATGCTCCTCCTTGACGGTGGAGGCCACCCACTTGCCTCCTGCTCCAGACATGTTTGGCTGTGCGGAGAAGGCGTGAACTAGGACGCTGGAGCTCAAGGGTGCGAGAATGGAAAGGCGAAGAAGGAAGAAGGCATGGGTAAAAATGGGGAATCCTTATCCCTTTATAGAGGCGACGCAAACGGTGCGCCTCCCCACTTGCCCATTGAAAATCGCTTATTTCCCAAGCGCCACGATTGATGGCGCGGTTGGGTTACCCGTACTCGTATTGATGAGAATCCCGTGATAAGGGGACATGATCTCTGCTTCGACAAGATGTGCCGAGGAAACCGCCTCGCAATAGTTATGGGAAAACGGTTCGAATAATGACTCGACCGTAGTGTCATGTCACGTTATCTGAAGTTGTCAGCAGATTACATTTGTGGAAAATCATTCTCTCTACGGTGGTATGTGAGGATCGTCTTGCAAGGCCGGACACAGCTAAAGTGTTCGAGGTTTACTTTGGAGTATTCGGAGATGGAACCCGCCTTGCAATGTCGAAGACAATCTACGCTCCGGACTCATCGTCATTGAAGCCTGGTTCAGGGGCTACTGAGGGAGTCCTGGATTAGGGGGTATCCAGACAGCCGGACTATATACTTTGGCCGGATTGTTGGACCGTGAAGATACAAGACTCAAGACTACATTCCGTGTCCGGATGGGACTCTCCATTGCATGGAAAACAAGCTTGGCGATTCGGATATTAGATCTCCTTCTTTGTAACCAACTCTATGTAAACCCTAGCCCCCTCCCCTCCCCGGTGTCTATATAAACCGGAGGGTTTGATCCGTATAGGGACAATCATAATCATCATAGGCTAGCTTCTAGGGTTTAGCCTCTACGATCTCGTGGTAGATCAACTCTTGTAATACTCATATCATCAAGATCAATCAAGCAGGAAGTAGGGTTTTACCTCCATCGAGAGGGCCCGAACCTGGGTAAAACATCGTGTCCCTTGCCTCCTGTTACCATCAGCCTTAGACGCATAGATCGGGACCCCCTACCCGAGATCCGCCAGTTTTGACACCGACACCTGGCACTTCTGAAGATAGTATAGTTCTTTATCGGTGTCATTGAACTCATCGTCGGAACCACGTCTATCGAGAGGGGACAAACACCGGCAAACAAGGAAGAACACAATCAATGCAATGCATAATATGATGCATGATCATGACATGGGAATATGCTATGGTTTGGGCTAATGCAACTAGTAGCAGATTAAATGGAGTTGGTTTGAATCTAAGATTCAAATTCAAACTCCATATATACATGATAATGCCATAAACAGATTCTTTGGATTTTTCTGATCATTTTTCATATATAATTTATCTTATTTGGAGTTACAGATATTTTTCTATGAATTTTAGAAGTTTATACAATTTTCTGGAATTTTCTGAATTATTTTAAATCCAGAAAATTATTAACTGCATTAGCATTGCGTCACTGTGACATCAGCAAGTCAACTGCGGCTGACCTGGTCAAACCTGACCAGTGGGGGCCACTGGTTAGTCACACAGTGCTGTGTAGGTCTCCGACAGGTGGGGTCAGGTCAGCAGCCACATCAACAAGTCAACTCTGACATGTGGGGCGGTCAACAGGTGACGTGGCCAGGTCAAACTGACCTGTGGGGCCCATGGTGTTAGTTTAATCTAAATAGAAATAAAATCCAGGTTAATTAGGGCGTGGGCCCCAGGTGTCAGTGAGCTAGGGGGGTTAGTTAGGGCGTCATTAGCGGTAAGCACCCAGGGATTAGGCCGACGGCTAATCGCCGGCGAGGCCAGAGGTGATGCTAGTGCTCGGGATTGCGCTACGAGGCACGGTTCGAGCCGTGGCTGGGCGCGTTGGAGAGCCCTTGCCGGTGCGCGTAGAATGGTGCTGGTGGCCGGGCCTGTGGTGGCCGGAGTCGATGGCGGCGAGCTCAGAAGCGGCGGCCTGCATTCGGGTGTGCACGGAAATGCAGCTGCGGTGGCCTAAGCGATGCGTGCGTGGAACGTAAATCGTCTACGCGATGTGGCAAGCAGGATGGACATGCGCCCGAGACCAAATGGTCACCGGAGCGTCGGCGGCCGCAAGCACGCCGGCGGCGGGTTTCGGTCGTTGGCGAAGCGGCAGCTATGGCGTGCAACCAAGAAAACGAAGAGGGGGAGAAGGAGCAACAGCTCACAGCGGTTGCAGTGAAGCAGACGGCGGGCTTGGAGGGGGTTGGAGCTGAGCGAGGCGGCGAGGGGGATCTCCGGCGGCCGACGGCGAAGATGAAGATGATGGAATCGCTTCGGGCGTCCTGCGGGCGCGTGCTTCGTCTTGGAGCTCTGTGGCGTCGGGGCGGAGCCTTTGGGCATGGCGGAAGGGTGAGGGGTGGCTCTGGGCACGGTGGCAGCGAACGGCGGTGGCGGTCGCTCTTGGGTGCGTGCGACAGAGAGAGCAGAGGAGGGGCATGAGCTCGAGGGAGTGAGCGAGAGGGACTACGGGGGCTGCGTGGCGCCTCCAGACGCTCGGTCGAGGGTGGGGGAGGAAGCAGGAGGTGGAAGCAGGAGGTGGCGTCCGGTGCGCGCGCGGGCGACACTCCTCTGCCTTCTGGCAGAGGTGGGAGACGACTGGCAATTGCCAGTGGCTGGGCGGCTGGAGGAGCTGGGCCAGGTGGGCTACTAAGTAAGTCAGGTGGGTCTCTCTCTCTTCTTTTATTTGTTTCTGTTTTCTATTATTCTGTAACTTTAGGGCTTTATTAAAAATACCAAAACAATCTCAAAATTCATGAAACTACTCAAGGCTATTGTTTGGAAAAATTCCAACAGTAAACATTTTAGTTCATGAATATTTGGACATTTAAAATATTATATACCATTTAAATGTCCAAATGCAAATAGCATATGATTTAATTCAGTGACCTTAATATGACCTAGAAAATTGTGAACCAATTTTTGTCAGAGGTTCTAACCCAAGACAAAAATGATGGACATTTTAGAAGGACATTTCAGGCACATTGAAAATGATTTTAGTAAAACCTAGTTTTAGGAGGGGTGTTGGGGGTTCTGTCATCCCCATTTCAAGTTTCTAAGAAATTTAAACATGATGCATCACTCTGATGCAAGCACTAAGCATTACGAGAACTAGGGATGTGACAGTTGCCTAATCACAAACAGTTCATCCGAGCGAACCGTATGCTGTGTTTCGCACACATCTTCATCTGGCTGCCCATTTCTTTTGTTCCCCCTCATCGCAAATAGTTAACTGAACTGAACCGTATGCCCTGCATCGCACACTCAACAAAAATCTGAACCTTGTTTGATGCATCCGTCATTGCAAACGTTTTGCACATTTTAGACGGTTCTCTGACACCACCGTTTGCAATTATTGCATCGCACACAGTTTCTCGAAGGGTCTCTAATCATAGTGTCGCATTAGCAGCATCCTGCAGTAGTGAAGTGTGGACACCGACAACTGGAATGAAATGTGTGAACATGAATGTAATGTCAGTGGGAATACATACTCCCCCAAGCTTAGGCCTTTGGCCTAACTTGGTAATCACCAGTCGTAGAAGCCGCGAGGTCCAATGTTGAAGTGCTGGGGAGCAGGCACCATAGGGTCCCATTGCTGAGGCTCCTCCTATGCCGCAGCCAGGTTGTTCCGGTAAGTGACAATGTCCTCAAGCATAATCCTGTATCCACCCCTGGCAACATGATCAAACAAAGCAGGTGTAGTGATAACCCACAAGTGTAGGGGATAATTGTAGCCTCTTTCGATAAGTAAGAGTGTAGAACCCAACGAGGAGCTAAAAGTAGAACAAATATTCTCTCAAGTCCTATCTGCCACTGATACGACTCTACGCACGCTTAGTGTTCGTCTTACCTAGAACAAGTATGAAACTAGAAGTACTTTGTAGGTGTTGTTGGATAGGTTTGCAAGATAATAAAGAGCACGTAAATAAAAAGTAGGGGATGTTTAGATAAAGAAGCAATACAGTAAATATAGCGACTGTGGAAAAGTGGTGGTAGGAGTTGTGAAATTGTCCCTAAGCAATTGACTACTTTACTAGACCGAAAGCAAGCTTTATGTGGGAGAGGCATAAGCTAACATACTTTCTCTTCTTGGATCATATGCACTTATGATTGGAACTCTAGCAAGCATCCGCAACTACTAAAGATCATTAAGGTAAAACCCAACCATAGCATTAACATATCAAGTCCCCTTTATCCCATACGCCACAACCCCCTTACTCGGGTTTATGCTTCTGTCACTCAAGCAACCCACTATAAGAGAATCATGAACGTATTGCAACACCCTACAGCGGGAATCCCTCATGCTTGTGCTACACGGAGGGCACAATAGGACAGCAACATAACCACAAGCAAATTAAACCAATCATAACAATTCATCAATCACCGATAGGACAATGAAAATATACTCAGACATCATAGGATGGCAACCCATCATTGGATAATAATATGAAGCATAAATCACCATGTTCAAGTAGAGGGTACAACGGGTTGCGTGAGAGTGGACCGCTGAATATAGATGGGGGAAGGTGATGGAGATGTTGGTGAAGATGATGGAGGTGTTGGTGTAGATCACGGTGATGATGATGGCCCCCAGCAGCGCTCCAGCGCCACCAGATGCAAGGGGAGAGCCCCCTTCTTCTTATTCTTCTTCTTCTTCTTCTTCTTCTTCTTCTTCTTCCTTGACCTTCTCCCTAGATGGGAGAAGGGTTTCCCCTCTAGTCCTTGGCTCCCATGGCGTGGGAGGGGCGAGAGCCACTCCGAGGTTGGATCTGTCTCTCTGTCTCTCTGTTTCCGCGTTCCCAGATTCTGCCCTTTCAGCGTTTCTTTTATATCCGGAGATCCGTAACTCCGATTGGATTGAAACTTTCGCCCAGATTTTTCTCCGAAAATTAGCTTTCTTGCGGCAAAAGAATAGCATCAGCCGCCTTATGAGGGGCCCATGAGGGTCAGGGGCACGCCCAGGGGAGGCAGGCGCACCCCCTACCTCGTGGCCACCTCGGGCACCGTCTCGCGTTGATTCTTCCTCCCATATTTCCCAAATATTCCAAAAATATTCTCCGTCCGTTTTTATCCCGTCTGGACTCTGTTTGATATGGGGTTTCTGCGAGACATAAAACATGCAACAAATAGGAACTGGCACTGGGCACTGGATCAATATGTTAGTCCCAAAAATAGTATAGAAAGTTGCCAAAAGTATATGAAAGTTGAATAATATTGGCATGGAACAATAAAAAATTATAGATACGACAGAGACATATCATGCAGGCAAGGGGATAATATCATGAGTATCCACACTGAAAACTAAGTTGTAAGGTATATCCATATCAGGGTAATTAGTAGCAAGAAAATGGTGGTCCTCCATAGCTGCTCTATCTAAATAAGCTTTGGGCAAAGGATGATCATACTGGCGTATCCGCACATTGAAGTGAGTCGCCAAGCGAGTAGCGTAAATGCCCCCATGTATTTTACCCTTGGATCTGTTAAGGTGAAGGTGACGTGCCACAATAGCTCCCAAGCTATAAGTGTTGTCGCCATAAAGTGCACGACGCAAAACAGCAAAATCTGGGCGCTAAGTGCACCCACCTTCTCTCTCGCTAGCAAGCACTTTGCAATAAATATAGGAAAATAATGCACGGCAGGAAACTACAAGCTAACAACGGTGGTGCTCGATACTCCTCTCTCATCTCCCACTGTCAGAGTACGGTAAAAACCTTCAAACTCTAAGGGCTTAGGCTCTACCAAATCCCCATCAGAAGGAAGCATGCATATGTCACAAAATTCAGTAAGTGGGTCTGGCGAGTTTCAACATATAAATTAAATTGCACCTCAGGGGGATTATTCCTGGAATGAAAATGAAAGTTTTGCACAAAGAAATTTGTGAGGAGATGATACTGTTCACATTTAGCTGTGATGAAGTCGGTGAGGCCGGCATTAGCAGCATATTGTGTGAACTCTTGAAGGATTCCGGCCCCTTCCATGAACGGATTATGCGGCCACTCGCATGGTCGTAGCTCTACCAACATCGGGGTATGGAGATCATTGTCAGATGACTCCCCAATAACCCCCTTGGAGTTTTTCCTGGAAGCAAACTTCCTAATAAAACTCATCTTTTTCCTATGAACAAAATTCTGAAATTTTTAGTCCACAAAATTTTTCTCAACAAAACTTCACAAAAATGATAGCAACTACTCATAGGGATGTATAGAGGCCATAGCAAGCATTCAAACTACTTAGAACTCTAAGAATCCAACATGCAAGCTCATCTACAGCAGCACCAAGAGTAGTAAATTATTCTAAAATCAAACCACTAAAACAAAAACTAATTGGACACATGGAGGAGTCACATAACAAGCAACAAATCTCCGAAACAGTTTCGGAAACGGAGCTTCGAGCAAGGAGATCGAAATCCGCGGTTTTGGGAGCAAGAACATGAGAGAGGGAGAGAGAGTGAGTGATAGTGATTTTTTTCTGGGTGAATGGAGTGATGTGGGAAGAAGAAGTGAGGGGGCCCACGTGGGGACCACAACCCACCAGGGCGCGCTTGGGGGTCCTGGCGCGCCCAGGTGGGTTGTGCCCACCTGGTGCACCTCCCTCTGATAGTATTTGCACCAGAAATTCGGAAATATTCAGGAAAAATCGTATTAAATTTTCAGAGCATTCTGAGAACTTTTATTTTTGGGTTATTTTTTATGGCACGAAAAACTCAGAAAACAAACAAAGCATGGCATTTTATTTTATTTAACTAAGAAAAATATAAAACAAAAGGTAGGGACAGAAGGTAGTGCTTACTAAATTCATCAACTTCATACCTCTAAAAAATGATCCATTAATAAGGTTGATCAAGTATTATTAATAACCACTTTCGATTAGCATGAAACCGAAGAACTTTCGTAAATCACTAAGTTATCTCAATGGGGATATGAATGTCCCCAACAGTAAGCATTTCATATTTCTTTTTAGCAGTAGGTAGAGGTAGCTGAAAACTTCCAATAGTGATCGGAGATTTTTCAATAACATTAATACCATTCACTTGGAATAGTTTCTTCGGAAAGTGCACAGTATGCTCATTACCATTGATATGAAAAGTGACCTTGCTTTTATTGCAATCAATAATAGCCCCTGTAGTATTCAAGAAGGGCCTACCAAGGATAATCGACATGTTGTCGTCCTCGGGCATCTCAAGTATAACAAAGTCAGTCAAAATAGTCACAAATACCGCTAGGTATGGCAGTTGATTTGTCAGCCATTTGCAAAGATATTTCAGTAGGTGTGAGTTTATTCAAATCAGGTCTTTTATATAAAGAGAAAGGCATAACACTAACACCAGCTCCCAAATAACATAAAGCAGTTTTCACATAGTTTCTTTTGATGGAGCAAGGTATAGTTGGTATTCCCGGATCTCCAAGTTTTTTAGGTACTCCATCTTTAAAAGTATAATTAGCAAGCATAGTGGAGATTTCAGCTTTCGGTATTTTTCTCTTATTAGTGATGATGTCTTTCATGTACTTTGCATAAGGATGCATTTTTAAGATATCAGTTAAGCGAGTTCGCAGAAAGACTGGCCTCAGCATTTCAACAAAGCGTTCAAATTCTTCATCATCTTTCTTTTTAGTTGACTTAGGTGGAAAGGGCATAGGGTTTTGAACCCATGGTTCTCTTTCCTTTCCATGTTTTCTGGCAACAAAGTCTCTTTTGTCATATCTTTTATTCTTAGGTTGTGGGTTATCAAGATCAACAGCTGGTTCTATCTCAACATCATTATCTGGTTCTTTATCATTTGTTTGAGTGTCTTCATGAACCTCATCATTATATTTTTCATTATTAGAAGGTGAGTGTTCATTACCAGATTGAGTTTCAGCATCAGAGATAGAAACTTCATTATCATTATCAAGAGGTTTTTCTATTTCAGGTTCACTAGAGGCATGCAAAGTCCTATTATTGTTCTTCTTCTTTTTCTTTTTAGAAGGACTAGGTGCATCAGTGTTAATTCTTTAAGAGTCTTGTTCAATTCTCTTTGGGTGTCCCTTAGGATAAAGTGGTTCCTGAGTCATTTTACCTCCTCTAGTGGCTACTCTAATAGCAAAGTCACTTATATTATTGTTCATTTCATCAAGCAACTCTCTTTGAGATTTAGCAACTTGTTCTAATTGAGTTTGAACAATAGAGGCATGCTTTCCTACACCTCTAACATCATTTGAGATCCTAAAAAAACAAGTCACTTAAGCGAGCAATCATATCAGAGTTGTATTTCAATTGTTTCATAACATTTGCATTGAAGTGATCTTGCTTTCTAATGTAATTATCAAACTCATAAAGGAATTGACTAGGATGTCTATTACGAGGATCATCACTATCATTGAATTTCATTAAATATTTTACCTCTACAACCTTAGGTGGTGGAGGTGCTTCAAGCCCATGTATTTCTTTGATAGGTGGTAAATTTTTAACATCTTCGGCTTTAATACCTTTTTCCTTCATAGATTTCTTTGCCTCTTGCATATCTTCAGGACTGAGACATAAGATACCCCTCTTCTTCAGAGTGGGTTTAATAGGTGTTGCAGGAGGAGTCCAATCATCATAATTTTTCAATATGTTATTCAGTAATTCTTCAGCTTGCACAATAGTTCGTTCCCTGAAAACACAACCAGCACAACTATCCAGGAAATCCCTAGAAGCATCGGTTAGTCCATTATAAAAGATATCAAGTATTTCATTTTTCTTAAGAGGAAGATCAGGCAAAGCATTAAGCAATTGGAGAAGCGTCCCCCAAGCTTGTGGGAGACTCTCTTCTTCAATTTGCACAAAGTTAAATATTTCCTGAAGGGCAGCTTGTTTCTTATGAGCAGGAAAATATTTTTCAAAGAAGTAGTAACTCATATCCTGGGGACTACACACACAACCAGGAGCAAGAGTATTGTACCAAGCCTTGGCATCATCGAGAACGGAAATAACTTGAGAATATAATAGTAGCGAATCTTCTCATCATGAGAAAAAAGGGTGGCTATATCATTCAACTTAGTAAGATGTGCCACAACAGTTTCAGTTTCATAACCAAGGAAAGGATCAGATTCAACCAAAGTAATTAACGCTGGGTCGACAGAGAATTCATAATCCTTATCATCAATAAAAATAGGTGAAGTAGCAAACTCAGGATCACATTTCATTTTAGCATTCAGAGATCTTTCCTTATACTTGCATAATAATTTCTCTAGATCATCTATATCCTTACAAGCAAGAATATCTCTAGTTGCCTCCTCACTCATAGTATAACCTTTCGGTACCTTTGTCAATTCATATCTAGGAGGACTAGTTCTAGTAGGTGTTTCAAGATTTTCAATTTCAAGTTCATCGTTGATAAGTCTCCAACGTATCTATAATTTATGAAGCACCCATGCTATTATATTATCTGTTTTGAATGTTTATGGGCTTTACTAAGCACTTTTATATTATTTTTGGGACTAACCTATTAACCGGAGGCCCAGCCCATATTGTTGTTTTCTTGCCTATTTCAGTGTTTCGAAGAAAAGGAATTTCAAACGGAGTCCAAACGAAATGAAACCTTCGGGAGCGTGATTTTTGGAACGAACCTGATCCAGGAGACGTGGAGCTGAAGTCAGGGAAGCTTCAAAGAGGCCACGAGGCAGGGGGCGCGCCCACCCCCTGGATGCGCCCTCCACCCTCATGGGCCCCCTGACCGACTTCTTTCGCCTATATAAGTCCATATACCCTAAAACCATCGAAGAACAATATAGATCGGGAGTTCCGCCACCGCAAGCCTCTGTAGCCACCAAAAGCCTCCCGGGAGCCCGTTCCGGCACCCTGTCAGAGGGGGAACCCATCACTGGTGGCCATCTTCATCATCCTGGCACTCTCCATGACGAGGAGGGAGTAGTTCACCCTCGGGGCTAAGGGTATTACCAGTAGCTATGTGTTTGATCTCTCTCTCTCTCTCGTGTTCTTGAGGTGATACGATCTTCATGTATCGCGAGCTTTGCTATTATAGTTGGATCTTATGATGTTTCTCCCCCTCTACTCTCTTGTAATGAATTGAGTTTTCCCTTTGAAGTTATCTTGTTGGATTGAGTCTTTAAGGATTTGATAACACTTGATGTATGTCTTTCCGTGCTTATCTATGGTGACAACGGGAAATTCACGTGATCCACTTGATGTATGTTTTGGTGATCAACTTGCGGATTCCGCCCATGAACCTATGCATAGGGGTTGGCGCACGTTATCGTCTTGACTCTCCGGTAGAAACTTTGGGGCACTCTTTGAAGTACTTTGCGTTGGTTGAATAGATGAATCTGAGATTATGTGATGCATATCGTATAATCATGCCCACAGATACTTGAGGTGACAATGGAGTATCTAGGTGACATTAGGGTTTTGGTTGATTTGTGTCTTAAGGTGTTATTCTAGTATGAACTCTATGATAGATTGAACGGAAAGAATAGCTTCATGTTATTTTACTACGGACTCTTGAATAGATAGAACAGAAAGGATAATTTGAGGTGGTTTCGTACCCTACAATAATCTCTTCGTTTGTTCTCCGCTATTAGTGACTTTGGAGTGACTCTTTGTTGCATGTTGAGGGATAGTTATATGATCCAGTTATGTTATTATTGTTGAGAGAACTTGCACTAGTGAAAGTATGAACCTTAGGCCTTGTTTCTTAGCATTGCAATATCTTTTACGCTCACTTTTATCATTACTTACCTTGCTGTTTTTATAATTTCAGATTACAAATACCTATATCTACCATCCATATTGCACTTGTATCACCATCTCTTCGCCGAACTAGTGCACCTATACAATTTACCATTGTATTGGGTGTGTTGGGGACACAAGAGACTCCTTGTTATTTGGTTGCAGGGTTGCTTGAGAGAGACCATCTTCATCCTATGCCTCCCACGGATTGATAAACCTTAGGTCATCCACTTGAGGGAAATTTGCTACTGTCCTACAAACCACTGCACTTGGAGGCCCAACAATGTCTACAAGAAGAAGGTTGCGTAGTAGACATCAAGCTCTTTTCTGGCGCCGTTGCCGGGGAGGCGAGTGCTTGAAGGTATATCTTTAGATCTTGCAATGGAATCTTTTTGTTTCTTGTTTTATCACTAGTTTAGTTTATAAAAGAAAACTACAAAAAATGGAATTGAGTTTGTCTCATACGCTTCATCTTTTAATATCTTTCGTGAGAATGATGGAAAGGAAAATTATGATCAATTGCTAGAAGAAGAATGCATTAAAATGCTTGGTACTAAATCTTTGAATGATGAGCATGATTGCAATGTTGTTAGCATGAAATCTTTGAACATCCATAGTACTAATGATGATTGCACTTTTAATGATGATTGCACTAGTTATGATGAAAATGTCTCCTATAAGCATGTCGATTTTTGTGGAGTACATTGGGTTTTCAAGTACACACCAAATAGGGAAAATAGATATTGCAAAAGGCATAAGCATTTAGAAACTAAATGGTTGCAAGAAAGGCTTAATGTTAGTGCTGAAAATTTCAAATATCTCTGCGATCCTTGTGAACTTTGCAATGAACATGGTCATTTAAATCTCCAATGCAAATTGTTTCATGATCAAATCGTGTCCAAAAATTGTGATGACTTGATTTCCCTTGCACATCATAATGAACTTAGTTTGCTTTTGGGTTATGAAGAATTGAAACGTGCAACTAAGAATATTCCAGAATTTGCCCTTAAGAGATTCCTTAATATTGATCTAGAGGAGATTTATATGTATTGTGCGGTGAATTGCATTGAAAATCCTTATATCAGCAATTACATAAAGAAAAGAAAGAAAATAGAAGATGAAGAGAATACTAATGGAAGGGAAGAGACTTCCCAATATCCTCCTATTATTTCTTATGATGAATTAGGTAATGAGGAGGAGCTTTCTATTCAACCAATCTCATCAATAAGGAGCTCAAAAAAGAGGGATGAACCCACACATAATGTGAAGAAGAAAAAGAAAAGAAGGAGCAACAAAGGTAAAAAGGTATCCCTCCCAAATGATGTTGCTCCTACTACTCATTGTGATGATGATAATTGCTATACTATTGGTGCTATCCATACTATTAATGATGAGAGTGATTATGCTTATGATATGAAAAGGCCCAACCTTGGGGAAGCTATGTTTGATGAGGATGACATATTTGAGAATATACTTGCTGCAATTAATGTTTGCCCCAAGCTTGGGGATGCTACGTTTAATGAAGATGATATTTTTAGCCTCCCAAGTTTTGATATGCAAAGTTGTTATGATGATAGCATGCCTTCTACTTATGATGATTATATTGATGAAAGTGGGTTTGGAAGAGTGACAACTTTAGGAAGTAATGATCCCACTATTTTGGAGGTTGTTGAATCTTATTGTGATAAATATGACAGTGGATTTGGAGAGGTCATGACTTTGTTTAGTGATGATTCCACTATCTTGGAAGAGGTTTCAATCGATTATGATGAGAACAAAGTTGCTACTTATGATGATTATTGTGATGAAACTTATGCTATAAAAAGTAGTGATGATTATATTTATAAAACTTGTCATGATTATGATTACCCTTTTTCTTAACATTACTCTTTTAATGTGGAAACAATTTATAGTATTCGAGTCTCTTATGATACTCCCACTATTCCGAATGAGAAGAATTTTGCTTATGTGGAGAATAATAAAATTTCTATGCAAGTATATCATGAAAAGAATGCTTTAGGTGCTGGTTATATTGTTGAATATATTCGTGATTCTACTGAAAATTATTATGAGGAAGGAACATATGCTTGTAGGAATTGCAATAATATCAAGTTTCCTCTCTATGTGCTTAAAATTTTGAAGTTATGCTTGTTTGGCCTTCCTATGCTAGTTGATTGTTGTTCCCATAAGTTGTTTGCTCACAATATACCTATGCATAGGAAGTGGGTTAGGCTTAAATGTGCTAGTCATATTCTTCATGATGCTCCCTTTATGTTTCAATTATTATCTTTTATGTGATCATCATGGAAATCATCATGCCTAACTTGAAAAGGCATTAAAGAAAAGCGCTTGTTGGGAGACAAACCAATATTTACCCTTACTGTTTTTGTGTGTCCACATGATTATGCTACTGTAGTAATCATGTTCTATAGCTTTTGTTTCAATAAAGTGCCAAGTAAGACCTTTAGGATAGCTTACGGTGATAGTTGTGTTGATCCTGCTGAGAATCAGAAACTTTAGCACCCAGTAAATTAGTTTTGATAATTCACAGAAACGTGCCTTTAATATGATTATTTTTTATCTGGATTGGTACACAAATTGCTTAGGACTTCCTAATTTGGTAGGATTTTTGGAGTTCCATAAGTATACGTTTGATACAGATTACTATAGACTATTTTGTTTTTGACAGATTCTGTTTTCTATATGTTGTTTGCTTATTTTGATGAATCTATGAGTAGTATCGGAGGGTATGAATCATAGGGAAGTTGGAATACAGTAGGTTTAACACCAATATGAATTTATAATGATTTCATAATGGTACCTAAGTGGTGGTTTTATTTTCTTATATTAACGGAGCTTACGAGTTTTCTGTTGAGTTTTGTGTTGTGAAGTTTTCAAGTTTCGGGTAAAGATTCGATGGACTATGGAATAAGGAGTGGTAAGAGCCTAAGCTTGCGGATGCCCAAGGCACCCCAAGGTAATATTCAAGGACAACCAAGAGCCTAAGCTTGGGGATGCCCTCGATGGCATCCCCTCTTTCGTCTTCGTCTATCGGTAACTTTACTTGGAGCTATATTTTTATTCACCACATGATATGTGTTTTGCTTGGAGCGTCATTTTCTTTTGTTAGTATTTGCTTGCTGTTTGAATAAAATACCAAGATCTGAAATTCTTAAATGAGAGAGAGTCTTCACATAGTTACATAATTATTTAACTACTCATTGATCTTCACTTATATCTTTTTGGAGTAGTTTGTCATTTACTCGTGTGCTTCACTTATATCCTATAAGTAAATGGTTGAATGAGTTGAATGTCATAAATCTGAAATTATATATGTTTCATATGCTTACCTCGGTGGGAGTAATGACTTCACATCTAATAAGTAGAGGTAGTAAATTTATTGAAGGTTAACAAACATTGTATTGGTCACTTGAACAATTCATGAAAGAATATTGAAGGAAGAGAAATTTCACATATAAATATACTATCTTAGACATCTTCTATGATTGTGAGCCCAATTAATTATTTCCAAACCTGAGCAAATTAGTTGAAGTTGGACAAGGAAGACAACGTAATGAGTTATGCTTGGGTGTATTTGTGTAGAAGTTATATTGTTATAGATCCTCCAACATGTGGTGCTTGCTATTTAGAATCGTTTGCTATCCAAAATATCTGTACTAAGCGGGAATACTGCTTGTGCATCCAAATTCCTTGAACCAAGTTTCTTCCATGAGTGTCCACCATACCTACCTATATGCGGTATTTACCTGCCGTTCCAAGTAAATTTGCATGTGCCAAACTCTAAACCTTCAAATAATAATTTGTTTTGTATGCCCGAATCACTCATGTAGCGACTAGGGGCTGTCAGTATCTTCCATGCTAGTTGGGTTATTCTCAAGATGAGTGGACTCCGCTCATCATTCACGAGAAAAATGGCTGGTAACCGGGATGCCCAGTCCCATGATCAAAAGATCAAAATCAAATCGAAAAGAATTGCAAACAAAACTCCCCCAGGATTGATGTTAGTTGGAGGCACCCGTTGTTTCGGGCAAGCCATGGATTGATGATTGTTGGTGGAGGGGGAGTAAAAACTTTACCATTCTGTTTGGGAACCGCCTATAATGTATGTAGTATGGAAGATATTTGGAACTCTTGGTTGTTATGTTAACAATGAAAGCATACCTCTCAAAATTATTTTCATATCTATTTCAAAATCGAGCTCTGGCACCTCTACAAATCCCTGCTTCCCTCTGCGAAGGGCCTATCTTTTACTTTTATGCAAGAGTCAGTAGTATTCCTTCTCATTCCTACCTACTCTTTAGTTGGCAAGCATCGTGTGTTGGGGAAAGATCTAAGCATCTATGGCCATGCAAATATATTTGATCATGAATTATTATTGTTGACAATTATCTATATGATAAGTAAGTTGGGAGGCGAAACACTAAGCCCCTATCTTTCTCTGTGTTCGATGGATGCTATTTGTTCTAAGAATATGCTTTGAGTGGTAGCAATCATGGAAGACTATATGATAGTTGAGTATGTGGAGTTTGCTAAATCAAAGCTCTGACATAGATCCTTCCTGAAAATAAGATGAATTGTAATTGTTTGATGACTGAGAATGAAGTTTGCTAGTTTTCAAGAAAGTTTATGGTCTGTGCTTTAACATGTGAATAGCTTTTTACTTGATCTTTAGAAGTTTTATGAGATGAACTACTATTATGACATATAATAATGCTAGAAAAGGTGATTGAAATTACCATTGATCAAACTTGTGCACCTGCTAGCATTCACACTTCATAAATTCTTTCTTTTATCATTTACCTACTCGAGGACGAGCAGGAATTAAGCTTGGGGATGCTGATACGTCTCCAACGTATCTATAATTTATGAAGCATTCATGCTATTATATTATCTATTTTGAATGTTTATGGGCTTTACTAAGCACTTTTATATTTTTTTGGGACTAATCTATTAACCGGAGGCCCAGCCCATATTGTTGTTTTCTTGCCTATTTCGGTGTTTAGAAGAAAAGGAATATCAAACGGAGTCCAAACGGAATGAAACCTTCGGGAGCGTGATTTTTGGAACGAACGTGATCCAGGAGACGTGGAGCTGAAGTCAGGGAAGCTTCAAGGAGGCCACGAGGCAGGGGGCGCGCCCACCCCCCTGGGCGCACCCTCCACCCTCGTGGGCCCCTCGTGGATCCCCTGACCGACTTCTTTCGCCTATATAAGTCCATATACCCTAAAACCTTCGAAGAACAATATAGATCGGGAGTTCCGCTGCCGCAAGCCTCTGTAGCCACCAAAAACCTCTTGGGAGCCCGTTCCGGCACCCTGCCGGAGGGGGAACCCATCACCAGTGGCCATCTTCATCATCCTGGCGCTCTCCATGACGAGGAGGGAGTAGTTCACCCTCGGGGCTGAGGGTATGTACCAGTAGCTATGTGTTTGATCTCTCTCTCTCGTGTTCTTGAGGTGATACGATCTTCATGTATCGCGAGCTTTGCTATTATAGTTGGATCTTATGATGTTTCTCCCCCTCTACTCTCTTGTAATGAATTGAGTTTTCCCTTTGAAGTTATCTTGTCGGATTGAGTCTTTAAGGATTTGAGAACACTTGATGTATGTCTTGCCGTGCTTATCTGTGGTGACAATGGGATATTCAGGTGATCCACTTGATGTATGTTTTGGTGATAAACTTGCGGGTTCCGCCCATGAACCTATGCATAGTGGTTGGCGCACGTTTTCGTCTTGACTCTCCGGTAGAAACTTTGGGGCACTCTTTGAAGTACTTTGTGTTGGTTGAATAGATGAATCTGAGATTGTGTGATGCATATCGTATAATCATGCCCACGGATACTTGAGGTGACAATGGAGTATCTAGGTGACATTAGGGTTTTGGTTGATTTGTGTCTTAAGGTGTTATTCTAGTATGAACTCTATGATAGATTGAACGGAAAGAGTAGCTTCATGTTATTTTACTACGGACTCTTGAATAGATAGAACAGAAAGGATAACTTTGAGGTGGTTTCGTACCCTACAATAATCTCTTCGTTTGTTCTCTGCTATTAGTGACTTTGGAGTGACTCTTTGTTACATGTTGGGGGATAGTTATATGATCCAGTTATGTTATTATTGTTGAGAGAACTTGCACTAGTGAAAGTATGAACCTTAGGCCTTGTTTCTTAGCATTGCAATACCGTTTACGCTCACTTTTATCATTAGTTACCTTGCTGTTTTTATAATTTCAGATTACAAATACCTATATCTACCATCCATATTGCACTTGTACCACCATCTCTTTGCCGAACTAGTGCACCTATACAATTTATCATTGTATTGGGTGTGTTGGGGACACAAGAGACTCTTTGTTATTTGGTTGCAGGGTTGCTTGAGAGAGACAATCTTCATCCTACGCCTCCCACGGATTGATAAACCTTAGGTCATCCACTTGAGGGAAATTTGCTACTGTCCTACAAACCTCTGCACTTGGAGGCCCAACAACGTCTACAAGAAGAAGGTTGGGTAGTAGACATCAATCATTAGATTCAACAATATCATGTTGTATTACTCTAGCAATTTGTTCATTAAGAAATTCACCTAGTGGCACATCATCATCAAGCAAGGTACTAGCATCGTCATGATTAGCATTCATAGAAGAAGTAGCATCATCAACAACTTGCGACATATCAGAATTAATAGCATGTTGTGGTGTTGCAAGTTTACTTATAATAGAAGGTGAATCTAAAGCGGAGCTGGATGCCAGTTCCTTACCCCCCCCCCCCACCCCTTGTCTTTGAGGAAAAAATCTTAGTCTTAGCATCCTTCAGATTCTTCATAGTGATAATATGATAATAATCCCAAGTGACTCAAAAAATATAGCTATGCTCCCCGACAACGGCGCCAGAAAAAGGTCTTGATAACCCACAAGTATAGGGGATCGCAACAGTTTTTGAGGGTAGAGTATTCAACCAAAATTTATAGATTCGACACAAGGGGAGCCAAAGAATATTTGAAGGTATTAGTAGCTGAGTTGTCAATTCAACCACACCTAAAGATTAATTATCTGCAGCAAAGTGATTAGTAGTACAGTAATATGATTGTTATGATGATAGCAGCAGTAACAACGACAATGGTAACAGTGATAGCAGTGATTTTGTAGCTGTAACGATAGCAGTAGTAATAGTAACTTAGCAGCAACAATATAAGATAAATTTGTAGGCATTGGATCGGTGACTCGTTGGATGACATTCATCATGGGACAGTTATAACCTAGGGCGATACAGCACTAGGTCCAGTTCATAAATATATTGTAGGCATGTATTCCGTAAATAGTCATACATGCTTATGGAAAGAACTTGCATGACATCTTTTGTCCTACCCTCCCGTGGCAGCGGGGTCCTATTGGAAACTAAGGGATATTAAAGGCCTCATTTTAATAGAAAACCGGAACAAAGCATTAACACACGGTGAATACATAAACTCCTCAAACTACAGTCATCACCGGGAGTGGTCCCGACTATTGTCACTCCGGGGTTGCCGGATCATAACACGTAGTAGGTGACTATAACTTGCAAGATCGAATCTAGAACATGGATATAATAGTGATAGCATAAATGGTTCAGATCTAAAATCATGGCACCCGGGCCCAAAGTGACAAGCATTAAGCATGGCAAAGTCATAGCAACATCAATCTCAGAACATAATGGATACTAGGGAGCATGCACTAACAAAACTAACTCGATTACATGATGAATCTCATCCAACTTCTCACCGACCAGCGAGCCTATGAAGGAGTTACTCACTCCCGGTGGGGAGCATCATGGAATTGGCGATGGAGATGTTTTGGTGATGACGAAGATCGAAGATCCCCCTCTCTGGAGCCCCAAACGGACTCCAGATCAGGCCTCCCGATGAAGAACAGGAGACGGCGACGGCTCCGTCTCGTGAAACGCGATAATTTTTTCTCCCTGATTTTTTCTGTAATAATGTGATTTTATAGCGTTGGTTTCAGGGTCATCGAGGCCACCAGGTGGGGACAACCCACAGGGGCGCGCCTGGGGGGCAGGCGCGCCCTGGTGGGTTGTGCCCACCCAGGTATCCCCCTCAGGTGGCTCTTGGCTCTAGAAATTCTCTTTATTGATATAAAAAATCCTCGCAAAGTTTCGTTCCGTTCCAAAAACTTTTATTTTTGCACAAAAATAACACCATGGTAGTTCTGCTGAAAACAGCGTCAGTCCGGGGTTAGTTTCATTCAAATCATGCAAATTAGAGTCCAAAACAAGAGGAAAAGCGTTAGGAAAAGTAGATACGTTGGAGACGTGTCACATACCACCACCAGTCTCGGAGGCGCCCATCACCATCTCCAAATTGAACCGTCGCGTCGTTCACATGACCATAGTGTCGCCGCCCTCCCAATCCCTGGATTCATACATCACCATCGTATGAGGATGACTGCCTCTGCGCCATGCCGCCCATATGACGAAGGCACACAGCTACCCCCACCTGTACGCCGCAGCGCGACCGTCGCCGAAGACACCAATAGATTTGGAAGTCACCCAAAATCTGTCGCGTCTGGCCCCCTTCTACACCTCCACAACCCATGGCTATGGTGGGGAGAGCCGTTGCGCCGCCAAGGGAGCACCAAGGGCACCCCCACCCCCACCCTCCCGAATCACCGCAACACTAACCCACTGTCAGCGCCTCCCACTATGTTCCAACCGCAGGAGATTAGGGCCGCCGCCGTAACTTTCCGTGCTTCAAACGTAAAAGAAGAAGTGAAGAAGCCTCTCCCTCCCTTGTGTCAATGGCTCCTCCCTCCGTGAGACAGCCGAGGACTAGATCCCGGAAGCTGCACGACTTTGTTCGTCAGCGACCTCTGGGAGCAGCGAGGGGATAGAGAGATAGGGAGGAAGATGGCGGGCGAAGGTACGCTAGGGTTCTGTGGTGCAGGTCTCCATCATCACTTCCCAGTGCCCACGAGGTGTGTTGTGTCAGAGTGTTTATATCACCACTTCCTGGGTCAACACAATAGTGACCGACATTGTCCCATTGGCGGGGAGCGGGCCTATGCGTAGCACAACCATACAGAGAGTTATTTACCCAAATACACCATACTTGGGGCTAGAGTAACAATTTGTACCATATTTGAATCAGGGCACAAAAAACCACCGGTTCTACGCCTAATGTGTACACTGAGCACTGATTGTGTGATAAGCTCACAAAAATAGTGAAACTGACAAGTTGGCCCCACTGGTCGGGCTGACATGGTGAAGACCAAAAAAATTGACGGCCTGAGACGTGGGCCCCACCTGCCAATGACTAGAGGGTCATCTTCTTCACAACATTCTGTCTATGGGGCATTCCGTCGAGCACCTTCTGTGCGTTCATCCTCTGGTCATTGAACAAGGCACATCACACCGCGACACGAGGAAGGGGCGAGCGGCTCATCTTGAGAACGTATGCATGCTCGGACGTGACGAGGTAGCACAGGGGCAACGTCCTCGTCAGCGGCCGACGGAGTACGGTGAGGCGGGAAATACGGTTTGGGAACCCGTGGCTTGTTGGCATGGGGGGCGAAGGCATCAGGAGGACGTGTCGAAGCCCAGGGACTAGATGCGAGGTGCGGAGATTAGCCGGAGCAGGAGATCAAGGGGCGGTAGTGTGTGGTCGGAGGTGGAGAAGACGACCGCAGCACCGCCGATTCTGGACGTCCGGGTCCACGTACTCTTGTAGGGTTGCCTAGGGAGGCATTCCAGAGCTTCCAAACAAGGTGATGGGGCTTGGGGTGGTCTCTGGCCACGAGAATGATGACCGGCGGCGACCGCTGATCAGGGAGGAGCTGTCATGGGCGCCATGGGGTGCGGATGCCAGCAGTCGGTGCAGATGGCAGGGGTCCTGGGCGCTAGATCCGGGGCGGCAGGGTTGCGGGCACCACATCCGGTGGCTGGCGTCTGGCGGCCGGCAAGCAAGCAGCTCGAGTGGTGCTGCTTGCCGGAGCGTCCTGGAGAGAGAAGGAGGTTGATGGCCTGGGAAGGCCGACTCGTCAGGCATTGGGCAGCCGATGGGGACAGCCATGGTGGCCGACCATGGCGGCCGAGGCATGGCTCTAACCCGAGCATGGCCACTGGCGGAGTCCTCTGCGTGGCTGGGTGGAGAGAGAGAGAGAGAGAGAGAGAGAGAGAGAGAGAGAGAGAGGCAGAGATGAGGAAGAAGGACGTGCGTGAGGATGATCGATGGGACCTACGTTGTTCAGATAGGCATGCCATGTCGGTTTTGCTGTTTTTTCGTGACCAAATTCGGCATCATTGCTCAATGTTATGCATTAGACGCAGAACCAATGGTTTTTCGTGCCTTGAGTCAAATTAGATACCAAGTTGTCACTCTAGCTTCAAATGGGATGATTTTGAATAAATAACTCCCATACGGGCGAGGGCGAGCTCCCAGAGGGACGTGCTGCTGACTCGCAGCGCGACGGTGATCAGGCATCACGATGCGAGCATATGGCAGACGTGCCGTCCCTTGCCTAGCGTATGTGCACGTCCATGTCCACCTTTTCAACCCGAATCCTCTTTCAATTGGTTCCGTGATCTGCTTCGTCACGAGCGTGACGTGACCCTCGCCTCCCCGCGGACAAAATTACTGTTATGACCTATAAGGCTAACAAAATCCCGATTTGACCTCGTTTCAAAAGAAATTTCGATTTTGACCTTTTTGGGTGACGCCAACGTCCCTGGCGTCTGGATTGCGAAGCAGACGCCAGGATCCCTGGCGTCTGGCCCCTGGCCCGCACTGCCCGCCTGCCCGTTAACCTGTTGACGTGGCAAAGGGGCCAGACGCCAGGGACCCTGGCGTCTGGCCCTGGTAAGTGGATAACCGACGGGAGAGTGTGTGGGACCCACCCCACACACTTTCCCCAATCCACAACCCGAGCTTGAAGAACACTTGGATCTCTCATACTCTCTCCTACCCCTCAAGCTCCCCCTCAAATCCTCTCCAAAAGGTGCATCCCTTAGGTGGATCTTTCCATCACTTTGCTGCTCTTGGTAATCTCCCCCAAATCATCCAATTATTTTTTGTTAAATCTTTTTATTTTGGTTGCATTTTATACATGTTGGTGGAACCCTAGTTCATGTTTTCTCCCCCTTATGTTAGTGGGAATGGATTGGTTAACTTTGATAATATAGTGCTATGCATGGTGTGTAGTAGGAATATATGTTTGTTGAGTAGAAAGATTGGGGGTTAGGGTTAGTTAGTGATTAGGGTTAACTTTGCTTAGTGTGTGTTAATTAGTGATACTTTTGTGGACGTCACCAATAATTTAGTTTTGATATGATTTGGATATAATAAGATGTATTTGGATAAACACCAATTCTCATTGAAGTCTTAAATGCATTCATGTTATTTTTAGATGGAGAGACTTGTTAATGTTCATTACATTGACAAGGAAGCATTCTTGAGTAACAATGCCGACACGGGTGAGGAACCATTGGTTTTTGATACAAGCCCTAGCTATGAGGATGTTGTTGCAAAAGTGAGACAAGTCTTGAAGTGGATGGACACCAATGTTGATGTTAAGTTAATAGGAAGGTATGATGTTGGAGTTGGAGCCAAATCTCGCTTGAAAAGTATGCCTATCACCTCGGATTTGCATTGGGATGTATACAAGGAAAAAGTATCCCAATCGGAAGACAAGTCACTTGAATTGTTTGCCACCAAGGTTGAATCTCCTCGGTTTACCTTTGATTTGAACCGGCATGTCTCTTCCCCAATGGATGACATGAGCGAGAGGACAATGGTACCACTTGTTGAGCATAGGGTTGTGGTTGATGCCCCCAATGTTTATCCCCCACCACGTCCCCGTGTACCATCTATCAAAGCAAATGAGGTTGAGTTGTATGCCCCTAATGCTTCTAGCCAACCACCAACTAGCCAAGCAAATGAAGTTGAGGTGATTGCTAGTGACGGAGTAATTCAAGAGGATGAAGATGCTTATGATGACGACGAAGAGCAAGAGGAAGGGTTTCAGGGTAATGATGTTGGTGACTTGGATGCGTACATAGAGCAAAAGGACATGGATCGTGACTTTCCTTTTAGGCGTCAATATGCGTATGACTCGGATGACGAGGGTCCAGTTGAACAGTTGGACGAGGATGGATTCACAAAGGAGGAGAACCGAATCCACTTTGAGCTGACGGGCTTACAAAAAAGAACTCACTTGTTTAAAGATCTCAGCCTTGCCCATAAAGCTGTTGTTGACGGTGGAATGAGAATGACGGTGATTGAGCCAACACCATGCCCGGATCCAGGAGAACCAAGGGTGGAGAATGAGGACGAGAATGCTTATTTGAAGAAAGGAGTGAAGTTTCTGAGCTTGCCTATGCTGAATTTTTGGTTGGCTGACTATGCCATTCGAAACCATAGGCCATTTTATGTTGAGCCCTCCGACATGAAGTTGCGTTACACCATGGTTTGTGAGCAAGAAGGATGCCCATGGAAGGTTCGTGCAAGAAAGCTTAAAGAAACCGAAGAATGGGTGTTAAAAAGTTGTGTTGGCACTCATAGATGCAAACCTCCATCTAAACGACTTAGAAAGACACACCGTCAACTCACATCTGAGTATCTCGGATACAAATGGATGAAAGACATAGGCTTTGATCCCACTGTGAAAGTGAGGTTTCTCATGCGGATGGTGAAAAAACAATTTGGTTATGAAGTCAAGTATGGGAAGGAATGGAAGGCAAAGGCAAATGCTATTAGCATGTTGTATGGTGGTTATGAAGAAGCATACAACCAGCTCCCAAGGTTGTTGGCCGCCATTGCACATAGGAACCCGGGCATGTTTCATGTGGTCGAGGATCACGAGGGAGTGTTCCACCATGCCTTCTGGAGTTATGGACAATGTGTGGAGGCGTTTCAGCATTGTCGTCCGGTCTTGTCTATAGATGGCACGTTCTTGACCGGTAGATACAAGGGCACACTAATGGTAGCAATGGCGCACTCATCAAACGACAACGTGTTGCCGTGTGCATTTGCTTTGGTGCCTTCCGAGCACCAAGACAACTGGGAGTGGTTCATGGGTCATGTTAGGCACAACGTGATTGGGGCTAGGGAGGTATGCATCATATCGGACCGGCATCATGGCATACTCAAGGCAATGGACATTGTTATTCCAGAATTTCCAAAGCTTCACCACAAATGGCGCATGAGGCATTTCGTGGCCAACTTTTACCGGGCATGTAAGAGCAAGGATCTCAGCAAAGACCTTACCCATGTATGTGTGGCCTTCACCACCCAAGGTTTCGATGCTCGGTACAACAAACTCTTTGCAGCGGTGAACGAAGGGGGAAAAGACTTCTTAACTAGGAATTTAAGCGAGAAGCACAAGTGGGCACGCGCTCATGACGATGGTGGTTGGCGATATGGCGACATGACGAGCAATCTGGTAGAATGTTTCAACAATGTGTTGAAGGGTGCTCGTGCATTGCCGGTGACTGCAATAGTGGAGTACACCTTCTTCAAGCTTAATGAGTACTTTCAGAGGCATTCTGAAGAGACTACAAAATGGATAGGTGAAAAAAAGGATTATCCGGAAAAGGTTGATGAATGGTTGCAGTTACAAGCAAGCAAGTCTTCACGGCAACAAGTTATCATATTCGATAGAATTGAAATGATCTATCAAATTGATGAGCCAGGTGGCACAACACGAGACGGTAGACAATATGGTGGTGCTGCATTTGAGGTGAAACTGAAGACTCGGTGGTGCCAGTGTGAGAGGCCTAGTAAGTATCATTGGCCATGCTTGCATTTGATAACGGCGGCGAAGGCGAGAAACATACATGTTTGTGATGGAAAAACCGTGCGGATGCAAGAGTTCCATCTGGAAGCTACTAGGTTGACATGGGCGCCAAGATTTTGCCCTTTCTTGGACCAATCATAGTGGCCTGAGTACCATGGCCCTCATATTAGGCCAGACCCTCTTCTGAAGGTGGAGACGAAGGGTAGAAGGAGAACTAAGAGGTTCAGGGGTGATATGGATGACCTGGCTGGATACACTGGCATGAAACAATTTGGTAGCGGTCATTTCATGGAGGCTCCTGACACTATCAACTGTGGGGTGTGCGGTGAAGGGGGACACAATGAGCGGACATGCAAGAATAAGAAAACCAAAAAAAGAAAAACAAGTCGTGGAGGCGGCACCGATGGTGAACAAGGTGGAAGAGGTGACGGTGGTGGTGGTCGAGGAAGCACAAGTGTCAGAGGTGGTAGTGGTGGTCGTAGAGGGAGCACAAGTGCTAGAGGTGCTAGTGTTCGTAGAGGGAGTACAAGTGCTAGAGGTGGTGGTCGAGCTAGCACAAGTGCTAGAGGTGGTGGTCGAGCAAGCACAAGTGCTAGTGGTGGTGGTCGAGCTAGCACAAGTGCTAGAGGTGGTGGTCAAACTAGCACAAATACTAGAGGTGGTGGTTGAGCAGGCACAAGTGCTAGAGGTGGTGGTGGTCGGAGAGGAAGCACAAGTGCTAGAGGTGGTGGTGGTCGTAGAGGAATGGTTGATAATGGATCGGCCTTTGGTTATTTGCTTAATCCAGATGGTTGATCTAATAATAATGGTATATTATTTGTTCATACAATTCCTAGCATTTATTCATTTACTGTATTTACGCATTTACTCTCTTTATGTCTTGTGCTAACAATTGTTCTTTTTGTAGGCATGGCTTCATCCGGTTCCAGGACGAGGCCGGCGTGCGCGGACCAAGAGGACATGCCGAAGACGTGGATGGAGGCCAGTTTGGACAAGGAGAAGGAGAAGGATGTGCCCACACCATCATGTTGGTGTGCTGATGTTTGCAAGCTGAAGGTGTCCACTGACCGCAACAAGTCATGGACAGAAGGTAGAAGGTTTTTCGTGTGTCCCAACTATGCACAAGATCGTCGAAGGCCAACTAACGCATATGACATACCACCGGTATGTTAGGTGTACATACAAAAAACATCAACAAGTTGTCACTCATATGTCTAACAAAAACATGGTTTATATGTAGTCCCCTCCTTCACTTTGCAAGTACTTCACTTGGATAGATCACGAGGTACCAAAAGATGTCCAAGAGGACCAACGTCGAGATTGGTTACGGAGGCAGTGCCTATTCGAGGAGTCCTATGCACGGGGATTGGAGCGGGAGCGTCGTGAGAAGGAGGCTCGTGGGCGCAAGAAGCGTGAGGAAGAGAGGGCACGCAAAGAGAAGGAGGCTCGTCAAGAAGAGAGGGCAAGAAAACTTGCAAGGGCTCGCGATGCACGAGAGGAGGACAAGGCACGTGACAAGAAGGGAAAGTGGCCCCGTACTACTCAGTAGACAAATGGAAAGGCACCGGCGTCGATGATGAACTGTCGAGACTTTGTTTCATGTATGAACTTGTTATTCGAGACCTTGTGTGGTCATGAACTACTTATGTCATTCGAGACATCATGTATGATGAACTTGTAATTCGAGACTATTTGAGATTATGTGCAAACTATGTTCGTCATTCGAGACTAGTTAGTATGCTTTGTTCATATTTTTGGTTGAGACTAGCATGCTTTGTTCATATTAAACAGTGTGTGCTACAAGTTGCTAAGCAAAAACATTAACAAAAGACAGAAGTGTGTGCAAAAACACCAGGTCCACACCCAGACGCCAAGGTCCATGGCGTCTGGCTCGTTTTGCTCGCGCAGGAGACCAGACAAGATGTCTGGTGTGTTTGATGGACAACCAGACGCCAAGGTCCATGGTGTCTGCCTCCCACACCCAGACGCCAGGGACCCTGGCGTCTGGCTCGCTTTGCTCGCGCAGGTGACCAGACAAGCTGTCTGGTGTGTTTGATGGACATCCAGATGCCAAGGTCCATGGCGTCTGCCTCCCACACCCAGACGCCAGGGACACTGGCGTCTAGCTCGCTTTGCTCGCGCAGGAGACCAGACACCTGTCTGATGTGTCTGTTGTACATCCAGACGCCAAGGTCCGTGGCGTCTGGTATCCAGAGAGCATTCTTGCAGTTATCTGTCTGATGGATAAGATTCGAGTGGATAAGATTTTTTGGGCCTACCTTTCTTGCCTGGTGTCTTAGCTATGGCTTTGCCTTTCCTAGAGCAAGCATTGCCTTGTGTCGGCTGTGTAACCTGTGATGGTTGTGGAGCATCAACATCATACTCATGATCCTCTTGATGTGTTGCATCATACTCATGCTCCTCATGATGTGTTGGCTCCTCATGATGTGTTGGCTCCTCTTGGTGTGCTGGCTCCTCTTCATGGACCTCCTCCTCCATGTCCTCATCGTTCTATAGATAACGCCGTCTATTAGCTATGGCGGCGCGGCTACCAGGTGCATACACGTCACTGGACTGAGCACCATGGCAAGAAAGCATTGCTGCCATCTTATGAAACCGCTTCTTGAACTTCTGCAATAAGAAAAAATATGCTATGATATGAGATGCACATAAATAATCCGCGAAAAGAAACTCTTATAATATATTGATCACACCTCCATCGTGCTCCTAAGAGTCCTCTCAGATAATGCACCACCAGGTGGATGACTCAGTGCAACATTGGCATCGTTGACGCACAGAAGCAACTCTCTGCCCTGCAATTCATGAACACACCAAACTTATGTATTTGAAAGAAGACAACATGATGCAAGTATCTTAGAATAGGTCAAACAGACTACCATTTCATCATGCATCGGTGCATAGTCAACGTGAGCCCCTCTGGTGTCTCTCACAGCCGTGTTGAAGGTTTGATAACCTTATGCAGTCTCCGGGTCTTCAGACACCAACTCCGACCACTCCTCATGAGTCCAACCAGGCTTCAGCTTTAACCGGTAACGATCCGCATACCACACTTGATACTTCTGATATGCTGACTGATTGTGAGGTCTATTCTCTGATTGCACTAACGTGTCTCTTTGATTCCAAATTTCTATCCACACACGGTGTTTGTTTGCCCAATCCAATATATCCTGATTGTTCCTTCGATCGAACCTACAAATGATGCACGGGACAAAGCATTAGCAAACATTGACTTATTCAATGCTCTAATACATACTCAAGGCATGCTTGCTTACCGATGCAGAGATAGCATTTCCTCCTTGCTCTCCTCAATTGGAATACCTTGTCTTCTTCCAAATTGTCTTGCCACATGGTCTACAAAGTGCCACTCGACTGCGAAGAAGCATATCATTGGGCACCTCGCCCGTCAAAGATGGCTATCACGCGTGCACATCTCAAGATCAAAGTCACGATTTTCCACATAAGGCAACCAATATACCTGCAAAACAAAAAGATACATTGTTAGCTACATAAGTTTCATTATTGACTAAATTTTATCTCATCGAACTTCTCAAAACCTGCTTAGCAGTCAAGGTGTCCAGCTCGTTCATATAGCACTTGTATCGCACATGCGAGCTTCCTGTGTAGACTGTCACTTGTTCCCAATAGTAAGCAAGCGTAGGGCGCCGATATGGATCATCATCATGCAACCCGTCATGATTACCCGGTGGGTTTGCCATGAGGGGGTTCTTGAAATCGGGCCGTCCAACCGGGATCCGCTCCCACATCCACACGGATAGGCTCCAAACAAACCCAGACAATGAGGATGTATCTCCCTTCCTCCAACACGCCAAGTCAAGCTGCAATCAAACAAACATGTTAGATATGGAGGCGCATGACAAATGCAAGATAAATGGTTGCAAATATCTCTTACCTGACGATACAAATATGCTAGTGCGGCCGAACCCCAGCTATGCTGGGTATCCCAGTTATTGAGTAGCTCCAAGAACATCCAGAGGGCTGAGTTCCCGGTTGCATCTGAGAAGACTACCTTGGTTAGTACATACCAAAGATAGGCCCGCGCGTACTGCTGCACAACCACGTCATTGGCACCCTGAGGGCACGGATTGGTGTCTCCTCTGACTAGTTTTAGCCAAGAATGCCTCACTCTCGCGGTATCGGCCTTGCCTTCTTGAGGGTCGTCGGGCTGAACACCAATTAAAATGCATGTCCGTTCTCGCCAATTAACGACGCTGACACGACCGGTAACAGCTTGTCCATCGATAGGAAGGCCGCTTATCATATCCATGTCCTCTAGGGTCATCATCAGCTCCCCACATGGAAGGTGGAACGAGTGAGTCTCCGGCCTCCAATGATCCACAAGTGCGGTCAACGCCGCGTGGTTCACCGGCGGAGCGCGTCGCTTAAACTGCAACACGAATGGGAGAAGACCCAATCTCCGAATATAAGGCTCGTACCGCGGGTCATAAGTAAAGCCATCAGCGGAATGACCCCTCATGCGCATAGCAACTACAAGCTGCAAATAAAGTGATGTTTTGATCAATACAAGAACACAAATGAGAAATAAAGAAATTTGACAAGTCTTGCTTCTTACCTTTCCATTCTCAATGGCACGAGCACGATGCTCCTTATCCCACTCATCGATTAATCCGGCATACCAAGGTCCATCATCATCTGCCATCCTACAAAACAAATCACAAACATCTATGAATACATGAACAATATAAAACAATACAATTTTCTTCTTCAAGTTATGCCATATGAACACACCATTCTTCTCAAACATAACCACATCATTTTCTTCTTCTTCATATGCACACATAATTCTTCTCAAACATACCAACATCATCTCAATCAAATAAATTTGTCAAATAATATGGTGTCACATATGCATATCATCTAGAGTACCAAATTTCACCATATCTTTTGCAAATAAAGTATGCCAACAATAAGATTATCTACACATAGAGACATTATATTTAAATTCAACTATATTGTTATACCACATACACACATCCTATCAAACCAAATTATCAAACAAGTCTATTTTACATACAAAAATCACCCCTCTTAGTTAAAAAAAATTCATATGGACAACATATGCACAAAACGGAATTGATTTTGCCTACATGTTCAACTACACATCATCTACTGCCTACCAAATCATCTATCAACTACAAACAATTTCCTAAAACAAAGAAACCATCTACTCATCTAACATCACCTAGTGTTGAATAATGCATCAAAAAGAAGAGGATTCAACCCAAATAAATTGGAGGAGACTGGGGAGAATACCTCAAGGATGCTTAGGGGGCCCAGATCCACGAACTAGAGTGGAGGATGGAGTAGATCAGGTGAGGATTTGGTGTGAGGGAGAAGAGGGGCGAAGGAGAGGAAGCCCTCTGTTCGTGCGCCGCCAGGAGGAAAAGAGATGGGTGGGTGGGCTCGGCCCGTGGGGGTTATCCACTTACCAGGGCCAGACGCCAAGGTCCCTGGCGTCTGGCCCCTTTGCCACGTCAGCAGGTCAACGGGAAGGCGGGCAGTGCGGGCCAGGGTCCAGACGCCAGGGATCCTGGCGTCTGCTTCGCAATCCAGACGCCAGGGATGTTGGCGTCACCCAAAAAGGTCAGAATCGAAATTTCTTTTGAAACGAGGTCAAATCAGGATTTTGTTAGCCTTATAGGTCATAACAGTAATTTTGTCCCCTTCCCGCAGAAACTAGCCCAGCAATTGAAGTCGCCGGCCGGCGGCCTCGCGTCCGTGCAGGGGAAAGGGACGGGGCGGCGCGCTGGCGTTGGGTTGCCGAGCTGAGCGGAGGTGGCCGCCTTGCCCCATGCCCGATTGCCCGTGCGCTGCGCCCCGGCAGAGGCGACAAGGCAAGCCAGCGCACGCGAGCCGCGTGAGTGATTTGCAAGACGTCGCGTCATGGGCATGCGACGAGTGACAGATCGACTGGGATGCTTAGTGGTATGATCAAACCATCATGCATGCCAAACACATCAGACATGCGCTGCGCATAACCATGGACCGGTCGGTCAGCTGTCTGGAACTCCACCAGATGGTTCGATCACGTGCACCCTGATCCTAAATCTCGTCTTGCACTATTGCATTGCACCCAAAGGCACGGTCGTTCAACGCCTGGAAAATATTATATCCCGATAATCAGAGGTAGTCCACGAGCTGTCTTTGAAAAAGGCACAGCATTTTCGCATGCAAATGCGAAAAAAGCAGTGAGAATACATGGGCAAGGTTCAAACAACTACCCTAATACAACTGGTTTTAAAACAAGTCTAAGAATGGATGCATAGCTAGTAAACACACACATGTTAGTCCTCGGGAAGATCAAAGAAAGAGTAGCCAGCTAGCAATACATGCCCCAGTATGGAACCAGTTCTCCTCTTTTTTTATTCCCTTCATCTCCAGGCGATTCTAAGCAATTCCCCTCTTCGGTAGTCCAGCAGCTTTAAGCACCGGAGAAGAAAAACACCCTGAGTTTCTGAGCATAAGATTTTCCATTGCCTGATCGTTGCCCCCAACAGATTCAAGACACAGTGTATACTTCGCCATCTTCACCCCTGGAAAACAAAATCATTTCGCAAACGCCATAAGCTCCACAAGGCAGCAGCAGCAGATATATTCAAAGCTTCACAATGTTTTCGTTTCCTCCAGAAGGAGGATAACACAATAAAAGAGTCAGGTACAGTAATCTTAAAGCATTCAGCTAACAGTTCCCAGACCTGCCTGGCAACAATGCAGTCAAAGAACAGATGTTGAATAGTTTCTAATTCATCACAAAAGACACATGTCTTGTCCTCTACATGTCTACGTTTGGCCAAGTTGTCTCTGGTCAGGCTCTTATTGTAGTAAATCAACCAAAGAAAAACATGAATATTAGGGGGGGACTTTAATTTTCCATGTATCATCTTTGATCTCATAAGTGATCCCTCCAAAGTTAATCAGTTTGTAAAAAGACTTGACTGAATATTTACCAGATGAGTCCAGCCTCCAAATAGGCTGATCTGGTGAATCAGATAATACCACTTGTTTCACTATATTAACGAGCTCACCCCATCTGGATAGAGTCTCTCCATTCACACATCTCCTAAAGGTTAGCTGGATCGAGTTCACCCCCAACCCACACTTGTGCCAGTGTAGCTTCTTGTTGTTGACAGATTTCAAACAAATCCCAAAAAGCAGTTTTTAGGGAACAATCCCCAGTCCATGTGTCATGCCAGAAGGCAATATTTTTAGCATCCCCAGGGATCCACCTATAGAAATTTTTAGCTGCTGCCAATGCCAAGGCTAAGCTTTCCATAAAGGGGGATCCCAAGGTAGTTCTAGTACTAAAAAGGTTTGGATTATCAACATTATACTTGTATGCCAAAATCCTTTTCCAGTCACTAACTATATCTTCAAAAAATCTTTTCCCCCAAGAAGCCAGGAGGGCCATGTTGAAATCCCTAAGGTTGGGAACCCCCAAACCACCATACTCTTTCCTCCTGGAGATCAGGCCCCAACTAGCAAGATGATACCTATGATTATCTCCCACATTTCCCCACAAGAAATGAGACATCTAAGAAGTGATCATGTCAATGGCCCATTTAGGAAATTTAACAATAGACATCAAGTAGGTAGGGATACTGGCAATGCAGGTAGTAAGCAGAATAAATTTACCTCTATATGAGAGTAATCTCCCCAACCACCCAGCTATGTTCTTAATAATCCTGTCTATAATGGGTTGCAAGTCTTCTTTCCTAAGTTTTTTAAAGTGCAGAGGAACACCTAAGTATTTAAAGGGGAAATCCCCAAACTGACAATAGAACACCTGAGCAAATTCTTTAGCCATTTGATCAGGTATATTGATAGTATGCAGATCACATTTGTGAAAGTTAATTTTTAAACCAGAAAGTTTCTCAAAGCAGGTTAAGATCCACTTCAGGTTCTTGGCACATTCTACAGAATTGTCAAGGAAAAGGATAGTATCGTCAGCATATTGCAGGTTGACCACTCCCCCAGGGATTGCATTGGGCAGAAGCCCACATATCAAGTTATTATTAAGAGCTTTATGTAGCATTTTAAAAAAGACATCAGCCACCAAATTAAACAACAGGGGGGAACAGGGGTCGCCTTGTTTTAAACCTTTACCACCAGCAAATTGAGGACCATTGGTGTCATTAATTCTGACCTGGAATGTCCCCTGGTGAATAGTAGACATCACCCAGCCCACCCATTTACTGCCAAGCCTCTAGAAAGAAGCATTTCCTTCAGGAAATCCCAACTTACTCTATCATATGCTTTCTCATAGTCTAGTTTAAGGATTAAACCACTGGAACCAGATCTATGAATCTCATGAATAACGTCATGACCCATAACCACACTTTCCAAAATGAACCTGCCTTTAATAAAGGCAGTTTGATTAGATGAAATAAGTTTGTCACATAAAGGGGAAACCCTAGTGGTCATGGCCTTGGAGAAAATTTTAACAGCACAATTACTTAAACTAATAGGTCTAAAGTTTTTCATATCTCTAGCCAAAGGGACTTTAGGTATGAGGGTAATGATGGCATAGTTCAGCTTATACATATCTAGAGCACCATTCTCAAATCTCTAACCATCCACATAAAATCATCTTTAATCAGATCCCGGAAGGTTTGGTAAAATAAAAAGGAGAGGCCATCAGGGCCAGGAGCACCACTAGCATAAGAACTCATTATGGCTTGTTTGATTTCATCTTCAGAAAAAGATCTTTCTAGGGATTCTCTTTCCTCATCACTAACCATTTCATCAACAGCCTAGAAATCAGCATCTAGATGAATGTCAGGTCTAGGTTCAAAAGCAAACAACTCCTTATAAAAGGAAGTAGCCACATCAAGCATATCTTTGGTGGAAGTAACCACCCCATTTGGGCTATTCAGCTCAGTAATATGGTTCTTTCTGTGTCTATGGTTAGCAAGAGCCTGAAAATAGGCACTGTTTCTATCTCCCTCTAAGATTTTTCTGTCCCTAGATCTCTGCCATAAGGCAGTCTCTTCTTTTTTCCAAATATCATCCAACTCCTTTTTAACATTTTTCATCCTCTCGAAATCATCCGCAGAAAGCTATTGATATTCAGAGAGGACATCAAGGACATCAAACTCCATAAGGAGTGCCTTTTATTATTTTTTCAAAGCAGCTTCTCTGTTAATGCTCCAACCCTTGATTTTTTTTCCTAAGCACCTTAGCCTTAATCATCCAATTGTCAGCAGATGAATTAGAGGAGGCCACAGAGTTCCGAGCTTCTGTAACCACCTGGTGGAACCCAGGTTGAGATAACCACCATTTTTCAAACCTGAATGGTTTGGGGTTAGTTGGAGCCCTAGCACCAGTGTCAAGGACTAAAGGTGTGTGATCACTCCCAACCCTGGGAAGAGCAGTCAAGGTTGAATAGGGGAAATGATCATCCCAGTCCACAGAAGTGAACACTCTATCAAGAACAGCAAAAATCGGAGAGCTCTGATTATTAGACCAGGTGAAGACTCTATTGGAAATAGAAATTTCCATCAGGGCCCATCTATTGACCCAATCATTAAAGAGGAAGGTAGTTTCTTGGTTAATTTGCCCACTGCTTTTCTCAGCTTCACTTCTAACTAAATTGAAGTCCCCACAAACCATAATAGGATAAGAAGCAATATTCAAAGTGTCATGAAGTTTAGCTATAAAATCCATTTTGAATTCTGAATAAGCAGAACCATACACCAACACTATCTGCCAAATAAAGCCATCAATCTTATTTTTGATAGTAGCCACAATAGAAAATCTTTGGTTAATAAAGACAATAATCTCAAAAACATTTTCCTTAAAGCCCAAAAGAATGCCACCAGCAGTATTATCAGCAGGCAAGAAGTGCCAAACATACTCATTAATCTATCAATAGCTTTGAGGAAACCCTCAGAAATAACCTTTCTTTTAGTTTCTTGGAACCCAATAAAGTCAGGGTTAGCTTTGGCAATAGTATCACATAGGCACTGAATTTTCCCAGGTTGTCCAAGGCCCCCAAATAAGACCTATCATAACTAAGCAATTTTAAAAGGATGAGATAAGCCACAAGGCTTGGCCTTAGTTAGAACAATGGGTGTTCTTCTGCAAGCATCAGCAGTGCCAATTGGCTTACAGAAAGAAGCACTCATAGGTGTGCTAACTAGACCATTAACTTCAAAATCAAGATTCTCAGGGAGTACTATTTCAGAATTATTACTGGCAAAAACCAGGCATCTCTCTCTTTCTTCAACTACCATATCATCAATAACTTTATGCTTGTGAGATTCATCACCACCAATAACCAAGTTCATTTGTCCCAGTTGGTCAGTAAGAATAGATTTATCAATAGTGGGAAAAGATTTACCTTTAAAGGTTTCAGGAATCTCCAAATTCTTCTTCCTCTTGCATGCAGCAGCTTTCTCCATAATGTTGATATTCCCATGCCCCCTAGTGGTAGGCTTTTGAGCAAGAACAGGTCCCCATTTAGATCCTCTCTCTGGGATAACTCCCTCCTTCTGAACTTGGTTAAGTGAATATAGCAAAGATCTCTTCAGTGTCTCACTCTGCAGGATATGAATGGCCTCAGGGGGGAGAACCCCCAATTCCTCCTCTTTAGGTTCCTCATTTTCAGAATCAGATAAGTCTACACATCTAAGTAGATCCTCACAATAGTCCATACTGCCAGATCTCTCCCCATCTGTTATTGCATTCCTTTTTTTCAAACAATGGCAGGAGTTTTTTGAATCAGAGTCTCTCCCACAACTATATCATCCTCACCTTCATACAGAACATCACTGTTTTGTTTCACCAGTAGTTGTTTGTGCTGGTTGCTCAGCTCTCCAGCACCATCAGAAGATGTGGAAATTTTGTCAGCTTTAGATAAAGCACATGCCAGGACAAAGTTCTCCTGGTCAGAGTCAAGGAAAGGTTCCATTGGTGAGAACACCAGACCTTGTGCTACATGTTTGTTGGCAGAATCGTGTTTGGATGAGAAGTTAGCTTTGTCCAGCTCATCAATGGCCAAAACCCCATCCTCTGATCCATCAAAATTATGTTCTTCATGAGTTTTTCTGCCCTCTTCTGCTTGATCCTCTTCAGCTTTTCCTTCTTCCTCATTACCATCCTCATCATCCTCAATATCAATGACAGAGTCTATTCCACCCACCTGTTCAAATCCATCAATAGTAAAGGCTAGCAGGAAGATTTTCTTCTTTATCTCAAAATCAGCCTCTCAAATGGTATCTTAGTTGGATCTCTGCAAGCAATCTTAATCCTGACATTTTCAAAGAAGGTCCTAAACATACCATCCCAATCAACATCAGTTAGCACCCCAAAGAGTGAAGCAATTTGAGCAAAAACTTTCCATGTACACCACTTGGGAGGGATGCCCTCAATTAGCACCTAGGCTTCAATCAATTCCCCAAAAGGATCACATCACCCCTTCCATTCAGTCAGGGTGACATTTACATCTTGAGGCAGGGAGAACCTAGGCAACTCAATGAGATCTTCCACTTCCTTCCAAGGGGGAAACCTAACCAAAAAGGTCTTGCTGGATAATCCTTTGATTTGCCATGGCCACTGCCTAGTTTTGCAAAATGTTGCAGTCAAGAGTTCCATCAACTTGGGGCAATCCACATCTCCTTTCAGTATATTCACCACAGCACAGTTTTGGAAATTCAACCACTTCGACTCATTAGCTATGGGTACATCAACATGGTAGAAACCAAGCCCTCGAGCTCCACTGCCAAAGAAAGCAGCAGTGGGCTGAACCTTTGACCAAGTTGCACAGTTGTTAACGTTGTGATTTTGCTGGCAAATAAAACAGGCCTTTGGCTTCACACAATTCCCCACATAGTGACCCGGACCCCCACAGTTGAAACAGATCATATCTTTGTACCTCGGATCAAGGACTTGCTCCACTTCTACTTCACCAGATTGGGACGACTGTACCTGAGCTGAGCCCGCAGTCGAAGTTGTAGATCTGGCAGGTTTTGGTGCAGGGGCCTGCTCCTTTGCCGGCGGAGCAGATGGCTGGTTGCGCCCCGCAAACGAGGTAGCCTTCTGCACATGCACCTTGATATGACCAGCGCCAAGATTGCCGCTGCTCCTAGCCCGGCGATCAGCCATCTTTGCACCACACTTCACTACCTCCGCAAACGAAAGAGAACCTGGGCCAATCCCCTCTCTCGCAACCTTGATATTCTTTGGTGGTGGATCAAAAGGCCGAATCGAAGCAGGAAAGTAGTCGGCGGCTGTAAACGAGTTGTTATCAATTAGGTCTTTCCGGACCCAACAGATGAATCTGGATTTGGCTTCGGATCAAGGCTGGGAGGAGTGGGTTTTATTGTTGCGGCGGCGCGGGGGGGGGGGGGGGGGGGGGGGGAGGTATGAGCCATAGCTGGCCAAAGTACTCCTCCACACTTTCTAGGATGTGGAGGTGGATCTCCCCCGACTCGTCCCGGTCGGGGAAGAGCTCCATCACCACCCGACGCATCTCGCAGCGAGCCTCCGGCGAGTGCGGGTCGATCTCGGGCAGCGGTGCCGCCGCAGGCGGTGGAAGCGCCCCCGGTTCCGCTACCCTCGCCACCGGTGCTAGCCGGCGAACCCGCACGCCGCGGCGACGCGCTCCAGCCATGCGGGATCTGAGATGGGGATCCGGGGCGGGGAGAGCTCGACGAGATGTGGGGGTGGGTGGGACGCTGGGGATTGGGGCGCTTTAATGGTGTCGATGTTGCTTCGCCCGAGGGGGAGGGGAAGGGAGGGGAAGGAGAGCGAGCCATCCTCTAAATCTTCCTATGAGCCTTCCTACAGGAACGAACCGATTCTTTGAACAGAATAATGTAGCCGTCGTACGCAACGCAAGCGTGTTGGAATCTGAACTCCCGTGCCGTCGGCGTCGACGGGGTTGGACCGTAGCGCGCGTCGCCACTCGCCCGGCACTCCATTCCCCCTCCACAACTCGCTAAGTGATGAACCTTTCTCCTTGTGGTTTTGTGCCAATTGTGGTTCTGGATTTTAGTTAGCGCCGTACGTGCGTTACGCCGTTGCTCTATGCGGCGTCGAAACAGTCCCGCTCCGGTCCTAGAACACAATGTTGGCAAGGACGGGCCGAAAAGCGAAACCAGAGCTTGCGCGTAAACTACGCCGCCGGGCGGCGCCATCGCCATGACAACGGACGCAATTTATTATTTATTTTCCTTTTGGATGGACATGGACATCGCGATGGTGCATTGGCATTGGCATCGAAAAAGTGTTTGCCGGGCGCGCGCATCGACCGGTGGGGTTCATGCATGGCCGCGGGGACGCGACGCGACATGGCCGATTGTGAGCCGCAGGTTACCAGAGGAGCACCTGGATTGTTTAGAGCATCTCCAGCCGCGCCCCCAGAACGGCCTCTTCAGGCGATTTTTTCGCCGGTGCTGAAAAAACAGCCCAGTCGCGCCTTCAGGAGCCCGTTTTTCGCCGGCTTGAGTCGAAATCAGCGTCGACGGACCCAGGCCGAACCCGGCGTGCCGGGTTAGGGCGGCAGACCAAGTCCCACGCTGCCAAGGAATGTGTTTTAGCATCTCGATCAGTATCTTTTCTCCACTTGGGCTTTTTTGCATCACTAGAGTCTGGCTCGCTAGAAACGGCCAAATCAAGCGTTTCTAGCGATGCGGCCCAGAGGTACTTTAAAGTCCGTGTTGTGCAAGTGAATACAAGCAAATTTTGTCCCGCATGGGCCTGGTTGGGCTCTATGCGGGCGATCAAACGCAACCCTAATGCCCTCCCTAAATTCTTAATACAAAATCAACTATTGAGCTGAATACAAAATTTAATTTCAAGGCAAGAACCTTCCGCCTCCATTGAAATTATACCGGGCCCCAAACTGTAGCACTGTGAAGTTTCTACTCAATCCCTGGTCTAGAAATGGCATCAAGAAAATCAGGTAGTAACTAGGAAGTTGACAAGATATTTCGCTTAAAAAGTTCAGATAAGATTCTATATGATACATTACTATGAGATAACAATTTATTACAATTGGAATTCAAATCCACAAACTGCCATAATCTAGTTCTATCAGTGGTTTTGTATTTCAAAATAAAATTTGAAATCGTACTGCCAAGACATGGAAACTAAAATGACCTATGATTTCTAAGACTTTTAGAACTCAATACCACAACACGCGAAAGGACACCAGCACGCACTGACTACCGAAAGTGGTATACACATGCCCAACGCGTACCCTAGTACTTTCATTGCCTTGCCACCCTTCGTCGCGCCAGCCACCGTAGGGCCGAAAACTGTTCCCAGCCATATGGCTAGACCGTAAAGCACGACAAAATAACCCTGCAATTCAGAAGACGACAAGAGGAAGTAAAGTAAGAGCTAGTAGATTGCATGCAGCATTTAGGTATAGACACGGCGCTCATACAACAAAAGCATGAAAAGAAATTGGAGCCAAAAGATTAAGAAGTATCGCGAAAAGAAGTTGACTGGTGCACACACCCATAGAATATAACGCGGCTTTTTCCCCCTCTCCTCTTCGCCTTCCTGCTCGTCGTCGACGTGGGGCGCCGTGTCCCCGTGGTACCAGTACTCACCCGCTTTGCCCTCCTTCGAAGTGGGCGGCGGCCACTCGGGGGCTTCCTGGGTGGCGCCGCGCGTGCCAGGAACGCCCCACACATGTGGAACCGGAACACGCCACGGCGTGGCCGCACCTCCCGACCGTCATCGACACCAGCGGCTGCTTGCAGGCCGCGAAGTAGCCCCTGGGTTCGACAGTGCATCCGCCGAGTCGGATGTCCACGGCATGGCGATCGTGTTGAAATATCTCATGTAGGCCTATGGGCCAGCGCATATAATTCTGGTATAGGGTTAGTTAGAGATATACTAGTATCTAGTTTAAACTCTCATCTCTATCTATTCTCTCTTATACTCCAAGTTATGTATGCGCTCATGGGATAAGCCCCATCGTTATCAATAAATACCCGCGGCCCTCTCTCGAGAGGGTAGAACGCTTCCATCATAATTTCTACATGGTAATCAGAGCATCCTCTTCCTCCATGTTCTAAACCCTAGGAAAAAAAATCCCATCTACACCAAAAACCCGATGGCGTCTTCATCATCAACCCCAGCTGGTTCCGGCCTTGGTTCTCAGGTCTCGGAGAAGCTGACCAGGGAGAACTATCTCATGTGGAGGGCACAGATCCTCCCCCACTTCCTCGGCGCAGGGCTCTATGGCTACCTCGACGGCTCCATCACCGCGCCAGAGAAGCTCGCCGTCGTCAAGGACAAGGATGGCAAGGAACAGACGATCCAAAACCCAGCATATGATGCATTGGTCAGGCAGGACTAGCAGGTCCTCGGGCACATCTTGAACAATCTGACAAGAGATGTGCTTGTCTCCGTCGCCTCCATCCGGACTGCTCACGCACTCTGGACAAGCCTCGGTAACATGTTTGCTTCATAGTCCCGTTCACGCATCAATAACCTTCGCATCTCCCTCACCAATGCTCAGAAAGGTACCCAATCTGCTGCGGCGTACTTCTCCCGGATGCGAGGCTTCGTGGATGAACTTGCTGAGGCAGCGAAGCCACTAGAGGAAGATGAAATCGTCTCCTTCATTGTCGCGGGGCTGGACCTCGACTACAACTCTGTGGTCTCAGCCCTGGACGCCCGCACCGAACCAGTCACCATCGACCTCCTCTACTCGCAGATCTGCAACTTTGATCGACGAGTGGAGCTCTTCACGGGCGGCGCCGGTGGCGGAGGATTCAGGTCCTATGCTAACACTGCCGCACGTCGTGGTGGTCTGCCGCCTCCTCGCGGCAAGCAGCAGCAGAAGCCAAACGGTGGCGGGTATGGCGGCGGCTACGGTGGCTACAACAAGAAGAAGCAGGGCGGCGGCGGGCGTCCCTTCTACAACAACAACAAGGGCGCCCGATCAGATGGTGCACCAGGCAGTCCCGGAGGTCCAGGAGGCCCCGGTGGCCCTGCACCTGGCAACAACAATGCAAGGGGGAATGATCCCATCCAGTGCCAGATCTGTGGTAAGTTTAGCCATAGTGCCAAAGATTGCTAGTACAGGTTCGATGATGATGCACTGGAAGAAAAAGTTGTTGCTGCTGCTCAATACGGGGTGGATACAAACTGGTACGTTGAAACTGGGGCGACCGACCACCTCACAGGAGAGCTGGAGAAGCTAATTGTCCGTGACAAGTATCGCGGGCAAGAACAGATCCATGGCGCAAACGAGACAGGTATGAGAATAGATCATGTTGGTCAGTCAGTATTACATACCTCTAGCCGACTGCTACGTCTTGAGCTTGCGTTGGTTTTCCTCGAAGAGAAGAGGGTGATGCAGCAGAGTAGTGTAAGTATTTCCCTCAGTTTTTGAGAACCAAGGTATCAATCCAGTAGGAGGCTCCTCAAAAGTCCCACGCACCTACACAAACAAACTGAGAACTCGCAACCAACGCACTAAAGGGGTTGTCAATCCCTTCACGGCCACTTGCAAAAGTGAGATCTAATAAAGATAGTAAGATAAGATAAATATATTTTTGGTATTTTATAATATAGATGCAAAAAGTAAAGATTCAAATAGAAGTAGATTGAAAGCAAAGATGATAAGAGATAGACCCGGGGGCCATAGGTTTCACTAGTGGCTTCTCTCAAGATAGCATAAGTATTATGGTGGGTGAACAAATTACTGTTGAGCAATTGATAGAAAAGCGCATAGTTATGAGATTATCTAGGCATGATCATGTATATAGGCATCACGTCCATAACAAGTAGACCGACTCATGCCTGCATCTACTACTATTACTTCACACATCGACCGCTATCCAGCATGCATCTAGAGTATTAAGTTCATAAGAACAGAGTAACGCATTAAGCATGATGTAGAGGGATAAACTCAAGCAATATGATATAAACCCCATCTTGTTATCCTCAATGGCAACAATACAATACGTGCCTTGCAACCCTTTCTGTCACTGGGTAAGGACACCGCAAGATTGAACCCAAAGCTAAGCACTTCTCCCATGGCAAGAAAGATCAACCTAGTAGGCCAAACCAAATTGATAATTCAAAGAGACTTGCAAAGATAACTCAATCATACATAAAAGAATTCAGAGAAGATTCAAATATTATTCATAGATAAACTTGATCATAAACCCACAATTCATCGGATCTCGACAAACACACCGCAAAAAGAGTTTACATCGAATAGATCTCCACAAGAGAGGGGGAGAACATTGTATTGAGATCCAAAAAGAGAGAAGAAGCCATCTAGCTAATAACTATGGACCCGTAGGTCTGTGGTAAACTACTCACAACTCATCGGAGGGGCAAGGATGTTGATGTAGAGGCCCTCCATGGTCGATTCCCCCTCCGGCAGAGTGCCGGCGAAGGCTCCAAGATGAGATCTCGCGGATACAGAAGGTTACGGTGGTAGAAATTGTGTTTCGTCCTCCTCCTGGATGTTTTTGGGGTACGTAGGTATATATAGGAGGAAGAAGTACGTCGGTGGCCGCCCGAGGGGCCCACGAGACAGGGGGGCGCGCCCTACAGGAGGGGGCGCGCCCTCCTATCTCGTGGGAGCCTCGGCTGCTTCTTGACTTGCATTCCAAGTCCTATGGATCACGTTTGTTCCAAAAATCACGCTCCCGAAGGTTTCATTCTGTTTGGACTCTGTTTGATATTCCTTTTCTTCGAAATACTGAAATAGGCAAAAAAAATAGCAATATGGGCTGGGCCTCCGGTTAGTAGGTTAGTCCCAAAAATGATATAAATGTGTAAAATAAAGCCCATAAACATCCAAAAGGGGTAATATAATAGCATGGAACAATCAAATATTATAGATACGTTGGAGACGTATCAAGCATCCCCAAGCTTAATTCCTGCTCGTCCTCGAGTAGGAAAATGATAAAAAAGAAATTTTTGATGTGGAATGCTACCTAGCATAGTTCTCAATGAAATTTCTTTATTGTGGCATGAATGTTCAGATCCAAATGATACAAAATAAAAGTTCATATTGATATAATAAATAGTAATACTACAAGCATACTAATCAAAGTAATCATGTCTTCTCAAAATAACATGGCCAAAGAAAGTTATCCCTACAAAATCATATAGTCTGGCTGTTGCTCTATCTTCATCACACGAAGTATTTAATCATGCACAACCCAGATGACAAGCCAAGCAATTGTTTCATACTTTAATAATCTAAAACCTTTTCAACTTTCACGCAATACATGAGCGTGAGCCATGAAAAAAGCACTATATGTGGAATAGAATGGTGGTCATGGAGAAGACAAAAAAAAGATAGTCTCACATCAACTAGGCGTATCAATGGGCTATGGAGATGCCCATTAATAGATATCAATGTGAGTGAGTAGGGATTGCCATGCAACGGATGCACTAGAGCTATAAATATATGAAATCTCAACAAAAGAAACTAAGTGGGTGTGCATCCAACCTGCTTGCTCACGAAGACCTAGGGCACTTTTGAGGAAGCCCGTCATTGGAATATACAAGCCAAGTTCTATAATGAAAAATTCCCACTAGTATATAAAAGTGACAACATATGAGACTCTCTATCATGAAGATCATGGTGCTATTTTGAAGCACAAGTGTGGAAAAAGAGATAGTAACATTGTCCCTTCTCTCTTTTTCTCTCATTTCATTTTTTCTTTTCCCCTTTTTTTTCTTTTGGCCTTCTCCTTTTTTTTCTTTTCTTTTTGGCCTTTCTTTTTTTTTCCTTTTTTTTTCTTTTTGTAAAGTCCGAAGTCTCATCCCGACTTGTGGGGGAATCATAGTCTTCATCATCCTTTTCTCACTAGGACAATGCTCTAATAATGAAGATCATCACACTTTTATGGATTTACAACTCAAAGCTAGAACAGGATATGACTCTATATGAATGCCTCTGGCGGTGTACCGGGATATGCAATGACTCAAGAGCGACATGTATAAAAATTATGAAGGTGGCCTTGCCACAAATACAATGTCAACTGCATGATCATGCAGAGAGCAATATGACAAAAGTAATGTGTGTCATATGAAGGGAACGGTGGAAAGTTGCATGTCAATATATCTCGAATGGCTATGGAAATGCCATAATAGGTAGGTATGGTGGCTGTTTTGAGGAAGGTATATGGTGGGTGTATGGTACCGGCGAAAGTTGCATGGCACAAGAGAGGCTAGCAATGATGGAAGGGTGAAAGGGTGCATATAATCCATGGACTCAACATTAATCAAAAGAACTCATGCACTTATTGCAAAAATCTAGAAGTCATGAAAAACCAAAGTACTACGCGCATGCTCGTAGGGGGATAGATTGGTAGGAAAAGACCATCGCTCATCCCCGACCGCCACTCATAAGGAAGACAATCAATAAATAAAATTGTGCTCCAACTTCATCACAAAGCGGTTCACCATACGTGCATGCTACGGGAATCACAAACTTAACACAAGCATTCTTTAAATTCATAATCACCCAACTAGCATGACTTTAATATCACTAACTCCATATCTCAAAACAATTATCAAGCATCAAGTTGATCATAGCATCCAATTCACTTTCTATGATAGTTTTTATTGTACCCAACTTGGATGCTCATCATTCTAGGACCAACTTTAAAACCATAACAAATACCATGTTGTTCTAAAAGACTCTCAAAAAGATATAAGTGAAGCATGAGAGAGTAGTAATTTCTTCAAAATTAAGACACCACCGTGCTCTAAAAGATATAAGTGAAGCATTGGAGCAAAAACTATCAAGCTCAAAAGATATAAGTGAAGCACATAGAGTATTCTAGCAAATTCTAATCAAATAGGCTTCTCCCAAAAGGTGTGTACAACAAGGATGATTGTGGTAAACTAAAAGGCAAAGACTAATATAATACACGACGCTCCAAGCAAAACACATATCATGTGGCGAATAAAAATATAGCTCCAAGTAAAGTTACCAATGAACAAAGACGAAAGAGGGGATGCCTTCCCAGGGCATCCCCAAGCTTAGGCTTTTGGCTATCCTTGAATACCTTGGGGTGCCATGGGCATCCCCAAGCTTAGGCTCTTGCCATTCCTTATTCCATAGTCCATAAAAGTTTTACCCAAAACTTGAAAACTTCACAACACAAAACTCAACAGGAAATCTTATAAGCTCCGTTAGTGAAAGAAAACAAAACCACCACATAAGGTATTGTAATGAACTCATTATTTATTTATTTTGGTGTTAAACCTACTGTATTCCAACTTCCCTATGGTTTATAAACTATTTTATTGGCCATAGATGCATGGAAATAAGCAAATAACAAACGGAAAACAGAATCTGTCAAAAACAGAACAGTCTGTAGCAATATGTAACTAACGCAAACTTCTGGAACTTTGAAAATCCTACCAAAATAGGAAGTCCTGGAAAATTTGTATATTGAACAGCATCAAAAATAATCAACGCAAAAGCACGTTCCTGTGATTTAACAAAATTATATTCGTGCGTGCAAAGTTTCTGTTTTTCAGCAGAATCAAATCAACTATCATCGTAGGTTATCCTATAGGTTCTACTTGGCACAAACACTAATTAAAAGATAAAAACACATCTAAACAGAAGGTAGTTGCAAGATTTATTACTAAACAGGAGCAAAAACAAAAAATAAAGAAAATTGGGTTGCCTCCCAACTAGCGCTATCGTTTAACGCCCCTAGCTAGGCATAAAACCGAAGATAGATCTAACGAGTGCCATCTTTGGCACTAAATTCATAAGTAGCACACATGATAGATTCATAAGGTAATTTGACTTTCTTTCTTGGAAAGTGCTCCATGCCTTTCTTTAATGGAAATTGGAATCTAATATTCCCTTCCTTCATATCAATAATCACACCAATCGTTCTAAGGAAAGGTCTACCAAGAATAATAGGGCAAGAAAGATTGCAATCTATATCAACAACGATAAAACCTACGGGCACCAAATTTCTATTTGCAACAATAAGAACATCACTGATTCTTCCCATTGGCTTTCTAATGCTGGAATCCGCAAGGTGCAAATTTAAAGAGCAATCATCAAGATCATGGAAACCTAGAATATCACATAAAGTTTTCGGAATCGTGGAAACACTAGCACCCAAATCACACAAAGCAAAACACTCATAATCTTTAATTCTAATCTTTATAGTAGGTTCCCACTCATCATTAAGTTTTCTAGGTATAGAAACTTCCAAATTAAGTTTTTCATCATAAGATTGCATCAAGGCATCAATAATATGTTTGGTAAAAGCTTTATTTTGACTATAAGCATGAGGAGAATTAACAACGGATCGTAACAAGGAAATACAACCTTTTAAAGAGCAATTATCATAATCAAATTCCTTGAAATCCGAGATAGTAGGTTCAATATTATTTAGAAGTTGAGGACTCTCCAATCTCACATTTACCAAATTTAGCATCAAGATCTAAAGACTCTGAATTCTTGGGACGCCTTCTAGGCAAAGTTGATTCATCATCAGTCCCATAATCATCAAAATTCATTTTGCAAAACATAGATATAATAGGAGACGCATCAATAACTTTAAGATCCTCATCATTATTTTCATGGAAACTAGAAGAACACGCTTTTATAAAGCTATCTTTTTTAGCACGCAATCTAGCGGTTCTTTCCTTACACTTATCAATGGAAATTATCATTGCTTTGAGAGACTCATTGATATCATGCTTCGAAGAAGAAGATCTAAGTTTAAGAGAATCAACATCAAGCGAAAGTCTATCAACGTTCCTAGCCAAATCATCAACTTTGAGCAATTTTTCTTCAAGTAAAGCATTAAAATTCTTTTGAGAAATCATAAATTCTTTCACACTATTATCAAAATCAGAGGGCATCTTATTAAAATTACCATAAGAATTATTGTAGGAATTTCCATAATTATTAAAGGAATTACTAGGGAACAGTCTAGCTTTAAAGTTTCCTCTATAAGCATTGTTTCCAAAACTATTCCTACCAACAAAATTCACATCCATAGATTCATTATTATTCTCAATCAAAGAAGACAAAGGCATATCATTGGGATTAAGAGGAGTATTTTTAGTAGCAAACATCTTCATAAGTTCATCCATCTTTCCACTCAAAACATTGATTTCTTCTATAGCATGCACTTTTTTACTAGAAGATCTTTCGGTGTGCCATTGAGAATAATTAGCCATAATATTTTCAAGAAGTTTTGTAGCATCTCCTAATGTAATTTCCATAAATGTGCCTCGCGCGGCCGAATCTAAGAGATTTCTAGAAGCAAAGTTCAAACCGGCATAAAAATTTTGTATGATCATCCATAAATTCAAACCATGAGTAGGGCAATTGCGAATCATCAATTTCATTCTTTTTCAAGATTGGGCAACATGCTCATGATCAAGTTGTTTAAAATTCATAATATCGTTCCTAAGAGTGATGATCTTAGCGGGAGGAAAATATTTAGAGATAAAAGCATCTTTGCACTAGTTCCATGAATCAATACTATTCTTAGGCAAAGATGAAAACCAAACTTTAGCACGATCTCTAAGTAAAAACGGAAATAACTTCAATTTGACAATATTGTTATCCGTATCTTTCTTCTTTTGCATATCACACAAATCAACAAAGTTGTTTAGATGAGTAGCGTCATCTTCACTAGGAAGGCCGGCGAATTGATCTTTCATAACAAGATTCAACAAAGCAGTATTGATTTCACAAGACTCAACATCATTAAGAGGAGCAATCAGAGTACTAAGGAAATCATTATTATTGGCATTCGAGAAATCACACAATTTGGTATTATCTTGCGCCATGGCAACAAGTAATCCAACACACAAGCAAACAGAAAAAAAGGCAAGCGAAAAAGAGAGGAGGAGCTTGGGAAAGAGAGGGCGAATAAAACGGCAAGGGTGAAGTGGGTGAGAGGAAAATGAGAGGCAAATGACAAATAATGTAAATGTGAGGGAGATGGGTTTGTGATGGGTACTTGGTATGTCTTGACTTGAGCGAAGACCTCCCCGGCAACGGCGCCGGAAATCCTTCTTGCTACGTCTTGAGCTTGCATTGGTTTTCCTCAAAGAGGAGAGGGTGATGCAGCAGAGTAGCGTAAGTATTTCCCTCAGTTTTTGAGAACCAAGGTATCAATCCAGTAGGAGGCTCCTCAAAAGTCCCACGCACCTACACAAACAAACAAAGAACTCGCAACCAATGCAATAAAGGGGTTGTCAATCCCTTCACAGCCACTTGCAAGATGACATGATGTAGAGGGATAAACTCATGCAATATGATATAAACCCCATCTTTTTATCCTCGATGGCAACAATACAATACATGCCTTGCAACCCTTTCTGTCACTTTGTAAGGACACCGCAAGATTGAACCCAAAGCTAAGCACTTCTCCCATGGCAAGAAAGATCAATCTAGTAGGCCAAACCAAACTAATAATTCGAAGAGACTTGCAAAGATAACTCAATCATACATAAAAGAATTTAGAGAAGATTCAAATATTATTCGTAGATAAACTTGATCATAAACCCACAATTGATCGGATCTCGACAAACACACCACAAAAAGAGTTTACATTGAATAGATCTCCACAAGAGAGGGGGAGAACATTGTATTGAGATCCAAAAAGAGAGAAGAAGCCATCTAGCTAATAACTATGGACCCGTAGGTCTGTGGTAAACTACTCACAACTCATCGGAGGGGCAAGGATGTTGATGTAGAGGCCCTCCGTTGTTGATTCCCCCTCCGGCAGAGTACGGCGAAGGCTCCAAGATGAGATCTCGCGGATACAGAAGGTTACGGTGGCAGAAATTGTGTTTCGTCCTCCTCCTGGATGTTTTCGGAGTACGTAGGTATATATAGGAGGAAGAAGTACGCTGGTGGCTGCCCGAGGGGCCCACGAGACAGGGAGGCGCGCCCTACATGGGGGGGCGCCCTCCTATCTCGTGGGAGCCTCGGCTACTTCTTGACTTGCACTCCAAGTCCTCTGGATCATGTTTGTTCCAAAAATCACGCTCCTGAAGGTTTCATTCCGTTTGGACTCCGTTTGATATTAATTTTCTTCGAAATACAGAAACAGGCAAAAAATAGCAATATGGGCTGGGCCTCCGGTTAGTAGGTTAGTCCCAAAAATGATATAAATGTGTAAAATAAAGCCCATAAACATCCAAAAGGGGTAATATAATAGCATGGAACAATCAAAAATTATAGATACGCTGGAGACGTATCACCGACCCATTCATCTTAAAAAAATTCTTTATTCACCTCATGCTAGAACAAATCTCCTCTCTGTTCATCGTATTGCTTTGGACAATCATGTTTTTCTTGAGTTTCATCCTTTTTCTTCTTGATTAAGGACCAAGCAACGAGGAGAATTCTCTACAGAGGTAGATGCATTGGTGGGCTCTATCCGTTGATTCCCCGTGTTAGGAGTTCCAATAAACAAGGTCTTGGTGTCACCAAATTATCTTCGGCAAGGTGGCATGATCGTCTAGGGAATCCTTCTTTTACTATTGTTCATCGTATGCTTAGGAAAAATAAGCTCCCTTTTGTTGGTGAGCCTAGCAATAAAATAGTTTGTGATTCATGTCAAAAAGAAAAAAGTCATCAGCTTCCTTATCCCGTGTCAACTAGTGTTTCTTCCAAACCATTAGGACTCATTTTTTCTGATGTATGGGGGGCAAGCACCTCTTTCTGTTGGCAGATACAAATATTATGTAAGCTTTATTGATGACTATAGTAAGTATACTTGGATCTATCTTATCAAGAATAAATATGATGTGTTTCAAGTCTTCCAAAATTTCCAAGCACTAGTTGAACAAAAATTCAGTAGTAAGATTATCTCAGTTCAGTCAGACTGGGGTGGTGAGTATGAAAAATTGAACCCTTTCTTATAAAGATTAGGGATTTCTCACCATGTTTCCTGCCCTCATGCTCACCAATAGAACGGCTCGGCAGAACGTAAGCATAGACATATCGTTGAGATTGGTTTGTCCCTACTTGCGAATGCATCTATGCCTCTCAAGTTCTGGGATGAAGCTTTTCTCACTGCCACTCATCTTATAAACATTCTGCCTAGTCGAGTTATCAACTTTGAAACACCCACCGAACGTCTCCTACACAGTACACCAAACTATGCTTCTCTCCGTGTTTTTGGGTGTGCGTGTTGGCCAAACTTACGGCCATATAATTCGAGAAAACTCTCTTTTCGGTCCAAACAGTGTGTGTTCATCGGGTATAGCCCCCAACATAAAGGCGTCAAGTGCCTTGATGTTTCCACCGGTCGGGTGTATATCTCTCGTGATGTCGTTTTTGATGAGATAGTTTTTCCGTTCAGAGATCTCCATCCAAACGCCGGCGCTCTCTTACAAAAGGAGATTCTCCTTCTTCCTGCTCATCTTTCCGGCTTAGATCAAGGGGGAAATAATACTACTGATCATGAATAATTCTCATGCTACTAATCCTATTGATGATGCAGAAAGTACATGAATAATTTTTGGTGCAGAAAATGGTGCTGAAAACAGTGCATATCAGCCCATATTTCATGCTCCAGAAGAGGACGGATGCATGCGACACGAGGACGATTCGCATGTGCATGCCTCGGGATCCGTAGGCGAGCGATCCCATGCAGATACGCCGCCGCGATCCCATGCAGATACGCCGCCGCCAGGGCGGCATGATTCGGCCTCGGGACGCATGGGCGGCAACGGCCCACGCGGGGCTGAAGCGGGCCGCTCTCCACCCGCCACGCGTGCTGCGGGTCCGCGGCTGTCCCCCACTCACGAGCCTGAGGTGGGTCCCGACGCGCATGCAGACGAGGCTGCGTCAGATGGCGATGCGGTCGCTGTCTCGCCCGTCCAGTCCGGTCGGGGATCTCCCTCAGACCCTGGTTCGCCAGACGAAGGATCCTCATCAGGATCGCCACCACGCAAGCCTGCACGATCGGGTGTGGGATCTTCTGCGCCCGAACCAGGGGGCGCTACATGCACCAGCACGCGACTTCAAATAGGAAAAAAATCAGCTTGTCAATTACAAAAATATTTTGAAATTTGGTTTAACCTGTACAACAGGAGAGCCACGTTCGGTTGATGAAGCCTTAATAGATCCAAAATGGAAGAAGGCCATGGAAGAAGAATATATGGGCTTGAGGAAAAATGAGACCTGGCACTTGGTTCCATGTAGTCAAGGTAAAAATTTGATAGACTGTAAGTGGGTTTATAAAATTAAAAGGAAAGCAGATGGCACAGTTGATAGATACAAGGCCAGGCTAGTGGAAAAAGGTTTTAAACAGAGGTATGGAATAGATTACGAGGATACCTTTAGTCCGGTCGTCAAAGCTGCTACTATCAGGTTGGTTTTATTTGTTGTTGTGTCTAGGGGATGGAGCCTACAACAATTGGACGTGCAGAACGCGTTTTTGCATGGTGTTCTGGAAGAGGAGGTTTACATGAAACAACCACCTGGGTTTGAAAACAAAAATGCACCCTTTCATGTGTGTAAACTTGATAAGGCCCTTTATGGTCTGAAACAGGCCTCGAGAGCATGGTATCATCGCTTGAGTATGAAGTTGCAAGCTATTGGTTTTGTTCCTTCCAAGTCTGATATTTCATTGTTTATTTTCAACAAGTCCAAAATAACAATGTACATGCTCATATATGTTGACGATATTATCATTGCAAGCTCATCTGATGAAGCAGCGACAACACTCCTAAAGGACCTAGGCTCTGAGTTTGCCTTGAAGGACTTGGGAGATTTGAACTTCTTTCTCGACATTGAAGTCGAAAAGAACAAAGATGGTATTGTCTCATCTCAGGAAAAATATGCTAATGATCTCTTGAAAAGGGTTGGAATGCAGGATTGCAAGCCTTCGCCAACTCCATTATCTAGTTCAGAGAAACTGTCCTTTCATGAAGGAGAGATCCTAAGTCAGGAAGATAGCACTCGGTACAGAAGTATGATTGGTGCACTTCAATACTTAACCCTTACTAGACCAGATTTATCCTTTGCTGTAAATAAGGTATGTCAGTTTCTGCATGCACCTACCACCTTGCACTGGACTGCAGCTAAGCGTATTTTGAGATATGTGAAGTATACAGTAAATGTTGGACTATTATTCAGTAAGTCTCAATCCACACTTGTCAGTGCATTTACTGATGCTGACTGGGCTGGCAGTGTTGATGACAGACGGTCCACAGGTGGTTTTGCAGCCTTTCTTGGTCCAAATTTGATATCATGGTGTGCAAAGAAACAGGCCACCGTCTCCAGGTCTAGTACAGAAGCTGAGTATAAGGCACTGGCTAATGCTACTACAGAAATTATCTGGCTTCAGTCTTTGCTGAAGGAACTTGGAGTGATACAAGTGCAAGCTCCTTGTTTATGGTGTGATAATCTTGGCGCCACTTATCTTTCTGCTAATCCAGTGTTTCATGACAGAACAAAACATATCGAGATAGATTTTCACTTTGTCAAAGAACGTGTTGCCAACAAGGAGTTGGACGTTCGGTTTATTCATTCTGGAGATCAGATTGCAGATGGTTTCACCAAGGCATTGCCTACAAGGAGCTTTGAGAATTTTAGACGTAATCTCAACTTGATCAAGTTGTGATTAAGGGGGTGTGTTGAAATATCTCATGTAGGCCTATGGGCCAGCGCATATAATTCTGGTATAGGGATAGTTAGTTAGTTAGAGATATACTAGTATCTAGTTTAAACTCTCATCTTTATCTATTCTCTCTTGAACTTCAAGTTATGTATGCGCTCATAGGATAAGCCCCATCGTTATCAATAAATACCCGCGGTCCTCTCTTGAGAGGATAAAATGCTTCCATCATAATTTCTACAGATCGTGGTGTTGGCCGGGGCCCATAAACCTGGAGTTGGAACGCAGCGGGATGTGCACGTGTGACTCCGTGGTTTGGACTTTGTAGGATCACGTGCGAGCTGGTTTACATCGACAGAACGGGAAGGAGATTCTGTCGCCGTCTCGGAAAGTATACTAAGCGTGTTCGTCCCCGCACCGAATCCCAGTTGTGGAATCGTACCAGCCAGAAAGCAGGCCATTTTGATGTTGGAGCGAATCGTGGGTCTCCCAACTCCAACGAGCGAGCAGAGAGCCCGGTCACGCATTTGATTTTGATTTTGACTTTTTCTTTTTTCCCTAAAACGAAACAAAACGAGTCGTTTTCTGTCCGTCACGTACGCAAACATTCCTGCCTCTTGAATTAAAAAAAAAACATTCCTGCCTCTTTCTTCTCCCATGTACGGCACGACACCATATTTCCTTCCTTTCCTCTCTCTATATATTCTCCCAGAGTTAAAAAAAAAAGTCCGCTTTCTTCTTCCCCGATTCCGGCCATGGTTGCCGCCGACGCCACCGCGGTTGATTTCCCCTGTACGATCTATCTGGCACATGCTTTCTCCGTGGAAGAAGCAACCAAACGAGGACTAGGGGTGTACCATCCTTGAGCAAAACAGAGGAGGCAAGTCAGAGAGCTGCTACTGCTCACGAATTACTGCAGATGAACGACTACTACAGTAGATCCTTTTTGAATCTGGAAACCCTCAAAACCGCTGGACAATTACAAGAATCAGGATGTGACACAGCAACGGGGACTATAATACAGAGCCAAAGCAATGAAGATCACCAAGACTCGAGAGTGCCTAAGATGGTTGGGCAATCTCATGACGAAGCATGTTATCATGATAATTCTGAAACCATGCTCAGAATTACTTGTTATCTTATTGATTTAAATATACAACGACAGAAAATATGAGCTACAGACTTAGTACTACAAAACATGTACTCCCTTCATTCCCAAATATTTGTCTTTTCTAGACATTTCAAATGGACACAACATACGGATGTATGTAGACATATTTTAGTATATATTCACTCATTTGCTCTGTATGTAGTCACTTGTTGAAATCTCTAGAAAGACAACTATTTGGGAACCGAGGGAGTAGAATTCAATGTGCAGAGGAAAACATCAAACCAAGAAAGTACAAATTTATGTTCGGGAGAACACATAGGACAGTGCGAATTTAAGAGAGGACTAGTGTCAGAGATAACCAGTGCATCTGATGGCACTTTCGTGATAAAGGGTCATGTGTAATACATATTCCAGAAAATACATGATGAAGGATATGAGGATCACCAGTGGAGCAATAAAAAATTATACTATATGTATTATCATGTTTCAACCAAAACATTAATTGGCTTTTACAACTCCTGAAACCAAACACATCACTCAGAAGTTCATATAACAACACCGAGAACCTAAAAGAAAACGTAACAAGAACCAAATTGTCCTGGTGTTGGAAAGAATATTATTCAATCATCAAAATAGCATCCCGACGACTGCACAGTTATTAACCCACCTTGAACCTATGTTGCCCACTTAATATCAAATTAAGTGAAGTATCAGCTCATCATGCATCATTCTGATTAGGAAGCAGATCATCCATGCAAGGAGGGTAGATGAATGACTCGAGTATGGGTCGCAAACCATTATCACTGTTGCCTAGGTATGTTGGATAAGGAGATCCCAAGTACTGTAACTTGGAGTTCTCCAGATAGTAAGCAAATCCCTGAAAGCGGTTGCCCAAGAAAGCAATTTCCATGTAAGGATGGTAACCCAAGAAGTCCACGGCAAAGTTACATTTTTTGTAATCCCTGTCAGCCCCACTGTCACGCCCAAGATGTGACACTATCCTAAAGGACTCGAAGGTCCTATCAAGGATAGAAGCGCATCTTGAAGACGCTTTTGCAAGGTGGATATCATTACATCAATATTACATAATAGATGGGGATACATACAAAAGGCATACAATGCCACACGAATACAACATCATCTTACATGAGAGCACCATCCGACTACGGATGAAAAACAAACAGAAACTCAAACGACATCCACCCTGCTAGCCCAGGCTGCCGACCTGGAACCTATCCCCTGATCGAAGAAGAAGCAGAAGAAGAACTCCAAAGTAAGCAAACATCGTTCTCGCGTCATGATCATCGCATAACCTGTACCTGCAACTATTGTTGTAGTAATCTGTGAGCCACGAGGACTCAGCAATCCCATTACCATGGGTATCAAGAGTAGCAAAGCTTAATGAGAAAGGAAGGGGTAAAGTGGTGAGGTTGCAGCGGCGGCTAAGCAAGTATGGTGGCTAACATACGCAAATAAGAGCGAGAATAGAAGCAAACGGAACGGTCGTGAAGCTAGTAATGATCAAGAAGTGATCCTGAAACTACTTACGTTCATACATAACCCAAAACCGTGTTCACTTCCCGGACTCTGCCGAGAAGTGACCATCACGGCTACACACACGGTTGATGCGTTTTAATTCAAATCAGGTGTCAAGTTCTCTACAACCGGACATTAACAAATTCCCATCTGCCACATAACCGCGGGCACGACTCTCGAAAGTTTATACCCTGCAGGGGTGTCCCAACTTAGCCCATCACAAGCTCTCACGGTCAACGAAGGATACTCCTTCTACGAGGAAGACCCGATCAGTCTCGGAATCCCGGTTTACAAGACATTTCGACAATGGTAAAACATGACCAGCAAAGCCGCCCGATGCGCCGACAATCCCGATAGGAGCTGCACATATCTCGTTCTCAGGGCAACACCGGATGAGACATCCTACGAGTAAAACCAGCCCTCAAGTTTCCCCGAGGTGGCCCCGCAGTCTACTCAGTTCGGACCAGCACTTAGAGAAGCACTGGCCCGGGGGGGCTAAAATAAAGATGACCCTCGAGAGAGCGACTCCCATGGGAAAAGTAGGTGGTGGTGAGGCAAATGGTAAAACCAAGGTTGGGCCTTGCTGGAGGAGTTTTATTCAAAGCGAACTGTCAAGGGGGTCCCATAAATCACCCAACCGCGTTAGGGACGCAAAATCCGGGAACATAATACCGATATGACGGAAACTAGGGTGGCGAGAGTGGAACAAAACACCAGGCATAAGGCCAAGCCTTCCACCCTTTACCAAGTATATAGATGCATTAATAATATAAAAGATATTGTGATATCCCAACATAAACAATATCCAACATGGAGCAATCTTCAACTTCACCTGCAACTAACAACGCTATAAGAGGGGCTGAGCAAAGCGGTAACATAGCCAAGCAACGCTTTGCTAGGAAGGGTGAAAAGGTTAGAGGCTGACATGGCAATTTGGGAGGCTTGAAGAACAAGTGATAGGTAGCACAGCAAAGCGATAGAACAAAGCAACTAGCATAGCAATGATAGTAGTGAGAGCCAAGGTGACGGTCATCTTGCCTGAAATCCTGATAGGAAGAAGAACGAGTCCATGAAGAAGACGAACGGAGGAAGCCGAACCAAGCGTAGACGAACGAATCCTCACGATCGCAACGAAACAGGAACTAACGAGAAGGAGCACAACCAGAAAGAAGCAAACAATAAGGTAAACACACAACACATAGATATGGCATGATGCTCAACCAAGTATGATGCATGACAAAGCTAGATGAGGCTACGCATGGCAAGAGATGATGCATACAAGAGCAATATATCAAAACAAGTTTAAATGAGGCCGGAAACAACATATAACAATTCCGGTAAGTCCTCATATGCAAATTTCGGAATTGGTCCAGATCTGAATAAACCTTATATTTAAGTTGTTAAACAGCAAGTTAAGATGCACCAAGATGATCTACACGAGATTCTAGTCAAGTTACATATAAAGTTCATTTAATTCGGAGCTACGACCTAGAAGATATGAGCAAAACAAGTTAAACATGGTATTGATGCAAAATGCATACAAACATCAAGCAAACACCTCAAAACAAGGATGAAACATGATCAGATGAAACTACATTCAATTCTAAGCAAGTTTCATATAGAGCACACTCAAAACGGAGCAACGGTTCAACACATACACTCTATACAAGTTTAAAGGACAAGTTGTCCAAAACAGCAACTAGGCATCTAGCAAGCATCAAAACAATATGCTACAGTACCTCAACATAAGAACAAAAGGCATGGGCATGAATTACAGGTAAAGCATGGCAAAACATGAACACTGAGCTATCTCCAGAAAACACTGTAACATGCTCAAAAGGACATGGCAAGGTTGCAAATAATAACAGTTTCATACTTGACAGAAATAACATCAGGTTGCAATGTTTAGAGCTATCAAACAACATGCTTCAGGAACTTAACATGGCAAACAAAGGCATGGCATGTTATTACTAAAGACAAAGAACAATACTCCTTTACTGAACTAATTCCAAATATCAACAGAAAAGATGGTAGGATCCATTCAAACATGGCAAATGATATGACAGATTCAGACATGGCAGGAACAACGATAAGTAGGCATGTTGGTGAGCTTGTACCACTCACCACAGAAAAATACATGGCATGGAAAGGTAACCAACAGTAATAAAACATGTTTATAGAGCTAAGAATGGCAAGATCAAGTTCATAGGGTGCATGGATCACTAGCAAATCACATGGCAAAACTGAACTTAATGTTAATCAGGCTGACAGCAACATTATTTAGCAAGTTTGGAGTAAGAAAACAACAAGTTAAAGCAGGCTATAAATTCAACCAGGGGCATGAATGGATAGAGAATGACATTTATAACAAAACATCCTTTGTAAACACCTCTAGATTATGCACAGAATGACTTGTACCAGCAGGTTAACATAGCATCATGATATAGCAGAATCAGTCTAGCAAAACAGTAACAGCAAGTACCCTACTTCACGAGCTCGATGCACTCACTACAAGACTCAAAAAAATACAAGGATTGCACCCCTGTAAAGATGGCATGATTTAGCACAAAACACATGTAGATATCAAGCTCATAGGATGCACACACAAAATGCAATGAAAAAGACAAATCACCAAGTTCTGATAACAGACAGCAGTTAACATCACATAGCACTCTTGCAACAATGATTTGGGCATCAACATGGACTCAAACAAACATTTCACAATGGAATGAAATAAAGAGCATCTCATGATGAACATTATAATATATCATGCACGCAAAACGGAGCAGCACACATGAAGTTATGATGCGATGAACATGGGCACAAAATGTAGCAGATACGGGGACTTGGAGAAAAATCGAGGGGGCGGGAAGTCAACCTTCTTCCAGATCTGGATCGGGACGGTTTTCGAGGATGGCCGGAGTAGGTCGCCGGAGACGAGGGGGACGGCGGCCTGAGCTTGGGGAGGAGCGGGATCCGGGACGGCGGAGGTCGGAGGAGGTCGCCGACGGGCAGGGCGGCGACCGGCGAGCACGGGCGGCGCGGGGCCGCGGCCGGTGGAACGGTGGCCGGCAGTGGCGCCCGGGGCGGCTGGCGGCGACCAGCGGAGGCGGCGGGGTCGGGCGAAAGGCAGAGGCGGAGAGCGCGGGCGCGGGCTCGCGCGGTCGGCGGCGCAGGCCGGCGCCAGCAGGAGGCGCGCGGGGCGACGCGACGGCAGGGTCCGGCGAGCTGTGACCGGCGGCGGGTTCCGGGCAGCGGCGCGGGAGGCAGTCGGCCGGGCCTGCGCGGGCCCGCGAAGGGCTCGGGCGGGCCGCGGTGGCCGCGGGCGAGGGACGGCGGCGCGGGACACGTGGCGAGGTGGGATTGGTTGGAGCGGCGGCTGGACGCGTCCGGACAGCGGCGGACATGTTCGGCGCTGCGGAGGGGAGATTTTCAGGGTTTGGACTGCGAAAATTCGGGGAGGGGCACATATTTATAGGTAAATGGAGTTAGGAGGCTCCAAATGAGGAGCGGTTTTCGCCCACATGATTGTGATCGAACGACCGAGAGCATGGAGGGGTTTTAGATGGGTTATTGGGCTGTTATGAAGGGGTGTTGGGCTGCAACATAAAGAGGGCTTTACGGTTCCCCGATTAACCGTTGGAGTATCAAACGGACTCCAAATGGCACAAAACTTGACAGGCAGTCTACCGGTGGTGTACCAAGGCCGATTGGCAAACCTCGGTCCATTCCGAGAAAGTTTAACACCCGCACACGAAAAGAGACAAAAGGGGGCGCCGGGGGACATAGGAGTGCCGGTTTGCAAAACGGATAACGGGGAAAATGCTCGGATGCATGAGACAAACACGTATGCAAAATGAGATGCACATGATGACATGATAAAATGCAACACGCAAGCAATAGACATGGCAATGACGACGAATAACTGGCAGACACCTGGCGCATTGAATCCGGGGCGTTACAACTCTCCTCCACTAACAAGAGATCTCGTCCCGAGATCTTAGGACCGAGACGGAAGGGAAAAGGGGTGAGGTGAAATAAGAACAAAAAAGAGAGGATGAACAAAGTCGAGACCACTCGAGTAGGAAAAGGAAACGACGAATATGACAAGAATCAAAGCACCGAAACAAAAATGAAATTCGAAGCTACTCCGGTTAGAACAAGATAGGAATGGAATAAGTCTAAAAGAATTTAGGCAGAACTCTGACTAAACATGGAAAGAATAGAACATGAACTTGAGAAGATGGAATGATACTTGCCGAGAGGAACGACACAATGCCTCCGGAAGAATTGAAATAGTGGACTGAAAAGAACGGAGAAGAAAATGACAAGTTGTGCCACGAATGAAATTGAAAGCATCTTTAAAAGGAAGGTTTAAACGGAGTTGTTGAGAAAAAACAACAACAAAAAGAATAAGCTTATTGTGGACTTATCAAAAACACTCAAAACTTGAGGTGAAATTATACCACAACCAAAAGTCTGAATAGCTGAGAAGAATGAAGAAATGCAAAACTCCACTTCAGAAGAAAATAAGAATTATTTGCACTTCGAGACGCGAGAGGAACGATACTTGAACTCCTCCAACAAAATCTTGATGAACTCTTGAAGAATGAATTAAATCATGAAGAATCACCATGAAGAACTCCGGTGACAAAAGGATGATGAGATAGAAATGAAGGATGAAAGAATAAAGATTCAAGCCTTGCGGTGAATTGAATGGAGGTTCCAACGAAAAGACCGAGGAAAATTTGAACTCCGGAGACGAAAAGATGAAAACACTTGGAACTAGAATTTATTCCTCACGAACAAACTCCAAAGGAAGGGATTACTTGACGACGATGAAATAAGAATAAGAATTACGTTATGCTTATCCTCATCAAATTTAATTGATGACAACTGGATTTTTCATTCAACTTATTCCCCTTGAAAAGGATTGAGGAGTATATGGCGTAAAACTTGAGAAAGTCTTCATGAACCACCGGTAGATTGGAAAGAACGAATGGCTTAAAATGATAATCAAGGAAAAAGAATCTTGAACAAACCACCGTAAAAATTAGAAAAATGACTGATGAAAGAGACTGAATCACCGGGAAGAGTTAGAAAAGCACAAAGATACTTGAGGGAATTAAGAGACAAGATAACGAAGGGATCGTGAACTGATTGAAGAATACTTGAACGAAGCACCAGGATAATTGGATAACGTTAGCTGAAATGTGAGGACGAAGAATTCTTCTGGAATGATGGCCTCCGGTAAAAAGAAACAGAAATCAACTCCTGACATACTCCGGATGGGTGAAAAGAATTGCACGACTGGAAACAATTTGATAGGATAACATCGAGCTAGCACCGCGAACCTTCGGGAGAATGGACAAGATTTAGAGGAAAAACTCTTCTTCGGTCTTCAAATGACGACGAGAAACACCACCAAAATTACTGAGATACTCCGGTAGAATGAAAAGCAGAGAGGTTGAGCCCACATGAAAAGAATTTGAAAGCGATCTTGGAGAAGGCATGTGACTGATGAAACTCATTCTTCCGTCACACTTGAAAAGAATTTGAGAATAACCCCGGGAGAATTAGAAGAGTCGGGTAAGATCCTGGGAAAAGACCTGTGGGTTAGGGCCCGCTAAAACAAAACACTGTTGGAAAGGGATGTTGACCAGATAGATGATGCACCAGAACAAATGAAATATTTGAATGAGGTGACACCCTCGAATTAATTGAATGCAAACACGAATCTTCTGAGATGTCTTCAGCACTCTAGAAGGATTAAATGGCGAGAGGCGAATGATCAGAGGGAAATATTTGTTGAGGGAAAGAATACGATCGACAACGAAAAACTTGAATTTGGATCCACCGGAAAGAAAACAAGATGAACAATGATGAACTAGACGAAACTTCGCCGGTTGAGACAATTGAGGAAAAACTGAAGATACTCTGCATGAATGAAATTGATGCTCGAATAGAGGCTCAGACTTCGGGAATAAAAAGGGTGGGAGGGCGGGAAAAACAAAGGCAACTTGGAACGGGGAACCGACGAATAACTTGAAGAGAAAGGACCGGTTGAAATGATTTAGAAAGAATGCAAGGGCTTCGCACGAGTAGGATGGATACTCAATTACGGACTCCAGTTCCGAGAAGAAGAAGGGTGGGCGGGTGGGAAAAACAAGGACAACTTCGGACAGGAAAACAACATCGATTGAAAAGAACTGAGGATTGATCCTGCAAAAGATGACGAGGATCGGAACCACTCGAAGAGAAATGCGCTGGATTGAAAAGAGGATGGACAACGAAAACTAACCGCGTGATCCTAAAGAAAAATTTGAAGGGGAAGAGGAGTAGTTCAAAACACCTACGTCAAGATTCCTCACCAGAGTGATGAAGGGGCTGAGGAGTAAAAGAATTCCTACTCTCCGATATAACTAGACTCCGAAAACAGTTTTCTTCTAGACTCAACAACGGCCAAACTACACAATCAATTAAGGGGCTCCTAAGGTCGGTCGAGGCTCTGATACCAACTTGTCATGCCCAAGATGCGACCCTATCCTAAAGGAACTCAAAGGTCCCACCAAGGATAGAAGCGCATCTTGAAGACGCTTTTGCAAGGTGGATATCATTACATCAACATTACATGATAGATGGGGATACATACAAAAGGCATACAATGCCACACGAATACAACATCATCTTACATAAGAGCACCATTCGACTACGGATGAAACACAAACAGAAACTCAGACGACATCCACCCTGCTAGCCTAGGCTGCCGACCTGTAACCTATCCCCTGATCGAAGAAGAAGCAGAAGAAGAACTCCAAAGTAAGCAAACATCGCTCTCGCGTCATGATCATCGCATAACCTGTACCTGCAACTGTTGTTGTAGTAATCTGTGAGCCACGAGGACTCAGCAATCCCATTACCATGGGTATCAAGACTAGCAAAGCTTAATGGGAAAGGAAGGGGTAAAGTGGTAAGGTTGCAGCAGCGGCTAAGCAAGTATGGTGGCTAACATACGCAAATAAGAGCGAGAAGAGAAGCAAACGGAACGGTTGTGAAGCTAGTAATGATCAAGAAGTGATCCTAAAACTACTTACGTTCATACATAACCCAAAACCGTGTTCACTTCCCGGACTCCGCCGAGAAGAGACCATCACGGCTACACACACGGTTGATGCGTTTTAATTCGAATCGAATCAGGTGTCAAGTTCTCTACAACCGGACATTAACAAATTCCCATCTGCCACATAACCGCGGGCATGGCTCTCAAAAGTTTATACCCTACAGGGGTGTCCCAACTTAGCGCATCACAAGCTCTCACGGTCAATGAAGGATATTCCTTCTACCAGGAAGACCCGATCAGTCTCGGAATCCCGGTTTACAAGACATTTCGACAATGGTAAAACAAGACCAGCAAAGCCGCCCGATGCGCCGACAATCCCGATAGGAGCTGCACATATCTCGTTCTCAGGGCAACACCGGATGAGACATCCTACGAGTAAAACCAGCCCTCAAGTTTCCCCGAGGTGACCCTGCAGTCTACTCAGTTCGGACCAGCACTTAGAGAAGCACTGGCCCGGGGGGGCTAAAATAAAGATGACCCTTGAGAGAGAGACTCCCAAGGGAAAAGTAGGTGGTGGTGAGGCAAATGGTAAAATCAAGGTTGGGCCTTGCTGGAGGAGTTTTATTCAAAGTGAACTGTCAAGGGGGTCCCATAAATCACCCAACCGCGTTAGGGACGCAAAATTCGGGAACATAATACCGATATGACGTAAACTAGGGCGGCGAGAGTGGAACAAAACACCAGGCATAAGGCCGAGCCTTCCACCCTTTACCAAGTATATAGATGCATTAATAATATAAAAGATATTGTGATATCCCAACATAAACAATATCCAACATGGAGCAATCTTCAACTTCACCTGCAACTAACAATGCTATAAGAGGGGCTGAGCAAAGCGGTAACATAGCCAAGCAATGCTTTGCTAGGAAGGGTGAAAAGGTTAGAGGCTGACATGGCAATTTGGGAGGGTTGAAGAACAAGTGATAGGTAGCGCAGCAAAGCGATAGAACGAAGCAACTAGCATAGCAATGATAGTAGTGAGATCCAAGGTGACGGTCATCTTGCCTGAAATCCCGCTAGGAAGAAGAACGAGTCCATGAAGAAGACGAACGGAGGAATCTGAACCAAGCGTAGACGAACGAATCCTCACGATCGCAACGAAACAGAAACTAACAAGAAGGAGCACAACCGGAAAGAAGCAAACAACAAGGTAAACACACAACACATAGACATGGCATGATGCTCAACCAAGTATGATGCATGACAAAGCTATATGAGGCTACTCATGGCAAGAGATGATGCATACAAGAGCAACATATCAAAACAAGTTTAAATGAGGCCGGAAACAACATATAACAATTCTGGTAAGTCCTCATATGCAAATTTCGGAATTGGTCCAGATCTGAATAAACCTTATGTTCAAGTTGTTAAACAGAAAGTTAAGATGCACCAAGATGATCTACACGAGATTCTAGTCAAGTTACATATAAAGTTCATTTAATGCGGAGCTACGGCCTAGAAGATATGAGCAAAACAAGTTAAACATGGCATTGATGCAGAATGCATACAAACATCAAGCAAACACCTCAAAACAAGGATGCAACATGATAAGATGAAACTACATGCAATTCTAAGCAAGTTTCATATAGAGCACACTCAAAACGGAGCAACGGTTCAACACATACACTCTATACAAGTTTAAAGGACAAGCTGTCCAAAACAGCAACTAGGCATCTAGCAAGCATCAAAACAATATGCTACGGCACCTCAACATAAGAACAAAAGGCATGGGCATCAAGTACAGATAAAGCATGGCAAAACATGAACACTGAGCTATCTCTAGAAAACAATGTAACATGCTCAAAAGGACATGGCAAGGTTGCAAATAATAACAGTTTCAGACTTGACAGAAATAACATCAGGTTGCAATGTTTAGAGCTATCAAACAACATGCTGCAAGAAATTTACATGGCAAACAAAGACATGGCATGTTAGTACTAAAGACAAAGAACAATACTCCCTTACTGAACTAATTTCATAGATCAACAGAAAAGATGGTAGGATCCATGCAAACATGGCAAATGATATGACAGATTCAGACATGGCAGGAACAACGATAAGTAGGCATGTTGGTGAGCTTGTACCACTTACCACAGAGCAACACATGGCATGGCAAGGTGACCAACAGTAAGAAGACATGTTTATAGAGCTAAGCATGGCAAGAGCAGGTTTATAGGGTGCATGGATGACTAGCAAAGCACATGGCAAAACTGAACTTAATGTTAACCAGGCTGACATCAACATTATTTAGCAAGTTTGGAGCAAGATAACAACAAGTTACAGCAGGCTATAAATGCAACCTGGGGCATGAATGGATAGAGAATGACATGTATAACAAAACATCCTTAGTGAACATCTCTAGATTATGCATAGAATGACTTGTAGCAGCAGGTTAACATAGCATCATGATATAGCAGAATCAGTTTAGCAAAACAGTAACAGCAAGTACCCTACTTCACGAGCTCGAACTCACTACAAGACTCACAAAAATACATGGATTGCACCCCTGTAAAGATGGCATGATGTAGCACAAACACATGTAGACATCATGCTCATAGGTTGCACACACAAGACGCAATGAAAAAGAGAAATCACCAAGTTCTGATAACAGACAGCAGTTAACATCATATAGCACTCTTGCAATGATGATTTGGGCATCAAGACGAACTCAAACAAGCATGGCACAATGTAATGAAATATAGAGCATCTCATGATGTACATTTTGATATATCATGCACGCAAATCGGAGCAGCACACATGAAGTTATGATGCGATGAACATGGGCACAAAATGTAGCAGATCCGGGGACTTGGAGAAAAATCGAGGGGGCGGGAAGTCAACCTTCTTCCAGATCTGGATCGGGACGGTTTTCAAGGATGGCCGGACTAGGTCGCCGGAGATGAGGGGACGGCGGCCTGATCTTGGGAAGGAGCGGGATCCGGGGCGGAGGAGGTCGGAGGAGGTCGGAGGAGGTCGCCGACGGGCAGGGCGACGACCGGCGAGCACGGGCGGTGCGGGGCCGCGGCAGGCGGAGCTCGCGCGGCGGAACGGTGGCCGGCGGTGGCGCCCGGGGCGGCTGGCGGCGACCAGCGGAGGCGGCAGGGTCGGGCAAAAGGCGGAGGCGGCGAGCGCGGGCGCGGGCTCGCGCGGTCGGCGGTGGAGGACGGCGCCGGCAGGAGGCGCGTGGGGCGACGCGGCGGCAGGGTCCGGCGAGCCGCGACCGGCGGGTTCCAGGCAGCGGCGCGGGAGGCCGCCGGCCGGGCCTACGCGGGCCCGCGATGGGCTCGGGCGGGCCGCGGTGGCCGCGGGCGAGGGACGGCGGCGCGGGACACGTGGCGAGGTGGGATTGGTCAGAGCGGCGGCTGGACGCGTCCGGACAGCGGCAGACACGTTCGGCGCCGCGGAGGGGAGATTTTCAGGGTTTGGACTGGGAAAATTCGGGGAGGGGCACATATTTATAGGTAAAGGGAGCTAGGAGGCTCCAAATGAGGAGCGGTTTTCGCCCACACGATTGTGATCGAACGACCGAGAGCATGGAGGGGTTTTGGATGGGTTATTGGGCTGTTATGAAGGGGTGTTGGGCTGCAACATAAAGAGGGCTTTAAAGTTCCCCGGTTAACCGTTGGAGTATCAAACGGACTCCAAATGGCACGAAACTTGACAGGCGGTCTACCGGTGGTGTACCAAGGCCGCTTGGAAAACCTCGGTCCATTCCGAGAAAGTTTAACACCCGCACACGAAAAGAGACAAAAGGGGGCACCGGGGGACATAGGAGTGCCGGATTGCAAAACGGACAACGGGGAAAATGCTTGGATGCATGAGACGAACACGTATGCAAAATGAGATGCACATGATGACATGATAAAATGCAACACACAAGCAAAAGACATGGCAATGACGGCGAATAACTGGCAGACACCTGGTGCATCGAATCCGGGGCGTTACACCCACCTTCTGAATCAATGGCACTGTCATCACCAGAATCCCATCCATGCTCTGATTCTTCACTCCAACCATGTAAGATCCAACATTTTTCATATTCTCGACCATACTGTCAACACCTTCGACGTAAGGTTAGCTTGATGCTTCAGCTCCCACTCGGGTGTTTGACATGATTCTAAGGTGTTGCGCAATATCCACACTTGAAGTCGGCACCCACTCAAAGCGGTGTAGTAGACACCATTCTTGGATTTCCCGAGATCTAGGTCGTGCCAGGTGCGGATCTAGGTCGGCTTGCCGGCCAGCTCGCCCAAGATCTCCGACGACAAGGACGACACAATGATGGAGACGAGCTCCGACGACTCCGCCCCGGCTCCCGCGTCTCCTGTGCACGTCGGCTTCACCATGGAGCAGGCGCATGCACACTTCAACGCCTCCATGGTGGAGGTGCAGCCTACATTGGCGCATCTGTCGGTGTTCCAGGGTGAAGGAGGAACAACGGTACAACGTGTTCCTCCTGGAGCAGCACATGCTGGCGGACAACCAGATTTATGGCGAGCGCGCGAGTGAGTAGGCCATGACGAACCCCAGCAGCGTGCCATCTACGATGTCGTCTGCGCTCAAGCCGCCGCTTGCCAGGAAGCGGCTGCCGCGGAGGCACAGCTGCAGGCAATCATGGAGGATAACAACGCCAGCTGCGCCTCCTACGTACCGCGGAGGTGCTAAATATTCGAAATGTAATTGAATCCGTCATATTTATATGAAATCCGTCATGTTTGTATGGAATCTGGTCGTGTTTGCATGAATTTCATCTGATTTGTTAAAAAGATGTATGCTGCTGGCATTGGATGTCGTTCTCCTGCATCCATGTCGGCGGACTGGTCCCCCTATCCGCGGACAGATGCGGTGGACTTTTGCAGGTTGCCGTTGAAGATGCCATAACAAACATGATAGTTAACTGGGACACAATAATACATGGTGGATAGAACAGTTGAAACCACTGTAACCAACTAGAGTGTTGAAACCAAACGAAGGACACAAGAGTTAGAACACAGACTCAATGCCGCAGCCTTCGAAGACGTAAGTTCTACTCTTGTGCTTGACCATGCACAGCACGATTTCACTTGTTTGTCCCTTTACAATCTCCAGACCGGTGATGATAGAAACGGTGTCGGTCGGCTCATCGTTCCTGTCCGGGGGTCCATTGTAAACGCCGAAGAATCTGACGACGCAAAACCTGTTGCCCCCAAGGTACACCATGGTGCTGCTTGTTGGGGAACGTAGCAGAAATTCAAAATTTTCCTACGTGTCACCAAGATCTATCTATGGAGAAACCAACAACGAGGGGAAGGAGAGTGCATCTACATACCCTTGTAGATCGCTAAGCGGAAGCGTTCAAGGGAATGGGGTTGAAGGAGTCGTACTCGTCGTGATCCAAATCACCGGAGATCCTAGTGCCGAACGGACGGCACCTCCGCGTTCAACACACGTACAGCCCGGTGACGTCTCCCACGCCTTGATCCAGCAAGGAGAGAGGGAGAGGTTGAGGAAGACTCCATCCAGCAACAGCACAATGGCGTGGTGGTGATGGAGGAGCATGGTGATCCAGCAGGGCTTCGCCAAGCACCGCAGGAGAGGAGAAAGGAGAGAGGTAGGGCTGCGCCAGGGAGAGGTCAAAACTATATATAGGGGAGAGGGAGGGGGTGCGCCCCCTCTAGGGTTTCCACCCCAAGGGGTGCGGCAGCCCTAATCCCATCTAAGGGTGGCGGCCAAGGGGGGGAAAGAGGGGAAACTTGCCCCCCAAGTTAGGTGGGTGAGCCCCCTCCCCAAACCCTAGGCGCCTTGGGCCCCTTGTGGGGGGGTGCACCAGCCCACTTGGGGCTGGTCCCCTCCCACACTTGGCCCATGCAGCCCTCCGGGGATGGTGGCCCCACTTGGTGGACCCCCGGAACCCTCCCGGTGGTCCCGGTACGTTACCGATAAAACCCGAAACTTTTCCGGTGACCAAAACAGGACTTCCCATATATAAACCTTTACCTCCGGACCATTCCGAAACTCCTCATGACGTCTGGGATCTCATCCGGGACTCCGAACAACATTCGGTAACCACATACAAACTTCCTTTATAACCCTAGCGTCATCGAACCTTAAGTGTGTAGACCCTACGGGTTCGGGAGACATGTAGACATGACCGAGACGTTCTCCGGTCAATAACCAACAGCGGGATCTGGATACCCATGTTGGCTCCCACATGTTCCACGATGATCTCATCGGATGAACCACGATGTCAACGACTCAATCGATCCCGTATACAATTCCCTTTGTCTAGCGGTATTGTACTTGCCCGAGATTCGATCGTCGGTATACCGATACCTTGTTCAATCTCGTTACTGGCAAGTCTCTTTACTCGTTCCGTAACACATCATCCCGTGATCAACTCTTTGATCACATTGTGCACATTATGATGATGTCCTACCGAGTGGGCCCAGAGATACCTCTCCGTCACACGGAGTGACAAATCCCAGTCTCGATTCGTGCCAACCCAACAGACACTTTCGGAGATACCTGTAGTGCACCTTTATAGCCACCCAGTTATGTTGTGACGTTTGGTACACCCAAAGCATTCCTACGGTATCTGGGAGTTGCACAATCTCATGGTCTAAGGAAATGATACTTGACATTAGAAAATCTTTAGCATACGAACTACGATCTTTGTGCTAGGCTTAGGATTGGGTCTTGTCCATCACATCATTCTTCTAATGATGTGATCCCATTATCAATGACATCCAATGTCCATGGTCAGGAAACCGTAACCATCTATTGATCAACGAGCTAGTAAACTAGAGGTTTACTAGGGACATGGTGTTGTCTATGTACCCACACATGTATCTGAGTTTCCTATCAATACAATTATAGCATGGATAATAAATGATTATCATGAACAAGGAAATATAATAATATCTAATTTATTATTGCCTCTAGGGCATATTTCCAACAGTCTCCCACTTGCACTAGAGTCAATAATCTAGTTCACATCGCCATGTGATTAACACTCACAGGTCACATCGCCATGTGGCCAACATCCAAAGAGTTTACTAGTGTCACTTAACTAGTTCACATCATCATGTGATTAAGACTCAATGAGTTCTGGGGTTTGATCATGTTTTGCTTGTGAGAGAGGTTTTAGTCAACGGGTCTGCAACAATCAGATCCGTATGTACTTTGCAAATCTCTAGGTCATATTATAAATGCTGCTTCCACGCTCCACTTGGAGCTATTCCAAATGGTTGTTCCACTATACATATCCGGTTTGCTACTCAGAGTCACTCGGATAGGTGTTAAAGCTTGCATCGACGTAACCCTTTACGCCGAACTCTTTATCACCTCCATAATCGAGAAACATGTCCTTATTTACTCCAAGGACAATTTTGATCACTGTCCAATGATCCATTCCTGGATCATTCTTGTACCCCTTGACTAACTCATGGCAAGGCACACTTCCGGTGCGGTACACAGCATAGCATACTATAGAGCCTACGTCTGAAGCATAGGGGACGACATCCGTCCTTCTTCTCTCTTCTGCCGTGGTCGGGCTTTAACTCTTAACTTCATACCTTACAACCCAGGCAAGAACTCCTTCTTTGACTGATCCATCTTGAACACCTTCAAGATCATGTCAAGGTATGTGCTCATTTGAAAGTACCATTAAGCATTTTGATCTATCCTTATATATCTTGATGCTTAATGTTCAAGCAGCTTAATCCAGGTTTTCTATTGAAAAAACACTTTTCAAATAACCCTATATGCTTTGCAGAAAATTCTACATAATTTCTGATCAACAATATGTCAACAACATATACTCATCAGAAATTCTATAGTGCTCCCACTCACTTCTTTGGAAATACAGTTTTCATAAACTTTGTATAAACCCAAAATCTTTGATCATCTTATCAAAGTGCATATTCCAACTTCGAGATGCTTACTCCAGTCCATGGAAGGATCGCTGGAGCTAGCATACCTTTTAGCATCCTTAGGATCGACAAAACCTTTCTGATTGTATCGCATACAACCTTTCCTTACGAAAACTGGTAAGGAAACTCGTTTTGACATCCATCTTCTAGATTTCATAAATGCAGCTAATGCTAACATGATTCCGACGGACTTAAGCATCGCTACGGATGAGAAAATCTCATCGTAGTCAACTCCTTGAACTTGTGAAAAACTCTTCGCCACAAGTCGAGCTTCATAGACGGTGACATTACCGTCCACGTCCGTCTTCTTCTTAAAGATCCATTTATCTCAATGGCTTGCCAATCATTGGGCAAGTCCACCAAAGTCCATGCTTTGTTCTGATAATGGATCCTATCTCGGATTTCATGGCTTCTAACCATTTGTCGGAATTTGGGCCCACCATCGCTTCCCCATAGCTCGTAGGTTCATTGTTGTCTAGCAACATGACCTTTAAGACAGGATCACCGTACCACTCTGAAGTAGTACGCATCCTTGTCACCCTACGAGGTACGGCAATGACTTGATCCGAAACTTCATGATCACTATCATAAGCTTCTACTTCAATTGGCGTAGGCGCCACAGGTACAACTTCCTATGCCCTGCTACACACTAGTTGAAGTGACGGTTTAATAACCTCATCAAGTCTCCACCATCCTCCCACTCAACTTTTCGAGACAAACTTTTCCTCGAGAAAGGACCCGATTCAAGAAACAATCCCTATTGCTTTCGGATCTGAATTAGGAGCTATACCCAACTGTTTTGGGTGTCCTATGAAGATGCATTTTATCCGCTTTGGGTTCGAGCTTATCAACCTGAAACCTTTTCACATAAGCGTCGCAGCCCCAAACCTTTAAGAAACGACAACTTAGGTTTCTCCAAACCACAGTTCAAACGGTGTCGTCTCAACGGAATTACGTGGTGCCCTATTAAAGTGAGTGCGGTTGTCTCTAATGCCTAACCCATGAACGATAGTGGTAATTTGATAAGAGACATCATGGTACGCACCATATCCAATAGGGTGCAACTATGATGTTCAGACACACCATCACACTATGGTGTTCCAGGCGGTTTTAATTGTGAAACAATTTCCACAATGTCTTAATTGTGTGCCAAACTCGTAACTCAGATACTCATCTCTATGATCATAGCATAGACATTTTATCCTCTTGTCACAATGATCTTCAACTTCACTCTGAAATTACTTGAACCATTCAATAATTCAGACTTGTGTTTCATCAAGTAAATATACTCAACATCTACTCGAATCATCTGTGAAGTAAGAACATAACGATATTCACTGCATGCCTCAGCACTCATTGGACTGCACACATCAAAATGTGTTACTTCCAACAAGTTGCTATCTTGTTCCATCTTACTGAAAACGAGGCTTTTCAGTCATCTTGCCCATGTGGTATGATTTGCATATCTCAAGTGATTCAAAATCAAGTGAGTCCAAACGATCCATCTGCATGGAGTTTCTTCATGCGTATACACCAATAGACATGGTTTGCATGTCTCAAACTTTTCAAAAACGAGTGAGTCCAAAGATCCATCAACATGGAGATTCTTCATGCGTTTTATACCAATATGACTTACATGGCAGTGCCACAAGTAAGTGGTACTATCATTACTATCTTATATCCTTTGGCATGAAAATGTGTATCACTACGATCGAGATTCAATAAACCATTCCTTTAGGTGCAAGACCATTGTAGGTATTATTCAAATAAATAGAGTAACCATTATTCTCCTTAAATGAATAACCGTATTGCGATAGACATAATCCAATCATGTCTATGCTCAACGCAAACACCAAATGACAATTATTCAGGTTTAATACTAATCTTGATGGTAGAGGGAGCGTGCGATGTTTGATCACATCAAACTTGGAAACACTTCCAACACATATCGTCAGCTCACCTTTAGCTAGTCTCCGTTTATTCCGTAGCTCTTTTATCTCGAGTTACTAACACTTAGTAACCGAACCGGTATCTAATACCCTAGTGCTACTAGGAGTACTAGTGAAGTACACATTAACATAATGTATATCCAATATACTTCTATCGACCTTGCCAGCCTTCTTATCTACCAAGTATCTAGGATAATCCTGCTCCAGTGGCTGTTCCCCTTATTATGGAAGCACTTAGTCTCGGGTTTAGGTTCAACGTTGGGTTTCTTCACTGGAGAAGCAGCTGATTTGCCGTTTCATGAAGTATCCCTTTTTGCCCTTGCCCCTTTTGAAAACTAGTGGTTTTTACTAACCATCAACAATTGATGCTCCTACTTGACTTCTACTTTCGCAGTGTCAAACATCGCGAATACTTCAAGGATCATCATATCTATCCCTGATATGTTATAGTTCATCACGAAGCTCTAGTAGCTTGGTGGCAATGACTTTGGAGAAACATCACTTTCTCATCTGGAAGATAACTCCTACTCGATTCAAGTGATTGTTGCACTCAGACAATCTGAGCACAAGCTCAACGATTGAGCTTTTCTCCCTTAGTTTGCAGGCTAAGAAAATCGTCGGAGGTCTTTTACCTCTTGACGTGGGCACGAGCCTGAAATCCCAATTTCAGCCCTCAAAACATCTCATATGTTCCCCGACGTTTCGAAAACATCTTTGGTGCCTCAACTCTAAACCGTTTAACTGAACTATCACGTAGTTATCAAAACGTGTATGTGCGATGTTCGCAACATCCATAGACGACATTTGGGGTTCAGCACACTGAGCGGTGCATTAAGGACATAAGCTTTCTATTGTCCGCATAATCGCTACTGTCAACTTTCAACTATATTTTCTCTAGGAACATATCTAAACAGTGGAACTAAAGCGCGAACTTACGACATAATTTGCAAAGATCTTTTGACTATGTTCAGGATAATTAAGTTCATCTTATGAACTCCCACTCAGATAGGCATCCCTCTAGTCATCTAAGTGATTACATGATCCGAGTCAACTAGGCCGTGTCCGATCATCACGTGAGACGGACTAGTCATCATCGGTGAACATCTTCATGTTGATCGTATCCACTATACGACTCATGCTCCACCTTTCGGTCTCTTGTGTTCCGAGGCCATGTCTGTACATGCTAGGCTCGTCAAGTCAACCTAAGTGTTTCGCGTGTGTAAATCTGGCTTACACCCGTTGTATGTGAACGTAAGAATCTATCACACCCGATCATCACGTGGTGCTTCGAAACGACGAACTTTCGCAACGGTGCACAGTTAGGGGGAACACTTTCTTGAAATTTTAATGAGGGATCATCTTATTTACTACCGTCGTTCTAAGCTAATAAGATGCATAAACATGATAAACATCACAGGCAATCAAATAGTGACATGATATGGCCAATATCATTTTGCTCCTTTTGATCTCCATCTTCGGGGCTCCATGATCATCATCGTCACCGGCATGACACCATGATCTCCATCATCATGATCTCCATCATCGTGTCTTCATGAAGTTGTCTCGCCAACTATTACTTCTACTACTATGGCTACCGGTTAGCAATAAAGTAAAGTAATTACATGGCATTGTTTAATGACATGTAGGTCATACAATAAATTAAGACAACTCCTATGGCTCCTGCCGGTTGTCATACTCATCGACATGCAAGTCGTGATTCCTATTACAAGAACATGATCAATCTCATACATCACATATCATTCATCACATTCTTCTTGGCCATACCACATTACATAGCATACCCTGCAAAAACAAGTTAGACGTCCTCTAATTGTTGTTTGCATGTTTTACGTGGCTGCTATGGGTTTCTAGCAAGAACGTTTCTTACCTACGCAAAAACCACAACGTGATATGTCCATTGCTATTTACCCTTCATAAGGACCCTTTTCATCGAATCCGATCCGACTAAAGTGGGAGAGACTGGCACCCGCTAGCCACCTTATGCAACAAGTTCATGTCAGTCGGTGGAACCTGTCTCACGTAAGTGTACGTGTAAGGTCGGTCCGGGCCGCTTCATCCCAAAATACCGTCGAAACAAGATTGGACTAGTAACGGTAAGCATATTAAACAAAATCAATGCCCACAACAACTTGTGTTCTACTCGTGCATAGAAACTACGCATAGACCTAGCTCATGATGCCACTGTTGGGGAACGTAGCAGAAATTCAAAATTTTCCTACGTGTCACCAAGATCTATCTATGGAGAAACCAACAACGAGGGGAAGGAGAGTGCATCTACATACCCTTGTAGATCGCTAAGCGGAAGCGTTCAAGAGAAAGGGGTTGAAGGAGTCGTACTCGTCGTGATCCAAATCACCGGAGATCCTAGTGCCGACCGAACAGCACCTCCGCGTTCAACACACGTACAGCCCGGTGACGTCTCCCACACCTTGATCCAGCAAGGAGAGAGAGGGAGAGGTTGAGGAAGACTCCATCCAACAGCAGCACAATGGCGTGGTGGTGATGGAGGAGCGTGGTGATCCAGCAGGGCTTCGCCAAGAACCGCGGGAGAGGAGAAAGGAGAGAGGTAGGGCTGCGCCAGGGAGAGGTCAAAACTCATGTGTTGGCAGCCCTCAAGACCTCAACTATATATAGGGGAGAGGGAGGGGGGTACGCCCCCTCTAGGGTTTCCACCCCAAGGGGTGCGGCATCCCCAATCCCATCTAAGGGTGGCGGCCAAGGGGGGAAAGAGGGGAAACTTGCCCCCCAAGTTAGGTGGGTGAGCCCCCTCCCCAAACCCTAGGCGCCTTGGGCCCCTTGTGGGGGGGCGCACCAGCCCACTTGGGGCTGGTCCCCTCCCACACTTGGCCCATGCAGCCCTCCGGGGATGGTGGCCCCACTTGGTGGACCCCCGGAACCCTTCCGGTGGTCCCGGTACGTTACCGATAAAACCCAAAACTTTTCCGGTGACCAAAATAGGACTTCCCATATATAAATCTTTACCTCCGGACCATTCCGGAACTCCTCGTGACGTCCGGGATCTCATCCGGGACTCCGAAAAACATTCGGTAACCACACACAAACTTCCTTTATAACCCTAGCGTCATCGAACCTTAAGTGTGTAGACCCTACGGGTTCGGGAGACATGTAGACATGACCGAGACGTTCTCCGGTCAATAACCAATAGCGGGATCTGGATACCCATGTTGGCTCCCACATGTTCCACGATGATCTCATCAGATGAACCACGATGTCAAGGACTCAATCGATCATGTATACAATTCCCTTTGTCTAGCGGTATTGTACTTGCCCGAGATTCGATCATTGGTATACCGATACCTTGTTCAATCTCGTTACCGGCAAGTCTCTTTACTCGTTCCGTAACACATCATCCTGTGATCAACTCTTTGATCACATTGTTCACATTATGATGATGTCCTACCGAGTGGGCCCAGAGATACCTCTCCGTCACACGGAGTGACAAATCCTAGTCTCGATTCGTGCCAACCCAATAGACACTTTCGGAGATACCTGTAGTGCACCTTTATAGCCACCCAGTTACGTTGTGACGTTTGGTACACCTAAAGCATTCCTACGGTATCTGGGAGTTGCACAATCTCATGGTCTAAGGAAATGATACTTGACATTAGAAAAGCTTTAGCATACGAACTACGATCTTTGTGCTAGGCTTAGGATTGGGTCTTGTCCATCACATCATTCTTCTAATGATGTGATCCCGTTATCAACGACATCCAATGTCCATGGTCAGGAAACCGTAACGATCTATTGATCAATGAGCTAGTCAACTAGAGGTTTACTAGGGACATGGTGTTGTCTATGTACCCACACATGTATCTGAGTTTCCTATCAATACAATTATAGCATGGATAATAAACGATTATCATGAAGGAAATATAATAATAACTAATTTATTATTGCCTCTAGGGCATATTTCCAACACTGCTAACCAGCATCCAGTTCCTGGGAGTGTTGGAGCCTCGCCACTCGTGCAACACCTTGGGAGGACCGTTGAGAGAGCAGAGGTCAACAGCGCAGATGTTGTTTGGGTTGCTGCCGCTAAAGCCGAACCAGAGGTTGCCAGAGCTCAGGGACGTGCCATGCACGGCTGATGAAGGGCAGCGCCCAGCGGGCGGCCTTGGTCCACTCATGGCCGGACGTGTCGAAGCAGTAGGTGCCGAAGCCGCCATTGTCGCGGGCTGAGGAGGAGAAGTAGATGGTTTTCCCGTCCTCGAGCAGTGTGTACGACTGGATGGTGTGATCCTGACCTGGATTACCAAGGTAGGCCGGCGACCGGAGCTTGAGCCAATGCCAAGCTTTAGCTCCGTCGATCCTCCCAAACTTAGAGCCGGAGGGGTTGCAGTGGATGAGCGCCTCGAAGTCGCTCGAGTTGAACATGTTGATGTCGTAGAGCACGTCGGAGTTGTTAGAAGTTATGTTTATCTCTACTTTGTAATCTCAACCAACATATCCTCTCTCTCTCTCTCTCTCGTAGCTATCCCTTGTAGCGACCTGATCTCATACGATGGGTCTCCTTCATCTTGTACGCTAAGGCATGGCTATTTGCCTGGTATCAATATAAACAACCGTGGCTCTCCTCCAGGAGAGTATGAATGCTTCCCAGTCTAACATGGTCATCAGAGCCACCTCTTCCCAATACATCTAGCTACAACAAAACCACAAACCACAACCACCGCCGCCGTCGCCATGGCTTCCTCGTCGTCCGCCTCCCTCAACCTCGGGTCACCGCCGGCGGAGAAGCTCGCGAGAGGAAACTTCATCCTCTGGAAGGCACAAGTCCTATCAGCCCTGCGAGGCGCAGGTGACTGGTTTACTGGACAACAGCGACGCAGCTCCACCCAAAACAGCGGAGATCACGCAGGCGGACAAGACCACGGCCATGGCGCCGAACCCGCTGTATGCAGCCTGGATCGCCAAAGATCAACAGGTGCTCTCATATCTACTGAACTCCATGACTCCAGAAATACTTGCGTAGGTCATCGGGAAGGATTCCACCTTCGAGTTGTGGACAGCGGTGACAGCCATCTTTGCCTCCCAATCGCAGTCTCGGATCACAAACCTGAGAATTGCGATCACCAACACCAAGAAGGGCACCATGTCAAGCTTTGCCTTCATGGCCAAGATGAAGAGTCTCGGCGACGAGCTAGCAGCCGCCGGTCGTCCCGTCTCTGACCCGGAGATGGTGGACTACATCCTGGCGGGGCTGGACCGTGACTACAATCCTGTGGTTGCGGCGATCGGTGCCATCAAAAACACAATCACCGCCGAAGATCTTTTTGCCCAAATCTCTGCTTTTGACCAAGAATGGAGATGTTGGGCGATGCTTCTCCTGGTGGCTTCCACACTTCTACAAACGCTGCCTACAGAGGTCGCGGCCAAGCCTGTGGGAAACCCTACCATGGGCGAGGCACAAGGGGGGCGTGGCTGTGGAGATCGGCAGCCCTCTCCTGCTCGCGGCGGGAACAACTACAGAGGACGCCAGCGCCAGAACCAACCACAACAGGCGCGTGATTAGCAGCAGCGCGACAACCCTGAGTGCCAGATATGCGTCCAGTATCATGCCGGGGGGGCGCGGCTCTGCTGGTGGCGCCATGAAGATGGAGAACCAGAAGAGAAGGCGGCGCATGCAGCCACCTACAGCGTAGATACCAACTGGTACGCCGAACGGGAGCCACAAACCATATCACATGAGAACTTGATCAGCTGACGATGCGGGAGAAGTACAACAGAGGCGATCAAATCCACACGGCAAGCGGTTCTGGTATGGCAATAACACATATTGGTAGTTCAATTGTTAAAAACCCCATCAAAAACTTGCATCTGAAAAATATTCTCCATGTTCCTGAAGCAGCAAAAAGCCTTCTTTCTGTTCATCGATTCACTCGTGATAATCATGTTCTCATAGAGTTCCATCCCTATTTTTTCTTGGTTAAGGATCTGGCCACACGGAGAATCATTCTTAGAGGACGGTGTGTGGGAGGTCTCTACCCACTCATATCATCATCATCATCATCAGCGTCAAATAAACAAGTGTATCTCGTCGTCAAGCCATCTTCAGCAAAGTGGCACAGTCGCTTGGGTCATCCGTCCTCAGTAATAGTTAAACATGTCCTTAGCAAGAATAAGCTCCTCTATGAGCCTAGTGTTGAGTCAGTTTGCGATCCGTGTCAACAAGCAAAAAGTCGTCAATTACCTTACCCTATCTCTACCAGTGTGTCCACTGCACCTTTGCAACTCATATTTTCAGATGTATGGGGGCCAGCCCCCACTTCCGTTGGTAGATTTTCCTATTATGTAAGTTTTATTGATGACTATAGTAAGTTTACTTGGATTTACTTGTTAAAGAAGAGATCCGATGTATTTCAAGTTTTCATCAATTTCCAAAGCCTTGTTGAACGCAAACTGAGCTCTAAAATTATTGCTATGCAAACAGACTGGGGAGGTGAGTATGAGAAACTCAACTCATTCTTCCAAAAACTTGGCATTTCTCATCATGTTTCTTGCCCTCACGCTCACCAACAAAACGGGTCTGCTGAAAGAAAGCATCGTCACATTGTTGATGTAGGGCATGCATTACTAGCAAATGCATCCATGCCACTTAAGTTTTGGGATGAAGCCTTCTTAACTGCTACATATCTTATCAACTTGCTCCCTAGTAAGGTCATCAAACTTGAAACACCCATCACACGACTCCTTGGCATAACACCAGATTACACATCACTTCACATTTTTGGTTGTGCATGTTGGCCGAACCTTCGACCCTACAATACACGCAAACTCGCTTTTCGTTCAAAGAGATGCGTTTTCTTAGGGTATAGCCCCATGCACAAAGGAGTCAAGTGTTTGGATGTTCCTACGGGAAGAGTCTATATCTCGAGAGATGTTGTATTTGATGAGTCCATTTTTCTGTTTGCATCTCTCCATCCCAACGCCGGTGCCCTTCTTCGAAGGGAAATTCTTCTCCTTCCTGAAAATCTCCGGAGTTTTGATCAAGGGGGAGACAAGCACTGACCAATATGTTGATAATATTGCTAGCACTAGTTCTGCTCTTGTCCCTGTGCAGGTTGGCAACGAAAACGGCGCTCCAAATGATGTACAGGATGATCAAAACGAAGGGGTATTTCATGTGCCGCAAGAGGACGAAATTGGCGCTGAAAACGGAGTTGATCTGGCAGCGCCAGGAACTCCTGTGCGGCTGTCAGCCTAGGATCATGGGACGCAATCGTCCTCGGATCGCAGTTCTGGCAGGCGCGGGCGCACTCCCTCATCCAACCAGCCTGGCGCCGCTACGTCATCAGCAGGCGGGGCCGAATCGCCCTTGTGCTCCGCGCCGCGATCCCCATGCATGGATGCACCAGGTGGAGCGGGATCTCCTGCATCCACAGATTCTGTGGACACCAGGGTGATTCGTGGAGACGGGGCCACACCGGACTCCACAAGATCTTCTGCGCCAACGCCTGCGGGATCTTCTGCAGCCGACTCTCCTATGCAACATGAACAACCAGCAGTGTCTACACGGGTTATGACACGTCTACAGAAAGGTATTAAGAATCCAAAAATACGTACTGATGGCACGATACTATATGGCACGTTGTGTATCTCAGGTGAACCAACAACGTTGAATGAGGCACTTGATGATCCAAGGTGGAAGAAAGCCATGGATGAAGAATATTCTACACTCATGAGAAATAAAACTTGGCATCTCGTACCAGATCAAAGAGGTAAAAATATTATTGATTGTAAATGGGTGTACAGAGTTAAAAAGAAGGCAGATGGAACCATTGACAGGTATAAGGCACGTCTGGTTGCAAAGGGTTTTAAACAGCGCTATGGTATAGATTATGAAGATACCTTTAGTCCTGTTGTGAAGGCTGCTACAATAAGACTTGTTCTAGCCATTGTTGTATCTAGGGGATGGAGTTTGCGTCAGCTGGATGTACAGAACACGTTCTTGCATGGTGTTCTGGAAGAGGAAGTCTACATGAGACAGCCACCTGGGTATGTGAGTAAGAAAACACCACATTATGTATGCAAACTTGATAAGTCACTTTATGGGTTAAAACAGGCACCTAGAGCATGGTACTCTAGGTTGAGCACTCAGTTAAGATGCCTTGGCTTTTTTGCATCAAGGGCCGATACATCATTGTTCATTTACAACAAGGCAAGAGTAGTCATTTTTCTGCTTATCTATGTTGATGATATTATTGTTGCAAGTTCATCACAAGATGCTACTAATGCCCTTCTACATGACCTGAGCTCAGAGTTTGCATTGAAGGACCTAGGAGAGCTTCATTTCTTTCTAGGTATTGAGGTTAATAAAACTCAAGATGGTATAGTATTGAATCAAGAGAAATATGCTAATGAGCTTCTGGCTCGCATGGGAATGAAGAACTGTAAACTTGCACTTACCCCATTGTCCTTTTCAGAAAAACTTTCAGCTTATGAAGGGGAGCCTCTTCAAGAGGTAGAGAGTACGAGGTACAGAAGCACTGTTGGAGCATTGCAATACTTGACACTTACACGCCCAGATATCTCATTTGCTGTTAATAAAGTTTGCCAATATTTACATGCTCCTACCACTGCACATTGGTCAGCTGTCAAGAGGATTGTGAGATATGTAAAACATACTGTGAGCTTAGGCCTTAATTTCAGACGTTCAAATTCTACACTTGTCAGTGCATTTTCTGATACTGATTGGGCAGGTTGTAGTGATGACAGAAAATCAACTGGAGGCTTTGCAGTGTTTTTTGGATCTAACCTCATCTCTTGGTGTGCAAGAAAACAGGCAACAGTATCAAGGTCCAGTACAGAGGCTGAGTATAAATCCTTGGCCAATGCCACTGCAGAAATCATTTGATTAGAGTCACTACTTAAGGAACTGGGAGTTAAGCTAAACCGTGTCTCATGTCTTTGGTGTGACAACTTGGGTGCAACATACTTATCTGTAAATCCTGTGTTTCATGCCAGAACAAAACATATTGAAATTGATTTTCACTTTGTGCGTGAAAGAGTTGCAGACAAGAAACTTGAGATACGGTTCTTCCCTTCCAAAGATCAAGTAGCTGATGGATTTACCAAGGCACTACCAGCAAAACCATTTGAAGAATTCAAGAGGAATTTGAACATAGAATGGTTGAGATTAAGGGAGGGTGTTAGAAGTTATGTTTATCTCTACTTTGTAATCTCAACCAACATATCCTCTCTCTCTCAGCTATCCCTTGTAGCGACCTGATCTCATACGATGGGTCTCCTTCATCTTGTACGCCAAGGCATGGCTGTTTGCCTCATATCAATATAAACAACCGCGGCTCTCCTCCAGGAGAGTATGAATGCTTCCCAATCTAACAGGAGCGACCGGAGTCCCGGGCGGCTGCGTTGGCGTTGGCGCCGGTGACGCACAGGGAGATGGGAGTTCGCCAGTTAGAGGAGTTTACGCGGGGCAGCATCTCGACGGAGCAAGGGTCGCCGTCGGCGTCGTAGAGGACGGTGTGCCCGGTCGAGTCGAGCGCGGCGATCCTGCCCTCGCCGGGGCTGTCTCGCCCGTAGAAAGGCATGAAGTCGAGCGTCAGGCAGTCCGTGCAGGATGACTTGAACCTGGCCGCCGGCGGGGGCAGCTCCAGGGTGCTCCCGAACGGTAGCATCGCATTGACCTTATCCTTCCTGGCCTGTGCCTGCGCCGTCATTGCTTCCACCGAGGACGCGTAGAAGAGGTTTTCCTGGGGCCTCATGCGGCTGAGCCAGTACGAGCCGTCGACGGCGTAATCCTTCATCACCAGGTTGATGAACCGCCACCGCATCATCTCCTTGCTTCCAAATCACACACACACACAAAACAGAAACACAAGATGAGAATTTTTTAACACAAAAGATGAATCGTAGAAGCCCCTTCCACTTCATCAATCCACAAATTTGTACATACGGCAGATGAGCATGTGGAATCGAAGCTTACCACTGGCAGTCAGGACGACCGGGGTCGAAGCTGGATTCGCTGAAGATGCAAGAGAGGATACGGGAGGGAAGGGAAGGCGAGGCGGAGGCGGCGACGGTAAGTTTTTTCCTTTTTAGGGGTGGTAGGGGATGGGATGTGGCCAGGCTTTTTTTTTGAGAAAAATGTGGCCAGGTGAATGAGTCAATGACATCATGCGTTTGGGCCATGATCCATAGGTCGGCCCGGCCATGATTAAATATTCGTCAAGGCTAGAGTCCATCACTTCGGGAGCAACTAATTAACGAGCGCTTCTTCGGGAGCCTCGTAACGATCAGCGCCACTTGGCACGCTAACAGCCATTCGCCACGTGTCGCGCTCTGGGCGTTTCCTCCGGATTTTGTTTTTTTATTTTTACGCACGCGTTTTCGGCTTTTTAAACGGGGTTTTTTCCGGGGTTTTTTGACGTTTTGGTTTTCTACCGGTCTTCCCTAGCTTTTCGACCAAAAAATCGGAAATAATAAAAAAATTTCGCAAAAAATGCATTTTTTTCATGAGAGTCACGGTTTTGTTTTCGCGAGAGGTACGGTTGTGCTTTCGAGAGAGGCACGGCCGTGCCTCTTGGAAACGAAAAAAAACGTGTTTTCTGTTTTTTTTTCTTTCGCGAGAGGCACGGTTTTGCTTCCGCGAGAGGCACGGGCGTGCCTCTTTCGGAAAGGAAAAAACACGTTTTTTTTTCTTTCACGAGAGGCACGGTATTGCTTCCGTGAGAGGCACGGTTGTGCTTTTGCGAGAGGCACGGGCGTGCCTCTTTCGGAAAGGGAAAAAAACGCGTTTTCTGTTTTTTTTTCGCGAGAGGCACGGTTTTGCTTCCGAAAGAGGCACGGTTGTGCTTTCGCGAGAGGCACGGGCTGTTTTTTTTTCCTTTTCGAAAGAGGCACGGTTTTGCTTCCGCGAGAGGCACGGTTGTGATTTCGTCAGAGGCACGGGCGTGCCTCTTTCAGAAAGGGAAAAAACTCGTGTTCCTGGTTCGGTTTTTTCATCGTTTTTTCGTCCGGTTTTTTCGTTAAAAAAAGTTCGTCAAAACCTATCTACATGGGATCTAATTTTGAAGATCTCGACGCGAGGAATCCAACGGCGAAAGCGGTTCGAGATTTGGACACACGATTTAAGAGATAAAGCGTTTTGAATAAACGGATCTACGAAAAAAGGGAAAACTGCGCGCCACTTGTTGTAACCTGGGGAAGTTTGAGTGATCTCCGCAAGGACTACTCCTTAATTAGTGATTTCGCATCACTTCTCCGTCTTCTTTGTTTTCTATGGGAGCAACTAACTTTTTCTTAATACGGTACAAACGCAGGTACACTCATTTCTATAAACACACACGCATCTTTACCCCTACTAGTAAGCGTGCACGTGCAACGCACGTATTGACAAACATAAATAGTACTCCCTCTATCCGAAAAGAGCAGTGCTAGGCGTACGATGAATTTTTGTCCGATGATGTACGACTTTGCTTAGTCACCCTTCGATCAAATCTATGCATCAACAGCAATCGTTGGATCACTGGATCAGGCGTGAGTCGTACATACGAAGTCGTACGCAGAGCAATTTCGATCCGAAAATACTGGTCAGAGAACATAAACAGTACTCTCTTCGTCCGAAAATACTTGTCGAAGAAATGGACATATATATACATATTTTAGTTCTAGATCCATTTTTATCCATTTCTCCGAGAAGTATTTCCGAATGGAGGGAGTACATACTAACCATACAAAGTTGTACAATTTCACCAAAAAGTTTAATATATGTTAACTACTCCCTCCATCCCATAATATAAGATTGTTTTGCAAGCTGTTTTAGCTCATAGAGCAATATTATATTATGGGACGGAGAGGGAGTATAATAGTAATCAAGCACACATTGAAATCGTACTATCAACATATATATCACCCATAATACAGTTATATCATTCAGTCTCCACATTGAAAGTATGAAATTGTCTTCCAATACAAATTTATTTGTTTGAAACAAACTGAGATAAATATTTTCAGCCATTGTTTAAATCATACATAGTTCCGTAGAAACCCACCGGTTCAAGGTTGAAATCATCAAATGTTATCTAGTGGGTCACTTAAAGAAAACCATGCAATCAGAAGGTTTACCTACCATGGACATGAGTTACATCATGCTATCATGCACTCTTTAATCTTCAATTTATTGAACCGATCCAGTGTTCCGCTCCACCCCGTCATAGAGTGGCCTCGCTGCATCTATGCTACTTGTGCAGTTGTGTTACTCCAAATCGAAATGGCATGAGATGATTGTGCCATTTCTCCGCAGAAGACTATTTTGATGACGAAATCTCACACTGAAATATAAGTTGAGATTCAACATCAAAATCAAATCTGAAATCTGCATTGCATAAAGTAGTTGCACATTGGATTCTCAAAGTACTACTTAACTTTGTTTAACATTCATTTGCTTTTGTGTCAGTTTCATATATTTTCATAATTTTGAGGACATAAATGGCAAGCCAAGTTGAACTTTTGAGAATGAATGATGGTTCTTTCAAGTGGATCGGATTGCCATGCTGCTAATTCTCCTCAATTATGCTCTACATTAAATTTTTTGGACATTTGAGCCAAAAAACAAAGGATATATATAACATGTAGCAAAACACCTTACAACATACATTCCTTATTCTTCCTATCACTGTAACAAAAAATAATACTGCAAAATAAATAATTAGAAAACCATGTAACAAACTGGATGGCCTTCGCAACTATTCTTGTAATGTAACTGAAAAGTGACTAACAGATCATGTTATATATTATCTGCAAGCGGATTTGGACACAAAACATGTTGTATATTGTCCACAAGCGGATATATATATGGACACAGGGTATATATGTGAATTAGGCTAGAGTCCAAGTCAGCCTATGCACTGAATTATGTATGTGTAAATTAAGCTTACTATGAAAGAGGTAGGCACTCACTGCCGAACAGAAACCTTTCACTCAACTGAAAAAAGGAAAACTAATAAAGATTGGCAATGGCTCTCATATGTGCAATAAGTTCAACTGAGCAAAGAAATCACCAAGAAATAGAAAGTATAAGCTGACAGACCATGCTTGGTAAGTTTAGTCAAACAAAAAATAGGGGCTCAATGTAGCAAACATGCCAATTAATCAGGAAGAACTCGTTCTACCTCCTTGTCTCCAATCGCCAAAAGGAAGATTTGTTCGGTGAACAAAATTCCACCTAAATCTAAAGAAAGCATGAACACAAAATTAGTCACAAATGAAAGATGTACAAGGCAGTGAGGGATCTTAGTCAACACATTCTCATATGAGAAGTTGAAAACTGAATTTGTAACAGTAACAAGAATAGCAGCGCGCTGTATGTAGTATAGTCTTCACTTAAAGTGCATCCAGAGAATGGAAAATGTGAATTGCTTTACAGTGTGATTGCTTACGTACCTCTGGAACCTTGTTTTATTCTACAAAAGTCAATTCTACATCTTCATAGCAAAATTAAAATTGCCAGCACCTGCAAAAGAGAGGTTAACAAATTGTGGTCATGTGGACTACTGAAATTATATATCATTACTAATTCAGATGGAGTCTGTAACGCATTACTATGAGAGATGTCATATGCAGCTGTGAATCAACACTTGAGAAAGCATACTTTCAGGGACATTAATAAATAGAAAAGTGGTGCTAAGATGCTTTATAATTCACATGAATCTTCTCTTATCATGGTGTCAGTTTATGAGGACAATCAGACCCAAAGAACAATGCGACATCAATGACTCGATTTTACATTTAGAAAGGGCAAAAAGTTTCAGCGACAGCAATGACTCGATTTTACATTTAGAAAGGGCAAAAAGTTTCAGTATCATTATTATGTTAAGAGAAATATACCTTCTTCTTGACAGTAAGAGAAAAGCGCCCTTGTATTATCTGCATGTACATCACTCTCCTTAAATGACCTAGCAGGCATAAACTACAAATTTAATAAATAGGTTATAAACAGATTGATCTTGATAGAGCTGAATCAGCTCACCTTCACGTGAAAAAAGGGCTACCTCATAGAGAATCAAAAATAATACAATGGAGGGCAGGGCAGTGACAGTCGAGGTACAGCGGGATGGACACCTTATCAAGGGCGACGACAGCGGAGGTAGGACAGGGCGGCCGAGAGAGACACCGTGGCCACCAGGAGTGTGTGCAGAGCAAATACCGCATCAAGAGCGGTGGCAGAGTGGAAAATGCGTCAAGAGTGGCGGGCGGAGGTGCAGCGGTGTCTCTCTTTTTTATCTCAGTTGGCAATGGCGTATCTAATATTTTACACTAAGGCGAGGCAATCAGATTTCTGAAAACCACAAATGTAACATGCCAATGTACATATGATTTAGCAAAAAGCGCAATAGAATTAGGTTACGTCGAAATTCACATGTATGAATATTACTATGAAAATCTCAATTATATCATCATCTTCTATCTTAGAGAAAAGATTTTTATGATTCAGAAAATGTATTGCAGAAGCGGGCGGAGGTGCAGCGGTGTCTCTCTCTTTTTTTATCTCAGTTGTCAATGGCGTATCTAATATTTTACACTAAGGCGAGGAAATCAGATTTTTGAAAACCACAAATGTAACATGCCAATGTACATATGATTCACCAAAAAACGCAATAGAATTAGGTTACGTCTGAAATTCACATGTATGAATATTACTATGAAAATCTCAATTATATCATCATCTTCTATCTTAGAGAAAAGATTTTTATGATTCAGAATATGTATTGCAGAAAATGACCTTCCAACAGTTGATGTTTCAGAAATGTATTGCAGAAAATGACTTGCCAACACTTGACATTGCCACATACTCTCTCCGTTCCAAAATAGATGACTCAACTTTGTACCGAGAGAGTATAAAACTGAATCAATTCACATGTTTCTTGATCTGTAATGAATATATGCCACAATCCAAATTCCAAATTATATGTAGAGAAAGAGGCAAAGCTAGCACCTGACGAACTGCTGATTGACCAGTTCCATATTACCGTAGACTGCGTACGGAATCTTGCTCGTTAGTGCCGCATTGCGTCGGTGCTCCCTGATGCTGCCTGCCGATGTTGTTCTGCGCGGCGCCCTGTGCCTAGCCATATTGTCACCGTCGCGGGTACATGGCCAGTTGGTTTCCAATGCATCAATGCAATCAGCGATTGGGAGAAAACTGCGTACAAATAAAAAGAGCTAGTGTTGGCCGGAGGACAGACGTGCGGCAGCGTGTCTCTCTTTGTGAATCTCCTTCGGATTACTATGGGTGACAAGCACATTGCTCCAGTTCGTAGGCCTGCCGCGGGCGCTTCATACTCCTGACAGACACGGCGTGGGAGAGGAGGCAGGGCGGTGCAAGGCAACCGAACTGCAACTCCGGCAGTGAGGTGCGGCAGGGTCGTGCTGGCTGGAAAGTCCGTCCACAAGGGGCGGCGCCGCGTGCGAGGAGGGTGGCAGTGGCAGGGAGCGGCGTGTTGGAGGTGTCACGTGCGAGAGGGTGGCAGGGAGCGGCGTGTTGGAGGTGTCACGTGCGAGGAGGGCGGCGAGGACCGAGGGACGGCACCGCGTGAGCGGAGTGGAGCAGCGGGCGGAGGATCGGCGGCGACGGAGGCCGAGTTGTAAGGCGGCAGCGGCGGAGGCCAAGCGGAGCAGGCGGTGGTGGGAGATTGGACCGGCGGGGGAGTGGAGGAGCGTGCGTGCGAAGGTTGGTTGACTGGGGAAGTGCGTAGGTGAGAGGGCGATTTTTTGGATCGATGGCGGCAGGCGTGGGAGGGAATGACTTCGAATGGCATGGTGGGTAATTAAAGCATAAAATACGTTTAGTAGGTTGGAAGGATGTAGGCCATCGAATTGCAGGTTTCGATGGATAGGATGATTTGATTCTGCGCCCTCTCGTGCTTTTATAGGGGTAGTAGATGAGCACATTCAAGAGACTGAGCCGGCATATTACAATGAGAAACAACTAACTAGAGGAAACAATGGAGTCATTATTAGCAAGATCAAGTTGCAAATTTCTTTATTTGAGTGTAATTTTATTTTTAAAAGTCGAGTTGTCAATGTTGAAGCACATAGTCTAGCCAAATTTTCATTTTTGTTAGGTCTAGGACCTCAGGTTTGGTTTGACCAATCTCATCACCATAACTATATCCCACATTTTGTAATGTTTGATGAATAAAACTTGGTTTCCCCTTAAAGAAATAACTGGGGTTACCTTTGCGGGGATCTTCAGGAGAAATTTTTGGTGGACTGGAGCACGTCAAGTGGTGCGTCCAGCCGCCGCCACATATCGTGTGTTGGATGCTTTCTCTAAATTTTACCTTTTTACTTTTCTTATGGATCAATTCTGACAAGTCACACAGTCATATTTCACAGATATCAAAACAAAGAAAATTCTGTGGTTGAACTACCATAATATCTAGAAATGTAGAGCTTAAACTAGAAAGGCTTTTTTGGATGGAAAAACTTGGACTTCCTAGTTTTTGTTTTCAGATTTCAGATTGGATTTTCGGATATATTTTTTTTTTGCCTTTTTGGTTTTCATCCGATTTTCCCTAGGTTTTGGGGAGCGAGAAAATTGTGTCGAAATCATTTTTTTTGCGCGGAAAAAATCTGTGCTTCCACGAGAAGCACATATATTTTTTCGTGGATGCACAGTTTTGCTTCCACAAGAAAAAGAGTTGTGCTTTTCAGAAAGGGGAAATATGTGTTTCCACAAGAAGCACATGAAAGGAAAAAAATGTGCTTTCGCAAGAAGCACCGATTTGCTTTCGCGAGAACACAACCATACTTGTTCGAAAAAGAATTATGCTTCCACAAAAAGCACATATTTGCTTTCATGAGATGTACAGTTGTGCTTTTTAAAAAGGGAAAAACATATGCTTTCACGAGAAGCGCAAATTTGCTTTCCTTGGAGAAACAGATTTGCTTCTGCAAGAAGCACGGCGGTGCATCTCAGAAAAAAAAATTACTTTCACAGGAAGCACAAACTTCCTTCTCGTAAAAGGACACATTTGCTTCCATGAGAAGCATAGGTATGCTTCTCGAAAAGGAGAAAAGGTTAAAAACCGCAACCGTGCTTCCGGTTTCATTTTTTTGTCTTTTTTTTGTTCGCAAGTTTTTTTGGTTTTCGTTTTGTATCGGGTTTTTTGTATTGTTATTTTCTCGGTTTTGGATTTTTTAGTTCTTTTCGTGAGAAAAAGTTCGTCGAAACGTATTAGCCTGGGATCTAATTTTGAAGGTCTATGCGCGAGAAATCATGATGAAAACAGTTCAGAATTTGGATACATGGTTCAAAAGATAAAACATCTTAAATAAACGAATCTACGAGGAAAAAAAATGGAACTCTTAGGTTGTGACAAGTCACACGCCACTTGTCGATGCCTAAGAAGGTGGGAGTGACAGTTGCAAGGGTAACCTTTAAATATTTATTTAGGTTTTTTTACTGGCATGAGGATCCCGCGACGCAAACTATATTTGACGCCTTAAGCGCCAAAGTCCGGGTTAGCTCAACTCGCGCACACTCCCTCGCTCAACATCGTTTCTAACGGGCTGACCCATATAATAGTAGTTTGAGTTTTGTTTTTTCAGAAGCCCCATCCGGTGTTGGGAAGCTTCCAGAAGCTTCTATTTAATTTGCGTGTTTTTTGTTTTCTAGTTTCACTCAAGTTTTTTTTCCTTTTGTTATTTTCTTTATTTGTCAAATGCATGTTTTTTTAAATTTCGTGTTTTTTTCTCAATTATGATTTTTCTAGAAAAAAAGGAATTTCATTAAATTTTGAAACTTTTCAAATTATTAAAATTTTCAAGTCTTGATTTTTTTCAAATTCATGAACTTTTTAAATTTCATGAATTGTTTTTCTAAATTTCATGATTTTTCAAAAGTTATGAACTTTAAAAAAAATAGAATTTCTGTAAGAAAATTTACAAAATAACTTCTTGTGAACTTTTTTTAATTCACAAACTTTTTTGAGTACATGATTGAATTTTAAATTCACAAACTGTTTTTCATGTCCATGAACTTTTTTTGAAATATGTGAACTTTTCAAATTAATGAACTTTTAAAACGGTCAAGGGTCAAGTCAACAAGCCAGTCAGTGGTCAGTAGGGTCAAGTCAACAGGTAAAATCATGTCCCTTAAAAAATGAACCGATGGCTGGAGCGACCCGAGTGAGCGACCAACTCGCATTCATGGGCTGGCCCAAAAAGCGTTGCAGTGAGCGTGAGCTGGCTTCCGCGGTGCTAAAGGCACTGAATAGGACAGTGGCAGCGATGGTCGGCTAGGTTCCATGGTGTTGGGTCTTGACCTGCTTTGCTACATCTCTACTTCCTATAAAAAAAGCCAGTTTGTGGTGATGGTGTGCCTGCCTTAGAACCATCTACACCGTCCGATGTGGAATCTAAGGATGAGAATGACCTAAGGCACCAGTTTTGCAAAAACACAATGAGCATCAAACAGAATTTTGTAGAAGGCATCCGAAACACAACACGAATATTCTGGAGGGTTCTACTTCTCTCCTGAAATAAATGTGTCTTCGAGAAGGAGCTAAAAGAAAGTTTTCGAGGACCCTCTCCCCAATTCCTCGTCGCAGGTCCCTCCACTCTCTGCCCCGGTGAAAGCCCAAGTTTAGTTGGCCGAGGGCTTCGCCTCTTGTACAAGCGTAGATCATAGTTGTAGTCAGGGTTTCGATAAATCGGATCTGGCTTTGAGCTTTGCCCAATGTCTCTCCTTCTAGATCTTGCCGTGCAGGCTGTCGGAGTAGGAGAAATGGCAGATCCCATCGGGAAGGATGTCTGTGCTTCTAGGCATGCCCTCCCGACCAGGCCGTCGCTGCCAAGGTCAATGAGCCGCGGGCGCGCTCTCTGCTAGCGCAGCTTGCTTAATTGACCGTGTCGATGTGTACGCCAACATCCACCTTCCGCCGGCTGCGTCCCTTGTGCGCTCACCAGACAGTAGCGGGGTCCTCTGCATATGAAGACTACTCCCTTCGTCCCAAAATTCTTGTCTTAGATTTGTCTAGATACGGATGTACCTAATACTAAAACGTGACTTGATGCATTCATATTTAGACAAATCTAAGACAAAAAATTTGGGACGGAGGGAGTACATTGTTTATTCCAACGACCACTACAAGCTCTGAACTGTATATGTTATGTTGACTAGGCCGCAGGCCACAATTTTTGGCTTCCAGAGATACGCCCTGTCGTGTTGGTCGCAACGCAATCATGCTAGCACAACACCCTCCGTTGTAGCTGAGTCTTCGTCAACGGTAATTGCTCTCTTAATTTTCAAGCTTCTAGGCTATACTGTAGTCAGGTCAAAATTAGTCTATGTGTGTCAGGGTGAAATGTTACTCTCTCTCTCTCTCATTGTAATGTCACTCTCTATATTGTTACTCTCCCTCTCTGCAATGACCACCGATATGACTTATTTTTAAAACATGTGACCCCTTGATTTGCATCATGAATCTCTTTTTTAACAGTATATGTGTGTCGGTGTGATGAATTTAAAGGCATATATCAGACACGGTAGATGATGAGCCGCCAAAGTATGTATGGTCCCTTGCAACGCACGGGCAATTAACTAGTCAACGAAAAATACGGAGTTTTACGGGCCTGGGCGCCCACCCCACCAGTTAAAATCGGGGGAGGGGGCGGTTAAATAGGAGGAGAGGTTAACTTTTGCCAATTGAAACACGACAGGTCAGCCCGTCTGTACAACTTGTCCGTGTGCAGTCCATGTGTCTAGCATTCTTTTTTGCCTTGACCGTCACTTCCCAATGCCCGCGAGGTGTGTTGTGTTGAGAGTGTTAGAGACTTGTGCTATCACTTTCTCCTCCGGCAAACACAACTGTGACCGCGGACACGGTCCCATTGGGGGGCAGCCGGGCTACTCTCGTCGTCGCCCATGCATACGGGCGCGGGCGCCGGCAAGCTCCGAGCGGGACGCGCGCGGTGACTCGCAGCACGAGGGTGATCAGGTATCGCGATGCGAGCGTATGGCAGCCGTGCCGTGCCGTGTGGAGCGTACGTGCACGTCCATGTCCATCTTTTCAACCCGAATCCTCCTTTAATTGGTTCCGTGATGTGCTTCGTCACGAGCGTGACATGACCCTCCCTCCCCGCAGAAACTAGCCCAGCAATTGAAGTCGCCGGCCGGGCGGCCTCGCGTCCTTGACAGGGGAAAGGGACGGGGCGGCGCGCTGGCGTTGCCGAACCGAGCGGCCCATGCCAGTGCCCGTGCGCGCGCGCCTGGCAGAGGCGGCGCGCTGGCGTTGCCGAACCGAGCGGCCCATGCCCGTGGCCGTGCGCGCGCGCCCTGGCAGAGGCGGCTAGGCAAGCCAGCGCACGCGAGCCGCGTGAGTGACTTGCAAGGCGTCATGGGCACTCGACGGGCGACAGATCGACCGGGATCGTGAGGGAAGGGTACGATCAAACCATCATGCCGAATGCATGAGACACGCGGTGCGTAGAACCATGGATCGGTCGGTCAGCCGTCGGCAGTTCGGAGCTCCGCCAGAAAGTTGGATCACGTACGTGCACGCTGATCGTGCATGGTCTAGTACGCATTGCAGCCAAGGCCTAGGCATGGTCGATGCGCCGCCGTTCAGCGCTTGGAATATATGTCCCGATAACCACAGGTAGTCGGCGCGACCTGGCTTTCAAAAAAGGCACATACTCCTCCACAGCAACGTATTCTCGAATACATGGACATGGACATGTTCAAAAAAAGGCTTTTTCACATGCAAATGCAAAGAAGTAGTGTAAAAATACATGGACATGGACATATTCTCGAATCGTTCCTTCCTACCACAATGAACGGATTCTCTGAATAGAACAACGTAAGCCGCCGTACCAACGCAAGCGTGTTGGAATCTTGGCTCCCGTGCCGTCGGCGTCCACGGGGTTGGAGCGTAGCGCGCGTCGCCACTCGCCCGGCGCTCTATTCCCCTCCAGAACTCACCAAGCGACGAACCTACATTTCTCCCTGTGGTTTTCTGCCGATCTTTTCCGCTTTTAGATTTTATTAGTTAGCACCGTACGTGCATCGCGCCGTTGCTTTCTGCTCCAAGAAGGGCGGCGTCGAAGCTGTCCCGGTCCGGTCCTAGAAGACGAGGCTGCCAAGCACGGCCCCGAAAGCGAAACCAGAGCTTGCGCGAAAACTACGTCGCCATCGCCGTGACAACGGACGCAGTACGGGAGACGCAATTTATTTTTATTTTCCTTTTGGATGGACATGGACATCGCGGCGGTGCATCATCGGCGTTGCCATCGAAAAAGTGTTTGCCGGGCGCGCGCGTCGACCGGTGGGATTCGTGCATGGCCGCGGGGACTCGGGGCGCGACGCGACGCGACATGGCCGATTGTGAGCCGCCGGTTACCAGAGGGGCACCTGGATTGTTTAGAGCTGCTAGCGTCGGATCGGAGGTGTGACACCGGAGTATGGGACTTCCCTCGTAGCCACGTGACGGCATGCCAACTTGCCAAGAATAGAAAAGGCTATGACACCATCAATTATTCCGGAATGTATGGTGTATGATAGTGTACTTGTTTTGTCCCGTCACACTTGGAAACACGCTATTCTTTTTTCCGGGAGGGTTAGGCCGCCTTCGTTGTCATGGATTTTCTTCTTCTTTTGAATATGCAGACGCCCACATGCACACGCAAACGCAGACCTAAAAACGCGGACGAGACTTGCCTGCTCCCTTCCCATGCTCCCATCCGTGCTCCCGCGTACGTGGCTTGGTTTGATTGGAAGAAAATAAGATCCGGCCCCACCCCCTGAAAATCAGGGGGGAATGATTAGATTAAAAAAGAAAAAGGAAAAAGGACAGCCGTAGGATGAAGTGGGAGCACGGATGGGAGCATGAAAAGGAAGCAGGCAAGCCGGATCCTAAAAACGCACCCACACACAGCTATTCTTATGGACATCTTCGAGATACTGCCCGACAACCATCTTAAAATTGATGAAGTTATCAAAGATGCATTCATAGTCATTAGTAACGTACTAACGTCTCCATCTCATCGATCGGTAGAGCCAGGGAAATAGAATGAGAAGGGTCGAGTGTGGCAAATCCTTGTTAGGGAGGGCCAGCTAGTTAGAACACACCACTTTCTCTTTCCTCCTCCACAAGAAAAGCTCTTCTCACGCTGGCGCCGCCAGCGGTCCGTCCCATCTCCGATGGCCTCTAGGCCATGGATGTGAGGAGCACCTCGGCCCCTCGACGGCGGGAGGGACCCATTCTTGTTGTTTTTAGATTCAACGTCTTGGTTGGCGTTGTGTAGCGGCGACGATGTTCCTTAGTAGGAATAATGCCTCCCACGCTCCATCCCCATCCCGATGGTGCATCTAGCATCGTCGGAGGGCATGTGGAGGTTTGTCTTCGTCGGATCTTGCGGGATTCGGTCGATGCTAGTCTTCGGTGGATCTATTCGGATCCGGTCTTCGTTCCTCTTCGTTTAGGTGTTTACAGGTTTGATGCTTTTATCTACGACTTTCTTCATCGGCGATGGTTGATAATCTGGTGCGTTGGTCCTATGGGGCCTTAGCACGACAACTTCCCGACTGTCAACTACAACAAATGTTTGCACAGCTCCGGTAGGTGAGGGGCGATGACGACGGTGCGCCTTCGGCTCGCTCCAGTGCTTGTAGTCGTCGCTAGGTGGTCCACAGACATGATTATAATTTGTATTAACTTTATTGTTCTTTGTACTGCCATGATTGAAGATGAATAGATTGGAAGTTTCTCAAAAAAAAAAAATACACCACTTCAACAACAATTACGCATCTATGAACATGCATATTAGGCTCAACACAATAATGTTTGGGGGCAGGGCCCTGCTGGTCTCCCTATCTTCATCGCTGGCATTGAATAAACATCGTCCAATAGCCTAAAATAAACCTAGAAAAATGTGAACAAGATAGATTTATAAGGGATAGAGGATTCTAAAAAATTAGTGAAACAAATAAAAGTCTGACGGTTGGAAATATGAACCCTCTCACTCCTTGGCACCTATGCAGATGTTTTTTTCCAAAAAATAGCTAACTCAGGTATACGTTACCCTTGCAGTAAATTATACCAACAATATATTAATTCAACAAGGATTTCCTCAATATATATCTCTACTACTTAAAAAGAAGGCTATTTTTTCCTGTCGACTGAATGCTTCATTTACCGATTCTCTCCGCTCCCACCATATTTCTTCATCAATTTTTTTCATCCAGCTTTCTTTTTCTTCCATCATGCCCTTTGTCCGCACCTTCTAGGTATGCTAAGTAATCATCTTAATTTATTTACCTTCTAAAGTAATTACACCTTAATTTACTTACCAAACTTTTTTATCAAACTATGAGATAATCGCAGGCAGATTTGGGAATAATTTACTTACACAATTGTATTAGTATGGACATGTAGATCACAAACCAACAAACTATAATATCTATATCCAATTGCAACACGCAGACATTGTCCTAATCTCTTATCTCTCATCTTTTATACTATTTAAAAAGAATGCAACTCTACTCCTAAGGGGGAAGTTGGTAGTCTCTTCTCACCGGTTTACTTTTGCTTCCGCTCCCACCACCTCCACTTCTTTATTTTTTCCTCACCTCCAACCATCCCCTCCTATTGTAAAACGAAATCTCATTAAAGGGGATCTTGTTTCGTGCTTACTTTGGCAGGTGTTAATTCCATTCAATCACATAAATAAATAGGTAATTAAGAATTCAGAAATCACACACCATATATGTGAGATCACCTTTCTAAAATACAGACATAAGATTTTTCTCGATTACCTTTCAAAACAAAATCATATATTCCTCAATGTGCTGCCATTTATTATTATCATTATCTCTACTATTAAATGACAATCGTAACTTTCCTAATACAAAAAAAAATAACATATCTTTTTTTTTCTTATTTTATCAAATCACATATCTCTACTCCTAATGGAGGAGTCCATACGTCGTTTGGTTGGTTCGCACGTAGTCATTAATGCGAAAATAGTTTTGAAACCAATTGTCGAATCAATTAACAAATCAAACCATTAATGCAATTAATTACTTGATTGCTAATTGTGAGTGCAAGTTAATTTGGTTCATTTAAATAAGGATTTTCCACACAGAATCAATTTTAGAACCAAGTCATTAATGCAACTAGGGCCGGCCCCTCCTCCTTCCTTCCTTGGGCCGGCGAACAAGAAGTGGGGCGCGCCAGCCCCCTTGTGGGCTGGTGTGCTCCCCTCCTTTTGGCCTGTTAGGCCCAACAACTCCTCGTGGCCTTCCGGAACCCCTTCCGTGATCCGATAATTATTCGGTGTATTCCAGAACCCTTCCGAAGACCAAATACTATCATCCTATATATCAATCTTTACCTCCGGACCATTCCGAAGCTCATTGTCATGTTCGTGCTCTTATCCGAGACTTCAAACAACATTCGTTCACCAACATACATAACTCATATAGTATTATATCGTCAACGAATGTTAAACGTGCGGAACCTACGGGTTTGAGAATGATGTAGACATGACCAAGACGCTTCTCTGGTCAATAACCAATAGCGGGACCTGGATGCCCATATTGGTTCCTACATATTCTACGAAGATCTTTATCGGTCGAACCTTTATGACAACGTACATAGTTTCCTTTGTCTGTGGGTATGTTACTTGCCCGAGATTCAATCAACGGTATCTCCATACCTAGTTCAATATCGTTACCGGCAAGTCTCTTTACTCGTTCCATAATACATCGTCTTGTAACTAACTCCTTAGTCACTTTGCTTGCAAGCTTCTTGTGATGATGTATTACCAAGAGAGCCTAGAGACACCTTTCCGTCATATGGAATGACAAATCCCAATCTCGATCCATGCCAACTCAATAGATACCTTCGGAGATACCTGTAGAGCACCTTTATGATCACCCAGTTACGAATTGACATTTGATACACACAAGACATTCCTCCGGAGTCCGGGAGTTGCATAATCTCATGGTCGAAGGAACATGTATTTGACATTAAGAAAGCAATAGCAATAAATTGAATGATCATATGCTATGCTAAAGGATGGGTCTTGTCCATCACGTCATTCTCCTAATGACTTGATCCTGTTATCAAACGACAACTGATGTCTATGGTCACGAAACCTTAACTATCTTTTGATCAACGAGCTAGTCAAGTACAGGCTTACTAGGGACTTGGTATTTGTTTATTTATTCACACATGTATTTAAGTTTCCGATCAATACAATTACAGCATGAATAATCAAATTTTATCATGATTAAGTAAATATAATAATAACCACTTTATTATTGCCTCTAGGGCATATTTCCAACAGTTTTTTTCTTCCTTACACTGTCACCTCCGTGGCGGCAGGCAGGTCGTCACACCGCCACGTATAGGCATTCGTGGACGCAATTATATTATATTTCTTTTCAGTCATACAGAGGCAGACATGCTACATTCTGAAATAAAGTGTGCCATTCAGATGTCAAAAAATTATTTAAGGAAATATGTACTACAACACTCGGTAGGCCTTGCAGAAATGAATCCATTGCAAGAGGCACATCAAATTTGTAATATCTTTATTATCAAAGGGAATATTTACATAGTCGTCATTCGTAGCAGCCATTCATGCGAAAATGATTTGAAAATTGAGTGCTGAATCATTTGGAAATCAAATCATTAATGCAATTAATTAGCTATATAGTAAACTACATATGAAATTAATTAGATAAATTTAAATAGGATTTTTTTTGCACCGAATCAATTTGAAAATTAAGTCATTAATGCAATGATTTAATTAGGCAGACACTTAATTATGCCTATAGATAATTAGAAGTATTTTTTTCAATTAGGTAGATAATTAATTGAATTGATTGACAATTAATTAAGCATGCAGAGAATTAGATAGGCAATTAATTTTGTGTGTAATTAATTAATTAAGCATGCAGTTAATCGCGGGAAAGGACGATCAACAGGCTCTCAACGACAAGGCCAAGCACCGCTTGCCAACATGGCCAACAGTCCCCATGCGCTTGCGACATGGGCGACTAAGCGTTCACCAAGATGAATGACAACCATGCTTTGCAGGATGTCCACACACTGACCGTTGCCGAAACTTTCACGGGCAAGACAACATGGCACTATATTGGCCAAGTGGTTCATGCTATAGTAGAAATGAAGAGTGTTCCGAGAATAAGAAGGAAAGAGAAGTAAAGCGACCAAGTGGTCCATGATGCTGGAGTAGAAGAGAGTGTTTCAAAAAATGAAGCAAAAAAAGAATGGAAGAGTATTCTAGAAAAAAAGTAGGAACAAGAACTAAACCTGGCGAGGAAGGAGGAAGGAGGAAGAAGAAGATGACCATGTCGCTGACGAACGCACTAATGTTGACGTGGTTCTGGTTGACGCCAATGAAATGGGTTGACAAAGAGTCTAGGAGTAGAAGATGTAGGGAGGCCAAGGAAGAGAAGAACGACAAGTATCCCTTCTAGCAATGAATGATGTGTGGGATGGAGGTGGAGCATATTGGCGACTAGAAATATGTTTAGGTTGCCACTCGCCTCCCATGTTAGCGTGTATGTGCATTTTTTTTGTTTCATCAGTTGCAGAATTCAAGGGACATATGATGATGTCCCTTCATCATGACATTGACATGTTGAACTGAAGGCATTGCAAACTCTAAATAGATGCGAGATATGAGAAATGGGAGAAAAACATTGGCACCTGTTGCGACACAATTAGAAACCCTAGAAAAGATGGCATTTTACTGCATACATTTGTAAAGTTGAATGGACCTTTGAGAATGATCTCTATAGTTATTTGTTGTTTTGTGCAATACTATGTGTTAGTTTAACCCATTATATTATATTGTAAATATGAAAAAATCCGTCCCTATTAAAACGCACGACAAAGGTGAGATGGATGTCACCCAATTTTAGATGAGAGGGCTCCAACGAGAAATAGCGGGAAATCGGGCGGAAGGGAAGGGTCCGACAAGAAAAGAGAAGGATGCGTCGTAGGTTAGGGTTTTGTGTTGGAGATAACATAGCTAGGGGATAGTCCGGATAATCATATTTCTCCCTCACCTATGGTTTGGATTTGAATACTCCTAACTGTTTAGACGATTGAATTTTGAGGAGCCTATTGGGCGCCTCTTTGATTTCCGAACACGCCCGGACGCATGAGGGTAAAATGAGATTCGACCTTGTAGACTATCTTAAGCATTTGTTCGATTCATTTATATATGCATTGTAGCTCGTATCAATGCACGAGCGTTCTACTAGTAAGGTTTAATCTTTCATTTTTCCTCGCACCACCCCTTCATACAACCTTTTCCTAGGATAATCAATCATCTTAATTTACTTACCTTCTAAACGAAATTACTTATCAAACTTCTCATCAAACTATAAGGTAAATCATGAGCAAAAGTTGATAAATATTTATTACACGATCATACTAAAATGGACAACTAAATCACAGACTAACATATTAGAATATATATATCCTGTTGCAACGCACCGACATTGTCCTAGTCTATCTATCTATCTATCTATCTATACTTACTTAAAAGGAAATGTAAGGTTTCATGTTTCACTTTTCTTTCCACCATGCCTTCACTTGATTTACTTACCTTCTGAACCAATTTCACTTTAGTTGACTTACAAAATTTCTCATCAAAATATAAGGTCATCATGGGTAGAACTTGATAAATATTTATTTACACAGTCGCATTAATCTGAGCACTCGTAATGAAACTTCCCTCGGATATTGTGATCAATATTTGTAACCCGTTACAACGCACGAGCATTGTCCTAGTGCACAATAAAAAATTGAATTACCAGAGCAAACACAATATTAGATTATGTTTTTGTATTTCACGCATGTGGCAAGTTGAGGTGAACCCTGCGATAAAAACCTACTAGTTTGTGTGAATCTTCCCCTCCCGCCGGGAAATCTAACTAGAGAATCGTCCAGCTTGGCATTCCATAGAGACCATATGCACAGACCTGGTATATTTTCGATAGTACCCCTCTTCTGAAAAAACTAACCCAAGACCCATCCACCTTAGGGCATCTCCAACAGCTCCCCTATCTAAAAAATAATCACCATTTACGGGATGCTAGGTCAAGAAACCCTCCCAAACAGTTCCATAAATTGACCATAACTTCGAAGGATCCCGTAAAATTTGTTCTTTCTTCCCGCTAAAATTTTGCTGGGATAGTAACCACCTAAACTTCACCATGCCCTACCCTCAATGCCAGAGTCTCGTGGGAGCACCGCCGCCTCACGCCATTGATACGTCTCCAACGTATATATATTTTTGATTGTTCCATGCTATTATATTACCCCTTTTGGATGTTTATGGGCTTTATTTTACACATTTATATCATTTTTGGGACTAACCTACTAACCGGAGGCCCAGCCCGTATTGCTGTTTTTTTGCCTATTTTAGTATTTCGAAGAAAAGGAATATCAAACGGAGTCCAAACGGAATGAAACCTTCGGGAGCATGATTTTTGGAACGAACATGATCCAGAGGACTTGGAGTGCAAGTCAAGAAGCAGCCGAGGCCTCCACGAGATAGGAGGGCGCCCCCGCCTATAGGGCGCGCCCCCTGTCTCGTGGGCCCCTCGGGCGTCCACCGACGTACTTTTTCCTCCTACATAAGCCTACGTACCCCAAAAACATCTAGGGAGTAGACGAAACACAATTTCCACCACCGTAACCTTCTGTATCCGCGAGATCCCGTCTTGGAGCCTTCGCCGGTGCTCCGCCGGAGGGGGAATCGACCATGGAGGGCTTCTACATCAACATCCTTGCCCCTCTGATGAGTTGTGAGTAGTTTACCACAGACCTACGGGTCCATAGTTATTAGCTAGATGGCTTCTTCTCTCTTTTTAGATCTCAATACAATGATCTCCCCCTCTCTTGTGGAGATCTATTCGATGTAAACTCTTTTTGCGGTGTGATTGTCGAGATCCAATGAATTGTGGGTTTATGATCAAGTTTATCTATGAATAATATTTGAATCTCCTCTGAATTATTTTATGTATGATTGAGTTATCTTTGCAAGTCTCTTCGAATTATCAGTTTGGTTTGGCCTACTAGATTGATCTTTCTTGCCATGGGAGAAGTGCTTAGCTTTGGGTTCAATCTTGCGGTGTCCTTACCCAGTGACAGAAAGGGTTGCAAGGCACGTATTGTATTGTTGCCATCGAGGATAACAAGATGGGGTTTATATCATATTGCTTGAGTTTATCCCTCTACATCATGTCATCTTGCTTAATGCGTTACTCTGTTCTTATGAACTTAATACTCTAGATGCAGACAGGAGTCGGTCGATGTGTGGAGTAATAGTAGTGGATGCAGGCAGGAGTCGGTCTACTTGTTGTGGACGTGATGCCTATATACATGATCATGCCTAGATAATCTCATAATTATTCGCTTTTCTATCAATTGCTCGACACTAATTTGTTCACCAACCGTAATACTTATGCTATCTTGAGAGAAGCCACTAGTGAAACCTATGGCCCCCGGGTCTATCTCTTATCATATTTGTTTCCAATTTACTTTTATTTGCATCTTTACTTTTTTGCATCTATATTATAAAATACCAAAAATATATTTATCTTATCTTTTTATCTCTATTAGATCTCACTTTCGCAAGTGGCCGTGAAGGGATTGACAACCCATTTATTGCGTTGGTTGCGATTTCTTTGTTTGTTTGTGTAGGTGCGTGGGACTTTTGAGGAGCCTCCTACTGGATTGATACCTTGGTTCTCAAAAACTGAGGGAAATACTTACGCTACTATTGCTGCATCAACCTCTTCTCTTCGAGGAAAACCAACGCAAGCTCAAGACATAGCAAGAAGGATTTCTGGCGCCGTTGCCGGGGAGGTCTTCACTCAAGTCAAGACATACCAAGTACCCATCACAAACCCATCTCCCTCGCATCTACATTATTTGCCATTTGCCTCTCGTTTTCCTCTCCTCCACTTCACCCTTGCCGTTTTATTCGCCCTCTCTTTCCCAATCTCCTCCTCTCTTTTCGCTTGCCTTTTTCTGTTTGCTTGTGTGTTGGATTACTTGTTGCCATGGCGCAAGATAATACCTAATTGTGTGATTTCTTGAATACCAATAACAATGATTTCCTTAGTACTCCGATTGCTCCTCTTAATGATGTTGAGTCTTGTGAAATCAATACTACTTTGCTGAATCTTGTTATGAAAGATCAATTCGCCGGCCTTCCTAGTGAAGATGTTGCTACTCATCTAAACAACTTTGTTGATTTGTGTGATATGCAAAAGAAGAAAGATACGGATAACAATATTGTCAAATTGAAGTTATTTCCATTTTCACTTAGAGATCGTGCTAAAGTTTGGTTTTCGTCTTTGCCTAAAAATAGTATTGATTCTTGGAGCAAGTGCAACGATATTATGAACTTTAAACAACTTGATCATGAGCATGTTGCCCAATCTTGGGAAAGAATGAAATTGATGCTTCGCAATTGCCCTACTCATGGTTTGAATTTATGGATGCCGGTTTGAACTTTGCTTCTAGAAATCTCTTAGATTCGGCCGCGGGAGGAATGCTTATGGAAATCATGTTAGGAGATGCTACAAAACTTCTTGATAATACTATGGCTAATTATTCTCAATGGCACACCGGAATCATAGTAAAAAAGTGCATGTTATAGAAGAAATCAATGTTTTGAGTGGAAAGATGGATGAACTTATGAAATTATTTGCTATTAAAAATACTCCTCTTGATCCCAATGATATGCCTTTGTCTTCTTTGATTGAGAATAATAATGAATCTATGGATGTGAATTTTGTTGGTAGGAATAATTTTGGAAACAATGCTTATAGAGGAAACTTTAATGCTAGACCATTCCCTAGTAATTCCTCTAATAATTATGGAAATTCCTACAATAATTCTTATGGTAATTTTAATAAGATGCCCTCTGATTTTGAGAATAGTGTGAAAGAATTTATGATTTCTCAAAAGAATTTTAATGTTTTGCTTGAAGAAAAATTGCTCAAAGTTGATGATTTGGCTAGGAACGTTGATAGACTTTCGCTTGATGTTGATTCTCTTAAACTTAGACCTACTCCTCCTAAGCATGATATCAATGAGTCTCTCAAATCAATGAGAATTTCCATTGATGAGTGCAAGGAAAGAACCGCTAGATTGCGTGCTAAGAAAGATTGCTTTGTAAAGGCGTGTTCTTGTAGTTTCCATGAAAATAATGATGAAGATCTTAAAGTTATTGATGTGTCTCCTATTAGATCTTTGTTTTGCAATATGAATCTTAATAATAATGGGACTAGGGATGAGTCAACTTTAGTTAGAAGGCGTCCCAATAATTCGGAGTTTTTAGATCTTGATGCTAAATTTGGTAAAAGTGAGATTGGAGAGGTGACAACTTTAAATAGTATTGAACCCACTATCTCGGATTTCAAGGAATTTGATTATGATAATTGTTCTTTAGAAGGTTGTATTTCCTTGTTGCAATCCGTTGTTAATTCTCCTCATGCTTATAGTCAAAACAAAGCTTTTACCAAACATATTGTTGATGCCTTGATGCAATCTTATGATGAAAAACTTAATTTGGAAGTTTCTATACCTAGAAAACTTAATGATGAGTGGGAACCTACTATAAAGCTTAGAATTAAAGATCATGAGTGTTTTGCTTTGTGTGATTTGGGTGCTAGTGTTTCCACAATTCCGAAAACTTTATGTGATATTCTAGGTTTCCATGATCTTGATGATTGCTCTTTAAATTTGCACCTTGCGGATTCCACCATTAAAAAACCAATGGGAAGGATAATGATGTTATCATTGTTGCAAATAGAAATTTGGTGCCCGTGGATTTTATCGTTCTTGATATAGATTGCAACCTTTCTTGCCCTATTATTCTTGGTAGACCTTTCCTTAGAACGATTGGCGCGATTATTGATATGAGGGAAGGGAATATTAGATTCCAATTTCCATTAAAGAAAGGCATGGAGCACTTTCCAAGAAAGAAAGTCAAACTACCTTATGAATCTATCATGCGGGCTACTTATGAATTTAGTGCCAAAGATGGCACCCGTTAGATCTATCTTTGCTTTTATGCCTAGCTAGGGGCGTTAAACGATAGCGCTAGTTGGGAGGCAACCCAATTTTATTTATGTTTTTTTGCTCCTGTTTAGTAATAAATCTTGCATCTACCTTCTGTTTAGATGTGTTTTTATCTTTTAATTAGTTTTTGTGCCAAGTAGAACCTATAGGATAACCTATGATGATAGTTGATTTGATTCTGCTGAAAAACAGAAACTTTGCACGCACGAATATAATTTTGTTAAATCACAGAAACGTGATTTTACGTTGATTATTTTTGCTGCTGATCAATAGAAAAAAATTCCAGGACTTCCTATTTTGGTAGGATTTTTAAAGTTCCAGAAGTTTGCGTTAGTTATAGATTGCTACAGACTATTCTGTTTTTGACAGATTCTGTTTTTCGTGTGTTGTTTGCTTATTTCGATGCATCTATGGCTAGTAAAATAGTTTATAAACCATAGGGAAGTTAGAATACAGTAGGTTTAACACCAAAATAAATAAAGACTGAGTTCATTATAGTACCTTATGTGGTGGTTTTGTTTTCTTTCACTAATGGAGCTTATAAGATTTCCTGTTGAGTTTTGTGTTGTGAAGTTTTCAAGTTTTGGGTAAAGTTTTTATGGACTATGGAATAAAGGGTGGCAAGAGCCTAAGATTCGGGATGCCCAAGGCACCCCAAGATATTCAAGGATAGCCAAAATTCTAAGCTTGGGGATGCCCCGGGAAGGCATCCTCTCTTTCGTCTTCGTTCATTGGTAACTTTACTTGGAGCTATATTTTTATTCACCACATGATATGTGTTTTGCTTGGAGCATCGTGTATTAAATTAGTCTTTTCTTTTCAGTTTACCACAATCATCCTTGCTGTACACATATTTTTGGAGAAGCCTACTTGATTAGAATTTGCTAGAATACTCTATGTGCTTCACTTATATCTTTTGAGCTTGATAGTTTTTGCTGTAGTGCTTCACTTATATTTTTTAGAGCACGGTGGTGTCTTAATTTTGAAGAAATTTCTAGTCTCTCATGCTTCACTTATATCTTTTTGAGAGTCTTTTAGAACAGCATGATATTTGCTATGGTTTTAAAGTTGGTCCTAGAATGATGAGCATCCAAGTTGGGTATAATAAAAACTATCATAGAAAAAGAATTGGATGCTATGATCAATATGATGCTTGATAATTGTTTTGAGATATGGAGGTAGTGATATTAAAGTCATGCTAGTTGGGTGATTATGAATTTAAAGAATGCTTGTGTTGAAGTTTGTGATTCCCATAGCATGCACGTATGGTGAACCGCTTTGTGATGAAGTTGGAGCACAATTTTATTTATTGATTGTCTTCCTTACGAGTGGCGGTCGGGGATGAGCGATGGTCTTTTCCTACCAATCTATCCCCCTAGGAGCATGTGCGTAGTACTTTGGTTTTTGATGACTTCTAGATTTTTGCAACAAGTACATGAGTTCTTTTGACTAATTTTGAGTCCATGGATTATACGCACCTCACCCTTCCACTATTGCCAGCCTCTCTTGTGCCGCGCAACTTTCGCCGGTATCATACACCCACCATATACCTTCCTCAAAACAGCCACCATACCTACCTATTATGGCATTTCCATAGCCATTCCGAGATATATTGCCATGCAACTTTCCACCGTTCCGTTCATATGACACGCATTACTTTTTTCATATTGCTCTTTGCATGATCATGTAGTTGACATTGTATTTGTGGCAAGGCCACCTTCATAATTTTCATACGTGTCGCTCTTGATTCATTGCATATCCCGGTACACCGCCGGAGGCATTCATATAGAGTCATATCTTGTTCTAGCTTTGAGTTGTAATTCTTGAGTTGTAAATCCATAAAAGTGTGGTGATATTCATTATTAGAGCATTGTCCTAGTGAGGAAAGGATGATGAAGACTATGATTCCCCCACAAGTCGGGATGAGACTTCGGACTTTACAAAAAGAAAAAAAAGAAAAAAAAGAGAAAGGCCAAAAAAAGGCCAATGAAAAAAAAGGAAAGAAAAAAAAAGAAAAAAAGAAAATGAGAGAAAAAGAGAGAAGGGACAATGCTACTATCTCCTTTTCCACACTTGTGCTTCAAAATAGCACCATGATCTTCATGATAGAGAGTCTCATATGTTGTTACTTTCATATACTAGTGGGAATTTTTCATTATAGAACTTGGCTTGTATATTCCAATGATGGGCTTCCTCAAAAATGCCCTAGGTCTTCGTGAGCAAGCAAGTTGGATGCACACCCACTTAGTTTCTTTTGTTGAGCTTTCATATATTTATAGCTCTAGTGCATCCGTTGCATGGCAATCCCTACTCACTCACATTGATATCTATTAATGGGCATCTCCATAGCCCGTTGATACGCCTAGTTGATGTGAGACTATCTTCTCCTTTTTTGTCTTCTCCACAACCACCATTCTATTCCACATATAGTGCTATGTCCATGGCTCACGCTCATGTATTGCGTGAAAGTTGAAAAGGTTTGAGATTATTAAAGTATGAAACAATTGCTTGGCTTGTCATCGGGGTTGTGCATGATTAAATACTTTGTGTGATGAAGATAGAGCAACAGCTAGATTATATGATTTTGTAGGGATAACTTTCTTTGGCCATGTTATTTTGAGAAGACATGATTACTTTGATTAGTATGCTTGAAGTATCACCATTTTCATGTTAATATGAACTTTTATTTTGTATCATTTGGATCTGAACATTCATGCCACAATAAAGAAAATTACATTGAGAATTATGCTAGGTAGCATTCCACATCAAAAGTTCTCTTTTTATCAGTTACCTACTCGAGGACGAGCAGGAATTAAGCTTGGGGATGCTTGATACCTCTCTGACGTATCTATAATTTTTGATTGTTCCATGCTATTATATTACCCCTTTTGGATGTTTATGGGCTTTATTTTACACATTTATATCATTTTTGGGACTAACCTACTAACCGGAGGCCCAGCCCGTATTGCTGTTTTTTTGCCTATTTTAGTATTTCGAAGAAAAGGGATATCAAACGGAGTCCAAACGGAATGAAACCTTCGGGAGCGTGATTTTTGGAACGAACGTGATCCAGAGGACTTGGAGTGCAAGTCAAGAAGCAGCCGAGGCCTCCACGAGATAGGAGGGCGCCCCCGCCTATAGGGCGCGCCCCTTGTCTCGTGGGCCCCTCGGGCGTCCACCGACGTACTTTTTCCTCCTATATAAGCCTACGTACCTCAAAAACATCCAGGGAGTAGACGAAACACAATTTCCACCACCGTAACCTTCTGTATCCGCGAGATCCCATCTTGGAGCCTTCGCCGGTGCTCCGCCGGAGGGGGAATCGACCATGGAGGGCTTCTACATCAACATCCTTGCCCCTCCGATGAGTTGTGAGTAGTTTACCACAGACCTACAGGTCCATAGTTATTAGCTAGATGGCTTCTTCTCTCTTTTTGGATCTCAATACAATGTTCTCCCCCTCTCTTGTGGAGATCTATTCGATGTAAACTCTTTTTGCGGTGTGTTTGTCGAGATCCGATAAATTGTGGGTTTATGATCAAGTTTATATATGAATAATATTTGAATCTTCTCTGATTTCTTTTATGTATGATTGAGTTATCTTTGCAAGATCTTTCTTGCCATGGGAGAAGTGCTTAGCTTTGGGTTCAATCTTGCGGTGTCCTTACCCAGTGACAGAAAGGGTTGCAAGGCACAGATTGTATTGTTGCCATCGAGGATAACAAGATGGGGTTTATCTCATATTGCTTGAGTTTATCCCTCTACATCATGTCATCTTGCTTAATGCGTTACTTGTTCTTATGAACTTAATACTCTAGATGCAGGTAGGAGTCGGTCGATGTGTGGAGTAATAGTAGTAGATGCAGGTAGGAGTCGGTCTACTTGTTGCGGACGTGATGCCTATATACATGATCATGCCTGGATAATCTCATAATTATTCGCTTTTCTATCAATTGCTCGACACTAATTTGTTCACCCACCGTAATACTTATGCTATCTTGAGAGAAGCCTGTCGGAGTAAATCACCACGGGTAGCCTAACCGGCTCCCTTTGGCCCTCAGAAAAAACAACGGGCCGATCGGACCTCGAGGCACCTAAGACATGGGGCCGCCTTCCTCCAGCCGGCTATCACCTAGGCCGGCTGGCGGAAGGCGGCCCGGCCATAAAACAACCTTTGGAGGATGCCACGATCACGCCGACTCCAAGAAGCCGGCCCATGAAGGACCGACTCCAAGAAGCCGGCCCATGAAGGACCGACTCCAAGAAGCCGGCCCATGAAGGACTGGCTCCTAGGAGGCGGCCTACGAAGGGCCGACTCCAAGAAGCAAGCGGCCGGACGCCGCGTCCTAAAGACAATCGCCCATAACGATGACGGGATGGGGTGTGGCTACAGCGAACCCTGCCACCCCCGAATCCCGGTGCATGCGTGGCTACAGTACGCCGTACGGGGCGGCCATCCCCCGTCCGGCGTGGCACTGTTGGCATGCGAACCATGACGCTATCCACGACGGGTTGCCAGTACGGCCCGCAGGCGGCGGGCCCCTTCGGTCAGAGAGACATCCGAAGGCGGCCCGGCCTCCCCCAGCCGGCCCAAGGCCGGGCCGGCTTCCAATAGCCGGCATGCTCCCCCTCAAGGCGCGCGCACCATTAAGCAGATGAGACGCGGTAAGGCTACAGTGGGAGCCCACAAGGCGGCGGCACTGTAGCCATGCTTACCTCGAGAAAGCCCTCGTCATCAGAGGCGAGGCCACAGTAACCAGCCCCCGACAAGATCCCCCATACGGTGGGGCCGGCCTGTCGACCAACGGGCCGACATCTGGCGGGAACCACCAGTCGGCGGGCCCCAGAAGTCGGCGGAGAAGACGGCGGTCGTAGACACTGACGGCCTGGGCCCGCACCCAGCCGGATTGCCATTGTACCCCCGGGGGTAGGCCTATATAAACCCCCCGGGACACCCATGCAAAGGGTGGATCTCATAGAGTTTAAGACACCACCATAGAGAGAGGAGAGAGCTAGCCTTGCCCTTCTTCCTCCTGCCACTGAACAACTCAAGGAGCATCTTGTAGCTACTTGTTGATCTAGTGATCATGCGGAGACCCCGCAGAGCAGCAGTAGCCCGGCACGCCCGAGGGCGCTTGTCCCAACGCGCTGCAAGGCGTCGATGACGCCTGCGCGGCGAGCTGCCTCGCCGATCTCCTTGGCGAGGTTTGCATCTCCGACGAACCCGCATCCAACGCGGGCACCGGCTGCCTTGTGAGCCGCCTCGTCAGCCTCCTCGACCAACTCCACGTCTCCGGCGAGCCTACCGTGGACTTGGAGTCGGTCGGCTCCACCGACCCAATGCTTGCCGACTCTGACACGGCATCACTCGACGCGTTCCCCACCAACGTGGTCGTTTTCGACGACCCTCTCCCGCGAGCTGACAGTGGCAGCAGCACCGTCACCGAGGTGCTGGTCATCAGCCACAGAGCCGCCTCTGGTGAGAACACCCACAACGCCCTGCAAGGGGTGCTGCAGGACTTGTCCGTCCCCATCTCGGCCGACGCTGACGCCGAGGCACTGGAGGCTCGCCGCCTTGCCCTCGTCGCGGAGGGCCAGAAGATAAACACCCTGAGACGCCTCACGGAAGCCCACCAGCGCGAAGTCGACCGCGCTGCCTTCGGCACGCTGCCTCCAGAAGGGCCAAGCCGAGTCGACGCCGTCAAGCAACGCGGCGCGGCCATCGCCAGCATGCTGGGGGCGGACCGCCCGGTCTACGCCACGCTCCTCAAGAATCTACGCGCCGCCCAGTCGATCGTTGACGAGCTCAATGGACTGGGGGCCGACGAGCTCCCTTACATGACCAGACGCATCCAGCAGCTGATCGATGCGGCCGCAGCACGACACGAAGCCGGCGCCCGAGCTGGAAGCCCCCCTCGCCGAGAGCACGGCGCGACGTCGCGTACGCCGACTGTGGGTGGCGCCCGTGCGAGACAAGAGAAGGAGTCGGCTGCTAGCCGCAGCCGGACACGAATCACCATCGAGCGCGACGCGGAGGGCCGTCCCTGTGGCGTGGAGAGACGAGGCGACTTTCCCCCTCCTCCGCCTCGCGGGGAGAGATATCCCACCCCGCCGCCAGTCGAGCATCCGACTCTCAGCAACCGACTTGGTCGCCGCGAAGGAGTCGGCGGGAACGATGCCCGCCATCGGATCGACCGCCTTGCGCGATCCCTGGCCCTAAAAGAAGAAGATGATGTCGGCCCACCTTGTTTCAGCCACCGCATCCGCGACGAGCCCTTTCCCAAAGGGTTCTCGCTTCCAAGAGACACGCCCAAGTATAACGGCTCTGTGAAGCCGGAGGACTGGTTGATCGACTACTCCATCGCAGTTCGCATAGCAAACGGCAACCGGCGCGTTGCCGTAAAGTATGTCCCCCTGATGCTCCAAGGCACGGCGCGCACCTGGCTCAACAGTCTCAACCCTTACAGCATCAACAGTTGGATCGACTTCACAGAGGCCTTCATCCGCAACTTCACCAGCACCTACAAGCGGGCTCCCAAGCCCCGACAGCTCTCCTTGTGCGTACAAGGACCCAACAAGTCAACCCGCGACTACCTCACGCGTTGGGCCGAGCTCCGAAACTCCTGCGAAGGGGTGCACAAGGTTCAGGCAATCGAGTACTTCACGGCCGGGTGCCGAGAGGGCACCCTCCTCAAGCACCGACTCCTCTCCGACGAGCCGACTACCCTCGACGAGCTGCTGATCATCGCGGACAAATACGCCACGGCCGACTCCTCCATGAAGACCGAGCTCCGAGTCGATGCCTCTGGGAAAGTGCTTGCGCCGGCTCCCAAGACACCGGCTGGAGAGTCCACTCGGCGCCCGTACCAGAACGACAACAAGCGCAAGGCCCCGATGCCACCTTCCACTAGTCGGCAGGTGGCTATGGTCGAAGAAGAGCAACCTGAGGGACGTCCGGCTCCCAAGAAACAAAAGGGCAGCAGGCCGGCTTGGCAGACGGCTTTCTCCTACGAGCAGACTCTCGACGCCCCCTGCAAGTTCCATAGCGGTGCGAAGCCGTCCAACCATACGACCCGGAAGTGCCATTGGCTCACCCATATCTCCAAGGGCGAAGGGCTGCTGCCGCCCATCAGCTGGAGCAGGGACGACCACCCAGAGGTGATGCCGTCTCCTGGCTCCTACGCCCTCGTTCTGGACGCTACCCTAGCGATAGAGAGGCGTGCTGCTCATTTCTCCCGCGTGCTGATAGACGGTGGGAGCAGTATCAACATACTATACCGAGACACAATGGAGAAGCTCAACATCAAGCCGAAGCAACTCATGCCTAGCCGGATTGTGTTCCATGGCATCATACCCGGCCTGTTCTACTCACCAATCGGCAAGATCAAGATGGATGTCCTCTTTGGAGACAAGGATCATTTCCGCCGAGAGGCAATATGGTTTGAGGTAGTGGATTTGGAGAGCCCGTACCACGCACTGCTTGGCCGGCCAGCGTTGGCCAAGTTTATGGTTGTGCCCCACTATGCCTACCTCAAGATGAAGATGCCGAGTTCCAAGGGCATTATCACCATAGCCGAAGACTACAAGAAGTCTTCTGAGTGTGCAGCAACCAGTAGTCGGCTGGCCGAGTCCCTCGTGATTGCTGAAGAAAAGAAGATGCTGGACCGAGTTGTGGCCATGGCTGGCAAGCAGCCGGCTTTGTCTCCTAACCCCAAAGAATGTGAAGCTCAAGGTTCTTTCCAGCCGGCCAAGGAGACAAAGAAGATACCCCTGGACCCGGAGCACCCAGAGAGGCACGCTGTCATAGGCACAGGCCTTGACAGCAAATAGGAAGGCGATCTTGTCGATTTCCTCCGTGAGAATCGGGACGTCTTTGCATGGTCTCCCGAAGACATGCTGGGTGTCCCGACGGATTTCGCCGAGCACAAGCTACACGTCCGATCTGACGCAAAGCCGGTCAGGCAGCCCTTACACCGCCTGTCAGAAGAGAGGAGAAGAGTAGTCGGAGAAGAGATAGCCCGGCTTCTGGCAGCCGGCTTCATCATGGAAGTGTTCTTTCCAGAATGGCTTGCCAACCCAGTCCTCGTACTGAAGAAGAACAAGCAGTGGCACATGTGTATAGATTACACCAGCCTCAACAAAGCCTGCCCCAAAGATCCATTCGCCCTGCCAAGGATTGACCAAGTGATAGACTCCACAGCCGGATGCGAGTTGTTGAGTTTCTTGGATGCTTATTCTGGCTACCACCAGATAAAGTTGAACCCGGCTGATCGCTTGAAGACCGCCTTCATCACCCCATTCGGAGCTTTCTGTTACCTGACTATGACATTCGGCTTGAGAAATGTCGGTGCCACTTTTCAGCGTTGCATGCAGAAATGCCTCCTCAAGCAACTCGGCAGAAATTCCCATGTCTATGTAGACGATGTCGTGGTGAAGACGGAGAAACGTGGCACCCTGCTTGAAGACCTCAAGGAAACCTTTGAGAACTTGCGCCGGTTTCAGATCAAGCTCAACCCGGAGAAATGTGTGTTCGGAGTACCAGCCGGCCAGCTTCTAGGCTTCCTGGTCTCCGAACGCGGCATCGAGTGCAACCCAGTGAAGATCAAGGCCATAGAGAGAATGAAGGTCCCTACCAAGCTGCGAGACGTCCAAAAGTTCACCGGATGCCTGGCATCTTTGAACCGCTTCATGAGCTGGCTCGGAGAGAAGGCTCTCCCCCTCTACCGACTTATGAAGAAGTCCGCTCACTTTGAGTGGAATGACCAGGCGGATCAAGCTTTCCACGAGTTGAAGAAGATGCTGTCCACGCCGCCTGTCTTGGCGGCCCCAACTGAGAAGGAGCCCATGCTCCTCTACATCGCCGCCACCAGCCGGGTGGTCAGCACAGTCATTGTGGTTCAGCGCCCAGAAGAAGGCCGAGCTCAGCTAGTCCAGAGGCCGGTGTATTATTTGAGCGAAGTATTATCCACCTCAAAGTAGAACTACCCGCACTATCAGAAAATGTGCTATGGTGTGTACTTTGCTTCCAAGAAACTCAAGCCCTACTTTCAAGAGCATCCCATCACGGTCGTATGCACTGTCCCGCTTGCCGAGATCATAGGCAGCCGGGACGCATCCGGCCGAGTGGTGAAATGGGCCATTGCGCTGGCTCCATACACGATCTACTATCAGCCCCGCACCGTCATCAAGTCCCAAGCACTGGCCAACTTCCTCATCGACTGGGCCGAGACCCAGTAAACCTGCCGCCGGCCCCAGACTCCACTCATTGGCGGATGCATTTTGACGGATCCAAGATGCGCACCGGCTTGGGAGCCGGCATCGTCCTCACCTCCCCCAAAGGCGACAAGCTCAGATACACATTGCAAATCCACTTTGCCGCCTCCAACAATGTGGCCGAGTACGAGGCGCTCATACACGGGCTCCGGCTAGCCAAGGAACTCGGCATTCGCCGGATCCCGTGTTATGGCGACTCGGACTTAGTGGTACAGCAATCATCCGGCGACTGGGATGCCAAGGACGCAAACATGGCGAGCTACCATTTCCTTGTCCAGTAGCTCAGCGGATATTTTGAGGGGTGCGAGTTCCTTCACGTGCCTCGAGCCGATAATGAGCAAGCAGATACTCTGGCACGAATAGGCTCGACCCGACAAGCTATACCAACCGGCGTCGCCCTCCAACGCCTCTTCAAGCCATCTGTCAAGCCGTCTCCGGAATCCAGTTCCATCTTCGTGCCGCCTGACCCCGACGCAGTCGGATCCGACTTCGAGGACTAGGCAGGCGGCCCGGGGACTTCGGCAGCCAGCTCGGGGACTTCCATAGTCGAACTCGGGGACTGCAGCGTCGCAGCAGGCGGAGGCTGAATCCAACTCCTCACAACCCAGCCCGCCCACCCTGGTTGCAGTAGCCATCTTGGCAGTCAAAGAAATCACAGCTCCATCATGGGCTCAGCCCATCCTCCGGTTTCTGGTGAATGGAGAACTACCGACTGACGAGATCTCGGCTAGACAAGTCCAGCGCCGAGCCTGAGCCTACACGATAATGAATCAAGAGCTAGTTAGGCGCAGCGCTACCGGAGTCTTCCAGCGTTGCGTCGAGCAAGAGAAGTGCATAGCAATCCTCGAAGACATCCACCAAGGCGAATGCAGCCACCATGCCGCCTCCAGGGCACTCGTCGCCAAGGCCTTCCGCCAGGGATTCTTCTGGCCGACTGCATTGGAGGATGCCAAGGAACTAGTCAAACACTGCAAAGGGTGCCAAGTCTTTGGCTCCAAGCAACACCTGCCGGCTTCCGCACTCAAGACCATCCCCATAACTTGGCCCTTTGCCGTCTGAGGACTGGACATGGTTGGACCATTCAAGACGGCGCGCGGCGGCATGACACATCTGCTTGTCGCCGTAGACAAATTTACCAAGTGGATTGAAGCAAAGCCAATCAAGAAATTGAATGGGCCGACCGCCGTTACATTCATTGCCGACATCACAACCCGGTATGGCATACCACACAGCATCATCACTGACAACGGCACAAATTTCGCCAAGGGAGCATTGGCACGTTTCTGCGCGACACAGGGCATCCGACTGGACTTAGCGTCCGTTGCCCACCCGCAGTCAAACGGCCAAGTCGAGCGAGCAAATGGCCTCATCCTCTCTGGCATCAAGCCTCGACTGGTCGTGCCACTGAAACGTTAGGCCGGCTGCTGGCTCGACGAGCTACCGGCCGTCCTCTGGAGTCTGCGCACTACTCCAAACAAGTCGACCGGCTTCACCCCTTCTTCCTTGTATATGGTGCTGAGGCTGTCATCCCAACTGACATCGAGTTCGACTCACCTCGAGTCACCATGTACATGGAGGCGGAGGCCAAGGAAGCAAGAGAAGACCGTGTCGACTTGTTGGAAGAAAGCCGGCTGTTAGCCCTCAGCCGGTCCGCCATCTACCAGCAAGGGCTACGCCGTTACCACAGTCGGAGGGTGAAGCCAAGAACTTTCCAAGAGGGAGACCTTGTGCTCCGGCTAATCCAGCGAACAGCCGGCCAGCACAAGCTCTCGGCCCCTTGGGAAGGCCCCTTCGTCATCAGCCGGGCTCTGGGAAATGACTCCTATTACCTAATCGACGCGCAGAAGCCGAAGGCACGCAAGAGAGACGACTCCGGCAAAGAGTTGGACCTCCCATGGAACGCCAATCTTCTTCGAAGATTTTACAGTTGAAATGCAGTATGTATCACGCTACCTTTTGTATTAAGTATGAGACAACAGGCCCCCGAGGAGTTCTCGGGGACTGCCCTACTTTATCTATGTATGCCGGGTATCACTCCTCCATGGTTACCCTACTGCATTTACTTTCTCCGTCCGGCACCAGGTCTGACTAGTCGGCCCGGGGACTCGCCGCCTTGAGTTATGTCCGAGTTCTACCTGCAGTCAGACAAGTAATGTGCCGGCACCCAAGCCCTCTCTTGCGAGAGTCACAGCTCGAAGAATCAGCTGCTCGGCTAGCAAGAGCTAAAGGCGGAAAGGATGCCCACATGAAAAATGGCTAAGGACTAACGAACTTACATAACACAAGCCGGCTTCCCCCCTCGCCAACTGACTATCGAAGCAGTCGGCTGGCCGGCTTCCTTTCCTACTCTGCCAAAATCTAAGAAAGCTCGAACCTTTGCCTTCCCAGACGGCTGAATTCTTTACCCGGCCACAGACTGCAGAGCAGCTGTCCGGCTGGGAAGGCGGCAACTAGGGGAAGGCCGCAAAGGAAGAAAGCTGAAAGATAAAAAGCAAGTCAGAGGGAAGCCAAACACATGCATAATAATATTTACATCAAAAAGCCTTCGAAAGGCCGGCATTCAACGAAGTTTGAATACACCCACAGTGGGTGGAATTGCGCAAAATAACAAGTTTTGTCCAAAGAGTAACTAGCAGGAAAATAAAATGATAAGTCAAGCCGAGGGAGCGCCCGGAGCTTCAGGAAGAACGGTGGTGACGGCGGTGTCGGCTGGAGGAGTGGCCGGCTGGCGAGTCTCGGCCTGGTCGTCGCCGGTGGCACGCGGAGTGTCCGCACGCGCCTCATTGCTGGAGACACGGTCAGGCTGAGGCCAGCCGGCCGCTCCGACATCCGGCTCAGCATCTTCGCCGTCTTCCTCCTCCTCCTCCTCGCCCTCGTCACTGGAGTCAATTTCCTCCACCGAATCCTCACCGTCGGTCGAGTTCAGCCCGAACTAGTCCTCCGGCTGCGCGACACCGCCATCATTCACCTCAGGAGAAAAGGCGCTGGTGTCGGTGAAGTCGGCGATCGCCGAGGCACGCTGGATGATAGCCGGCCGCACCGCCTCCAGCTCCTCGTCGGCCTCCTGCCGCCAGGTGCGCAGCTGATCCAAGTTCAGCCCAGGGTACCAAGCCCGGACGAACTCTAGCGCTCGTCGAGCGCCGGATCGAGCTGCCGAAGCCTTCCAGGACTCAAGGCGGCCGACGGCTACCTCCAGCCAGTCGGTAGTACGGCTGGGGGTGCGAGGAATTACCTCACCAGGCCAAAGGACGGCCAGCACCTGTGCCCCGGCACGCTGAAGCCGATGGAGCATGCGGTAGGCCGGCTGAAGGCGGGCCTCAATCGCCAGAAGCTGCTCCTCAAGTGACCGGTTGGCATCCGGCACAATCTCAACCCCGGCCTGCCACCGGGCCTCTCGGTGGGCTTCGATGGCTTGGTTGGCGGCAACGGAGTGGCCAGGAAAGTACTCTTCACAAAGAAGAAGAAACAGAGCAAGTCAGGAGATAAACCGACTTGCAAGAACAAGCAAAGAGTGAAGGAGAAGGCGGCCTACCGTCAACTAGGTCCTCGACACGGCCGTAGCCTTCGCTGAAAGCTTGCCTTGCTTCGGCTCAGTCCGCCGCCTCGATCTCGAATTCGGCTTTGAGGGCGGCCTCGCTGTCCTGGGCCGCCTTTAGGGCCACCTGGTGGCTTTCCTCCTGGTCGGCCAGCCTCTTGGCCAGACGGTCACGCTCCTGGGCCAAGGCATTGAGCTCACCCTCCTTGGTGCGAAGGGCAGTCTGGGCGACACCCAGCTGCTGCCTCAAGTCGGCGTTGGCTCCTGACAACATGAAAAGAAGAAGTTAAGAAAGAAGTCGGCAAGAAAGATCCGACCCGACTGCTCAGCAGTCGGCCCGAATCTCGGGGACTACACCCAGTGGGTGCGGCCCCCACATGAGATAAAAAGACAGAAACACTCACACCGGCTCTCCATCAGATCGGCGGCCCTCTTGTCTGCCTCTCGGACCTGGGAGTTGAAGGTAGCGACGTGGAGGTTGTGGTAATCCTGCAAACAGGACGAAGAAGCAAGCAAGAGCAAGTCAGTAAAATGAGTCTTCGAAGAAGTTCCAAGCCGCCTGCTCAGCAGCTGGCTCGGAACTCGGGGACTACACCCAGTGGGTGCGCTGACGCGCCCCCACGGATAGAAATCAAGAACAAAAGAACTCACCCGAACGACCGCACGCGTCGCGAGAAATTCTCGGGTACATTGTTGCAGCACGGTGGCTTGGGCCTGAAGCCGGTTGTGGACGTCTTGCGCCGCCAAGTTCAGAGCGGCCGTCCCACCGCCCTGCGTCCACCCTGGTGAGCTAGCGGTGGCCGACTCCAGCTCATGCGACAACGAGCTGGAGGCGGCCGCCCTCTGCGGATCCGGCTCCGAAGTCGCCCTCGCCGCACGCCGACGAGCCGGCGACAGGACCACAAGTTTCGCCTGCGCAGTCGGCTGCTCAGGCGGCACCTCGGGCTGGCCGCCTTGGCCAGTCCCGGCCGACGGAGGCGGCACCACTCCTCCCTCCAGGATGACTATGTCGCCTTCCGCCCTCTCCGTCATCGGCGGGTCGCGGCTGATCTCCTCCGGCGGGGGCTGCGGGACGTCCGGGGGCGTGGAGCGGAGGGGGATGACGAGCCGTGGAGGCTGGCCTCGCAGGGCCTCCGTCGTCTTCCCCGCGGTCTCGGCCTCCGCCCGGGCCCTGGCCGCCGCGCCGGCTTGCGCCTCGGCCAACTCCGTCGTCGTCTCCAGGGCCGGCTCGGCGGCGGCTGCCCTTCTCTCCTCCGCCTCCCGCTCCTCCCGCGCTTCCCGCGCGTTCTGCTCCGTCGCCGCCTGAAGCTCGGCGCAGGGATCTACGCGATGGGAGCCTGCAGACCCTCCCGCTCCGCCGACTATGGAGGCGGCGGTAGTCCGCTCAAGAGAGAGCGGGGCCCTGGTTGACAAAACAGGCGACAAGGCTTAGAGGAACATCAAACGAAGGAAAGAAAGAAAGTTGCGTAAAGAGCAGAACTTACGCCGAGACCGCTTGCGGCTGCTTCACCACTTTGCGGAAGCGGGCCGCCTTCGCGGCCACCTCGTCCTGCCTGGTTGCCGCCACGGGTACCTTAGGCCTCTTCGGCCGGCCACCGAAGGGAGTCGGTGCCGCACGGCACTTCAGTACGCCGCCTCATGCGGCCGGCCCGCTAGATGGGCCGGTGCCTTGGGGGTCGGACGCCGGCTGGTGGCGTGGAGCAGGATCGGCCTCGTCATCGTCGGGCCAGTCTTCGAAGCCGGCGGTGAAGCCGGAGCCGCCTGCCTCGCCGCCGCCCCCTGCGGCGTCCTCGTCCAAGGCGGCCGCCCCCAAGTCGGCGTCATCAGGATCGTCCGCCGCGCGGTCGGGGGCGAACTCGCGCTCCGGCCCCGCGGTCCCGGCCGAAGGGTGAAGAAGGGGGTTCTGATTAAGGACAAACCGACTGGTCAAGAGTCGGCCCGAAAAAGGATTCAACAACAAATAAAGAAAGAAACCCCGAAAAAACAAATAAAGAAAGAAAACTTACCATTGGTGGTGGATTGGCGCGAGAGAATGGCGCCATGCCATACTGCCAGTCCGGCTTGAGCTTGCAGTTGGCGATGTAGTTCACCATATAGGACACCTCGTTGTGAGGCATCTCCCTGGTGCTGAGCCGGCTCGGGTCGAACCGGCCGCTCATCTGGCAGATCAGATGAGGGTGGCCTTGAAGTGGAAGGACCCGACGCTCGACGAAGGCGGCGATCAAGTCAGGCCCGGTCAGGCGGTCCAACTGGATGAGCACCCGAAGTCGGGCGACGGCTCCGGATCCAGCCGGCGTCAGCGAACTGGCCCGGTAGGACCATGAAGCCGGCCTCCTAGCCGGCGGGCCGGCTACATAAGCCGGCAAGTTGACGTAATCACCGTTCGGGGCAACGTTCTTTACATAAAAGTAAGACCGTTGCCAAAGCTTCACCGACTGGATCAGCGCGATTGAAGGGAAGGGGTTGTCGGCGGTGGACCTCCTCATGGCGATGAAGGCGCCGCACGGAGCCGGCACGCCGTCCGTGACCGTGCCGAGCTTGGATTGAAAGAACTCCCCCCAGAGCTCGATGGTGGGGAGGATGCCGAGGAAGCCTTCGCACAAAGAGACGAAGGCCGATAGCAGCACCACCGTGTTGAGGGTGAGGTGGTGCGGCTGGAGCTGGTAAAAGTCCAGGAACGCGCGGAAGAAGCCACTGGCAGGGAGGCCGACGCCGTGCATGCAGTGCGAGTAGAAGATCACCCGCTCGCCTTCCTCCAGCGCCGGCGAGATCTCCCTCGCTAGCGCGAGGCAGACGTGCACGAGATCCTCGCTCGACAGCCGCCGCATCTTGCGGAGAAACTCGATGTGGTCGTCGCGGATGGTGGAGCCGTCCCAAGAGCTCGACGTCGGAGCCATGGCGGTGAGCGCGACGACGGGGAGTGCCCGGCATGGAGGCAGCAAGCCTGCGGCACGCTGGGAGGAAGAATGGATGGCGAGGCAGGAGCACGGCGAGGAACTACCACAGCGAGGCAGAAGAAGAAGGAGGCAGGGCGAGGGCGAGCGTGCGAACTACTGCTGCTCCCCCTCCTCGCCCCTACTTATAGCCTCGCGCGGCGAAGCCGAGGAGGCGAGGCACGGGGGGGGGGGGGGGGGCGTGGGATTAACTGCGCCCACTCCCCCACGCCCCGCGATTATCGCGCCTTGATGGCGAGTGGGAACCGCCGCCGGAAGACGTGCGGTCGGTTTGGGCCACAAAAGATCCGCGCACGGGCCGAGGCGCGGGAGTGGCGGGCCCCGGCCTGCGATGGCGTCCCGTCACGCGCGTGGGCTGGCAGGCCTTGCCAGCCGAAGGGCGCCACGCGGCGCGCGGAAAGCAGGCGGTCAGCCCACCGCCTGGCTGGCGCGCCAGCTGGTTCCCGCCTTTGAATTTTGAGGAAGCGTCGCCAAGAAGGCACGCGCGAGAAAGGCCGGCTCCTAGCTGCCAGCTCCTCGGGATAGGAAGCTGGCCGAGCTTCTCGATTTCCCTTCAGCCGCGAAGCCCAACCAGCTTTGGGGACTACTGTCGGAGTAAATGACCACGGGTAGCCTAACCGGCTCCCTTTGGCCCTCAGAAAAAAAAACGGGCCGATCGGACCTCGACGCACCTAAGACATTGGGTCGCCTTCCTCCGGCCGGCTATCACCTAGGCCGGCTGGCGGAAGGCGGCCCGGCCATAAAACAACCTTTGGAGGACGCCACGATCACGCCGACTCCAAGATGCCGGCTCATGAAGGACCGACTCCAAGAAGCCGGCCCATGAAGGACCGGCTCCTAGGAGGCGGCCTACGAAGGGCCGACTCCAAGAAGCAAGCGGTCGGACGCCGCGTCCTAAAGACCATCGCCCATAACGATGACGGGACGGGGTGTGGCTATAGCGAACCCTGCCACCCCCGAATCCCGGTGCATGCGTGGCTACAGTACGCCGTACGGGGCGGCCATCCCCCGTCCGGCGTGGCACTGTTGGCATGCGAACCATGACGCTATCCACGACGGGTTGCCAGTACGGCCCGCAGGCGGCGGGCCCCTTCGGTCAGAGAGACATCCGAAGGCAGCCCGGCCTTCCCCAACCGGCCCAAGGCCGGGCCGGCTTCCAATATCCGGCTTGCTCCCCCTCGGAGCGCGTGCACCATTAAGCAGATGAGACGTGGTAAGGCTACAGTGGGAGCCCACAAGGCGGCGGCACTGTAGCCATGCTTACCTCGACAAAGCTCTCATCATCAGAGGCGAGGCCACAGTAACCAGCCCCCGACAAGATCCCCCATATGGTGGGGCCGGCCTGTCGACCAACGAGCCGACAGCCGGCGGGACCCACCAGTCGGCGGGCCCCAGAAGTCGGCGGAGAAGACGGCGGTCGTAGACACTGACGGCCTGGGCCCGCACCCAGCCGGATTACCATTGTACCCCCGAGGGGTAGGCCTATATAAACCCCCCGGGACACCCATGCAAAGGGTGGATCTCATAGAGTTTTAGACACCACCATAGAGAGAGGAGAGAGCTAGCCTTGCCCTTCTTCCTCCTGCCACTAAACAGCTCAAGGAGCATCTTGTAGCTACTTGTTGATCTAGTGATCATGCGGAGACCCCGCAGAGCAGCAGTAGGGGTGTTATCTCCTTGGAGAGCCCTGAAGCTGGGTAAGATCCGCCAGCGTGCATGTCTTCGCCTCATCCCGCTTCCAGGCACCGGCGATGTCTTACTGGCTCCCACAATGATAAGCCATCCATTGGCACATGTCGCACCTACCACCCGATAAAGCCACTAGTGAAACCTATGGCCCCCGGGTCTATCTCTTATCATATTTGTTTCCAATTTACTTTTTTTTGCATCTTTACTTTTTTGCATCTATATTATAAAATACCAAAAATATATTTATCTTATCTTTTTATCTCTATTAGATCTCACTTTCGCAAGTGGTCATGAAGGGATTGACAACCCCTTTATTGCGTTGGTTGCGAGTTCTTTGTTTGTTTGTGTACGTGCGTGGGACTTTTGAGGAGCCTCCTACTGGATTGATACCATTGTTCTCAAAAACTGAGGGAAATACTTACGCTACTATTGTTGCATCACCCTCTCCTCTTCGAGGAAAACCAACGCAAGCTCAAGACGTAGCAGCCATCAGCCACTTCATTGCCTCGTGCCGCCCTTCGCTGGTTGTCGTAACGAGTGTCACCGATTGACGAGCCATAAATTGACATTATCTTGAGATTGACGAAGTCGCCATAGACGCCTTCATAGTCGACGAGAACGTCTTCTCTCACTGAACGCACATCGCCGAAAGTCTTGAAATAAATTCAGAAAAATGCGAGCACCTGTGTCTAGGTCTAGGACTTAACCCTGATGGGCCGAGGATATCACTGCCCTTGTAACCATCCAACCACATGTTGGTTTGCTAAGGGAGCTGTTTTTGGAGTTTCTCTTAGGCCAACTCCACCGCGCGACCCTATCTTGTCCGGCCCCGTCCGTTTGGGGCAAAACGGACAAACCAGGCGGCCCAGCGCACGACGGCCCGGACCCATCTGGTCCGTTTTGTGTCCGGGCCGACCCATTTCGAGCGCAAACTTGCGCCGGGTTTGGGTCGTGGCGGACAATGAACGGACGCTTCAAACGTCCGCGTCGGGGCCGCGTGGCAGGCGACCTCCTACCTCCCACCCGCCAACATAAATGTGCACGGGCGGGTGGCCCCACCTGTCATCCGCACAACGAAGGGTCGTCGTCCTTCTTAAATGGGAAGCCGTGGACCGGTCGTCGTCCACACTTCCCACTCCGGCCCCTCTCTGCCCCCTTGAAACCCGACACCCTCGAAACCCTAACCCTCCGCTCCCTGTCATCGACCTCGCCGGTCGGCCGCAGCCATGGGCCTTTGGAACTACGGTCGCAAGGGGAAGCACGACCACGAGGCCGGCTCCTCCTCGGGCCGCCGCCGCGGATCCGTGAAGAAGGAGGAGCCCGCATCACCGCTATGCTCCTCCCGTCGAGCCCCCGCGTCACCGCCGCGCTCCTCCCGTCGAGCCCCCGCGCCGGCCCCCTTCACCATTGCCCCTAGGCCCGCCGTCGAGCGTGACCGGCAGTACATCTGCGCGGACGTGTGCCGGAGGTACTGGGAGACGAGGACGCCGGTCCCATGGAGTGACGCCCACCTCCCCAACGGATGGCACCTCTCCGCGGACCGGGTCCCCATCCCGCCGGTGCCGGCGACCGGTCGTGCCCGGCGCGATGAGATCGCGTGCCGCCGCCTCCTCCTCCCCAACGACCTGTACTACGACCACATGTATGCCCCCGACTCCCCGCTGTGGGACACATGGCTCCAGGACGAGCACGATACGCGCCGCGCGTCGTACTTCGCCGGCACGGTGTCGGGGCCGCAGAGGCCACGTGCAGAGGCGTGCGGGCGTACACGAGTGCGCGGCCTGACACCCACGCCGTCGCCTTCCCCGTCTCCGTCGCCATCTCCAGCTCCTCGCATGACAGCGGAGGAGGATGCCCGTCTCCTGCAGCGTATCATGGATGACTCCATGAACACGCACGACGAGCGGCAATGGGACGGCCTGGAGGAGGCCATGGCGCTCTCTGCCGCCGGGGACGTCGCCTTCCCGGAGCTGCAGATGGTGGCAGTCATGGAGGAGGCGATGGAGGAGGACCCGCCGGCTGCATTCCAGCAGCTGCTGGGCCAGGGGTAGGGCTGGTCCTGCACTGCTTCGGAGATGGCCGCCAGCGTGGGCGTGAACTGGTGCCCCACTCCGTCGCGGTCACCGGAGCGGGAGGCGTCACCACGGGAGGAGGTGGTGCAGGCACCTCCCGCCGTCCAGCCCGCCCCCGTCTACCATGCACTGCCGGCCCACCTGTGGACGTCGCCGGCCTACGTCGACCTCGTCAGCGATGACGACGACACCGGTGGGCAGTGAAGACGGCGACGGCCACGACACCAACGGGCGCGGCAGGAGCGCGCGGGAGGCATTTTTTTGTTTTATTTTTATGTTAATTATGAGACTGGGCCTTTTAAGTGGCCGTGGAAACTGGGCCGTTTTGTGGCCGACCCCTATATATGTTTTATGTTTTTTTAAATGCATTTATTTACTTTTTTAGTTATTTCATTCTAGTTTTTATAGTTTTTTTATTCACGTCCACCACAGACACGATTTGGGGTGCGGCCGCGCGGTGGGCGCACGCACGACCCAGCTGACAAAGCCGGACACGGGCAAACCCATCGGCGCCCCAAAGGGACAAAATCCGGCCATTCCGAACGTCCGTTTGGGGTCGCGCGGTGGAGTTGGCCTTAGAATGCCACATAGCTAATCCATTTTCGACCGCGTTTACTCATGCAAGCCAAGTGTCTCGTGCTGACTTACACAATTTCTCAAAGACACACAAGCCGCCAGGTGGCACAAGCCTCACTCTCACCCTTCCCTTTTGCAGGCTGGCCTACGGGCAGCAGGAAAAAACCCAGAATATTTGCGCCGTCCATCGCCACTTTTCTACACTCCCGTGGCCGTGGTGGAGTCGCGTTTGAATCATTCCATTCCATTCCACCCAACCTCCCTTCCTCTCATACCTCTCGACTCGGGCATGAGTCTGAAATACCAATTTCAGCTCTTGGAACATCTCATATGCTCCATGGCGTTCAAAACATTTTTGAAGTCACGGTTCTAAGTCGTAAAGCATGGTGCACTAAACTATCAAGTAGTCATTATACCAAGCTTTGTCAAACATTCATAATGTCTGCATCTGCTCTTGCAATAGGTCCGTCACCTAGCGGTGCATCAAGGACATAATTCTTTTGTGCAGCAATGAGGATAATCCTCAGATCACTGACCAAGTCTGCATCATTGCTACTATCATCTTTCAACTTATTTTCTCTAGGGACATATCAAAAATAAAACAGGGGAGCTATACGCGAGCTATTGATCTACAACATAGATATGCAAATACTATCAGGACTAAGTTCATGATAAATTAAAGTTCAATTAATCATATTACTTAAGAACTCCCACTTAGATAGACATCCCTCTAATCATCTAAGTGATCGCGTGATCCAAATCAACTAAACCATGTCCGATCATCACGTGAGATGGAGTAGTTTTCAATGGTGAACATCACTATGTTGATCATATCTACTATATGGTTCACGCTCGACCTTTCGGTCTCAGTGTTTCGAGGCCATATCTGCATATGCTAGGCTCGTCAAGTTTAACCCGAGTATTCTGCGTGTGTAAAACTGGTTTGCACCCGTTGTATGTGAATGTAGAGCTTATCACACCCGATCATCATGTGGTGTCTCGACACGACGAACTGTCGCAACGGTGCATACTCAGGGAAACACTTATACCTTGAAATTTAGTGAGAGATCATTTTATAATGCTACCGCCATACTAAGCAAAATAAGACGCATAAAGGATAAACATCACATGCAATCAATATAAGTGATATGATATGGCCATCATCATCTTGTGCCTTTGATCTCCATCTCCAAAGCACCGTCATGATCACCATCGTCACTGGCTTGACACCTTGATCTTCATCAAAGCATCGTTGTCTTCTTGCCAACTATTGCTTCTATGACTATCGCTACTGCTTACTGATAAAGTAAAGCAATTATATGGCGATTGCATCTCATACAATAAAGCGACAACCATAAGGCTCCTGCCAGTTGCCGTAACTTCTACAAAACATGATCATCTCATACAACAATTTATATATCATCACGTCTTGACCATATCACATCACAACATGCCCTGCAAAAACAAGTTAGACGTCCTCTACTTTGTTGTTGCAAGTTTCACGTGGCTGCTACGGGCTTAGGAAGAACCGTTCTTACCTACGCATCAAAACCACAACAATTTTTTGTCAAGTGTGTTGTTTTAACCTTCAACAAGGACCGGGCGTAGTCACACTCGATTCAACTGAAGTTGGAGAAATAGACACCCACTAGCCACATGTGTGCAAAGCACAGTGGTAGAACCAGTCTCATGAACGCGGTCATGTAATGTCGGTCTGGGCTGCTGTTGGGGAACGTTGCAGAAAACAAAAATTTTCCTACTCGTTTCACCAAGATCATCTAGGAGTTCATCTAGCAACGAGCTATCGGATGCATCTACATACCTTTGTAGATCGCGCACGGAAGCGTTCAAAAGAACGGTGATGATGTAGTCGTACTCGACGTGATCCAAATCACCGATGACCAAGCGCCGAATGGACGGCACCTCCGCGTTCAACACACGTACGGGACGGGAGACGTCTCCTCCTTCTTGATCCAGCAAGGGGTAAGGAGAGGTTGATGAAGATCCAGCAGCACGACGGCGTGGTGGTGGATGCAGGGCGCCACAGTAGCAGGGCTTCGCCTAGACTACGAGGGAGAGACGTAACGGGGAGAGAGGGAGGCGCCAGGGGCTGGTGTGTCAAGTCCCTCCTCTCCCCCACTATATATAGGAGGGCCAAGGGGGGGTGGTGCGCAGCCTAGGAGATCTGATCTCCTAGGTGCGGCGGCCAAGGGGAGGTTTCCCTCCCCCCCCAAGGCACCTAGGGGTGCCTTCCACCACTTGGACTCTTCCTTGGTGGAAACCCTAGGCGCATGGGCCTAGTAGGGCTGGTGCCCTTGGCCCATGTAGGGCAAGGCGCACCCCCTACAGCCCATGTGGCCCCCCGGGACAGGTGGCCCCACCCGGCGGGCCCACGGGACCCCTCCGGTGGTCCCGGTACAATACCGATAACCCCGAAACTTGTCCCGATGCCCGAAACTGCACTTCCTATATATAATTCTTTACCTCTGGACCATTACGGAACTCCTCGTGACGTCCGGGATCTCATCCGGGACTCTGAACAACATTCGGGTTACTGCATATACATATCTTCACAACCCTAGCGTCACCGAACCTTAAGTGTGTAGACCCTACGGGTTCGGGAGACAAGCAGACATGACCGAGACGACTCTCCAGTCAATAACCAACAGCGGGATCTGGATACCCATGTTGGCTCCCACATGCTACACGATGATCTCATCGGATGAACCACGATGTCGAGGATTCAATCAACCCCGTACGCAATTCCCTTTGTCAATCGATATGTTACTTGCCCGAGATTCGATCGTCGGTATCCCAATACCTCGTTCAATCTCGTTACCGGCAAGTCACTTTACTCGTACCGTAATGCATGATCCCGTGACCAGACACTTGGTCACTCTGAGCTCATTATGATGATGCATTACCGAGTGGGCCCAGTGATACCTCTCCGTCATACGGAGTGACAAATCCCAGTCTTGATCCATGTCAACCCAACAGACACTTTCGGAGATACCCGTAGTCTACCTTTATAGTCACCTAGTTACGTTGTGACGTTTGGTATACCCAAAGCACTCCTACGATATCCGGGAGTTACACGATCTCATGGTCTAAGGAAAAGATACTTTGACATTGGAAAACTCTAGCAAATGAACTATACGATCTTGTGCTATGTTTAGGATTGGGTCTTGTCCATCACATCATTCTCCTAATGATGTGATCTCGTTATCAATGACATCCAATGTCCATAGTCAGGAAACCATGACTATCTATTGATCAACGAGCTAGTCAACTAGAGGCTTACTAGGGACATGTTGGTGTCTGTTATTCACACATGTATTACGATATCCGGATAATACAATTATAGCATGAATAAAGACAATTATCATGAACAAAGAAATATAATAATAATGCTTTTATTATTGCCTCTAGGGCATATTTCCAACAGTCTCCCACTTGCACTAGAGTCAATAATCTAGTTACACTGTGATGAATCGAACACCCATGGAATTCTGGTGTTGATCATGTTTTGCTCTAGGGAGAGGTTTAGTCAACGGATCTGCTACATTTAGGTCTGTATGTACTTTACAAATCTCTATGTCTCCATCTTGAACATTTTCACGAATGGAGTTGAAGCGACGCTTGATGTGCCTTGTCTTCTTGTGAAACCTGGGCTCCTTGGCAAGTGCAATAGCTCCAGTGTTGTCACAGAAGAGCTTGATCGGCCCCGACGCATTGGGTATGACTCCTAGGTCGGTGATGAACTCCTTCACCCATATTGCTTCATGTGCTGCCTCCGAGGCCGCCATGTACTCCGCTTCGCATGTAGATCCCGCCACGACGCTTTGCTTGCAACTACACCAGCTTACTGCCCCACCATTCAAAATATACACGTATCTGGTTTGTGACTTAGAGTCATCCAGATCTGTGTCGAAGCTAGCGTCGACGTAACCCTTTACGACGAGCTCTTCGTCACCTCCATAAATGAGAAACATTTCCTTAGTCCTTTTCAGGTACTTCAGGATATTCTTGACCGCTGTCCAGTGTTCCTTGCCGGGATTACTTTGGTACCTTCCTACCAAACTGACGGCAAGGTTAACATCAGGTCTGGTACACAGCATGGCATACATAATAGAACCTATGGCTGATGCATAGGGGATGACGCTCATCTCTTCTATATCTTCTGCCGTGGTCGGACATTGAGCTGAGCTCAATTTCATACCTTGTAACACAGGCAAGAACCCCTTCTTGGATTGATCCATATTGAACTTATTCAATATCTTATCAAGGTATGTGCTTTGTGAAAGACCTATGAGGCGTCTCGATCTATCTCTATAGATTTTGATGCCTAATATATAAGCAGCTTCTCCAAGGTCCTTCATTGAAAAACTCTTATTCAAGTAGGCCTTGATGCTGTCCAAGAGTTCTATATCATTTCCCACCAAAAGTATGTCATCTACATATAGTATGAGAAATGCTATAGAGCTCCCACTCACTTTCTTGTAAACACAGGCTTCTCCATAAGTCTGTGTAAACCCAAACGCTTTGATCATTTCATCAAAGCGAATGTTCCAACTCCGAGATGCTTGCACCAGCCCATAAATCGAGCGTTGGAGCTTGCACACCTTGTCAGCATTCTTAGGATCGACAAAACCTTCCGGCTGCATCATATACAATTCTTCCTTAAGGAAACCATTAAGGAATGTCGTCTTGACGTCCATTTGCCATATTTCATAATCGTAGAATGCGGCAATTGCTAACATGATTCGGACGGACTTCAGCTTCGCTACCGGTGAGAAAGTCTCATCGTAGTCAACCCCTTGAACTTGTCGATAACCCTTAGCGACAAGCCGAGCTTTATAGATGGTCACATTACCATCCGCGTCTGTCTTCTTCTTAAAGATCCATTTATTTTCTATGGCTCGCCGTTCTACGGGCAAGTCAGTCAAAGTCCATACTTCATTTTCATACATGGATCCTATCTCGGATTTCATGGCTTCTAGCCATTTGTCGGAATCCGGGCCCGCCATCACTTCTTCATAGTTTGAAGGTTCACTGTTGTCTAACAACATGATTTCCAAGACAGGGTTGCCGTACCACTCTGGTGCGGAACGTGTCCTTGTGGACCTTCGAATTTCAGTAGGAGCTTGATCAGAAGTATCTTGATCATCATCATTAACTTCCTCTCTAGTCGGTGCTGGCACCTCAGGAACATTTTCTTGAGTTGCGCCATTTTTCGGTTCAAGAGGTAATACTTCATCAAGCTCTACTTTCCTCCCACTTACTTCTTTCGAGAGAAACTCTTTCTCTAGAAAGGACCCATTCTTGGCAACAAAGATCTTGCCTTCGGATCTGAGGTAGAAGGTGTACCCAATAGTTTCCTTTGGGTACCCTATGAAGACGCATTTTTCCGACTTGGGTTCGAGCTTTTCAGGTTGAAGTTTCTTGACATAAGCATCGCATCCCCAAACTTTTAGAAACGACAGCTTAGGTTTCTTCCCAAACCATAATTCATACGGTGTCGTCTCAACGGATTTCGACGGAGCGCTATTTAAAGTGAATGCGGCAGTCTCTAAAGCATAGCCCCAAAAAGATAGCGGTAAATCGGTAAGAGACATCATAGATCGCACCATATCTAATAGAGTGCGATTACGACGTTCGGACACACCATTACGCTGAGGTGTTCCAGACGGCGTGAGTTGTGAAACTATTCCACATTTTCTTAAGTGTGTGCCAAACTCGTGACTCAAGTATTCTCCTCCACGATCTGATCATAGAAACTTGATTTTCCTGTCACGTTGATTTTCAACCTCACTCTGAAATTCCTTGAACTTTTCAAAGGCTTCAGACTTGTGTTTCATTAAGTAGATATACCCATACCTACTTAAATCATCAGTGAGGGTGAGAACATAACGATAGCCACCGCGAGCCTCAACGCTCATTGGACCGCACACATCAGTATGTATGATTTCCAATAAGTTGGTTGCTCGCTCCATTGTTCCTGAGAATGGAGTCTTGGTCATTTTTCCCATAAGGCATGGTTCGCACATGTCAAATGATTCATAATCAAGAGACTCTAAAAGTCCATCTGCATGGAGCTTCTTCGTGCGTTTGACACCTATGTGACCAAGGCGGCAGTGCCACAAGTATGTGGGACTATCATTATCAACCTTACTTCTTTTGGTACTCACATTGTGAACATGTGTAGCATCACGTTCGAGATTCATAAAGAATAAACCATTCACCATAGGAGCATGACCATAAAACATATCTCTCATATAAATAGAACAACCATTATTCTCGGATTTAAATGAGTAGCCATCTCGAATTAAACGAGATCCCGATACAATGTTCATGCTCAAAGCTGGCACTAAATAACAATTATTAAGGTTTAAAACTAATCCCGAAGGGAGATGCAGAGGCAGCGTGCCGACGGCGATCACATTGACCTTGGAACCATTCCCGACGCGCATCGTCACCTCGTCCTTTGCCAGTTTCCGCTTATTCCGCAGCCCCTGCTTTGAGTTACAAATGTGAGCAACTGCACCGGTATCAAATACCCAGGAGCTACTACGGGCACTAGTAAGGTACACATCAATTACATGTATATCACATATACCTTTTGTTTTGCCGGCCTTCTTATCCACTAAGTACTTAGGGCAGTTCCGCTTCCAGTGACCGCTTCCCTTGCAATAAAAGCACTCAGTCTCGGGCTTGGGTCCATTCTTTGGCTTCTTCCCGGCAGCTTGCTTGCCGGGCGCGTCAACCTCCTTGCCGTCCTTCTTGAAGTTCTTTTTACCCTTGCCTTTCTTGAACTTAGTGGTTTTATTGACCATCAACACTTGATGTTCCTTCTTGACTTCTACCTCTGCTGATTTCAGCATAGCAAATACCTCAGGAATGGTCTTTTCCATCCCCTGCATATTGAAGTTCATCACAAAGCTCTTGTAGCTTGGTGGAAGCGACTGGAGGATTCTGTCAATGACCGCATCATCCGGGAGATTAACTCCCAGCTGAGTCAAGCGGTTATGCAACCCAGACATAGTGAGTATGTGCTCACTGACAGAACTGTTTTCCTCCATCTTACAGCTGAAGAACTTGTCGGAGACTTGATATCTCTCGACCCGGGCATGAGCTTGGAAAACCATTTTCAGCTCTTCGAACATCTCATATGCTCCATGTCTCTCAAAACGCTTTTGGAGCCCCGGCTCTAGGCTGTAAAGCATGCCGCACTGAACGAGGGAGTAGTCATCGGTACGTGCCTGCCAAGCGTTCATAACATCTTGTTCTGCAGGGAGAACGGGTGCGTCACCAAGCGGTGCTTGTAGGACATAATCTTTCTTGGAAGCTATGAGGATGATCCTCAGGTTCCGGACCCAGTCCGTATAGTTGCTGCCATCGTCTTTCAGCTTAGTTTTCTCTAGGAACGCGTTGAAGTTGAGGACTACGTTGGCCATCTGATCTACAAGACATATTGTAAAATATTTAGACTAAGTTCATGATAATTAAGTTCAACTAATCAAATTATTAATGAACTCCCACTTAGATTAGACATCCCTCTAGTCATCTAAGTATTACATGATCCGAGTTAACTAGACCGTGTCCGATCATCACGTGAGACGGACTAGTCAACATCGTGAACATCTTCATGTTGATCGTATCTTCTATACGACTCATGCTCGACCTTTCGGTCTTCTGTGTTCCGAGGCCATGTCTGTACATGCTAGGCTCGTCAAGTCAACCTAAGTGTTTGCATGTGTAAATCTATCTTACACCCGTTGTATGTGAACGTCTGAATAAAACACCCGATCATCACGTGGTGTTTTGAAACAGCGAAATGTCGCAACGGTGCACAGTTAGGGGGAACACTTCTTGAAATTAGTATGAGGGATCATCTTATTTACTACCGTCGTTCTAAGTAAACAAGATGCAAAACATGATAAACATCACATGCAATCAAATAATAAACGTGACATGATATGGCCAATATCACATAGCTCCTTTGATCTCCATCTTGGGGCTCCATGATCATCTTGTCACCGGCTTGACACCATGATCTCCATCATCATGATCTCCATCATTGTGTCTCCATGAAGTTGCTCGCCAACTATTACTTCTACTACTATGGCTAACGCGTTTAGCAATAAAGTAAAGTAATTTACATGGCGTTTCTCAATGACGCGCAGGTCATATAAAAGAATAAAGACAACTCCTATGGCTCCTGCCGGTTGTCATACTCATCGACATGCAAGTCGTGATTCCTATTACAATAGCATGAACATCTCATACATCACATATAGATCATTCATCATTCATCACAACCTTGGCCATATCATATCACAAACCACTTGCTGCAAAAACAAGTTAGACGTCCTCTAATTGTTGTTGCATGTTTTACGTGGCTGAATTAGGGTTCTAGCAAGAACGTCTTCTTACCTACGTTAAAGCCACAACGTGATTTGTCAACTTCTATTTACCCTTCATAAGGACCCTGTTCATCGAATCTGCTCCAACTAAAGTGGGAGAGACAGACACCCGCCAGCCACCTTATGCAACCAGTGCATGTTAGTCGGTGGAACCGGTCTCACGTAAGCGTACGTGTAAGGTTGGTCCGGGCCGCTTCATCCCACAATACCGCTGAAGCAAGAAAAGACTAGTAGCGGCAAGAAAGTTGACAAATCTACGCCCACAACAAATTGTGTTCTACTCGCGCAAGAAGAACTACGCATAGACCTAGCTCATGATGCCACTGTTGGGGAACGTTGCAGAAAACAAAAATTTTCCTACTCGTTTCACCAAGATCATCTAGGAGTTCATCTAGCAACGAGCTATCGGATGCATCTACATACCTTTGTAGATCGCGCACGGAAGCGTTCAAAAGAACGGTGATAATGTAGTCGTACTCGACGTGATCCAAATCACCGATGACCAAGCGCCGAACGGACGGCACCTCCGCGTTCAACACATGTACGGGACGGGAGACGTCTCCTCCTTCTTGATCCAGCAAGGGGGAAGGAGAGGTTGATGAAGATCCAGCAGCACGACGGCGTGGTGGTGGATGCAGGGCGTCACAGTAGCAGGGCTTCGCCTAGACTACGAGGGAGAGACGTAACGGGGAGAGAGGGAGGCGCCAGGGGCTGGTGTGTCAAGTCCCTCCTCTCCCCCACTATATATAGGAGGGCCAAGGGGGGGTGGTGCGCAGCCTAGGAGATCTGATCTCCTAGGTGCGGTGGCCAAGGGGAGGTTTCCCTCCCCCCCAAGGCACCTAGGGGTGCCTTCCACCACTTGGACTCTTCCTTGGTGGAAACCCTAGGCGCATGGGCCTAGTAGGGCTGGTGCCCTTGGCCCATGTAGGCCAAGGCGCACCCCCTACAGCCCATGTGGCCCCCCGGGATAGGTGGCCCCACCCGGTGGGCCCACGGGACCCCTCCGGTGGTCCCGGTACAATACCGATAACCCCGAAACTTGTCCCGATGCCCGAAACTGCACTTCCTATATATAATTCTTTACCTCCGGACCATTCCGAAACTCCTCATGACGTCCGGGATCTCATCCGGGACTCCGAACAAAATTCGGGTTACTGCATATACATATCTTCACAACCCTAGCGTCACCGAACCTTAAGTGTGTAGACCCTACGGGTTCGGGAGACAAGCAGACATGACCGAGACGACTCTCCGGTCAATAACCAACAGCGGGATCTAGATACCCATGTTGGCTCCCACATGCTCCATGATGATCTCATCGGATGAACCACGATGTCGAGGATTCAATCAACCCCGTACGCAATTCCCTTTGTCAATCGATATGTTACTTGCCCGAGATTCGATCGTCGGTATCCCAATACCTCGTTCAATCTCGTTACCGGCAAGTCACTTTACTCGTACCGTAATGCATGATCCCATGACCAGACACTTGGTCACTCTGAGCTCATTATGATGATGCATTACCGAGTGGGCCCAGTGATACCTCTCCGTCATACGGAGTGACAAATCCCAGTCTTGATCCATGTCAACCCAACAGACACTTTCGGAGATACCCGTAGTCTACCTTTATAGTCACCCAGTTACGTTGTGACGTTTGGTATACCCAAAGCACTCCTACGATATCCGGGAGTTACACGATCTCATGGTCTAAGGAAAAGATACTTTGACATTGGAAAACTCTAGCAAATGAACTATACGATCTTGTGCTATGTTTAGGATTGGGTCTTGTCCATCACATCATTCTCCTAATGATGTGATCTCGTTATCAATGACATCCAATGTCCATAGTCAGGAAACCATGACTATTGATCAACGAGCTAGTCAACTAGAGGCTTACTAGGGACATGTTGGTGTCTGTTATTCACACATGTATTACGATATCCGGATAACACAATTATAGCATGAATAAAGACAATTATCATGAACAAAGAAATATAATAATAATGCTTTTATTATTGCCTCTAGGGCATATTTCCAACAGCTGCTTCATCAAACAATATCGCTGAATCAAAGTATGACATGCTGGTAAGCAGTATGACTATTATCACCCACAACTCTTTGTGTTCTACTCGTGCATATAACATTTACGCATAGACCTGGCTCGGATGCCGCTGTTGGGGAACATAGTATTTCAAGAAATTGCCTACGATCACGCAAGATCTATCTAGGAGAAGCATATCAACAAGCGGGGAGAGTGTGTCCACGTACCCTCGTAGACCGAAAGCGGAAGCATTTAGTAACGCGGTTGATGTAGTCGAACGTCTTTGCGATCCAACCGATAAGTACCGAACGCATGGCACATCCGCGATCTGCACACATTCAGCTCGATGACGTCCCTTGTACTCTTGATCCAGCTGAGGCTGAGGGAGAGTTCCGTCAGCATGACGGCGTGGTGACGGTGATGGCGAAGTTACCGGCGCAGGGGTTCGCCTAAGCACTACGATGATATGACCGAGGTGTGTAACTGTGGAGGGGGGCATCACAAATGGCTAAGAGATTGTATGTTGTGCTTTGGGGTGCCGCCTTGGCCACATATATAAAGGAGGGAGGACGAGGAGGCCGGCCTAGGAGGGGCGCGCCTATAGGGGGGGTCCAAGTAGGATTCCCAATCCTACTTGGAGTCCCCTTCCTTTTCCAAGAGGGGAGAGAGGGAAGGAGTAGGAGAGGGAGAAGGAAAGAGAGGGGGGGGGGGCGCCGCCCCTCCCTAGTCCAATTCGGACTTGCCATGGGGGGCACATGGCCACCCCTTGAGGCCTTTCTCTCCTTTCCCGTATGGCCCATTAAGGCCCACTACTTCCCCCGGCGAATTCCCATAACTCTCCGGTACTCCGAAAAATACCCGAATCACTCGGATCCTTTCTGATGTCCGAATATAGCCTTCCAATATATTGATCTTTACCCTCGACCATTTCGAGACTCGTCGTCATGTCCGTGATCTCATCCGGGACTCCGAACAAACTTCGGTCAACAAATCACATAACTCATAATACAAATCGTCATCGAATGTTAAGTGTGCGGACCCTACGGGTTCGAGAACTATGTAGACATGACCGAGACACATCTCCGGTCAATAACCAATAGCGGAACCTGGATGCTCATATTAGCTCCTACATATTCTACGAAGATCTTTATCGGTCAAACCGCATAACAACATACGTTGTTCCCTTTGTCATTGGTATGTTACTTTCCCGAGATTCGATCGTCGGTATCATCATACCTAGTTCAATCTCGTTACCGGCAAGTCTCTTTACTCATTCCGTAATGCATCATCCCGCAACTAACTCATTAGTCACATTGCTTGCAAGGCTTATAGTGATGATCATTACCGAGAGGGCCCAGAGATACCTCTTCGATACACGGAGTGACAAATCCTAATCTCGATCTATGCCAACTCAACAAACACCATCGGAGACACCTGTAGAGCATCTTTATAATCACTCAGTTACGTTGTGACGTTTGATAGCACACTAAGTGTTCCTTCGGTATTCGGGAGTTGCATAATCTCATAGTCAGAGGAACATGTATAAGTCATGAAGAAAGCAATAGCGATAAAACTTAACGATCATTATGCTAAGCTAACGGATGGGTCTTGTCCATCACATCATTCTCTAATGATGTGATCCCGTTCATCAAATGACAACACATGTCTATGGCTAGGAAACTTAACCATCTTTGATTAACGAGCTAGTCAAGTAGAGGCATACTAGGGACACTCTGTTTTGTCTATGTATTCACACATGTATCAAGTTTCCGGTTAATACAATTCTAGCATGAATAATAAACATTTATCATGATATAAGAAAATATAAATAATAACTTTATTATTGCCTCTAGGGCATATTTCCTTCACGCTGACGGTTGCCAAAATGTTCGTGGGTGAGGACAACACGACATTACATTGGTCAGGTGGTTCATGCTATAGTAGAAAGGAAGAGTGTTCCAAGGCTAAGAAGGAAAAAAACTAAAGCGACCATGTGATCCATGGTATTGGAGAAGGAAAGAGCATTCTAGTAAAAAACAAAAAAAGAAAGAACAATGTTCTAGGAAATAAGTAGGAACGAGAATTAAAGCTAGCGGGGAAGAAGGAAGAAGAAGATGACCGCGTCACTGACTAACACATTGATGTTGAGGTGGTGCTGGTTGGCGCCAAACGAAGCGGGTTGATGAAGAGGATACGAGCAGAAGATGTAGGGGGGACGAGGAAGAAAAGAACGACAAGTTTTCACTTCCAAAGATGGTGTTTTTTTATATAAAATTACCATGGCAAGTTGGGCATTCACGGGAAAAAACACTCCCAGGGAATGTTCCTCAGATATTGTGATTCATGTTTACAACCCGTTACAATGCAAGAGCATTATCCTAGTGCATATTATTTTTAATTGCCGAAGCAAACACAATCCAAAATAGACTACTTTTCCGTATTTCACACGTGTGGCAACTTGAGGTGAACCCTACGATATCTACTAGTTTGTGTGAATCTTCCCCTTCCGCAAGAAAGTTAACGAGAGAATCGTCCACCTTGGCATGTCATAGAGACCAAATGCGCCCACATGGTCTATTTTCCATTGTATCCCTCTCTTGAAAACCCTAACTCAAGATCCATCCACCTTAGAGCATCTCCAACAACTCCCCCTATCTATAAAATAACTAATATTTACGGGATGTTGGGTCAAAAATGCCTCTCAAACAATTCCCATAAATTGGCCATAACTTTAGAGGATCCCTCAAAATTGGTCCTTACTTCCCGCTAAAATTTTGGCGGGCTAGTAACCACATGAAACTTCACCATCCCCTCCCACCTCAATGCCAGAATCTCGCGGGAACGGCACCGCCATGTCGCCTCGCGTCATCAGCCACTGCATTGCCTCGCACCGCCCCTTGCCGGTTGTCGTCACCCGTGTTACTGACCGATGGGTCCTACGGCATTATCTATTTTTTAATTAAACATAAATAGAATGAATTCAGGGGAAGAAGTTTACGAGAACCGACAAAAGTAGCTCTCAGACAACTTCCCCTAAATTTTAGGGTCATCTTTAACCAGTTTTACGGTAAGTTTTTGAAGGGAGATGTTTTTTTTAAGGAAACTTCTAACCTATTCATCTTCAATCACGATAGTACAACGAATATCAGAAATAATAAAATTCAGATCCACAGACCACCTAGCGATGACTATAAAGTACAAACACTGAAGCGAGCTGAAGGCGTGCTGCCGTCATCGCCCCTCCCTCACTGGAGCTGGACAAATCTGTTGTAGTAGACAATCGGAAAGTCTGTCGTGCTAAGGTAGCTATTCTTTTAACACAATACAGACGTTGATGCGCATACATACACACATACACTCATGAACGCACACCCTACTCCATGAGCACCCCTGGGAGACTGAGTCGGCACATCATCTTGAGATTGACGAAGTCGCACAGACGCATTTGTAGTCGACAGGAACGTCTCCTCCCATTGAGCGCACATCTCCTAAAGTACTAAAATAAATTTTTAAAAATACGAGCACCTGTGTCTAGGTCTAGGAATTACCCCCGATGGGCCGAGGATATCACTGCCCTTCTAACCATCCAACCACATGTTGGTTTACGACCCCAAAAAACCACATGTTGGGTTTGCTAAGGGTGCTGTTTTTGGAATCGCTCTTAGAATGCCACATACCTAATCCATTTTCGACCGCATTTACTCCCGCAAGCCAAGTGTATGGTGCTGACTTACACAATTTCTCAAAGACACACAAGCCGCCAGGTGGCACAAGCCTTCACTCTCACCCTCTTCCCTTCTGCAGTGGCCTACGGGCAACAGGAAAAAACCCAGAATATTTGCGCCGGCCGTCGCCACTTTTCTACACTCCCGTGGCCGTGGTGGAGTCGCGTTTGAATCATTCAATTCCATTCCACCCAACCTCTCCCTTCCTCCATCCTTCCCCTCCCCTTCCATTTCTCCAAACTCCCATCCCCCACTCCGTCCATCACGCGCCCAGGGCCCTAAACCCTAGCCCCCCACGCGCACGCAGTCCATGGGGTGCGCGCACGGCAAGTGCTGCCTGCCGCGGGGCGACGGCGGGGGGCGGCGGGAGGGAGGCGGCGTGCCGGGCGGCCGCGGCGGCTCCACCCTTGGCCGCGCCGCGGTGCCGGGGGCCGGCCTGGCGCTGGAGTACGCCACGCTCACGGTCGACGGCCTCTACCCGGACTCCCCGGGCCGGGAGACGCAGGACGCGTACCTGGTGGCCACGCGCTTCGCGGGCGACCCCGATCTCCACCTCTTCGCGGTCTTCGACGGCCACGGCGCCTGCGGGGCCGCCTGCTCCGGGTTCGCGCGGGACGCGCTCCCGCGCCTCCTCCTCCTCGCGGCCGAGGACGACGGCGCCGGCGGGAGCCTCCTCGCGACGGACCCCGCGGGGGCGTTCCGGGCGGCGATGATTGGGGTCAACGAGGAGATGCACGCGGCGCCGGCCGTGGACGACTCCATGAGCGGGACCACCGCCGTGGCCGCGCTCGTGGCCGGCGGCGCGCTCCACGTGGCCAACGTCGGGGACTCGCGCGCCGTGGCCGGGGTCTGGCGCGACGGCCGCGTCGCCGCCGAGGAGCTGTCGTGGGACCAGACGCCGTTCCGCGCCGACGAGCGCGCGCGCGTCAAGGCCTGCGGCGCCCGGGTCATGTCCGTCGAGCAGGTGGAGGGCGTGCGCGACCCGGACGCCGAGGGCTGGCTCGCCGACGAGGGGGACCCGCCTCGCGTCTGGGCCCGCGACGGGCTCTACCCGGGCACGGCCTTCACGCGCAGCCTCGGCGACCTCGCCGCTGAGGGCGTCGGGGTCATCGCCGACCCTGAGGTGAAGACCGTGGAGATCACCCCGGCCCACCTCTTCTTCGTCGTCGCAAGCGATGGCGTCTTCGAGTTCCTCTCCAGCCAGGAAGTCGTCGACATGGTGATGATTTCCCCCCTATTTAATTTCCTTGCCCCTTTGCGTTCGCTGAGGTGATCCATCTGGAAGTTGGTGTTTTACCTACCGTATACAGTATTCTTGGAAAGAAATTCGTAGTGTGTGCCTGTAAACTTCTAGTGTGGTGAATCTGGTTAGCAAGTAGTTTAGTAAATTGGTAATTAGCAGGGCGCATTTTTGCTTGAATGACTTTCAGTCACAACACCAGCTACTCATATTTGTTGATCCGTGTCTGATTAACTAGAGCCTTGATGTAAAGCTTTGGATCTTGGAAGTAGCCAATGATAGTGAACCAACTTCTGGTGTGGTGAATGCAGGTAGCAAGTAGTAACTTGGTACTACCTCCGTCCGGGTTTATTGGTCCCCATTGTATTTTGTGCCAAATTTTGACCATCGATTAAACTAACAAAATGTTCACGCATGTCACCAAACATTATATTTTTAAAAACTATGTTCAAATACGAATCCAACGAGATAATTTTTCTTGACATGCATTAACATTTTGTTAGTTAAATTTTTAGTCAAAATTTGGCACAAACTACAAAAGGGACCTATAAACCCGGACGGAGGTAGTAATTAGGAATGACTTTCAATCACAACACCAGTTACTCATATTTGTTGATTTGTTCGATTAACCTAGAGCCTTGACGTAAAGCTTTGGGTTTGGAAAGTAGCCAATAGTAGTGAACCAACTGGCTTACCATGAATTCCCATTCCCTCAGTAGCACGCATGAATATCATCCCTGGCTTCCATGCATTCCAGTTTCATCAGTCACACGCATGCTTATTAGTAGCACATAGGAGTTGAAATTTATTGCTTTGTTGTTTTTCTTTTCTTCATATTATAACTAGCTGCAAGTTTCTTGGCATGTCCGCTACTACCTTTTATGAGCTGATAACATCTGGAGCAACTCCAACCATCTCCCCTGAATTTGCCTCCCAGAACCCCATTAGGGGGAGGCTTATAATATGTTGGTGAGCCAGTAATGCACGTATGAGAATATTGACAGTCTGCAGAGTGCAGAATTATTTCAGCCTTTTACGGATTATCGTGGAGCTATATTGCTATTTAAGGTTATGAGCTTACTATTGAGTTGTTGGGAATCTAGTAAAGATGTATAGTCCAGTGGGTACAAGGAATTAAAGAACTCGTGGGGTCAACTTTTATATCCAGGAAACAAATGCAAATGGTCCTGCATATCACATTTTTACTCCATTCTTGTGTGTACTAAAAAGCTACTCATTCAGAAAGCTGGATGTGTAGGTTGGTGTAATGATTATGAAATGGTCAGGAATTTGAGGTTGATTGATGTTGCCATTATGAAAGCTACCACTCTAGATAAAGTTCTGCATAAGTGGATGTACCTTTACTGAGTAATAGATGAATAGTGGACTAGTATCTGAGCTGTATTGGTGAATTGACTAATCTGAAATGTGTCCAGCAAAAAGAACGTGATAAAATGGACTGAAGGTTCATGATTTATTATACTACTTTCCTGTTGTACTGCCGATGAAGAAGAAGATATTGGCCATTTTATTGGTCTTGGAACTGACAAGTCACTTCAGAATTGACTTCTGATTGCTGAATCACTAGTGATATGCTTGCATGTTGTCAATTCTGTTCTGATTAACATGGTCTGTAGTTCTTAATGGGATGGTCCCCTGTAAACCCTCTCTTTTCCTTTCCACCACTTCCCTAACTAGTGCACTTAAGGAAACCAGGCTGGTAACAGCCTTTATGTTCTTCCAAGTTCTTTCATCTTTCCTGCGCATGATGCCCTCCTTGTCACAGTATGCATCTCCATGAAGTGCACCCATGTGCGATCCACCATTTTGGAGTTATCTATGATAGTTATATTTTAGATGGTGGTCTCTACTCTCTATGCCATATCATGCACCATTTATAGTCCTTCGGTATCATCTCATGTAAAAATGTATGTGGTTTTGCTTGCTCTGGTATGCCTTTGGTGTTCTCTGCCTCCATGTCCGAAATGCTATAACATTTGTCTCAATTGCTACAGGTGGCTATGCATCAAGACCCTCGAGATGCTTGCGCAGCAATCGCTGCAGAGTCATACAAACTATGGCTAGAGCATGAAAACAGGACAGATGATATAACAATAATCATTGTGCATATCCGGGATGCTCAAAATGTAGGTGCACAAACCTTTGATTATTTAGGCGTAATGCCATAATTGTTGGTGGCTTTGCAGAAATTCATTGTGTTTCCAAAATTTACTCAGTCAGGTCCTGCAGGGAGTGACAAAGAGAACTCCAGCAGCACCGGGGCGCCGATAGCATTGCACACGGTACAGCCAGAGCTGCCTGTATTTGTACCGTCGGAGCTACCTATATTTGTACCGACAGAAGCAAGTCACCTGAACGGAGTGGCTGCTGCTGAACTGCGGCGGCCATCCTCCTCTGGCTCTCCATTGGAACGACGCCTCTCATGTGTTGTTCCTTCGCCAACACACCCTTTATTGGAAGGCGGTAAAGCATCGGAAGCTTCCAGGTCGACCCAGATCGACATTCCTTTATCCGAACCAGTGGAAGCTTGCCATCCAAGTCAAGGTGGTAACAAGCTAGAGCGGGCAGTCTCCTGCTGACTGTGCATGAGGTAATGTCACCAGTCTCCTAATTGGGGAATGGCCGAATGGGGTTGGTAAATGCAAACAAGCTCATATCAGTTCACTCTGTTTCAATGCAGTCCTCTAGCTTAAATCTCACAACAGAAGCGGCAGCACACCGGTCGTCATCCTCCGTAAGGTCTCGCCCTAATCAAGTTTCTTTTCGTTGTATTTCTGGAGCGATTCGCTTAGAAAGCTGTTGACATTTACAGGGGGGCTGACTTCCAGAACAGTGGGTGTGGTGCAGGCTCGCAATGTTTGCTCTGTGCCGGTTGCAAGTTGCTCGTGTTTTCTTAGAGCACCTGCTGACTGACAATGAAAAGGATTCTGACCCAAACAGGGTCGTTTAACATAGGGATTGATGGGCTTGAGCATGTGGCATTGGACGCCGCCAAAGAGTTAAACTGGAAATGGAGTCAAGTGTCAGATAATTTGTATGAGTATTTGTTATTTATCACATCATGTTAAGTTGGTGCTTGCAGACTTGCAGTCATATGGTATGAGCTGCGGACCTGCGGTGCAGTGTGGATACCACAACGAATAATTGTCGCTTCCTCTTAACTGGAGGGAGGGGTCTTTGTGAGTTGGATATCAGTGAGAAATGCTCAGAGCTTACTGAAAGAAACACGTTAGCTTTATTCCAAAATGCTTATGGTTGCCAGAAGGGCGAAAATTCCATTACTATGCTTGCTCCTAAAATCTCTTACTTTGGCTAGTAATTTACTCCTTACTTTAAATTGGTTACAAAAATAGCAATGACTCACTAATATGTAGTAAATCTTTGTGATTTAAAATTGCTTTCAGTAGTTAGTATTTTTATAAACATGAACCTAATGACATTATCACACATTTACAAAGTATGATTTTCTGTTAAAAAGTTTCTTAACAAACCGGAATGTCTTACAGCAACTCCATCGTGACGGAGCCAAACAGATGTGTGCTTTGTTCGCTTTTCGTCTGTTTTGGGTTGGCCGCCTGCTCGGCGTCCACCCTCTTTTCAATTTGAATCGACGCGAGCGACCCATTTCATGTTCGCGCATAAATTTAAAAGACCCGCGGTCATAGATCATGCCAGAGGCCCTCCCATGCCATCGCGCAAAGTTCATGCGGACGCCATGACAGCGGCCGGCATACAATGCCAGCCTCCAAAATAACCACCACACAATTCATGCTGGCGCACTTGACAGCGGCCGAGACACATGCCAACACACAAAAAGGGGCAGGAATTCGACCACGCCATCTCGGCCGTGGTCATACCAGCACACTTGCCGGCATACAAAAAAAGGATGACACTCTCCTCCATAGATCACTCGTCGTCGAATTTGAGCATGTCGGCTTGCATCTTCTCGAACCATGTCCTCTTCCTCGGCCTCACGTTTTCAGGTCCACCTTCATGATCTCCCCCTGTCATCATGCTAGCGAGCGCCGCTTCTTTCGCCTTGGTCCTGGCATTGGCGGCCTCGATCTCGAGCATCTTGGCTTGCTTCTCCACCTCCATCTCAAGCATCTTGGCTTGCTTTTCGCATCGAGCTCAAATCTCGTCCTTTGGATCTCCATGAAGGCGTTCATTTGCTCTTCCTTGTCTTGCCGGCGCCTCTCCTCCTTTGTGTCCTTGCTCATCACGCCCTCCACGGTGGCAAGTAAGGTCATCGACGCCGCATCATGCTTGTTCTCCTTCTTGGAGTTGGTCTTCCCCCGCGGACGTGGCTTTTCGCCCTCCTCAAGCTCGTCCACGGCTTCCTTCCCCTCACGCGCCATGACGGCGGCATATTGCGGCTTGAACTTCTCCTCCCCATTGATGACCATCCAACAATGGGAGAGGTTGAAGGACTTGCCATTTGAATGCCCCCAAAGCTTCGAATGCCTACAAATGAATAGCATGCAAGCACACGGGCAAATGGACATGCAAGCATAATGGAAACGGATGCAAAGAGGAGCGCATGTATACTATATCTTTCATGCCGACGCCGCTCACGGGGCGTGCCTTGATGCTCTCATGGGTGGCATAAAACTTGATGCACTCTTGTTGGATCACCCTCCATCGCTTTGAGAGGGACACCCACCCACACTTGCTTTGCATTTGATACGGCGCGAACTTCTTGCGTTTATGGTACTTACGATGAACAAGAAGCCAAAAGGTTGATGCCTTTTATTCAGCGCCGACCTTGGGGTCTTGCCCAGTGTCTCTCCAACACTGACAAAGGAGTTTGTCCTCGGATGGCGTGTATGCCTTCGTCCGCTTGCTTCTGCACTTCGACTTCGCCCTGGCTTGGTCGGCGTTCGTCCTGGAACAAAGGCTCCCCGTCGATGTCCATTTCATCCTCTTCCTCGAGGCATAGTTCTCCAGGAACTCATGGTCGAGCGGAAAGCTGCCCAGGCCAAGCTGATCTTGCATAAAGGCGTCGTCCATGCCAACTTCATCATAGGTCACCAGCGTGAATGGCGCTCAGCCATCTTGGCTTTGGGTATCCTCAGGATCGTAGGCAGCCGCGGCGGCACTGCCAACGGAGGCAGCGGCCACCGCACCACCTTCGAAGATGATGTTCTCGATGATGAAACGGTTGGACATTTCGTCGCCGCCGGCCGCCGGCATTCTCTCGAACATGTTGCGAGCATCGGGGAGCATGTTGGCCGGCATCTCCCGCGGGCGTTTCCTCGCCCCTCCGAAGGATGATGTGATGTCTACTACACAACCTTCTTCTTGTAGACGTTGTCGGGCCTGCAAGTGCACAGGTTTGTAGGACAGTAGCAAATTTCCCTCAAGTGGATGACCTAAGGTTTATCAATCCGTAGGAGGCGTAGGATAAAGATGGTCTCTCTCAAGCAACCCTGCAACCAATAACAAAGAGTCTCTTGTGTCCCCAACACACGCAATACAATGGTAAATTGTATATGTGCACTAGTTCGGCGAAGAGATGGTGATACAAGTGCAATATGGAAGGTAGATAAAGGTATTTGTAATCTGAAATTATAAAAACAGCAAGGTAACTAATGGTAAAAGTGAGCGTAAACGGTATTGCAATGATAGGAAACAAAGCATAGGGTTCATACTTTCACTAGTGCAAGTTCTCTCAACATTAATGACATAGATAGATCATATAAAAAACCCTCAACATGCAACAAAGAGTCACTCCAAAGCCACTAATAGCGGAGAACAAACGAAGAGATTATGGTAGGGTACGAAACCACCTCAAAGTTATTCTTTCAGATCAATCTATTCAAGAGTTCGTACTAGAATAACACCTTAAGACACAAATCAACCAAAACCCTAATGTCACCTAGATACTCCATTGTCACCTCAAGTATCCGTGGGCATGATTATACGATATGCATCACACAATCTCAAATTCATCCAACCAACACAAAGTACTTCAAAGAGTGCCCCAAAGTTTCTACCGGAGAGTCAGGAAAACGTGTGCCAACCCCTATGCATAGGTTCATGGGCGGAACCCACAAGTTGGTCACCAAAACATACATCAAGTGGCACGTGATATCCCATTATCACCACAGATAAACACGACAAGACATACATCAAGTGTTCTCCAATCAAAGACTCAATCCAATAAGATAACTTCAAGAGGGAAACTCAATTCATCACAAGAGTAGAGGGGGAGAAACATCATAAGATCCAACTATAATAACAAAGCTCGTGATACATCAAGATCGTGCCATAGAGAGAACACGAGAGAGAGAGAGAGATCAAACACATAGCTACTGGTACATACCCTCAGCCCTGAGGGTGAACTACTCCCTCCTCGTCATGGATAACGCCGGGATGATGAAGATGGCCACCGGTGATGGGTTCCCCCTCCGACAGGGTGCCGGAACGGACTCCCGAGAGGTTTTTGGTGGCTACAGAGGCTTGCGGCGGCGGAACTCCCGATCGATCTTCTCCGTGGATATTTTTAGGGTACGTGAGACTATATAGGCGAAAGAAGTCGGTCGGGGGGGAGGGTTGCTCGAGGGGCCCACGAGACAGGGGGACGCGCCCAGTAGGGGAAGGGGGCATGCCCCCCTATCTCCTGGCCTCCTCGAGGATCTTCTGACGTGAACTCCAAGTCTCCAGGATCATATTCTTCCAAAAAATCACGCTGCCGAAGGTTTCATTCCGTTTGGACTCCGTTTGATATTCCTTTTCTTCAAAATACTGAAACAGTCAATAAAACAACAATATGGGTTGGGCCTCCGGTTAATAGGTTTGTCCCAAAAGTAATATAAAACTGTATAATAAAGCCTGTAATCATTCAAAACAGATAATAAAATAGCATGAATGCTTCATAAATTATAGATACGTTGGATACGTATCATGATGCACCGGCCACCGGCGTGGCATTGAGGTCGATGGTCACGGGCGCGGGCGTGGACGGCACCACCACGCCCACCTCTGGCGAGCATTCCTCGGAGAAGCGGGAGACTCGCGGATAGACGTGGAAGCCGGGAATCACTGTGTGGCAGACACGCGTGGCGACTCGGGCAGCACCATCCGAGGAAATGCCGACGAGCCCGTGCTTGCCGCAGCCACAGCGGCGCTGATGAGCCCGTTCTGGCCAGGGTTTAACCATATGTAGACCAGGGCCTCCCTCGTTACCGCGACCATTCGGGAATTGGTTTCGTCCTGCTGTGCGGTGGCGGAGAGGGAGGCGACGGCCGCTGCTTCGTCCCTTACGTCCGTCGTGTGCCTCCGGCCCTTCCTCTTAGCTGACTGCACAACCCGCTCCTCGAGCGTCAGCCACTTCTTCTTCTTGGGCGGCACCGTGGTCTTGCAGGGCGCGCGGGGCTTGCCTTTGGTGGAGGTGAGGCAGGACGAGGCGAGGGAGGAGAGGCCGGCGGCGGCATTGAGGCTCAGCGCGTCGTCCATGGTCGCGCGAGCGGGCGGGAGGGTTTTGGGAAAGTGGAGATAAATGATGGTCTGACGCTTTTATTGCTTCCATAACAAGATCGTATAAAGCTATTTTCTTCACACCAAAAGATCATACATATTTAGAGAGCAATTTTTATTGCTTGCACCGATGACAACTTACTTGAAGGATCTTACTCAATCCATAGGTAGGTATGGTGGACTCTCATGGAAAAACTGGGTTTAAGGATATTTGGAAGCACAAGTAGTATCTCTACTTGGTGCAACGAATTTTGGCTAGCATGAGGGGGAAAGGCAAGCTCAACATGTTTGAATGATCCATGACAATATACTTTAACTGAGATGTCGAAAAACATAACCCATTACGTTGTCTTCCTTGTCCAGCATCAACTCTTTAGCATGTCATACTTAATGAGTGCTCCCAATTATAAAAGATGTCTAGGATAGTATATTTATATGTGAAATCTCTCTTCCTTCAATATTCTTTCATGAATTGTTCAAATGACCAATACAATGCTTGCTAACCTTCAATAAATTTACAACATCTACTTTTTAGAAGTGAAGTCATAACTACTCATGGGATGAGAAAATGAGACATATATAATTTCAGATTTATGATAATCAACTCATTCAACAATTTACTCACAGGATATAAGTGAAGCACACAAGTAAATGACAAAGTACTCCAAAAAGATATAAGTGAAGATCAATGAGTAGCTAAATAATTATGTAACTATGCGAAGACTCTCTCTCATTAAAGAATTTCAGATCTTGGTATTGTATTCAAATAGCAAGCAAAACAAAATAAAATGACATTGCAAGGATAGCACAACTCATGTGAAGAAGCAAAAACTTAGGCACAACCGATACTAACTGATAGTTGTTGAAGAAGAAAGGTGGCATGCCTAATGGGGCATCCCCAAGCTTAGATACTTGAGACTTCTTGAAATATTATCTTGGGGTGCCTTGGGCATCCCCAAGCTTGAACTTCTGTGTCTCCTTAATTCCTCTTATATCCCAGTTTCTCTTTTTATCAAAAGCTTCATCCACACCAAACTCAACAAGAACTCGTGAGATAGGTTAGTATAAACCAATGCAAAACCTTATCATTCTCGACTGTAACAAATCACTAAAATTATTATTCAACAATGAATAATAAATGCCTCTGCATATTTAATACTCCTATCCTCAAATAGAATCACTAAACAAGCAAACATATGCAAACAATGCAACCATAACAGCAATCTGCCAAAACAATATAGTCTGTAAAGAATGCAAGATTCATCAAACTTCCCTAACTCTAAAAATTATGAAATAAAATTCCCACTGTAGTAAATTTATCAGATCTCGTCATGCACAAGGTTTCAACATTATATCATGCTCTGACTTTTCTAGGGAATTTTTGCAACAGCGGTAAACTTTCTGTTTTCAAACAGCAACATGTATACTAGCAAAATAAGCATGGCAAAGGCTATCCTTGACTTTTTTATTGAAACTAAAGATGCAAAACATTATTCTAAATAACAGCAAGCAAATACTAACAAAATAAAATGATGCTCCAAGCAAAACACATATCATGTGGCGAATAAAAATATAGCTCCAAGTAAAGTTATCGATGAACGAAGACGAAAGAGGGGATGCCATCCGGGGCATCCCCAAACTTAGGCTCTTGGTTGTCCTTGAATATTACCTTGGGATGCCTTGGGCATCCCCAAGCTTAGGCTCTTGCCACTCCTTATTCCATAGTCCATCGAATCTTTACCCAAAACTTGAAAACTTCACAACACAAAACTCAACAGAAAACTCGTAAGCTCCGTTAGTATGAGAAAATAAAACCACCACTTAGGTACTGTAATGAACTCATTCTAAATTCATATTGGTGTAATATCTACTGTACTCCAACTTATCTATGGTTCATACCCTCTGATACTACTGATAGATTCATCAAAATAAGCAAACAACACATAGAAAACAGAATCTGTCAAAAACAGAACAGTCTGTAGTAATCTGTATCAAACGTATACTTCTCGAACTCCAAAAATCCTACCAAATTAGGAAGTCCTAAGCAATTCGTGTACCAATCCAGATAAAAAATAATCAGATCAATAGCACGTTTATGTGAATTAACAAAACAAATTTACTGGGTGCAAAAGTTTCTGATTCTCAGCAGGATCAACACAACTATCACCGTAAGCTATCCTAAAGGTCTTACTTGGCACTTTATTGAAACAAAAGCTATAAAACAAGATTACTACAGTAGAGTAATCATGTGAACACACAAAAACAGTAAAGGTAAATATTGGGTTGTCTCCCAACAAGCGCTTTTCTTTAATGCCTTTCTAGCTAGGCATGATGATGACAATGATGCTCACATAAAAGATAAGAATTGAAACATAACGGGAGCATCATGAAGCATATGACTAGCACATTTAAGCCTAACCCTCTTACTATGCATAGGGATTTTGTGAGCAAACAACTTATGGGAACAATAATCAACTAGCATAGGAAGGTAAAACAAGCATAGCTTCAAGATTTTAAGCACATAGAGAGGAAACTTGACATTATTGCAATTCCTACAAGCATATATTCCTCCCTCATAATAATTTTCAGTAGCATCATGAATGAATTCAACAATATAACCAGCACCTAAAGCATTCTTTTCATGACCTATAAGCATAGAAATTTTATTACTCTCCACATAACCAAATTTCTTCTCATGAATAATAGTGGGAGCAAAATCAACAAGATAATTATCATGTGAGGCATAATCCAATTGAAAACTAAAATCATGATGACAAGTTTCATGGTTATCATTATTCCTAATAGCATATAAGTCATCACAATAATCATCATAGATGGCAACTTTGTTCTCATAATCAATTGGAACCTTTTCCGAAATAGTGGAATCATCACTAAATAAAGTTGACACTCTTCCAAATCCACTTTCATGTTCATCACAATAAGATTCAATATCCTCCAAAATAGTGGGATCACTACTTCCTAAAGTTTACACTCTTCCAAACCCACTTTCATCAATATAATCATCATAAATAGGAGGCATGCTATCATCATAATAAATTTGCTCATCAAAACTTGGGGGACAAAAAATATCATCTTCATCAAACATAGATTCCCTAAGCTTGTGGCTTTGCATATCATTAGCATCATGGATATTCAAGGAATTCATACTAACAATATTGCAATCATGCTCATCATACAAAGATCTAGTACCAAACATTCTAATGCATTCTTCTTCTAGCACTTGAGCACAATTTTCCTTTCCATCATTCTCACAAAAGATATTAAAAAGACGAAGCGTATGAGACAAGCTTAACTCCATTTTTTGGTAGTTTTCTTTTATAAACTAAACTAGTGATAAAACAAGAAACAAAAAGATTCGATTGCAAGATCTAAAGATACACCTTCAAGCACTCACCTCCCCGGCAACGGCGCCAGAAAAGAGCTTAGTTGACGGGGTATGAGTGCCGCTTACCTAGCCTCCTCGGCAACGGCGCCAGAAAAGAGCTTGATGTCTACTACACAACCTTCTTCTTGTAGACGTTGTTGAGCCTGCAAGTGCACAGGTTTGTAGGACAGTAGCAAATTTCCCTCAAGTGGATGACCTAGGGTTTATCAATCCGTAAGAGGCATAGGATGAAGATGGTCTCTCTCAAGCAACCCTACTACCAAATAACAAAGAGTCTCTTGTGTCCCCTGTTGGGGAACGTAGTAATTTCAAAATTTTCCTACGCACACGCAAGATATTGGTGATGACATAACAACGAGAGGGGAGAGTGTTGTCCATGTACCCTCGTAGACCGTAAGCGGAAGTGTTAGCACAACGCGGTTGATGTAGTCGAACGTCTTCACGATCCGACCGATCCAAGCACCGAACGTACGGCACCTCCGAGTTCAGCACACGTTCAGCTCGATGACGATCCCCGGGCTCCGATCCAGCAAAGCTTCGGGGATGAGTTCCGTCAGCACGACGGCGTGGTGACGATGATGATGTTCTACCGGCGCAGGGCTTCGCCTAAACTCCGCGACGATATGACCGAGGTGGAATATGGTGGAGGGGGGCACCGCACACGGCTAAGGAACGATCCGTAGATCAACTTGTGTGTCTCTAGGGTGCCCCCCCGCCCCCGTATATAAAGGAGCAAGAGGGGAGGCTGGCCGGCCCTTGTGGGCGCGCCAAGGAGGAGGAGTCCTCCTCCTAGTAGGAGTAGGACTCCCCCTTTCCTACTCCTACTAGGAGGGGGAAAGGAAGGGGGAGAGGGGGAAGGAAAGAGGGGGGCGCCGCCCCCCTCCTAGTCCAATTCGGACCAGAGGGAGAGGGGGCGCGCGGCCCACCCTGGCCGCCCCTCTCTCTTCCACTAAGGCCCATGTGGCCCATTAACTCTCCCGGGGGGTTCCGGTAACCCTCTGGCACTCCGGTTTTCTCCGAAATCACCCGGAACACTTCCGGTGTCCGAATATAGTCGTCCAATATATCAATCTTTATGTCTCGACCATTTCGAGACTCCTCGTCATGTCCGTGATCACATCCGGGACTCCGGACAAACTTCGGTACATCAAAACTTATAAACTCATAATAAAACTATCATCGTAACGTTAAGCGTGCGGACCCTACGGGTTCGAGAACTATGTAGACATGACCTATAACTATTCTCTGTCAATAACCAATAGCGGAACCTGGATGCCCATATTGGTTCCTACATATTCTACGAAGATCTTTATCGGTCAAACCGCATAACAACATACGTTGTTCCCTTTGTCATCGGTATGTTACTTGCCCGAGATTCGATCATCGGTATCCAATACCTAGTTCAATCTCGTTACCGGCAAGTCTCTTTACTCGTTACGTAATGCATCATTCCGTAAATAACTCATTAGTTACATTGCTTGCAAGGCTTATAGTGATGTGCATTACCGAGAGGGCCCAGAGATACCTCTCCGACAATCGGAGTGATAAAACCTAATCTGGAAATACGCCAACCCAACATCTACCTTTGGAGACACATGTAGTACTCCTTTATAATCACCCAGTTATGTTGTGACGTTTGGTAGCACCCAGAGTGTTCCTCCGGTAAACGGGAGTTGCATAATCTCATAGTTTCAGGAACATGTATAAGTCATGAAGAAAGCAATAGCAATATACTAAACGATCAAGTGATAGGCTAACGGAATGGGTCATGTCAATCACATCATTCTCCTAATAATGTGATCCCATTAATCAAATGACAACACATGCCTATGGTTAGGAAACATAACCATCTTTGATTAATGAGCTAGTCAAGTAGAGGCATACTAGTGACGTTATGTTTGTCTATGTATTCACACATGTATCATGTTTCCGATTAATACAATTCTAGCATGAATAATAAACATTTATCATGATACGAGGAAATAAATAATAACTTTATTATTGCCTCTAGAGCATATTTCCTTCAGTCTCCCACTTGCACTAGAGTTAATAATCTAGATTACATAGTAATGATTCTAACACCCATGGAGTCTTGGTGCTGATCATGTTTTGCTCGTGAGAGAGGCTTAGTCAATGGGTCTGCAACATTCAGATCCGATGTATCTTGCAAATCTCTATGTCTCCCACTTGGACTTGGTCCCGAATGGAATTGAAGCGTCTCTTGATGTGCTTGGTCCTCTTGTGAAATCTGGATTCCTTTGCCAAGGCAATTGCACCAGTGTTGTCACAGAAGATCTTCATTGGTCCCGATGCACTAGGTATGACACCTAGATGGGAAATGAACTCCTTCATCCAAACTCCTTCATTCGCTGCTTCCGAAGCAGCTATGTACTCCGCTTCACATGTAGATCCCGCCACGATGCTTTGTTTAGAACTGCACCAACTTACAGCTCCACCGTTTAATAAAAACACGTATCCGGTTTGCGATTTAGAATCGTCCGGATCAGTGTCAAAGCTTGCATCGATGTAACCATTTACGACTAGCTCTTTGTCACCTCCATATACGAGAAACATATCCTTAGTCCTTTTCAGGTATTTCAGGATGTTCTTGACCGTTGTCCAGTGATCCATTCCTGGATTACTTTGGTACCTTCCTGCCAAATTTATTGCTAAGCATACGTCAGGTCTGGTACACAGCATTGCATACATGATAGAGCCTATGGCTGAAGCATAGGGAACATCTTTCATTTTCTCTCTATCTTCTCCTGTGGTCGGGCATTGAGTTTGACTCAACTTCACACCTTGAAGCACGGGCAAGAACCCTTTCTTTGCCTGATCCATTTTGAACTTTTTCAAAATTTTATCAAGGTATGTGCTTTGTGAAAGTCCTATTAAGCGTCTTGATCTATCTCTATAAATCTTGATGCCCAATATGTAAGCAGCTTCACCGAGGTCTTTCATTGAAAAACTTTTATTCAAGTATCCCTTTATGCTATCCAGAAATTCTATATCATTTCCAATTAATAATATGTCATCTACATATAATATCAAAAATGCTACAGAGCTCCCACTCACTTTCTTGTAAATACAGGCTTCTCCAAAAGTCTGTATAAAACCATATGCCTTGATCACACTATCAAAGCGTTTATTCCAACTCCGAGATGCTTGCACCAGTCCATAAATGGATCGCTGGAGCTTGCAGACTTTGTTAGCACCTTTTGGATCAACAAAACCTTCTGGCTGCATCATATACAACTCTTCTTCCAGAAATCCATTCAAGAATGCAGTTTTGACATCCATTTGCCAAATTTCATAATCATGAAATGCAGCAATAGCTAACATGATTCGGACAGACTTAAGCATCGCTACGGGTGAGAAAGTCTCATCGTAGTCAACCCCTTGAACTTGTCGAAAACCTTTCGCAACAAGTCGAGCTTTATAGACAGTTACATTACCATCAGCGCCAGTCTTCTTCTTAAAGATCCATTTATTCTCAATGGCTTGCCGATCATCGGGCAAGTCAACCAAAGTCCATACTTTGTTCTCATACATGGATCCCATCTCAGATTTCATGGCCTCTAGCCATTTTGCGGAATCTGGGCTCATCATCGCTTCCTCATAGTTCGTAGGTTCATCATGGTCAAGTAACATGACTTCCAGAATAGGATTACCGTACCATTCTGATGCGGATCTTACTCTGGTAGACCTACGAGGTTTAGTAGAAACTTGATCTGAAGTTTCATGATCAATATCATTTGCTTCCTCACTAATTGGTGTAGGTGTCACAGGAACTGATTTCTGTGATGAACTACTTTCCAATAAGGGAGCAGGTATAGTTACCTCATCAAGTTCTACTTTCCTCCCACTCACTTCTTTCGAGAGAAACTCCTTCTCTAGAAAGGATCCATTCTTAGCAACGAATGTTTTGCCTTCGGATCTGTGATAGAAGGTGTACCCAACAGTCTCTTTTGGGTATCCTATGAAGACACATTTCTCCGATTTAGGTTCGAGCTTATCTGGTTGAAGTTTCTTCACATAAGCATCACAGCCCCAAACTTTAAGAAACGACAACTTTGGTTTCTTGCCAAACCACATTTCATAAGGCGTCGTCTCAACGGATTTTGATGGTGCCCTATTTAACGTGAATGCGGCCGTCTCTAAAGCATAACCCCAGAACGATAGCGGTAAATCAGTAAGAGACATCATAGATCGCACCATATCTAGTAAAGTACGATTATGACATTCGGACACACCATTTCTTTGTGGTGTTCCAGGTGGCGTGAGTTGTGAAACTATTCCGCATTGTTTCAAATGTAAACCAAACTCGTAACTCAAATATTCTCCTCCACGATCAGATCGTAGAAACTTTATTTTCTTGTTACGATGATTTTCCACTTCACTCTGAAATTCTTTGAACTTTTCAAATGTTTCAGACTTGTGTTTCATTAAGTAGATATACCCATATCTGCTCAAATCATCTGTGAAGGTGAGAAAATAACGATATCCGCCACGAGCTTCAACATTCATCGGACCACATACATCTGTATGTATGATTTCCAACAAATCTGTTGCTCTCTCCATAGTACCGGAGAACGGTGTTTTAGTCATCTTGCCCATGAGGCACGGTTCGCAAGTACCAAGTGATTCCAAAAGTCCATCAGTATGGAGTTTCTTCATGCGCTTTACACCGATATGACCTAAACGGCAGTGCCACAAATAAGTTGCACTCTCATTATCAACTCTGCATCTTTTGGTTTCGACATTATGAATATGTGTATCACTACTTTTGAGATTCGATAAAAATAGACCACTCTTCAAGGGTGCATGACCATAAAAGATATTACTCATATAAATAGAACAACCATTATTCTCTGATTTAAATGAATAACCATCTCGCATCAAACAAGATCCAGATATAATATTCATGCTCAACGCTGGCACCAAATAACAATTATTCAGGTCTAAAACTAATCCCGAAGGTAGATGTAGAGGTAGCGTGCCGACCGCGATCACATCGACTTTGGAACCGTTTCCCACGCGCATCGTCACCTCGTCCTTCGCCAGTGCTCGCTTATTCTGTAGTCCCTGTTTCGAGTTGCAAATGTTAGCAACAGAACCAGTATCAAATACCCAGGTGCTACTACGAGCTCTAGTAAGGTACACATCAATGACATGTATATCACATATACCTTTGTTCACCTTGCCATCCTTCTTATCCGCCAAATACTTGGGGCAGTTTTGCTTCCAGTGTCCAGTCTGCTTGCAGTAGAAGCACATAGTTTTAGGCTTAGGTCCAGACTTGGGTTTCTTCTCTTGAGAAGCAACTTGCTTGCCGTTCTTCTTGAAGTTCCCCTTCTTCTTTCCTTTGCCCTTTTTCTTGAAACTAGTGGTCTTGTTGACCATCAACACTTGATGCTCCTTCTTGATTTCTACCTCCGCAGCTTTTAGCATTGCGAAGAGCTCGGGAATTGTCTTGTTCATCCCTTGCATATTATAGTTCATCACGAAGCTCTTGTAGCTTGGTGGCAGTGATTGGAGAATTCTGTCAATGACACTATCATCCGGAAGATTAACTCCCAGTTGAATCAAGTGATTATTATACCCAGACATTTTGAGTATATGCTCACTGACAGAACTATTCTCCTCCATCTTGCAACTGTAGAACTTATTGGAGACTTCATATCTCTCAATTGGGGCATTTGCTTGAAATATTAACTTCAACTCCTGGAACATCTCATATGCTCCATGACGTTCAAAACGTCATTGAAGACCCAGTTCTAAGCTGTAAAGCATGGCACATTGAAATATCGAGTAGTCATCAGCTTTGCTCTGCTAGACGTTCTTAACGTCGTTAGTTGCATCAGCAGCAGGCCTGGCACCTTGGTGGTGCTTCCAGGATGTAATTCTTATGTGCAGCAATGAGGATAATCCTCAAGTTATGGACCCAGTCCGTGTAATTGCTACCATCATCTTTCAACTTTGCTTTCTCAAGGAACACATTAAAATTCAACGGAACAACAGCACGAGCCATCTATCTACAACAAACATAGACAAGCAAAATACTATCAGGTACTAAGTTCATGATAAATTTAAGTTCAATTAATCATATTACTTAAGAACTCCCACTTAGACAAACATCTCTCTAGTCATCTAAGTGATCACGTGATCCAAATCAACTAAACCATAACCGATCATCACGTGAGATGGAGTAGTTTTCAATGGTGAACATCACTATGTTGATCATATCTACTATATGATTCACGCTCGACCTTTCGGTCTCCGTGTTCCGAGGCCATATCTGCATATGCTAGGCTCGTCAAGTTTAACCTGAGTATTCTGCGTGTGCAAAACTGGCTTGCACCCGTTGTAGATGGACGTAGAACTTATCACACCCGATCATCACGTGGTGTCTGGGCACGACGAACTTTGGCAACGGTGCATACTCAGGGAGAACACTTCTTGATAATTTTAAGTGAGAGATCATCTTAAAATGCTACCGTCAAACAAAGCAAGATAAGATGCATAAAGGATAAACATCACATGCAATCAATATAAGTGATATGATATGGCCATCATCATCTTGTGCTTGTGATCTCCATCTTCGAAGCACCGTCGTGATCACCATCGTCACCAGCACGACACCTTGATCTCCATCGTAGCATCGTTGTCGTTACGCCATCTATTGCTTCTACGACTATCGCTACCGCTTAGTGATAAAGTAAAGCAATTACAGGGCGTTTGCATTTCATACAATAAAGCGACAACCATATGGCTCCTGCCAGTTGCCGATAACTTCGGTTACAAAACATGATCATCTCATACAATAAAATATAGCATCACATCTTGACCATATCACATCACAACATGCCCTGCAAAACCAAGTTAGACGTCCTCTACTTTGTTGTTGCAAGTTTTACGTGGCTGCTACGGGCTTAGCAAGAACCGTTCTTACCTACGCATCAAAACCACAATGATAGTTCATCAAGTTAGTGTTGTTTTAACCTTCGCAAGGACCGGGCGTAGCCACACTCGATTCAGCTAAAGTGAGAGAGACAGACACCCGCCAGTCACCTTTAAGCACGAGTGCTCGTAACGGTGAAACCAGTCTCGCGTAAGCGTACGCGTAATGTCGGTCCGGGCCGCTTCATCTCACAATACCGCCGAACCAAAGTATGACATGCTGGTAAGCAGTATGACTTATATTGCCCACAAATCACTTGTGTTCTACTCGTGCATATAACATCAACGCATAAAACCTAGGCTCGGATACCACTGTTGGGGAACGTAGTAATTTCAAAATTTTCCTACACACACGCAAGATCATGATGATGACATAGCAACGAGAGGGGAGAGTGTTGTCCACGTACCCTCGTAGACCGTAAGCGGAAGCGTTAGCACAACGTGGTTGATGTAATCGAACGTCTTCACGATCCGACCGATCCAAGCACCGAACGTACGGCACCTCCGAGTTCAGCACACATTCAGCTCGATGACGATCCCCGGGCTCCGATCCAGCAAAGCTTCGGGGATGAGTTCGTCACCACGACGGCGTGGTGACGATGATGATGTTCTACCGGCGCAGGGCTTCGCCTAAACTCCGCGACAATATGACCGAGGTGGAATATGGTGGAGGGGGGCACCGCACACGGCTAAGGAACGATCCGTAGATCAACTTGTGTGTCTCTAGAGTGCCCCCCCGCCCCCGTATATAAAGGAGCAAGGGGGGAGGCCGGCCGGCCCTTGTGGGCGCGCCAAGGAGGAGGAGTCCTCCTCCTAGTAGGAGTAGGACTCCCCCTTTCCTACTCCTACTAGGAGGGGGAAAGGAAGGGGGAGAGGGGGAAGGAAAGAGGGGGGCGCCGCCCCCCCTCCTAGTCCAATTCGGACCAGAGGGAGAGGGGGCGCGCGGCCCACCCTGGCCGCCCCTCTCTCCTTCCACTAAGGCCCATGTGGCCCATTAACTCTCCGGGGGGGGGGGGGGGTTCCGGTAACCCTCCGGCACTCCGGTTTTCTCCGAAATCACCCGGAACACTTCCGGTGTCTGAATATAGTCGTCCAATATATCAATATTTATGTCTCGACCATTTCGAGACTCCTCGTCATGTCCGTGATCACATCCGGGACTCCGAACAAACTTCGGTACATCAAAACTTATAAACTCATAATAAAACTGTCATCGTAACGTTAAGCGTGCGGACCCTACGGGTTCGAGAACTATGTAGACATGACCTAGAACTATTCTCGGTCAATAACCAATAGTGGAACCTGGATGCCCATATTGGTTCCTACATATTCTACGAAGATCTTTATCGGTCAAACCGCATAACAACATACGTTGTTCCCTTTGTCATCGGTATGTTACTTGCCCGAGATTCGATCGTCGGTATCCAATACCTAGTTCAATCTCGTTACCGGCAAGTCTCTTTACTCGTTACATAATGCATCATTCCGTAACTAACTCATTAGTTACATTGCTTGCAAGGCTTATAGTGATGTGCATTACCGAGAGGGCCCAGAGATACCTCTCCGACAATCGGAGTGACAAAACCTAATCTCGAAATACGCTAACCCAACATCTACCTTTGGGGACACCTATAGTACTCCTTTATAATCACCCAGTTACGTTGTGACGTTTGGTAGCACCCAAAGTGTTCCTCCGGTAAACGGGAGTTGCATAATCTCATAGTTTCAAGAACATGTATAAGTCATGAAGAAAGCAATAGCAATATACTAAACGATCAAGTGCTAGGCTAACGGAATGGGTCATGTCAATCACATCATTGTCCTAATAATGTGATCCCATTAATCAAATGACAACACATGCCTATGGTTAGGAAACATAACCATCTTTGATTAATGAGCTAGTCAAGTAGAGGCATACTAGTGACGTTATGTTTGTCTATGTATTCACACATGTATCATGTTTCTGATTAATACAATTCTAGCATGTATAATAAACATTTATCATGATATGAGGAAATAAATAATAACTTTATTATTGCCTCTAGGGCATATTTCCTTCATCCCCAACACACCCAATACAATGGTAAATTGTGTATGTGCACTAGTTCGGCGAAGAGATGGTGATACAAGTGCAATATGGAAGGTAGATAAAGGTATTTGTAATCTGAAATTATAAAAACAGCAAGGTAACTAATGGTAAAAGTTATCAAAAATGGTATTGCAATGATAGGAAACAAGGCATATGGTTCATACTTTCACTAGTGCAAGTTCTCTCAACAATAATAACATAGATAGATCATATAACAATCCCTCAACATGCAACAAAGAGTCACTCCAAAGCCACTAATAGCAGAGAACAAACGAAGAGATTATTGTAGGGTACGAAACCACCTCAAAGTTATTATTTCGGATCAATCTATTCAAGAGTTCGTACTAGAATAACACCTTAAGACACAAATCAACCAAAACCCTAATGTCACCTAGATACTCCATTGTCACCTCAAGTATCCGTGGGCATGATTATACGATATGCATCACACAATCTCAAATTCATTCAACCAACACAAAGTACTTCAAAGAGTGCCCCAAAGTTTCTACCGGAGAGTCAAGAAAACATGTGCCAACCCCTATGCATAGGTTCATGGGCGGAACCCGCAAGTTGGTCACCAAAACAAACATCAAGTGGCACGTGATATCCCATTGTCACCACAGGTAAATACGGCAAGACATACATCAAGTGTTCTCAAATCAAAGACTCAATCCAATAAGATAACTTCAAGAGGGAAACTCAATTCATCACAAGAGAGTAGAGGGGGAGAAACATCATAAGATCCAACTATAATAACAAAGCTCGCGATACATCAAGATCGTGCCATAGAGAGAACACGAGAGAGAGATCAAACACATAGCTACTGTTACATACCCTCAGCCCTGAGGGTGAACTACTCCTTCCTCATCATGGATAGCGCTGGATGATGAAGATGGCCACCGGTGATGGGTTCCCCCTCCGGCAAGGTGCCGGAACAGACCCCCGAGAGGTTTTTGGTGGCTACAGAGGCTTGCGGCGGCGGAACTCCCGATCTATCTTCTCCGTGGATGTTTTTAGGGTACGTGAGACTATATAGGCGAAAGAAGTCGGTCGGGGGGGGGGGGGGGGGGGGTTCTCGAGGGGCCCACGAGACAGGGGGCGCGCCCAGTTGGGGGAGGGGGCGCGCCCCCTATCTCCTGGCCTCCTCGAGGATCTTCTGACGTGAACTCCAAGTCTCCAGGATCATATTCTTCCAAAAAATCACGCTGCCGAAGGTTTCATTCCGTTTGGACTCCGTTTGATATTCCTTATTTCGAAATACTGAAACAGTCAATAAAACAACAATATGGGCTGGGCCTCCGGTTAATAGGTTAGTCCCAAAAGTAATATAAAAGTGTATAATAAAGCCCGTAATCATTCAAAACAGATAATAAAATAGCATGAATGCTTCATAAATTATAGATACGTTGGAGACGTATCATGATGCACCGGCCACCGGCATGGCATTGAGGTCGATGGTCACAGGCGCGGGCGTGGACGACACCACCACGCCCACCTCTGGCGAGCATTCCTCGGAGAAGCGGGAGACTCGCGGATAGACGTGGAAGCCGGGAATCACTGTGTGGCAGACGCGCATGGCGACTCGGGCAGCACCATCCGAGGAAATGCCGACGAGCCCGTGCTTGCCGCAGCCACGGCGGCGCTGACGAGCCCGTGCTGGCCAGGGTTTAACCTATGTAGACCAGGGCCTTCCTCGTTGCCGCGACCATTCGGGCATTGGTTTCGTCCTGCTGTGCGGTGGTGGAGAGGGAGGCGACGGCCGCTGCTTCGTCCCTTGCGTCCGTCGTGTGCCTCCGGCCCTTCCTCTTAGCTGACTGCACGACCCGCTCCTCGAGCGTCAGCTGCTTCTTCTTCTTGAGCGGCGCCGTGGTCTTGCAGGGCGCGCGGGGCTTGCCTTTGGTGGAGGTGAGGCAGGACGAGGCGAGGGAGGAGAGGCCGGCGGCGGCATTGAGGGTCGGCGCGTCGTCCATGGCCGCGCGAGCGGGCGGGAGGGTTTTGGGAAAGTGGAGATAAATGATGGTCGCTATGCCCCCGACTGGCGGGCCAGATGGAGGAGTAGGCGCGCGTGTCCGCGCTGACGCAAATGAGACCCAAATTTAGCCGAGAATGGGTTAGCAGACGAATGAAAAATGGACGCGCGTCCTTTTGGTTCGGCGCGTTGGGCCGACATTTCTGTCTGCGGCGATCCAAACGGACGCGCACGGATGAAATGAGTCATCACGTTGGAGTTGCTCTTAAAGGTGTAAAAAACTTTGGGAATACTAAATAATAGCAGCACAGGTAGAAGAGCAGCCAACAAACCCCGCAAAAAAAATAGAAAAAGAAGAGCAGCCAACAAAACGGTAGATCGACGACGGTCATCTGTTAGCTGGGCAGCTGATGTTGCTGCGGGTTAGCCCTTGGGTTGGTCTTTTTTTTTTCTTTTATCTTTGACGTGTGGACCTAGCCAACAGATGAGTTTCTGCTGGGAACCAGCCGTCAGCGCGCCACCGGCTATGAATTCCCCAATCTCCTTCCCCAAACCCAACATCGGCGGCAACCACGAGCTGGCTCCTCCTGCCTGCCGCCCTGCCCCATGCCACAGCTGAGCGGCGCTGCCGCCCAGCACGTCGCGCCTCGTGCGCAGCCATGGTGTGGTCGCCGACGCGGAGTTGGCGGAGGGATGGATGGAGGGGAGACTAGGCTGGAGATAGTGAGGAGTGGTAGCGGCCTAGCAGGTACTGCCACTTTAGATGTTGTTATTTGTTATCGAACAAGTTTAATAGCGCTGGATTATTGGATCTGATAAGACATATTACCGTACAATTTTACTGTGCAGTAATTGAGACCTGCAATACATCTAGTTCAGTGGTAACACATGGACACACCCGTTTGTCCTGTATCAAAAAATACAATAAGAGTTACATCGCACGAGTTCTGAAACAGAATTAGACTGGCACTTGCTTCAAACCGGTTGTCTAAATGTTTTCGAACCGTTGATTGTGACGAGTTCAAAGGTGTGTGATCACACATACGCCTAATTGTCTAAATGTCCAAATGTGCGAACAAGGCAAGCCAACTGTCCAAGAAACATGAAAAGATGATTAGTAGTATTTTTCATAGTCGCGGTACGCAGGTCCAAATTAATTGTTGTTCCTCCATAGAAAATTGTATATATAATCATCTTTATGTTTGTATTTTGTTGGATTCCTTTTACATTTTACATATGAGGGAATGGCAAGACCGGGACCTCATCCATATCTGCGCCATTTAGACATCCAGCATCCTCATCTCCCAGAAACAAGCAGAGAGGTGAGCTAATATTTATATCACCACCTCTATGAATTTCATCTCTTTCAAACTATTTGCTGGTGTCAGCTTGTTATTCTATTTTCGGGTTCATTTTGACTGCATCTATTCTAGGTACATGCATGCCTTGAATTTTCAATCGCCTTTGCTTAGCAGATATACATACAAACAATTCAAGGTCATTGCTTATGATACACAATGCTATAAGTAAAAAAATAAAAGGAAATAGAAACTAATGCATGAAAAAGCAGACAAACAATTCAAGGTCATTGCTTAATGCATATGATACATAATGCTTTTGCCCAGGTGGAGCTGCTCCACCCAGGACGCAGTATCCCATCACACCTCGTGCAGAGGAAGGGAAGAGATGCACCTAGCAAGGTCGACTACGAGCGCCTCAAGGGCTAGCGTGCACGGGCGCCTTGGCAGCGGCAACGTGCGCGGTGCGCCTCGCAGATGCAATGCACCACTGTGCTCGGTGCTCTGTTTTCGCAATCGTCGGTAATTTCAATAAACCTGTTTAGATTCCGGAATCCGCAAACAAGATTTTTGGGGGAGGCGCTGTGATCCGACCTGATGCCTAGCAGATTTCTTAATCTAATCATATCCTCGAAATGCGGCCGCATATGTTAGAGCGTGACAATAAGTTTTTGTGGCATCCAAATTGACACAATAGCACAGCTTAACACAGTACTTCATCCTCTTTCTATATAGTGTTGCCTTTGCTTGATTGGATGGAACGGCTGGGATCAGTAAAAACAAAATTTGAACCAGAACTATGCGATGGTGATAATACATAGACCTTTTTCTTCGTAGTCTAGTTTCTGTGCCATTAGTTAGCCACCTTCTTGGGACTAGCTAGAGACCGTGAGGACTGTTAGTAGGTACTGCCACTTTAGATGTTATTCGTTATCTAAGAAGAGCAGGTGGACTGTTGAATCTGATAAAATATACATAGCCAGTGGTATACATGAACACATCTGTTTAACTCCATAGCCACATGAACTCACCCCATTTGTCACGTTTTAAAAAAAATACAACAAGAGTTACATTACAGAGTTCTGAAGCAAAATTAGATCGGCACTCCTCGTCGCTTCCTCCCTGGCAAGGCACTACTACCTTCATGTGTATCCTGAGCACGACTTGTAATAAAATGAACAAATGATTTATGAGGCGGTATCCTTGATTCCCATGCAACTAGACGGAAGTCTCCTTCCGGTGTAACACTAGGATCCGCCAGAAGTTCCACCAATGTCACACTTGGTGATTCCTCCTTGATTGGAACATTACTTGTCATGGTAAGTGGATGCAAGGCGAAGTCCGTGATGTCCACTGGATGGCCTTGTTCTATAAGCATACTTGGGTGTACACCATGTATGGAGAGGTTTCTTTTAACGTATCTTACCCCCTTGTCAAATAAGCAACCCCAAAACTGAACACTGAGGTTCATTCTCAACGCATATGCGAATGTATTTATTGCGACAAGTGAACCTTGCTTACTGTGCAACTCCTTGGCAAACTCATCTGCTAATTGTACTAGTCGTGGATGTTCTGCAGGGTCTGCGCTACCGAATGCCAGCGTCTTGAATAGGTACCTCAACTCGTCGTAAGACAAAACACCTAGGAAAATAGGCTTCACAGACCCAAACCGGGCTAATCTTTTAAGTTTACTTATAATGATGATCTTGCTTCCACCGCTCATTCTATTGAGAAACAAGTGAAACTTTTTCCAATCATCGTCACCTACATCAGAAGCAAACTCAATAACTACCAACATCGTCCCAGACATGGTCCTTCCGTGGTCAAGTATTGTCAAGAGTCTATCTCCATTCAAGTGCAAAATAGAGAAGCGTGACCGAACCCTTTCGTCGCCACACACATGAGCAACCAATGTTTTCTTCCCAACTCCAAAACCACCTATGATCGGAAGAACTGCCGGCGCATGATCACCAGGAGGGTTCTTGTGCTCCAACAAGAAGCTCAAGAGCTTTTGTTTCTCAGCATGTCGGCTGAACATGAAGTTTTTTGTGTAAAGATAAACATCATATGGCCTACGAGACATGTGCTCGCATCCACCCAGTAGCACTACAAATTCTGCCATGTTAGCAACAACAATTTCTAACCTTTTCAAGGCACCATCTGACTCGAGGCGCATGGCCTTCTCATCCTTCTCAGCTTTTGTTCGAGAACGCTTGACAGGAATGGATAAGTACAAGCTGCTGCTAGATGGGTCATTGATGCTAACCTCGTCAATGCCTGGACTGCCTTGGAGGTTTCGGTAGCTCAAGGTGTCCAGCACACGGTATCCTTTGTACATGGCCTCCGACAGTGTCTTGAGCTGCAACAACATCCCAGTATTTGTTATGCACCGCGCATCTGCTTCCTCGACAATCATGCTGACTCTCATCAGGAGGTTCTGCAATCTCTCCACCAGCTTCTCCTCTGACTGTGCATGGCTCAAGGAGGAGTGGTACTTGTTCATCAGGAAGGAGATGAAACGACTCACTAGTTCACCTGCGACTACAGATATTGAAGCCTCCATGGCAAGCAACAACACAATTGATGAGGGAAGCTGCTGGTCGGTCTCTACGGAGTCTGGACAATTTAACCAAGCCTCTGCAAGTCTTACAGAAATTCATCAAACAGTAGAAATGTCTCCAATTGACCGTGACGAGTTCAAGGGTGGGTGATAGACGGCTGCTAACATTTATCCTTATATACTATACATGTACCTTTACTCTGCACTTGTCTACTACCCCATGGAATACAAAAGTTGGGCTCCTAGAAAAAACATGTGAGAATGACAAGCCAACTGCCCAAGCGATATGAAAACATTGACTTGTATTTTTAAAATTCACAGGTCCAAATTAAGGTTGCTCCATACCAACGTGTACATGTTAATTATCTATGTATTTCTCTTTTGTGTTGGACTCCTTTTACATTTTCCATGGCATCCAGTGCATGTTTTCTACTCGAGCAAAGTTTGACGGTGGAAACTGTTTGAGCTTTTCCAGATGAACTTCTCTAGAGAAAGCATGGCGCTACTCATTGGCAAGGAAATGGTATATACCGTTTTACCTTGGTCAGTGATGAGAATAATTTTAACTCTATACTTTAGTAGTAGTGATCTTCCGGAGGGCATTGTACCCGAAAATCTTGCAAACAAGCTACTGGCCATGTGCAAGGAGGTGGCGTAACTTGCAAGTCATCACCGTCGCCTGCATCTTCACGCCCGCCTTGTAGTGTCAGTTTTATCGGTTGTCCTTCTAGCAAAAGACAAGTCAGGCAGAGAGTAAACAATAGTGTAGTAACTCTGGTGCTAATCCACTTATGTGATCTGCTCTGGTGCAATCAGTGTGCAGGTTACCTAGATACTACCTAGGGTGTGTCTGTTCGTGTTTACCATCAAGGAAGTTAAGTTTCCTTCAAGTTTGTGTCAAACTAATCTTGAATTCTATTTCTGTTCAGAATTTCTAGCCCGTTTTGGGCATTGGAGGTCACTGCGCGCTCTCCTTTTTCTTCTCCATTTTACTCAAGGAAGTTTGAATTCTTGCTCCAACCTGCAGTTTAAATATGAGGGAATGGCAAGACCGGGATCTCCTCTCCCATATCCTCGATGTAGACATCCAGAGGATCACTGATGGAGACTAGTGCATGCCCATCTTCCAGAACAAGCGGACAGTTGAGCCAATAGTTATTTTTTGCCACTATGATCTCATCTCTTCGAGCTGTTTACTGCATCAGCTTGTTATTTTATTTCCTCTTTCAACTGTGTCTGCATCTATTCGAGATCCATGCATTCTTTTAATCCTTTGTACAAACAATTCAAGGCCAACATTTGTTATCTTGTATTCCATTATCGTAGTGCTTTAAGAAGTTATGCATTTTCCGAGCAAGATGTTGACTACAGTCTACATGCGAGAACGTCCTCCTCGATGTACAATTACTCCCTCGAATACTTTGTTTGTCAGAAGTTTAATTCTGGCCTTGGTATTTGCTATAACTATAAGAGAAACTTCTAAGCCAACTGTTCTGAACGCAGTTGTATATAATTCATCTCTTATGGATAAGCAGTGCATGTGCAGCTTGTCAGGCAGCACCTGGTAATTTTGTAGCTTTATAATCAAAATATACCCCCAAAAATTACATGTACATGCCACTAAATGCATGTTGCCATAATGACATGGTGGATCTGGGAAGAGGCCATAAGGAAAATCAGGCTACTTCTAGTGTAAGAAGGTAAATATCAGCAAAAAGGAAACGTTAAAACTTGCATTTCATTCACCCAAGGTGGGGCTATATACTCCCGCAAAGGTCACATTAGGCACTTGGCAGTTAGTTCACTTTTTTTTTTGTTGATAGCTTACCAAGCTGACCACTTAAGGTTAGGCTTAAACAGCTAACTAAAAACAACAAGGAAATGGTAAATAACGAATAGAATCAGGCTATTGGATTCACTTGGTCACTCCTCAACTGTCGATGAATCTTGAGTGAAGGCGGTGAAGCGAATGAATCTTGAGTGTGTTCTGAATGTTCAAAAGTTTCAGAGTCCTTAAAGACAACACCTGAGTCTTGTTACAGTAAGTTTTAATCGAGGTCTCCAATGCATTTAGTTTAATGGCTATGTGAACACATCTGTTTATCATGTATCAAAAAAATACAACAACGGTTACATTATGTGACTTCTGAACCAAAATTAGATTGGCGCTCCTCGTCGCTTCCTCCCTGGTAAGGCACTACCTTCATGTGTATTCTGAGCATGACTTGTAACAAATTGAGCAAATGAGCTATGAGGAGGTATCCTTGATTCCCATGAAATTAAACCGAATCTTGTTCCGGTCTGACACTAGGATCTGTTAGCAATTTCCCAAATGTCACACTTAGCAATTCTTCCATTATTGACACATTAACTGTACAACGTTTCATGCTAAATGGATGCAAAGCAAGGTCCGTTATGTCCACCGGATGGCCTTGTTCTATAAGCATGGTTGGCTGCATACCATATATGGATAGGTTTCTTTCATTCATTCTTATCCCCTTTTCCAATATGCCACGCCAGAACTAAACATCAAGGTTCCTTCTCAACACATCCGTGAACATTTTTATAGAGACAAGTGAACCTTGCGCACTATGCAACACCTTGGCATATTCATCTGCTATTTCTAGGAGTCGTGGATGTTGCATGGGGTCTACGCTTCCGAACATCTTGAAAAGGTATCTCAATTCGTCATAAGATAGAACAGTTAGGAAAATAGGTTTCACCGATCCAAATCAAGCTAGTCTTTCAAGTCTACTTGTGATGATGATCTTGCTTCCTCTTCCCATTGTTATGACAAAGCAGAGAAACTTTTGCCAATCATTGTCACCTATATCAGAAGCAAACTCAATAACTACCAGAACCATCCCAAACATGGTCCTTCCATGCTCAAGTATTCTCAAAAGGTTATCTCCATTCAAGTGCAAAATAAGGAGAAGCGTGGGCCAACCCTTTCATCGCCACACGAATGAGCAACCAAAGTCTTCTTCCCAACTGTAACACCTCCTATGATTGGAAGAATGGCCGGTGCATGATCACCAGGAAGGTCGTTGTGCTGCATTAAGAAACTCAAGAGCTTTTGCTTCTTAGCATGTCAACTGAACATGAAGTTTCGGTGTAAAGATACATATCTTAAGGCCTATGAGACATGCGCTCGCAACCACCGAGAAGCAGAACAAATTATGTCATATGAGCAACAACAATTTCTAAGCTTTCGAAGGCACCATGTAACTCAGGGCGCATGGCCTTATCAGTTATTGTTCGAGGAGGCTTACAAGCTGATGCTAGATGACTCATTGTTGCTAACCTCTACACCATCCTGGAGGGTTCGGTAGCTTGAGTTGTGCAACACACTGTATCCTCGGTACATGGTCTCTGAGAGCGTCTTGAGGTGCGCCATCATCCCGGAGTTGGTTATGTATCGCGTGTCCGCCTCCTCGGCAATGGTGCAAACTCTCATCAGAAGATGTTGCAACCTCTCCGCCACCTTCCCCTCCAAGTGTGGACGGCTCGAATGGTACTTGCTCAGTAGGAAGGAGATGAAACGGCTCACAAGTTCACCTGCAACGACAGACATAGCAACCTCCATGGATGGAGTCGATGAGGTAAGCCGCTGGTCAGTCTCTGAACAAATGTAACGAGGTTTTATGCTCCGCCAAGTGTTGCATAGACTCTTGTCCACTTAGAGAAGTCTCCAGGGAAGCAAAATAGAGAAGTCTCAGGGATGTCTGACTGCGCCGAGCAGATGAGTTGCACACAGGTCGAAGACTAGTGCATCCTTATCTTCCAGAACATGCAGGTATGTCAGATATTGTCGACGTACGACAATCTATGCGCCCAGAGGCCCTTCTACGTTTGGTTAGGGCTCGCAACACACACAGAGCAGAATCAACCACGAAGCAAGCAATCAGTTTACCCAGGTTCGGGCCGCTGTGAAGCGTAAAACCCTACTCCTGCTTTGGTGGAATATGAGTGGAAATGCCCAAGTTACAAGAGAGTGCAACCTTGCCAACAAGGAGCTCGGGAGGTGCAGCTAGCTAATGCAAATTGGCAGGGTGTTAACCCTTGTAAAGGTTGTCGTGGGCCTCCTTTTATAAATGAAAGGGGCTACCATAGTGGCAAAATAGTAATTACAAAGGGTGCATAGTGGTTACAATGCTATCATACCTAACCCTGACGGTATAGGACAAGAGAATTAATTGTTCGTCGTTAGGTGTCACGCCGGGATGAATGCCAGCAAGGGAGTGATGCTCCACCTGTGCCGTCAGCCCAACTACCTTCTATTCTACTGAAACACCATCTCGACGGGTGTCAGTAAAGTCGATCTTCAGGCGGAGAGCTGCCACGTGCCCTAACAAGCTTCACCTAATCGCCTGCACGCTTGCCATCTGTCGATGAGCCTCTGACAAGCTGCTGAGCTGGAGCGGTGGAGGGAGTTTGCCGATCTGGAGCTTGCTGACCCGAACCTTGTCGACTTGGAGCTTGCCGACGACCTGAGTCTTGATCTTCAGTACTTAGTACTTCTTGATGACCTACCTCGAGGTATTCTTCATGGTTTTTATCTACCAAGTATTGAGTACTTGGAATAAGTCGTCTTCCTCCAAGTCCTTCCTGGTGAGGAGGCTGCCACTGTCTATGCATAGTCAGGGGTATTGAACACCCATTTTCTATACACCGACAGGAGCCCCGTGGCCTGGGCCAGACGCGTGCGAAGCATCATTTGGGCTAGGCCCAAAACAATGCACAGACACACGTGGCAGAAGATAATTGTCGTAATGATGATTTTTTCTGAACGCCCACGTTGGCGCATTAAATACAGGACATGGGAGTGGTGGAGTGAAACGACAACTCGGGTCATGTGCCTGAAAAAGTGTAGCCACGTTGGACGGAAAAGAGCCAGCCCCTGCGCTTCCCCATAAAAAGGCATTTGCGGGAGCATTGCTCATTTTACCTCCTTCGCCTCCAATCCATCTCGCCTCTCCTGTCTTCTTCTTCCCTGCGCAAGAACGGAACCTTGCTTGTCCGCATGATTCTCCCATTACTGCCTTCATCCTTGCTTCCCCCGTCAAACCCGCCTTCTCCCTCCACCAAATCCACTAACTACCATGGCTCCCAAGATAGGGGCAAAGAAGTCGGTGGATGAGGAAGCGGAAAGAAGGAAGGTCATCGTGATGACGATGCAGATGGAAAATGTCACCTTCCTTGCAGCTGGATGTCTCGGACCTCACAAATAGGTATTCGTACATGTGGGGGAGAAAGACCAAGGATCGCGAAGGCATCGTTGTACTGCTAGGAAGCACCCCGACCTCTGATTGATAAGTATCCGTTCTTCGCGGATTATTTTTGCTGTGGTTTGATTTTCCCCTTCTCGGATTTCTTTGATGAGGTGATGCGGACATACGGTTTCTGAGTTTTGGATTTTGCTCCAAATGCGGTCACATGTATGTCCGATTTCGCCCATATGTGCGAGAACTTTGTGGGGTTAGTTCCAAATGTGCCCCTATTTTGCCACTTTTACATGCCGCGAATTGAGGGTGATGCCCTTTCCGGCAGTGTCACTTTGATTTACCAGACTGGGATGAAGGAATGGTACCTTGAAGTTAAGCTCCACATCAAGTGGGTTGAATGGAGAGCCGACTGGTGCTGGATCAAGCTAAAGGACTTCGCAGACTATTGCCACCCAAGGACTAAGAGGATCAAGAGGGGCCCACACTAGTCTGACTTGGACCGAATGATGGCAAGCTGAATTGGCTCTAGAGCGGAATCTAAGCTTGCCGGCCCAGGGGCTGATGATACGTCTCCGTCGTATCAACTATTCCAAACACTTCTGCTCTTGTTTTGGACTCTAATTTGCATGATTTGAATGAAACTAACCCGAACTGATGTTGTTTTCAGCAGAACTACCATGGTGTTATTTTTGTGCAGAAATAAAAGTTCTCGGAATTGGATGAAACTTTTTGGAGAATTATTTAAAAATACTAGAGCAAAGACCCACTGGAGGGGGGGCCTTGATACCCACTAGGAACCAGGGCGCGCTGCCTGATGGGTAGTGGTCCCCTCGAGGCCCGCTGATCCTAATCAGGATACTATAAATTCCTATTTCCCGATAAAAAATCAGGGAGGAAGTTTCATCGCATTTTACGATACGGAGTCGCCGCCACCTCATGTTCTTCATCGGGAGGCCTGATCTGGAGTATGTTCGGGGCTCCGGAGAGGGGGATCTTCCGTCTTCATCATCATCAACCAACCCCCATCACCAATTTTATGATGCTCACCGCCGGGAGTGAGTAATTCCTTCGTAGGCTCGCTAGACAGTGCTGAGTTGGATGAGATTCATCATGTAGTCGAGTTAGTTTTGTTAGGGCTTGATCTCTAATATCCACTATGTTCTGAGATTGATGTTGCTATGACTTTGCTAATGCTTAATGCTTGTCACGAGGGCCCGAGTGCCATGATTTCATATCTGAACCATTTATGTTTTCACCAATATATTTGTGTTCTTGATCCGATCTTGCAAGTTATATGCACCTCTTACGTGTTATGATCTGCATACCCCAAGGTGACAATAATTGAGGTTATTTCTGGTGATTACCATAATTTGAGAAGTCCATGTATTCACTATGTGTTAATGCTTTGTTCCTGTTCTCTATTAAAAGGAGGCCTTAATATCCCTCAGTTTTTTATGGACCCCGCTTGTGACGCCCCCGATTCAATCGTACACTAATCATACATGCAAACGTGTACGATCAAAATCAGGGACTCACGGGAAGATATCACAACACAACTCTAAAAGTAAAATAAGTCATACAAGCATCATATTACAAGCCAGGGGCCTCGAGGGCTCGAATACAAGTGCTCGATCATAGACGAGTCAGCGGAAGCAACAATATCTGAGTATAGACATAAGTTAAACAAGTTGCCATAAGATGGCTAGCACAAACTGAGATACAGATTGAAAGAGGCGCAGGCCTCCTGCCTGGGATCCTCCTAACTACTCGTGGTCGTCGTCAGCAGCCTGCACGTAGTAGTAGGCACCTCAAGTGTAGTAGTCGTCGTCGACGGGGGCGTCTGGCTCCTGGGCTCCAACGTCTGGTTGCGGCATCCGAGAAGAAGAGGAAGACGGGGGAAAAGAGGGAGCAAAGCAACCGTGAGTACTCATCCAAAGTACTCGCAAGCAAGGAGCTACACTACATATGCATGGGTATATGTGTAAGGAGGCCATATCAGTGGACTGAACTGCAGAATGCCAGAATAAGAGGGGGATAGCTAGTCCTATCGAAGACTACGCTTCTGGTAGCCTCCGTCTTGCAGCATGTAGAAGAGAGTAGATTGAAGTCCTCCAAGTAGCAACGCATAGCATAATCCTACCCGGCGATCCTCCCCTCGTCGCCCTGTGGAAAAGCAATCACCGGGTTGTCTGTGGAACTAGTCTGAGTGTGTTTTATTAAGTATCCGGTTCTAGTTGTCATAAGGTCAAGGTACAACCCCGGGTCGTCCTTTTACCGAGGGACACGGCTATTCGAATAGATAAACTTCCCTGCAGGGGTGCACCACATAACCCAACACGCTCGATCCCATTTCCTGGGTCATGCCTGGCCTCGGAAGATCAACACGTCGCAGCCCCACCTAGGCACAACAGAGAGGTCAGCACGTCGGTCTAAATCCTAAGCATGCAGGGGTCTGGGCCCATCACCCATTGCACACCTGCACGTTGCGTACGTGGCCGGTGAGCAGACCTAGCAACCTTCATTACAAAGGAAGTTGCGTTACGCAGTCCAACCCGGCGCACGCCGCTCAGTCGCTGACGTCAAGAAGGCTTCGACTGATACCACGACGTCGAGTACCCATATCTTTCCCGCGTAGTTGGTTAGTGCGTATAGGCCAGTGGCCAGACTCAGATCAAATACCAAGATCTCGTTAAGCGTGTTATTATGAAGCAACCGCGAACGCCGACCAGGGCTAGGCCCACCTCTCGCCTAGGTGGCCTCAACCTGCCCTGTCGCTCCGCCACAAAGTAACAGTCGGGGGCCATCGAGAACCCAGGCCCACCTCTACCGGGATGAAGCAACCTGTCCTTCCAGCCCCCACATTGGAATCACTTGCGGGTACTCATCGAGCTGACCCGACTTTAGTCACCATCTGTATAGTATGTATATACGTATAGTATATACCCGTGATCACCTCCCAAGTGATCACGGCCTGATAGTATAGCAAGGCAGACTGACAAGAATGTAGGGCCAATGATGATAAACTAGCATCCTATACTAAGCATTTAGGATTGCGGGTAAGGTATCAACGACTGTAGCAACAATGACAGGCTATGCAACAGAATAGGAGTAACCGAACAGTAACATGCTACACTACTCTAATGCAAGCAGTATAGAGAAGAATAGGCGATATCTAGTGATCAAAGGGGGGCTTGCCTGGTTGCTCTGGCAAGAAGGAGTGGTCGTCAACTCCGTAGTCGAACTGGGCAGCAGCAGCGTCGGTCTCGTAGTCTACCGGAGAGAAGAGGGGGAAGAAATAATGAATACAGAGCAAACAAAGCATCACAAAATATAACAAGGCAATACGCGGTGCCAGGGGTGATCTAACGCAGGGACAGGTGATACTTGTGAAGGGGGGAAACATCCGGGAAAGTATCCCCGGTGTTTCGCGTTTTCGGACATATGAAAGTTGCGAGTTTGATAGGTTTAGGATGTGTGGCGGACGAACGGGCTGCGTATCCGGATCCGTCCCGTCGTTCTGAGTAACTTTCATGTAGAAAGTATTTTCATCTGAGCTACGGTTTATTTTATATGATTTTCTAAAGTTTTAAATCATTTTAGAATTTATTTAATTTATTTAATTCAACATTATCCAGAATAGTGTTTGCTGACGTCATCATGACGTCAGCAGTCAATAGGGCATTGATTGGGTCAAACTGACGTGTGGGCCCGGTGGGACCCACCTGTCATACTCTGTTAGGTTGATTAGGGTTTAGGTTAAACAAAATACTGTTTAATTAAACTAACAGGTCAATTAGATTTATTATTTTTATTTTTATTTTTTATCTTCTTTTTTTGAAACGTTCTGGAGGTGGGGCCCTCCTGTCATTGGCCCATAGGGGAGCCTAGTGGGTTTGTTGGCGCTGGGTGCGGGTGTGCGGGCACCAGGCGCTGAGGCGCAACCCGCCCGGTACGAGGCGAGGTCGCCGGCGACGGCGGGGCCCGCCTGACGCAGCGAGCGAGCAAAGGGGAGTCCGCGGGCATGGGACGGCTCCAGCGGGCACCGGCCAATGAGTAGAGGCAGGCAGGGGGGCCACAGCAGTCGGTGCGAGGCCATAGCCATGGCCGATGGCGGCCTCGGACGGGTGGTCACCAGCGGGTGCGGCTTTTCTTTCTTTGGAGTCGGGTTCTTAAGACAGGACTGGAAATCGGGTTTTCTGAATATCTCTCTTCAGGAGAAGTAAGTTTGTTCGAGATCGAAAGAGTGCCCTCGAGAGACTAGACTGATAGTAAAAGTAGTGCGCCTTCAGTTGAGGAGAACTGTTCACAAGCAGTGGTTATGAGCTCTTTCTTGTGGAGGTTTAGAATAGGTAATTCCTTCACTTCAGTTGCACTAGTGGATTGAATAACCTTTTCTTTAGTTCTAACAAAGTGCATGTGTTGTTGGTTAATAAAAACACGAGTTTTGATAGGCTGGAGGAAAGATAAAGGAAGCGGGAGGCGGTGACACGGCGAGAGCAGGGGCTGGCGGGTGCAGAGGGGCGTCGGGGGCAAGCACGCACGGCGCAGAGCGCGGTCGAGCGGCCGTGTACGGCGAGGCGACGGCGGGGAATGGCTCGGGCGCGATGGCCATCCAGAGGAGGCGCGACGAGCGCGGGGAGGCCGCGAGCGAGCACGTCCTCGGGCGCGCGGTGACATGGGAAGAGGGGAGAGGAGGAGGGCGCTCACGGCAGGGCTGTAGGGACTAGGCAGCGAGTGTCGAGGAGGAGGATGGGGACGAGGCGACGATGGAGAGGATGCAGGCCGGCGGGGTGGCTCCGGCGTCGTGGCCTCCGGCGAGGTCCGCGGGCAGCGGCGCATCCAGCTCGGGGAAGAGGGGAAGGCGAGGCGGTCCGGCGATGGGCAGTTGAGGACGAGGCGGCGAGGTCCAGGGCAACGGCGTCGGAGCGATGGGGTCGGAGCCGGGCCGCGTCGGGCAGCGGCGGAATCGGGCGTGCGCCCCCCGATCCAGATCGAGGAGGAGAGGGGAGAGATGAGGGGGATCGTGGGGGGGGGGGGGCAGTGGGGCGACGGGTTAGGGTTTGGGTGTCACGGGGTATGGAGGTGTGGGGGTGGGCCGGCCTAGTAGGCCTGGTGGCCAGCCGGGCCAGTTGGCCCAGTGGGGGGGGGGGTTCTCCTTTTCTCTTTTCGTTTTTTGTTTGTTTTAGTTTTACTTTTTGTTATTTTTCTTTCCTGTTTTATCTTAGTTACATATTAATTTTAGTTTAGTAAAATATGACTATAGCCCCTAAAATAACGTTTCAGAACAATCCACTACTGTAAAAAGTTTTGGACCGATATAAAATAGTTTAGTATTTTATAAAATACCAAAGGCGTTTAAATAGTGGTTTTTGCTATTGTTTAAATCATTTTAGAGTATTTAAACATTTTATAAAAGTGTGGTTTCTCCAACATAATTACCTATGCATTAGTTGGATCACTCCGAACATTTTAGTTATAATATTTGAAAACTTTTATTGTTTGATTGATTTTGAATTTGAATTCGAATCGGTTTCGAACTAACACGAGGTTAGCAATAGTAACCGAGGTGACGTGGCATCGTTAATGCGGGACTACTGTAGCCTAATTATTCGGGCATCACAATTCTCCTCCACTACAAGAAATCTCGTCCCGAGATTTAAGAGGGGTGTAAGGGGGAAAATTTTGGTTACGAAATTCTAACGGTTCTTCTCGTCTTTGGTTGCTCTTCTCGAAGAGGTCGATCCATTACATTGGCGTCTTTATTTCTCTGCTTCAGGTCATCATGGTGAAGTCGTCCTTTTCTTCGGGAACTCCAATGTACTTACGAATAGGTAAGGGGCAGCTCGGCTACGACAGAATGCTTATGAGGGAAACAATCTGGGGTTAACCCATGAATGAGCATAAGAGTATCTCTCGAGTTGAACCAATAAAATATGTCGAGAGTAAGGTACAAAGGTACAATAAGAGGTTCCAAGCGGATAGATAGTTGCTCGAAGTCTGAACCGGAGTGAGAAAGGGGTTCAGAGCAACGAGAGTAAGTATTGCGTCTGATACCAGAATAGAGCATTAGGAAGGTGACCCATGAATTAAATACAAAGCCAAGCGTGAGGAATAACCATTAGAAACAGGGTTGTACAGGGGAGTCAGGTTTCGATCCAGTGGACCTGTGGGTTATGGGCCCAACATGTGGGTTGAAAGTAGGAAGGGTGGTGACATCTTGCACAGCCGTGACAGGGAGGCATGTGAGTGAATAGCTTGTCAGCTATGCTGGCAACAATGTCGGTACCAAGGACGGGGAACGAAGAGAGCAATTTTCCTACTTGTTGATCGAGGCGAACCAATTGGCAACGTTATCACCCATCGGTGGTTACCGGAATGTCATCAACAAAAGCAACAGTGTCTTACTGACAGGGTGGTACTACGAGGTGCTTACCTAAGCAGGGGGGGTACTACTAGTTAAGTAGATTTCAAGAAAGGTTAACAAAAACAATGGAAAGGAAATTATGATTATCAGATTAAACAGAACCATGAAAAGGAAAAATGTGTTTAAACACATAATTCAAGGGTATATCCTTTCCAAGGTCAAACAGAGCAGGATATCCATGACATGATATAATGTAGAAAACTCTTTAGATAAGGTGAGAGAAATTTCATGACATTACCCATACAATGATGTTAGAGTAATTGATAAGGAAAATTTAGCATTTGTGCTTCAAATGTTCTTATTGAAAATCGGAGTACCACAGATATGCTTCGAGATAGCATTGACATGGTCTTCAAGCAAAGGTCAGACTTTGGAAACACAAAGGATCCATCAGGAACAACTTATAGAATAAGTCTTACAATTTCCTCACGGAGAAATGGATAATCTTGCTAAAAAGGAAACTATAACAATAGGTCCTTCGGCTAGGTGTGCTAGGCATGACATCACCTTACCGGGTCATAAAAGACCAGTGTTATAACTCCTGGAAAGTTGTCCCAACCATTATATCTGACCGAGATTCCGATCTGATTGGTGTCAGGATACCTCAGACTCAGGACGTCTGAGAAGAAAATGTGCAACACAAATTGACGAGATGACATTGTAAGATTCTCGGAAAATGAACTATGGAAGCGAATTCCGAAACAAGAGTTCAACATTAAACCAAGGAGAAGACAAGGAGCTGGCTGATGGACTCAGCGACTATTCATCGAGATTAACAAAAGATGGATTTCCACAATGATGTGAACAAGGTGACAACACTTGTCAGATCAAACGATATAATGATGTATGCTCGATGAAAACATACACTATTAAATATTGGTTGAAAGGGGCACCCGAAATATGGGCTGGGTTGCACGACCAACGTCGGAATGGAAATTTAGCAACCAGCACACTACATTAGAATATTGTCCATTAACTCTGAAGTAACAAGGTTGCTAGACATATTAAATTCTCATAACAGAGTTCACTCAACACGGGGACCAAGAGAAGAATTATGATGGTGAGAAGCATCACTGTATCAAGAATTCCTTAAGGGGTGGTGAAACTCTCACGACATTCTTGACATAAAAGATGGTAATACTCCAATGTAAAGAAGAACAATTGCTGGATAGCAAGGAACTCAAGGTATAACACAAAACAAGAACAAGTTTGTGTTGGAGGAAAGGTAGTAGAGTGGTCGATGATAACACTAATCATCGAGGGCAAGGATTGTCTTTCTCATCATGAATTCCATTGATATCCTGGAAGAGCTCAGAATGCTGATGATGATCATCACAAATTTTATTGAGAGGTTTCATGAAGATGTAATCGAACATCCACTACATCAAGTAAAAGGACTGATGCAGCAAAAGATTTTTTTTAACCACGGATACGACACCAGCTCGGAATCAAGCTTGTTGTTCAAGGTGGAATGATAAGACGAGGAAATCGACATAAGCGTAGCTCATCGTCAAAAATTGTGCTCTGGGAAGAAGGACCAGGTAGCACAGTTAAAATCGGCACAACAAGGATATAGCCAAACAGGCTAGGAATGACGTGATTGAGTTCAAACTCGTAAGTAATGAAGGTTACCAAGAGTTGTTTAATTGCGATGCGGACTCGAGTCAGTTATCGGTGTCTTAGAGTGTTTAATAACTCAGAGCCCGTGAAAAATTGGAATCAATGAGAATGTAGCACTTGATGAAGAACTCATAAGAAGTTATGCAGTTCCGTGATAATCTTGAGATACCAGGGGGGTAATACTCGACAACAAATCAAAGTGCTACATTCCTACAAATAGGACAAAAGATGTCATGCAAATAGTTTTCCATAAGCACGTGTAACTATTTACGGAATACATGCCTACATTACATTGATGAATTGGAACTAGTTCCGTGTCGCCCTAGGTTATGACTATTATATAATGAATACTATCCAACATTATCACCGGTCCAAATGCCTACAAGTTTTTCATATATTGTTCTTGCTAAGTTACTATTTCCGTTACTATTGTTACAACTACTACAAAGCTATTGGTGCTACCGTTATTGTTATTGTTGCTATCATTGCTAATGTTATGAAACTATCATACTACTGTGCTACGGATCACTTTGTTGCAGATATTTAGTCTTCAGGTGTGGTTGAATTGACAACTCAACTGCTAATACTTTCAAGTATTATTTGGATCCCCTTGTGTCGAATCAATAAATTTGGGTTGAATACTCTACCCTCGAAAACTGTTGTGATCCCCTATACTTGTAGGTTATCAAGACCTTTTTCTGGCGTTATTGCCGGGGAGCATAGCTATATATGTTGAGTCACTTGGGATTTATATTTGTTGATCAATATGAAGAATCTTAAGGATGATAGAACCAAGATCGTTCCCTCTAAGACGAGGCGGGGGTAAGTGATACGTCTCCAATGTATCTATAATTTTTTATTGTTCCATGCTATTATATTATCTGTTTTGGATGTTTTATATGCATTAATATGTCATTTCATATTATTTTTGGGACTAACCTATTAACCTAGAGCCCAGTGCTAGTTTCTGTTTTTTCCTTGTTTTTGAGTTTTGCAGAAAAGGAATACCAAACGGAGTCCAAACGGAATGAAACCTTCGCGATGATTTTTCTTGGACTAGAAGACAACCAAGAGACTTGGAGATGAAGTCGGAGGAGCCACGAGGCGGCCACAAGGACGGAGGGTGCGCCCCCACCCTTGTGGGCCCCCGTGACCCTCCGGAACTAATTCTTTCGCCTATATATTATCATATATCCCCAAACCACCAGAGGCATCCACGAAAACACTTTTTTGCCGCCGCAACCTTCTGTACCCGTGAGATCCCATCTAGGGACCTTTTCTGGCACCCTGCCGGTGGGGATTCAATCATGGAGGGCTTCTACATCAACTCTATCGCCCTTTCGATGAAGCATGAGTAGTTTACCACATACCTACGGGTCTATAGCTAGTAGCTAGATGTCTTCTTCTCTCTCTTTGGTTCTCAATACCATGTTCTCCTCGATGTTCTTGGAGATCTATTCGATGTAGTACTTTTCTTGCGGTGTGTTTGCCGAGATCCGATGAATTGTGGATTTGTGATCAGCTTATCTATGAATATTATTTGAATCTTCTCTGAATTCTTATATGCATGATTTGATATCTTTGTAATTCTCTTCGAACTATCGGTTTGGTTTGGCCAACTAGATTGGTTTTTCTTGCAATGGGGAAAGTGCTTAGCTTTGGGTTCAATCTTGCAGTGTCCTTTCCCAGTGACAGTAGGGGCAGCAAGGCATGTATTGTATTGTTGCCATCGAGTATAAAAGGATGGGGTTTTCATCATATTGCTTGAGTTAATTCCTCTACATCATGCCATCTTAGTTAATGCGTTACTCTGTTCTTTATAAACTTAATACTCTAGATGCATGCTGGATAGCGGTTGATGTGTGGATTAATAGTAGTAGATGCAGAATTGTTTCGGTCTACTTGACACGGACGTGATGCCTATATTCATGATCATTGCCTTAGATATCGTCATAACTTTGCGATTTTCTATCAATTGCTCGTCAGTAATTTGTTCACCCACCATATTATTTGCTATCTTGAGAGAAGCCTCTAGTGAAACCTATGGCCCCCGGGTCTATTTTTCATCATAAAAGTTTCCGATCTACTATTTTGCAATCTTTTACTTTCCGATCTACAAACCAAACATACCAAAAATATTTACTTTATCGTTTATCTATCTCTACCAGAGCTCACTTTTGCAAATAACCGTGAAGGGATTGACAACCCCCTTATCCCGTTGGGTGCAAGTTGTTTGATTGTTTTTGCAGCTATTCGGTGATTTGTGCGTTGTCTCTTACTGGATTGATACCTTGGTTCTCAAACCGAGGCTCTACTTTGCTGCATCACCCTTTCCTCTTCAAGGGAAAAACTAACGCAAGCTCAAGAAGTAGCAGTAAGGAACTGTTATCTAGATCTGCACTTGATTCACCTTTTGTTTTGAGTAAGCTCGCAACACCATCACCTATTATTAATCCTGATATGTCACAAGTAATTGATGATACTACTTCTGCTATGAATGATGCTATTGATGATCCTAGTACTTTGCTTGATAAGAATGTGCCACTAGGTGAATTTCTTGATGAATAACTTGCTGGAGCTAAAGATTGAGAATGCTGAAATTGATGAGATTACTAAAACTGATGAAGTTATTGAAACTAAAACTTATGAAACACCTGTTAGACCTTGCTCTCCTAGATATGAATTGCCTAAGGTGCCTGAGGGTTATGTTATGGATGGAGAAGTTTCTAGGGACTTTCTTACTTGTAAGGATAGAGATGATCTTAAGAAATTACTATGCAAGCTGAAAGAAAAATCTTTGAATGCTAGAACAAAATATGAACCTAAGTTTGCTACTTCGCCTATCTTTATTACTGATAAGGATTATGAATTACTTTGATTGAATCTGATCCTTTCCATGGCTATGAAACTGAAACTGTTGTGGCACGTCTTACTAAATTAAATGATATAGCCACCCTATTTTCTCATGATAAAAAAATCGCTAATACTATATTCTCAAGTTATTTCCTTTCTCATTAATGGTGATGCTTGGATATGGTACAATACTCTTGCTCCTGGTTGTGTGCGTGGTCCCCAGGATATGATTTATTACTTCTATGAAAAATATTTTCTTGCTCATAAGAAACAAGCTGCCTTACACGAAATATTTAACTTTGTGCAAATTGAAGAAGAGAGTCTCCCACAAGCTTGGGGAGGCTTCTCCAATTACTTAATGCTTTGCCTGATCATCCTCTTAAGAAAAATGAAATACTTGATATCTTCTATAATGGACTAACTGATGCTTCTAGGGACTACCTAGATGTTGTGCTGGTTGTGTTTTCAGGGAACAAACTATTGAACAAGCTGAAGAACTATTGAATGATATACGAAAGAACTATGATAATTGGACACTTCTTGAACCACCGCCTAAACCCACTCTGAAGAAGAGGGGTATTTTATTTCTTAGTCCTGGAGATATGCAGGAGGCAAAGAAATGTATGAAAGAAAAAGATATTAAAGCTGAAGATGTTAAGAATTTACTGCCTATTGAAGAAATGCATGATCTTGCCGCACCACCACATGTGGTAGACGTAAATTATTTTATAAAGTTTGATGAAGGTGATATTCCTTACAATAAATCTCCTAGTAAATGCTTGTATGAATTTGACAATTACATTATTAAGCAAGATCATTTTAATGCAAATGTTATGAGACAATTGAATGAAAGGCATACATGACTGATCGCTTGAGTGACTTGTTGTTTAGAATTGTTAATGATGTCAGAGGTTCTAGTAAACATGCTTCTATGGTCCAAAATTAGTTAGAACAAGTTGCTAAATCTCAAGGTGAATTGCTCAATGAAATGAATAATAATATGAATGATCATGCTGTTAGAGTAATGACTAGAGGGGGTAAATGAATTAGGAGCCACTTTATCCTGAAGGTCACCTTAAAAGAATTGAACATGACTCTCAAAGAATTAATGTTGATGCACCTAGTCCTTCTAAAAAGAAAAGGAAAAGGAAAAATGATAGGACTTTGCATACCTCTAGTGAACCTGAGGTAGAAAAACCTTCTGAGGATGGTGATGATGGTTCTATTTCTGATGCTGAAACCCAATCTGCTAATGAACATTCACCTAGTGATAATGATAGTGACAATGATGATGTTCATGTAGATGCTCAACCAGATAATGATAAAGAACCATATAATGATGTTGAAATAGAACATGTTGTTGATCTTGATAACCCACCTTCCAAAAATAAACATTATGATAAGAGAGATTTTGTTGCTAGAAAACATGGTAAAGAAAGAAAACCATGGGTTCCTAAACCCATGCCCTTTCCACCTAAACCATCTAACAAAAAAGTATGAGGAAGAATTTGAATGCTTTGCTGAAATGCTTAGGCCCAAATATATGAAAGATAGTAATAAAAGAAAAATACCAGAAGCTGAAATCTCCACCGTGCTTGCAAACTATTCTTTTAAGGATGTAGTACCTAAGAAATTAAGAGATCCGGGAATACCAACTATACCATGCTCCACTAAAAGAAATTATGTCAAAACTTCCTTGTGTGATTTAGGAGCCGGGGTTAGTGTTATGACTTTCTATTTATATAAAAGACTTGATTTGAATAAGCTCGCACCCACTGAAATATCATTGCAAATGGCTGATAAATCTACCGCTATACCTATCGGTAATTGTGAGGATGTGCCCGTTGTGGTTGCAAATGTTACTATCTTAACAGACTTTGTTATACTTGATATGCCCGAGGACGACAACATGTCGATTATCCTTGGTAGACCCTTTTTCAATACTGCAGGGGTTGTTATTGATTGTAACAAAAGCAGGGTCACTTTTCATGTCAATTGTAGTGAGCATATGGTGCACTTTCCGAAGAAACAAATTTCAAGTGAATGGTAGTAATGTTATTGAAAAGACTCCGACAATTACTATTGAAAGTTTTCAAATTTCTCTTCCTACTGTCAAAAAGAAATATGAGACATTTATTGTTGGGGAGATGCATATGCCCGTTGAGGTAGTGTTTTACGAAGATTCTTCAGGTTCATGCTAATCGAAAGTGGTTGTTAATAAGACTTGAGCAACCTTATTAATGGATTATTTTCGAGCGGCATGTGGTCGATGAATTTAGTAGGCACAATCTTCTGTACTCATTTTATATTTTATGATATTTTTAGTTAACTTCAATAAAATGCCACCGATATCATGTTTTCTGAATTATCCATGCAATAAAAAAGTGCCAAAAATGAAAGTGCTCAAAATAAGCAGAAATTTTAACATGATTTTTTTCTGAATATTTGAGAATTTCTGGCACTGAAAACACCACAGGAGGGTGCCCCGGGTGCCCACTAGGCACAAGGGCACGCCACACCCCTCTGGCGCACCACACCCCTCTGGCGCGCCCTGGTGGGCAGTGGGCCCCACAAGGGACCCCCTCACTTACTCTCTTACCTCACATCATCACTCACCTCCAGTAAAAATTGCTCTAGCTCTCTCTCTCTCTCTCATGTTCTTGCTCCCAAAGCTGAGATTTTTGATCTCTTTGCTCAGAGCTCTGTTTTCGAAACTGTTTTGGGGTATTTCTACTTGGTATGTGACTCCTCTATTGCTCCAATTAGTTTTTGCTTTAGTGGTTTATATTTTGAGTAATTAGCTACTCTTGGTGCTGCTGAAAATGAGCTTGCATGTTGAATTCTTTGAGTTTCAAGTAGTTTGAATTCGTGATATAGCTTCTAGACATCCATATGAGTAGTTGCTATCAGTTTTGTGAAGCTTTACTGATATCATTTTGTGACCCAAAAATTCTAGAAATTTGTTCATAGGAAAAATGGAAATTTTCCGGAGGAGCTCCTCAAAGCGGAATGCCAAGGGAGTCCTTGGTGAATCCTCAAATAGTGACCTCAACACTCGTCGTAAGGGGAAGGTCCGGCCGTGCGAATGGTCGCACATTGTCTTCATGAACAAAGCTAGATTCCACCAAGAGTGCATGACAATCATTGCAAATGTTGTACTTACCAACTTCCTCGCAAATGAGTGTGACCAACACCACCTCATTACAGATTCTTTTGTGCAAAATTTTCATTTCCTGAATAGGCTCGAACCCCCTGAGGTGCGCTCTGATTTATATTCTGAACATCATCAGATACCACTTGCTTAATTTTGAAGGAAATATGCCCTAGAGGCAATAATAAAGTTGTTATTTTATATTTCCTTATTCATGGTAAATGTTTATTATTCTTGCTAGAATTGTATTAATCGGAAACTTGATACATGTGTGGATACATAGACAAAACTACGTGTCCCTAGTATGCCTCTACTAGACTAGCTCGTTGATCAAAAGATGGTTAAGTTTCGTAGCCATGAACATGAGTTGTCATTTGATAACGGGATCACATCATTAGTAGAATGATGTGATGGACAAGACCCATCCGTTAGCTTAGCATAATGATCATTTAGTTTTATTGCTACTGCTTTCTTGATGTCAAATATATATTCCCCCGACTATGATATTATGCAACTCTCAGACACCAGAGGAATGCCTTGTGTGCTATCAAACGTCACAACGTAACTGGGTAATTATAAAGGTGCTCTACAGGTATCTCCAAAGGTGTTTGTTGGGTTGGCATAGATTAAGATTAGGAATTGTCACTCCGAGTATCGGAGAGGCTCTCTGGGCCCTCTCGGTAATGTACATCATATGAAGCCTTGCAAGAAATGTGACTAATGAGTTAGTTACGGGATGATGCACTACGAAACGAGTAAAGAGACTTGCCGGTAACGAGATTGAACTAGGTATAGAGATACCGACAATCGAATCTCGGGCAAGTAACATACTGATGACAAAGGGACTAGCAATGTTGACATTGCGGTTCGACCAATAAAGATCTTCGTAGAATATGTGGGAACCAACATGAGCATCCAAGTTCCGCTATTGGTTATTGACCGGAGAGGTGTCTCGGTCATGTCTACATACTTCTCAAACCCGTAGGGTCCGCACGCTTAATGTTCGATGACGATTGTGAAGGAAATATGCCCTAGAGGCAATAATAAAGTTATTATTTATTTCCTCATATCATGATAAATGTTTATTATTCATGCTAGAATTGTATTAATCGGAAACATGATACATGTGTGAATACATAGACAAACACATAGTCACTAGTATGCCTCTACTTGACTAGCTCATTAATCAAAGATGGTTATGTTTCCTAACCATAGACATGTGTTGTCATTTGATTAATGGGATCATATCATTAGGAGAATGATGTGATTGACATGACCCATTCCGTTAGCCTAGCACTTGATCGTTTAGTATATTGCTATTGCTTTCTTCATGACTTATACAAAGTTCCTGCAACTATGAGATTGTGCAACTCCCGTTTACCGGAAGAACACTTTGTGTGCTACCAAATGTCACAACGTAACTGGGTGATTATAAAGGTGCTCTACAGGTGTTTCCGAAGGTACATGTTGGGTTGGCATAATTCGAGATTAGGTTTTATCACTCCGATTGTCGGAGAGGTATCTCTGGGCCCTCTCGGTAATACTCATCACCTAAGCCTTGCAAGCATTGTAACTAATGAGTTAGTTATAAGATGATGTATTACAGAACGAGTAAAGAGACTTGCCGGTAACGAGATTGAACTAGGTATTGGATACCGACGATCAAATCTCGGGCAAGTAACATACCGATGACAAAGGGAACAACGTATGTTGTTATGCGGTTTGACCGATAAAGATCTTCGTAGAATATGTAGGAACCAATATGGGCATCCAGGTCCCGCTATTGGTTATTGACCGAGAATGGTTCTAGGTCATGTCTACATAGTTCTCGAACCCGTAGGGTCCGCACGCTTAACGTTACGATGACAGTTTTATTATGAGTTTAAAAGTTTTGATGTACCGAAGTTTGTTCGGAGTCCCGGATGTGATCACGGACATGACGAGGAGTCTCGAAATGGTCGAGACATAAAGATTGATATATTGGACGACTATATTCGGACATCGGAAGCGTTCCGGGTGATTTCGGAGAAAATAGGAGTGTCGGGGGGGGGGGGGGGGGTTACCGGAACCCCCCGGGAGAGTATTGGGCCTATGGGCCTTAGGGGAAAGGAGAGAGGGGCGGCCAACATGGGCCGCGCGCCCCCTCCCCCCTCTGGTCCGAATTGGACTAGGAGGGGGGGGCGGCACCCCCCCTTTCCTTCCCCCTCTCCCCCTTCCTTCCCCCTCCTAGTAGGAGTAGGAAAGGAGGAGTCCTACTCCTACTAGGAGGAGGATTCCTCCTCCCTTGGCGCGCCCAAAGGGGCCGGCCGGCCTCCCCCCTTGCTCCTTTATATACGGGGGCAGGGGGGCACCCCATAGACACACACAAGTTGATCTACGAATCGTTCCTTAGCCGTGTGCGGTGCCCCCCTCCACCATATTCCACCTCGGTCATATCGTCGCGAAGTTTAGGCGAATCCCTGCGCCGGTAGAACATCATCATCGTCACCACGCCGTCGTGCTGATGGAACTCATGTCCGGAGCTCGGCTGGATCGGAGGCCGGAGATCATCATCGAGCTGAACGTGTGCTGAACTCGGAGGCTCCGTACGTTCGGTGCTTGGATCGGTCGGATCGTGAAGACGTACGACTACATCAACCGCGTTGTGCTAACGCTTCCACTTACGGTCTACGAGGGTACGTGGACGAACACTCTCCCCTCTTGTTGCTATGCCATCACCATGATCTTGCATGTGCGTAGGAATTTTTTTGAAATTACTACGTTCCCCAACAGTGGCATCCGAGCCTAGGTTTTATGTGTTGATGTTATATGCATGAGTAGAACACAAGTGAGTTGTGGTCGATACAAGTCATACTGCTTACCAGCATGTCATACTTTGGTTCGGCGGTATTGTGAGATGAAGCGGCCCGGACCGACATTACGCGTACGCTTACGCGAGACTGGTTTCACTGTTACGAGCACTCGTGCTTAAAGGTGGCTGGCGGGTGTCTGTCTCTCTCACTTTAGTTGAACCGAGTGTGGCTACGCCCGGTCCTTGCGAAGGTTAAAACAACACCAACTTGACGAACTATCGTTGTGCTTTTTGATGCGTAGGTAAGAACGGTTCTTGCTCAGCCCGTAGCAGCCACGTAAAACTTGCAACAACAAAGTAGAGGACGTCTAACTTGTTTTTGCAGGGCATGTTGTGATGTGATGTGGCCAAGACGTGATGCTATATTTTATTGTATGAGATGATCATGTTTTGTAACTGAAGTTATCGGCAACTGGCAGGAGCCATATGGTTGTCGCTTTATTGTATGAAATGCGAACGCCCTGTAATTGCTTTACTTTATCACTAAGCGGTAGCGATAGTCGTAGAAGCAATAGATGGCATAACGACAACGTTGCTATGATGGAGATCAAGGTGTCGCGCCGGTGACGATGGTGATCACGATGGTGCTTCGGAGATGGAGATCACAAGCACAAGATGATGATGGCCATATCATATCACTTATATTGATTGCATGTGATGTTTATCCTTTATGTATCTTATCTTGCTTTGATTGACGGTAGCATTTTAAGATGATCTCTCACTAAAATTATCAAGAAGTGTTCTCCCTGAGTATGCACCGTTGCCAAAGTTCGTCGTGCCCAGACACCACGTGATGATCGGGTGTGAAAAGCTCTACGTCCATCTACAACGGGTGCAAGCCAGTTTTGCACACACGGAATACTCAGGTTAAACTTGACGAGCCTAGCATATGCAGATATGGCCTCGGAACACAGAGACCGAAAGGTCGAGCGTGAATCATATAGTAGATATGATCAACATAGTGATGTTCACCATTGAAAACTACTCCATCTCACGTGATGATCGGTTATGGTTTAGTTGATTTGGATCACGTAATCACTTAGATGACTAGAGAGATGTCTGTCTAAGTGGGAGTTCTTAAGTAATATGATTAATTGAACTTAAAATTATCATGAACTTAGTACCTGATAGTATTTTGCTTGTCTATGTTTATTTGTAGATAGATGGCTCGTGCTGTTGTTCCGTTGAATTTTAATGCGTTCCTTGAGAAAGCAAAGTTGAAAGATGATGGTAGCAATTACACAGACTGGGTCCGTAACCTGAGGATTATCCTCATTGCTGCACAGAAAAGTTACATCCTGGAAGCACCGCTGGGTGCCAGGCCTGCTGCTGATGCAACTGACGACGTGAAGAACGTCTGGCAGAGCAAAGCTGATGACTACTCTATAGTTTAGTGTGCCATGCTTTACGGCTTAGAACCGGGTCTTCAACGACATTTTGAACGTCATGGAGCATATGAGATGTTCCAGGAGTTGAAGTTAATATTTCAAGCAAATGCCCGGATTGAGAGATATGAAGTCTCCAATAAGTTCTATAGCTGCAAGATGGAGGAGAATAGTTCTGTCAGTGAACACATACTCAGAATGTCTGGGTATAATAATCACTTGATTCAACTAGGAGTTAATCTTCTTGATGATAGTGTCATTGACAGAATTCTCCAATCACTGCCACCAAGCTACAAGAGCTTTGTGATGAACTATAATATGCAAGGGATGAACAAGACTATTCCCGAGCTCTTTGCAATGCTAAAAGCTGCGGAGGTAGAAATCAAAAAGGAGCATCAAGTGTTGATGGTCAACAAGACCACTAGTTTCAAGAAAAAGAGCAAAGGGAAGAAGAAGGGGAACTTCAAAAAGAACGGCAAGCAAGTTGCTGCCCAAGAGAAGAAACCCAAGTCTGGACCTAAGCCTGAAACTGAGTGCTTCTACTGCAAGTAGACTGGTCACTGGAAGCGGAACTGCCCCAAGTATTTGGCGGATAAGAAGGATGGCAAAGTGAACAAAGGTATATGTGATATACATGTTATTGATGTGTACCTAACTAGAGCTCGTAGTAGCACCTGGGTATTTGATACTGGTTCTGTTGCTAATATTTGCAACTCGAAACAGGGACTACGGAATAAGCGAGCACTGGCCAAGGACGAGGTGACGATGCGCGTGGGAAACGGTTCCAAAGTCGATGTGATCGCGGTCGGCACGCTACCTCTACATCTACCTTCGGGATTAGTTTTAGACCTGAATAATTGTTATTTGGTGCCAGCGTTGAGCATGAACATTATATCTAGATCTTGTTTAATGCGAAACGGTTATTCATTTAAATCAGAGAATAATGGTTGTTCTATTTATATGAGTAATATCTTTTATGGTCATGCACCCTTGAAGAGTGGTCTATTTTTATTAAATCTCGATAGTAGTGATACACATATTCATAATGTTGAAGCCAAAAGATGCAGAGTTGATAATGATAGTGCAACTTATTTGTGGCACTGCCGTTTAGGTCATATAGGTGTAAAACGCATGAAGAAACTCCATACTGATGGACTTCTGGAATCACTTGATTACGAATCACTTGGTACTTGCGAACCGTGCAACATGGGCAAGATGACTAAAACACTGTTCTCCGGTACTATGGAGAGAGCAACAGATTTGTTGGAAATCATACATACAAATGTGTGTGGTCTGATGAATGTTGAGGCTCGTGGCGGATATCGTTATTTTCTCACCTTCACAAATGATTTGAGCAGATATGGGTATATCTACTTAATGAAGCACAAGTCTGAAACATTTGAAAAGTTCAAAGAATTTCAGAGTGAAGTGAAAAATCATCATAACAAGAAAATAAAGTTTCTACGATCTGATCGTGGAGGAGAATATTTGAGTTACGAGTTTGGTTTACATTTGAAACAATGCGGAATAGTTTCGCAACTCACGCCACCCGGAACACGACAACGAAATGGTGTATCCGAACGTCGTAATCGTACTTTACTTGATATGGTGCGATCTATGATGTCTCTTACCGATTTACCGCTATCGTTTTGGGGTTATGCTTTAGAGACGGCCGCATTCACATTAAATAGGGCACCATCAAAATCCGTTGAGACGACGCCTTATGAACTGTGGTTTGGCAAGAAACCAAAGTTGTTGTTTCTTAAAGTTTGGGGCTGCGATGCTTATGTGAAGAAACTTCAACCAGATAAGCTCGAACCCAAATCGGAGAAAAGTGTCTTCATAGGATACCCAAAAGAGACTGTTGGGTACACCTTCTATCACATATCCGAAGGCAAGACATTCGTTGCTAAGAATGGATCCTTTCTAGAGAAGGAGTTTCTCTCGAAAGAAGTGAGTGGGAGGAAAGTAGAACTTGATGAGATAACTGTATCTACTCCCTTATTGGAAAGTAGTTCATCACGAGAACCGGTTCCTGTGACGAATACACCAATTAGTGAGGAAGCTAATGATATTGATCATGAAACTTCAGATCAAGTTTCTACTGAACCTCGTAGGTCTACCAGAGTAAGATCCGCACCAGAGTGGTACGGTAATCCTATTCTGGAAGTCATGTTACTTGACCATGATGAACCTACGAACTATGAGGAAGCGATGATGAGCCCAGATTCCGCAAAATGGCTAGAGGCCATGAAATCTGAGATGGGATCCATGTATGAAAACAAAGTATGGACTTTGGTTGACTTGCCCAATGATCGGCAAGCCATTGAGAATAAATGGATCTTTAAGAAGAAGACTGACGCTGATGGTAATGTAACTGTCTATAAAGCTCGACTTGTTGCAAAAGGTTTTCGACAAGTTCGAGGGGTTGACTACGATGAGACTTTCTCACCCGTAGCGATGCTTAAGTCTGTCCGAATCATGTTAGCTATTGCTGCATTTCATGATTATGAAATTTGGCAAATGGATGTCAAGACTGCATTCTTGAATGGATTTCTAGAAGAAGAGTTGTATATGATGCAGCCGGAAGGTTTTGTTGATCCAAAAGGTGCTAACAAAGTGTGCAAGCTCCAGCGTTCCATTTATGGACTGGTGCAAGCATCTCGGAGTTGGAATAAACGCTTTGAGAGTGTGATCAAAGCATATGGTTTTATACAGACTTTTGGAGAAGCCTGTATTTACAAGAAAGTGAGTGGGAGCTCTGTAGCATTTCTAATTTTATATGTAGATGACATATTATTAATTAGAAATGATATAGAATTTCTGGATAGCATAAAGGGATACTTGAATAAAAGTTTTTCAATGAAAGACCTCGGTGAAGCTTCTTACATATTGGGCATCAAGATCTATAGAGATAGATCAAGACGCTTAATAGGACTTTCACAAAGCACATACCTTGACAAAATTTTGAAAAGTTCAAAATGGATCAGGCAAAGAAAGGATTCTTGCCTGTGCTACAAGGTGTGAAGTTGAGTCAAACTCAATGCCCGACCACAGCAGAAGATAGAGAGAAAATGAAAAATGTTCCCTATGCTTCAGCCATAGGCTCTATCATGTATGCAATGCTGTGTACTAGACCTGACGTATGCTTAGCAATAAGCTTGGCAGGAAGGTACCAAAGTAATCCAGGAGTGGATCACTGGACAGCGGTCAAGAACATCCTGAAATACCTGAAAAGGACTAAGGATATGTTTCTCGTATATGGAGGTGACAAAGAGCTAGTCGTAAATGGTTACGTCGATGCAAGCTTTTACACTGATCCGGACGATTCTATATCGCAAACCGGATACGTGTTTTTATTAAACGGTGGAGCTGTAAGTTGGTGCAGTTCTAAACAAAGCGTCGTGGCGGGATCTACATGTGAAGCGGAATACATAGCTGCTTCGGAAGCAGCAAATGAAGGAGTCTGGATGAAGGAGTTCATTTCCGATCTAGGTGTCATACCTAGTGCATCGGGACCAATGAAGATTTTCTGTGACAATACTGGTGCAATTGCCTTGGCAAAGGAATCCAGATTTCACAAGAGGACCAAGCACATCAAGAGTCGCTTCAATTCCATTCGGGACCAAGTCCAAGTGGGAGACATAGAGATTTGCAAGATACATACGGATCTGAATGTTGCAGACCCGTTGACTAAGCCTCTCTCACGAGCAAAACATGATCAGCACCAAGACTCCATGGGTGTTAGAATCATTACTATGTAATCTAGATTATTGACTCTAGTGCAAGTGGGAGACTGAAGGAAATATGCCCTAGAGGCAATAATAAAGTTATTGTTTATTTCCCCATATCATGATAAATGTTTATTATTCATGCTAGAATTGTATTAACCGGAAACATGATACATGTGTGAATACATAGACAAACACATAGTCACTAGTATGCCTCTACTTGACTAGCTCATTAATCAAAGATGGTTATGTTTCCTAACCATAGACATGTGTTGTCATTTGATTAATGGGATCACATCATTAGGAGAATGATGTGATTGACATGACCCATTCCGTTAGCCTAGCACTTGATCGTTTAGTATATTGCTATTGCTTTCTTCATGACTTATACAAAGTTCCTGCAACTATGAGATTGTGCAACTCCCGTTTACCGGAAGAACACTTTGTGTGCTACCAAACGTCACAACGTAACTGGGTGATTATAAACATGCTCTACAGGTGTTTCCGAAGGTACATGTTGGGTTGGCATAATTCGAGATTAGGTTTTGTCACTCCGATTGTCGGAGAGGTATCTCTGGGCCCTCTCGGTAATACTCATCACCTAAGCCTTGCAAGCATTGTAACTAATGAGTTAGTTATAAGATGATGTATTACAGAACGAGTAAAGAGACTTGCCGGTAACGATATTGAACTAGGTATTGGATACCGACGATCAAATCGCGGGCAAGTAACATACCGATGACAAAGGGAACAACATATGTTGTTATGCGGTTTGACCGATAAAGATCTTCGTAGAATATGTAGGAACCAATATGGGCATCCAGGTCCCGCTATTGGTTATTGACCGAGAATGGTTCTAGGTCATGTCTACATAGTTCTCGAACCCGTAGGGTCCGCACGCTTAACGCTTAATGCCCCATTATGAGTTTATAAGTTTTGATATACCGAAGTTTGTTCAGAGTCCGGATGTGATCACGGACATGACGAGGAGTCTCAAAATGGTCGAGACATAAAGATTGATATATTGGACGACTATATTCGGACACCGGAAGCGTTCCGGGTGATTCCGGAGAAAACCGGAGTGCCGGGGGGGGGGGGGGGGGGGGGGTTACCGGAACCCCCTGGGAGAGTATTGGGCCTATGGGCCTTAGGGGAAAGGAAAGAGGGGCGGCCAACATGGGCCACGCGCCCCCTCCCCCTCTGGTCCGAATTGGACTAGGAGGGGGGGCGGCGCCCCCCCTTTCCTTCCCCCTCTCCCCCTTCCTTCCCCCTCCTAGTAGGATAGGAAAGGAGGAGTCCTACTCCTACTAGGAGGAGGATTCCTCCTCCCTTGGCGCTCCCAAAGGGGCCGGCTGGCCTCCCCCCTTGCTCCTTTATATACGGGGGCAGGGGGCACCCCATAGACACACACAAGTTGATCTACGGATCGTTCCTTAGCCGTGTGCGGTGCCTCCCTCCACCATATTCCACCTCGGTCATATCGTCGCGGAGTTTAGGCGAAGCCCTGCGCCGGTATAACATCATCATCGTCACCACGCCGTCGTGCTGATGGAACTCATCTCCGGAGCTCGGCTGGATCGGAGGCCGGAGATCGTCATCGAGCTGAACGTGTGCTGAACTCGGAGGCTCCGTACGTTCGGTGCTTGGATCGATCGGATCGTGAAGACGTATGACTACATCAACCGCGTTGTGCTAACGCTTCCGCTTACGGTCTACGAGGGTACATGGACGAACACTCTCCCCTCTCATTGCTATGCCATCACCATGATCTTGCGTGTGCATAGGAATTTTTTTGAAATTACTACGTTCCCCAACAGATTGGTATTATATGAGTTATGTGTTTTCGTGACCGAAGGTTGTTCAGAGTACCGGATGAGATCACGGATGTGACAAGGAGTCTCGAAATGGTTTAGACATAAAGATTGATATATTGGACCATGTTATTCGGACACCGAAGTGTTCCGGGTGGTTTTGGGTAAAAACGGAGTGCCGAAAGGGTTACCGGAACCCCAGGGGGACTAATGGTGAGGAGCCTCAAAATGGTCGAGAGGTAAAGATTGATATGTTGAAAGGTTACATTCGGATACCGAAATGGTTTCGGGAAGTTTCGAATAATTTTCGGAGTACCGGGAGGTTTCCGGAACCCCCCGGGGAAGTAATGGGCCAACATGGGCCACGGGAGAGAGTGGAGATAGCCCATAAGGGGTGGCCGCCCCCCCCCCATGGGAGTTCGAATTGGACTAGGGGAGGGGGCGGCGCCCCCCTTTCCCTTTCCTACTCCCTCTCCCTTCCCCCTTTGCTACTCCGGAAAGAAGGAAAAAAAGGGGGGCGAATCCTACTAGGAATGGAGTCCTAGTAGGACTCCCCCCCATGGCGCGGCCCTTGGTGGCCGGCCTTCTCCTCCCCTCCTTTATATACGGGGGCAGGGGGCACCCCAAAGACAACATTGTCTTAGCCGTGTGCGGTGCCCCCTTCACCGTTTACTCCTCCGATAGTATAATCATAGTGCTTAGGCGAAGCCCTGCGCGGATCACATCACCAACACTGTTATCATGTCGTCGTGCTGACGGAACTCATTGACTCCATCGACACTCTGCTGTATCAAGAGATCGAGGGACGTCATCGAGCTGAATGTGTGCAGAACTCGGAGGTGTCGTACGTTCGGTACTTGATCGGTTGATTCGAGAAGACGTTCGAATACATCAACCGCGTTAAGTTAACATTTCCGCTTTCGGTCTATGAGGGTACATGGACACACTCTCCCCCTCTCATTGCTATGCATGTCCTAGATAGATCTTATGTGAGCGCAGGAATTTTTTGAAATTGCATGCTACGTTTCCCAACAGTGGCATCTGAGCTAGGTCTATGCGTAGATGATATGCATGAGTAGAGCACAAAGAGTTGTGGGCAGTGATCGTCATACTGCTTACCACCAATGTATTATTTTGATTCGGCGGTATTGTTGGATGAAGCGGCCCGGACCAACCTTACATGACTGCGTTCATGAGACCAGTTCGACCGACATACATACAACTAGTTTTGCATAAAGGTGGCTGGTGGGCGTCTGTTTCTCCAACTTTAGTTGAATCAAATTTGACTGCGGCCGGTCCTTGTGAAGGTTAAAACAACAAACTTGATAAATCACCGGTGTGGTTTTTGTGCCGTAGGTATGTACGGTTCATGCTACCAGCCCGTAGCATCCACGTAAAACTTGCAACAAACAAAGTAGAGGACGTCTAACTTAATTTTTGCAGGGCATGTTGTGATATGATATGGTCAAGACATGATGTGACATAAAGATTGTTGTATGAGATGATCATGTTTTATAAAATTTATCGGCAACTGGCAGGATCCATATGGTTGTCGCTTTATTGTATGAAATACAAGCGCTATGTAATTGCTTTACTTTATCACTAAGCGATAGCGATAGTCGTAGAAGCAATGGTTGGTGAGACGACTGATGACCCACAAGTATAGGGGATCTATCGTAGTCCTTTTGATAAGTAAGTGTGTCGAACCTAACGAGGAGCAGAAGGAAATGATAAGCGGTTTTCAGTAAGGTTTTCTCTGCAAGCACTGAAATTGTAGGTAATAGATAGTTTTGTGATAAGATAAATTGTAACGGGTAACAAGCAATGAAAGTAAATAAAGTGCAGCAAGGTGGCCCAATCCTTTTTGTAGCAAAGGACAAGCCTGGACAATTTCTTATAATGAGAAAAGAGCTCCCAAGGACACATGGGAATTATCGTCAAGCTAGTTTTCATCACGCTCATATGATTCGCGTTTGGTACTTTGATAATTTGGTATGAGGGTGGACTGGTGCTTGGGTGCTGCCCTTACTTGGACAAGCATCCCACTTATGATAAACCCCTATTGCAAGCATCCGCAACTACAAAAGAAGTATTAAGGTAAACCTAACCACATCATTAAACATATGGATCCAAATCAGCCCCTAACGAAGCAACACATAAACTAGGGTTTAAGCTTCTGTCACTCTAGCAACCCATCATCTACTTATTACTTCCCAATGCCTTCCTCTAGGCCCAAATAATGGTGAAGTGTCATGTAGTCGACATTCACATAACACCACCAGAGGAAAGACAACATACATCTCATCAGAATATTGAACGAATACCAAATTCACATGACTACTAATAGCAAGACTTCACCCATGTCCTCTGGAACAAATGTAACACACGGCTAAAACAATTGTCAACTTGTGTGTTCTAGGGTGCCCCCTTGCCCCCGTATATAAAGGAGCAAGGACGGAGGCCGGCCTGCCCCTGTAGGCGCGCCCCAAGAGGGGAGTCCTACTAGGACTACTAGTCCTAGTAGGATTCCACCAAGAGGGGAAGAGGGGGAAGGAAAGGGGGCGCCGCCCCCCTTCCTTGTCCTATTCGGACTCATGGGGAGGGGGCGTGCAGCCTGCCCTGGCCGCCCCTCTCTCTCTCCGCTAAGGCCAATCGAGGCCCATTAGTTCCCCCGGGGTTTCTGATAACCCTCCGGCACTCCCGTTTTATCTAAAACTTCTCTGGAACACTTCTGGTGTCCGAATATAGTCGTCCAATATATCAATCTTTATGTATCGACCATTTCGAGACTCCTCTCATGTACGTGATCACATCCGGGACTCCGAACAATCTTCAGTACATCATATCACATAAACTCATAATACCAATCGTCATCGAACATTAAGCATGCAGACCCTACGAGTTCGAGAACTATGTAGACATGACCGAGACTCACTTCCGGTCAATAACCAATAGCGGAACCTAGATGCTCATATTGGTTCCTACATATTCTGTGAAGATCTTTATCGGTCAAACCGCATAACAACATACGTTGTTCCCTTTGTCATCGGTATGTTACTTGCCTTAGATTCGATCGTCGGTATCATCATACCTAGTTCAATCTCATTACCGGCAAGTCTCTTTACTCATTCTGTAATACTTCATCCCGCAACTAACTCATTAGTTACAATGCTTGCAAGGCTTATAGTGATGAGAATTACCGAGAGGGCCCAGAGATACCTCTCCGAAACATGGAGTGACAAATCCTAATCTCAATATATGCCAACCCAACAAACACCTTCAGAGACACCTGTAGAGCACTTTTATAATCACCCATGGACGTTGTGACGTTTGGCAGCACACAAAGTGTTCCTCCGGTATTCGGGAGTTGCATAATATCATAGTCTGAGGAACTTATATAAGTCATGAAGAAAGCAGTAGCAATGAAACTAACACGATTATAATGCTAAGCTAACGGATGGGCCATGTCCATCACATCATTCTCCTAATGATGTGACCCCGTTTATCAAATGACAACACATGTCTATGGTTAGGAAACATAACCATCTTTGATTAACGAGCTAGTCAAGTAGAGGCATACTAGGGACTATATGTTTTGTCTATGTATTCACACATGTACTAAGTTTCCGGTTAATACAATTCTAGCATGAATAATAAACATTTATCATGAATTAAGGAAATAAGTAATAACTTTATTATTGCCTCTAGGGGCATATTTCCTTCAGTCTCCCACTTGCACTTGAGTCAATAATCTAGATTACATTGTAATGATTCTAACACCCATGGAGCTTTGGTGTTGATCATGTTTTGCTCGTGGAAGAGGCTTAGTCAACGGGTCTGCAACATTCAGATCCATGTGTATCTTGTAAATCTCTATGTCCCCTTCCGACACTTGATGACAGATGGAATTGAAGCGTCTCTTGATGTGCTTGGTTCTCTTGTGAAATCTGGACTCCTTTGCCAAGGCAATTGCACCAGTATTGTCACAGAAGATTTTCATTGGACCCGATGCACTAGGTATGACACCTAGATCGGATATGAACTCCTTCATCCAAACTCCTTCATTCGCTGCTTTCGAAGCAGCAATGTACTCCGCTTCACACGTAGATCCCGTCATGACACTCTCCTTGGAACTACACCAACTGACAGCTCCTCCATTCAATAGAAATACGTATCCGGTTTGAGACATAGAGTCATCTGGATCAGTGTCAAAGCTTGCATCGACATAACCGTTTACGACGAGCTCTTTTTCACCTCCATAAACGATAAACATATCCTTAGTCCTTTTTAGGTATTTCAGGATGTTCTTGACCATTGTCCAGTGCTCCACTCCGAGATCACTTTGGTACCTCCCTGCTATGCTTATAGCAAGACATACATCAGGTCTGGTACATGATAATCCCCAAGTGCAGGGAATCATCGTAGCAATTCCCAAAGGTGGAAGTGCTAAGTATGGAGTGTCGAACCCACAAGGAGCCAAAGGTAAGATCAATATTCTCTCAAGCCCTATCTGCCACTGATACGACTCTACGTGCACCGAACGTTTGCTTCCAAGAAATAAAACTGTGTTGTGGGTATAAAGAGGATAACTTTGTATGATATCGGAGAGCTAAAATATAAAAGTAGGTGCTGTTATCATAACTTTAGAATATATTACTAAATAATATAAATAGCGAGTGTGGAATAATGGTGGATCGGTGTGCGGAATTGTCCTAGGCAATTGTTAACAAGACCGGTAGTCGTCATTGCAATTTCATATGAGGGAGAGGCATAAGCTAACATACTATATCTACTTGGATCATATGCACTTATGATTGGAACTCTAGCAAGCGTCCGCAACTACTAAAGATCATTAAGGTAAAACCCAACCATAGCATTAAAGCATCAAGTCCTCTTTATTCCCATACGCAACAACCCCCTTACTCGAGTTTGTGTTTTAGTCACTCACCAACCCACTATAAGCGAATCATGAACGTATTCCAACACCCTACAGCGGTAATCCCTCACGCTTGCGCGACATGGAGGGCACCATAGGACAACACCAAGATAAAACATACAACTCATACCAATCTAGACCATCAATCAACCCAAGGACAAAAGATATCTACTCAAAACATCATAGGATGGCAACACATCATTGAATCATAATATGCGGCATAAAGCACCATGTTCAAGTAGGGATTACAGCGGGGTGCGGGAGAGTGGACCGCGTAAAAGAGATGAGGATGGTGATGTTGATGAGGAAGATCACTGCGGCGATGATTCCCCTCCTCATGGCACTCCGGTGCCACCAAGAGAGAGGAGGAGAGGTTCTCCCCCTTGTGCTTCCTCCTCCATGGCCTCCACCCTCTGGTCCTTGGCCTTCATGGTGATGATGTCCCCTCTAGGATACTCCTCCATGGCCTCCGGTGATGATGGCCCCCTCCGGCAGGGTGCCAGAGAAGGCCTAGATTGATTTCTCGTGGCTACAGAGGCTTGTGGCGCTGGAACTTCCGATCTAGGTTATTTCCCGAAGGTTTCTGTATTTATAGGAATTTTTGGCGTAGGTTTCAAGTCAGGCGGGTCTCCGGGCTATCCACGAGATAGGGGGCGCGCCATAGGGGGTGGGTGCGCCCCCCACTCTCGTGGGCAGCCCGGGACTCTTCTGGCCCAACTCCGATGCTCCGTGGTCTTCTTTTGGTCCATAAAAAACCTCAAAAATTGGCACGTCAATTGGACTCCGTTTGGTATTCCTTTTCTGTAAAACTCAAAAACAAGGAGAAAACAGAAACTGGCACTGGGCTCTAGGTTAATAGGTTAGTCCCAAAAATCATATAAAATGACATATAAATGCATATAAAACATCATAGATGGATAATATAATAGCATGAATACTTCATAAATTATAGATACGTTGGAGACGTATCAGCATCCCCAAGCTTAATTCCTTCTCGTCCTCGAGTAGGTAAATGATAAAAGAAATAATTTATGAAGTGTGAATGCTAGCAGGTGCACAAGTTTGATCAATGATAATTTCAATCACCTTTTCTAGCATCAATATGTGTCATAATAGTAGCTTATCTCATAAAAATTTTCATGATTAAGTAACAATCTATTCACAATGTCAAGTATGGTTCAGAAACTTCATTGAGAACTAACAAACTAAAATCTCAGTCACTGAAGCTATATTGTTCAGAAACTTCTCGTCCCCCATTTATCATAACATCAGAAAGAGTCAAGAATAGAGCTTTTCAGCAAGTCCACATACTCAACTATCATATAGTCTTCTACAATTGCTAACACTCACGCAATACTTGTGGTTATGGAGTTTCAGCCGGACACTGAGAAAGATAGGGGCTTATTGTGTTGCCTCCCAACGTATTCACCTTTAGGTGATGTCAACAATAATAGCCCATGCTAACTTACATCCAACTGGATATATATATCATGATCTTTCAAACACGAGGAGCTTGCAAAAGGATAAAATGAAAAAGGGAAAGGTGAGGATCACCTTGAGTCAAGCATAAAGTAAAAACATAAAGTAAAAGATAGGCCCTTCGTAGAGGGAAGCAGAGGTTGTCATGTGCATTTAGGGTTGGATGCATAAAATCTTAATGCAAAAGAACGTCACTTTATATTGCCCCTTGTATGTGGACCTTTATTATGCAGTCCGTCACTTTTATTGCTTCCACAACAAGATCGTACAGAGCTTATTTTCTCTGCACTAATAAGTCATACATATTTAGATAGCAATTTTTATTGCCTGCAACATGACAACTTACTTGAAGGATCTTACTCAATCCATAGGTAGATATGGTGGACTGTCATGGCAAAACTGGGTTTAAGGATATTTGGAAGCACAAGTAGTATCTCTACTTGGTGCAAGGAATTTGGCTAGCATGAGGGGGAAGGGCAAGCTCAACATATTTGGAATGTCAATGATAATATACTTTAACTGAGATGTGAGAAAACATAAACCATTACGTTGTCTTCCTTGTCCAACGTCAACTCTTTTAGCATGTCATACTTAATGAGTGCTCCCAATCATAAAAGATGTCCAAGATAATATATTTGTATGTGAACCTCACTTTCCTTATTACTTCCTATTAATTGCAACGATGACCAAAACTACGTTTTCCAACTCTCAACAACTTTTATGCCTCATACTCTTTATATGTGAAGTCATTACTATCCATGTTATAAGCATATGAAACATATAGAAATTCAGATTTATGACATTCAATTCATTCCCCCATTTACTCATAGGATATACATGAAGCACATGAGTAAATGACAAACTACTCCAAAAGATATGAGTGAGGGACACTGAGTAGTCAAATAATTAACTAGCCATGGGAGGGTTCCTTTTTTATTCAATATTTCAGATCCAATGACTTTATTCAAACAGCAAGTAAAATTGAAAATACGCTCCAAGCAAAACACATATCATGTGACGAATAAAAATATAGCTCCGAGTAAGGTATACCGATAGTTTTGAAGACGAAAGAGGGGATGCCTTCCGGGGCATCCCCAAGCTTAGGCGCTTGAGTCTTCCTTGAATATTACCTTGGGGTGCCTTGGGCATCCCCAAGCTTAGGGTCTTCCCACTCCTTATTCTCCTCGTATCGATATCTCACCCAAAACTTGAAAAATTCAACCACACAAAACTTAATGGAACTTCGTGAGATAGGTTAGTATGATAAAGAGTAAACCATTCACTTTGGTGCTGTAAAAGACAAGGTTCATAATTGTTTTCACACAATGCCTACTGTAACATATCATTTCTACAATTTATATTGCGAAATATAAGCCATAGAAACTAGAAAACAAGCAAACTATGCGATGAAAACAGAATCTGTCAGAAACAGAACAGTCTGTAATGATCTGAGCACTAATCATACTTCTGCTACTCCAAAAATTATGAAATAAATTGGTGGACGTGAGGAATTTGTCTATTAATCTTATGCAAAAATAATCAACTCAAAAGCACTCTTCTGTAAAAAAATGACAGCTAATCTCGTGAGCGTAAAGTTTCTGTTTTTTACAGCAAGATCACATTAACTCTCACCCAAGTCTTCCCAAAGGTCTTACTTGGCACTTTATTGAAACAAAAGCTATAAAACATGATTACTACAGTAGCTTAATCATGTAGACACACAAAAACAGTAAGGGAAATATTGGGTTGTCTCCTAACAAGCGCTTTTCTTTAATGCCTTTTAGCTAGGCATGATGATTTCAATGATGCTCACATAAAAGATAAGAGTTGAAACATAAAAAGAGCATCATGAAGAATATGACTAGCACATTTAAATCTAACCCACTTCCTATGCCTAGGGATTTTGTGAGAACACAATTTATAGGAACAAGAATCAACTAGCATAGGAAGGCAAAACAAGTTTAACTTCAAAACTTTACGCACATAGAGAGGAAACTTGATATTATTGCAACTCCTACAAGCATATATTCCTCCCTCATAATAGTTTTCAGTAGCATCATGGATGAGAACTTTTTTCTCATACTCAATTGAAACCTCTTCCGAAATAGTGGAATACTAACTAAAGTTGACACTCTTCCAAATCCACTTTCATAAATATCACACTAAGATTCAACACCCTCCAAGATAGTGGGATCACTAATTCCTAAAGTTGACACTCTTCCAAACCCACTTTAATTTAAGGTATGATTCATACTCCAAAATATATAAGTGAAGTTCATGGAGCATTCTACAATTAATATAGACTAAACAACGTCCAAGCTCAAACTATATAAGTGATGCACATGAAGCATTCTATAAAACCACACTCAAACGATTTAAGTGAAGCACAAAGAGCAATTCTATAAGATCATACTTAAAAGATATAAGTGAAGCACATGAAGTATTCTATAAATCAATGAAGAGCCATCTCATACTAGCATGATTCTTAAATAAAAACACGAAGGACACAAGTCATGTGAACAAAACAAAAACCGAGGTATACCGATATCTGTCGAAGAAGAAAGATGGGATGCCAACCGGGGCATCCCCAAGCTTAGATGCTTGAGTATCCTTTAAAATATTTACTTGGGGTGCCTTGGGCGTCCCCAATCTTGAACTCTTGTCTCTCTTTATTCTTCTCACATCGGTAACTCCTCGTTCTCCAAACACTTCATTCACAAAAACTTAAACAAAAACTTTGTGAGATCCGTTAGTGTAATAAAGCAAACTACCACTTTAAGGTACTGTAATTAACTTATTCTTTATCTATATTGGTGTTATACCTACTATATTCCAACTTCTCTATGGTTCATACCCTTACATACTAGCCATAGATGCATCAAAATAAGCAATCAACACAAGAAAGACAGAATCTGTCATGAACAGGACAGTCTGTAGTAATCTGGAAGTTTAGTAAACTTCCGTAACTCCAAAAATTATGAAATAAATTTTACAATTTGAAAATTTTGTACAGAAGTAATTTGCAAAAAGTTTTAGACACATTTGACTTTCCAGTAAAATATGTAAATTCATGCACTACAGCCAAAGTTTCTGTTTTTGTTCTGCACATAGTAAGCAAGCAATCTTATCATACTAAAACCAAGCTTGGCACATTATTTTTATAATACAAAGGATATATACAAGGGGGTAATTATTTACAGAGAAACTTCCATGAAAACTTCTACATTGTTTCCGTGAGCATGAACACAAGTGCTCAAGGTCGACCCTCACTTCTTCAATGCATAACTTTCCAATCACTTCTCTTTTTGAAAAACTTTTTTAGGCATGAGAGGCAAGTAAATATTTTTTGGTATTTTCATTCTTTAAATTTTTTTTGTATGTTTCACCCACAAATAAACAGAAACAAAAAGGAAAAACAAAATCTACTTAGTGAAGAAAGCAAACAAGCACACACGAGAATATCAACCCCACGCTATTGCTCCCCGGCAACGGCGCTAGAAAAGAGCTTGATAATCCCCAAGTGCAGGGAATCATCGCAGCAATTCCCAAAGGTGGAAGTGATAAGTATGGAGTGTCGAACCCACAAGGATCCAAAGGTAAGATCAATATTCTCTCAAGCCCTATCTGCCACTGATACGACTCTACGTGCACCGAACGTTCGCTTCCAAGAAATAAAACTGTGTATAAAGAGGATAACTTTGTATGATATCGGAGAGCTAAAATATAAAAGTAGGCGCTGTTATCATAAAGTTAGAATATATTACTAAATAATATAAATAGCGAGTGTGGAATAATGGTGGATCAGTGTGCGGAATTGTCCTAGGCAATTGTTAACAAGACCGGTAGTCGTCATTGCAATTTCATACGAGGGAGAGGCATAAGCTAACATACTTTTTCTACTTGGATCGTATGCACTTATGATTGGAACTCTAGCAAGCATCCGTAACTACTAAAGATCATTAAGGTAAAACCCAACCATAGCATTAAAGCATCAAGTCCTCTTTATTCCCATACGAAATAACCCCCTTACTCGGGTTTGTGTTTCAGTCACTCACCAACCCATTATAAGCGAATCATGAACGTATTGCAACACCCTACAGCGGGAATCCCTCACGCTGGCACGACACGGAGGGCACCATAGGAAAGCACCAAGATAAAACATACAACTCATACCAGTCTAGACCATCAATCAACCCAAGGACAAAAGATATCTACTCAAAACATCATAGGATGGCAACACATCATTGAATCATAATATGCGGCATAAAGCACCATGTTCAAGTAGGAATTACAGCGGGGTGCGGGAGAGTGGACCGCGTAAAAGAGATGAGGATGGTGATGTTGATGAAGAAGATCACAGCGACGATGATTCCCCTCCCGATGGCACTCCCGTGCCACCAAGAGAGAGGAGGAGAGGTTCTCCCCCTTGTGCTTCCTCCTCCATGGCCTCCACCCTCTGGTCCTTGGCCTTCATGGTGATGATGGCCCCTCTAGGATACTCCTCCATGGCCTCCGGTGATGATGGCCCCCTCCGGCAGGGTGCCAGAGAGAGCCTAGATTGATTTCTCGTGGCTACAGAGGCTTGTGGCGGCGAAACTTCTGATCTAGGTTATTTCCCGAAGGTTTCTGTATTTATAGGAATTTTTGGCGTAGGTTTCAAGTAAGGGGGGTCTCCGGGCTGTCCACGAGATAGGGGGGCGCGCCCTAGGGGGGTGGGCACGCCCCCCATTCTCGTGGGCAGCCCGGGACTCCTCTGGCCCAACTCCGATGCTCCGTGGTCTTCTTTTGGTCCATAAAAAATCCTCAAAAATTGGCACGTCAATTGGACTCCGTTTGGTATTCCTTTTCTGTAAAACTCAAAAACAAGGAGAAAACAGAAACTAGCACTGGGCTCTAGGTTAATAGGTTTGTCCCAAAAATCATATAAAATGACATATAAATGCATATAAAACATCATAGATGGATAATATAATAGCATGAATACTTCATAAATTATAGATACGTTGGAGACGTATCAGTACACAGCATTGCATACATGATAGAACCTATGGCTGAAGCATAGGGAATGACTTTCATTTTCTCTCTATCTTCTGCAGTGGTCGGGCATTGAGTCTGACTCAATTTCACACCTTGTAAAACAGGCAAGAACCCTTTCTTTGACTGATCCATTTTGAACTTCTTCAAAACTTTATCAAGGTATGTGTTTTGTGAAAGTCCAATTAAGTGTCTTGATCTATCTCTATGGATCTTGATGCCTAATATGTAACCAGCTTCTCCGAGGTCTTTCATAGAAAAACTCTTATTCAGGTATCCCTTTATGCTATCTAGCAATTCTATATCATTTCTAATCATCAATATGTCATCTACATATAAGATTAGAAATGCTACAGAGCTCCCACTCACTTTCTTGTAAAATAGGCTTCTCCAAAAGTCGGTATAAAACCATATGCTTTGATCACACTATCAAAGCGATTATTCCAACTCTGAGAGGCTTGCACATGTCCATAAATGGATCGTTAGAGCTTGAACACTTTGTTAGCACCCTTTGGATCGACAAAACCTTCCGATTGCATCATATACAACTCTTCTTCCAAAAATCCATTTAGGAATGCAGTTTTGACATCCATTTGCCAAATTTCATAATCATAAAATGAAGCAATTGCTAACATGATTCGGACAGACTTAAGCATCGCTATGAGTGAGAAAGTCTCATTGTAGTCAACTCCTTGAACTTATCAAAAACCTTTCGCAACAAGTCAAGCTTTGTAAACAGTAACATTACCATCTACGTCGGTCTTCTTCTTAAAGATCCATTTATTTTCTATGGCTTGCCGATCATCAGGCAAGTCCACCAAAGTCCTTACTTTGTTCTCATACATGGATCCCATCTCAGATTTCATGGCCTCAAGCCATTTCGCGGAATTTGGGCTCACCATCGGTTCCTCATAGTTCATAGGTTCATCATGGTCTAGTAACATGACTTCCAGAATAGGATTACCGTACCACTCTACTTTGGATCTTACTCTGGAAGACCTACGAAGTTCAGCAGTAACTTGATCTGAAGCTTCATGATCTTCATCATTAACTTCCTCACTAATTGGTGTAAGAATCACGGGAACTAATTTCTGTGATGAACTACTTTCCAATAAGGGAGAAGGTACAATTACCTCATCAAGTTCTACTTTCCTCCCACTCACTTCTTTCGACAGAAACTCCTTCTCTAGAAAGGATCCATTCTTAACAACAAAGATTTTGCCTTCGGATCTATGATAGAAGGTGTACCCAACAGTTTCCTTTGGGTATCCTATGAAGACGCACTTCTCCGATCTGGGTTCGAGCTTATCAGGTTGAAGCCTTTTCACATAAGCATCGCAGTCCCAAACTTTAAGAAATGACAACTTTGGTTTCTTGCCAAACCACAATTCATAAGGCGTCGTCTCAACGGATTTTGATGGTGCCCTATTTAAAGTGAATGCAACCGTCTCTAAAGCATAACCCCAAAACGATAGCGGTAAATCATTAAGAGACATCATAGATCGCACCATATCCAATAAAGTACGGTTATGACGTTCGGACACACCATTTCGCTGTGGTGTTCCAGGTGGCGTTAATTGTGAAACTATCCCATGTTGTTTCAAATGAAGGTCAAACTCGTAACTCAAATATTCTCCTCCATGATCAGATCGTAGAAACTTTATTTTCTTGTTACGATGATTTTCCACTTCACTCTGAAATTCTTTGAACTTTTCGAATGATTCAGACTTATGCTTCATTAAGTAGATATAACCATATCTGCTCAAATCATCTGTGAAGGTACACTCATTGGACCGCATACATCAGTATGTATTATTTCCAATAAGTCAGTAGCTCGTTACATTGTTCTGGAGAACGGAGTTTTAGTCATCTTACCCATAAGGCACGGTTCGCAAGCACCAAGTGATTCATAATCAAGTGATTCCAAAATTCCATCAGCATGGAGTTTCTTCATGCGCTTTACACCGATATGAGCCAAACGGCAGTGCCACAAATAAGTTGCACTATCATTATTAAACTTATATCTTTTGGCTTCAACACTATGAATATGTGTATCACTACTATCGAGATACAACAAAAATAGACCACTCAGCAGGGGTGCATGACCATAAAAGATATTACTCATATAAATAGAACAACAATTATTCTCTGATTTAAAAGAATAACTGTCTCACATTAAACAAGATCCAGATATAATGTTCATGCTCAACGCTGGCACCAATAACAATTATTCAGGTCTAAAACTAATCCTGATGGTAGATGTAGAGGTAGCGTGTCGACCACGATCACATCGACTTTGAAACCATTTCCCACACGCATTGTCACCTCGTCCTTAGCCAATATTCGCTTAATCCGTAGCCCCTGTTTTGAGTTGCAAATATGAGAAACAGAACTAGTATCAAATACCCAGGCGCTACTGCGAGCATTAGTTAAGTACACATCAATAACATGTATATCAAATATACCTTTCACTTTGCCATCCTTCTTATCTGCCAAATACTTGGGGCAGTTCTGCTTCCAGTGACCAGTCCCTTTGCAGTAGAAGCACTCAGTTTCAGGCTTAGGTCCAGACTTGGATTTCTTCTCTTGAGCGGCAACCTTTTTGCCGTTCTTCTTGAAGTTCCCCTTCTTCCCTTTGCCCTTTTTTCTTGAAACTAATGGTCTTATTGACCATCAACACTTGATGCTCCTTTTTGATTTCTACCTCCGCGGCCTTTAGCATCACGAAGAGCTCGGGAATAGTATTGTTCATCCCTTTCATATTATAGTTCATCACGAAGCCTTTATAGCTTGGTGGCAGTGATTGAAGAACTCTGTCAATGACACAATCAACTAGAAGATCAACTGCCTGTTGAGTCAAGTGATTATGGTACCCAGACATCCTGAGTATGTGTTCACTGACAGAACTATTCTCCTCCATTTTGCAGCTGTAGAACTTGGTGGAGACTTCATATATCTCAACTCGGGCATTTGCTTGAAATATTAACTTCAACTCTTGGAACATCTCATATGCTCCATGACATTCAAAACGTCTTTGAAGTATCGATTCTAAGCCGTAAAGCATGGCACACTGAAATATCGAGTAGTCATTAGCTTTGCTCTGCCAGATGTTCTTAACATCATCAGTAGAATATACAGCAGGCCTGGCACCCAACGGTGCTTCCAGGACGTAATTCTTTTGTGCAGCAATGAGGATAATCCTCAAGTTATGGACCCAGTCTGTGTAGTTGCTACCATCATCTTTCAACTTAGCTTTCTCTAGGAACTCATTAAAATTCAAAGGAACGGTAGCATGGGCCATTGATCTATAACAACATAGCAAAATACTATCAGGTACTAAGTTCATGATAAATTAAAGTTCAATTAATCATATTACTTAAGAACTCCCACTTCGATAGACATCCCTCTAATCGTCTAAGTGATCACATGATCCAAATCAACTAAACCATGCCTGATCATCACGTGAGATGGAGTAGTTTTCAATGGTGAACATCACTATGTTGATCATATCTACTATATGATTCACGCTCGACCTTTCGGTCTCAGTGTTCCGAGGCCATATATGCATATGCTAGGCTCTTCAATTTTAACCCGAGTATTCTCCGCGTGCAAAACTGGCTTGCACCCGTTGTATGTGAATGTAGAGCTTATCACACCCGATCATCATGTGGTGTCTCGGCACGACGAACTGTAGCAACGGTGCATAATCAGGGAGAACACTTGTACCTTGAAATTTAGTAAGGGATCATCTTATAATGCTACCGATGTTCTAAGCAAAATAAGATGCATAAAGGATAAACATCACATGCAATCAAAATATGTGACATGATATGGCCATCATCATCTTGTGCTCATGGTCTCCATCACCGAAGCATCGTCATGATCTCCATTGTCGCCGGCGCGACACCTTGATCTCCATCATAGCATCCTTGTTGTCTCGCCAACTATTGTTACTACGACTATCGCTACCACTTAGTGATAAAGTAAAACAATTACATGGCAATTGCATTGCATACAATAAAGCGACAGCCATATGGCTCCTGCCAGTTGCCGATAACTTTGTTACAAAACATGATCATCTCATACAACAATTTATATCACATCATGCCTTGACCATATCACATCACAGCAAGCCCTGCAAAAACAATTTAGAAGTCCTCTACTTTGTTGTTGCAAGATTTATGTGGCTGCTACAGGATTCTAGCAAGAACCGTTCTTACCTACGCATCAAAACCACAACGATTTTTCGTCAAGTGTGCTGTTTTAACCTTCAACAAGGACCGGGCGTAGCCACATTCGATTCAACTAAGTTGGAGAAATAGACACTCACCAGCCACCTATGTGCGAAGCACGTCGGTAGAACCAGTCTCGCATAAGCGTACGTGTAATGTCGGTCTGATCCGCTTCATCCAACAATACCGCCGAATCAAAGTATGACATGTTGGTAAGCAGTATGACTATTATTGCCCACAAATCTTTGTGTTCTACTCGTGCATATAACATCTACGCATAGACCTGGCTCAGATGCCACTCTTGGGGAATGCGGTAATTTCAAAAAAATACCTACGATCACGCAAGATCTATCTAGGAGATGCATAGCAACGAGAGGGGAGAGTGTGTCCACGTACCCTCGTAGACCGAAAGCGGAAGTGTTATGACAATGCGGTTGATGTAGTCGTACGTCTTCACGATCCGACTGATCCTAGCACCGAAGATACGTCACCTCCATGACCTGCACACATTCAGCTCGGTGACATCCCATGAACTCTAGATCCAGTTGAGGTTGAGGGAGAGTTTTGTCAGCACGGCGGCATGGTGACGGTGATGATGAAGTTACCGGTGTAGGGCTTCGCCTAAGCACTATGACGATATGACCGAGGTGGAAATCTGTGGAGGGGGGCACCGCACACGGCTAAAACAATTGTCAACTTGTGTGTTCTAGGGTGCCCCCTGCCCCCGTATATAAAGGAGCAAGGGGGAGACCGGGCGGCGCCTGTAGGCGTGCCCCAAGAGGGGAGTCCTACTAGGACTACTAGTCCTAGTAGGATTCCACCAAGAGGGGAAGAGGGGGAAGGAAGGAGAGGGAGAGGGGGAAGGAAGGAGAGGGAGAGGGGGAAGGAAGGAGAGGGAGAGGGGGAAGGAAAGGGGGTTCGAGAACTATGTAGACATGACCAAGACTCACTTCCGGTTAATAACCAATAGCGGAACCTGGATGCCCATATTGGTTCCTACATATTCTATGAAGATTTTTATCGATCAAACCGCATAACAACATACATTGTTCCCTTTGTCATTGGTATGTTACTTGCCCAAGATTCGATCGTCGGTATCATCATACCTAGTTCAATCTCGTTATTGCCAAGTCTCTTTACTCGTTCTGTAATACTTCATCCTGCAACTAACTCATTAGTTAAAGTGCTTGCAAGGCTTATAGTGATGAGTATTACCGAGAGGGCCCAGAGATACCTCTCCGAAACACGGAGTGACAAATCCTAATCTCGATATATGCCAACCCAACAAACACCATAGGAGACACCTGTAGAGCACCTTTATAATCACCCATTTACGTTGTGACGTTTGGTAGCACACAAAGTGTTCCTCCGGTATCCGGGAGTTGCATAATCTCATAGTCTGAGGAACTTGTATAAGTCATGAAGAAAGCAGTAGCAATGAAACTGACACGATCATAATGCTAAGCTAACGGATGGGTCATGTCCATCACATCATTCTTCTAATGATTTGACCCCATTTATCAAATGACAACACATGTCTATGGTTAGGAAACATAACCATCTTTGATTAACGAGCTAGTCAAGTAGAGGCATACTAGGGACTATATGTTTTGTCTATGTATTCACACATGTACTAAGTTTCCGGTTAATACAATTCTAGCATGAATAATAAACATTTATCATGAATTAAGGAAATAAAGAATAACTTTATTATTGCCTCTCGGGCATATTCCCATCATTATAGCGCTCCCCCCAAATCCAACCATTATGTGCACAGGTCGTGCACGATCGATACTACCGCTACATGCCAAGTAGTACAGAGAAACAACGGTACTAGGAGGTGACAGGCGGCAGTACGCACGGAGTGGTACTACTACGCCCTACTACCGTCCTAGTGGTACATCTTCTATGCTTTGTGTGTTGATTAACTTGAATCACTCTTTGTACTTAGTATTGATCAAGCTTGAATCTTTCCAACTCTCTCCATTAAGATGATGTCTTGAAGGTAAACATGAATGTTCGTACAATCTTCTTCTACAAGACATGCTTGCAATAGGCTCAACTCTCACGTGACCAATCTGATGCGGAGCATCCCACGATCATCCCCATGGACGCATCTACATCCCCTACGACACCACTCGTACCAATGACAACAACACGTGCAAGAGCTCTCGAAACCAAGGTGACATCACTCCTCTCACAACTCCCTTTCGAATCACACGAGACATGGCTACTACCTCAAACAGAGAAGCTTTGCATACTCAGGTACCAAGGAGTTAGCCATGGAGAAGCTAAGAAGTAAGGAGAATCAGAAGTGGAAGACAAGCGTGAAGACGGAGAAGGAATCAGCCAAGTCCTAGGCTGGCCAAACGATTTGGACGAGGTCCCGGACGATCCGGACAAAGCCCGGATGATCCGGACCCTGGTCCGGACGATCCGGAATGCGCCCGAAGACACCCGAAGCTGGACCCTGAATCCGTACCGTCTGGACAAGCCCCCGGATCATTTGGACCCCAGCCCGACATCCAGACCCCTCCACCGGACATCCAGGCCATCACCCCCACCGCCTGCCTTGTTGACTCATCTGGGTCGTCCCCCGGATCATCTGGACACTGACCCAGATCATCCGGCTCCCCGCCCGGATCATCCGGACCCCGCTTGCGTGCGCATGTTGGGCCAAGGCCCATGTACCCCTTCGCCCCTTTGCCTATATATATGACTCCTCTACCTCTCTTCTAGGGTTAACATTGTGATAGCTCATATTTTGAGATAGAGCTTTGCTCATCCATCCGGATCTACTCCACCGCGAGGGACCGACACCTCTTTGGCGAAGATCCTCGTTGGATTCAAGACCTCCTCTCGGAGAAGACCGTCTTCAAGGCCTCCTCACGGAGAAGAACCGGTTATCCTATGTGTCGTCCCTTGTTGGATTCGGATCTTGTACCCTTATGTGTTTCGAGGATCTAGCACATGTGTGACTATCTTCTTGTTGGTTGAGTGTTTTCTCTTGTGTTTCCCTCGTGTTCCCCTTGTTTCCCCTCTCGTGTTCTTCGTGTTCTTGGTAGGATTCCCTCCAAACATGAAAGATCAGGCATCTAGGGTTCTACCCTACATCATCTTGGTATCATGAGCCACGTTGATCACGTTTTTGGAGCCCCTACCCTTAGTTTTCTAGCTTGATTTTGTTGTTTTTTGTCGTAATGCGAAAACACCCACCAAAAATAGCTCCCAATTTTTTTTGTGATTTGTTGGTTTTGATGATTTTGATCCGTGGATTCGTTGTGTTGCAAGTAGATCTTGCATTTCCCCACCATCTCACGCTCGAAATCCATCCAAAATCCATGAAATCCTTGAATTTATCCCCGTTTTCGAGTTCATCCCGAGCCATTCCCATGCGCAGTTGACCTGCCCGGATCATCCGGACCTTCACCCGGATCATTCGGGCATTGACCCGGATCATCCGGCTCCTGGCCCGGATCATCCGGCTACCTCTGCCGAAACTGCATTTTCTGCAGATTTTGCCCACCGCCACCTATGCCTCCGCATACCCACTTCGACCACCACCACCTAAACTCCGCCAACCCCACAACATACCCCACCATACCACCATTCAGCTTTGGGTTCGAGAATTTGAGTTGTGGTTTCCGTTTCCTATTGTGTTTTAGCTATGTAGGTACGGCGCGACATCAGCATCACCACCGCTCATCTTCACGGAGGACTCATCATCGCTAAGGACGGTAACCTCGACGACATGTTTGTCTATGCTTTGCCATTGCATTGATAACCACCATAGCCTTACTTTTGCGTTGCTTGCCCATCGAGACTAGCCTTTGAGTATTGCCGACAACGTGACTTGTGCACATTAGTGATCATACTTCCCATAGCATACATACCATACCATCGTGGTGCATATCTTGGTATCATCCCTTGTGTCACAAAGCTGTCATTGCATACACAATTGCTATCTTGGTTCGTGAAGTTTTGCATGAGAAAAGAGCTCAAGAGAGAATGAGCCAAACAAGCTTTTAAGCAAAAGGAAAAGATAAGCAAAGAGCTTATAAGCAAGAACCATAGCATCATACTACATTAAGATTGTCATACTCGATCGTCTTGGATCATATCACCGGAGTACCATACATATAGCATACTTGGGATGGAAGTCGTTGCATTTTTGCTTAGTAGGTTGTGCACAAGTCTCGTATCCGCCTATTGTGCAATCGTGCTAGCGTCTCTCTAGTGTTGTGCAACAAGAGCATTTTCATGGATTCCACATTTTGGATCATTTTTGGTTTGCACAACCCCACTTATCTACTAACAATTGCATCAAATTTTGTGCCACCATCCTAACCGAGCTCCACCATAAGCTTTTACTTGTGTAGGTGTGAGAACCGACAAGAATTGGTACCAATTATGCTATTTCCTTGTTCCACATTTGAGTGATCATTGATCCATCTTCAACATGGGTCAAGGTACATTTGGTATAAGTTCTTCTCTTTCTCCCACTCACATATTTGCTTGGAATGATGGATAGGCCAAGTTCTTCTACCAATCCTCTCTTCATCGAGCAAGACGACGACATGTCATCCTACGTCACCAAGAGCCACCTCTTCGGTGCACAACGATCTTTGCATCAAGAGCAACAAGCAATGAGCGACCGCATCAACAATCTCACCACCGACTTGCGACTCTCCGAGCAAAGAACAAGAGACTATTTTGACAACAAGCTCGACGCTCACAAACAAGAGAACGACACAAGAATGGACGAGAGTCGTGCCTTGTTGGTGAACCGCCATTCTTCCACTTCTTCCTACTCAAGATGGAGCTGTTTGAGTCGACACACCGACGACAACTTCTCCGGCTCAAGTACACCGACATCGAACACTCTACGTTGAGTCGCACGTCAAGACCGTCAAGCAACTCACAATCCTCTACACGACAATCATCCACAAGAGCAAGTCGATGAGCAAGCACATCGTCATCGTCAACACCAAGTTCCTTTTGCACAAGCTCAAGAACGACATCGTCAACGTCACTAAGAGGAAGAGCGAGCGCGACAACATCAATACGAACAAGATGCCAAAGCTCAACATCTTCAACAACAACAACACGTGAAGCACAAGCTCTTGAGGCGCAACATGCCCTTCAAGAATCAAGTCGAGCCATTGCCAACCGCAACCAAGATAGGCACAATCAAGAGGAAGCACTTTGCGAAGAAATTCAAGAGCGAAACTACCAACCAAGAGTGCATCGTCAAGTTCCTCAAGCTCCTCCACAAGCTCGACAAGCTCCTCCACAACCTCAAGTTCATCAAGAGCAAGATGACTATGGAAATCCTCCACGACAAGAGCAACATGAGGTTGATAATCCTCCATGTCAAGGGCATCATCATCACCCTCGACCCCAACACAATGAAGATCAACGCTATGGCAAGCTCAAGTTCACCATGCCCAAGTTCATTGGAAGCAATGATCCCGAAGAGTACCTATCATGGGCATTGAAGGTCGACAAAATCTTTCGTTTGCACAACTACGACAAAGAGAAGAAGATCGCTATGGCATCACTTGAGTTCCAAGACTATGTGCTCATATGGTGGGAACAAGTCCTTGAGCACCGAGAAGCAAGAGGTGAACCACCAATCACCACTTGGGCTCAAATGAAAGATGTCATGCGAGCATAATTTTTGCCCACCTACTACAACCGCGATCTATTCAAGAAGCTCCAACTCCTCAAGCAAGGAACATGGAGTGTTGAAGAATACTACATGTAAATGGAGATAGCCATGATAAGAGCCAATGTCATGGAAGATGATGAGCAAAACATGGCCCGTTTCTTGAATGGCCTCAATCATCCCATCAAGAAGATTGTGGACTTCCAACCCTACTCCAAACTCATTGAGATTGTGCATCAAGCTACCAAAGCGGAACTTCAAGTGCAAGATGACTTCAAGTACGCCAAGTACTCGTCCAAGAGCTACGGCTTCTCTAACACCCAAGCTTCAACGACTCCTCCAACTTCTACCTCAACCAAGCCATCTACAAGCAACGACGACAAGTCGAGTTACAAGAAAACTTCGACAACTTCAAGTCGTCCTCCTACTACAAGCAACTTCAAGGCGTGAGCTTCATCGTCTACTTCAACCAATGAGATCGTCAAGACAAGTTCCATCAAGTGTTTCACTTGTGGCGGCCGAGGCCACAAATCCTTTGAGTGCACCAACAAGCGCACCATGATCCTCAACGACGACGGAACCTATTTCTCCATGAGTGAAGAGGAAATGGAAGCCCTTGAGCAAGTGGCCATGCACCGGCGTGTGAACGAAGATGAAGATGATCAAGTCTTTTGTGATTAGGATTCGAGCCCCGCTCTCGTTTTTTCCAAAGTCTTGACTCTTCAACATCAACAAGACGAAGAACAAAGATGCCACATTTTCCACACCAAGGCCGGCATCAATGGAAGGTCCGTCAAGGTCATCATCGATGGAGGTAGTTGTCACAACTTGGCAAGTGAAGAACTATGCTCCAAGCTCCAATTGGTCAAGATGAAGCACCCGCACCCCTACAAGGTCCAATGGCTAAGCGATTCTGGCACTATACAAGTTGAGCATATGGTCAAAGTCTCCTTCAAAATTGGAGTATATGAAGACACTTTGGAGTGCGATGTCATCCCGATGTCCGTTTGCCACCTCCTTCTTGGTCGGCCATGTCAATTTGACCGCAGCGTCATCCACAACGGGCGTACCAATCACTATAGCTTCAAGATGAAAGGCAAGGAATATGTGCTACGACCTATGTCTCCAAGTCAAGTGGTCGCCGACAAGCAAGCCACCCATCGTGGAGAAAAGAGTGAGAGAGTGATCCACCCAAAAGAGAGTGAGAGCCACAGGCCAAAATCGAGTGCCTCCACGATGAGCGACAAGAAAAACTTAGTCCTATTTGCCACCAAAAGTGAGATGAGAGAAGTGTGTGAGAACCCATCAAGTGTTATACACTATGTCCTTGTTTGCAAGGACGAGGCACCAAAAACTAACATCTCTCACAATCTACCTTTAGTGTTGTCTTCTCTTTTGCAAGAGTTCCAAGATGTTTTCCCCGATGAGCTACCTTCGGGTCTACCTCCACTACGAGGCATTGGGCACCGAATCGACCTCATCCCCGGAGCACCTCTTCTTAACAGGGCTCCCTACCGCGTCAACCCCGAGGAAACTATGGAGATCCAACGGCAAGTACAACAACTCATCGACAACGGTCAAGTACGTGAAAGCTTGAGCCCTTGTGCCGTTCTGGTCATACTTGTTCCAAAGAAAGACGGTACTTATTGCATGGTTTCCGATTGCCGTCCCATCAATGCTATCACTGTTAGATATTGTTACCCTATTCCACGCTTAGATGATATGCTTGATGAGCTTAGCGGAGCCGCCATTTTCTCTAAAATTGATCTTAAGAGTGGCTACTATCAAATACACATCCAAGAAGGTGATGAATGGAAAACCGCAGTTAAGACCAAATTTGGCTTATATGAATGGCTAGTTATGCCTATGGGTTTATCCGAAGCACCCGGTACTTTCATGCGAGTCATGCACTTTGTTCTTCGTCCCTATATTGGTATATTTGTTGTGGTCTATTTTTGATGATATTCTTGTTTTTAGCAAATCTCTAAAAGATCATGTCACCCATATTAGAACCGTGTTGCAAACCCTTAAGAAAGAGAGCCTTTATGATATGTGGACAAATGCCTTTTTGGTGTTGATAAGCTTGTTTTCTTGGGTTTTGTTGTGTCTTCCAAGGGTGTTCATGTAGATGAATATAAGATCAATGCTATTAAAATTTGGCCCCAACCAACCAACTTGCAACAAGTGCGTAGTTTTCTTGGTTTAGTCGGTTTCTATCGTCGCTTTGTGAAGGATTTTAACATCATTGCTTCCCCTTTACATTATTTGAGTAAGAATAATGCACCATTTGTTTGGGGACCATCCCAAGATACCACATTTAATGAGCTTAAGAATTTGCTTACTCATGCCCCCGTGCTTGCATTACCCAACTTTGACAAACCTTTTGAGATTCATTGTGATGCTAGTGGTCATGGAATAGGAGGTGTGTTAATGCAAGAGAAGCGCCCCATAGCATATTTTAGTGAAAAACTTTCCGGAGCGCAACTCAATTAACCCATCTATGACCAAGAGCTATATGCTTTACTGCGAGTTTTGCGTGAATGGGAACATTATCTTCGCCCTCATGAATTTATCATCCATACCGATCATGAAACACTTAAGTATTTAAAAGGACAAACTAAGTTGAATAAGAATCACGCTAAATGGAGTGAATTCATTGAGTCATTTCCTTATGTCATCAAGTACATCAAGGGTAAGGAAAATGTAGTGGCGGATGCCCTTTCGCGCATATGCATGCTTGTCACTAAACTTGAATTCAATGTCATTGCCTTTGAGCACATAAAAGACTTGTATACACATGACCCTACTTTTGCTATTCCTTATGCTAAGTGCTTGACGCATACATCTTGGGAATGATATTACATCAAGGATTATTATCATATGAGAGCTAACAAACTTTGTATTCCTGAGTCTTCTCTTTGTTTGCTCCTTTTGCAAGAGGTGTTGGAAATATGCCCTAGAGGCAATAATAAATTGATTATTATTATATTTCCTTGTTCATGATAATCATTTATTATCCATGCTAGAATTGTATTGATAGGAAACTCAGATACATGTGTGGATACATAGACAACACCATGTCCCTAGTAAGCCTCTAGTTGACTAGCTCGTTGATCAATAGATGGTCACGGTTTCCTAACCATGGACATTGGATGTCATTGATAACGGGATCACATCATTAGGAGAATGATGTGATGGACAAGACCCAATCCTAAGCCTAGCACAAGATCATGTAGTTCGTATGCTGAAGCTTTTCTAATGTGAAGTATCTTTTCCTTAGACCATGAGATTGTGCAACTCCCAGATACCGTAGGAATGCTTTGAGTGTACCAAACATCACAACGTAACTGGGTGGCTATAAAGGTGCATTACAGGTATCTCCGAAAGTGTCTGTTGGGTTGGCACGAATCGAGACTGGGATTTGTCACTCCGTGTAAACAGAGAGGTATCTCTAGGCCCACTCGGTAGGACATCATCATAATGTGCACAATGTGACCAAGGGGTTGATCACGGGATGATGTGTTACGGAACGAGTAAAGAGACTTGCCGGTAACGAGATTGAACAAGGTATCGGGATACCGACGATCGAATCTCGGGCAAGTATCGTACCGATAGACAAAGGGAATTGTATACGGGATTGATTAAGTCCTTGACATCGTGGTTCATCCGATGAGATCATCGTGGAACATGTGGGAGCCAACATGGGTATCCAGATCCCGCTGTTGGTTATTGACCGGGGAACGTCTCGGTCATGTCTACATGTCTCCCGAACCCGTAGGGTCTACACACTTAAGGTTCGATGACGCTAGGGTTATAAAGGAAGTTTGTATGTGGTTACCAAATGTTGTTCGGAGTCCCGGATGAGATCTCGGACGTCACGGGGAGTTCCGGAATGGTCCGGAGGTAAAGATTTATATATAGGAAGTCCTGTTTCGGCCATCGGGACAAGTTTCGGGGTCATCGGTATTGTACCGGGACCACCGGAAGGGTCCCGGGGGCCCACCAGGTGGGGCCACCTGCCCCGGGGGGCCACATGGGCTGTAGGGGGTGCGCCTTGTCCTACATGGGCCAAGGGCACCAGCCCCAAGAGGCCCATGCGCCTAGGGAACCCTAAAAGGAAGAGTCCTCAAGGGGGAAGGCACCTCCGAGGTGCCTTGGGGAGGATGGACTCCTCCCCCCCTCTTGGCCGCACCCCTTCCTTGGAGGAAGGGGCAAGGCTGCGCCTCCCCCCTCTCCCTTGCCCCTATATATAGTGGAGGGGAGGGAGGGCATCCATACCAGAGTCCCTGGCGCCTCCCTCCCTCCCGTGACACCTCCTCCTCTCCCGTAGGTGCTTGGCGAAGCCCTGCAGGATTGCCACGCTCCTCCATCACCACCACGCCGTTGTGCTGCTGTTGGATGGAGTCTTCCTCAACCTCTCCCTCTTTCCTTGCTGGATCAAGGCGTGGGAGACATCGTCGAGCTGTACGTGTGTTGAACGCGGAGGTGTCGTCCGTTCGGCACTTGGTCATCGGTGATTTGAATCACGACGAGTACGACTCCATCAACCCCGTTCTCTTGAACGCTTCCGCTTAGCGATCTACAAGGGTATGTAGATGCACTCTCTTTCCCCTCGTTGCTGGTCTCTCCATAGATAGATCTTGGTGACACGTAGGAAAATTTTGAATTTCTGCTACGTTCCCCAACAGTGGCATCATGAGCTAGGTCTATGCGTAGTTACTATGCACGAGTAGAACACAAAGTAGTTGTGGGCGTCGATATTGTTCAATATGCTTGCCGTTACTAGTCTTATCTTGATTCGGCGGCATCGTGGGATGAAGCGGCCCGGACCAACCTTACACGTACACTTACGTGAGACCGGTTCCACCGACAAACATGCACTAGTTGCATAAGGTGGCTGGCGGGTGTCTGTCTCTCCTACTTTAGTCGGATCGGATTCGATGAAAAGGGTCCTTATGAAGGGTAAATAGCAATTGGCATATCACGTTGTGGTCTTTGCGTAGGTAAGAAACGTTCTTGCTAGAAACCCATAGCAGCCACGTAAAACATGCAAACAACAATTAGAGGACGTCTAACTTGTTTTTGCAGGGTATGCTATGTGATGTGATATGGCCAAAGGATGTGATGAATAATATATGTGATGTATGAGATTGATCATGTTCTTGTAATAGGAATCACGACTTGCATGTCGATGAGTATGACAACCGGCAGGAGCCATAGGAGTTGTCTTAATTTATTGTATGACCTGCGTGTCATTGAACAACGCCATGTAATTACTTTACTTTATTGCTAACCGGTAGCCATAGTAGTAGAAGTAATAAGTTGGCGAGACGACTTCATGGAGACACGATGATGGAGATCATGGTGTCATGCCAGTGATGATGATGATCATGGAGCCCCGAAGATGGAGATCAAAAGGAGCAAAATGATATTGGCCATATCATGTCACTATTTGATTGCATGTGATGTTTATCATGTTTATGCATCTTGTTTACTTAGAACGACGGTAGTAAATAAGATGATCCCTCATTAAAATTTCAAGAAGTGTTCTCCCCTAACTGTGCACCGTTGCTACAGTTCGTCGCTTCTAAGCACCACGTGATGATCGGGTGTGATGGATTCTTACGTTCACATACAACGGGTGTTGACGAGCCTAGCATGTACAGACATGGCCTCGGAACACATGCAATACACTTAGGGTTAACTTGACGAGCCTAGCATGTACAGGCATGGCCTCGGAACACGGAGACCGAAAGATCGAGCATGAGTCGTATAGAAGATACGATCAACATGAAGATGTTCACCGACGTTGGCTAGTCCGTCTCACGTGATGATCGGACACGGCCTAGTTAACTCGGATCATGTAATCACTTAGATGACTAGAGGGATGTCTATCTGAGTGGGAGTTCATAAGATGAACTTAATTATCCTGAACATAGTCAAAAGGTCTTCGCAAATTATGTCGTAGCTCGCGTTTCAGTTCTACTGTTTAGATATGTTCCTAGAGAAAAATTAGTTGAAAGTTGATAGTAGCAATTATGCGGACTAGGTCCGTAAACTGAGGATTGTCCTCATTGCTACATAGAAGGCTTATGTCCTTAATGCACCGCTCAGTGTGCAGAACCTCGAACGTCGTCTGTGGATGTTGCGAACATCTGACATACACATTTTGATAACTACGTGATAGTTCAGTTAAACGGTTTAGAATTGAGGCACCAAAGATGTTTTTTGAAACGTCGCGGAACATATGAGATGTTTCGAGGGATGAAATTGGGATTTCAGGCTCGTGCCCACGTCAAGAGGTATAAGACCTCTGACGATTTTCTTAGCCTACAAACTAAGGAGAAAAGCTCAATTGTTGAGCTTGTGCTCAGATTGTCTGAGTACAACAATCGCTTGAATCGAGTGGGAGTTGATCTTCTAGATGAAATAGTGATGGTTCTCTGAAGTCATTACCACCAAGCTGCTAGAGCTTCGTGATGAACTATGATATATCAGGGACATATATGATGATCCTTGAAATACTCGCGATGTTTGACACCGCGAAAGTAGAAATCAGGAAGGAGCATCAATTGTTGATGGTTGGTAAAACCACTAGTTTCAAGAAGGGCAGGGGAACAAAGGGATACTTCATGAAATGGCAATTCAGCTGCTGCGCTAGTGAAGAAACCCAAGGTTGAACCCAAACCCGAGACTGAGTGCTTCTGTGATAAGGGGAACAGCCACTGGAGCAGAATTACCCTAGATACTTGGTAGATGAGAAGGCTGGCAAGGTCGATAGAAGTATATTGGATATACATTGTGTTAATGTGTACTTTACTAGTACTCCTAGTAGCACGAGGGTATTAGATACCGGTTCGGTTGCTAAGTGTTAGTAACTCGAAATAAAAGCTACGGAATAAACGGAGACTAGCTAAAGGTGAGCTGACGATATGTGTTGGAAGTATTTCCAAGGTTGATCAAATATCGTACGCTCCCTCTACCATCAAGATTAGTATTAAACCTGAATAATTGTCATTTGGTGTTTGCGTTGAGCATAGACATGATTGGATTATGTCTATCGCAATACGGTTATTCATTTAAGGAGAATAATGGTTACTCTATTTATTTGAATAACACCTTCAATGGTCTTGCACCTAAAGGAATGGTTTATTGAATCTCGATCGTAGTGTTACACATTTTCATGCCAAAAGATATAAGATAGTAATGATAGTACCACCTACTTGTGGCACTGCCACGTAAGTCATATCGGTATAAAACGCATGAACAAGCTCCATGTTGATGGATCTTTGGACTCACTCGTTTTTGAAAAGTTTGAGACATGCGAACCATGTCTATTGGTGTATATGCATGAAGAAACTCCATGCAAATGGACCGTTTGGACTCACTTGATTTTGAATCACTTGAGATATGCAAATCATACCACATGGGCAAGATGACTGAAAAGCCACGGTTTCAGTAAGATGGAACAAGATAGCAACTTGTTGGAAGTAACACATTTTGATGTGTACAGTCCAATGAGTGCTGAGGCATGCAGTGAATATCATTATGTTCTTACTTCACAGATGATTTGAGTAGATGTTGAGTACATTTACTTGATGAATCACGAGTCTGAATTATTGAAAGGTTCAAGTAATTTCAGGGTGAAGTCGAAAGATCGTCGTGACAAGAGGATAAAATATCTATGATATGATCATAGAAATGAATATCTGAATTACGAGTTTGGCACAGAATTAAGACATTGTGGAAATTGTTTCACAACTAATACAGCCTGGAACACCATAGTGGGATGGTGTGTCCGAACATCATAGTTGCACCCTATTGGATATGGTGCATACCATGATGTCTCTTATCGAATTGCCACGATAGTTTATGGGTTAGGCATTAGAGACAACCACATTCACTTTAAATAGGGCACCACATAATTCCGATGAGATGACACCGTATGAACTATGGTTTAGAGAAACCTGAGCTGTCATTTCTTAAAAGTTTGGGGCTGCAACGCTTATGTGAAAAAGTTTCAGGCTAATAAGCTCAAACCCAAAGCGGATAAATGCATCTTCATAGGACACCCAAAACAGTTGGGTATACCTCCTATCTCAGATCCGAAAGCAATAAGGGATTGTTTCTAGAATCGGGTCCTTTCATGAGGAAAAGTTTCTCTCGAAAGAATTGAGTGGGAGGATGGTGGAGACTTGATGAGGTTATTAAACCGTCTCTTCAACTAGTGTGTGGCAGGGCACAGGAAGTTGTTCCTGTGGCACCTACACCAATTGAAGTGGAAGCTTGTGATAGTGATCATGAAACTTCAGATCAAGTCACTACCAAACCTCGTGGGATGACAAGGATGCATACTACTTCAGAGTGGTACATAATCCTGTCTTGGAAGTCATGTTGCTAGACAACAATGAACCTACGAGCTATGGAGAAGCGATGGTGGGCCCGGATTCCAATAAATGGCTCGAGGCCATAAAATCCGAGAGAGGATCCATGTATGAAAACAAAGTGTAGACTTTGGCAGAATAGCTCGATGGTCGTAAGGCTGTTGAGTGCAGATGGATTTTAAAAGGAAGACGGGCAATGATGGTAAATGTCACCATTAAGAAAGCTCGACTTGTCGTAAAGAAGTTTCCCGACAAGTTCAAGGAGTTGACTACGATGAGACTCTCTCACTCGTAGCGATGCTAAGAGTCTGTTGGAATTATATTAGCGATTACTGCATTATTTATGAAATCTTGCAGATAGGATGTCAAAACATTGTTTCCTCGACGATTTTTCTTGAGGAAAGGTTGTATGTGATACAACCGGAAGGTTTTGTCAATCCTGAAAGATGCTAATAAGTATGCAAAGCTCCAGCAATCCTTCTAAGGACTGGAGTAAGCATCTCGGAGTTGGAATGTATGCTTTAATGAGATGATCAAAGATTATGGGTTTATACAAAGTTCATGAGAAACTTGTATTTCCAAATAAGTGAGTGGGAGCACTATAAAATTTCCGATGAGTATGTGTTGTTAACATGTTGTTGATCGGAAATGATGTAGAATTTCTAGAAAGCATGCAGAGCTATTTGAAAAGTGTTTTTTTTAATGGAAAGCCTGGATTAAGCTACTTGAACGTTGAGCATCAAGATCTATAAGGATATATCAAAACGCTTAATGGTACTTTCAAATGAGCACATACCTTGATATGATCTTGAAGGTGTTCAAGATGGATCAGTCAAAGAAGGAGTTCTTGCCTGAGTTGTAAGGTATGAAGTTAAGACTTAAAGCTCGACCATGGCAGAATAGAGAGAAAGGACGAAGGTCGTCCCCTATGCTTAAGACATAGGCTCTACAGTATGCTATGCTGTGTACCGCACCTGAAGAGTGCCTTGCCATGAGTCAGTCAAGGGGTACAAGAGTGATCCAAGAATGGATCTCAGGACAGCGGTCAAAGTTATCCTTAGTAACTAGTGGACTAAGGAATTTTCTCGATTATGGAGGTGGTAAAAGAGTTCGTCGTAAAGGGTTACGTCGATGCAAGCTTAACACCTACCCGATAGCTCTGAGTAGAGATACCGGATACGTATAATGGAGCAACAATTTAGAATAGCTCCAAGTAGAACAGTTATTTGGAATAGCTCCAAATAGAATGTGGTAGCTACATCTAGGAGATGACATAGAGATTTGTAAAGCACACACAGATCTGAAAGGTTCAGACCCGTTGACTATAACATCTCTCACAAGCATAACATGATCAAACCCATAACTCATCGAGTGTTAATCACATGGTAATGTGAACTAGATTATTGACTCTAGTAAACTCTTTGGGTGTTAGTCACATAGGGATGTGACCTTGAGTGTTAATCACATATCGATGTGAACTAGATTATTGACTCTAGTGCAAGTGGGAGACTGTTGGAAATATGCCCTAGAGGCAATAATAAATTGATTATTATTATATTTCCTTGTTCATGATAATCGTTTATTATCCATGCTAGAATTGTATTGATAGGAAACTCAGATACATGTGTGGATACATAGACAACACCATGTCCCTAGTAAGCCTCTAGTTGACTAGCTCGTTGATCAATAGATGGTCACGGTTTCCTAACCATGGACATTGGATGTCATTGATAACGGGATCACATCATTAGGAGAATGATGTGATGGACAAGACCCAATCCTAAGCCTAGCACAAGATCATGTAGTTCGTATGCTGAAGCTTTTCTAATGTCAAGTATCTTTTCCTTAGACCATGAGATTGTGCAACTCCCGGATACCGTAGGAATGCTTTGGGTGTACCAAATGTCACAACGTAACTGGGTGGCTATAAAGGTGCATTACAGGTATCTCCGAAAGTGTCTGTTGGGTTGGCACGAATCGAGACTGGGATTTGTCCCTCCGTGTAAACGGAGAGGTATCTCTGGGCCCACTCGGTAGGACATCATCATAATGTGCACAATGTGACCAAGGGGTTGATCACGGGATGATGTGTTATGGAACGAGTAAAGAGACTTGCCGGTAATGAGATTGAACAAGGTATCGGGATACCGACGATCGAATCTCGGGCAAGTATCATACCGATAGACAAAGGGAATTGTATACGGGATTGACTAAGTCCTTGACATCGTGGTTCATCCGATGAGATCATCGTGGAACATGTGGGAGCCAACATGGGTATCCAGATCCCGCTGTTGGTTATTGACCGGAGAACGTCTCGGTCATGTCTACATGTCTCCCGAACCCGTAGGGTCTACACACTTAAGGTTCGATGACGCTAGGGTTATAAGGGAAGTTTGTATGTGGTTACCGAATGTTGTTATACCAAAGGCTGGCTTCTCTCTAATTGTATCGGAACTTGGCTTGCCTGCTTGTGCGATGGCTGACGACTCTAGGTCGGTATGGATAGTCTTTTCCAATGCGATCAACTGGATGAGATCCCGGACGTCACGAGGAGTTCCGGAATGGTCTGGAGGTAAAGATTTATATATAGGAAGTCCTGTTTCGGCCATCGGGACAAGTTTCGGGGTCATCGGTATTGTACCGGGACCACCGGAACGGTCCCGGGGGCCCACTGGGTGGGGCCACCTGCCCCGGGGGTCCACATGGGCTGTAGGGGGTGCGCCTTGGCCTACATGGGCCAAGGGCACCAGCCCCAAGAGGCCCATGCGCCTAGGGAACCCTAAAAGGAAGAGTCCTCAAGGGGGAAGGCACCTCCGAGGTGCCTTGGGGAGGATGGACTCCTCCCCCCCTCTTGGCCGCACCCCTTCCTTGGAGGAAGGGGCAAGGCTGCGCCTCCCCCCTCTCCCTTGCCCCTATATATAGTGGAGGGGAGGGAGGGCATCCATACCAGAGTCCCTGGCGCCTCCCTCCCTCCCGTGACACCTCCTCCTCTCCCGTAGGTGCTTGGCGAAGCCCTGCAGGATTGCCACGCTCCTCCATCACCACCACGCCGTTGTGCTGCTGTTGGATGGAGTCTTCCTCAACCTCTCCCTCTTTCCTTGCTGGATCAAGGCGTGGGAGACATCGTCGAGCTGTACGTGTGTTGAACGTGGAGGTGCCGTCCGTTCGGCACTTGGTCATCGGTGATTTGAATCACGACGAGTACGACTCCATCAACCCCGTTCTCTTGAACGCTTCCGCTTAGCAATCTACAAGGGTATGTAGATGCACTCTCTTTCCCCTCGTTGCTGGTCTCTCCATAGATAGATCTTGGTGACACGTAGGAAAATTTTGAATTTCTTCTACGTTCCCCAACAAGCGGCTCATGGAGGCCGACTCATGGGACACTTTGGACGCGACAAGACTTTCACCACGCTCTCCAAGAACTACTTTTGGCCCAAGATGTTCCGCAACGTCTCACGCTTCACCAACGATGCTCTACATGTCGCAAAGCTAAGTCAAAAGCTCAATCACATGGTCTTTACATGCCTCTTCCTATTCCTTATCAACCCTGGGAAGGCATTAGCATGGACTTTGTACTTGGTTTGCCTAGAACTCAAAATGGAAAGGATTCTGTGTTTGTTGTTGTGGACCGAATCTCTAAGATGGCTCATTTTATCCCATGCAACAAGATAGACGATGCTTCACATATTGCAAATATTTTTTGTAGGGAAATCTTGTGCCTCCATGGAGTGCCAAAGACAATTGTCTCGGACCGCGACGTCAAGTTCTTGAGTTACTTTTGGAAGACTCTATGCGCCAAGCTCGGAATCAAGCTCTTGTTCTCTTCGGCATACCATCCACAAATCGACGGCCAAACGGAGGTGATGAACCGAACACTCTCCACTCTACTACACGTGTTGATCAAGAGGAACATCAAGGAGTGGGAGGAATGTCTCCCCATCGCCGCGTACGCCTACAACGGCGCAAGACAATCAACTACCGGCAAGTCCCCATTCGAGGTCGTCTACGGTTTCAACCCATTGTCCCCATTGGACATTCTACCTCTTCCACTACAAGAGCGCACCAATATGGACGTGTGTGCACGAGCAAACAACATCAAGAAAATGCACAAAGATACAAGGAACACCATCGAGCGCCAAGTACAATGACTTGCGATCAAGCTCAACATCAACAAGCAACCGATGATATTCAACATTAGATATCTTGTGTGGCTACACCTTCGCAAGGAACACTTCCCCAACGAACGCAAGTCCAAACTTCTACCACGAGCCGACGGACCCTTCAAGGTTCTAGCACGCTACAACAACAACGCTTACAAGATCGACCTCCCAAGCGACAAGTACAACATGAGCGACATCTTCAATGTCAAAGACCTCTCGCCATACCATGGTGATGAAGCTTTCAATCCAAGGTCGGATCTTTCCCAAGGGGGGGGGGGAGATGATGCGGAGCATCTCACGATCATCCCCATGGACGCATCTACATCCCCTACGACACCACTCGGACCAATGACGAGCTCTCGAAACCGCGGTGACATCACTCCTCTCACAACTCCCTTTCGAATCACACGAGACATGGTTAATACCTCAAACGGAGACGCTTTACATACTCGGGTACCAACGAGTTAGCCATGGAGAAGCTAAGAAGCAAGGAGAATCGGAAGTGGAAGACAAGTGTGAAGACAGAGAAGCAATCAGCCAAGTCCCAGGCTGGCTGGACGATCCAGACGAGGTCCTGGACGATCCGGACAGAGCCCGGATGATCCAGACCCTGGTTCGGACGATTCGGATAATGCACCCGAAGACACCCGAAGCTGGACCCCGAAGCCGGACCATCCGGACAAGCCCCCGGATCATCCGGCCCCCAGCTGGACATCCGGACCCCCCTCCGGACATCAGGGTCGTTGCCGCCACCGCCTGCCTCTTCGACTCATCCGGGCCGCCCCCCGGATCATCCGGACACTGGCCTGGATCATCCGGATCCCCGCCCGGATCATCCGGACCCCGCCTGCGTGCGCGTGTTGGGCCGAGGCCCATGTACCCCTTCGCCCCTTTGCCTATATATATGACTCCTCCACCTCTCTTCTAGGGTTAGCATTGTGATAGCTCATATTTTGAGATAGAGATTTGCTCATCCATCCGGATCTACTCCACCGCGAGGGACCGACACCTCTTCGGAGAAGATCCTCGTTGGATTCAAGACCTCCTCTCGGAGAAGACCCTCTTCAAGACCTCCTCACAGAGAAGAACCGGTTACCCTATGTATCGTCCCTTGTTGGATTCGGATCTTGTACCTTTATGTGTTTCAAGGATCTAGCACATGTGTGACTATCTTCTTGTTGGTTGAGTGTTTTCTCTTGTGTTTCCCTTGTGTTCCCCTTGTTTCCCCTCTCGTGTTCTTCGTGTTCTTGGTAGGATTCCCTCCAAACGTGAAAGATCGGGCATCTTGGGTTCTACCCTACATCACAATCTTTGATAAATCCTTGAATAGCACCTTGGTCAACAAATAATCTTCTTCTAATAACCTTGAAACGAACAAATGGTCTTCAAGGAATACCTATGGACAAACCCTTCAAATATAACTCAAGGCAACCATTAGTCCATAGAGATTGTCATCAATTACCAAAACCAAACATGTGGGCACCATATGTTCTTTCATCATTGCTTTGTTGGATATCTTGTGATATCAATTAATATGTTGTTGCATACATGCTTGAATGTTGTCTCTTTATGGCCATGCGCGAGTGGCTGGAGATGGGACGTGAACGGCGGTGGGTCAAAGGATTGACGTAATTAATATGTGGTTGCATGTGTGGTCAATTTCCTTTCCCCCATTTTGTGCCTCGGTCATGTAGAATTGGCCCACAACCCTTTAAACTCGGATGTAGGGAGCAATGAATCAATAGGAATATATTTTGTTTAAAATGTACATGCAATGATATAAGGCACATGACTTTTCCGATTGGCTAACTACCACACTTTTCTGATTTGCTTGCTCCTGCAGGAGTTGTTAGGATTCCCCCAAGCGTAAGAGTAAAGCAGAACGGTAGCAAGTATTTCGCTTAGTTAGAGAACCAACGTTATCAATCTAGTCGGACTCTCCCAAGCTAGCAACGTGCAACATCCGCACACAAAACACACACACACACACACACACACACACACTTGACCCCGAGACAACAAAAGGGACGTCAATCCCCTTATTTTGCTAGTTACAAGATTGAATGCAGGTGATAGAGATAGACAGTGGCAAAAGTAGCACGACAAAATAGTTGCAATTGTGTAGAAGCATTCAAGTAATAGAGAATAGACCGGGGGGCATATTTTCACTAGTGGCATATCTCTCGAAAATAGGTTAATGGCATGGTAAACAAATTGTTGGTCAATTAACCGAATTGCAATATCCATGACAATGATCATTTATGTCATAAATCTCATACAAGCAATATGTTATGATAAGTAGACCATTAATCCAAATGCATCTACTACTAATACTCCATCGCAAAACTGCTATCCAGCATGCATCTCAAGGTACTAAGTTTGCAAGACACTGTATCGCAGTAAGCAAGATGAAATGTAGACAGGAAGAAGTCAATCAATATGGCAAAAACTCGTCGTTTTATCCTTAGTGGCAACAAACAATACATGTCTTGGCCCTTATTATCACTGGGTTAGATCACTTCAAAATCGAACCCACTACAAAGCATCACTCCTTCTGAAGAAAAACTCATCGAACTTGGCCAAAGAAGACACATAGATCGCAGAGCATGCAAAGCGATTTAATTATACAGCAAGAAAACCTCAGAAGATTCAGTTGATTCCAATGAACTATCTGATCATAAAGTGACAATTCATAATGTCCCAACAGACACAACACCGATTACATCAAATTGATCCTGGTCATGTGAGAAGGCTCACGGGAACATAGTATTGAAGATCCAAAAGAGAGATAACCATCTTGTCGGCGTTCTGGGAACGGGGGTCCCCAGACTTGCCTGCCTGCAGCCTGCGGCGTGGCTTAAAGGAGGCCCAGCACAGCCCATCTTCATCAACACAAGCTCAAGACCCTCGCGAGGGTCCAAGCCTCGCGGGGCGGACGACAAGGAGCTTCCTCAGGCACGGCCTCGTCAGGCTGGCTCACGAGGAGGCGGAGAGTTCAAGGCGGGGTACCTCGCGAGGTGCCCATGACGCAAGCCATAACGACCAAGGGCGCCAGCCGGGCGCCAGCCGGGCGCCAGCCCGCGCAGTGTCCTCCCTTCCTCTTTGGTGCAAAGGGGGCAAGAGCAGGCGAGGGCATCAAGCAAAGGCATCCATTTCGGTGCAACAAGACCAAGACCAGCCCAACAGCAGGGAAGAAGTCATTGTGGAGCCCAAGCAGGCGTCACCACCAGAGCCTTTGACAGGCGAGGACCAACTTTAGTCAGGATAAGTGTACCCGTTGTTCCCCTTCAAAATGGCCAATTGTTGGTGCCCTTCCCGCTCAATATTTGGGAAGAGGCCCAAGGCCTTTGCCTATAAATAGGACTAGCCACCCCCAGGGTAGAGGCAATTGGGATCCTCACCAAGAAACCAGTAGATAGAGCAATTGAACTCCTCCCAGCAGTTCGTCGCACCAGCCAAGAACAGACCCTCGCGAGGCTGTTCTTCCTTGTATTGTTCATCATCAGCCCAAGAGGCAATCCACCACACCACACACTAGAGTAGGGTATTACACCACAATGGTGGCCTGAACTAGTATAAACCTTGTGTCTCTTGTGTTGTTCTGTTTGGTAGTTTAGATCCTAGCGATTCGGTGAGGAGCAAGCCGGTAGAGGGTTAGATCTCCGCGCGCACCCCAGTGTTCGAACCTCAAGGGTCTGCCGGAACCCGAAATCCAACATTTGGCGCGCCAGGTAGGGGTGCGCTGGAATTTGCCTTCCGTCGTCTCGTTCTTCTCCGACCATCGCATCCATGTCTGACGCTCGTCGGGCTCGCACCGAGCGCCGAGCCGCCCTCGCTTCCCATGTCGCCCAGACGGCTCCCATCAGCGGGCGCCCTCGTCGTTCCCCGTCACCTGCCGTCAACGCCGCCACCGGCCCGGCGGGGAACGAACAGCAGGCATCGTCCCAGCATCCATCCATGAGGCGGGACGGTCGCACTGCCACACCCTCGCTCACCCCTACATACGGATCTGAATGTCACAGATCCGTTGACTAAACCTCTCTCGCGAGCAAAACATGATCAACACCAGAACTCTATGGGTGTTCGATTCATCACAATGTAACTAGATTATTGACTCTAGTGCAAGTGGGAGACTGTTGGAAATATGCCCTGGAGGCAATAATAAAAGGATTATTATTATATTTCCTTGTTCATGATAATTGTCTTTTATTCATGCTATAAATGTATTATCCGGAAATCATAATACACGTGTGAATAAATAGACCATAATATGTCCCTAGTAAGCCTCTAGCTGACTAGCTCGTTGATCAACAGATAGTCATGGTTTCCTGACTATGGACATTAGATGTCCTTGATAACGGGATCACATCATTAGGAGAATGATGTGATGGACAAGACCCAATCCTAAGCATAGCACAAGATCGTGTAGTTCGTTTGCTAGAGCTTTTCCAATGTCAAGTATTTTTCCTTAGACCATGAGATCGTGTAACTCCCGGATACCGTAGGAGTGCTTTGGGTGTACCAAACGTCACAACGTAACTGGGTGACTATAAAGGTGCACTACAGGTATCTCCGAAAGTGTCTGTTGGGTTGACACGGATCGAGACTGGGATTTGTCACTCCGTATGACGGAGAGGTATCTCTGGGCCCACTCGGTAATGCATCATCATAATGAGCTCAAAGTGACCAAGTGTTTGGTCACGGGATCATGCATTACGGTACGAGTAAAGTGACTTGCCGGTAACGAGACTGAATGAGGTATTGGGATACCGACGATTGAGTCTCGGACAAGTAACGTACCGATTGACAAAGGGAATTGAATACGGGGTTGTTTGAATCCTCGACATCGTGGTTCATCCGATGAGATCATCGAGGAGCATGTGGGAGCCAACATGGGTATCCAGATCCCGCTGTTGGTTATTGCCCGAGAGTCGTCTCGGTCATGTCAGTTCTTCGTCATGCGCGCCCCGCGCGGCCATGGAGGCCCGAGCTGCGTTACCGCCCCATCGACGACGTCTACGAAGAGTGGCTCGACTGAGTCGCCGAGCTCGTCCGTGCCGCCGGGGGCTCCCCCGCGCCGTCCTTCTCGCTGCACCGCGCCCCGCCCTGCGTGGGCAATGAAGCTCCTGGGGCGCCTCAGCCGCCTCCTCCTCAAGAAGGCGCCCTGGCCCCAAGGCGCACGGCCCCTGGACGGAACCCGCTCTGTCAGGCGCCAGCGCGGCAAGAGCAGAGCTGCCAAGAAGTCCCTTGCCCTCGAGAAGCTGCCCGAGCGCTCCCTGCTCCAGCATGTCAAGACCCTGCGATGCCCCCAGCCGCGGTGCATGGGGACCCGCAGGACCAAGCTCTCCATCGCCCAAGGCCCCCTGTGGCCACAGCGGGCTACCGCGCCTTCACCTCCGAGCTACGCAGCGTCGCGTGGCCCGGCAAGTTCAAGCCAGACCTGCCTCCTCTCTATGACGGCACAACTGACCCTGCAGAGTTCCTTCAGCTTTACGAGTTGGGCATCGAGGCTACCAACGGGGACAAGAAGGTCATGGCCAACTGGTTTCCCATGGCGCTCAAGGACGGGGCCCGCACCTGGCTCCTGAACCTGGCCCCAGGCACGATCTCCTCCTGGGACGAGATGCGCACCCGCTTCATCACCAACTTCCAGGGTACTCACGACCGACCACCCGCCGTGAGCGACATGCGCCGTATCAAGCAGCAACCAGGGGAAACCCTGCAGAAGTACATCCAGCGCTTCAACAACGCGTGCCTCAAGATCCCCAAGGTGACGGAGGAGGCCATCATCTCAGCCTTCTCCGATGGTGTGCGCGACGTCAAGATGAAGGAGGAGCTGGCGATGCACGAAGACCTGTGCACCTCCTTGGAGCTGTTCAACTTGGCGACCAAGTGCGCCAGGGCTGAGGAGGGACGCCTCTCCCTCCTCGAGCTGCCTGCCGCGGACCCAGAAGAGAAGAAGCCCAAGGCTAAGGACATGAAGCGCAAGGGGGCTGCCGTACTCGCAGCCGAGCCAGACACCAAGCGGGGCAGAGATCAGCCCGAATCCTCCAAGGGCAGTCGGTACTGCGTGTACCACGACCTCCACACCCACAACACCAATGAATGCCAAGAGCTCCGGGCCGTGCGTGAAGGAAGGGTCAGCAAACGTCCCGACCGCAGCGATCGGGGCTATGGCCGAGGAGGAGGAAGGAACTCAGGACGTTGGGAAGACCGCGGCCCGCGCCAAGGGTGGCGCGACCAACCTCGCGAGGATCGCTGGCAGGACCCGCCTCGCGAGGGAGGCTGGAGGGATCAGCCTCGCGAGGATCGCCCACAAGGGAACGCAGGCCTCCCACCGTTGCTGCCGCAGCCAAGGAGAAATGAAGACCGTCATCAAGACGAGGGGGCTGGGGGCTTCCAGGAACCGCGTGCAATCGCCTGCATCCTGGGCGGAGCTCAAGCCCCAGCCTCTCAGCACATCTTCAAGCAGTTCGCCCGCGAAGTGAATGCAGTCCTCCCCAAGCTCGAGGCCACGCGCCCTCTCAAGTGGTTGGCATGCGCCATCACGTTCAGCTCAGCGGATCAGCTCAAGTGCGCGGCCACGGCCGGGGTCCTCCCGATGCTTTGCTCCCCAATCATTAGCAACGTACTGGTCACCAAGACCCTCATCGATGGCGGGGCAGGGCTCAACGTCCTGTCCGTGGAAACGTTCAACAATCTTCAAGTGCCCTACAGTCAGCTTCAGCCAACCAAGCCCTTCTCCGGAGTCACCGACGGCTCCACGGTCTCGATTGGGCAGGTCCGCCTTCCTGTCACCTTCGGGGCACGCGACAACTACCGCACCGAGCTCATCGACTTCAATGTCGCCCACATTCGCTTGCCGTACAACGCCATCCTCAGGTACCTGGCGTTGGCCAAGTTCATGGCTGTAACCCATCACGGCTACAACATCCTCAAGATGTCAGGAAGCAGCAGGGTCATCACGGTGCCCTGCGAAGAGAGAGACACAGTGTGCTCCCTGGAGCGAGCCTTTCAGGCCGCATCGCTGGAAGACCCGGACCGCGGAGGCAGGAGGCCTCCCGAGGCCGCCCCCAAGAAGAAGAAGACATCATCCAGCCCGGCCCCTCGGGAGGTAGGCCCCTCAGGGCCCGCTCCTGCTCAGGGGGAACCTCCTTCCATTGCATAGGGAAGCGCGCCCGGCGCCCTCCTCAGGCAGGGCTCGGGGGCTCTCCCCTGGAGGGCCACCGACCTCGCCAAGGTCACGAGGGAGGCGCTTGGGCACCACGTGGAGGCGTGTTTCGAAGCACGTTTCCCTCAAGAAGGAGCAAGGCAAGGAGGGCCAAACCCTCAGGAGTTCGTCAGCAAGGCCATTCAGGAGCTACAGGAGTCAAGGGTCATGAGAGGCGGCCGCCGCCTACCCGCTGTGGCCCCCCATCCAGGCGAGGATGGTGGGCTGCGCGTCTGCATCGACATATCAGGGCTCAACCGAGCCGCGTCTCAAGAGTGCCTCTGGCCCTCGCGAGTGGGACGTTGCGAGGGTCCGCCCCACAGCTACGTGCGCATGCCTTACGGCTTGCCGAACGCGGCTGCTGTGCACCAGCGTCTCATGAGGGCCATCCTGGAGGCTCAAGAGGTCAGGCACTCCGCAGCCCTGGCGGAGATGGAGATGGCCCGTGAAGAGCCGCCAGCGCCTCCGGAGCCTCCTGAGGCCCCTGGGCCTGGGGGCTCGTGAGGATCGGCTCCCGCAGCCACCGAGTCTGCTACACCAACACCCCTTCGTCCCTCAGGGCCGCATTATTCCCAGGCCGCGTGGGTCCGTCCCTGCGGCGTGTATCCCTTTTATTTCATGTTCTTAGCTTACCTTATTGGGGGTGCCCCTTGGGCTGCATCATCCCCAAGTCGCTCGGGCCTGACCCAGCGGTGTGTACCCTTCTTGCATTTACCTTAGGGCTATGCTTTCAACCCATCATGCTTGTTATTTGGTGCCTCTTCCTCTTGGGTGTCGGAATCTTGGGCGTTAAAGGGAGGGTGCCTGAGCATCGCGACTCAGGGCTCCTACCGGCTCTCCGGCCCTCACCCTCTTGTCTTGTCCATGGCATCGCGACCTGGCATGCCAGCGACAGCTGAGACCAGCCCGAGAGCCGGGACCCAAGGACGTAGAGTTTCGACATCTAACCCAGCTTGCGCGTTAAAGGGGGGGTGCCTGAGCATCGCGACTCAGGGCTCCTACCAGCTCTCCGGCCCTCACCCTCTGGTCTTGTCCATGGCATCGCGACCTGGCATGCCAGCGACGGCTGAGACCAGCTCGAGAGCCGGGACCCAAAGACGTAGAGCACCGGCGTCTAACCAAATTTGCAGGAACACATTCCAAGGTAAGGCCCAGTGCCGGGCGCAACCCGCCCTGGGGTTGGGCCCCGTGAGTCCCGCGCTGGCTCACGGGTGCCCCAATACACCTCGCCAGGCCTTTCGTGCCTCGTCGTCTCTCCAAAGCAGCTAACGGCTAACTGTCGATTGCCACGGCGAACTCTCGTTCCTTTTGTGATGAGCCTGCAGGGTCCCTCCAAGGAGCGTTGCTAGGCGAGGCCCTCATGGTGCCTTCTTCACTCTCGTCCGTGCAACCCGCTTGCACGTTGAAGGGGGGGTTCCTGAGCATCGCGACTCAGGGCTCCTACCGGCCCTCCAGCCCTCACCCTCTGGCCTTGTCCACGGCATCGCGACCTGGCATACCAGCGACGGCTGAGACTCGCTTGAGGGCCGGTGTCGGTGTCAAAACCGGCGGATCTCGGGTAGGGGGTCCCGAACTGTGCGTCTAGGCGGATGGTAACAGGAGACAAGGGACACGATGTTTTTACCCAGGTTCGGGCCCTCTCGATGGAGGTAAAACCCTACTCCTGCTTGATTGATATTGATGATATGGGTAGTAAAAGAGTGGATCTACCATGAGATCAAGGAGGCTAAACCCTAGAAGCTAGCCTATGGTATGATTGTTGTAATGGTTGTTCGTCCTACGGACTAAAACCCTCTGGTTTATATAGACACCGGAGAGGGCTAGGGTTACACAAAGTCGGTTACAATGGTAGGAGATCTACATATCCGTATCGCCAAGCTTTCCTTCCACGCCAAGGAAAGTCCCATCCGGACACGGGACGAAGTCTTCAATCTTGTATCTTCATAGACTTGGAGTCTGGCCGATGATGATAGTCCGGCTATCCGGACACCCCTAGTCCAGGACTCCCTCAGTAGCCCCCGAACCAGGCTTCAATGACGACGAGTCCAGCGTATATTGTCTTCGGCATTGCAAGGTGGGTTCTCCTTCAAATTCCATGTGCTTGCTGAATAGTGTCCGGCTCCCTTACAGATGTTGCACTCCTTGGCTTCCACGCCCAATAATGGCCCTCTTCCACGCGTCGCATGAATGTGAAAAGCCAGGGTAACTTTTATATTTTACCCCCTAGCTGTGCAAATAATCTGCCTACAAGAGAGGCAAGAATCCAGATCCAAATCACACCATCCTCCTTCCGCGAGTACTCATCGGAGCGCCTCTGACCAAAAACCCATTCCATCATGGACCGTCGACGCGGCTCCTCCTCTCGCGCTCCCAGCCCTCCGCCAGGAGATTGGAGGAGATGTCCAGTTCCGCACAACGAGCTGGTGGCGCTTCAAGCGGAGGGATATCTTCCTCCGGCCTTTATGGTCCCGGTTCGAGCCGGGCTGGCTACCTACAAAGGTGGGAAGCAAGCGGAGGCCACCCCTAGCCCCTCTAAAGGAGAGCGGGTGTGCTTCATCCCCTATCTAATAAGGGGGCTTGGATTTCCCGTACATCCATTCCTCCGCGGGCTTGTGGAGTTCTACGGACTCCAGCTCCATCACCTCACGCCCGCCTCTATTCTGCACATCGCGGGTTTTGTAGCTCTTTGCGAGCTATTCCTGGGCATCGAGCCCAATTTTGCGCTGTGGAAGAGGCTATTCTGCCTCGTACCCTGTTCTCACGAGGGGTCAATATATCAAGTGGGCGGTGCTGAAATATGGCGCATCGCCGGGACCGGATATCCATCCGGAACCCCAAAGAAGGCGTCCAAAGACTGGCCTTCGGAATGGTTTTATGTAGAAGACGCTCCGCTGCCGGACCCAGTTCGGATCGGCCTCCCAGAGTTCAGCAAGGCTCCTCTGAAGAAACGCCTAAGTTGGCGCCCGCGGAGCCCTCAACTGGAGGAAGACAAGAGCGTCCATTATTTGATGGGCCGGATAAGGTTGCTGGCCCATTCCGGATTGACCATGATTGGAGTCATGGCCACGTGCATCATGCGGGGGGTGCAGCCGCTGCAATACAGGGGCCACCCCATGTGGGATTTCAACGGGGAGAATGATGCCACCCGTCATGGCCGCAAAGGGCCAGGATCGGCCGAAGATCTAGTGAAGATTCTGTCCGGCTTGTACAAGGGGGAGAAGGAGGACTTCCTCCAGACGAGCCCATTGAACGGGTTCTCCATGAATAACCCTCGGCGCTGGGTAAGCGGACGTTTTATTTATCGACCCATGCTTTCAAATTTAAGTACCTTACTTTACGATTTCGACGCAGGAACTGCGCCGGGATGTGGAGGGCATACACAGTCCGGCTCCACAACCCAAGGATCCGGGAAGATCCCTCGATCCGGCCTCCGAAGAGGATCCGGACATAAAGGTGGAGCTAATCGACAGGGTGTTCCACCAACTCAGCATGGACAACACTCTAGTCGCCATTACGGCTGACTACCCCGGCTTGTCACCGGCTCCCCAGGTAATTATGACCGAAGTCCTGATACCATTACCTCATCCTTGCGTATTCCTGACCACCGTATACAATGGTGTCTTGCAGGAGGTGCCTTCAAGGCGGGAAGCCGAACCCACGATGGCTGACCAACAAGGGTCAGCCCGGCCCCGCATGCGGAAGAGGGGTGCGGTGCGAATCGAAACGTCACCGCAACGGTATAGCTCACGACCGTTATTTAGGAAAAGATTCCTAGGAGGTGTATTAATGCTCATGACTTTTTCAGGAGAAAGAGCGCTCGCCGGACTGTGCCTAGAGAGGTTGCCAACCAAGCCTCCACCAGCCAGGCTCCAACACCTGGTCCGGAGGGGGAGGCGAGCATAAGGCGCGAGCCGGATACTCCTCCAACGGAGGATGCCGACAGTCTGTCCGCCACCAGGTCTGAGGTGGAGAGCGCCATGAACCATAGGCGCCGCCGGACAGTTTTTCGTGACGCGTGTTTCTCCCCTGAGGCGTTGAATGCCTTTAACGCGGGAGACGCGCACCTCCGTGCTGCTCAAGATGGTTTGACCAGAGCGACGGAGCAGTATGTAAAAGACATACGGGTAAGGGATTATAATAGTGGTATATGCCAGTAGCCCCCGAGACTTAAAGCAGTTAAAATAACTGTTTTAAGGATCTTTTTAATGTGCAGGATCTTACAGAGAAGAATACCCAATTGTCCCAGGAGCTACAAGAGTGCAAGGACCAACTTGAGGCCGCACTAGCTGCCGCAGGAGGAGACACAGAGACCCCCCTGGTAACACATTATTTCAAAAAGATAAGCGGTGTGCGGCGTGCGTGTAAGTCTGACGATGATATTGCAGATGTTGCCGGACTGGATCCGGACAAGCAACACCTGCTGCGCCAGCTGAAGGCCGGCGAGAGGGTGCTTATGAAGGTGCAGCAGGAGAGGAACAAACTCCAGGATGCCCACACCCAGCTTGGGGAAGAGCTGAAAGGTGTTCGGGCCGAGCTGTCTGGCTCCGTGAAGGAGAATCAGCGGCTTCCTCGTGGCATCTATGGTAAGTGCTTGAGCGAATTCTTTTGAAAAGAAGAGTTTGGCGAGGAAGCCAATTGACAGAAATATGTCTGTAGGTGTGCTCACAGGTCGCCCTGCGGAGGAAATGCCCGGTTCGACAGGTGACCAACTTCCCGAGCTGGTGCAACTGCTCGAACATGTTCGGCAGGCGATGAGTGGCGTCGTCCAGGCCCTATGGCCGTCCCTCTCCCTACCCGAGGGCCTTGGAGAGCTTGCGGAGAAGCTTCAGGGAGCGCGGCAGTGCTTCCGTTTATGGAAGATATCAGCCTGCCGTCAAGGTGCCAGGGAGGCCTGGGCCATGGTGAAGACGCGGTACAAGAAGGCGGATCCAAACCACATGGCCGAGGTCGGACCTGTGGGGCCTGATGGGAAGGAGATCCCTGTGAGCTTAGTGTATGGACAAGTAAGTTGGCCGCTAAGTATTCCCAACGGGACTATAAATTAGACAGCCTGTTAGACGGGATTGAAGAGGAGTACAATCAGTCGATTTGACGATGTATTTAAAATGACATGTAAAATGCCTTCTAGCCGGATTGTAGATCGTTTGTCTTTGCCGACCTTTTCACTTCAACCTCGGGACCCTAGAGTCCGGAGTGTGTCCGAATGCCTTCTCGGTTATGAAAAAACCGGGGCATGCATGGAGACCAGGCGTAGGGGTCATTAGTGCCTTATCAGACAAGTGCCCAACTAGTTATGTTATATTACATGGTTAGTAAGAAACATCTTCCAGGGAGAATAGTTCCGTTAAGGGTTCCTTTCCCTGGGAGGCATGCCCTAAAGTGCATGTCCGGACTGCGAAAAGAGCACGAAAACATCTGGGGGCAGATAAATAAATGTGTAAAAAGTCATCTTTCAAGTCACCGACCAAATATTCCCTTAAGAACGCTAGCTTTCGGCTTCACCCAGTCTGAGGTACACATCCGGCTGACCCAGCAGTAACAATCGCAGAGGTGCTCCCTTTACCTCCTAGCCGAACAATCGGGAACGTAGGGGTAAGCACAGGAGCCAGGCAACCTAGCTTGGCCAAAACTTAAGTCATATCGATGCATATAATGGTGAATAAAAGGTACATGTGGAAGTTTGACACATGTGCTGGGCATGAAGCCCGTATAAGTAAGCTTCTGTTAAAGAAGCCCCCAGGTATAATGAGTGCGGGTAGCGCATCAAGTGTGTGCGAACAATGCACAAATAGGCCCTCAAGGGCTTTATGAAAAAAATGAAAAAGAAGAAAAAGAGAGATAAAAGGCAACTGAAGTATAAAATGTGGACGGGGGAAGGAGACGAACTCTGAGTCCGGCGCTAGGCGTAGAATCTTCGGAGGCGGGCTGCGTTCCATGGGTTTGGCTCGAGTCGGTTGTCCGATGCGTTTCGCAGACGGTATGCTCCACCGGTCAGGACTTGGTCGATGATGAAGGGACCTTCCCATTTGGGCTTGAGTTTGTCCTTTTTCTTGTCCGGCAGGCGTAGAACTAGTTCGCCAACATTGTATGTTTTAGCCCGTACTTCTCTGCTTTGATATCTTCGAGCCTGCTGCTGATAGAATGCGGAATGAGCCTTTGCCACGTCGTGCTCCTCCTCTAATGCGTCCAAGCTGTCCTGCCGATCCAGCTCGACTTCTCTTTCTTCGTACATGCGCACTCGAGGTGAGTCATGAATTATATCGCAGGGCAAAACTGCCTCTGCGCCGTATACCATAAAGAATGGTGTGAATCTCGTAGTACGGTTTGGCGTGGTCCGCAGCCCCCAGAGTACGGAGTCGAGCTCCTCTACCCAGTGCGTGTTAGATTCCGTGAGGAACCGCACTAGTCTAGGCTTGATGCCGCTCATTATTAGACCATTTGCTCGCTCAACTTGTCCGTTGGTTTGAGGATGATAGACTGAAGCGTAATCGAGCTTAATGCCCATATTTTTGCACCAGAGCTTAACCTCGTCGGCCGTGAAGTTCGTGCCGTTATCGGTGATGATGCTGTGGGGGACGCCATAATGGTGTACTACCCCGAATATGAAGTCTATCACTGGTCCGGATTCGGCCGTTTTAACTAGCTTGGCTTCTATCCATTTGGTGAATTTATCCACCATGACCAATAGGTACTTTTGCTTGTGGGTTCCCCCTTTAAGGGGTCCAACCATGTCAAGCCCCCAGACCGCGAACGGCCAGGTAATGGGTATAGTTTTGAGGGCGGTGGGTGGCATATGGCTCTGATTAGCAAAGAGCTGACAACCGACGCATCTTTGGACTAAGTCCTGAGCATCTGCCCGGGCCGTCGGCCAATAAAATCCTATGCGGAAGGCCTTACCTACAAGGGCCCGGGCTACCGTGTGGTGTCCGCCTAGTCCGGCGTGAATTTCAGCCAGAAGATTTCGCCCTTCCTCTTCGGAGATGCACCTTTGAAGGACTCCGGTTGTGCTTTTCTTATAAAGTTCTCCCTCATGGACCTTGTAGGCTTTAGATCGCCGAACTATGTAGCGGGCCTCATTTTGGTCTTCGGGAAGTTCCTGCCTAATTAAGTAGGCTAGGAATGGTTCTGTCCACGGGGCAATTACCGCCATTATTTCGTGGGCTGAAGGTGTTATTTCATCGGCTGAACCGCCGATTATGTCAGATTGTTCTTTGTTGGGTGGCGCGGTTGTTTCCGGGTTGTTATTTCCGGACTCCTCTTCCCATAGTACAGATGGCTTAAAGAGCCGTTCCAGGAAGATGTTTGGAGGGACAGCGTCGCGTTTCGCGCCGATGCGTGCCAACACGTCGGCTGCTTGGTTATTATCACGGGCTACATGGTGGAATTCGAGTCCTTCGAACCGAGCTGACATTTTTAGGATAGCATTACGATAGGCTGCCATTTTCGGATCCTTGGCGTCAAAGTCTCCATTTACTTGGGATATTGCAAGGTTTGAATCCCCGTGCACCTCTAGGCGTTGAATACCCATGGAGATTGCCATCCGGAGACCATGTAGGAGGGCCTCGTATTCGGCTGCATTGTTGGAGTCCGTGTACATTATCTGAAGTACGTACTGGACTGTGTCTCCGGTTGGGGACGTCAGTACAATGCCAGCCCCCAAGCCGGCCAGCATTTTGGAGCCGTCGAAATGCATAATCCAATTGGAGTATGCGCCGTACTCTTTAGGGAGTTCGGCTTCGGTCCATTCAGCGATGAAGTCAGCCAAGACCTATGACTTTATAGCTCGCCAAGGTTTATAAGTTATATCGAATGGTAAAAGCTCAATGGCCCATTTTGCAATCCTGCCCGTCGCGTCGCGGTTGTTTATAATGTCGTTGAGGGGCACTTCGGAGGCCACTGTTATCGAACACTCTTGAAAGTAGTGTCGGAGCTTCCGGGATGCCATGAACACTGCGTATGCTATTTTTTGATAATGCGGGTACCGGGACTTGCAGGGTGTTAAGACAGTGGATACGTAGTACACTGGCTTTTGAAGAGGGAATTTATGCCCTTCTGTTTCTCGTTCGACGACGAGCACCGCGCTTACAACTTGATGTGTTGCCGCGATATATAACAACATTGGTTCGCCTAGGTTAGGCGCAGCTAAGACCGGATTTGTTGCCAATATGGCTTTTATTTCTTCGAGTCCGGCAGTGGCAGCATCCGTCCACTCGAAGTGTTCGGTGCGCCTGAGGAGGCGATAGAGGGGCAATGCCTTTTCTCCCAAACGGGAGATGAAGCGGCTTAGAGCCGCCACGCATCCAGTCAATTTTTGTGTTTGTTTGAGGTCTTTTGGAATATCCAGCTGTGACAGAGCTCGGATCTTGGCTGGGTTTGCTTCAATTCCTCTACCGGATACAATGAAGCCCAGGAGCTTTCCGGCTGGTACGCCGAAAATGCATTTTTCCGGATTCAGCTTAATGTCGTATGCTCGAAGGTTGTCGAATGTGAGCCTCAAATCGTCTACTAGAGTTTCAACGTGTTTGGTTTTGACGACTACGTCGTCTACGTATGCCTCTACTGTTTTGCCGATCTGGGTAGCCAGACATGTCTGAATCATGCGCTGATATGTTGCACCGGCGTTTTTGAGTACGAAGGGCATCGTGTTGAAGCAGAATGGTCCGTATGGAGTAATGAATGTCGTTGCGGCTTGGTCCGCCTCCGCCATCTTGATTTGATGGTAGCCTGAGTATGCGTCGAGGAAGCACAATGAATCGTGCCCTGCAGTAGCATCGATTATTTGGTCGATGCGGGGAAGGGGGAAAGGATCCTTTGGGCAGGCCTTGTTGAGGTCTTTAAAATCGACACATAGGCGCCAGGATTTGTCCTTCTTTGGTACCATTACCAGGTTTGCTAGCCAGTCCGGATGTTTGATGTCTCTGATGAATCCGGCTTCCAGTAGTTTGGCTAGATCTTCTCCCATTGCCTGTCTTTTGGGTTCGGAAAATCGCCGGAGAGCCTGTTTGACTGGCTTGAATCCTTTTAGGATGTTTAGGCTGTGTTCTGCCAATCTGTGTGGGATTCCTGGCATATCTGAAGGGTGCTAGGCAAAGATGTCCCAATTTTCCCGAAGGAATTCTTGTAGTGCAGCGTCTACATCAGGGTTCAACTGTGCCCCGATGGAGGCCGTCTTTGTTGGGTCTGTTGGATGGACCTGGAATTTGACTATTTCGTCCGCTGGTTTAAAGGAGGTGGACTTGGATCTCTTATCGAGTATCACATCATCTCTATTCACTGTAGAGCGCAGCGCAGTGAGTTCCTCCGCCGCTAGGGCTTCGGATAGTGCCTCCAGGGCTAATGCAGCTGTCTTGTTTTCGGCGCGGAGTGCTGTGTCCGGATCACTGACGAGAGTGATTATTCCGCCGGGCCCGGGCATCTTAAGCTTCATGTACCCATAATGGGGTACGGCTTGAAAAATTGTGAATGCCTCTCGTCCTAATATAGCGTGATATCCGCTGCTGAACGGGGCCACTTGGAACGTGACCTCCTCGGACCTGTAATTGTCCGGCGAGCCAAACACCACATCAAGTGTGATTTTTCCTGTGCAGCGTGCTTCCCGGCTAGGGATTATTCCTCTAAATGTTGTGCTGCTTCACTCAATGCGGCTCCGGTCTATTTCCATTTTGAAGAGTTTCCTCGTAGATGAGGTTTAATCCGCTGCCACCATCCATGAGTACCTTGGTAAGACGAAAGACGTCCACTATTGGACTGAGGACCAATGCAGCTAGTGCACGGGCTGTTCGGAATTTAGGTTCGTCGCTAGCGTTGAAGGTGATGGCCGTGTCGCTCCATGGATTTGTTGTTTTTACTTGGTAGACTTCGGCGAGGCTGCGGATTGTTCGTTTACGCATATTACTTGATGCAAAAGTCTCAAAGACTATTGACACCGTACTGGTACTGTTGGAGTGGTTCTCCGGGGCTAGAAGCTCTTCGCCACTTTTGGCCACCTGCCGCAGTATCCAACATGCTCGAAGGCTATGTGTTGGAGTGGCGCCTTCTGTACTGTGAATTTTACAGGGTCCGCTGAGCCATCCCTCCAGTACGGTTCTGTGCCCTTTATGGGGTTTTTGCTTTTTGGTTTTTGTACCTGGTGCCTGAGTGTGATGCACCCTTTTGTTTCGGACTAGGGTTGTATTCGGGGCCGGATTGTCCTAAAACTTAGTTTCGGTTTTCCGGAAACTCTCCATCGCATAGTACTTTCGTACTATGGATGCCAAGTTGGCGAAGCGTGTAATTTCACGACGACTGACGTTGTTCAAGATTCCCTCGTCCGTGCAATTATTGCAGAAAATTGAAATTGCGTTTTCCTCACGGCAGTCTTTTATCCTGTCCATAACCAGAAGGAATCTGGCCCAGTAATGATGTACTGTTTCAGCGGGCTCTTGCCGGATTTGAGATAAATCGCGTATGTCTGGGTGGGTGGGTGGAATTGAGTCCGGAACCCTACCCATCTCGAGGCTCAAGGGCCGGAAAGTTTCCGAATTTGGAAGCTTGGATTGCTGGACGTTGTCCAACGAGTCTGGTCCGATGCCTGACTTTAAGTTCAGCGCTTGATCGACGTCCGTCCCTCCGCGGGAATTCGGCATGGAGGGTTCGGGAGTCCGGACATAACTAGTTTTTAATGTAGAAGAAGAATCGCCGCGTTGTTCCTCTACCACAGCAACGTGGTGGGTAACCTGGGGAGAGTTAATCTCTCTCAGATCGGTTTTAAGCCCAATCTGATTGTAGTCTGTAGCGACTCCCAGGGTGGCGATGCGATCCAAGAGCTCGTTTACGGACAAGAGCTCTATTGGATCCAGCTGCTCGGCGAATTCCGAGTTGACGTGAAGATTACTTTTGATGACCCGAGAGGTCATTATCGAAGCGGTGGCCGAACAGGCAGTCATGAGAAAACCACCTAGCCGGATAGTTTGGCCGGCGGCCAGGGTTCCTTTGTCGATGATACCGTCTTTAAAGACAGGAATAGGCATCCTTCCTGATTGCGACGGCACAGAGGAACTCTCAATGAAAGCACCAATGTCGGTGTCAAAACCGGCGGATCTCGGGTAGGGGGTCCCGAACTGTGCGTCTAGGCGGATGGTAACAGGAGACAAGGGACACGATGTTTTTACCCAGGTTCGGGCCCTCTCGATGGAGGTAAAACCCTACTCCTGCTTGATTGATATTGATGATATGGGTAGTACAAGAGTGGATCTACCACGAGATCAAGGAGGCTAAACCCTAGAAGCTAGCCTATGGTATGATTGTTGTAATGGTTGTTCGTCCTACGGACTAAAACCCTCCGGTTTATATAGACACCGGAGAGGGCTAGGGTTACACAAAGTCGGTTAAAATGGTAGGAGATCTACATATCCATATCGCCAAGCTTGCCTTCCACGCCAAGGAAAGTCCCATCCGGACACGGGACGAAGTCCTCAATCTTGTATCTTCATAGACTTGGAGTCCGGCCGATGATGATAGTCCGGCTATCCGGACACCCCCTAGTCCAGGACTCCCTCAGCCGGGACCCGAGGACGTAGAGCAGAAAGGGGAGCGAAGGCGAGAGGGGAGGAGCACGTGAGGACCTCGCCAAGCAACCCCCCGCCGGCCAAGGCACGGACCTAGCGCCACACCAGGAAGCGTTTCCCGTGACCCTCGAGATAAGTCACTCCCCGAAACAGTAGTTATCGCAGCACCATCCCCGCACCCAATGCAATCCCGAGTTAGCAACGTCGCTCTCCTTTCTCACCGAATGATGGCTGCTTGAGCGCTAAAGGGGACCTCCTGAGCATCGCGACTCAGGGGCTCTTACCGGACCTCGGGCCGCTCACCTCCTAGCCTTGACCACGGCATCGCGACCTGGCATACCAGCGACGGCTGAAGTCGCCTTGGGACTGGGACCTGTCGGCGCAGAGCATCAAGCCCTCGCGAGGTCTGAAAGGAACAAACTAAGCTAAAACGGGATAAGCATCTCGCACTGCTTTGCAATAAGGATCATATTGACAAACGGTGCTGCAAACATCTTACAAGCCCTCGCGGGGTACGTTCTTGGCTCCTCGCAGGAACAAAAGACGCGAATCCTAAGGGGTCCTAGCTACAGAGGCCATCGCGGCGGATGCCATCATCAACAGTGGGCCGCCCAGCACAGGCGCCAACCCCATCCAGATCAGGGACGGCGACGGCCTAACGAGCCAGCCCTGCTCCGGGAGCGGCGCAGGCTCGGGGGCTCGTAACTGTCGTCGCTCGTCTCCGGAGTTGCGAAGAGCTCGGCGGAGTCGCTGGAGCCACCAGCGCCTCCCCCACCTGGGGAGCTGCCGGGGGAGCGGTTGGCCGGCCTCTGTCTCACCGCGGCAGGGTTCCGACCGCCCCTTCCGGGGCAGCACTCCAGCCGGCGACCCTCCACATCGAAGACCTTGAAGGACATCACCGAAGCACCGTCATACTCTAGGTGGATCGCGAGGGCGCCCCTTGCTCTGCAGACCCGGGCGACCTCGCCCCAGCCTCGAGTCATGAAGACCTCGCCCGGGGCAACGACCGCCACCTCTGCCCCGGTCGCGAGGGTGCTGCAGCCGGCGTGCTGCAGCCAAAGCCCCAGGGGTTCCCTGCCGGATGACGGAGGCGAAAAAAGGAGGAAGACGAATCCAAGACTTAGGAGGCGTGGCGGCGCTAAGCACAAACTCTCGGGAGGATCCTTCAGCGTGGACCCCAGGGGGGAAGACGCACACCTTCGTGACCCGCCGGCGCCGACGGCGGCGCCGCCCGTGGCGTTCGGCGTCAGCTCCTTCAGAGCCCCCGATATGGGCGTACAGGGGAAGCGGGAACCCTGGTGGTGGCCGCTCACACCAGGGTCCTAGCGCTTCCAGGTGAGCGCCCTCGCCCCGCTGCCAGAGAGCAAGCCGCTTCTTCGGGGGAAGCGGGTCAAGGTCCTCTTGGGGAGCTTTTCCCTTCTCTTCCGCGGAGAACCGGCGGATCGGAGCCATTGCAGCAAGACGGAGCAAGACCCAGGAGGGAGGAGAAGCAGAGGGAGTAGCCAGGAAGGGCGCGCGCCGTTCCGTACTTATAGCCGGCGAAGGCCAACCGTCGACCTCCACGATCGCAGGTAATCATGACCCGCTTTGCATGCAGGGACTTGTCAAATCTACGCGGTTACCAAGGCGTCGTGGGGAAGCAGAGGCACCCACGTCCAATCAACCGCCACGCGGCGCCCAAGGCCGCAGGCTGTTAGGGCCCGCGACGCTTCGCACTTGCCGTTTCGCCTCTCTGCTCGGCCAAGTCTGGGCGCGCCGTGGGCCCGGGGGCTACTGTCGGCGTTCTAGGAACGGGGGTCCCCAGACTTGCCTGCCTGCGGCCTGCGGCGTGGCTCAAAGGAGGCCCAGCACAACCCATCTTCATCAACACAAGCTCAAGACCCTCGCGAGGGGCCAAGCCTCGCGGGGCGGACGACAAGGAGCTTCCTCAAGCACGGCCTCGTCAGGCTGGCTCACGAGGAGGCAGAGAGTTCAAGGCGGGGTACCTCGCGAGGTGCCCATGACGCAAGCCATGACGACCAAGGGCGCCTGCCGGGCCCCAGCCCGCACAGTGTCCTCCCTTCCTCTTTGGTGCAAAGGGGGCAAGCGCAGGCGAGGGCATCAAGCAAAGGCATCCATTTCGGTGCAACAAGACCAAGACCAGCCCAACGGCAGGGAAGAAGTTATTGTGGAGCCCAAGCAGGCGTCACCACCAGAGCCTTTGACAGGCGAGGACCAACTTTAGTCAGGATAAGTGTACCCGTTGTTCCTCTTCAAAATGGCAATTGTTGGCGCCCTTCCCGCTCAATATTTGGGAAGAGGCCCAGGGCCTTTGCCTATAAATAGGACTAGCCACCCCCAGGGTAGAGGCAATTAGGATCCTCACCAAGAAACCAGTAGATAGAGCAATTGAACTCCTCCCAGCAGTTCGTCGCACCAGCCAAGAACAGACCCTCGCGAGGCTGTTCTTCCTTGTATTGTTCATCATCAGCCCAAGAGGCAATCCACCACACCACACACTGGAGTAGGGTATTACACCACAATGATGGCCTGAACCAGTATAAACCTTGTGTCTCTTTTGTTGTTCTGTTTGGTAGTTTAGATCCTAGCGATTCGGTGAGGAGCAAGCCGGTAGAGGGTTAGATCTCTGCACGCACCCCAGTGTTCGAACCTCAAGGGTCTGCCGAAACCCGAAATCCGACACATCTAGTTACTACTATGGACCCTAAGATCCTAAGGGCATGTACAATGGTGCTATCTTAGGAGTGCCATGTAGGATAGATGATGAGGTGGGGGAGAGAGAACTCATAAGAAAAGGTTTGTCTTCTCTTATTTAAGAGAAGACAAAAGGTGATCTCATAGCACAATATGTCTCATCATATTTTTAGGAATTGCTAGTTATTGAAGATAAGGCTAAGAGATGACCCATTGTAGATAAAAAAAATTGTCATCACCAAATCACATGCAAGACTTAAGATAAGACTATCTTATCAACCATTGTACATGCCCTAATGGAACCACTCAAACATCATCATGGAGGGGTTCTATCATTGACAAAGCCCTTCCCCTAGCGCATGGCCTTTGGTGTGGGCTCACAAAGTGTAGTCAGTAGCCCGGGCTCACGGTTGAGTGTGAGTTTTGTTCGTAAACCATGTTGGTTGTCTTTTGCCGCAATGATGATACCACTGAAATCACTAATTACCCCCACAAAAGATCACTAATCAAGGGGGGAACACTGAAAGGCCGCTCTCCACCTTCTCTGATGATGACAAGTGGCACACTACATGTGCATCACTTGTAGAAACATGGCGGTTTCTCTTCTTTTGTTCATCGATTCATTTTTTAAAACATTTAATATCTTGAACCGTGCATCTAAATCACGATCCTTTTCACCATTGGATCCTCGTGTTGAGATATTTGAAAGTAGATCCCATGTTAATAGGTTTCATCGACTTTTTTCATGAATAAACCGGGGAAACGCAATAAAAAAGGTGAAATCCGGGGAAACTGAAAAAAACTAAATCTGGAAGCACAATTGTGCTTTTTTCACTTTTTTGGAAATCATAGTTATGCTTTTTTTCTTCTTGGGAAGCACACTTTTGCTTCTCGCGGAAGCACAAGCCGTGTTTTTTTTTTTTGAGGAAGCACACCCATGGAAGCACATGTCGTGCTTTTCTTTAGCATATTTTGTGTTTTTCTCTTTTCAAAGCAACATTGATTGTGCTTCTCGTGGAAGCACATGCTATGCTTTTCCTTTTTACGAGGAAGCGCAACTCTGCTTTTCCCTTTTCAGGAAGGACAATGTGATTTCCATGGAAAAGCACGGCTTACAAAAAACATTTTTTTATCAAAACCTAGGGAAACCAAGAAATGTCGAAAAGCCAAAAAAACGTGTGCCAACAATGAAACCGAAATCCCGAGGACGCGTGTCTAGCATGCAACACTTCACGGCGACCGACGCACCACTTGGAGCACTCCCACGGCCTCAAAAGAGGCATATGTGGGAGCCCCTGAAAGGGTACTCGTTAGATATTTGCTCCCCATTACCACCCAAGCAGACAAGGCTTCCTTTCCTATTTGACGCCCGAAGTTTCGCATACGGTAGTGTATTGTCGGGCCCATTATGGCGAAGCATGGTATGGATGGTTTTCCCCCTCTATTTATTTTCGTTTCCAGCTAGCTTTTCACTGAAAACCTGTTGTTGCCCTTTTTTACGTAGTATTTTTAAAATACGAAGATATACCCCTCTCCATCCGTAATTACTTGTGACATAAATATGGATGTATCTAGACGTATTTTTGGTTCTAGATACATCAATTTCTATCCATTTCTGGGACAAGTAATTCAGGACGGAGGGAGCACATTATAAAAATGTTTAGCTTGTGCTTTAAAAACTCTGGTGTGTGCTTTAAGAAATGTTCACCAGGTATTTAAAAATGATTTTCATATGTTAAAAATGTTCACCCTTTATTAGAAAATGCTCGATGTGTATTAAAATAATATTTATTGTGTATTTTTAAAAATTGTTTAAAGGATGAAAAAGCAAAAAACAAACCTAAAAATACAAAAGGAAAACGACAAAAACAGGTAACCAAAAAGAAAAGAAACAAAACTAGAACATAGAAAAAAACAAGAAACGGTAGCTCCCGTTTGAGGACCACCTATTTGACGCGCAAGTCGTTGGCGAACGCATAGCTTCTCTCGCGTGAAGGGTGTTCTTGGACTGGCCCATTTTCCTCGGGTTTTTCGTTATTGTTTTGTTTCTGAGGTATTTCTTTTGTTTGTTTCTTCTGTTTCTTTGGCTTTCACCCAAAAAAATCTACAGCACATGTCGACAATTTTATAAAATTTATGTATACATTGAAATATTTTTAATATATATTTCAAATTCATGATTATTGTAGGAAAAAAACTATGTTTCAAATTTACCCTTTTCACACATTGTACATTTTCTGTATATACCAGGAACATATTTCAATACATGCTTCACATTTATGAAATATACTCTTAACAGTTTTATACATGATCAACATTTCCTAAAAATTTACATTTTTATGTTCAAATTTTTTAAGACATGTTCCTACATTTTTTGTATATATCAATTATTTTGTACATGTTTAACATTTTTGAAATAGATTTTTTAGCAGTAAACCCCACTATATTAGCTAGGAGTACGGTTCATAGGGATTACAAAGGGATCGTGGGGAGCCCCCAACCACAAATGGCGACCAACTACTAAAGAACAAGAAATTTAGCTAAGTTATGAGCTTCAAAATTCAAAATTCGACCATCAAAGATGAAATCACAGGTTGTGAACTCCTTTTATCTTTCAGTAATCTCCTTGATTATTGCGCCGTTTCTTCCCTCTGCCTTGCCTTTGTTATCTACTACCACTGGTTTGCAGTCACAAGCGATGACAACTTGATTCAAAGATAAACCAAGAGCTACAGCTAGAGCTTCATGTCATGCAAGCGATTCTAGTGTCGCTTGATCTGTAATATGATCAAACAACACTGCTGAGGAGCCTAAGTAATGCCCTGAATGACCCTGACACACCACCGCAGCAGGGCCTCTTCCTCCATCTCTCGAAAAACCTCCATCAACTTGTAACTTTTGAAATAGATGACTAATGAGTTTCAAATATTTGTGTTTGATGACTAATGTTTGGGCCAAATAAGCCAGTCCTCTACCCCCTTCCCCCCTGGCGCCCTTTTTAGGCCGGCCCATGTGCAGGGCGCATTTTATTTTTCATTCCATTTTCCCACTTGTTCCTTCTCCGTTTTTGTTTTTTCTTATTCTTCAAATAATTTGGGTCTTCAAAAAAGTTTTAATTTTTAAAAACTGTTCAAGAAATCATAAAATGTTCGTGGGATTTTTTCTTGATCTATAAGAAATGTTCGCATATTTTAAAAATGTTGACAGTTTTAAAAGAAATGTTCTAGAAGTCAAAAAACTGTTCATGTTTTAATAAAATGTTCGTGATTTTCAATTTTTCGCACACTCAAAAAATGTTAGCAAATTATTCAAAATTATTCAAAAATTCAAAATGTTAGTTGAATTACAAAGAAAGTCCATTGATTCAAAAAAAATCATGAATTCAAATATTTCATGCATTTAAAAATACTCATAAAATGAAAATATGTTCAGCAATTTCAAAATTTGTTCCCCAATTTCAATATTTATTCGTTTATTCAAAAAAATGTTCGCCGCTTCAAAAAATGTTCACAAGTTCCAGAGTAAATGTTCAGAATTTTAAAACATTTCACGAATTTATAAAAAATTATTCACAAATTTGAAGAATGTTCACCATTCCATCAAAATGCTCGCGAATTTGATTGGACGTCACTGGCTAGATGAATGAGGTTTGCTCGGCTTCAAAGCTCGTTGCCTAATGCCCATCCTTCCGCCACTCACTAGCCAGTGACCTACCGCCGCAGTTTACAACCTCACAGCGGCGGGTCTCCCTTCATTCATCGAAAGCCGGACATCGAAGAGATCACTGTCACCGGGGGCACGATGCTTCAGTCCTCATTTCCAAGGATAATCAGTCAGCTATAGATGCGTCATGGGCTCATGGCCTCTGAAATCTCATAGTCACGCTACTTAACTGATACTACATGGGTCATAAGTCTCTGAAGTTCCTTTGAACATTGCCAAACCTTGCTTGCTGGTCACATATCCTTTCCAGGATCTTCACTCGCCACCCCTGTCAGCAAAAACGCAAGCAACATACATGTAGCAATCTCTTGGTCTCGACCATGGAGGTCAACATCTGCAGATTTTCTAAGGAAACTGCAGCTTTCATAACGGAGAAGGCTTATTTCAACCGGTAGGCTAGTACGTATCCACCGAGTAGAATACACTTGCATCAGTTTCCTAACCTACGTGGACGTCCAATCTAGGGGCAGCGTCACGATCACATTGTAGTCTTTCACCGGTACGAGACGATAGGCTAAGATGACCATTTCTTTCGTCCCTGCCTGCAAGAAACTCCCCAGACAATTAATCTGCACCGAGTGAGCTCACAACACGCGATATAAAAATGTGTGCAGGTTTATAGATTGGAGTCATGAACAAGCAATCCAACCTCATCAATCATGAAAACTCCCATGAAACTATTCATTTTCGACGTATCGCTGTCAGGATCTTAGAAAAATTTCATACGTATGGACTTCGAGGCAGGAACTTATATCTTCTTGCAAATGTGGGCAACATGTACATCAATTTGGTCACTATCACATTGCAATTTGCAACCAAGACAAGGTACCACTATTTCTCCCAAGTAAGCAACCGGATTAGCTTCAAAGCTCCCATGGATTTCTTTAGGCCCAGATGGCCTATAAAATAGGTAAATTAGAGAAGGAAGGAGGGCAGGGGATAGCTTAGATCAGCTGATGGAAGAAGGCCTCAAAGAAGCCGAGTCGAGCAAGAAAGCAGCAGCAGCAGCCGAGGGCACCGGGACCAAAGTGGGCGTCATGGCCGACTCCACGTTGGGGAGCATCGGCGACGTGCTCAAGCTGCTGCCGACGTCGACGGTGATCGTGTACGAGGTGCTCAACCCGATCGTGACCAACGCCGGCGCCTGCAGCGTAGCGAACAGGGTGGTCACCGCGGTGCTCCTCGTGCTCTGCGCCTTCTCCTGCGCCTTCTCGGCCTTCACCGACAGCTTCCTCGGCGCCGACGGCAAGGTCAGGTACGGCCTCGTGACACCCAGGGGTCTCCTGCCGTTCGGCGGCAGCGACGACGACGACACCGGGGTAAGAGACTTCTCCAAGTACAGGCTGCGCCCGGCTGACTTCGCGCACGCCTTCTTCTCGGTGGTTGTGTTCGCGGCCGTGGCGCTGCTGGCCGACGCCAACACGGTGGCGTGCTTCTACCCGGCGCTCAGGGAGCAGCAGAAGCAGGTGGTCATGGCACTGCCCGTCGTGGTCGGCGCCCTCGCGAGCGTCGTCTTCGTCGTGTTCCCCTCCAAGCGCCACTCGATCGGGTACCCTCCGGCGAAGCCTGCCGCGAACTCGCTGGCGTCGCAGTAGCTAGTCCGGCCGGTGATCTGTGATGTCGATGTATGCGCTCTCCCGCCGTGTGCTATGTGTTTGTGTTTTGCGTGCGTACATATTTTTTTAGTCGAGTTTTGTGTGCGTAGATGGGCCGTTCGCATGTGGTGCTTTTTGTTCGTCGCGGGGCGCGGACAAGGCCCAAATGTAAAAAAGTAAGTTTGATATTTCTAACACAGTACAAAAGTAAGTTCAATTATGTTCCCTTTTTTTAGGGGAATCCTGTTCCCTTTTCTTGGTAAATATTCCTTTTTTCAACCCATCAAAAAACAATTCCTTTTTCCAAAAAGACAACCGAAGGGCATCTTCGGTGTGATAATTTTTATTAAAGAAAAACAGTTACCAGGAAAGACAATAGGACACAAAACGACGGCAAAAAAAATCAAAAAATCATATTGATCATCCTCTTTTTTTGATTGTACGTCATCCGTCGAAACTCAAAAATTGCAATGAACCAACCGTAAGAGCAACTCCAACGGGCCGACCCAAACGGACGGTGCATTTGTCCGATTTGGGTCCGTTTGGATCGGCCGCCCGCTCGGCGTCCGTCCTGTTTTGTATTTGGGTCGGCAGTGCACCCAACGCGCCGATTCATTTTCATGCCTGCACTCAATTTTTTAAAAAGGCCCGCGGCCATAGATCATGCCAACGGCCATGTCTCATGTCGGCACCATGCCAGCGCCGACATACATTGCCGGCTTCAAAACATATCATCACACAGTTCATGCTGGCGCACTCGTCAGCAGCCGGCACACATGCCAGCACACAAAAAGGGGTGGGACTTGAGTTCGACCACACCATCGCGGCCCCGTGGTCATGCCAGCGCACAAGCCGGCATACAAAAAAGAAGGAGCTCGCGGCCACGAGATCACTCGACGGTGAACTTGAGCATGTCGGCCTGCATTTTCTTGAACCACGGCCTCTTCCTTGGCGACACGGTGTTTAACCAGTGCCGAGCTGGTCCTTTGAGTTTAAGGGGAAGATATTTGATGGCATGTAGATCATCTCTGCGGGCCATGTGAATGTGGAGAAGAAAATCTTCGATCCATATTGCGCGGTCTGTTGTGCCATTGTATGATTCGATGTTTATGGGTTTTAACCCTTTTGGGAATTCATGATCCATCACTTCGTCAGTGAAGCAGAGGGGGTGTGCGGCGCCTCTGTGTCGGGCTGGCTACGCAGCTCGGATTGGTCTGGGTTGTTGTGTTCGGCCCGGCCGGACTTGTTGATGATGTGTCCGGCGCGACGATCATCGTCGCGCGCTGGGGCGCGCCCCCGCGATCCGTAGATCGATCTTGGCTGTCCTGCTTTATTTTCTAGAATATCTTGCAGGTCTTGCCTGTTGCCCTGGGCCGTAGTGTATCGGCGTGGGGGTGCGGGCTGGTATCCGGGATGATATCCCGTTTTATTCCGGCCACGGGGTGGCCGGTCAGCCGTTTGGCGCTCGAGTCCATATTCCTCGGCTGCCAGAACTTCAGTCCATCTATCTGTGAGCAGGTCTTGATCAGCTTGGAGTTGCTGTTGCTTCTTCTTCAGGCTCCTTGCAGTGGCTATACGTAGACGTTTGAAGCACTCCTGCTCCACGGGATCCTCAGGTACGCCGAATTCGTCGTCACCGAGGCTAATCTCGTCTTCAGAGGGGGGCATGTAGTTGTCCTCCTCCGGGTATCCGTCTGTCGCCTGTTCTTCTAGGCTGACCTGCTCATCTTCCTGTTCGGCCTGCTCGAAGGTGGGCTGGTCAGGGTCATATTCTTCTTCGGCGCTATCCGGATTATTTTTGTCTCCGGGGCTGGTATTGCTGTGGCGGGGCTTGGAGCGGCGCCGACGACGCCCATGCTTTGCTTTTCTTCCCGAGGGGTTATCCTCCGTTGCCTCGTCTCATCATTTCAGCAAAGCGCTCAAAATCCTCATCATCCTTTGTCTTGGATGGTTTAGGAGGAAAGGGCATGGGTTTCTGAACCCATGGTTCTCTTTCTCTATCGTGCTTCCTAGCAACAAAATATCTCTTATCATAACGTTGATTCTTTGATTGTGGGTTATCAAGATCAACAGCAGGTTCAATCTCTACATCATCGTTTTTGCTAGGTTGAGCATCAAGATGAACATTATCATTAATGTTATCACTAGGTTCATGTTCATCACCTGATTGAGTTTCAGCATCAGAAATAGAAATATCATTGGGATTTTCATGTGTGTCTACAACAGGTTCACTAGAAGCATTCAAAGTCCTATTGTTTTTCTTTTTCTTCTTTTTGGAAGAACTAGGTGCCTCTAAATTATTTCTCTGAGAATCCTGCTCGATTCTCTTAGGGTGGCCTTCAAGATACAAAGGTTCCTGAGTCATTCTACCAGTTCTAGTAGCCACTCTAACGGCAAAGTCATTTTTATTATTTAATTCATCAAGCAAATCATTTTGAGCTTTAAGTACTTGCTCAGCTTGAGTGGCACCATAGAAGCATTTTTGCTAACGAGTTTAGTTCACCTTTAACTCTAGCCATATAATCACTCAAGCGTCCTATTTCAAAGCATTATTCTTTAATTCTCTACCAACATAAGCATTAAAACTTTCTTGTCTAGCCATAAAGTCATCAAATTCATCTAAGCATGGGCTATGAAATTTAGTAGAGGGAATTTCCATTTTATCATATCTATAGAGAGAATTTACCTTTACTACCTGTGTCGGGTTATCAAGACAATGTGTTTCTTCAACAGGCGGTATATTAAGACCATGTATTTCTTCAATAGGAGGTAAATTCTTAACCTCTTCAGTTTTAATACCTTTTTCTTTCATTGATTTCTTTGCCTCTTGCATATCTTCAGGACTGAGAAATAGAACACCCCTCTTCTTCGGAGTGGGTTTAGGAATAGGCTCAGGAGTTGTCTCAATTGGTTCAGGAATTGGCTCAGGAATTGGCTCAGGGAGAGTCCAATTATTTTCATTAGTCAACATATTATTCAATAGTAATTCAGCTTCGTCGACTGTTCTTTCCTTGAAAACACAACTAGCACAACTATCCAAGTAGTCCTTGGAAGCATCGGTTAGTCCATTATAAAAGATATCAAGTATTTCATTTTTCTTAAGAGGATGATCAGGCAAAGCATTAAGTAATCGGAGAAGCCTCCCCCAAGCTTGTGGGAGACTCTCTTCTTCGATTTGCACAAAATTATATATTTCCCGCAAGGCAGCTTGTTTCTTATGAGAAGGAAAATATTTAGCAGAGAAGTAATAAATCATATCCTGGGGACTACGCACACAACCAGGATCAACAGAATTAAACCAAGATTTAGCATCACCCTTTAATGAGAACAGAAATATCTTAAGGATATAATAATAGCAAGACTTCTCATCATTAGTAAACAGGGTGGCTAAATCATTTAACTTGGTAAGATGTGCCACAACAGTTTCAGATTCAAGGCCATAAAAAGGATCAGATTCAACCAAAGTAATTATTTCAGGATCAACAGAGAATTCATAATCCTTATCAGTAACAAAGATAGGTGAAGTAGCAAAAGCAGGGTCAGGTTTCATTCTAGCATTAAGAGATTGCTGCTTCCATTTAGATAATAACTTTTTAAGATCATATCTATCTTTGCAAGCAAAAATAGCTCTAGCAGCTTCCTCCTCCATAACATAACCCTCAGGAACAACAGGTAATTCATAATCAGGGGGAGAACTTTCATCATCACTATCATCAATAATAGCATCTTCAATAATTTCATTCTCTCTAACCCTAGCAAGTTGTTCATCAAGAAATTCACCTAATGACAAAGTAGTACCACGCACAGAAGTAGTTTCATCATAAGTATCATGCATAGCAGAAGTGGCATCATCAATAACATGCGACATATCAGAATTCATAGCAGTAGCAGGTTTAGGTGTCGCAAGCTTACTCAAAACAGAAGGAGAATCTAGTGCAGAGTTAGATGGCAGTTCCTTACCTCCCCTCGTAGTTGAGGGAAAAATCTTGGTTTTTTCGTCTTTCAAGTTCCTCATAGTGATCAACAGATATAAATCCCAAGTGACTCAAAGAATAGAGCTATGCTCCCCGGCAACGGCGCCAGAAATTAGTCTTGATAACCCACAAGTGTAGGGGATCGCAACAGCTTTCGAGGGTAGAGTATTCAACCCAAATTTATTGACTCGACACAAGGGGAGCCAAAGAATATTCTTAAGTATTAGCAGTTGAGTTGTCAATTCAACCACACCTGGATATCTTAGTATCTACAGCAGAGTATTTAGTAGCAAAGTAGTATGATAATAAAGGAAACAGTGGCAAAAGTAAAGATAATAGTTTTGCAGTAGTTGTAACAGTAGCAACGAAAAAGTAAATAAGCGAAACACAGTATGTGAAAAGCTCATAGGCATTGGATCAGTGATGGATAATTATGTCGGATGCGATTCCTCATGTAATAGCTATAACATAGGGTGACACAGAACTAGCTCCAGTTCATCAATGTAATGTAGGCATGTATTCCAAATATAGTCATACGTGCTTATGGAAAAGAACTTGCATGACATCTTTTGTCCTACCCTCCCGTGGCAGCGGGCTCCTAGCGGAAACTAAGGGATATTAAGTCCTCCTTTTAATAGAGAACCGGAACAAAGCATTAGCACATAGTGAATACATGAACTCCTCAAACTATGGTCATCACCGAGAAGTATCCCGATTATTGTCACTTCAGGGTTGTCGGATCATAACACATAATAGGTGACTATAGACTTGCAAGATAGGATCAAGAACTCACATATATTCATGAAAACATAATACGTTCACATCTAAAATCATGGCACTCGGGCCCTAGTGACAAGCATTAAGCATAGCAAAGTCATAGCAACATCAATCTCAGAACATAGTGGATACTAGGGATCAAACCCTAACAAAACTAACTTGATTACATGGTAAATCTCATCCAACCCCTCACCGTCTAGCAAGCCTATGATGGAATTACTCATGCACAGCGGTGAGCATCATGAAATTGGTGATGGAGGATGGTTGACGATGACGACGGCGACGAATCCCCCTCCCCGGAGCCCCGAACGGACTCCAGATCAGCCCTCCCGAGAGAGATTAGGGCTTGGCGGCGGCTCCGTATCGTAAAACGCGATGAAACTTTCTCCCTGATTTTTTTTCTCCGCGAAACGGAATATATGGAGTTGGAGTTGAGGTCGGTGGAGCGTCTGGGGGCCCACGAGACAGGGGGCGCGCCCAGGGGGGAGGGCGCGCCCCCACCCTTATGGACAGGGTGTGGGCCCCCTGGTCTTGATTCTTTCGCCAATATTTTTTGTATTTTCCAAAACTTGTCTCCGTGGATTTTCAGGTCATTCTGAGAACTTTTGTTTTCTACACATAAAACAACATCATGGCAATTCTGCTGAAAACAGCGTCAGTCCGGGTTAGTTTCATTCAAATCATGCAAGTTAGAGTCCAAAACAAGGCAAAAGTGTTTGGAAAAGTAGATACGTTGGAGACGTATCATCGGCCGCGGGGTGGAGCTCGAGGCGGGCGCGAACCAGGGGAAGCAGCAGGCGCGGCGCGCGGGCGGCGGAGAGAGGTGGCGGCGAGCTGGGAACGACGAGGATGGGGGTGCAGGGCGCGACCCAGCGTAGCAGGTGCTTATAGCGGAAACGGGGCGAGGCTGCGGCAGCAAAGGTAGCGGGGTGCAACAGCATCGGGGCTCTGGGAGGTGGCAGAAAGAGGGGCCAGGCATGTGCGACGGAGAGGAAGGCGTGTAGTCCAGCGAGGAGGAGGACAAGGACGGGGCAGCGACCAGGCCGCCGGCGACGAGGGCGGCAGGTGATGAGCGGCGACGGTGGGGCAGCATCGAGCGGCGTCGGGGTCGAGCCCCCGATTTAGATCCAGATCGAGGGGGGATTGGGCGATGTGGGGGAAGGAGTAGGGTAGTACGGTCGGGCTAGGGTTTGCCCGGGGGGGTTATGGGGAGTGGGGTGGGGCGCGGATGGGCCGGCCTGGTTGGCCCGTGGCCTGCTGGGCCACGGCCAAGCAAGGGGGGTTTGCTTTCTTTTTTATTATTTCTCGTTTTGTTTTATTTTCTTTTCTGTTTTAATTTTACTTCCCAAATTGTTTTAGTTTTGTAAAATATTCAATTAGCACCTAACATAGTAACATTAATTATACCACTTCCACAATAACTTTGGCACCTAGCTAAAACGGTTTAGTATTTTGTAAAATATAATAGGAGTATAATTAATTGTTTTTGCTATTGTTTTAATCACTTTAGGGTATTTAATTATTTTATAAAGATGTTGTTTCTCCACCAATAATATCCATGATTTATTTGTCATATTAAGAACATTTTAATTTTGACTTTTGAGAACTTTAATTGTTTGACTTGATTTTAAATTTGAAATTTGAACGGGATTTGAATCATCGCAAGATTAACAATAGTAATCGTGGTGAAGTGGCATCATTAGCGGAGGGTTACTGTAGCGTAACCATCCGGTCGTCACAGCAGCCTGTTCGCCTCCTTCTCTTGTGCCTATATAAGAGAGGTCGCTCCTCTCCAGAGAGAGACACCAGAAGATCCTCTTCCTCTCACCACAAAGTTCCTGAGCACTACGCTGCTGCTACGATCTTCCCCATCCCGACTTGCAGCGTGCACCGCAGGTCGGGATAGTAGGACTCTAAAGCCGCACCTTTTGAGTCATGTATGGGAGAAGGGTGATAAGGTTTTTGGGGAGCGCTCAGCGCGACTACTGACTTCTTCGTCACGGATGCCCCGGACTCCGACGACTTCTTCCCCGACGTCAACAACCTCCTCGACGACATGGCTGGCAAGGACACCGACCCCAAGACTGGTGCATCTGCTCCCGTTCCGTACGTTCTCATACTCTTCCTGTTAGAGGTTCTGTCACAACTTCTTGCTCTAGTGTCTGTTCTAGATGTGTTCGGTTCTAGTTCATATATGCAGATGCTATTTACCTTCTCTCTATCAAATTACATGACTTGTTTTATCTCTGCTATATTAGTCATGCTTTATCTAATATTTCTATTAATAAAATCATTTGGTAAATTGATTATATTTCCAACAATCCAAAAACCTTATTATAGGCAATTTACCCCGAGTGGTTTTGCTGCTTCCATGAAACCTCCTATGTTTGAGGGTATCCACTATAAGAGGTGGTGTGTGAGAGCAGTCTTATGGTTTCAAACCATGAGTTGCTATGACGCCACTCTTGGCTAACTTGAAGGAGAGCTTGATGCTCTACAGGCACAAGCTTTTCAGAAAATGGATACTCTGTATAAGGCCGCTCTGTTGAGTGTTCTTGGTGAGAACATAGTTGATGCTTATGCATCTATTGATAATGGAAAAGATATGTGGGATGCACTCGAGGACAAGTTTGGGGTCTCGGATGTTGGCACTAAGTTGTATATCATGGAGCAATTCTATGATTACAGGATGACTGAAGAGCTCTCTGTGGTTGAGCAAGCTCCTGAAATTCAGTCATTTGCTAGAGAACTTGAGCACTTCAGTTGTATGCTACGGGACAAGTTTGTTACCGGAGGTATCATCACTAAGCTTCCTCCTTCGTGGAGGAACTTTGCTACCTTACTAAAACATAAGAGACAGGAGTTTTCCGTCCCGGATCTCATTGGCACTCTTGATGTGGAAGATAAGGCGAGAGCAAAGGACACACGTGCTCGAGGTATTGAGGGAGGATCTAGTGCCAATCTGGTACAGAAGTAGAACTTCCATCCCCACAAGTTCAAGAACAAGTGCAAGTTTGATGGTAAAGCAAAGTTTGATGGGAAGAACAAGGTTGTGCAACACACGAACTTCAAGAAGAAGAATGACAAGAAGAAATGTGCTTGTCATGTGTGTGGGGATCCTAATCATTGGGCTCCTAGTTGCCCTAATCGCTATACAAGCGTCATCCTGGGAAAGGCGGCAAGACCGCTAATGTTGTCATTGGAGACACTGACATGAAGGATGTTGGGTATGGTATATTTCCCACTATTCTTTCAGTATGTCATTCTCCTGATTGGTTAATTGACATGGGTGCTAATGTGCATGTATGCGGTGATATTTCCATGTTTTCGTCTTATCAGACAGCAGGGACTTAAACCGTGCTGATGGGAAATGGTTCAAGTGCTTCTGTTCGTGGTGTTGGCACGGTCGATCTGAAGTTTACTTTGGGGAAGATCGTGCGGCTGAAGAACGTGCATTATGTCGCCTCCGTCAATAAAAATCTCGTTAGCAGATCTCTTCTGTGTAGAGATAGCTACAAGCTTGTCTTTGAGTCGAATAAATTTGTAATATCCAAGTATGGAACCTTTGTTGGTAAAGGCTATGAGTCAGGAGGCATGTTTCGTTTATCCTTATCAGACGTTTGCAATAAAGTTGTTAATCATATTTGCAACAATAGTGAATCAAATGTGTGACATTCACGTCTTTGTCATGTTAGATTTGGTTGCATGTCGCGACTAGCGAAGTTGAACTTAATCCCTAGTTTCACCACTGTCAAGGGATACAAGTGTCAAGTGTGTGTGCAAGCTAAGCAACCTCGTAAGTCTCATGTGACTGCGGAAACGAGAAATCTTGCACCACTAGAACTCATACATTCAGATCTATGTGAAATGAATGGTGTTTTGACAAAAGGTGGAAAGAAATATTTCATGACGTTAATTGACGACTCCACTAGATACTACCGTGTGTATCTTCTGAAATCTAAGGATGAGGCTTTGAACTTTTTCAAGATCTATAAAGCTGAAGTGGAAAACTAACTTGATCGGAAAATCAAGAGGCTTAGGTCTGACCGTGGTGGAGAGTATTTTTCCAATGAATTTGATGCTTTTTGTGCGGAACATGGTATAATCCACGAAAGAACCGTACTCTAACAGATTTGGTTAACGCCATGTTAGACACATCGGGTCTCTCTAAGGCATGGTGGGGGGAGGCGATATTGACTGCATGTCGTGTCCAAAACTGAGTTCCCTCAAAGAATAAAGAGATAACTCCATTGGAGGAATGGGAGAAGAAAATATTAAAACTCTCTTATCTATGAACCTGGGGTTGTTTGGCGAAAGTCAATGTGCCAATTCCAAAGAAGCGCAAGCTTGGACCAAAGACCGTGGATTGTGTTTTCGTGGGATATGCTTTTCATAGCATTGGTTATAGATTCTTGGTTGTAAAATCTGAGGTACCTGACATGCATGTCGGTACGATCATGGAGTCGAATGATGCGACTTTCTTTGAAGATATCTTTCCAATGAAGGATATGGCTACCTCATCTAATCAGGAGATGCCTAGTTCATCGAATCGGGAACCAGTTACAATTACCGAACCTGCCATTTCGATGGAACACTTTGAAAATCCTGTGGAGGAGAACAATAAAGTTCCTACTAGGAGCAAGAGACAGAGGATTGAAAAGTCCTTTGGTGATGACTTTCTTGTATATCTCATAGATGATACTCCCAGTTCTATTTCAGAGGCCTATGGATCTGAAGATGCTGACTACTGGAAGGAAGCGGTTCGTAGCGAGATGGATTCCATCTTGGCGAATGAAACTTGGGAGATAACTGATTGTCCTTATGGGTGCAAACCTATAGGATGCAGATGGGTATTCAAGAAGAAGCTTAGGCATGATGGTACTATTGAAAAGTACAAGGCTCGGCTCGTGGCTAAGGGTTATACCAAAAAGGAAGGTGAAGACTTCTTTGATACTTACTCACCTGTGGCTCGACTAACCACTATTCGAGTTCTACTTTCACTAGCTACCACACATGGTGTTCTCGTTCATCAAATGGATGTTAAGACTGCTTTCCTAAATGGAGAGTTAGACGAGGAAATTTATATGGAACAACCAGATGGGTTTGTACTAGATGGTTGATACGTCCATTTTGCATCATGCTTTTATATCAATATTTATTGCATTATGGGCTGTTATTACACATTATATCTCAATACTTATGGCTATTCTCTCTTATTTTACAAGGTTTACCATGAAGAGGGGGAATGCCGGCAGCTGGGATTCTGGCTGGAAAAGGAGCAAACGTTGGAAACCTATTCTGCACAGCTCCAAAAGTCCTGAAACTCCACGAAACAACTATTTGGAATTAATAAGAATTTCTGAGCGAAAGAAATAGGCCAGGAGGCCCACACCCAGTCCAGGAGACAGGGGGCGCCCCCCCTATAGGGCGCGCCCCCCTATCTCCTGGGCCCCCTGGTGGGCCTCCGGCGTCCATCTTCTGCTATATCATCACTTTTACCCTGGAAAAAATTGTGGGCAAGCTTACGGGACGAAACTCCGCCGCCACGAGGCGGAACCTTGGCGGAATCAATCTAGGGCTCTGGCGGAGCTGTTCTGCCAGGGACACTTCCCTCCGGGAGGGGTAAATCATCACCAACGATCCTCTCATCGGGAGGGGGTCAATATCCATCAACATCTTCACGAGCACCATCTCCTCTCAAAACCCTAGTTCATCTCTTGTATACAATCTTGTATCAAAACCATAAATTGGTACCTCTGGGTTGCTAGTAGTGTTGATTACTCCTTGTAGTTGATGCTAATTGGTTTACTTGGTGGAAGATCATATGTTCAGATCCTTTATGCATATTATTACTCCTCTGATTATGAACATGAATATGCTTTGTGAGTAGTTATGTTTGTTCCTGAGGACATGGGTGAAGTCTTGCTATTAGTAGTCATGTGAATTTGGTATTCGTTCGATATTTTGATGAGATGTATGTTGTCTTTTCCTCTAGTGGTGTTATGTGAACGTCGACTACATGACACTTCACCATTATTTGGGCTCGGGGAAGGCATGGGGAAGTAATAAGTAGATGATGGGTTGCTAGAGTGACAGAAGCTTAAACCCTAGTTTATGCGTTGCTTCCTTTGGGGCTGATATGGATCCATATGTTTAATGTTGTGGTTAGGTTTACCTTAATACTTCTTTTGTAGTTGCGGATGCTTGCCATAGGGGTTAATCATAAGTGGGATGCTTGTCCAAGTTAGGGCAGTACCCAAGTACCGGTCCACCCACATATCAAATTATCAAAGTACCGAACGCGAATCATATGAACGTGATGAAAACTAGCTTGACGATAACTCCCAATGTGTCCTCGGGAGCTCCTTTACCATTATTAGAAATTGTCCAGGCTTATCCTTTGCTACATAAAGGATTGGGCCACCTTGTTGCACTTTGTTTACTTTATTTACTTGTTGCTCGTTACTATTTATCTTATCACAAAACTATCTATCGCCTACAATTTCAGTGCTTGCAGAGAAAACCTTACTGAAAACCGCTTATCATTTCCTTCTGCTCCTCGTTGGGTTCGACACTCTTACTTATCGAAAGGACTACGATTGATCCCCTACACTTGTGGGTCATCAAGACTCTTTTCTGGCGCCGTTGCCGGGGAGTGTAGCGCTTTTGGTGAGTGGAAGTTGCTAAGGAAACATTTATATAGTGTGCTGAAATTTTCTGTTACTTGTCACTATGGAAACTAATCCTTTGAGGGGCTTGTTTGGGGTATCTTCACCCCAACCAGAAGAGCAAAGAATTTCTCCTCAACCTACTGAACTTTATGAAAATATTTACTTTGAGATTCCTTTGGGTATGATAGGGAAACTGCTAGCTAATCCATGTGCAGGAGATGGAACGTTACATCCCGATTTACACCTTATCTTTGTGGATGAAGTTTGTGGATTATTTAAGCTTGCAGGTATTCCTGATGATGTTGTCAAAAGGAAGGTCTTCCCTTTATGTTTGAAGGGAGATGCATTGACATGGTATAGGCTATGTGATGATATGAGATCTTGGAATTATAAGCGATTGAAGTTGGAACTTCACCAGAAGTTCTATCCTATGCATCTTGTTCTTCATGATCGTAATTACATATATAATTTCTGGCCTCGCGAAGGAGAAAGCATCGCTCAAGCTTGGGGGAGGCTTAAGTCAATGTTATATTCATGCCCCAATCATGAGCTCTCTCGGGAAATGATTATTCAGAATTTTTATGCTCGGCATTCTCTTGATAATCGCAACCTGCTCGATACTTCCTGTGCTGGTTCTTATATGCTGAACACTATTGATTTCAAACGGGACTTATTGGAAAGAATTAAACGCAACCCTGAAGATTGGGGTTCCGACGATGGTAAGGAGTCAGGTATGACACCTAAGTTCGATTGTGTTAAATCTTTTATGGATACCGATGCTTTCCGTGCATTTAGCTCTAAGTATGGACTTGACTCTAAGATAGTAGCTACTTTCTGTGAATCTTTTGCTACTCACGTTGATCTCCCTAAAGAGAAGTGGTTTAAATATAATCCTCATGTTGAAGTGAAAGTAGTTGCACCTATTATACTCGAAGAAAAGACTATTACCTATAGTGATCCTATTGTTCCTACTGCTTATGTTGAAAAACCTCCCTTTCCTGTTAGGATAAAGGATCATGCTAAAGCTTCGACTGTTGTTTGTAAAAGTAATACTAGGACTTATACACCTCCTGAGAAAATTAATGTTGAACCTAGTATTGCTATGGTTAAAGATCTCTTGGATGAGGACTTAGATGGGCATGTTATTTCTTTCCTGGGTGAGACTGCTAATATTGCTAGACCTGATACTAAGACACGTAGACCTGTCGTAGGCATGCCTATTATTTCTGTTAAAATAGGAGATCATTGTTATCATGGCTTATGTGATATGGGTGCTAGTGCTAGTGCGATACCTTATGATCTATATAAAGAAATTATGCACGACATTGCACCCGTCGAATTAGAAGACATTGATGTTACTATTAAGCTTGCTAATAGGGATACCATTAAACCTATTGGGATTGTTAGAGATGTCGAAGTTTTGTGTGGGAAGGTTAAATACCCTACTGATTTTCTTGTGCTTGGTTCCCCACAAGATGATTTTTGTCCCATTATTTTTGGTAGACCCTTCTTGAATACAGCTAGTGCTAAGATTAATTGTGAAAAGAATATTATCACTGTTGGCATAGATGGTATGTCTCATGAGTTTAATTTCGCTAAGTTTAGTAGACAACCTCATGAAAGGGAACCACCTAGTAAGGATGAGATTATTGGTCTTGCTTCCATTGTTGTTCCTCCAACTGATCCATTAGAACAATATTTGCTAGACCATGAAAACGATATGTTTATGAAGGAAAGGGAAGAAATAGATGAAGTGTTCCTTAAACAGGAACCTATGCTGAAACATAACCTTCCCGTTGAAATTCTTGGGGATCCTCCTCCACCCAAGGGTGACCCCGTGTTTGAACTTAAACCCTTACCTGATAATCTTAAGTATGCTTATCTTGATGAAAAAGAAATATATCCTCTTATTATTAGTGCTAACCTTTCAGAGAAAGAAGTTGATAAAGCCAAAGTTGATGCACAAGATAGTCTTGGGGAACAAGATCTCTGAGAGAGGTATTGAAGTTGATAAAGCCAAAGTTGATGCTATTGAAAAGATGCCTTGCCCCAAGGACATAAAAGGTATAAGAAGTTTCCTTGGTCACGCTGGTTTTTATAGGAGGTTCATTAAGGACTTTTCTGAAATCTCTAGGCCTCTGACTAATTTATTGCAAAATGATATTCATTTTGTCTTTGATGATGATTGTGTAGAAGCATTTGAAGTACTTAAGAAAGCTTTGATCACTGCACCTATTGTTCAGCCTCCTGATTGGAATTTACCTTTTGAAATTATGTGCGATGCTAGTGATTATGCTGTAGGTGTTGTTCTAGGGCAAAGAGTTGATACGAAATTGAATGTTATCCAGTATGCTAGTAAGACTCTTGATACTGCCCTGAGAAATTATGCTACTACTGAAAAAGAGTTCTTAGCAGTTGTGTTTGCATCTGATAAGTTTAGACCTTATATTGTTGATTCCAAAGTTACTATTCACACTGATCATGCTGCTATTAAATATCTTATGGAAAAGAAAGATGCTAAGCCTAGACTCGTTAGATGGGTTCTCTTGCTCCAAGAATTTGACTTGCATATTATTGATAGAAAGGGAGCCGAGAACCCCGTTGCAAATAACTTGTCTAGGTTAGAGAATGTTCTTGATGACCCACTGCCTATTAATGATAGCCTTCCTGATGAACAATTAGCGGTCGTCAATGCTTCTCGTACTGCTCCTTGGTATGCTGATTATGCTAATTACATTGTTGCTAAATATATACCGCCTAGTTTCACATACCAGCAAAAGAAATAGTTCTTTTATGATTTAAGACATTACTTCTGGGATGATCCACACCTTTATAAAGAAGGAGTAGATGGTGTTATCAGACATTGCGTGCCTGAGCATGAACAGGAACAGATTCCACGTAAGTGTCACTCTGAATCTTATGGAGGACACCACGCTGGAGATAGAACTGCACACAAGGTACTACAATCTGGTTTTTATCGGCCTACTCTCTTCAAAGATGCTCGTAAGTTTGTCTTATCTTGTGATGAATGTCAAAGAATAGGTAACATTAGTAGACGTCAAGAAATGCCTATGAATTATTCTCTTATTATTGAACCGTTTGATGTTTGGGGTTTGACTATATGGGACCTTTTCCTGCCTTTAATGGTTATACACATATTTTAGTTGTTGTTGATTACGTTACTAAGTGGGTAGAAGCTATTCCAACTAGTAGTGCTGATCATAACACTTCTATTAAAATGCTTAAAGAAGTTATTTTTCCGAGGTTTGGAGTCCCTAGATATCTTATGACTGATGGTGGTTCACATTTTATTCATGGTGCTTTTCGTAAGATGCTCGCTAAGTATGATGTCAATCATAGAATAGCATCTCCTTATCATCCGCAGTCTAGCGGTCAAGTAGAGTTGAGCAATAGAGAGCTCAAATTAATTTTGCAAAAGACTGTGAATAGATCTAGAAAGAATTGGTCCAAAAAACTTGATGATGCATTATTGGCCTATAGAACTGCATACAAAAATCCTATGGGTATGTCTCCATATAAGATGGTTTATGGAAAAGCGTGTCATTTACCTCTTGAACTTGAACATAAGGCATATTGGGCTATCAAAGAGCTCAATTATGACTTCAAACTTGCCGGTGAGAAGAGGTTATTTGATATTAGCTCACTTGATGAGTGGAGAACCCAAGCCTATGAGAATGCCAAGCTTTTCAAAGAAAAAGTCAAACGCTGGCATGATAAGAGGATACAAAAGCGTGAGTTTAACGTAGGAGATTATGTGTTATTATTCAACTCTCGTTTAAGATTTTTTGCAGGAAAACTTCTCTCAAAATGACGTTATCGAGGAGGTCTATCGTTCTGGTGCTATAAAAATCAACAACTTCGAAGGCACAAATCTGAGGGTGGTAAACGGTCAAAGAATTAAACATTATATTTCAGGTAATCCCATCAATGTTGAAACTAATATTATTGAAACCGTAACCCCTGAGGAATACATAAGGGACACTTTCCATAACATTCCAGACTCCGAAAAGGTATAGGTATGTGGTACGGTAAGTAAACCGACTCCAAAACAACTCCAATGGCAATTTTTACCAGTTTTGGAATATTTAAGAATTTTAGGAAGAAATAAGTAGTCCGAAAGGGACACGAGGCCCCCACGAGAGTGGAGGGCGCCCCCCCCCCCCCGGTAGGGCGCGCCCCCTGTCTCGTGGGCACCTCGTGTGCCTCCTGGACTCTGTTTTCTTGCACAATACATATTTTGGTCGGTAAAAATTCATTATATATACTCCCGAAGGTTTTGACCACCATATCATGCAAATATCCTTTGCTTCGTTTCGAGCTGTTTCTGTTTCAGATCTAGAGCATCATGGCGTCTCCAAGCGCTCCCAAGGACAAGTTTTTCGAGAGGGTTATCAACCCTTATCTCGCGGAGGTGTTGCAACACCCTCAAACCATTGAGATGCGTGAGGGGGTACTGCACATTCGCGATGTGGAGGGACCAAGGTGTACCGGCCGTGGAGCAGGAAGTTTTCAAGTGTCAAGGGATGGTGGAGCGTGGACTCAGCGCCAACCAGATGATGATCATGGAGTTCACCAACAACCACAAGCTAGATGCTAAAGTCATTGGGGAGACCATACTCAAGCTTCAAGAGAAAATCGAGCACCTCCAAGCCCAGATCTATGACCTGCAAAACCAGAACTGTGAGTATGAATATAGATTCAAGCGAATGAGTTTGGCTGCAGATTTAAGGATCCCGGAGACTCGATCATCCTTTTATGATGGAGAGCCTCTGCCTTGGAAGACGGATGACAAGCCTACATCATCAACAACTCCTACTTCACCACCTCCGAGGAAAGAATCACATGGGTATGGGCACTCCCCTTGGCAACTGCCAAGCTTGGGGGAGGTGCCCTGGTATCGTATCACCATCACACTCCTATATTTACCGCTTTATTTAGTTCGATCCTTTTAGTAGTATCTTGATCTAGTAGATTCAAGTTTTGATATCAAGTAGTTTTGAGTTTTGCATTGTGATCTCTTTTTGTAATCGAGTCCGTTAGCTATCTATAATAAAGATTAGTGTTGAGTCAAGGGCTTTGTTATGTTGCTATGATCTTGAGAAAGTAGAAAAAAATAAAAGAGTTCATATTGATCTTATGGATAGTGATAACTTCACACATAGAAAGATGAGGCATAAAAATTGTTGAGAGTTGATGAACGTAGCCTTGGTCATCATTGCAATTAATAGGAAGTGATAAGGAAAGAGGGGTTCACATATAAATATATTATCTTGGACACCTTCTATAATTGTGAAGCACTCATTAAGTATGACATGCTAAAAGAGTTGACGTTGGACAAGGAAGACAACGTAATGGTTTATGTTTTCTGACATCTCAGTTAAAGTATATTGTCATTGACCTTCCAAACATGTTGAGCTTGCCTTTCCCCCTCATGCTAGCCAAATTCCTTGCACCAAGTAGAGATACTACTTGTGCTTCCAAACACCCTTAAACCCAGTTTTGCCATGAGAGTCCACCATACCTACCTATGGATTGAGTAAGATCCTTCAAGTAAGTTGTCATCGGTGCAAGCAATAAAAAATGCTCTCTAAATATGTATGACTTATTAGTGCAGAGAAAATAAGCTTTGTACGAACTTGTTGTGGAAGTAATAAAAGCGACGGACTGCATAATAAAGGTCCACATACAAGGGGCAATATAAAGTGACATTCTTTTGCATTAAGATTTTGTGCATCAACCCTAAACGCGCATGACAACCTCTGCTTCCCTCTGCGCAGGGCCTACCTTTTACTTTATGCTTGAGTCAAGGTGATCCTCACCTTTCCCTTTTTCATTTTATCCTTTGGCAAGCTCCTCGTGTTTGAAAGATCTTGATATATATATATCCAATTGGATGTAAGTTAGCATGGGCCATCATTGTTGACATCACCTAAAGGTGAATACGTTGGGAGGCAACACAATAAGCCCCTATCTTTCTCAGTGCCCGGCTGAAACTCTATAACTACAAGTACTGCGTGAGTGTTAGCAATTGTGGGAGACTACGAGATAGTTGAGTATGTGAGCTTGCTGAAAAGCTCTATTATTGATTCTTTCTGATGTTACGATAAATTGCAATTGCTTCAGTGACTGAGATTATAGTTTGTTAGTTCCTAATGAAGTTTTCGAACCATACTTGACATTGTGAATTGCTTGTTACTTGAGCATAGGAAATCATATGACAAAATCTATATATGCTGCTGCTATTAGAATGATCATGATGCCCTCATGTCCGTATTCTATTTTTATCGACACCTCTATCTCTAAACATGTGGACATATTTTTCGATTTCGGCTTCCGCTTGAGGACAAGCGAGGTCTAAGCTTGGGGGAGTTGATACGTCCATTTTGCATCATGCTTTTATATCAATATTTATTGCATTATGGGCTGTTATTACACATTATATCTCAATACTTATGGCTATTCTCTCTTATTTTACAAGGTTTACCATGAAGAGGGGGGATGCCGGCAGCTGGGATTCTGGCTGGAAAAGGAGCAAACATTGGAAACCTATTCTGTACAGCTCCAAAAGTCCTGAAACTCCACGAAACAACTTTTTGGAATTAATAAGAATTTTTGAGCGAAAGAAATAGGCCAGGGGGGCCACACCCTGTCCAGGAGACAGGGGCGCCCCCCTATAGGGCGTGCCCCCTATCTCCTGGGCCCCTTGGTGGGCCTCCGGCGTCCATCTTTTGCTATATCATCACTTTCACCCTGGAAAAAATCGTGGGCAAGCTTACGGGACGAAACTCCGCCGCCACGAGGCGGAACCTTGGCGGAATCAATCTAGGGCTCTGGCGGAGCTGTTCTGCCGGGGACACTTCCCTCCGGGAGGGGGAAATCATCACCAACGTCATCACCAACGATCCTCTCATCGGTAGGGGGTCAATCTCCATCAACATCTTCACCAGCACCATCTCCTCTCAAAACCCTAGTTCATCTCTTGTATCCAATCTTGTATCAAAACCACAAATTGGTACCTGTGGGTTGCTAGTAGTGTTGATTAATCCTTGTAGTTGATGCTAATTGGTTTACTTGGTGGAAGATCATATGTTCAGATCCTTTATGCATATTATTACTCCTCTGATTATGAATGAATATGCTTTGTGAGTAGTTATGTTTGTTTCTGAGGACATGGGTGAAGTCTTGCTATTAGTAGTCATGTGAATTTGGTATTCGTTCGATATTTTGATGAGATGTATGTTGTCTTTTCCTCTAGTGGTGTTATGTGAACGTCGACTACATGACACTTCACCATTATTTGGGCCTAGAGGAAGTCATGGGGAAGTAATAAGTAGATGATGCGTTGCTAGAGTGACAGAAGCTAAACCCTAGTTTATGCATTGCTTCGTTAGGGGCTGATATGGATCCATATGTTTAATGTTGTGGTTAGGTTTACCTTAATACTTCTTTTGTAGTTGCGGATTCTTGCAATAGGGGTTAATCATAAGTGGGATGCTTGTCCAAGTTAGGGCAGTACCCAAGCACCGGTCCACCCACATATCAAATTATCAAAGTACCGAACCCGAATCATATGAACGTGATGAAAACTAGCTTGACGATAATTCCCAATGTGTCCACGGGAGCTCCTTTACCATTATTAGAAATTGTCCAGGCTTATCCTTTGCTACATAAAGGATTGGGCCACCTTGCTGCACTTTGTTTACTTTATTTACTTGTTACTCGTTACTATTTATCTTATCACAAAACTATCTATCACCTACAATTTCAGTGCTTGCAGAGAAAACCTTACTGAAAACCGTTTATCATTTCCGTCTGCTCCTCGTTGGGTTAGACACTCTTACTTATCGAAAGGACTACGATTGATCCCCTAGACTTGTGGGTCATCAATGGTCAGGAAGGAAAAGTGTGCAAGTTGTTGAAAACTTTGTATGGACTCAAGCAAGAACCCAAACAGTGGCATGAGAAGTTTGAAAGAACTTTAACAACTGCAGGCTTTGTTGTAAACAAAGCTGACAAATGTGTGTACTATCGCCATGGTGGGGTCGAGGGAGTTATCCTTTGCTTGTATGTTGATGACGTACTGATTTTCGGAACAAATCTGAATGTTATTAAGGAGGTCAAGGATTTCCTATCTCGCTGTTTTGAGATGAAGGATTTAGGAGTGGCTGATGTCATTCTGAACATCAAGTTGTTGAAAGACGATGATGGTGGGATTACATTGCTTCAATCTCACTATGTGGAAAAGATCTTGAGTCACTTTGGCTATAGTCTCTGCAAGCCCTCTCCAACACCATATGATGCTAGTGTGCTGCTTCGAAAGAAATAAAGAATTGCTAGAGATCAATTGATGTATTCTCAGATTATAGGCTCGCTTATGTACTTAGCCAGTGCTACAAGACCTGACATCTCTTTTGCTGTTAGCAAACTGAGTCGGTTTGTCTCAAAACTAGGAGATGTGCATTGGAAAGCTCTAGAGAGAGTTTTGCGTTATTTGAAAGGCACTGCGAATTATGGAATTCACTACACTAGGCACCCAAAGGTGCTTGAAGGGTATAGTGACTCAAACTGGATCTCAGATGCTGATGAGATAAAGGCCACGAGCGGATATGTATTCACTCATGGAGGTGGCGCTGTTTCTTGGAAGTCTCGCAAGCAGACCATCTTAACGAGGTCAACAATGGAAGCAGAACTCGCAGCACTAGATACAGCTATGGTCGAAGCAGATTGGCTAAGCCGGCTCTTGAATGACTTGCCGGTTGTTGAGAAACCTGTACTGGGTATCCTTATGAACTGTGACAATCAAACTGTGATCACGAAAGTGAGCAGCTCAAAGGATAACATGAAGTCATCAAGACACGTTCAGAGAAGGTTAAAGTCTGTCAGGAAAATGAGAAACTCCGGAGTTATTGCATTGGATTATATCCAAACGTCTAAAAATTTGGCAGATCCTTTTACTAAGGGTCAATCACGTAATGTGATAGATAATGCATCGAGGGAGATGGGTATGAGACCCACAATATGAGTTGTTCACAGTGGTAACCTATTCTTTGTGATCGAAGATCCCGTGAATTAGATGTGGAAGACAAGTTGTTGATCAACTGAGAGGAGCAAATCCTTACTATTAACAATACCACTCCATGAAGATGCAATACTCTCCTAAAACTGCATGGCAGGTTGATGTATATCTTAATGTGTTCTAAGTGGCTCATTTAAGCAGAGATGTTGTCCTGCAGAACATATTTTGAAGAACACACCTATATGAGTCTGATTGTCAAATGTCGCAATCTATGAGAGTAGGGTTCTCTCTAGTAAAATCATGAAAGGTCTCGGAGTATGACACATAAGCTCCACCCGTGGGGAAGACCCACAGTAGCCACGTATCGGTCAAGGCTTTATGTGAAGCTAGATTCGCAGAAAACTTGTAGTTCAAGGCCTAGTCCACTATTCAAGTTGCTTACTAGTGTAGCATAGAGTTCTAGGTGGAAGTTCAACTTAACAGTCTCTACTGCAGTACCGGTATATAAAATAGTGTTTTGGAACTAAAGGCAAATTCTATGTGCCTCTAGGATCTGGTGGGGGATTGCTGGAACTTTATCTATTTATGGGCCAACCCAATAACTATTTCAGAAATTCATAAATAAATCCTAGAGGCCCACTTAGCCCATTTGTGCAAGGCAAGGGATACTACTAAAGTTTAGTCCCACACTGCTAGTTTATTGGGAGTTGGACCTCCTTATAAGGGAGTTTCTTTCCCCACTTGTATGAGCATGAGAACAAGAGGGACATCCACGCGTGCTCCTCCTCCGCCACCCGCCTCGCCATGCCACGCCTCGTCACGACGAGCCGCGGGTTGCAGGAATGAGCCGAGCTGATGTCTAAATTTTTGTCACGCACGACGGGTATACGAAAGGTCACGTGGGAGCTGAAACGTTTTTCTGTAGTGGACACTAAATCCAAACGGCTCGCCTCTTCGGCTGAAGTCTGTTCGCTTCGTCTCCCTCTATTGCTTCACCTCCCATCACAGCCTGTTCGCCTCCTTCTTCTGTGCCTATATAAGAGAGGTCGCTCCTCTCCAGAGAGACACACCAAAAGATCCTCTTCCTCCTGCCACAAAGTTCCTGAGCATTGCACTGCTGCTACGATCTTCCCCATCCCGACTTGCGTCATGTACCGTAGGTCGGGACAGTAGGCCTCCGAAACCGCACCTTTTGATTCATGTACGGGAGAAGGGTGATCAGGTTTTTGGGGAGCGCTCAATGCGGCTACTGACTTCTTCGTCACGCACGCCCCAGACTCCGATGACTTCTTCCCCGATGTCGACAACCTCCTCGACGACATGGCTGGCAAGGACACTGACCCCAAGACCGGTGCATCTGCTCCCGTCCTGTACGTTCTCATACTCTTCCTATTAGAGGTTCTGTCACAACTTCTTGCTCTAGTGCCTGTTCTAGATGTGTTCGGTTCTAGTTCATATATGCATATGGTATTTACCTTCTCTCTGTCAACTTACATGACTTGTTTTATCTCTGCTATATTATTCATGCTTTATCTAATATTTCTATTAATAAAATCATTTGGTAAATTACTCATATTTCCAACAAGAGTCGCCTTTTTCAACCCGAGGCCTTTGTCCTTCTCCTCCGGCAACGAAGCTGTCGTGAGTGAGCATGGGAAAGGTTGCCGGGTCGCCATAGTGTCATGTACGGTCTAGTATTAGGCGCATGGCTAGGTCTAGGTGGTTTGCCTAAAGGGCAATCAACGATATGCCTTGTCTGAGCTCCGCCCCGATTGTTGGACTACACATGGAACACTTGCAAATATTTTATATCCTACCGAGTACAACAACAAGGAACATAGTTAGGGTATAGATCATGGGTTTACCACTAGACGCGCAAGTTGGGAAACATAGTAGAAAAAAATCGCCATACAAACACGCAGGAAGAATATTAAGATGCATAAACGGTTTGGATCACGACTGTTACCGACTCCGAGTAGCAGCGGAAGTTGATGAGTCAGCATAGATCGTACTTGAAGTCCCTCGAACATAGATGAACTATTCTGCGAACCGCCCATGAACAGTCCCTCGACGGAAGACCGAAAGCACGGCCTCTCTACTTGGTTGCAAGCGTACGATTTTCATGATCCAACCAGAGATAATCATCACCATAGAATTAGAGGGAGGAGGTTAGAACCATACTGGGCTTCTAATTATGAGGATTAGATTATCTAGGTCTAGCTCTAATTAAATCAACTAGGATCAACTAGAACTAGAGAAACTAGGGGAGGCTCCAAAATTTGTGTATCCAATAGTACAAAAAAACTCTAGTATATATAGGTTAGAGGGGAGAGGGGGGCGCCACACAAGGGGGCAAAGGATTCCCCCTTGCCCCGGTCAACACGGGGAGGAGGAATCATCCGCCACTCCAATTCGGCCTCCCCTATAGGAAATGGGGGGGGCGCTGCTACTTGTGAGCTGCGTTGTGATTTTTTCCGAAGAGAAAGGGTGAAGCAATATAGTAGCTGATAATTATTTCCCTCAGTGAGAACCAAGGTTATCGATCCAATAGGAGAATCACACAAAGCCTATTGAACAGTACCTGCACACACAAGAGCAAATACTTGCATCCAACACGGGCAAGATGGTAGTCAATCCCCTTGAACTTGTTACTTGCAAGTATTATATCTAGTAGTAGTATATAAATTGCAAAATAAAATAAAAGATAATTAATTGCAGCAAGGTATTTTTGGTTTTTGTAATATGATAAAGGTAGACCCGAGCGCCATAATTTTCACTAGAGACTTCTCTCTCGAATAAATAGCATACGGTGGATAGACAAATTATTATTCGGCAATTGATAGAAAAGCGCATAGTTATGATGTTATTCATGGCAATGATCATGTATGTAGGCATTACGTCTGTGACAAGTAGACCGAAACGATTCTGCATCTACTACTATTACTCCACCAATCGACCGCTATCCAGCATGCATCTATGGTATTAAGTTCATGACAAACAGAGCAACACTTAAAGCAAGATGACATAATGTAGATAGAATAAAACTAAGCAATATGATTGAACCCTTCGTGGCAACAATACACATACGTGCCTTGCTACCCCTTCTTTCATGAGGTAAGGACACGGCAAGATTGAACCCGTTACAAAGCACCTCTCCCACTGAAGATAAATCAATCTTGTTGCCAAACCAAACGGATAGATCGGAGAGAAATACAAAGATATAAAAATCATGCATAATAAAGTTCAGTAAAGACTCAATTACTTTCAATGAATAATTTGATCATAAACCCATAATTCATCGGATCCCAACAAACACGCCGCAAAAGAAGATTACATCGGATAGAACTCCATGGAGATCATGGAGAACTTTGTATTGAAGATCGGAGGGAAAGAAGAAGCCATCTAGCTACTAGCTATGGACCCGTAGGTCTGTGCTAAACTACTCACACATCATTGAAGGTGCAACAACGATGATTTAGAAGCCCTCTGTGATCGATTTTCCCTCCGACAGAGTAACGGAAAAGGCCTCCAAATGGGATCGCGGAAGAATAGAAGCTTGCGGCGGAGGAAAAAGTGTTTCGGGTGGGTCTCTGTTGGTTTGGGGATATTTGAGAATTTATGGAGTTGGAATTAGGTTAAACAAAGCTGCATGGAACCACGACCTCAGGGGGGCCCTCCCGGGGCGCGCCGGGTGAGCTCTCCGCTGAAGCACAATTTACCTAACGAGAAACCTTAAGACAAAGACATAATGGCGAATCACTCTTTTGCCATCGAGAGTTGTCAATTTGCATACATTGTCATATGTGTTAGACATGTTGGTCACAATAACCACAACATGAGAATGGAAGAACATTGTGTTTCTTATTCCGACAACACACAAAACCGATAAAAATAATCAAGTCGATCATCACTCCAAACATTCACTTGCGGTCTCCCGCTTCCTTCCCTCCTATTGTCTGATAGATCAAGGCGAGGATGGCTACAACTCACATGTCGGACAAAGAGAGGAGAAATTCCCAAAGACTAATTATACGAGTAACCACTATAGTACTATACATTATGTCCGTAAAGTTATTGAACACGTAAAATAAAGGCTCGGCTCGTCAGAGCCCAAGTTCACACCAGTTTGATTGGTGAAGCTGAGATTAGTTAAGTTGTTGCTCTCTACGGTGGACATCTATGTGTTGTAATGAAATATATGTTAAGATTTCTATATTTAATTTAATGCACAATTATTTTATCTAAGAAACTTGTAGTGGCTCTTATGTTCACCAAATCAAACCAAGTGCATCTAGACGACCATACCAAATAATTAACTTGTATGTATGTGGAAATAGAATCAACATCATTGTTATGTTCTTTGATGATTCCCATGATGATGATATTTGAAATACAAGTACGAAACAAGCACATTTGTCAATTTGTTATTGAACCCAACTTACAAGATACAATTGTCATTCTAGAAGTGTTTATAAATATGATTATCTAATAAGTAATAGTAGATACACTTATCAAGATATTTGAGTGTACGCTTTAGAAATTTCTACCATAATATTTAATGACATTGAAATTTATATGAACTCACACACATACTTGCAAAACAAGTACACATAAACTATATAATTTTAATTTTTTTTTCGAAAATTAATTCAAAGAGAACTTTTGATATATCATAGAATTTAAAATTAGGATAATTAAAATTTTGGGTACTTACATTACAATTGTATGGCAAAGAACACTGTAACTATTCTTATTTAATAACATTGTTAAGTGGTTAACTATGGTAGCAACATAATAGAAAATTATACCTATTAAGATTGTAGTATGATATAATTAGTTTAAACAAGTATGGAAGTTCAGTATAAAAAATATTTCACTTTGTACTGGGGCAAAACAAAATCGAAATTGTTACCAGGACATGTGGATTATGTTATCTGTAGCAACTGGCGATAACTCTTTTCTGTTCTTGAAGGGTATATTTGCATTTGTACTATAGTCACGTTTGTAAAATCTAAGCATAACATCGCCTCTAGCCCAACCAGAAAATCAAAGCAGCCTGACATTGAAGCCTCCCATGTTCTATCCCTAAACAAAACCCTCTTTAGTTCTTACTTGTTTCCATTAAATAATCTAACAATAGTCGCACACCACAACACACAGATCCCCAAGGCAGCGAGGGAATAACCAGAGGTGGACATCATCTTGATGTTGGGGAACGTTGCAGAAAATTAAAATTTTTCCTACGGTTTCACCAAGATCCATCTATGAGTTCATCTAAGCAACGAGTCAAGGGAGTGAGATTGCATCTACATACCACTTGTAGATCGCGTGCGGAAGCGTTCAAGGGGATGGTGATGATGGAGTCGTACTCGCCGTGATTCAGATCACCGATGACCAAGTGCTGAATGGACAGCACCTCCGCATTCAACACACGTACGGGACGGACGACGTCTCCTCCGTCTTGATCCAGCAAGGAGGAAGGAGAGGTTGAGGAAGATAGCTCCAACGGCAGCACGACGGCGTGGTGGTGTTGGGGAGGGGAGGGGCTGCGCCTTGGGTTGTGTACAGCAGTCCTCCCCTCACCCCTCTATTTATAGGAGAAGGGGCAAGGGGGTCCGGCCCCTCTAGATGGGATCTAGAGGGGGGCGGCGGCCAGGGAGGGGGGACTTGCCCCCCAAGCAAAGGGGGGCGCCCCCACTAGGGTTTCCCCCCCAACCCTAGGCGCATGGGCCCAAGGTGGGGGTGCGCCCAGCCCTCCAGGGGCTGGTTCCATGCCCCTTGCGGCCCATGTGGCCCTCCGAGAGGGGTGGCCCCTCCCGGTGGACCCCCGGAACCTCTCCGGTGGCCCCGGTACAATACCGATATGCCCCCGAAACTTTCCGGTGTCCGCATGACAACTTCCCATATATAAATCTTCACCTCCGGACCATTCCGGAACTCCTCGTGACGTCCGAGATCTCATCCGGGACTCCGAACAATAATCACATACAAGTCTTCCTAATAACCCTAGCGTCACCGAACCTTAAGTGTGTAGACCCTACGGGTTTGGGAGACACGTAGACATGACCGAGACGGCTCTCGGGCAATAACCAACAGCGGGATCTGGATACCCATGTTGGCTCCCACGTGCTCCTCGATGATTTCATCGGATGAACCACGATGTCGAGGATTAAACAACCCCATATACAATTCCCTTTGTCAATCGGTACGTTACTTGCCCGAGACTCGATCATCGGTATCCCTATACCTCGTTCAGTCTCGTTACCGGCAAGTCACTTTACTCGTACCATAATGCATGATCCCGTGACCAATCACTTGGTCACTTTGAGCTCATTATGATGATGCATTACCGAGTGGGCCCAGAGATACCTCTCCGTCATACGGGGTGACAAATCCCAGTCTCGATCCGTGTCAACCCAACAGACACTTTCGGAGATACCTGTAGTGCACCTTTATAGTCACCCAGTTACGTTGTGACGTTTGGTACACCCAAAGCACTCCTACGGTATCCGGGAGTTACACGATCTCATGGTCTAAGGAAAAGATACTTGACATTGGAAAAGCTCTAGCAAACGAACTACACGATCTTGTGCTATGCTTAGGATTGGGTCTTGTCCATCACATCATTCTCCTAATGATGTGATCCCGTTATCAACGACATCCAATGTCCATAGCCAGGAAACCATGACTATCTGTTGATCAACGAGCTAGTCAACTAGAGGCTCACTAGGGACATATTGTGGTCTATATATTCACACGTGTATTACGATTTCCGGATAATACAGTTATAGCATGAATAAAAGACAATTATCATGAACAAGGAAATATAATAATAATCCTTTTATTATTGCCTCTAGGGCATATTTCCAACAGTCTCCCACTTGCACTAGAGTCAATAATCTAGTTGCATTGTGATGAATCGAACACCCATAGAGTTCTGGTGTTGATCATGTTTTGCTCGCGAGAGAGGTTTAGTCAACGGATCTGCGACATTCAGATCCGTATGTACTTTGCAAATATCTATGTCTCCATCTTGAACATTTTCACGGATGGAGTTGAAACGACGCTTGATGTGCCTGGTCTTCTTGTGAAACCTGGGCTCCTTGGCAAGGGCAATAGCTCCAGTGTTGTCACAGAAGAGTTTGATCGGCCCCGACGCATTGGGTATGACTCCTAGGTCGGTGATGAACTCCTTCACCCAAATTGCTTCATGCGCTGCCTCCGAGGCTGCCATGTACTCCGCTTCACATGTAGATCCCGCCACGACGCTCTGCTTGCAGTTGCACCAGCTTAGTGCTCCACCATTCAACATATACACGTATCCGGTTTGTGACTTAGAGTCATCCAGATCTGTGTCGAAGCTAGCGTCGACGTAACCCTTTACGACGAGCTCTTCGTCACCTCCATAAACGAGAAACATGTCCTTTGTCCTTTTCAGGTACTTCAGGATATTCTTGACCGTTGTCCAGTGTTCCTTGCTGGGATTACTTTGGTACCTTCCTACCAAACTTACGGCAAGGTTTACATCAGGTCTGGTACACAGCATGGCATACATAATAGATCCTATGGCTGAAGCATAGGGGGTGACACTCATCTCTTCTTTATCTTTTGCCGTGGTCGGGGACTGAGCCGAGCTCAATCTCACACCTTGTAACACATGCAAGAACCCCTTCTTGGACTGATCCATTCTGAACTTCTTCAAAATCTTATCAAGGTATGTGCTTTGTGAAAGACCTATGAGGCGTCTCGATCTATCTCTATAGATCTTGATGCCTAATATATAAGCAGCTTCTCCAAGGTCCTTCATTGAAAAACACTTATTCAAGTAGGCCTTAATGCTGTCCAGAAGTTCTATATCATTTCCCATCAAGAGTATGTCATCTACATATAATATGAGAAATGCTACAGAGCTCCCACTCACTTTCTTGTAAACGCAGGCTTCTCCATAAGTCTGCATAAACCTAAATGCTTTGATCATCTCATCAAAGCGAATGTTCCAACTCCGAGATGCTTGCACCAGCCCATAAATGGATCGCTGGAGCTTGCATACTTTCTTAGCGTTCTTAGGATCGACAAAACCTTCCGGCTGCATCATATACAGCTCTTCCTTAAGATGTCCGTTAAGGAATGCCGTTTTGACGTCCATCTGCCATATCTCATAATCATAGTATGCGGCAATTGCTAACATGATTCGGACGGACTTCAGCTTCGCTACGGGAGAGAATGTCTCGTCGTAGTCAATCCCTTGAACTTGTCGATTACCCTTAGCGACAAGTCGAGCTTTATAGATGGTAACATTTCCATCCGCGTCCGTCTTCTTCTTAAAGATCCATTTGTTTTCTATCACTCGCCGATCATCGGGCAAGTCTGTCAAAGTCCATACTTTGTTTTCATACATGGATTCTATCTAGGATTTCATGGCTTCAAGCCATTTGTTGGAATCTGGGCCCGCCGTCGCTTCTTCATAGTTCGAAGGTTCACCGTTGTCTAACAACATGATTTCCAGGACAGGGTTGCCGTACCGCTCTGGTGCGGAACGTGTCCTTGTAGACCTACGAAGTTCAGTAGCAACTTGATCCGAAGTACCTTGATCATCATCATTATTTTCCTCTTCAGTTGGTGTAGGCATCACAGGAACATTTTCCTGAGCTGCACCACTTTCCCGTTCGAGAGGTAGTACTTCATCAAGTTCTACTTTCCTCCCACTTACTTCTTTCGAGAGAAACTCTTTTTCCAGAAAGGATCTGTTCTTGGCAACAAAGATCTTGCCCTCGGATCTTAAGTAGAAGGTATACCCAACGGTTTCCTTAGGGTATCCTATGAAGACGCATTTTTCCGACTTGGGTTCGAGCTTTTCAGGTTGAAGTTTCTTGACATAAGCATCGCATCCCCAAACTTTTAGAAACGACAGCTTAGGTTTCTTCCCAAACCATAATTCATACGGTGTCGTCTCAATGGATTTAGACGGTGCCCTATTTAAAGTGAATGTAGCTGTCTCTAGAGCGTATCCCCAAAAAGATAGCGGTAAATCGGTAAGAGACATCATAGACCGCACCATATCCAATAGAGTGCGATTACGACGTTCGGACACACCGTTACGCTGAGGTGTTCCAGGCGGCGTGAGTTTTGAAACGATTCCACATTTCCTTAAGTGTGTACCAAATTCGTGACTTAAATATTCTCCTCCACGATCTGATCGTAGGAACTTTATCTTTCGGTCACGTTGATTCTCTACCTCATTCTGAAATTCCTTGAACTTTTCAAAGGTCTCAGACTTGTGTTTCATTAAGTAGACATACCCATATCTACTCAAGTCATCAGTGAGAGTGAGAACATAACGATATCCTCCACGAGCCTCAACTCTCATTGGACCGCACACATCGGTATGTATGATTTCCAACAAGTTGGTTGCTCGCTCCATTGTTCCGGAGAACGGAGTCTTGGTCATTTTTCCCATGAGGCATGGTTCGCATGTGTCAAATGATTCATAATCGAGAGACTCTAAAAGTCCATCAGCATGGAGCTTCTTCATGCGCTTGACACCAATGTGACCAAGGCGGCAGTGCCACAAGTATGTGGGACTATCATTATCAACTTTACATCTTTTGGCATTCACACTATGAATATGTGTAATATTACGCTCGAGATTCATTAAGAATAAACCATTGACCATCGGGGAATGACCATAAAACATATCTCTCATATAAATAGAACAACCATTATTCTCGGATTTAAATGAGTAGCCATCTCGTATCAAACGAGATCCAGACACAATGTTCATGCTCAAACTTGGCACCAAATAACAATTATTAAGGTTTATAACTAATCCCGTAGGTAAATGTAGAGGTAGCGTGCCGACAGTGATCACATCGACCCTGGAACCATTCCCGACGCGCATCGTCACCTCGTCCTTCGCCAGTCTCCGTTTATTCCGCAGCTCCTGCTGTGAGTTACAAATATGAGCAATGGCACCGGTATCAAATACCCGGGAGTTACTACGAGTACTGGTAAGGTACACATCAATTACATGTATATGAAATATACCTTTGGTGTTGCCGGCCTTCTTATCCGCTAAGTATTTGGGGCAGTTCTGCTTCCAGTGACCCTTCCCCTTGCAATAAAAGAACTCAGTCTCAGGCTTGGGTCCATTCTTTGACTTCTTCTCGGTAACTGGCTTACCGGGCGCGGCAACATCCTTGCCGTCTTTCTTGAAGTTCTTCTTGCCCTTGCCCTTCTTGAACTTAGTGGTCTTATTGACCATCAACACTTGATGTTCTTTCTTGATCTCAACCTCTGCTGACTTCAGCATCGAAAATACTTCAGGAATGGTCTTCACCATCCCCTGCATATTGTAGTTCATCACAAAGCTCTTGTAGCTTGGTGGGAGCAACTGAAGGATTCTGTCAATGACCGCCTCGTCAGGGAGGTTAATGTCCAGCTGGGTCAGGCGGTTGTGCAACCCAGACATTTTGAGTATGTGCTCACTGACAGAACTATTTTCCTCCATCTTACAACTATAGAACTTGTCGGAGACTTCATATCTCTCGACCCGGGCATGAGCTTGGAAAACTAGTTTCAGCTCCTCGAACATCTCATATGCTCCGTGATGCTCAAAACGCTTTTGGAGCCCCGGTTCTAAGCTGTAAAGCATGCCGCACTGAACGAGGGAGTAATCATCAGCGCGAGACTGCCAAGCGTTCATAACGTCTTGGTTCTCTGGGACGGGAGCGTCACCTAGCGGTCCTTCTAGGACATATTGTTTCCTGGCAGCTATGAGGATGATCCTCAGGTTCCGGACCCAGTCCGTATAGTTGTTGCCATCATCTTTCAGCTTGGTTTTCTCTAGGAACGCGTTGAAGTTCATGTTGACATGAGCGTTGGCCATTTGATCTACAAGACATATTTGCAAAGGTTTTAGACTAAGTTCATGATAATTAAGTTCATCTAATCAAATTATTACAATGAACTCCCACTCAGATTAGACATCCCTCTAGTCATCTAAGTGTTACACAATCCGAGTCGACTAGGCCGTGTCCGATCATCACGTGAGATGGACTAGTCATCGTCGGTGAACATCTTCATGTTGATCGTATCTTCCATACGACTCGTGTTCGACCTTTCGGTCTCTGTGTTCCGAGGCCATGTCTGTACATGCTAGGCTCGTCAAGTTAACCCTAAGTGTTTTGCATGTGTAAAACTTTCTTACACCCGTTGTATGTGAACGTAAGGATCTATCACACCCGATCATCACGTGGTGCTTCGAAACGACGAACTTTAGCAACGGTGCACAGTTAGGGGAGAACACTTCTTGAAATTGTTGTAAGGGATCATCTTATTTACTACCGTCGTTCTAAGTAAACAAGATGCATAAACATAATAAACATCACATGCAATTATATAGTAGTGACATGATATGGCCAATATCATATAGCTCCATTGATCTCCATCTTCGGGGCTCCATGATCATCTTGTCACCGGCATGACACCATGATCTCCATCATCATGATCTCCATCATCGTGTCTTCATGAAGTTGTCACGCCAACGACTACTTCTACTTCTATGGCCATATCACATCACATGACAATTGCTGCAAAAACAAGTTAGACGTCCTCTAATTGTTGTTGCATCTTTTACGTGGCCGCAATTGGGTTCTAGCAAGAACGTTTTCTTACCTACGAATAACCACAACGTGATTTTGTCAACTTCTATTTACCCTTCATAAGGACCCTTTTCATCGAATCCGCTCAAACTAAAGTGGGAGAGACAGACACCCGCCAGCCACCTTATGCAACTAGTGCATGTCTGTCGGTGGAACCGGTCTCACGTAAGCGTACATGTAAGGTTGGTCCGGGCCGCTTCATCCCACAATACCGCTGAAGCAAGAAAAGACTAGTAGTGGCAAGCAAGTTGACAAGATCCACGCCCACAACAAAATTGTGTTCTACTCGTGCAATAGAGAACTACGCATAGACCTAGCTCATGATGCCACTGTTGGGAAACGTTGCAGAAAATTAAAATTTTTCCTACGGTTTCACCAAGATCCATCTATGAGTTCATCTAAGCAACGAGTCAAGGGAGTGAGATTGCATCTACATACCACTTGTAGATCGCGTGCGGAAGCGTTCAAGGGGATGGTGATGATGGAGTCGTACTCGCCGTGATTCAGATCACCGATGACCAAGTGCTAAACGGACAGCACCTCTGCGTTCAACACACGTACGGGACGGACGACGTCTCCTCCGTCTTGATCCAGCAAGGAGGAAGGAGAGGTTGAGGAAGATAGCTCCAACGGCAGCACGACGGCGTGGTGGTGTTGGTGCAGCAGTACTCCGACAGGGCTTCGCCAAGCACGTAACGGAGGAGGAGAGGTGTTGGTGAGGGGAGGGGATGCGCCTTGGGTTGTGTACAGCAGCCCTCCCCTCACCCCTCTATTTATAGGGGAAGGGGCAAGGGGGTCCGGCCCCTCTAGATGGGATCTAGAGGGGGGCGGCGGCCAGGGAGGGGGGACTTGCCCCCCAAGCAAAGGGGGGCGCCCCCACTAGGGTTTCCTCCCAACCCTAGGCGCATGGGCCCAAGGTGGGGGCGCGCCCAGCCCTCCAGGGGCTGGTTCCCTGCCCCTTGCGGCCCATGTGGCCCTCCGAGAGGGGTGGACCCTCCCGGTGGACCCCCGGAACCTCTCCGGTGGCCCCGGTACAATACCGATATGCCCCCGAAACTTTCCGGTGTCCGCATGACAACTTCCCATATATAAATCTTCACCTCCGGACCATTTCGGAACTCCTCGTGACATCCGGGATCTCATCCAGGACTCCGAACAACATTCGGTAATCACATACAAGTCTTCCTAATAACCCTATCGTCACCGAACCTTAAGTGTGTAGACCCTACGGGTTCGGGAGACACGTAGACATGACCGAGACGGCTCTCGGGCAATAACCAACAGCGGGATCTGGATACCCATGTTGGCTCCCACGTGCTCCTCGATGATTTCATCGGATGAACCACGATGTCGAGGATTAAACAACCCCATATACAATTCCCTTTGTCAATCGATACATTACTTGCCCGAGACTCGATCGTCGGTATCCCAATACCTCGTTCAGTCTCGTTACCGGCAAGTCACTTTACTCATACCGTAATGCATGATCCCGTGACCAACCACTTGGTCACTTTGAGCTCATTATGATGATGCATTACCGAGTGGGCCCAGAGATACCTCTCCGTCATACGGAGTGACAAATCCCAGTCTCGATCCGTGTCAACCCAACAGACACTTTCGGAGATACCTGTAGTGCACCTTTATAGTCACCCAGTTACGTTGTGACGTTTGGTACACCCAAAGCACTCCTACGGTATCCGGGAGTTGCACGATCTCATGGTCTAAGGAAAAGATACTTGACATTGGAAAAGCTCTAGGAAACGAACTACACGATCTTGTGCTATGCTTAGGATTGGGTCTTGTCCATCACATCATTCTCCTAATGATGTGATCCCGTTATCAACGACATCCAATGTCCATAGCCAGGAAACCGTGACTATCTGTTGATCAACGAGCTAGTCAACTAGAGGCTCACTAGGGACATATTGTGGTCTATATATTCACACGTGTATTACGATTTCCGGATAATACAGTTATAGCATGAATAAAAGACAATTATCACGAACAAGGAAATATAATAATAATCCTTTTATTATTGCCTCTAGGGCATATTTCCAACACTTGAAGGTCCTCAACATTGCCAACCTCCTTAACAAGCTTCTACTCTTCCTCGGCACCCCTACCTTAAGCGTTTTTTCTTAATAGAGTATTCAATCTAGATAAAATAGAAAATAAAAAAGGATGGTAAGATTATTTTGTATTTTATAATAATGGAGCCAAATTCCTAAATCATGGTGTGCTACTTTTGGCACTTCTTCTCTACCTCAACTTTGTCAGTTATATGCTATCTGTCTTTTTGAAATGACTTATGATTGAGATTAGACATTGATCGGAATGCCTTACCTTTCGGTTAACAGGACGTTGGATAGAACATTTGTGCTAACATTTGTTTGTCCATGCAATTTATCTCTTATTTTAACCTATGTATGTACCACACACACTCTTTCTCAGGGTTAACAATCCGCTCTAGAAACTTTGCCCCCAACATCAGTCCCTCTCATTTTTTATTTTTTCCAACAAAATGGACCAAGTGTTTAACCGGTGGTAGATCAAATGGATAAGCACAAAGAGATCATCAGTTCTTTTATGGTTAAAACAAACATCATTTCCGCATCTCCAATTTGTCCAAACCCCAAATGAGATGCCAATAGGAGTAAATAGCATAAAACTACTACAATTCGGGCTAGGGTTCTAAGAAACTATCATTTTTTTCATTTATAAGTACCAAGTCCGGGGTCGACTATTTCAAAAAATCCAGAATGCTCGTTGCTAGCGATTCAGGCCATTTTCTGACAGGACATTCTGTTTGTTTGACTATTAACTTATATGTGGGACCCACATGTAAGTTCTCTCTTCTTCCTCCTATCTTTTTTCTCTCCATTCTCATCCTGAGCTCCACCACCGCACCTCCACTACCCGCCACACGCCAAGCCATGACCGACCGCGGAAGGAGGGCCTTGTGGAGGAGCAGCCGCCACCCACAAGCATGAGCCACCGCCACCTGCGCGACATGGCCAGGGACTCGGGCCGCCGCGTCCAGGAGTACTGGTTATCGCCATCCTTGCTTGGGCTGCCGCCAGCCGAGCGCCATGGCCAGGGGCTCGGGCCGCCGCGCCCAGGAAGAGGGAAGAAAGGGAGAGGCCGCATGGCTGGGAGCTCACGGCGGTCGCAGGCGCAGCTCGCCGGCAAGAAAAGGCAGCCATCAACTCGCACACTGGAAGGGAGCTCCGGTGCGGCGCGCACTAGATGTCGACGGGAGCGTGAGGGAGCTCTGTGGTGGCACTGTGATACGTCTTCAACGTATCTATAATTTTTTACTGTTCCATGCTATTATATTATCTGTTTTAGATGTCTTATATACATTAATATGCTATTTTATATTATTTTTGGGACTAACTTATTAACCCAGAGCCCGGTGCAAGTTTATGTTTTTGCTTAATTTTTGACATTTATAGAAAAGGAATATCAAACGGAGTCCAAACGGAATGAAACTTTTGTGATGATTTTTCTTGGACCAGAAGACACCTACGTAACTTGGAGAGAGGGCCAGAGGAGTCCCGAGGAGCACACAAGCCCTTAGGGCACGCCCTAGGGGGGCGTGCCCCCTGGCTTGTGGCCCCCTTGGGAGTCCCCCAACCCTAATATTCGCACTATAAATTCCCAAATATTCCCAAACCATCAGAGGCATCCACCAAAATACGTTTCCACCGCCGCAAGCCTCTGTTCCCGTGAGATCCCATCTTGGGGCCTTTTCCGACGATCTGCCGAAGGAGGATCTGATCACGGAGGGATTCTACAGCAACCTTGCTGCCCTTCCGACGATGCGTGAGTAGTTTACCACAGACCTACAGGTCCATAGCTAGTAGCTAGATGGATTCTTCTCTCTCTTTGATCTTCAATACAATGTTCTCCTCGGTGTTCTTGGAGATCTATTCAATGTAATACTTTTTTGCGGTGTGTTTGTTGAGATCCAGTGACTTGTGGATTTATGATCAGATTATCTACGAATATTATTTGAGTTTTCTCTGAACTCTTTTATGCATGATTAAGATATCTTTGTATTTCTCTTCTAACTATCGGTTTGGTTTGGAAAACTAGATTGGTTTTTCTTGCAATGGAAGAGCTGCCTAGTTTTGGGTTCAATTTTGTGGTGTTCTCACCCAGTGACAGAAAGGCTAGGGTGGCACGTATTGTATTGTTGCCATCAAGGATAAAAGATGGGGTTTATATCATATTGCTTGAGTTTATCCCTCTACATCATGTCATCTTACTTAAGGCGTTACTCCATTCTTATGAACTCAATACTCTAGATGCATGCTGGATAGCGGTCGATGTCTGGAGTAATAGTAGTAGATGCAGGCAGGAGTCGGTCTACAAGTCACGGACGTGATGCCTATATTCATGATCATTGCCTTAGATATCGTCATAGCTTTGCGTTTTTCTATCAATTGCTCAACAGTAATTTGTTTACCCACCGTATGCTATCTTCAAGAGAGAAGCCTCTGGTGAAACCTATAGCCCCGGGGTTTATTTTCCATCATATATTTTCAGATCTATAAACCAAAAAAACCAAAAATACGTTGCTGCAATTTATTTAGATATATTTTAGTTTGCCTTTTTATTTATCTTTTATACTTATCTATATTAGATCTCACTCTTGTTCGAGACCGTGAAGGGATTGACAACCCCTTTTGCCTGTTGAGTGCAAGTGTTTGTTAGTTTGTGCAGGTGCATAGATTGAAGACTTGTTTGTGCCTCCTACTCGATTGATACCTTGGTTCTTAACTAAGGGAAATACTTATCTCTACTTTGTGCATCACCCTTTCATGTTCAAGGGAAAAATCAACGCAAGCTCAAGAAGTAGCAGGAAGAATTTCTGGCGCCATTGCCGGGGAAGTTCTACATCAAGCCTACTAAGTACCTATCATAAACTCTCATCTCTTGCATTACATTATTTGCCATTTGCCTCTCATTTTCCTCTCCCCCACTTCTAAAATGATTTTAGAAAAATAAAAAAATTGCCTTTTTATTCGCCCTTCTTTCATTCATCTTTTCGGTTGCTTTTTGTTCGCTTGTGTTAGATCATTTGCTTGCTATCATGTCTGAATATGGGGAGGTTATCGTTGAAAATTCTGAGGATCTTGCTTATTTCTTGAGGAAAAATTTGGATCTTGTTCTTTAGATCGTGAAACTGAAACCCCCTCTAATCTTAAAGCAAAAACTTTTCATGCAGGAGACGGTAATATTATTGGGAAGAGTGTTATTCAAGAATTCTTTGATTGTACGGGATTCATGCCACTTAATAAGGGATCTATTCTTCTTGATACAAATTGCTATGTGGATGCTATTGATATGCTTGTCGTTAAACTAGAGAGAAAATTTGTGCATATTCATCCCGCTTTATAGAAGATATTTTATGACCTTCCCAATATACTCCATCCTAAGGCTAAAAAGGTCACAACTATCATTCTTATGTGAGAATTTTATTTCATAATAAAAGAAGCTAGGGAAAGTTTTGTTTTATATAATAAAAATATCAAGCATCCTCCAGTTGAAGAAATTCTTCATGATAAAGAAACCTTGCGTAGTCTAGAATCTAGAGATTATCATTCTTACAGTAACAATCTTAGGAGAAGAGTTCCCTACACAGAAATTGCACAAGCCCTTTATCTTGATACTTATGAAAATTTTGATTGGGTAACTAAGGGAATTTATTTACGATTTCATGATGAGTGGATGGAGGTAATGTCTAGGTAACCCACTAAAGCTGAGATACGTATTTTATATGAGGATATTTATGGTGAAGATCTTGAATATGGAATCATGAATGTTAAAATCACTAATCAAAGTCCTTTCCATGAATTAAGTTCACCTATTAGGAAGGAAAAGAAAGAGAAAATAGATTTGTTAAGAAAACTTTTGGAAGATTTGACTAGGAAAGAATTGCATACCAAAGATGACAATACCTAGATCTATGTTTTATGCCTAGCTAGGGTTGTTAAACAATAGCCCTTGTTGGGAGGCAACCCAATTTTATTTATGTGTTTTTCGTTTTTGCTACTGTTCTTTAATAAATGCACATTATTACCTCTGTAGTAATTGTGTTTTGGTGTTTTAATTAGTGTTTAAGCCAAGTAAGACCTTTGGGAGGATCTATGGTAATAGTTGATTTGATTTTGCTGAAATACAGAAACTTTTTCGTCCAGTAGCAGAATTTTGTAAATTCACAGATGCGACAAAAAATTCTGAATTTTTTTATAAAAGATTAATATACAAATTGTCTCTGTTTTCCTAATTTTTCAGAATGTTTGGAGTTACATAAGTATGAGTAATATTCAGGTCTTCCCAGACTGTTATGTTTTTGACAGATTATATTTTCTATGCATTGTTCTCTTATTTTGATGAATCTATGGGTAATATAGGGGGTATGAACCATGGTGAAGTTGGACTATAGTAGGTATAATGCAAATATGAATTGAGAATGAGTTCATGACAGTACCTTAGTGGTGATTTGTTTTTATTATACTAACGGAGCTCATGAGTTTTTGTTAAGTTTTTGCGTTGTGAAGTGTTCAAGTTTTGGGTAAAGCTTTGTTGGACAACGGAATAAGGAGTGGCAAAAGACTAAGCTTGGGGATGCTCAAGGCACCCCAAGGTAATATTCAAGGACAACCAAGCATCTAAGCTTGGGGATGCCCCGGATGGCATCCCCTCTTTTGTCTTTAATCCATCCGTAAATTTACTTGAGGCTATATTTTTATTCACTGCATGATATGTGTTTTGCTTGGAGCGTCTTGTATGATATGAGTCTTTGCTTTATTTGATTTTTTGTTTGCCACAATCATCCTTGTTGTACACACCTTTTGAGAGGGATGTTTTATATGCATTAATAAGCTATTTCATATTATTTTTTGGACTAACTTATTAACCCAGAGCCCAGTGCCAGTTTCTATTTTTTTCCTTATTTTTGAGTTATACAGAAAAGGAGTATCAAATGGAGTCCAAACGGAATGAAACTTTCGCGGTGATTTTTCTTGGACCAGAAGACACCTACATAACTTGGAGAGAGGGACAGAGGAGTCCTGAGGAGCCCACAAGCCCTCAGGGCGCGCCTTAGGGGGGGGCGTGCCCCCCTGGCTTGTGGCCCCCTCGGGAGCCCCCCAACCCTAATCTTTGCACTATAAATTCCCAAATATTCCCAAACCATCAGAGGCATTCACCAAAATACTTTTCCACCGCCGCAAGCCTCTGTTCCCATAAGATCCCATCTTGGGGCCTTTTTCGGTGATATGCCGGAGGGAGATTCGATCACAGAGGGTTTCTACATCAACCTTGTTGCCCTTCCGATGATGCGTGAGTAGTTTACCACAGACCTACTGGTCCATAGCTAGTAGCTAGATGGATTTTTCTCTCTCTTTGATCTTCAATACAATGTTCTCCTCGTTGTTCATGGAGATCTATTTGATGTAGTACTTTTTTGCGGTGTGTTTGTTGAGATCCGATAATTGTGGATTTATGATCAGATTATCTATGAATATTATTTGAGTCTTCCCTGAACTCTTTTATGCATGATTAAGATATCTTTTTGTTTCTCTTCGAACTATCGGTTTGGTTTGGCCAACTAGATTTGTTTTTCTTGCAATGGGAGAGGTGCTTAGTTTTGGGTTCAATCTTGTGGTGTCCTCACCCAGTGACAGAAGGGGTAGCGAGGCATGTATTGTATTGTTACCATCAAGGATAAAAAGACGGGGTTTATATCATACTAGTTGAGTTTATCCCTCTACATCATGTCATCTTACTTAAGGCGTTACTCCATTCTTATGAACTTAATACTCTAGATGCATGCTGGATAGTGGTCGATGTGTGGAGTAATAGTAGTAGATGCAGGAGTCAGTCTACTTGTCACGGGCGTGATGCCTATATTCATGATCATTGGTTTAGATATCGTCATAACTTTGCGCTTTTCTATCAGTTGCTCAACAGTAATGTATTTACCCACCGTATGCTATCTTCAAGAGAGAAGCCTCTAGTGAAAACTATGGCCCCCGGGTCCATTTTTCTATTATATATTTTTAGATATATAAACCAAAAAAACTCAAAAGTACCTTGCTACAATTTATTTAGATTTATTTAATTTTCCTTTTTTATTTATCTTTTATACCTATCTTTATAAGATCTCACTCTTGTTCGAGACCGTGAAGGGATTTACAACCCCTTTTTCACGTTGAGTGCAAATATTTGTTAGTTTGTGCAAGTGCATAGATTGGAGACTTGTTTGTGCCTCCTACTGGATTGATATCTTGGTTCTTAACTGAGAGAAATAATTATCTCTACTTTGTTGCATCACCCTTTACTCTTCAAGGGAAAAATCAAAGAAAGCTCAAGAAGTAGCACACTGGAAGGGAGCTTCGCGGCTGCGCGCACTGGACAAGGGAAGGGAGCTCCACAACGGCGCCATGGCTGCTCGTCGGCGCGCTCCTCGCTGCGGGCCGGCTGCTAGCGCAGCTCCTCTCGATATTGAGCACAGGAGGGACCCGATTGCTTTTTTTAGAGTATGTAGGGACACTTTTTCAAATTTTACAGGGACCCAATTGCTTTTAAAAAATTACAAGGACCCAAGTGCTTTATTGAATTGTTTTTATTAGATTATGACAAAGAGAGTTAACGGTCAGACAATCAGCTTTCTTACGTGCGGGCCCCAACTGTCATAATCACGATCAATTGTAAAGCACTGGACGATTAGTGTTTTTTGAAACAGCCGACCCCGGACTTGGTAGTTATCAGCAGAAAAAAAATTGGTAGTTTTTTGGAACCTAACCCGAATTGTAGTAATTTTATGCTATTTACTCTACCAATAGTCATCACGAGCTTGTCATTCTTCGTGAATCTTTTTTTTTTTTTTGCCGGAGCATTCTTTGTGAATCTTCTCGGGCAGACATTAAAAACCACGTAATTAGGTATTGAACTAAAACAAAAGGCGCTTCTAAGCAGGTTCCAAACAAGCTTAGCAACTGAACATGAAAATAACATGTGATCAATGCTTCATCCTGTCCACGGAATACAGAGTGCTTGTTTCCATTCCACCCACTCGTAGTACAATTTTACAAATGAATACTTGGATCTTGGCAGAAATCTTTACTTTCCACAAACTTATGAGGAAAATGAACATTGCTTAAAATCATTTTTACATAGAAAGATTCAACAGTGAATTTGCCATCAGCAGTAACATCCATCTTACAGTGAATTTTTCAGGAGTGATTCGATGGTGGCAGGGGTGATTCGATGGTGGAAGCAACAAAACAAATTAGCAAACCACACGTTTCCTTGTAACTGTTAACCAGTGATTCCCCCCTGATTTCCCCAGATTCTTACTCAAGTTGCTGGGATCATGTCAGCATCCGGGACCAACTGTTGCATCTAATTGCTAGCCAGCATCCATCACCCTCATCTCGTCCGCATGGCAATACAGGTGATCCACACCCCTCAGGCGCGAGGGCCACATGCAAGCCCGCGCGCCCGGCCATGCACGTTCGTGATCCACAGTTGGACAGTTCTCACGGTGGTTGGGATACATCAACCCATGATTATACATACGGTCGGGACCTCGTTGTCCGTCCATGCATGCATGCTACTGCTGCTAGGGCATAGCATAGCACCGTGTACATCAGCCGGTACGGTACGGTGGACCGTATCGATCCATCCAGTAGTTGCGAGCCGTCAGCGTCAGCCATAACACCTCGCGACAGTAGAGCACATCTGCTGGGCTGTGTTTTTCTCTCGTTTTGTTTATCTTATCAGAAGAACAGAATGAGTCCATTTCGCCCTATCCGGAGAACGTATAGGAGCTACGGCTAACCGGTGAGGATGGAGACGGCTCTTAGTATTATGAAACGAAGCAAGCAGGTACCATCGATGATATGCAAACACTGTAGTACCGAAGCTGAAGCAATTTTCCTGCTCTAGATTCTTCAGGCGGGTGTACATTTCGGTAGACGATCGGTATAGTTTGCCAGCTCTGTGCTGCATCCACTTCCGGTTTGTAAATTGTAATTCAGGCAACAGAGACCGCCCACCCGAAGCCACCCTGAATGTGAAAACAGGGCCAAGGAAGCAGGCAACAGCAGCAGCATGGAAGCCATCCCAAAAATACATTGCTTCCTTCCACCTCCTGCTGGTTACTTATACATCACATTCTTCACTCCCACTTCAACCACTAGCCAGCCCAGCCGTATACACAATTGAAAGCAATCACCTCTACCAACAACGGCAAAACAAGTAAAAAAGAAAAGAAAAGAATGTAGGTACTAGAGAAGGACTCCCAACAATAACAGAGAATATCATCATTTAGCGGCCCATATCCCTTTTCTGGACCCCTTCTTGCTCATCTTGACCACCCTCTGCTTCCGGCCCCCGGCGGCCTGCTCGTCCGCGTCCCTGGTGTCCGGCACTATCGCGACGTCGACCCTGACGATGTGGTGGTCCGACGTCCCCTTGGAGGAGACGACCGTGTAGGACCCCGGCACGAACTTGTAGGGGGAGCTCGGCGACGCCAGTATGTAGTCCACCCTCGTGCCGTACTTGCACGTCCCTTGCACGTCTGGCGTTTCAGTTCAGTGTAAAATTCAGTACCAATGTAACACATCAGACATTGTTACCTTGTAAAATGGTGGCATGCGAGTCTTTCTTACCTTGGCCTTTGGCCACGACCACGACGGCCTCGCACTCCCCGGCGAAATCCTTGGCGTCCACGTACTGCTTCCCCTTGAGGTACTTCATCACCTCCACCTTGGGCGTCGGCTTGCCGATCTCCTCGTAGTACTGCAAAACGCAAGGTTTCCATCATGAGAATTGCTCATAATGTCCAAGGTTTCCAAACCATTCGGAGAAGATTGAAGACCTTGACGATGTCGGCCCATCTGTCGGCGGAGTAGTCGGTGCCGTCGAGCGCGTTGAGGCCGCCGGCGAGGATGTGGGGGCCGTCGACGGAGCGGAGCATGGCGTCCACCTGCTTCATCCGCCAGCTCTCGTCCAGGTGGTCCAGGTGCGTGCAGTGGAAGTTCACCTCCCCGGCCCGCGGCACCTCGATCGTGGCCCTCAGCACGTTCCTGCATGCGCCATCACACAACTCTTCAATTTTTCACCACCTCTCCACGACAATCATTCGGCATTCAAATGGTGACAGGGCCTCAATTAAGTTGAGACAGCAACAGAGGCCGGGGGATTTATGCACGTTGGGCTTTCGATCCATTATTATTATAATGGAAAAAGCCCATTTTAAATCTTAAACTCGTAGAGGTTCGGCGAAATGAACTCTCAAATCGAAATCCCGGTCGATCGCACCCTGAACTATGCAATCCCGGTCTAAATCGAACCTGGGTCGCGGCAATATGCGCGCCAAGACCACTACGCCGCCAATCGGCTTGTTTCATAATTCAGGCCTACATCTTTTTATACAATAATTTAGACACATTCGATCTTTCTTCCAACAAATAAAAAGTTCGCCGCCCGCCAGGATTCAAATCTAGGTCCCGCGAAATTCGCACCGCGTGCACAAACCATTATGCCAATCAATCTGTTCGAGCTAATTACTGGTTTACTCTGCCTTTGATTTAAACACTGATGTTTTCTGGGATGAAGACCCACCTAGTTTCATTATGCCTGTTGTAATAGCGGATGTAACACTGTTGGCTAAGAAATAAAGATCGAGAGGCTTTCCTTTAAAAATAAACTATAGACACATCCGGAGCTTTGATGACTGTTACGTTTTTTGTATGTGTTTTTTTCGGGTTTATTTTATCTTTTTTCGGATGTTTGGTATTCTTCGGGTTTTTAATTATTGCATATTTCTTTGTTATATAGGTTTTGCAATAATCGGTGAACGTCTTTTCACTATTGTCGACATATTTTTAATTTACACTGAATTTTTCATTATGTAAGATATTTTGTAAATACAAACTTAACATCATTGTATAATATATAAACAAGTTCTTTTATATATGGTGAACATTTTTTAATATTACTGCATAATTTTTATATTATGAGATATTTTTTGAAAATACACACTGAACATTACGGAATAATGACTTTTTTAAATATACAATGATGTTTTTAAATACATGTTGCACTTTTATACTACCTCCGTTTCAGTTTACAAGTCCTGCGCGTATACCTAGGTTGCCAATTTTATCATCCTAATATAAACTATATAACATAAAGATTATATCTTTTGAAAGTAGAAACTTCGAAGTTTATGTTGGTATATTTTTTGTAATATATGACTTGTATTAGGTTGGTCAAATTGACAACCTAGGGGTATGCGCACGCCCTGTAAACTGAGAGAGAGGTAGTATTTTGAGATATTTTTTTAAATAAACACTGGACATTATTGTATAAATACACACTGAACATTAAGTTCGTCGTTTTCCAAAAAGAATCACGAATTTAAGAAAAATACGAAAGGAAAGATGGAAAGAATAAAAATGGGAGAAACTAAACGTAATGTATGTCTTGTCCTGGTGGTTTGTTGGGTCGGTCAGTATCAAGGGGTCTCGTGTTCGAGTCTTTCTGTGCGCCTTTTTTTGTTTTTAAACGAAAAGGCTAAAGCGGGTCGGGCCAGGAGGGTGTTGCACCCTTTGCGAATTTTGGTTTTTTTATGAAAAAAAAAACTAAAGCGGGCCGGCCCAACGGGGAGCAGGTGTGTGCCCTTTGCAAAATGCCACTAATCCCGGCCATCCTTTGCCACATGGACAATCCTTGTTTGGGAAATGACTCAAAGGTTTGATTTGAACCGGGATTGCATAGTTCAGGGTGCGATCGACCGGGATTTCGATTTGAGGGTTCATTTCGTCGAACCTCTACGAGTTCAAGGTTTAAAATGGACTTTTTCCTATTATAATTAGAGATTTCGTGATCACAATATCACACGGACACAAAACGAAAACAAAAATGCAATGCAATAACTTGTCGTGGCTCACTTGCATGGCCGGGAGCGGCTGTCCGTGGATCCGAATTGAAGCCGCCGTTGCCCGGAAAGGGCCTGCCCAGCTACTCCGGACTGTTCGCCGACGGCGACGCCGCGGCACCCTAACCGTCGTTCTAACCATGGGTGTTGGTTCAGGATTTCCGGTTGAACAGTCACGGGGGAAGCTACCAAAGAGAAGAGAAAAAGCACCCTCGGAGCCGGCCGTTTGCCCTTGGATTGTGGACGCTGTATGGAGAGAAAGAGAGTGTGTGCGTGTGTGGTGCCAAGCGCCAAGGGACCCGTTTCACCTAATCCATGGCTTGGTTCTACTCTAGTAGTGTACTGATAATAATCCTAAACAAAGAGGCAGTTAGTAGTAGTAGCAGCTTATTAGGATGTGGATCAAGGATGTGTCATACTTACTCCCTAAGCATCTAGCTACTTGTCGGACGTGGGGTCGGGTTGACTCGCACTAGTGGCAGGTAAAGCCCGGTGCCTACTACGTACCACTTTTGGCTCGCAACACGGGTCAGCCGGGATCCTGCCCGGCTAAGCAACAAGAAGCTTCCACGAGAGAAAACAATAACAAAATGAGCAGAAGAAAAGAGAAGAGGCTTTAAGGTTATGTCTGGAGCTCATGAATTTCCATGGAGATTGTTTACTAGCCCGGGCGTGCGCGCGCGGGCGGGCAATAATGCCGGGCGGGCGGAACAGCTCGACGGCGCACCGGCCACCGGGCGGGGTCCGGCCGGGGACGCGACGCAGGCATGCACCACCCACCGTACCCGTACGTTCATGCCAAAACGAGCAGCTAGCTGGTACTAGCAGGAGATGCTGCTTGGGTCGAAAAGGACACGGGCTAGGCTACCACGCCGGTGGCACCGACGAACGAGAGCCACTGTCCGGCAACAGTCGCCGGCCTGGCATGGCCAGCGGCACACGAGCCCTGGTCGGGCGTAAGGACGGGGCACTAATGTGGCGCACTGGCGACGTTTGACTGCGGGCCGGGCGTGTGCGTTCGTTTGTTCACAGTGGAAGAGGATGGAACATTCGTTCGGACCACGACGTGACCCGCAGCCCCGAATCCGATGCAGGAGCAGAAAGAAACGAGCGACGCCCGCCGTGGGCGGCGGAGGGCGACTGACGGACTGACTGACCTGAAGTCGGACTGGTCGGCGACGCGGAGCGCCTTCCAGCGCTTGATGGGCCAGCGGGAGAGCACGGCGTTGCCGTACTCGGGCGCCCAGCTCTCGGCGAACACGTACCGCATGCCCAGCGCGCCCGCCAGCTCCGACAGCGGCCGCATCCCGCGGTCCTCCTCGGCGCGCACGTTCTGCAGCCCGATGATGTCCGCCCCCGTCTCCCGCAGCACCTCCTCCACGCTCCGCCGCCGGCTCGCGTCCAGCCCGCCCGTCACCACCTGCTGCAGCCGGCTCTGCGGCTTCCGGGCCCTCGGGCTGCCGAGCTTGCCGCTCCTGTCCAGGGAGATCTCGTTGTCCTGCAGGTTGATGGACACGCGCGCCTTGCTCGGCGTCCGCGATAGCAGGCTCGCCTGCGCCTTCAGGATCCCCTTGGGCCGCGGCCGCGCGCCCGCGCCCGTGCCGGCGCCGCTCCGGCGCGCGGCCTCGCGCTCCGCTCCAGCTCCAGCTCCCGCTTCAGGGACTGCGGCCACCGCGGGCGCCATGGAGAACAGCGCCGCGTTGAACGTCGCCACGCGGATGGTCACCGGCTGCCGTGCCTCGCCCGGCACCGACCCATCAGCACCGCCGCGCGGGGTGGTCGCCTTGCTCTTGCTCCTGCCGTTGCTGCCGAGCCGGCGCACGGTAACGCGCGCCTTGGGCACCGTCCCGGCAGCAGCGCCACCGCCAGCACCACCCTGCCGGCGCCTGCGCGGGCGCGGGTGCAGCGCGCGGAGGCCGGCGAGGACGCGGCGCAGCATGTGCCTCAGCGCGGCCACGAGCATTCGACGCCGCGAGTCGCGATCGACGCGACGGCGCAAGAAAAGCGCGCGCTCCCGCCTTGGCTTGCGTTTGCGTGCGCGGCCGGTGTCGTGCTGGTGAGCGCGGCCGGGGAGGCAATCTTTGGCTTGGCGTAATATACTACTGCCTGCTCTACTTACTCCATGGCCGGCTAGCGACACGGGGAGGCGACGGCGACGGCGACGGCTCCGCGGGCCTCTGCTGTGGAGGATCGCTTCGCTGCCGTCACCGGGGATGATTTTGTACTGGTTAGCTAGACAGACGTCAGATGACTGTGGTCGCGGATTATTCGCACGTACTAGTGCGTACGTGGACGTGGTCACAAGCGAGATCCGCTGGTCGCTGCAGGGTCGTCGTTTTCCTGTGCCATCTTCTCCACGGTATCCTTCCTCTGCCCAACCGCAGTGAAGTGGAGGAGCACACAATCCCGTAGCAGAGTACTTGTACTAATTACAGAACCAGAAAAATATACAGAAAAGGATTTTTGATCTGTTAAGATGACCAGCTGAAGTAGTATAGGAGCATCTCCAATCGGGCACCTCAGGGGCGGAGCCAGGATTTGAGCATGAGGGGGGCGAAGAAGCCAATACCAACCAATCATATATAACATTGTAGAAGTCTATTGTATACATCAACGGAATCAGATTGCAAGTATATATAGCTCACAATTTGGAATAAAATAACAATTTTGTTAGTTTATTTATGTATAACTCTAGACCGCAAATCATATTACCTATATCAAACAAGTCAACAATGTAATTCTCAAAACCTAAAAACCAAAAAATAAATAACAAAACTTCTGATTGTCATCTTGATGTATAGTTATACAATTTTATGATTTGTAGTAACCAATGTAACAATAATATTACCTAGTAATTTGTGTAGTCTTATTATATGTTGGATATAACTTGAGATTTTGGTTTAGCTCTGACCACGTGAAGCATAAGAGTATACGACTTGATACTCACCAACAAATGACAACAGCTTCATTGGGACGAGCTTGTGTCGACGGTTGAGGCAGCTGATGGCAATGCTCCAATGCCCTGGCGCTCCAATTCCCTAGCGCATGCAGGCAGCGGCGATCTATCCCAGAAACCAAATCAAAAGAAATACCAACATTCAGAGTAAGGTTCTGATTCACAAAATAATATTACTAATAGCTAATAGCCACTATTGGTACTAGTACCTGCTTGTATCCAAAGGGTGGCCTCCCGGCGCCCAGCCGTAGATGGCGTCGTGGCGAGCGACGGCGGCGGCGGCAAGCGCCCTAGCAGCCAGATGCATGTACAGGGGATCAATCAATTGATCTGATCGATGGCACCAGCGCTCCGCAAAATAGTTTTTTTTTTAGCATCAGTACAGACACAAACGCTCATATACACGCGCATACACTCTTCCCTATGAACGCACAGACGCACACCCTACCCCTATGAGCACCTCCGAGAGACTGAGCCGGCATATCGCCGGAAATCCTGAAATAAATCCAGAAATAATGCGAGCACCAGGATTTGAACCCTGGTGGGTTGGAGATACCACTGTCCACCTAACCAACTCAACCACAGGTTTTTTTTTTTTGAGCCTGACTCAACCACAGGTTGATTCGCAAAACAGTTACTACGTACATGGGTATGAAAGGCCGTGATGGCACATGGACTACTGGGCTTAGTTTGTTGCGTACTAATTCCAGGATTGATCAAGCTGGGCTACCATTAATCAAGTGATTACTCGGCCATTAGCGTCCCTAATTAGGCCTGGACTCTAATACACCAGTACGTATATAAGAAAACTTCAGGGGGGGCGAGCGGTTGGGGGGAGTCTAGCCCCCTGCTTGCCTCCCCCCCCCCCCCCCCCCCCCGTCTCCGCCCCTGATCCGGAGTCGATGAGATGCTCGCGTTTATCGATGAGGAGGAGGAGGAGCCCTCCTACGCACCTATCTATCAGGCGCCTGGCACGGACGTCGTGGACATGTCCGACGGTGAACCTTAGTTTACACTAGCGTTGTGTATGTACTATGTAGAAAATCTTTTTTATGATTCGTATGGATTTTAGGGGATGAAATATAAGGTATTCGAATGCATAGCACTAAAATATGAGTTGTGGCCGTTCAATGTCGACAGACGTATCCAGTCGCGCTCGCGGACGTTTGAGGTGCCGGATTTGCTATGTCCGGCGCTGTGGAAGCTCTGATGCACCGCCCGTATGGAACACGTACACGTTTGCTACAAGAAGAAGAAGCGAGGGGAAAAAGAATGGAAACACGGCGCTGGCACTACAGGGCTGGCGCTACAGTTTGAGCATGTATTGGGCGATGGATGGACAGCGGTGGCGGGCGGCCCCCGGGTGTGCCGGGTCTTTTCGCCGGCTCCAACCACTTCCACGAGCCGCGAAATGAATGCCGACTCAACCCAACCCGACCCGACCCAGTCCACTCCCTGCTCGGGCACAGTGTCAGGTGCGGTGATCGCCTCGCCTTTTCCTGATCACGGGCGATCGAGCCGTTGCGTCATACGCGCGCGATGCGGATCGAGAACCGTACGCTGCTGTACGTACGTACCGATACACCTGTCGTGCGTTCAGTGGCCAGCTGCGCGCGTATTGATCCGTACCAACTTTTCGTATTTGCGTGGAGATCGAGTGGTTTGCGAATTGCGATACGACGTTGACACTGCTATACGCTAGAGTGTGGAGTAGTGGTTCGTGTGGGGATTAGATGGCTGGTTATACGTATGTTTTATGGATGGTGATGACCACATTGTGTATTTTGTAGCAAGGGGTGTTTGTTTCTAGGGACTTTTTTATGTAGGGATTAGAAAAAGTCTATTTTAAAGAATTTTTTATCAAACGCGACTAAACTAGGCATTTGTGACTAAATGTAGAAGACTCTCAAGAGTCTTTTTTGGACTTTGGGACTTTTTCAACAATGCCCCTCCATGCATCCATTGGCCCTTAACCCCATGGTGTTGTTTGATTGTTATTTTTTTACTCCCTCCGTTTCTAAATAATTGTCTTTCTAGAGATTTCAACAAGTGACTACATACGGAGCAAAATGAGTAAATCTACACTCTAAAATATGTCTATATACATCCGTATGTGGTAGTCCATTTGAAATCCTAAAAAGACAAATATTTAGGAACGGAGGGAGTATATACTAGGGGCAACATGGTTATTTAATAATCTCTAAGAAGTGACTAGGGACTTTTTAGTTTTTGAAAACAAACAGAAAGGAATTTTTTAGGGACTAAAGACTTTTTAGTTGAGATCCAAAAAAGTCCTATGCATGGTGTGGTCGTTGACGGATCAACTGACTGGAGAGGACCGTGACCACTGAACAGAGGCGGCCGTCCTGCTTGTTTACTCGTCGTGCCCATACTGAACAAGCAGACTTGACCGCGTGTACAACGTAAGGTAAGCCATGCTTTCTGAGAAGGTGGTAGGGGCTATGCTTATTGGTTTTCCTCCATTGTTTTGCTCAACCAGCGATTTGCCGATTTCCTTCTTTGGGGGCGCGGGTGGCGGCTGCGTAAGTTGACCTCACCTCCCTCGGGTTTCTTCTGGAAGCGAGCGGCCGTGGTGGACGGACGCATGCTTCTTGTCTGCGCGACTGCAACTTTTGCATGTCCGACGGTAGGTGTAACCGCGTCGTATGCACCCGATCTTTCCCGGAGCAAAAGCATCCCGAGTTCCAGATTAGTATTTTGCCGTTCCAAATGCGGGCGGCATCGGTGTCACGCACTTCCTGAATCCCTGCACTCTCGAGTCATATAGGAGTACTACAAAACCCTCTACCTTTGCTTCGAATAAAATCTTCCTCCAAGTTTCTAGCAAAAGATCGGGTCATACAAGACTCAAACAGTAGATCAACCAACCTCCTGTGGTTGAGTTGGTTAGGTGGACAGTGGTATCCCAACCCACCAGGGTTCAAATCCTGGTGCTCGCATTATTCCTGGATTTATTTCAGGATTTCCGGCGATACGCTTTCAGTGGGAGGAGACGTTCCCGTCGATGACGAGGCGCCTACGGTGAGTTCGTAAATCTCAAGATGATATGCCGGCTCAATCTCTCGGAGGTGCTCATAGGGATAAGGTGTGCGTGTGTGCGTTCATAGGGATGAGTGAAGGCGAAAATACAAAAACACACTGTACAACGCCCGCGAGCTCGACCGCTTTCCGGCTTTCGGGAGAAAAGCGTGTACGCTGCCTGTCCCCTTCCCAGACGCATTCAGAATCAGATTAAGTTCATCGGTTAGTGCCGACCGACTCCCAATCATGGTGCCATGAGCGGACGGACGAGCTAGTCTTCTTTCACCGCAGCTTCCACGCCACCGCAAAAGCCACTCCACATCTAGCTGCTACCCGTAGCAGGTAGGTCTGGAAGGGCCGGACCCGGACGCGTGATGTCGATCGACCGGGAAAGCTCACGGGCTCGGGGAGCAAAAGCGAGATGGACAACGAGAGGGCCGATGGATCCGTCGATCGTCATGGCGACATGATGCGTGCACGCGCAGACAGGGGGAAGAGGACACGGGCCGCGGCGGGGATAGGGATCCCCACGAGACGGCCCGGCACGTGAAGAAGCAGGGCGCGCGACCTGAAAGTCGAGCAGGACGCACGTACTTTTTCCCCCGACGGCTCCACCCGCGACGCCCGGTCCGTCGTTCGATCACAACGGCGGTGGACTAGACACAGCCCCGGCGGCGCCCCACCACCGACGAGCAGGGTACCACGGAGTCAGAGGATCGCACCAGCAGCCATGTTGAACAGTGGGCAGAGGCCAGTGGCATTGTGGCATGGCACTTTCTGGCTCCCTTCAATTATCGATTTGGATTTGGTCCGTCGTGTCAGGGATGTTCAGAGGATGCTTCTGATTTCTGAAGATGGCAGCGGGGTGCTGGTCGCGGCAGAGCGCATCGGTGCTGCCATGACATGATTGCCCCGGTGATCAACTGATCCATCATGACGTCGTTCGTAGCACGATCCAGAGTTCAGGCTGCTCTTTTTTTCCTTTTTGCTAATAACACATGTAGTATCATTATCGATGTGGATCAGTCCATAATTATTTGGGAATCATAGCAGTTGTGGACACTGCTAGAGCTGACAAATGCACTCAGGGCGACTGCAGACCGGTGAGAGCAGTTATGTGTCGAATCAGGGTTATCTTAATCGTAGCCATCAACTTTGTGTTGTGGATCAGGTGATGTTTCTTAAACGTTTTTATATGTAGAGGTTTCATGGCAATTTGAGAAGTTGTCCTAACAAATTTAAGATGGAGCTGCTAGCTATTACGTATGCGGCTGGACTCACTTTGTATGTGCATGAATGGGTTTGCGCCACACCAATGACTGGATGCTAGGAGCACCTCTAAGCAGTACTCCCTCCGTCCCACGATATAAGACTTTGAAGTAGCTAGCAGATACCAAAAAAGTTCTCAAATGATAAGTGTCATATGTGTGGAATGAAGCACTCTGATTCTAACTTTTTTATAACTAAAGTTGCCATCCGAAAAGAAAAAAACAAACCCAGAAAAATATATCAAAACTTGCCATTCGAAAGGAAGTTGTCATGCTTGACAACTAAATTTGCTATTTTCACGTCACCATCCGGAAGGAAGTTGTCATGCTTGACAACTAAATTTGCTATTCTCGTGTCACTAAATTTGCCATAAAAAATGTTTTGAGTTTCCATGTGTTCGTGCCACATTTGTGGCATTTATCAGGGTTCAAAAAGTTTAATCCGTAAATATGACCCCCCCCCCCCCCCCCCAAAGAGAAAAACAAATGACCACTCACTACGGCGGCGCGCCTTCGGCTCGCTTCAGTGCTGGTAGTCGTCGCTAGGTGGCCTACGGATCTGGATGTAATTTCTATTATTTCTGGTATTCGTTGTACTGCCATGATTGAAGATGAATAGATCGGAAATTTCCTCGAAAAAAATAACCAATTGTATATTTAGCTTTTTTACTATCTAGTGAAAATAGACGGCCCAATTTAGTAAATCGACACGATAACCAAATATTACGTACCACATAAAAAACAAGTCAATGCATGCGATCGGCGATGGCTAACTTATTTAAGTTGCTTGTATCTCTCAAAATAGGCTTTCACGCAACTTTATAAATAACCACCATTACGTCCAATACAAGGTTCAAATACAGTAAAGTAAAATAGACTCTTGGGGCATCAACATAAACACTCCCAAAAAAATCATGAAAGAAAGAAGAAAAAAGGCCACCAAGCGAACGTAGTCTCAGTAGATTTGGGGAGAGGCAATATGCCGTTTGTTAGTGGTCAACGCATCCATCATATGGCCCAGGCGATCGCAATCGTGCTGCTTACATAACCAATGCCAGTGCTGCAAAAAGGCAAGAAATTTGAAGATTAAATCGAAAGCCCTTCAAAAGAAAGACCCGCTCAATCACCATCATATTTTGCATCATCCACAAGCTCCAGGCTAACACCACAAACGACAGTCAAAAGAGGCGTCTCCTCCTCCCGGGCTGGTTGGCATGGGTTTGAAGGAACCCAGCCAGATCTAGGGCCTCCCATTCAGGCCCGGGAGCCTCATGGACAAAGCACCACAGAACTCCGCCGCGTAGGAGAAGTGGATGTGAGTCCCCGTCTCCGGGACACCAAAAAGAGAGCACAACCCGTTCCCGGGGTCGTTACACTTGATCACCTCCGTCCTAGATGGAAAGCGGTCCCTCGACAATTGCAATACAAAAAACTTGATCTTCAAGGGTAAGGGTGCTTTCCATAGCGGCGCGGCCCATGCAATAACTGATCTTCGGCAAAGGGCATGATAGGCCAAGCCGACCGAGAAAACACGTGAAGGTTCCAAATGCCATGAAGTGGTGTCTCGATAATCCGCGAGCACCGGCATGAGGTGGTGTCTCTCCTAATGACCCGCCATACCCAGGGCAACATAAACCAGACGGCTAGTTGGGCTGGGTTCGGTTCAGTGTAAGTAAACTAGACGAAAACCCAGAAAGAAACTAAACCATTGAAATGGCGTGCACAGTTAGACTAAAAAATAGAAAAATTAAATGGGATTATTTGTGGCACAAGTTTGATTAAATTGAGTAAGATATGAAAATTGCTAAATAGGGTAAATACTATCACAAACATGAAACTGGGGATAAAAACTGAAATTTACTTTAAGTTAATACAGCCACAAAATGTGTTTGCACACGAGAGGCCCAAGCTGACCAACACAGTTGTTTGTTCATTCCTCTTTGTCCTTTCAACACAACTCGCATCATGGAGTAGTGCACAAGGATCGGCACCATCCCCGAATTGTAATTGGTTCAGTCATGAAGCAAACTGACCCTATCTTCCTGCGGTTTAGCACAAGCAATGAACATTTTTTTAAATCCAGGAAGATTTTTAAAATTCGTGTCCTTTTTAAATTATAATGTTTTTAAAATTCAAGAACATGTTTTAAAATTTTGAACATTTTTTAAAATTCAGAAATACTTGTAAATACATGAACGTTTTTTAACATCTGGAAACATTTATCAAACTCAAAAAATCAGAACTTTTTTGAAAATCCCATTGCCGTCGATTTCAGATCGTGGGCGCAGATTTTTTTCGCTCGAAACAGTATAATGGATAAAAACAAATCGCGAGCGTGGAATGCAGGAATCAAACCCACGCCTCCCCGATCCAACCTTAACACGACAACCAACTAATCCGACCACATATTGTGTTTGATATTGGAAAGTTACTCCTTAAATGGTCATGCTAATCAGACCATTAGTGGAGAGATGCCCAGTCCCAAAGGAGCATTTGCTATGCAGGAACGCGAGCGCGATTCAGGGAGAAAGAGAAGGTTTGGGGAAGGGTTGGTGCCTACAGGTAGCGATTTGGTTTTCTCTTTTGAAAACAATAGTGCTGAAAGTATGGGGTACACTAATGATGAGGTTAGTATCTCCTGTAAGCGTGTGTGTATGGAACGGGTTGAAACTGTAACAGGTGTAGATGGTTTGGTCAAGCATGTTACAGAAGAGGTGGAGGATGGGGAAGAGGAGTACATAGAGAAAAGACGTGAATCTGTTGGGGAGGAGAAAGGCGCTGGGGAAGGACAGCGCAAGATTATTACTGCTGAGGGCACCTTGGTGAATCTAGGATCGGCGGGCTCTGCGCAGGAGCCTGTCCGGGAACAATGAAAATCGTCGGTTGGAACTGCCGTGGGATGAACTCTCAGGCGGCAGTTCGATCGCTCTTGGATCTCCAAGAGCAGGTTAGGCCAGATATCCTGTTTTTGGCTGAGGCACATCTCGATAAGAATAAAGCGGAGAGTCTTCGCTGTAAATTAGGTTTTTAGTTTTTATTAGTTCATGAAAGTAGTGATGGTCGGTCGAGGGGTCTTGTAATGTTCTAGAATGATGATAATAAAGTTGAATTTGAATATGTGTCGCCCAACTGTATAGATGTGGTTTTTGTGTCTAGTGATAATGTGAAATGGAGACTAACTGGTTTCTATGGTGAGCCAGCTTGGGAAGACCGCCACTTGTCCTGGTCTTGTTTAAGAGACCTTCACCGGCAACATCAGATGCCCTGGATAGTACTAGGTGATTTCAATGAGATTAAGCTGAATTCGGAAAAAGAGGGAGGGAACCCTCGGCCCGCGCATATGCTTAAGGCGTTTAGAGATTGCTTAGATGATTGCGAGCTTCAGGATATGGACTATATTGGGGATAAATACACCTGGAGACGCGCTGATGTTCGTGAACGACTGGATTGTGCTATGTGTAATAGTGAATGGACATCGGTTTATCCCAATGCAGCAGTCATCGATGAGAAGCACTACAGGTCTGACCATAGGCCTATTTTGGTTGACACGGAATATTATAAGGCGGGCCAGATTAGGCGTCTTTCCGGGGGAATTTTTTTTGAAGCTAAGTGGTTATCTGAAGATAATGTAAACGAAGTGGTTGCTACTGCCTGGGCGAAGGCAAATCTGAGAGGCTTGGGTCCAAGCTTGGCTTCAAGAACCAAAGCGGTACACAATGATCTCCATAGTTGGGATAAATCTGTTCTGAAGGGTCCAAAAAATCGTATCAAGAAATTGAGTAAAGAGCTAGAAAAAAAATTAGATAGGGTGCCTTATCGCCGGCTTCTTGGGTGAGACAAAAGGAATTACAACTGCTTATTGACAACTTATTGGAACAGGAGGAGATCCATTGGCTTCAAAGAGGGCGTGCTAATTGGCTGATGCATGGTGACCGGAACACTTCCTTCTTTCATAATGCTGCCACTGCACGTAAAAAAAGAAATCTGATTAAAAGGCTCTTGAATGATACTGGGGTCTGGAAGGAGGGTAATGAACTCCAGGGTCATATCATGTCCTATTTTGCTCAGTTATTCACTTCTGAACCATCCGAGAGGCAGGCAAGTGTTCTGGACAAGGTGCCCTGTAAGGTGTCTAGAGAGATGAATGAAAGTTTAATTGCACCGTTTACACATGAGGAAGTAAAAAAGGCTCTCTTCAGTATTGGTGATTTTAAGGCGCCAGGCCCTGATGGACTGCACACAGTGTTTTATAAGCGGTTTTGGCATCTTTTGGGGGGGTGATTTGATTGATGAAGTTCTTAGAGTAGTGAATACGTACACAATCCCCGAGGGTTGGAATGATACGATTATTATTATGATTCCAAAAACCAAAGCACCTGAGAAGGTAACTCAATTCCGCCCAATTAGTCTCTGCAATGTCGTATACAAAGTCATCTAAAAGATGCTTGCTGTAAGATTGAAGTTTTTTCTACCAGAAATTATTTCTTCCACTCAAAGTGATTTCGTCCCTGGACGGCTGATCACGGATAATTGCTTGGTCGCTTTTGAAAGTTTTCATACTATCAAGAAAAGGAGACGGGGAAAGACTGGATTGTGCGCGGTGAAACTGGATATGCACAAGGCATATGACTGCGTTGAATGGGATTTTCTAGAAAAGATCATGATCAAACTGGGGTTCCATAGAAATTGGGTTCGGATGATTATGGTTTGTGTTCGGACTGTGAGATACCGGGTCAGATTTAGTTCTGAGGAAAATGAGCAATTCACTCCTACCAGGGGCCTATGTCAGGGAGACCCCTTATCCCCGTACCTTTTCCTGTTGTGCACTGGGGGTCTTACCTCCCTGTTGTCGCATGCGGAGTGGAGTGACGAACTTAAAGGAGTACAAGTTTGTCGAGATGCGCCAACAATATCTAATCTTCTATTTGTTGATGACTCCCTGATCTTAATGCATGCTACGTCAGGCAATGCTAATTGCTTGAGACGGATTCTATCGGATTATTGTAAGGCGTCTGGGAAGTTAGTGAGCGAAGACAAGTCAAGCATTTTCTTTAGTCCGAGTACCGAGCCTGAGGTTAGAGAGGAAGTGTGTACAGTTCTGAATATAATGACAGAAGCTCTGACGGATAAATATCTCAGATTGCCAGCCATTGTTGGGGCGGACAGAAGTGATAATTTCCAGTTCCTGATTAATAGGGTGCTAAAGAGATTGCTTGGATGGAAAGAGAAAAATCTATCCACGGGTGGAAAAGAGGTGCTTCTGAAAGCGATTGCGCAGGCGATACCATCATATGCGATGTCTGTTTTAAAAATCCCAAAAAAATCTGCAAAGGGATCACAGACGGTATGTCACAATATTGGTGGGGCGATGAGGCGGATCAAAGACGAATGCATTGGCTTGCTTGGTGGAAAATGTGTATCCCAAAGAAATTTGGTGGAATGGGCTTTAGGGATATCCACTGTTTTAACATTGCCTTGTTAGCTAAGCAAGCATGGCGACTAATTGAGAACCATGATTCTCTCTGCGCTACCATGTTGCGTGCAAGGTACTTTTCATCAGGAGATTTGTTGAACGCGGAGTTAAAGAAGGGAGCTCTTTTACATGGCAGAGTATATGGGCCGGGATTAGTACATTAAAACGTGGTCATATATGGCGTGTAGGAGATGGAACTAATATTGATATCTGGAAAGACGAATGGATCCCAAATAGTGCATCACGTAAAGTTATAACTAGAAGGGGTCAAAACATCTTTAGTAGGGTGAGCGACCTTATTGATCCTATCACAAATCACTGGGATGTGGGTTTAGTGAGGCAGACCTTTTGGCAAGTGGATGTTCAAAGGATTCTTGCTATCCCTTTATCATCTTCTGGCATGCAAGATTTTGTTGCTTGGAACCTGACTCGTACAAACACCTTTTCTGTGCACTCGGCATATTATGCGGAATGGGAGGGCCAATATGGCCAAAGGTTAAACATAGGGCAACAAGCTTTTGGTATCAAACCACATCCAGTTTGGGATAAAATCTGGGGTCTCAAAGTGCCCACGAAGGTAAAAATCTTTCTTTGGAGAGTTATGCATAATACTATTCCTTGTCGGGTTGCTCTGGCGAATCGTCATATTAAAGTGAGCGGGCAATGCCCAGTCTGTGAGATTGGAGCGGAAGACATTAAGCATCTCTTGTTCAAGTGTAGCCGAGCAAAGCACGTATGGAAAGCACTGGGTATTGATGACTTAATTGAGAAATTTTGTCTTGCTCATCGTCTAGGACAGGCTATTCTAGAGGAATTGTTGTACTCAAGCCCTGATCAGTCTATGATTTTGGGACAAGCCCCACTGGCAGAACTTGTTGCAATGGCATGTTGGTATTTATGGTGGGAAAGAAGGCAAATTAGTCGTAATATCCAGGTGCAGTCCCTAGATAGATCTGTGATAAGTGTTATCTTCAAACTTCAGGTCTGCTACCGTTCCCAATGCAAGGGTGAGAAAGGAGAGATGGGCTCCTCCAACAGGTGATTGTGTCAAGATAAATGTTGATGCTTCCTTTGACCCAGACATTCTGAGGGGAACTACGGGTGCAGTCATTCGTGATAAAAGGGGGAAGTTCATCGCCACGTGTAATGCACGTTTGGATATGGTTCAAGATATTTTGTCAGCTGAAGCCTTGGCGCTCAAACACGGCTTGTTCTTAGCTGAATACATGGGTTGTAATAGAGTTGTTATGAGTTCTGATAATAGTGAATTAATAGAAATTATGAGGAACGAGAGGCCCCCTATAGGTATTGCGGCAGCGATTTATCATGATTGTTTTTCTATGGAGTTAGACTTTATTAGGGTTAAGTATGAGCATGTGAATAGGGAAACAAATTCTGTAGCTCATGAACTAGCACAGTTAGCGAAATTCCAGACCAGTAGGGTCTGGATGGATGATCCTCCCCCTCTATTGTACCTCTCATGGTGAATGATGTAACATTATTATCTATTGAATAAAGAGGTCTTTTTGAGGTCAAAAAAATACTCCTTTTGACCTGTTTTGACCCGTGCATTAGTACAGATCTGTTTTGGGTGCTTTTTTGTGCAATGCTTGGCCTTAGACCTCACGTGTATATGTTCTCCCACATGCATGCTCTTAAAAAAAATCCATGAATGTGTCAACAATTTTTTTCGCCAAACGACAAATCTATCTTTCGAACTACCTCAGTTTTGAAACATATCCAAACGGATTGATATCCGTTCAATCTGCATCCCAGCGCGTCCGGCCACCCGTGCAATTCTCTCCCGCCCGACTACATAATGCAAAAATAAGTGCGTTCACACGAGTCAACCCCATGACCAAATGGTTGCTACACAGTCCCGTGAACCACCGGGCTAGCTCCTTTTTGTTGACTAGATGCAGGTTAGATTAGTTTTGTACTTTACTCTATGCGGGTAAAAAAAGTCAAACAATTAAGGCCAATGTGTTGAAAATTTTGGCCCAATCATCTAGTCACATTGGCCATAGTGTTGTCCAGTAAACCGAAACATACTAATTTTCTTTATTTTATACTTGCGGAAATTGTTAACCGTGAATGTTTTCATCGGCCGTAGTGTTGGCGAGGGGGTGATGAAATATACCCTTGACAACTTTAATGCTAATACACACGATAACTCACACGCTGCAGACTTGATAACTTAAGTACCCTGGTCCTGGTAACTTTGGCGACCGGGGGATAGGGGTGTTGATAAAATATACCCCCCGGTAACTTTTGCGTGAATACCATGGTAACTCACATACTGCAAAACTGATAACTTATGTACCCTAGTCTTGGTACATGACGGGGGTGGAGATGGGGGGAGTTGTTGAAACATACCACGATAACTTCCCTGCAAATAACATGATATGTTTTACGCCCCGAAGACATGATAACTTATGTACACCCTCATGGTAATTTTTGCGCGTGGGGCGGGGGGTGCGGGGTGGGTGATGAAATATACCCCCGGTAACCTTTGTGTAAAAATAGCATGGTAGCTTACAAATCGCGGACCTGATAACTTATGTACCCCGGTCCTGGTAACTTTGGCGCCGCGGGAAGGGGGGCAGCGGTGGTTGCTGAAATGTTCCTCTAGTAACTTTTGTGTGAATAGCATGGTAACTCACACATCACACACCCGGTCCTGGTAACTTTAGCGCCCCCCGGGGTGGGGGGGTGATGAAATATCCTCCCAGTAAGTTTCGTGTGAACAGTATGGTAACTCACACATCGTAGACCTGATAGCTTATGTGCCTCGATCCTTATAACATTGGCGAGGTGGTTGTTTACAACCCCCCCTCCCCCTAACTTTTGTGTAAATAGTTTGGTACTATACGCACCGTATACGTGATAACTCACGCACAAACACCACTGTAACTTTGACTTGGGGATGGGGACATGGGAGGAAGCTACCCCTCTCCCGATAACCTCCGTGTAAATACGCCAGGGGGCCCACACCCTGTCCACGAGGGTGGGAGACGCGCCCTCCCCCCTTGGGCGTGCCCCCTGTCTCGTGGGCCCCCTGATGCTCCACCGACCTCAACTCCAACTCCATATATTCCGTTTCGCGGAGAAAAAATCAGAGAGAAAGTTTCATCGCGTTTTACGATATGGAGCCGCCGCCAAGCCCTAATCTCTCTCGGGAGGGATGATCTGGAGTCCGTTCGGGGCTCCGGAGAGGGGGATTCGTCGTCGTCGTCATCATCAACCATCCTCCATCACCAATTTCATGATGCTCACCGCCGTGCGTGAGTAATTCCATCGTAGGCTTGCTGGACGGTGATGGGTTGGATGAGATTTACCATGTAATCAAGTTAGTTTTGTTAGGGTTTGATCCCTAGTATCCACTATGTTGTGAGATTGATGTTGTTATGACTTTGCTATGCTTAATGCTTGTCACTAGTGTTGGGGAACGTAGTAATTTCAAAAAAATTCCTACGCACACGCAAGATCATGGTGATGGCATAGCAACGAGAGGGGAGAGTGTTGTCCACGTACCCTCGTAGACCGTAAGAGGAAGCGTTAGCACAACGCGGTTGATGTAGTCGTACGTCTTCATGATCCGACCGATCCAAGCACCGAACGTACGGCACCTCCGAGTTCAGCACACGTTCAGCTAGATGACGATCCCCGGGCTCCGATCCAGCAAAGCTTCGGGGATGAGTTCCGTCAGCACAACGGCGTGGTGACAATGATGATGTTCTACCGGCGCAGAGCTTCGCCTAAACTCCGCGATAATATGACCGAGGTGGAATATGGTGGAGGGAGGCACCGCACACGGCTAAGGAACGATCTGTAGATCAACTTGTGTGTTCTAGGGTGCCCCCCCGCCCCCTTATATAAAGGAGCCAGGGAGAGGAGGCGGCCGGCCAAGGAGGGCGCGCCAAGGGGGGAGTCCTACTCCCACCGGGAGTAGGACTCCCTTCTTTCCTAGTTGGAGTAGGAGAAGGGGGGAAGGAAAGGGGGGGCGCCGCCCCCCTCTCCTTGTCCTATTCGGACTAGGGAGGGGAGGGGGCGCGGCCCACCTCTTGCCTCCTCTCCTCTTCTCCCTTATGGCCCATGTAGGCCCAATAACCCCCGGGAGGGTTCCGGTAACCCCCCGGTACTCCGGTAAAATGCCGATTTCACCCGGAACACTTCTGATGTCCAAACATAGGCTTCCAATATATCAATCTTTATGTCTCAATCATTTCGAGACTCCTCGTCATGTCTGTGATCACATCCGGGACTCCGAACAAACTTCGGTACATCAAAACTTATAAACTCATAATAAAACTGTCATCGTAACGTTAAGCGTGCAGACCCTACGGGTTCGAGAACTATGTAGACATGACCTAGAACCGTTCTCGATCAATAACCCATAGCGGAACCTGGATGCCCATATTGGTTCCTACATATTCTACGAAGATCTTTTATCGGTCAAACCGCATAACAACATACGTTGTTCCCTTTGTCATCGGTATGTTACTTGCCCGAGATTTGATCGTCGGTATCCAATACCTAGTTCAATCTCGTTACCGGCAAGTCTCTTTACTCGTTACGTAATGCATCATCCCGTAACCAACTCATTGGTCACATTGCTTGCAAGGCTTATAGTGATGTGCATTACCGAGAGGGCCCAGAGATACCTCTCCGACAATCGGAGTGACAAAACCTAATCTCGAAATACGCCAACTCAACATGTACCTTTGGAGACACCTGTAGTACTCCTTTATAATCACCCAGTTACGTTGTGACGTTTGGTAGTACCCAAAGTGTTCCTCTGGTAAACGGGAGTTGCATAATCTAATAGTTACAGGAACATGTATAAGTCACGAAGAAAGCAATAGCAATATACTAAACGATCAAGTTCTAGGCTAACGGTATGGGTCATGTCAATCACATCATTCTCCTAATGATGTGATCCCATTAATCAAATGACAACACATGTCTATGGTTAGGAAACACAACCATCTTTGATTAATGAGCTAGTCAAGTAGAGGCATACTAGTGACTATATGTTTGTCTATGTATTCACACATGTATCTTGTTTCCGGTTAATACAATTCTAGCATGAATAATAAACATTTATCATGATATGAGGAAATAAATAATAACTTTATTATTGCCTCTAGGGCATATTTCCTTCAGCCTCCCACTTGCACTAGAGTCAATAATCTAGATTACATAGTAATGATTCTAACACCCATGGAGTCTTGGTGCTGATCATGTTTTGCTCGTGAGAGAGGCTTAGTCAATGGGTCTGCAACATTCAGATCCGTATGTATCTTGCAAATTTCTATGTCTCCCACTTGGACTTGGTCCCGGATGGAATTGAAGCGTCTCTTGATGTGCTTGGTCCTCTTGTGAAATCTGGATTCCTTTGCCAAGGCAATTGCACCAATATTGTCACAGAAGATCTTCATTGGTCCCGATGCACTAGGTATGACACCTAGATCGGAAATGAACTCCTTCATCCAGACTCCTTCATTTGCTGCTTCCGAAGCAGCTATGTACTCCGCTTCACATGTAGATCCTGCCACGATGCTTTGTTTAGAACTGCACCAACTTATAGCTCCACCGTTTAATAGAAATACGTATCCGGTTTGCGATTTAGAATCGTCCGGATCAGTGTCAAAGCTTGCATCAACGTAACCATTTACGACTAGCTCTTTGTCACCTCCATATATGAGAAACATATCCTTAGTCCTTTTCAGGTATTTCAGGATGTTCTTGACCGCTGTCTAGTGATCCACTCCTGAATTACTTTGGTATCTTCCTGCCAAGCTTATTGCTAAGCATACGTCAGGTCTGGTACACAACATTGCATACATGATAGAGCCTATGGCTGAAGCATAGGAACATCTTTCATTTTCTCTCTATCTTCTGCAGTGGTCGGGCATTGAGTCTGACTCAACTTCACACCTTGTAGCACAGGCAAGAACCCTTTCTTTGCCTGATCCATTTTGAACTTTTTCAAAATTTTATCAAGGTATGTGCTTTGTGAAAGTCCTATTAAGCGTCTTGATCTATCTCTATAAATCTTGATGCCTAATATGTAAGCAGCTTCACCGAGGTCTTTCATTGAAAAACTTTTATTCAAGTATCCCTTTATGCTATCCAGAAATTCTATATCATTTCCAATCAATAATATGTCATCTACATATAATATCAGAAATGCATTTTTGACATCCATTTGCCAGATTTCATAATCATGAAATGCAGCAATAGCTAACATGATTCAGACAGGCTTAAGCATCGCTACGGGTGAGAAAGTCTCATCGTAGTCGACCCCTTGAACTTGTCAAAAACCTTTCGCAACAAGTCGAGCTTTATAGACAGTTACATTACCATCAGCGTCAGTCTTCTTCTTAAAGATCCATTTATTCTCAATGGCTTGCCGATCATCGGGCAAGTCAACCAAAGTCCATACTTTGTTCTCATACATGGATCCCATCTCAGATTTCATTGCCTCTAGCCATTTTGCGGAATCTGGGCTCATCATCGCTTCCTCATAGTTCGTAGGTTCATCATGGTCAAGTAACATGACTTCTAGAATAGGATTACCGTACCACTCTGGTGCGGATCTTACTCTAGTAGACCTACGAGGTTCAGTAGAAACTTGATCTGAAGTTTCATGATCAATATCATTAGCTTCCTCACTAACTGGTGTAGTTGTCACAGGAGCCGGTTCTTGTGATGAACTACTTTCCAACAAGGGAGAAGATACAGTTATCTCATCAAGTTCTACTTTCCTCCCACTCACTTCTTTCGAGAGAAACTCCTTCTCTAGAAAGGATCCGATTTTAGCAACGAAAATCTTGCCCTCAGATCTGTGATAGAAGGTGTACCCAATGGTCTCTTTTGGGTATCCTATGAAGACACATTTCTCTAATTTGGGTTCGAGCTTATCTGGTTGAAGTTTCTTCTCATAAGCATCGCAGCCCCAAACTTTAAGAAACGACAACTTTGGTTTCTTGCCAAACCACAGTTCGTAAGGCGTCATCTCAATGGATTTTGATGGTGCCCTATTTAACGTGAATGCGGCCGTCTCTAAAGCATAACCCCAAAACGATAGCGGTAAATCAGTAAGAGACATCATAGATCGCACCATATCTAGTAAAGTACGATTACGACGTTCGGACACACCATTTCGTTGTGGTGTTCCGGGTGGCGTGAGTTGCGAAACTATTCCGCATTGTTTCAAGTGTAGACCAAACTCGTAACTCAAATATTCTCCTCCATGATCAGATCGTAGAAACTTTATTTTCTTGTTACGATGATTTTCCACTCCACTCTGAAATTCTTTGAACTTTTCAAATGTTTCAGACTTGTGTTTCATCAAGTAGATATACCCATATCTGCTCAAGTCATCTGTGAAGGTGAGAAAATAACGATCCCGCCGCGAGCCTCAACATTCATTGGACCACAAACATCAGTATGTATGATTTCCAACAAATCAGTTGCTCGCTCCATAGTTCCGGAGAACGGCGTTTTACTCATCTTGCCCATAAGGCACGGTTCGCAAGTACCAAGTGATTCATAATCAAGTGATTCCAAAAGCCCATCAGTATGGAGTTTCTCCATGCGTTTTACACTGATATGACCTAAACGGCAGTGCCACAAATAAGTTGCACTATCATTATCAACTCTGCATCTTTTGGTTTCAACACTATGAATATGTGTATCACTACTATCGAGATTTAATAAAAATAGACCACTCTTCAAGGGTGCATGACCATAAAAGATATTACTCATATAAATAGAACAACCATTATTCTCTGATTTAAATGAATAACCGTCTCGCATCAAACAAGATCCAGATATAATGTTCATGCTTAACGCTGGCACCAAATAACAATTATTTAGGTCTAAAACTAATCCCGATGGTAGATGTAGAGGTAGCGTGTCGACCGCGATCACATCGACTTTGGAACCATTTCCCATGTGCATCGTCACCTCGTCCTTAGCCAATCTTCGCTTAATCCGTAGTCCCTGTTTCGAGTTGCAAATATTAGCAACAGAACCAGTATCAAATACCCAGGTGCTACTGCAAGCATTAGTAAGGTACACATCAATAACATGTATATCATATATACCTTTGTTCACTTTGCTATCCTTCTTATCCGCCAAATACTTGGGGCAGTTCCGCTTCCAGTGTCCAGTCTGCTTGCAGTAGAAGCACTCAGTTTCTGGCTTAGGTCCAGACTTGGGTTTCTTCTCTTGAGCAGCAACTTGTTTGTTGTTCTTCTTGAAGTTCCCCTTCTTCTTCCCTTTGCCCTTTTTCTTGAAACTGGTGGTCTTGTTAACCATCAACACTTGATGCTCCTTGATTTCTACCTCCGCGGCCTTTAGCATTGCGAAGAGCTCGGGAATAGTCTTGTCCATCTCTTGCATATTATAGTTCATCACGAAGCTCTTGTAGCTTGGTGGCAGTGATTGGAGAATTCTGTCAGTGACACTATCATCAGGAAGATTAACTCCCAGTTGAATCAAGTGATTATTATACCCAGACATTTTGAGTATGTGTTCACTGACAGAACTATTCTCCTCCATCTTGCAGCTATAGAACTTATTGGAGACTTCATATCTCTCAATTCGGGCATTTGCTTGAAATATTAACTTCAACTCCTGGAACATCTCATATGCTCCATGATGTTCAAAACGTCGTTGAAGACCTGGTTCTAAGTCGTAAAGCATGGCACACTGAACTATCGAGTAGTCATCAGCTTTGCTCTGCCAGACGTTCTTAACATCGTCAGTTGCATCAGCAGCAGGCCTGGCACCCAGCGGTGCTTCCAGGACGTAATTCTTCTGTGCAGCAATGAGGATAATCCTTAGGTTACGGACCCAGTCCATGTAATTGCTACCATCATCTTTCAACTTTGCTTTCTCAAGGAACGCATTAAAATTCAACGGAACAACAGCACGAGCCATCTATCTACAACAAACATAGACAAGCAAAATACTATCAGGTACTAAGTTCATGATAAATTTAAGTTCAATTAATCATATTACTTAAGAACTCCCACTTAGACAGACATCTCTCTAGTCATCTAAGTGATCACGTGATCCAAATAAACTAAACCATGTCCGATCATCACGTGAGATGGAGTAGTTTCAATGGTGAACTTCACTATGTTGATCATATCTACTATATGATTCACGCTCGACCTTTCGGTCTCCGTGTTCCGAGGCCATATCTGTATATGCTAGGCTCGTCAAGTTTAACCCGAGTATTCCGCGTGTGCAACTGTTTTGCACCCGTTGTATTTGAACGTAGAGCCTATCACAACCGATCATCACGTGGTGTCTCAGCACGAAGAACTTTCGCAACGGTGCATACTCAGGGAGAACACTTCTTGATAATTAGTGAGAGATCATCTTAAAATGCTACCGTCAATCAAAGCAAGATAAGATGCATAAAGGATAAACATCACATGCAACCAATATAAGTGATATGATATGGCCATCATCATCTAGTGCTTGTGATCTCCATCTTCAAAGCACCGTCGTGATCACCATCGTCACCGGCGCGACACCTTGATCTCCATCATTGCATCGTTGTCGTTACGCCATCTATTGCTTCTACGACTATCGCTACCGCTTAGTGATAAAGTAAAGCAATTACAGGGCGTTTGCATTTCATACAATAAAGCGACAACCATATGGCTCTTGCCAGTTGCCGATAACTTCGGTTACAAAACATGATCATCTCATACAATAAAATATAGCATCACGTCTTGACTATATCACATCACAACATGCCCTGCAAAAACAAGTTAGACGTCCTCTACTTTGTTGTTGCAAATTTTACGTGGCTGCTACGGGCTTAGCAAGAACCGTTCTTACCTACGCATCAAAACCACAATGATAGTTCGTCAAGTTAGTGCTGTTTTAACCTTCGCAAGGACCGGGCATAGCCACACTCGATTCAGCTAAAGTGAGAGAGACAGACACCCGCCAGCCACCTTTAAGCACGAGTGCTCATAACGGTGAAACCAGTCTCGCGTAAGCGTACGCGTAATGTCGGTCCGGGCCGCTTCATCTCACAATACCGCTGAACCAAAGTATGACATGCTGGTAAGCAGTATGACTTGTATCGCCCACAACTCACTTGTGTTCTACTCGTGCATATAACATCAACGCATAAAACCTAGGCTCGGATGCCACTGTTTGGGAACGTAGTAATTTTAAAAAAATTCCTACGCACACGCAAGATCATGGTGAAGGGGGGAGAAGAAGGGGGGAAGGAGGAGGAAGAGGAGAAGGAAAGGGGGGGGCGCCGCCCCCTCTCCTTGTCCTATTCGGACTAGGGAGGGGAGGGGGCGCGGCCCACCTCTTGCCTCCTCTCCTCTTCTCCCTTTATGGCCCATGTAGGACCAATAACCCCCGAGAGGGTTCCGGTAACCCCCCGGTACTCCGGTAAAATGCCGATTTCACCCGAAACACTTCCGATGTCCAAACATAGGCTTCCAATATATCAATCTTTATGTCTCGATCATTTCGAGACTCCTCGTCATGTCCGTGATCACATCCGGGACTCCGAACAAACTTAGGTACATCAAAACTTATAAACTCATAATAAAACTGTCATCATAATGTTAAGCGTGCGGACCCTACGGGTTCGAGAACTATGTAGACATGACCTAGAACCATTCTCGGTCAATAACCAATAGCGGAACCTGGATGCCCATACTGGTTCCTACATATTCTACGAAGATCTTTTATCGGTCAGACCGCATAACAACATACGTTGTTCCCTTTGTCATCGGTATGTTACTTGCCCGAGATTCGATCGTCGGTATCCAATACCTTGCATTACGTAACGAGTAAAGAGACTTGCCGATAACGATAATGATGGTGGAAGTTGCATGGCAATATATCTCGGAATGGCTATGGAAATGCCATGATAGGTAGGTATGGTGGCTGTTTTGAGGAAGATATAAGGAGGTTTATGTGTGATAGAGCGTATCGTATCACGGGGTTTGGATGCACCGGCGAAGTTTGCACCAACTCTCAAGGTGAGAAAGGGCAATGCACGGTACCGAAGAGGCTAGCAATGGCGGAAAGGTGAGAGTGCGTATAATCCATGGACTCAACATTAGTCAAAAGAACTCATATACTTATTGCAAAAATTTAGAAGTCATCAAAAATTCAAATACTACGCGCATGCTCCTAGGGGGATAGATTGGTAGGAAAAGACCATCGCTCGTCCCCGACCGCCACTCATAAGGATGCACAAGCCAGGTACACTTCATGTTTCAAATTTGTTACACAACTTTAACCATACGTGCATGCTACGGGATTTGCTAAATTCAACACAATTATTTCTCAAATTTACAACTATTCAAATAGCACGACTTTGATATTATCACCTCCATATCTCAAAACAATTATCAAGCATCAAACTTATTTTAATTCACTCAAAAAAAGAAAGTTTCACAAATCTTGAATACCAAGTATATTAACATTAAGCAAATTACCATGCTATTAAAGACTCTCAAAATAATCTAAGTGAAGCATGAGAGATCAAGTTTCTTTAAAACAAATCCACCACCGTGCTCTAAAAGATCTAAGTGAAGCGCTAGAGCAAAAATTATGACGCTCTAAATATATAAGTCAAGCACATAGAGCAAAGCTATCAAGCTCAAAAGGTATAAGTGAAGCACATAGAGTATTCTAACAAACTCCAAATCATGCATGGCTCTCTCAAAAGGTGTGTACAACAAGGATGATTGTGGTAAACTAACAAGCAAAGACACAAATAATACAAGACGCTCCAAGCAAAACACATATCATGTTGGTGAATAAAAATATAGCTTCAAGTAAATTACCGATGGAAGTGGACGAAAGAGGGGATGCCTTCCGGGGCATCCCCAAGCTTTGACTTTTTGGTGTCCTTGGATTATCTTGGGGGTGCCATGGGAATCCCCAAGCTTAGGCTCTTGCCACTCCTTGTTCCATAATCCATCAAAAGAATTCACCCAAAACTCTAAAACTTCACAACACAAAACTCAACAGAAATCTCGTGAGCTCCGTTAGAGAAAGAAAACAAAAGACTACTTCAAGGTACTGTAATGAACTCATTCTTTATTTATATTGCTGTTAAACCTACTGTATTCCAACTTCTCTATGGTTTATAAACTAATTTACTAGCCATAGATTCATCAAAATAAGCAAACAACACACGAAAAACAGAATCTGTCAAAAATAGAATAGTCTGTAGTAATCTGTAACTAACGCAAACTTCTGGAACTCTAAAAATTGTACTAAAATAGGAAGTACTGGAAAATTTGTTTATTGATCATCATCAAAAAGAATCAACGCAAAATCACGTTTCTGTGATTTATCATAACTAAATTCGTGCGCACAAAGTTTCTGTTTTTCAGCAGAATCAAATCAACTATCATCGTAGGTTATCCTATAGGTCTTACTTGGCACAAATACTAATTAAAACATAAAACCACATCCAAACAGAAGGTAGATGAATTATTTATTCCTAAACATAAGCAAAAACAAAAAACACAAAATATAATTGGGTTGCCTCCCAACAAGCGCTATCGTTTAACGCCCCTAGCTAGGCATAAAAACAAGGATAGATCTAGGTATTGCCATCTTTAGTTTTCAATTTTTTAGCGGAGTCATGCTCGAATCCAGGGGGCTCTTCCCTCTTCCCGTCATACTCGGAAATTTTTAGATCTAAAGAATCCAACCGTTTATTGCAAAGAGTAATCAATGTATTCATACGGTTAAGATTTCCGCTAATATTTTTAAGAGGCTCAAGAGACTTTTGTAAAATCTTTGTTACTTCACAAATTTTCTTAAACACTTGGGTTTCTTCCTGGGTAGGATGAGATCCTCCCTTTTGGGGTGGTGTTCCCACTATTCCCTCTATAATCTCATGCGCAATACTGGGATCAATATTAATGAAATTTCCCTTGGCCATGCAATCCAAGAGTTGTCTATGCGTCATGTTTAACCCAACATAAAAATTGCGAAGAAGAATTCTAAAGTTCACCTCTAGGGTGCACTTACGATAAGATTCCATCATCCTATACCAAGCATCTTTTAAGTTTTCTCCTTCCCTTTGCTTGAAGTGAAGAACTTCAAACTCGGGAGACATAGGAGTGGATAAGGAACTAGTCATGATGACACGCAAGCAAACTAACACACGAGCAAACAAAAAGGCAAAAGGAAAAAGAAGAGGAGATTGGGAAAGAGAGGGCGAATAAAATGGCAAGGGTGAAGTGGGGGAGAGGAAAACAAGAGGCAAATGGTAAATAATGTAATGCGAGAGATAGGGATTGTGATGGGTACTTGGTATGTTGACTTTTTGCGTAAGCCTCCCCGGCAACGGCGCAGAAATCCTTCTTGCTACGTCTCGAGCTAGCGTTGGTTTTCCCCGAAGAGGAGGGGGTGATGCAGCACAATAGCGTAAGTATTTCCCTCAGTTTTTGAGAACCAAGGTATCAATCCAGTAGGAGGTCACGCGCAAGTCCCTCGTACCTGCACAACACGATAGCAACTCGCAACCAACGCTTAGGGGTTGTCAATCCCTTCACGGTCACTTACGAGAGTGAGATCTGATAGAGATAATACTTTTGGTATTTTTGATAGATAGATGCAAAGTAAAAAGTAAAGGCAAAGTAAAAACAAAGCAAGTAAATAAAGTGATATAGATTGATATGATGAGAATAGACCCGGGGGCCATAGGTTTCACTAGTGGCTTCTCTCAAGAGCATAAGTATTCTACAGTGGGTGAACAAATTACTGTTGAGCAATTGACAGAATTGAGCATAGTTATGAGTATATCTAGGCAATGATCATGTATATAGGCATCACGTCCATGACAAGTAGATCAAAACGATTCTGCATCTACTACTATTACTCCACTCATCGACCGCTATCCAGCATGCATCTAGAGTATTAAGTTAAAAATAGAGTAACGCCTTAAGCAAGATGACATGATGTAGAGGGATAAATTCATGCAACATGATAAAAACCCCATCTTGTTATCCTCGATGGCAACAATACAATGCGTGCCTTGCAACTCTTTCTGTCACTGAGTAAGGACACCGCAAGATTGAACCCAAAGCCATGTACTTCTCCCATTGCAAGAACTACCAATCTAGTTGGCCAAACCAAACGGATAATTCGAAGAGACTTGCAAAGATAACTCAATCATACATAAAAGAATTCAGAGAAGAATCAAATATTTTCCATAGATAAGTTGGATCATAAACCCACAATTCATCGGTCTCAACAAACACACCGCAAAAAGAAGATTACATCGAATAGATCTCCACGAGAGAGGGGGAGAACATTGTATTGAGATCCAAAAAGAGAGAAGAAGCCATCTAGCTACTAGCTATGGACCCGAAGGTATGAAGTAAACTACTCACACTTCATTGGAGGGGCTATGGTGATGATGTAGAAGCCCTCCGTGGTGGATGCCCCCTCCGGCGGAGCTCCGGAATAGGCCCCAAGATGGGATCTCGTGGATACAGAAGGTTGCGGCGGTGGAATTAGGTTTTTGGCTCCTCCTCTGATCATACGGGGATACGTAGGTATATATAGGAGGAAGGAGTACGTCGGTGGAGCTTCGAGGGGCCCACGAGGTAGGGGGTGCGCCCAGGGGGGAGGGCGCGCCCTCCACCCTCGTGACCGCCTCGTGGCTTTCTTGATGGAGGGTCCAAGTCTCCTGGATCTTATCTGATGAGAAAATCACGCTCCCGAAGGTTTCATTCCGTTTGGACTCCGTTTGATATTCCGTTTCTTAGAAATACTAAAATAGGCAAAAAAAAACAGCAATTCTGGGCTAGGCCTCTGGTTAATAGGTTAGTCCCAAAAATAATATAAAAGTGGAAAATAAAGCCCAATATAGTCCAAAACAGTAGATAAAGTAGCATGGAGCAATCAAAAATTATAGATATGTTGGAGACGTATTAGGGCCCGAGTGCCATGATTTTAGATCTGAACCTATTATGTTTTCATGAATATATGTGAGTTCTTGATCCTATCTTGCAAGTCTATAGTCACCTATTATGTGTTATGATCCGACAACCCCGAAGTGACAATAATCGGGATACTTCTCGGTGATGACCATAGTTTGAGGAGTTCATGTGTTCACTATGTGCTAATGCTTTGTTCCGGTTCTCTATTAAAAGGAGGCCGTAATATCCCTTAGTTTCCACTAGGACCCCACTGCCACGGGAGGGTAGGACAAAAGATGTCATGCAAGTTCTTTTCCATAAGCACGTATGACTATATTCAGAATACATGCCTACATTACATTGATAAACTGGAGCTAGTTCTGTGTCATCCTATGTTATAGCTATTACATGAGGAATCGCATCCGACATAATTATCCATCACTGATCCAATGCCTACGAGCTTTTCACATATTGTGTTTCGCTTATTTACTTTTCTGTTGCTACTGTTACAACTACTACAAAACTGCTATCTTTACTTTTGTCACTGTTACCATTACTGCCATACTACTTGCTACTAAATACTTTGCTGCAGATACTAAGTTATCCAAGTGTGGTTGAATTGACAACTCAACTGCTAATACTTAAGAATATTCTTTGGCTTCCCTTGTGTCGAATCAATAAATTTGGGTTGAATACTCTACCTCGAAAGCTGTTGCGATCCCCTACACTTGTGGGTTATCACTCACATACAAACACCGTGATAACTTTTATCCGGGGATAGGAGGTTGTTTGAAAACATACCCTCGATACCTTATGTGTAAATAGTGTGGTAATATACAGACCACGAGCGTGATAACTCATGCACAAACGTTGCAGTAACTTTATCCTAGTTTTTTGTTGAAAATATACTACGGTAACGCGTGTCTAAGTAGCATGATAATATACACACATAAGAGATGATAACTTACTCAGGCCAGGCCTGATAACTTTTTGCACGAAAAATTCATCAGAATATATCAACATGCCATTTATTTTCATAGGTCTCTCGCGACGGATTTTTTATGTGGAAACAATTTTTCGGTCAGACCAACAATTTGAGCTATATAATATTTTGAAGTTTCGAAATAGGGAGAATCTAGGATGAAATTAATTCCCCCCTGCATGGACACACGTGCATGTGAAGAGAATGTTGGAGCAACCATTTTTGTGCCTGATATTTTCAGTATAAACAACATGATAACTTATGCTTAACTGATATGATAACTTGCATAGCACACATGTGGTAATTTTTACCCCAAAAAAAACGTCGGAACATACCAACATGGGATCTAGTTCGGAAGGTCTCGTCGCGACGAATATTTTATATGAAAAAAGTTTTTCATTGGAGCGACGGTATGAGCTACAAAACATTTTAAAATTTCGAAATGGAGAGAATCTTTTGCTGATATCATCTTCTTTTATTACTTTGCATGCATGCTTAGTTAATGTGTTTGGCAAAAAAAGTCTGCAAGTGACGGGTGCATGCATCGGTGTGCATGTGCTCATTTTTGATGGGTGGTTAGCTTGACGAGAGGTCGTACGTATCTGTTGCTTAAATACAGGCTAGTTGGTTAGTTAGCACAGTCCAAACTAAAATAAAAATAAAATGAAACAATAACAGGGGAGCATCGCTAGACGCGTTATATGTTTCCCCTTCCCACACTGGAACGGGTGGCTGGCGGCTTCGGCCGAGAAATGGATAGGATAGCTGGCGTATGAGAATTGGCTGTAACTCTCCTTCCCTCTCGTTTGAATTCTCATGAACCAGGCTGAGATCTGAGTGAATCCTACAACTAAATTCGAGTGATCCTAGTTCGTGCTTACAATTGGTATCAGAGCCTTAGATCCTGGCGCTGCCAGTCCCTCCCCACCACCCGCAGGAGACGAGATTCGCGGCACGATGCCGCCGTGAAGTGATGGAGAGCTTGTCGCCGGTGATGAAAGCGGTGTACGAATTCCTCAAGGTCGACTTGGTGGAGTCCCTCGACGCTCGCTTCAAGCGTCAAGATGAGGAATCAGCTAAGTCATTGCGTTCCATCGTGGGTGATCTGACGACGCGCATCGACGACCTCAAGATGTCGATCGGCGTCGACATGGATGAGCTCCGCGCCGGTCTGGAACGGCCGCCGTCCGTCTCAGTTTTGTCCCAAACAGGTCAGCCTCCGCTGACAGAGCAAGGCGCGGTCAACAACGGCGACACGCCTCCGGAAGGAAGCCGTAGAACTCCTACAGCCAAGGGGAAGGACCACGTTCCCTACGCCCCATCACCAGCAAGAGGTACGAGATCAGATCAGAACTCTATATTCAGTTCGAGATTGGCTGATTTGCAACGGGAGAATTCTGATACCTACGGTTTTGCTCCTCGCATCGACCTGCCCCGTTTCGACGGCTCCAATCCGAGGCTCTGGCAAACAAGATGTGAAGATTATTTCAGCATGAGTGGCACGCCGCGGCAGCTATGGGTTCAGTTTGCGTCCACTTTGTTCGAGGGACCGGCAGTGTGTTGGTTAGAATCGGTTCAATGTCGAGCGCCGAACGCACCATGGGAAGACTTCTGCAGACTGTTACAGTACAGATTCGGACGAAACCAACACCAGGCGCTGGTACACAAATTTCATAGTATATCCCAAACGGGTTCAGTGGAAGATTATGTGGAGCAATTTGCCGAGCTCTATGATCAGTTGTCTGCCTACGAAGCAGTGCCTGAATCTGTGCACTATGTCAGCAAATTCATCGATGGCTTATCTTCTTCGGTCAGAGTGATGGTTACATTACAGCAGCCAGCAGATTTGGAGGCAACTTATGAGTTGGCCCTGTTACATGAGTCCCTAACCAGTTCAACTCCTCAACATCATCAGGTGGTCCGGCGCCAACACTACCCACAATCAGCATCGACTACAAAACCAGCCGCGAGCAAAACCACTGAAGACAGACGAAACAGTTCAGATATGCAGAAGCAAAAACTAGGTGAAGATAATTGGGAAGCTCTGAGATCTTACCACAAGGCTAAGGGACTGTGCTTTATGTGTGGAGAGAAATGGAGCTGTGATCATCGATGCAAGCAAACAGTGTCACTTCATGTGGTGCAAGAAATGGTGGAATTCTTTCAATGCACATCTTCAGAAGAACTTGGTTCAGATGAGGATGAGGAGGTAAATTTAATGGCCATTTCTGAGGCAGCTGAGGGAAGAACAACTTGTAGTAAGACTTTCCAGTTGGTTGTCATACTCCATGGACAACAGAAGACCTTTCTGGTGGATTCTGGCAGTACCCACTCCTTTTTGGATACTACTTCAGCTAACACACTGACAGGAGTACAGGCTTGTACATCAATGAAGGTCAAGGTAGCAAATGGGGAAATAATGAGTTGTTCCAGTTTTGTGCCAAAATGCAAATGGTCAGTGCAAGGTGTCCAATTTGAGCATGATCCCAAAATTTTACCCCTCGGCTGCTATGATGGTATACTGGGAATGGATTGGTAGGCTAAACACAATCCAATGACTATAGACTGGGAACAACAATGGATGTCTTTTCCCTTGCATGGAAAAAGATTAACTATCCAAGGAGCAACACCTGTGGAATTTGCTTACACCATTATAGAATTGTCTGTAGTCACTGATGAAAATGCACAAACTGTGTTGCCAGAAATTCAGGAATTACTGGAGAAATACAAGGATGTTTTTGCTATTCCAACTGGATTACCACCAGAGAGAGCTTGTGATCATCCTATTCCTCTTATTCCAGGTGCTAGGACATTTTCACACAGACCATACAGACTAGCACCAGAACTAAAAGATGAAGTGGAAAAGCAAATTCAGGAAATGTTGGATTCTGGTGTAATTAGAAGGAGTAACAGTCCATTTTCCTCCCCCATCCTCTTGGTTAAAAAGAAGGACCATACCTGGATATTGGTGGTGGACTACAGACATCTCAATGCTCTTACAATCAAGGGAAACTACCCTATGCCTGTGATAGATGAACTACTGGATGAATTACATGGTGCACAGTGGTTTACAAAGCTAGATCTCAGGGTTGGTTACCATCAAATAAGGCTAGCTCCTAGAGAAGAATATAAAACAGCATTCCAAACCCATCATGGGCATTTTGAATTTTTGGTTGTGGGTTTTGGTCTGACAGGAGCTCCAAACACTTTTCAAGGGGCCATAAATGTGTCCTTCTCTGAAGAACCTGAAATGCTCAGGAATTTTGTGATAGCTTTCTGTGATGACATCCTTGTTTTCAGTAAAACATTGCAACAACATGTAGAACATGTCAGAAGAGTTTTGCAAGTTTTGAGAAAGGACAAATGGTATGTAAAACTTTCCAAGTGTGAATTTGCTTCTCAAAAACTGCTTTACTTGGGTCATATCATCAACAAGGATGGGGTTTCCACTAATCCTGAAAAGATAAGAACTATTGAACAGTGGCCACAAGCAGAGTCTATGAAAGAGGTCAGAAGTTTCCTGGGGTTAGCTGGGTGTCGGTGTCAAAACCGGCGGATCTCGGGTAGGGGTCCCGAACTGTGCGTCTAGGCAGATGGTAACAAGAGACAAGGGACACGATGTTTTTACCCAGGTTCGGGCCCTCTCAATGGAGGTAAAACCCTACTCCTGCTTGATTGATATTGATGATATGGGTAGTACAAGAGTAGATCTACCACGAGATCAGAGAGGCTAAACCCTAGAAGCTAGCCTATGGTATGATTGTTGTTTGTCCTACGGACTAAAACCCTCCGATTTATATAGGCACCGAAGAGGGTTAGGGTTACACAAAGTCGGTTACAATGGTAGGAGATCTACATATCCGTATCGCCAAGCTTGCCTTCCACGCCAAGGAAAGTCCCATCCGGACACGGGACGAAGTCTTCAATCTTGTATCTTCATAGTCCAGGAGTCTGGACGAAGATGACGGTTCGGCTATCCGGACACCCCCTAGTCCGGGACTCCCTCAGTAGCCCCTGAACCAGGCTTCAATGATGACGAGTCCGGCGCACATATTGTCTTCGGCATTGCAAGGCGGGTTCCTCCTCCGAATACTTCATAGAAGATTTTGAACATAAGGATAGTGTCCGGCTCTGCAAAATAAGTTCCACATATCATAGAGAGAATAGTATTTACACAAGTTCAATCTGCTGACGTATTTCGTGGCGTGACATCACACCACGACCAAGCCTTTATTCGAATCGTCTTTACTGTCCCACCTTAGTGCGTTTAGTGAGGCGGTTTCCTTGGCACGTCTTGTTGAAGCAGAGATCGTGTCCCCTTATTCCGGGATTCTCATTAATACGGGCGTGGGTAACCCAACCGTGCCTGTTGGCACGTCTCCTCTATCGAAAGCGAGTCCCAAACGGTCATGGGGAAGGCTCTTGGTATTCAACCTCTTTATAAAGAGACCAAGGCTCCAATATTTTCTTTTAATCTCAATCGAATTCGCCCTTCGCCTCGAGTTCCAACACCCAAAGCTCCAGATTCAGGCGCTTTGGACCTTCGATGATGTCCGGCTCCGACCTGCAAGGCCGGTGGATGCCTTCCTCCATTACGGAAGAAGACGTGCTAAAGCTAAGAGATGCCAAGTATCTAACCGGCGAAATTTCGCATAGGCTGCCTGCCCAAGGGCAGGTTATTCCCACTATGGGTTGGAATTTCATGGCCTGGATCCGGAGTCCATCCTCCACATCTCATCGTTCATTGTCGTATGCGAAGCCTTCCTCCGCATTACCCCTCACTTCGGATTGTGGCTCAAGAACTTCAAGGTGGAGCCGAAGATGATCAAGGGGCAGCAGGCAGAGTGCGGAGGGGCTGTTATAAGCAAAAATGCTGATGCTCCATGGCCTGAGGGCTCTTTTCAAGAGGAGCTCAGCCTATGGCAACAAGAGTGGTTTTATATCACAGCTCCCAGGGGCACCAAATGGGTGGCGCCACCTGCCTTTCGCTCGGGTCCTCCACCACGGCTGGCATCATGGGTATATAAAGGACTTGACTGGGGGTCGTCCAAGGACGTGCCCTTGCTGCAGGGCCGCATTCAAGATCTCCTAGAGAGAGAGATCACTCTGGTCGTAGTGGTGCGGGTCATGCTGATTCGTCGCATCCTGCCCTGCAAACGTCGCCCCCTCCGCCTGTGGGAATTTAACCCGGAGGGACCACGAGATCTCCAACATTTTATGGGCGCGACGCCCGTGGAGATGTACAAGCTTTTCTTTGGATCACAAACGATGTGTCCGGACTTAATCGAGGACGCAGGTCTGAGCTGCAATCGCCCGGATACTCAAGTAAGTAGCCCTGTACCCGGACACGCTATCCCATATTTATCATGAATTTGCTCTCAAAAGAGTTGTCCTTTGAACATGAGTGGATAGCAAAAGCAAAGCTAATCAGGTGTCCGGCCCCCCTCCCTGAGACCACGCCGGTTCCCGTGTTAACCAGGATGCTGGAGGTTGCGCCTTTGGAAGAAGGTGAAGGGGGGGAACTGAAGGAAATATGCCCTAGAGGCAATAATAAAGTTATTATTTATTTCCTTATATCATGATAAATCTTTATTATTCATGCTAGAATTGTATTAACCGGAAACATAATACATGTGTGAATACATAGACAAACATAGTGTCACTAGTATGCCTCTACTTCACTAGCTCATTTATCAAAGATGGTTATGTTTCCTAGCCATGGACAAAAGAGTTGTCATTTGATTAATGGGATCACATCATTAGGAGAATGATGTGATTGACATGACCCATTCCGTTAGCCTAGCATTTGATCGTTTAGTATATTGCTATTGCTTTCTTCATGACTTATACATGTTCCTGTAACTATGAGAATTATGAAACTCCCGTTTACCGGAGGAACACTTTGGGTACTACCAAACGTCACAACGTACATGGGTGATTATAAAGGAGTACTACAGGTGTCTCCAAAGGTACATGTTGGGTTGGCGTATTTCAAGATTAGGTTTTGTCACTCCGATTGTCAGAGAGGTATCTCTGGGCCCTCTCGGTAATGCACATCACTATAAGCCTTGCAAGCAATGTGACTAATGAGTTAGTTACGGGATGGTGCATTACATAACAAGTAAAGAGACTTGCCGGTAACGAGATTGAACTAGGTATTGGATACCGACGATCGAATCTCGGGCACGTAACATACCGATGACAAAGGGAACAACGTATGTTGTTATGCGGTTTGACCGATAAAGATCTTCGTAGAATATGTAGGAACCAATATGGGCATCCAGGTTCCGCTATTGGTTATTGACCGAGAATAGTTCTAGGTCATGTCTACATAGTTCTCGAACCCGTAGGGTCCGCACGCTTAACGTTACGATGACAGTTATATTATGAGTTTATGAGTTTTGATGTACCGAAGGAGTTCGGAGTCCCGGATGAGATCGGGGACATGACGAGGAGTCTCGAAATGGTCGAGACGTAAAGATCGATATATTGGACGACTATATTCGGAGTTCGGAAAGGTTCCGAGTGATTCGTGTATTTTCGGGGGTACCGGGGAGTTAGGGGAATACGAGGAAGAAGCAATGGGCCTCATGGGCCAAGTGGTGGAAGAGAGGAGGTAGGGCGCGCGGCCCTCCTAGCCCAAACCGAATTGGACTAGGGGGCTGGCCCCCCTTTCCTACTCTTCCTCCCTCTCCTTCCTTCTCCTTCTCCTTCCCTTCCTTCCCCTCTCCTAGTTGGACTAGGAAAGGAGGGAGTCCTACTCCCGGTGGGAGTAGGACTCCTCCCTGGCGCGCCCTCCCTTAGCCGGCCGCCTCCTCCCCCTTGCTCCTTTATATACGGGGGCAGGGGGCACCCCATGACACACAAGTTGATCTACGGATCGTTCCTTAGCCGTGTGCGGTGCCCCCCTCCACCATATTCCACCTTGGTCATATCGTCGCAGAGTTTAGGCGAAGCCCTGCGCCGGTAGAACATCAACATCGTCACCACGCCGTCGTGCTGACGGAACTCACCCCGATGCTTTGCTGGACCGGAGCCCGGGGATCGTCATCGAGCTGAACGTGTGCTGAACTCGGAGGTGCCGTACGTTTGGTACTTGGATCGGTCGGATCATGAAGACGTACGACTACATCAACCGCATTGTCATAACGCTTCCGCTTACGGTCTACGAGGGTACGTGGACAATACTCTCCCCTCTCGTTGCTATGCCATCACCATGATCTTGCGTGTGCGTAGGAATTTCTTTGAAATTACTACGTTCCCCAACAGGAACAAGGAAGCTACCGCCTCCGCGAAGGAGGTTGTCAGGAAAGGAGGGATCGAGAATCCCTCCATCCAGGGGAAGAAGAGGACCGCCTCTAAAGACCCGGAGACCAAGGTCTCAAAGCGGGAGAAGAAATCTTCGTCAGAGGGTCCTGCGCCGAGGGATGCCTCGGCCGCATTGTGCCCCCAAGGGGATCAGCCCTCCACCGAGCCGTAAGTAAAAATGGGAGTTCCTTTTTTAAAATAAAGGATATCCCTATTTCTGATGAATATAACCGAAATTTTACCTTGTAGTTTGGATCTCAGCCCTTCTCAGCAGAGCTCATCTTCGGGGGATCTTCGCCCGGAGATGATAGAGAGCGAAACGCCTCCCCCTGCCGTACCGTCTTGCGAGGCGAGCGACCCTGAGGTGTCGTCGCGGAGGGTTTCTCCGAGTCCGGCGGGGCCGGAAGGTATTCGTATGTCCCCTCAAAGCCCTCCGCGTCCGGCCTTCGAAAAAGGCCATCGGACGAGTCCGACACCATATGGTGTACGGTCGGAGGAGCTGAAGGATCTGCTCGGGCGAGCGTCTATCTCAGAAGATCACCGTGCGTTAATGGGTATCGTGATTGAAAGGATTTCATCCGCTGAGAGCGGATTGCATGAAGCCGTCAGAAGTTTACTGACAGGTTTTGAGGTACGCAAATGATGTACCTTATGACAGTTCCGCATAAAAAATGCGCCCTGTGTAGATAGTAGCCCCTGAGGCTCGGTGTGTTGTCAAAAATGACAGCGCGCCGAGCATCATAATCCCAAGTATAATGTGTCGCCCTTCCTATGCAGGTGGCGAAGGGTCCGGTGGCTGGCCGGACTGATGAATTTGCCGAACTAAAGCGGCAACTTGACGTGGCGGATGTCGACATCGCACTTGTCAATAGGCGACTTGACGAGTCACAAGGTATGCAATTTCCCCGCGGACACCTGGTAAGGGAGCTTGATGCCCGTGCCTTCCAACAAGTATGCTTGACGCAGATGGTGCCGCTGCCATGGAGAACCTGTGGGCGGAGCTCGCCCGAGCCAAGGAGCAGGCTAGAAAGAGTGACGCGGCTGCCTTAAAGGCGGCCGAAGAGCTAAAAGCCGAACAGGCTGCTCACTGCCGAAGCAAGAAGGAAATGGCTGAGATGGCCGTGGAGTTGAAGAATGCCACCGACCACTGCAAGCTTCTTGAAAAAGAAGATCGAGCAGTACAAGAGGACCTGAAGAAGGCCACTACCGAGGCCAAGGATGCTCGCTCTGCGATGAGAGCTATGAAGAAGGAGCTGCGTCAGGCCGGAGGTATCGCGGCTGGAAAGCCCTTCCTGCTGCGGAGGAAGTTCATGGATCCTAAATATGCTCAGTTGGACCGGCAGTGGAGTTCGGAGGATGCTTATCTGGACTTGGCGGAAAGTGCCGCGGACGCGGCCGAACACTTCCGAGATCAAAAGGATCACGAAATGGAAAAGGTTTTTTGGTCGCAGTTCCATAATCCAGAGCGTCCTCCTCCGTTAATCGATCGCTTGGCCGAATGGGCGGAGCTGAATAGGTTGTCCGGACTTGCGATGAAGGATGTCGTGAGTCTTTTGTGGCCGAAAAGGCCCGAGCCGAAGAGTTATTTTGGCTTAGTGCAGCAGTTCCTTGGTGCGGTGCCGCATATCAATGCAATGAGGAGGTCGGCATGCATAGAGGGTGCGCGGATGGCTCTTGCCCGTGTTAAGACATACTGGGCACAGATGAAGGCCACCGATGTTGCATCCCCAGATTCGGATGGAAGCCGAGTACCTGTTGAGCAATATTTTCAGGAAGTTCTGCAGGGCGTTCGTTTAATAGAGACGCAGTGCTCGAAGGATATTATGTTCGAATAACATGTATTATTGTGAAACAATGTTTCGATGAAATATAAAAGCTTTTTATACTTGTGCCTTCAAGAATTGAAACACCTCCTGTGCGGCCGTTAATGTATATATATATATATATATAACCTGAAAGATGGCAGTCTTCGGCTTCAGCCTCCATGCATATAATGCGGGGGTGTTTGCAAAAGGCGCGTTTTCACATTTTATCCAACGTCTTGGTCCTATAAAGGAGGTGTTAGCACAGCAAACTAGGCAACCGGACTATAATGCTTTATCACTTTCACTTAGCCATAGGAGTTTGACAGTGGGGCTACTATATAGCCCCTAGGGGCACCGCGCTCACCCGAATTCGGGGCGCGTATGTGCCTGACCGGGAAACGGCCCTTCGTCTATGCGGAGGAATCCTAAAGATTCCGGCGGGTCATCGAGTGGTTGATCAGTCTCACGCTATATCATGACAGTCAGTTTTCGGCTTTCTCTACTGAGGTGCTCGCCTGGACGAACCGGGGCACAATCGCAGTAGTTCTCCTGGTGCCGCGTTAGCCGATAGAGCAGAACATAAGGCAGCAAAACACAGGAGCCGGGCAAACCCACCATTTGACCAAAGACATGATTCGGAGCTAATGCATATAAGGCCTAACTCGAGACGCGGAACACTCCCTAAGGTATTTGGTCTTTATGAAAACGGGCCGAACAATGCCCTTGGTAATAAGCCCCTGGTGTCTAGGTACGCGCAAAATTCTGACGTGGCCCATGCCAAAACGCCAGCCTCCTCCTTGGTTATAGCAAGAAACCAGGGGATGTGTATCAACAAGAGACAGTAAAAAAGGTTTACGCAGGGTCTTAATCAGAAAAGAATCCTTGCAACGGGTCCCTACTGCACGTCTGCGTCTGTGTCTCCGTTGTGCCATATCCTGGACAGGTGTCGTGTGGTGTTCATCTGTAAAAGAGAGGAACTTAGTTGAAAAAGATCGTGCAAAAATGTACGTTATATTAAATAAACAAAGTACGTTTCAAAAAATGAATAAAATTGAGCTTTATTGTCTCTTGTTGTATATGCGCGGAGCCCCTTGTGCGGGGGTATGCGGCTGGTAAGCCCTTGTATGTTTTACGCCGGACTCGTCTAACCGTGTCCGGGGTCTAAAACGACCTGTTTAGGTGCTTGGATTAGTGAAGCCGGTTTAGTGTGTTGCTGTCAAGGCAGTCACACAATCTTCCGCGCTCAAGGAACACTCGATATTTCCCTTTAAGGAGATGATGCCTCGTGGACCGGGAATTTTAAGTGTGAGGGATGCATAATGCGGTATTGCGTTAAAGCGGGCGAAAGCTTCGCGCCCCAATAGTGCTTGATAGCTACTTGTAAATGGGGCGAGGTGGAAGGTTAACTTTTCACGGCGGAGGTTGTCGGGTGAGCCGAACACAACTTCTAGCAATAGAGAGCCTGTGCAATGGGCATATCGGCCTGGCATTACCCCTTGAAAGGAAGTGTTTCTATGGCGAATTTTGGTTGGGTCTACCCCATTTTGCGGATTGTGTCCTAATATAGCAGGTTTAGATCACTGTCGCCGTCCATTAGGACTTGTGTAAATTGGAGTCTGTCGATTATCGGATCTAATATCAAGGCAGTCCATCCTGCGTTCCGGATACTTCTAGAGTAATCCTGATGGTCGAAGGTGATTGGTTTTGACAACCAGTGGCGGGACTCCTCTGGGATAGGCCGTATGGCGCGTATCTCTATGGGCGCCATTCTGTTTTTCCCTTTTGTCACGTAAAGTGAGTTTACTGTTTTGACTTCTCGTGGGAAATTCTTTTGTTTTCCGGTGCTCTGCTTGTGGGGTTCGTCATCGTCCTCGCTTGGTGTGTCGAGCCCCTTATGTTCGGCGTTGAGTTTGCCGGACTGCTTGAAGACCCAACAATCTTTGTGGGTATGACTTGCATGCTTCCCGGGGGTACTGTGGATTTGGCATATCTTGTCCAAGATTTTGTTTATGTTAGATAGCTCGTCCCTGTTATCCTTAGGGGGCAGTTTTTTATGATTCTGCCGTGAGCTTTTGAATCCGGCGTTGACTGCCGTGCTCTTCGGGCTGTTGCCCTTGGTCCGGCGTTGGTCCTTGCTGCGTCGCGGTTTCCCGTTTCCATCCCTGACTTTGGATGTACTTGGGTCGCTGGTACTGCGTCTTGCCAGCCAGCTATCCTCTCCCGCGCAAAAGCGGGTCATGAGGCTTGTTAATGTGGCCATTGTTCTTGGCTTTTCTTGGCCAAGGTGTCTGGCGAGCCATTCGTCTCGGACGTTGTGTTTGAAAGCTGCTAAGGCTTCGGCGTCTGGACAGTCGACTATTTGGTTCTTTTTAGTGAGGAATCTGTTCCAGAATTTTTGGGCTTTTGTAACACCCCGGATGTAACTTTCCATATTTGTAACTCCAACTCTTGCCATTTTCGGCTATGTGCTATGGTATTCCCTCCGTGGTTGGGTTTTGTCTTTTGTTTTGCATTTTGTTCATGTCATGCATCTCATATCATGTCATCATGTGCATCGCATTTGCATACGTGTTCGTCTCAAGATTCCGAGCATTTTCCCCGTTGTCCGTTTTGCAATCCGGCACTCCTATGTTCCCCGGCGTCCCCTTTTACATTTTTTCCATGAGCGGGTATTAAACTTTCTCGGAATGGACCGAGCCTTGCCAAGTGGCCCTGGTATAGCACCGGTAGACCACCTGTCAAGTTTCGGGTCATTTGGAGCTCGTTTGATACTCCAACGGTTAACCGGGTAACCGCAAAGGCCTCTTTTGGGTTGCAGCCCAACACCCCTCCAAAACAGACCAATAACCCATCTAAGTCACTTCCATGCTCTCCGTCGTCGGATCACGATCGTGTGGGCGAAAACCACACCTCATTTGGACACTCCTAGCTCCCCCTACCCATAAATATGTGCACCCCTCCTTCATTTCCGGACGAAACCCTAGTCTCCCCGCTCCCCTCGCGCCGCCGCACGAAATCCGGGCGGCCGGACACGTCCGCCCGCGCCGCCGGATGAATCGGGCGCCACCACATGGAGCCCGGCGCCCCACATCGCTGCCCCGCTCGCCGAAGCCCGCCGGGCCCGAGGCCGGTCCCCGCGGCCCGCGCCTCCCGCGCCTCCGCCTGGCTCCCCCGAGCCCGCGGCTCTCCTCCGCCGCCCCGCAGCGCGCCGCCTCGCCGCGCGCCCAGGCCGCCGGCGTCCTCCGCCTGCCGCCGGCGCCGCCCGGTCTCGCTTCCGACCGCGCCCCCGCGCCCCGCGCCAGATCCGGCCACCCCGGCCCCGGATCCGGCGCCCCCAACTGCTCCGGCCGCCGCCTCTTCTTCCACTCCGGCGGGAGCTCCGGCCACGCCTCGGTTCGCGTGCCATAGGAACCCTAGGTTGACTTTCCCCGACCCCCTGAAATCCACTAAGTCTTTTCCTGTCATTATATTGTTGCATTTTCATCACATCACAACTTTGCACCCGTGGCTCCGTTTTGGGCGTGTAGCATATCAAATTGTTCGTCTTGATGAGTACATCATTTAATCTCATTGCACCATTTTCATTTGAGCTCATATTGATGCCCGAAATGCTGTTGGAAGAGGGCTATGTGATGTTAGTTTCTGTTTCTTAACAGAACTTGCACTTTTGTCATTTTTGCCATGATTAATGTGTGCACCTTATGAACTTGAGCCCTACATATGTCTTGATCTATGCCATGCTATCTTTCCAGGGGTGTATGCCATGTATTTTTGTGATCAATGTGGTGACTAGCACAAGCATGCAAACTAGGGTTGATAATGTTGCTGATTTCAGGAACTTAGTGTTTTCACTAAGTCATGTCCTGCTGTTATATTTATGCCATATGTTCATGTTGTTACAGAGAGATCTATGCCCTTTTTGAGCATGATCAGTAAGGGTGTTTTGAACATATGGATGTGCTCTATCTATCCATGCCTTTGTTGGCATTTATGGAGTATTCTAGCATGTCATTTTCGTGCTCTACTTTTGCTTCAAAATGTTTCCTGGCAGATTGTTTACATGAGATTCAATTTTCACAAGGTTGTTGTAGTTGATCCGTGTATGATATGATGTTGTTCTTGCCATGTATAGCTTCTATGCCATGTCTTCTTGATGGGTGTATGCTTAGTTTATCATGAGATGCTCTGTAGTGAGTGCGTCGAGCTCACGAACATGCCTACTTGTTATCTGTTTTTGCCATGTCCAGTTTTTCTGATAAGTCTGAGATCTGTAATGAAACTTGCTATGTTTACATGGGTGCCATCATTTCTTATGCTCCTTTTTGGCTTATGGTCAGTAAGGGACTTTTGATCTATGCTTTGAGTAGAATCTTGTCATGCCTTGTTTTGCTATTATAAGTTCCTGGAGCTTGTTGTTTGCTTGCTCTAAACATGCCTTCCTGATGTTAATTTCTGGCATGCTAGTATTTTCACTAAGTCTGTGAACCTGATATTTTTTGCACTTTCACCATGCTTGTTTGAGCCTGTTATGATGTGATTTAGCCGTAGCTCAGTGTTCCTCTTTTCTAAGCATCTCCTGTAGATCACTGTCATATGCTTTGTTTTTATGTTGGGGTGCTGTAGCATAGTTTCTTGTTGCATGCTAAATAGCATCGTGCTGTTAAACGCATATTCGCGTCATTCTTGTTTTGCTTGTCATTTGCAAACCGTGCATCAGATTCCGATGATCTTTATATCGATTTCAACCGAAATCATCTCATCTTTCCAGCGGCATACTTGGTTTGCCAAGTTGATGCCTAGTCCATCATTTTCCTTCCGGAGCACACATATGCATTGCATATCACATCTCGCATAGCATGTCATGTATTGCATCATATTGCTTGCTTCCATTGCTTGTGTTCTTGCTTTGGGTAGAGCCGGGAGACGAGTACGTGAACGAGGAACCTGTTGAGAATGCCTACGAGGATCAAGCCTTCGACAACTCTGAGAACCTTGCAGGCAAGATGACCATACCTTCGATATCACTTCTATCTTTGCTTGCTAGATGCTAGCTCTTTTGCTAAGCCTATGCTGCGATACCTACCACTTGCTATATCATGCCACCCATATTGCCATGTCAAACCTCTAACCATCCTGTCCTAGCAAACCGTTGTTTGGCTATGTCACTGCTTTTGCTCAGCCCCTCTTATAGCGTTGCTAGTTGCAGGTGAAGATGAAGTTTGTTCCTGGTCGGAACATGGATATTTTGGGATATCACAATATCTATTGTTTTAATTAATGCACCTTATATACTTGGTAAAGGGTGGAAGGCTCGGCCTTATGCCTGGTGTTTTGTTCCACTCTTGCCACCCTAGTTTCCGTCATACCGGTGTTATGTTCCTTGATTTTGCGTTCCTTACGCGGTTGGGTGATTTATGGGACCCCCGTGATAGTTCGCTTTGAATAAAACTCTTCCAGCAAGGCCCAACCTTGGTTTTACCATTTGCCACCTACACCCCTTTTTCCCTTGGGTTTTCGCGAGCCCGAGGGTCATCTTTATTTTAGCCCCCCCCCCCGGGCCAGTGCTCCTTCGAGTGTTGGTCCGAACCGAGCAACCTGCGGGGCCACCACGGGGAAACTCGAGGCCTGGTTTTACTCGTAGCTTGACTTATCCGGATGTGCCCTGAGAACGTGATATGTGCAGCTCCAATCGGGATTTGTCGGCACAATCGGGCGGCTTTGCTGGTCTAGTTTTACCATTGTCGAAATGTCATGCGAACCGGGATTCCAAGACTGATCGGGTCTTCCCGGGAGAAGGTTTATCCTTCGTTGACCGTGAGAGCTTATGATGGGCTAAGTTGGGACACCCCTGCAGGGTATTATCTTTCGAAAGCCGTGCCCGCGGTTATGAGGCAGATGGGAATTTGTTAATGTACGGTTGTAGAAAACCCGAAGTTGACCTTAATTAAAATACATCAACCGCGTGTGTAACCGTGATGGTCTGTTCTCGGCGGAGTCCGGGAAGTGAACACGGTGTTGGAGTTATGTTTGACGTAAGTAGTTTCAGGATCACTTCTTGATCACTACTATCTTCACGACCGTGCCTTGCTTCTCTTCTCGCTCTCTTTTGCGAATGTAGCCACCATAAATGCTAGTCGCTTGCTGCAGCTCCACCTCACAACTCTGACCTACCTATAAGCTTAAATAGTCTTGATCTCGTGGGTGTGAGATTGCTGAGTCCCCGTGACTCACAGATTCTACCAAAACAGATGCAGGTACCGATGATACCAGCGCAGAGGGCGCAACTGAGCTGAAGTGGGAATTTGATGAGGCCCTTGGTCGTTACTATGTTTCATTTCCAGACGATCAATAGTGGAGCCCAGTTGGGACGATCGGGGATCTGTGTTGCATTTGGGGTAGTCTTCTTTTATTTTGGATCCGAAGTCGGACCTTGAGTGTAAACTGAATGATGGATGTTTATTTATGTATTGTGTGAAGTGGCGACTGTAAGCCAACTATGTATCTCTTTCCCTTATGTATTACATGGGTTGTGTGAAGATTACCTCACTTGCGACATTGCTTTCAATGCGGTTATGCCTCTAAGTCGTGCTTCGACACGTGGGAGATATAGCCGCATCGAGGGCGTCACAAGTTGGTAATCAGAGCCTTCCCCGACCTTAGGAGCCCCACTGCTTGATCGTTTTTAGCGGCCGAGTTGTGTCTAGAAAAATGTTTTGAGTCATTTAGGATTATATATATCGGAGAGTTAGGAATTCTTTTTACTCCTCAGTCCCTTCGTCGCTCTGGTGAGGTCTCCTGACGTAGAAGTTTTGACTTTCCTCTCCTCAAATTTCACTAAAAAAAAATTTAGGATCACGCAGGTATCTTGGAATCGTTCCGATGGTTTTATGATGAGAACATTGTCTTGGTGCCTCCTGTCAGGGGTTTAGTGGAAGTGTCCCGGGGAGTTGAGCTCTGAGGTGTTGTCGTCATAATTTTATCGTTGCAGTTCTGGAATACCTGAGTTTACTACGCCGACATCGAAAATCTCTTTTATGCAGTTCGTTGGTGAGATAACCCCGATAACCCAGTACTGAGGTGAGTACGGGAGTAGTGCCATGACTCGTATAATGGATGCTTTTCGAAGGTTGAGGTACACGATTTCCGAAGGTTTCTTGCTTATGTGTTGACGGATGGATACAGCTGGATGTAGGGATTGTTAGTTTGGGTGAGATATATTGCTTCCCATGTATGCCCAACACCTGATTGCATAACCGGAAAGTTTCGGGAGTTTATAGGTGGGATTCAAGTAGCTCTAGCACTTCTTCCCGCAGATATTTGTTTTGTGATTGGGTAATCCTTACCACTTATTTGTTCCATTCATACCTTGTTTTTATTTTCATTCATCAATCTCTTATCAAGTGGCTTCTCACCTTAATGGACGTGATGTTTACTTTGGAATTCATTCGTTCATCCCTGTTCGAATGTTTATTGTGAAGACTATATGTTGCAATTTCTATCCGTTGATTCAACTTGTCTATCTGTCAATCAAGATGCTAACGGATGTCACCCTCTTCAGGATGGCTCCGCCAACGCGTCAGAATCCGGAACGCAGTGATGGGAGTCAGGCGAACCCTCCACCTCCACCTCCGCCTCCGGAGGCATGGCAAACTTTGATGGCAACCACTAACACCAACGCTCAGTTGTTGATTCAGCTGATGCAAGAGCGTAACCAAGGCCAAGGCAACCAAGGGAATCAAGGTCAAGGGCAGTTCTACCATCAGCCTCAGTTTCCTACCCTCAACCAGTTCCTTGCAAATCAGCCAAAGTCTTTCAGCTACTGTGTCGAGGCCACAGACGTCGACGATTGGCTCGTGGATATCAACAAGCATTTCGAATGCAGCAATGTCCGGCCTGAGGACTACGTCAAGTTCGCGTCTTTTCAGCTCAAGGATCAAGAAGCCGATTGGTTCCAGCAATACAAGGATTCCAGAGGAGGTCGAGTGATTACTTGGACTGATTTCTGTCGGGACTTTAAAGCTCACCACATTCCTACCAGTGTTGTTGAGAGCAAGCGTGAGGAGTTCCGCAATCTCAAGCAAGGCAACATGTCAGTGTACGAATACAACAAGCAGTTTCAGAAACTTGCTCGCTTCGCTAAACAAGATGTTCCTGATGAAAAGAGTATGATCTATCAATTCAGGGGTGGCCTTAGAGAGGATCTACAATTAGCTCTCGTTCTTGTTGAGCCTACTCAGTTTGATCAATTCTACAATATGGCACTCAAGCAAGAAGGTGCTCAGCTCAAGTGTGAGGCTTCAAAGAAGAGAATCAGGGATGCAGTTCAGTCTTCTTCTTCCTCTCAAGTGGCAGCAAAGCAGCAAAAGTTCTACCTTCCTCCTCCTCCGTTCCGTCAGCCTTACCAACAGAAGAACTCAGGTGGTCGTGGATCTTCCCACCCACCCAACCCAGTCTACCAGAACAAGTCTCAGCCTCAAGCTCCAAGGTCAAATGCTCCTTATCACCGTCCGCTCTCAGAGGTGACCTGCAACAAGTGTCAGCAAAAAGGTCACTATGCGAACAAATGCTTCAACCAAAGGCGCCTTCCGCCTCCTCCTCCTGTGAGATCTTCCAGCAATACAGTGGTCAAGCATAATCCGAAGCATGCAAAGGTGAACTTGATGAATGCAGCTCAGGCAGAGGATTCTTCAGATGTGATCATGGGTAACCTTCCAGTTAACTCTATTCCTGCAAAAGTCTTATTTGATACTGGTGCATCGCATTGTTTCATGTCAAGACCGTTTTTTGCCAAGCATGATTTCACTTCTTCTCATTTGGATAAACCCATGGCTGTCATTTCTCCGGGTAAACGGTTGAGCTCCAGTTTGGTGGTTCCGGATACCACAATCAAGATGGGCGACTATAGATTTCTGTCTTCTCCAATTTTTCTTGGTGACTGTGATATTGATCTTATTCTCGGGATGGACTGGCTTTCGCAGCACAAAGCTCAACTTGATTGTGCTGCCAGGCAAATTCAATTGACACACTCTTCTGAGGATGTTATCATCTATGCCGCTCGTGATGAAACCATTCGGTTGTTTTCTCTCAATGAGAAGGGCGAGCTACACGCAATCTCGCAAATTCCAGTCGTTTGTGAGTACCAAGATGTCTTTCCAGAAGAGCTTCCGGGTATGCCTCCGCATCGGCCAGTCGAATTCGTTATCGATCTTGAGCCTGGCACTGAACCCGTTTGCAAGCGTCCTTACAAGCTTGGATCGGAAGAATTGAAAGAATTGAAGAAACAGCTCGAAGAACAAGAGCGTCTGGGTTTGATCAGACCGAGTTCATCTCCATGGGGATGTGGAGTTCTTTTTGTCCAGAAGAAGGATGGCACGGACCGAGTTTGCGTCGATTACCGTCCATTGAACAAGAAGACAATCAAGAACAAGTATCCACTTCCCAACATCAATGAGCTATTCGAGCAACTCAAAGGTGCTAAAGTATTCTCCAAGCTTGACCTCCGTATGGGTTATCATCAGATTCGCATTCGTGAACAAGATATTCCCAAGACAGCATTCAGAACAAGCTATGGTTCTTATGAATATACTGTCATGTCTTTCGGCCTTGTCAATGCTCCTCCAACTTTCTCTCGAATGATGAACTTTATCTTCAATCCCTACACCAATGATTTCGTCTTGGTGTATCTCGATGATATTTTGGTCTTCTCCAAGAACAAGCAGGATCATGCCAAACATTTGCGATTGGTGCTCGACAAGCTCAGAGAGCATCAATTCTATGCGAAGTTTTCCAAATGTGAGTTCTGGCTTGATGAAGTTCTTTATCTTGGTCACATCATCTCCGCCAAGGGCATCACTGTTAATCCCGAGAAGGTGTCTTCAATTGTGAATTGGGAACCTCCTCAGAATGTCAAGCAGCTCCGCAGTTTTCTCGGTCTTGCAAGCTATTGCCGAAGATTCGTCGAGAACTTCTCTACGATTGCAAAGCCTCTTTCCAACCTCCTCCAGAAGCATGTCAAGTATGTCTGGACGCCTGAGTGTGACGTCGCTTTTAACACCCTCAAAGAGAAGCTAGTTACAGCTCCTGTCTTGACTCCTCCTGATGAATCCAAGCCATTCGAAGTATTCTGTGATGCTTCTCTTCAAGGTCTCGGTGCTGTGTTAATGCAAGAGAAGAAAGTTGTGCCCTATACCTCTCGTCAGTTGAAGCCCAACGAAAAGAACTACCCCACTCACGATCTTGAGTTGGCGGCAGTTGTCCATGCATTGATAACATGGAGACATCTCTTGTTGGGAAGGAAAGTGGACATTTTCACCGATCACAAGAGCCTCAAGTATATCTTCACTCAACCCAACCTCAACCTCAGGCAAACTCGATGGGTCGAAATGATTCAAGAGTACAATCCAAGTATTGAATATACTCCTGGCAAGGCGAATGTGATTGCAGATGCCTTGAGCAGAAAGGCTTATTGCAACAGTCTAATTCTCAAGCCCTTTCAACCGGACCTTTGTGAAGCTTTCCGCAAGCTGAATCTTCAAGTTGTTCCTCAAGGCTTTCTTGCCAACCTCATAGTCTCTCCTTCTTTGGAAGATCAAATTCGTGAGGCACAACTCCTGGATACCATGGTGAAGAAGGTGAAACGTGGTATTGACAAGGGCATTTCCAAATACAAGTGCTATCGCTTGGATGACAAAGATACTCTTTTCTTCGAGGATCGAATTGTGGTTCCTAAAGGCGATTTGAGAAAAGTCATTATGAATGAGGCACACAATTCCATCCTATCCATTCATCCTGGAAGTACGAAGATGTACCATGACCTCAAGCAGTCATATTGGTGGACTCGAATGAAGCGAGAAATTGCTCAATTCGTGAATGAATGTGATGTTTGCAGAAGGGTGAAAGCAGAACACCAAAGACCAGCTGGTCTCCTCCAACCTCTTGCTATTCCGGAATGGAAATTTTATCATATCGAGATGGACTTCATGACTGGTTTTCCTAAGTCCAAGCGTGGAAATGATGCTATCTTCGTTGTCATTGACAAGCTTACTAAAGTGGCTCATTTCCTTCCTATCAAAGAATCTATCACAGCAGCTCAGCTGGCAGAGCTATACACCTCCAGAATTGTCTCCTTGCACAGTATTCCACAATTGATCTCTTCAGACCGCGGAAGCATCTTCACTTCTAAGTTCTGGGACTCCTTTCAGAAGGCCATGGGCACCAACATTCGTTTCAGCACAGCTTTCCATCCTCAAGCAAGTGGCCAAGTCGAGCGAGTCAATCAAATCCTTGAAGATATGCTCAGGGCTTGTGTCATTTCTTTTGGCATGAAGTGGGAAGATTGTCTTCCATATGCCGAGTTCTCCTACAACAACAGCTTCCAAGCGAGTTCGGGCAAGGCCCCATTCGAAATTCTCTATGGCAGAAAGTGCCGTACTCCTCTCAATTGGTCCGAGACAGGTGAACGCCAACTTCTTGGCAACGACTTGATCACAGAAGCCTAAGAAATGTGCAAAAGTCATTCGTGAGAATCTCAAAGCCGCGCAATCGCGCCAGAAGGGCTATTATGATGACAAGCACCGTGATGTGGCTTTTGAAATCGGAGACCATGTCTACCTCCGCGTCTCTCCAATGAAAGGCACTCGTCGCTTCGGTATCAAAGGGAAGCTTGCCCCTATATACGTGGGTCCTTTCAAGATCATTGGCAAAAGAGGCGATCTCGCCTATCAACTTGAGCTTCCATCCAACTTTGCAAACGTGCACGATGTGTTTCACGTGTCACAGCTCCACAAGTGCTTCAAGATTCCTGAGCGCACTATCAACTTTGAAGAAATTGACCTCCAAGAAGATCTCTCTTATCATGAGCACCCCGTTGCTATTCTTGAAGAGACAGAGCGCAAGACTCGCAACAAGTCAATCAAATTCCTGAAAGTGAAGTGGTCACACCATTGCGACCGAGAAGCCACCTGGGAGCGCGAGGATCACTTCCGTTCCGAATATCCGGAGTTCTTTCAGTCCTAGATCTTGGGACGAGATCCTCTTGTAGTGGCGGAGTGTTGTAACACCCCGGATGTAACTTTCCATATTTGTAACTCCAACTCTTGCCATTTTCGGCTATGTGCTATGGTATTCCCTCCATGGTTGGGTTTTGTCTTTTATTTTGCATTTTGTTCATGTCATGCATCTCATATCATGTCATCATGTGCATCGCATTTTCATACGTGTTCGTCTCATGAATCCGAGCATTTTCCCCGTTGTCCGTTTTGCAATCCGGCACTCCTATGTTCCCCGGCGTCCTCTTTTACATTTTTTCCATGAGCGGGTATTAAACTTTCTCGGAATGGACCGAGCCTTGCCAAGTGGCCCTGGTATAGCACCGGTAGACCACCTATCAAGTTTCGGGTCATTTGGAGCTCGTTCGATACTCCAACGGTTAACCGGGTAACCGCAAAGGCCTCTTTTGGGTTGCAGCCCAACACCCCTCCAAAACAACCCAATAACCCATCTAAGTCACTTCCATGCTCTCCGTCGTCGGATCACGATCGTGTGGGCGAAAACCACACCTCATTTGGACACTCCTAGCTCCCTCTACCTATAAATATGTGCACCCCTCCTCCATTTCCGGACGAAACCCTAGTCTCCCCGCTTCCCTCGCGCCGCCGGACGAAATCCGGGCGGCCGGACACGTCCGCCCGCGCCGCCGGACGAATCGGGCGCCGCCACGTGGAGCCCCGCGCCCCACATCGCCGCCCCACCCGTCGAAGCCCGCCAGGCCCAAGGCCGGCCCCCGCGGCCCGCGCCTCCCGCGCCTCCGCCCGGCTCCCCCGAGCCCGCGGCTCTCCTCCGCCGCCCCGGTCGCCGGCCGCCGCCGCCGCCCTGCAGCGCGCCGCCCCGCCGCGCGCCCAGGCCGCCGGCGTCCTCCGCCTGCCGCCGGCGCCGCCCGGTCTCGCCTCCGACCGCACCCCCGCGCCCCGCGCCAGATCCGGCCACCCCGGCCCTGGATCCGGCGCCCCCAACTGCTCCGGCCGCTGCCTCTTCTTCCACTCCGGCGGGAGCTCCGGCCACGCCTCGGTTCGCATGCCACAGGAACCCTAGGTTGACTTTCCCCGACCCCCCGAATTCCACCAAGTCTTTTCCTGTCATTATATTGTTGCATTTTCATCGCATCACAACTTTGCATCCGTGGCTCCGTTTTGGGCGTGTAGCATATCAAATTGTTCGTCTCGATGAGTACATCATTTATTCTCATTGCACCATTTTCATTTGAGCTCATCTTGATGCCCGAAATGCTGTTGGAAGAGGGCTATGTGATATTAGTTTCTGTTTCTTAACAGAACTTGCACTTTTGTCATTTTTGCCATGATTAATGTGTGCACCTTATGAACTTGAGCCCTACATATGTCTTGATCTATGCCATGCTATCTTTCCAGGAGTGTATGCCATGTATTTTTGTGATCAATGTGGTGACTAGCACAAGCATGCAAACTAGGGATGATAATGTTGTTGATTTCAGAACTTAGTGTTTTCACTAAGTCATGTCCTGCTGTTATTTTTATGCCATATGTTCATGTTGTTACAGAGAGATCTATGCCCTTTTTGAGCATGATCAGTAAGGGTGTTTTGAACATATGGATGTGCTCTATCCATCCATGCCTTTGTTGGCATTTATGTAGTATTCTAGCATGTCATTTTCGTGCTCTACTTTTGCTTCAAAATGTTTCCTGGCAGATTGTTTACATGAGATTCAATTTTCACAAGGTTGTTGTAGTTGATCCGTGTATGCTATGATGTTGTTCTTGCCATGTATAGATTCTATGCCATGTCTTCTTGATGGGTGTATGCTTAGTTTATCATGAGATGCTCTGTAGTGAGTGCATTGAGCTCACGAACATGCCTACTTGTTATCTGTTTTTGCCATGTCTAGTTTTTCTGATAAGTCTGAGATCTGTAATGAAACTTGCTATGTTTACATGGGTGCCATCATTTCTTATGCTCCTTTTTGGCTTATGGTCAGTAAGGGACTTTTGATCTATGCTTTGAGTAGAATCTTGTCATGCCTTGTTTTGCTATTATAAGTTCCTGTAGCTTGTTGTTTGCTTGCTCTAAACATGCCTTCCTGATGTTAATTTCTGGCATGCTAGTATTTTTCACTAAGTCTGTGAACCTGATATTTTTTGCACTTTCACCATGCTTGTTTGAGCCTGTTATGATGTGATTTAGCCGTTGCTCAATGTTCCTCTTTTGTTAAGCATCTCCTGTAGATCACTGTCATATGCTTTGTTTTTATGTTGGAGTGTTGTAGCATAGTTTCTTGTTGCATGCTAAGTAGCATCGTGCTGTTAAACGCAGATTCGCGTCATTCTTGTTTTGCTTGTCATTTGCAAACCGTGCATCCGATTCCGGTGATCTTTATATCGATTTCAACCGAAATCATCTCATCTTTCCAGCGGCATACTTGGTTTGCCAAGTTGATGCCTTGTCCATCATTTTCCTTCCGGAGCACACATATGCATTGCATATCACATCTCGCATAGCATGTCATGTATTGCATCATATTGCTTGCGCATTGCTCCTTGTTTGATTGTTGTTCCATTGCTTGTGTTCTTTCTTTGGGTAGAGCCGGGAGACGAGTACGTGAACGAGGAACCTGTTGAGAACGCCTACGAGGATCAAGCCTTCGACAACTCTGAGAACCTTGCAGGCAAGATGACCATACCTTCGATATCACTTCTATCTTTGCTTGCTAGATGCTCGCTCTTTTGCTAAGCCTATGCTGCGATACCTACCACTTGCTATATCATGCCACCCATATTGCCATGTCAAACCTCTAACCATCCTGTCCTAGCAAACCGTTGTTTGGCTATGTCACTGCTTTTGCTCAGCCCCTCTTATAGCGTTGCTAGTTGCAGGTGAAGATGAAGTTTGTTCCTGGTCGGAACATGGATATTTTGGGATATCACAATATCTATTGTTTTAATTAATGCACCTTATATACTTGGTAAAGGGTGGAAGGCTCGGCCTTATGCCTGGTGTTTTGTTCCACTCTTGCCACCCTAGTTTCCGTCATACCGGTGTTATGTTCCTTGATTTTGTGTTCCTTACGCGGTTGGGTGATTTATGGGACCCCCGTGACAGTTCGCTTTGAATAAAACTCTTCCAGCAAGGCCCAACCTTGGTTTTACCATTTGCCACCTACACCCCTTTTTCCCTTGGGTTTTCGCGAGCCCGAGGGTCATCTTTATTTTAGCCCCCCCCGGGCCAGTGCTCCTTCGAGTGTTGGTCCGAACCGAGCAACCTGCGGGGCCACCACGGGGAAACTCGAGGCCTGGTTTTACTTGTAGCTTGACTTACCCGGATGTGCCCTGAGAACGAGATATGTGCAGCTCCTATCGGGATTTGTCGGCACAATCGGGCGGCTTTGCTGGTCTAGTTTTACCATTGTCGAAATGTCATGCGAACCGGGATTCCGAGACTGATCGGGTCTTCCCGGGAGAAGGTTTATCCTTCGTTGACCGTGAGAGCTTATGATGGGCTAAGTTGGGACACCCCTGCAGGGTATTATCTTTCGAAAGCCGTGCCCGCGGTTATGAGGCAGATGGGAATTTGTTAATGTCCGGTTGTAGAAAACCCGAAGTTGACCTTAATTAAAATACATCAACCGCGTGTGTAACCGTGATGGTCTCTTCTCGGCGGAGTCCGGGAAGTGAACACGGTGTTGGAGTTATGTTTGACGTAAGTAGTTTCAGGATCACTTCTTGATCGCTACTAGCTTCACGACCATGCCTTGCTTCTCTTCTCGCTCTCTTTTGCGAATGTAGCCACCATAAATGCTAGTCGCTTGCTGCAGCTTCACCTCACAACTCTGACCTACCTATAAGCTTAAATAGTCTTGATCTCGCGGGTGTGAGATTGCTGAGTCCCCGTGACTCACAGATTCTACCAAAACAGATGCAGGTACCGATGATACCAGCGCAGAGGGCGCAACTGAGCTGAAGTGGGAATTTGATGAGGCCCTTGGTCGTTACTATGTTTCATTTCCAGACGATCAGTAGTGGAGCCCAGTTGGGACGATCGGGGATCTGTGTTGCATTTGGGGTAGTCTTCTTTTATTTTGGATCCGAAGTCGGACCTTGAGTGTAAACTGAATGATGGATGTTTATTTATGTATTGTGTGAAGTGGCGACTGTAAGCCAACTATGTATCTCTTTCCCTTATGTATTACATGGGTTGTGTGAAGATTACCTCACTTGCGACATTGCTTTCAATGCGGTTATGCCTCTAAGTCGTGCTTCGACACGTGGGAGATATAGCCGTATCGAGGGCGTCATAGCTTTCTCTCCGGGTTGTTGAGTTATGTGACTTAAATCGTCTACATCCGGAGCTCGGACATAGGTCCCTTGAAAATTTGCCCGAAAAGCATCCTCGAGCTCTTCCCAACTTCCAATGGTGTTTTCGGGGAGGCTTTTGAGCCAATGTCGGGCTGGCCCTTTGAGCTTGAGGGGTAAGTATTTTATGGCGTGGAGGTCATCTTCTCTAGCCATGTGTATGTGGAGGATGTAATCCTCAATCCAGACTCCAGGGTCTGTTGTTCCGTCGTATGCCTCTATGTTTACGGGCTTGAATCCCGCTGGAAATTCATAATCCAGAACCTCATCGGTGAAACATAGGGGATGTGCGGCACCCCTATATTTAGGTGTACCATAATATTCGGATACTTGACGTGTTGCATTGCTTACTACAGCTTGCTTTCTTGGCCCGTAGATAGATCTAATTGGGCCATCTTTTTGATGCGAATCCGTGTGCGGATCGCGTGCCGGCTTGTGTGCGGTGCCGTTTGACGCTCTATGTTTGCCATGGGGTCATCTATCTGACCAGGTGGTCTCCTTGTTCTTTGATTGCGGGGGCTATACGGCCTCCTTATCAAATTCGGGCAGTAGTTTTCGCTTTGGGTAGCTCTTTGTTCGGCGACTGTCGCCGTATTTGTCTGCGGTGTTGAGTACTTTGCTCCATCTGATTTTGAGCGCATCTTCCGCTGTTTTGAGCTTCTGCTTCTGCTTTTTCAGGCTACGCGCAGTGGCGACGAGCCTTTTGAGGAGGTTCTTCTGCTCCAGTAACTTGTCCGGCGTGAGATCGTCCGGACTCTTATCTTCGCCGGGGACGGGTTGTTTATCCAGATTGTCCCGTTCGGACGGTCGCTCGATAGCATGTTCGTCGTCCACCGGTTCGCCCTGCTCTATGGCTGGGTCTGTATGGCTACTGTCTTTGTCGAGGCGGGATTTTGAGCGGCGCTTACGTTGCCGTTTTGACTGCTTTTCGAGGGAATGATCCCTCGTGACGTCCCATTGTTCCTCGTCATCGCTTCCTTTAGGTGTGTCCACCATGTATACATCGTGAGATGGGGTGGCTGTCCAGTGCCCTATAGGTGCTGGTTCATGTTGGTCTCCTACATCGTCGTCCATACCGTCGATGTCTTCGGAGTCGAAGTCGAGCACGTCGTTTAAACTTTCGACAGTGGCTACGAAGTGGGTGGTGGGTGGGAGTCAAATTTCTTCGTCGTACGCATCCCAACCTTGCTGACCATAATCCGGCCAGGGCTCTCCTGATAGAGAGAGAGACTTTAGTGAAATCAGGATGTCGCCAAAGGGCGAGTGCTGAAAGCTGTCTGCGGCAGCGAACTCCATGATCATCGCCCAATCGGATTCGATTGGCAGGGGCGCGGAGGGTTCGGAGTCCAGAAAGGAGTCCGGCACCTTGGAGTCACGAGCTTCGCAAAGGACAAGGTTAGTGTTCGGCTCAATCGCTGTAGAGATAGCAGCCCCCGAGGCGACGTCCAGCCACCCGTCCTCGATCGGTGCAGTCGGCTCCGAGCTAAGGGTTGGAGCGGACACTTGTGCGGCCTCCAGGGCACTGTCCGGCGGCAGAGCTAGATCATGCCCATCGTGAAGTGCGGCGCGCTTGGCTGTGGCTCGAACCCGTCGAAGATCAAGTCTCCGCGGACGCCAGCCGTATAGTTCAAACTTCCAAATCTGACCTGATGGCCAGGGGCGTAGCTTTCAATCTGCTCCAGATGGCCAAGCAAATTGGCCCGCAGTGCAAAGCCGCCGAATACGAAGATCTGTCCGGGGAGAAAAGTCTCACCCTGGACCGCATCGTTGTTGATGATCGGAGGAGCCATCGGGCCTAAAGATGATGACACAGAGGAACTCTCAATGAAAGCACCAATGTCGGTGTCAAAACCGGCGGGTCTCGGGTAGGGGGTCCCGAACTGTGCGTCTAGGCAGATGGTAACAGGAGACAAGGGACATGATGTTTTTACCCAGGTTCAGGCCCTCTCGATGGAGGTAAAACCCTACTCCTGCTTGATTGGTATTGATGATATGGGTAGTACAAGAGTAGATCTACCACGAGATCAGAGAGGCTAAACCCTAGAAGCTAGCCTATGGTATGATTGTTGTTCGTCCTATGGACTAAAACCCTCCGGTTTATATAGGCACCAAAGAGGGTTAGGGTTACACATAGTCTGTTACAATGGTAGGAGATCTACATATCCGTATTGCCAAGCTTGCCTTCCACACCAAGGAAAGTCCCATCCGGACACGGGACGAAGTCTTCAATCTTGTATCTTCATAGTCCAGGAGTCCGGCCAAAGATGATAGTTCGGCTATCTGGACACCCCCTAGTTCGGGACTCCCTCACTGGGTATTACAGAAAGTTCATTCGCCACTTTGGGATTATTGCCAAACCAATGACTAACCTGCTACGAAAAGGTGTTGTATTCGTTTGGACCAGTGTCGAGGACACATCTTTTCAAACGCTGAAACAAGCTTTAGTTACTGCTCCGGTTTTGGCACCTCCCAATTTTCAGAAACCTTTTACTATCGAGACAAATGCTAGTGACTGTGGAATTGGTGTTGTGTTGTCACAAGATGGACATCCTATAGCTTTTGTCAGTAGGGCTCTGGGTCCCAAGAATCAGACACTGTCAGTAAACGAAAAGGAGTTTTTGGCAATTCTGCTGGCAGTGGAACAGTGGCGTTCATACCTGCAACTAAAAGAGTTTCATATCATTACTGACCAGAAGGCTTTAGTCAGTTTAACAGAGCAGCGTTTGCATGTGTCAGGAGATTGTTATGCTCTATCAGCAATTCTGCCAGCTTGGGTACAGGAAATAATGGATAGCTATACCTCAGACCCTCATGCTACAGCGATCTTGCAGAAGTTAGCAGTTGATCTAGCAACTGTTCCTAATTTTACATTGCAAGGGGGACTCCTTTGTTTCAAGAAACGACTCTGGATTGGATCAAATGAACAGCTGCAACGTAAAATCATCAACAGTTTGCATGCTAGTTCAGCTGGGGGGTCATTCAGGCTTTCCTGTTACTTATCACAGGATTTCTCAAGTTCCAATGGAAGAAAATGAAGCAAATGGTCAAGGTGGTGCTGCAACAGTGTCAGGTTTGCCAACTCGCTAAACCTGACAGAGTACCCTACCCAGGTCTGTTACAACCATTGCCAATACCCTCACAACCATGGGAAATGATGACAATGGATTTCATCGAGGGTGTGCCAGTTTCATAGCATCACAATTGCATTCTAGTGGTTATTGACAAACTGACTAAGTGTGGGCATTTCATCACTCTCAAACACCCCTACACAGCAGCCATAGTTGCCGAATCATTTCTGGACCGTGTGTACCGTCTCCATGGTCTTCCTGTGTCCTTGGTTTCCGATCGTGATCCTGTTTTCACCAGTACATTCTGGAAAGAGGTGTGCAATAGAACAGGGATTAAACTGTGTATGAGTTCTGGTCAACATCCATAAACTGATGGACAAACAGAATGTGTGAATCAACAAGTCGAAGGATATCTCAGATGTTTCATCAGTGCACACCCACATCGTTGGTTCAGCTGGCTTCCTCTCTGTGAACTATGGTATAACACAAATTGGCACTCTTCGACAGGCCGAACTCCATTTGAACTGGTATATGGGCACCCTCCCCGTTACTTGGGCCTTTCTCCTGTGGATGCTATAGGCAGTTCAGACATTCATCAGTGGCTGCATGATAGGCATGTGATCATGGAATCAATCAAGCAGCACTTGCTGCATACACAACAACGAATGAAGAGTCAGACTGATAAACACCGAACAGAGAGACACTTTGAAGTGGGGACACAGTTTTTCTCAAAATGCAGCCGTACATTCAGTCTTCCATTGCTCCGCGGGCAAATCACAAGCTTGCTTTCAAATACTTTGGGCCCTTCGAAATCTTGGCTCGGGTTGGTACAGTGGCGTACAAGCTGGCATTACCGGACAACTGCAGAGTGCATCCAGTTTTTCATGTCTCCTTACTCAAGCGCCATGTTAAGCCAGACCAGCAGGTATTACCAGTTCTGCCTTCGACAGCATCTCACCTGCAGGTACCTGTTGGCTTCCTCAATCGTCGACTGGTTTCGCGCGGAAACAAGACGGTAACTCAAGTAATGGTCAAATGGAGCCACTCTCCGGCGTCATTGGCAACCTGGGAAGACCAAGACGTGCTGAAGCAATAGTTCCCACGCGCTCCGGCTTGGGGGCAAGCCGTTTCCTCTCAAGGGGGGATTGTCAGCAGCGCTGAGGAGGAAGCAGCAACAAGACATGAAGAGCTATAGGAGAAACCGGCAAGAGCGGAACAGGCCAGGCCCAAGAGGAGAGCGCAGGCTCCTGCAAGACTGCGTGGCCCAGAGTGTGTCAGGACCCCGACTCAAAGCCACACCGATCTAGCATGTAACACCTCATATCACTTTGCGGCCTCACGCACGGTATTCCAACGGGTGTCGCCTTACCTTGCCCGGGACCGTTTGCGCCTTTTGGCACACGTATATGATAGTGTCGCTAGCATCCATATGACAAGGAGCCCGGGCTGACATGGCTAGTCGTGAACCCAAAGTGGCACTAACTTACAGGGACAGGCATACATGACCCAGCAACGAACGTGTCGGTCATCAGCGAGTGAATCCGGGTTGTAGCAACTGGGCTAGCAGGACTCCGATAAACCGGGCTGTAGCAGGCTAACAGGACTCTGGTAGACACCACGTGACATTTCCCCAAAGGGATAGACACAGGAACGAAGGACACATGCTGGCCAGCCTAAGTGTTCCAGAGTAATAGCAAGCTACCAATGCTCAATGGAAGCACTAGGAGACATTTCCCGGTAAGAGAGGCTACCAAGGATAAACAACTAGATAGTCAGATCCCACACATACCAAGCATTTCAATAACATGCACACAATATGCTCGATATGTGCAAATACAACATGGCATCACAACATGACTCTACAATTCAAGTATTTACTCAATAGGCTCCGAGGAGCGAGATATTACAAACATGGGTCTCATAACCCAACATTCAGAGCATACAAGTCAAAGCACAAGCGGAAGCTTAACATGTCTGAGTACAAACATCTACAAATGAAAAAGGCTGAGAAGCCTGACTATCTACCAGATCCTGCCGAGGGCACAAGATCGTAGCTGAGGTAACAAGCTAAACATCGAAGTCCACACGGAACTACTAGCGAGACTGAAGTCTCTCTGCAAAACATAAAATAGGAAAACGTGAGTACAAATGTACCCAGCAAGACTTACATCAGAACTATCTAGATATGCAACATTATCAACAAAGGGGATGGTGGGGTTTAACTGCAGCAATGCTAGCTTTGACTCGGTGGCTATCCTGAACTACGACTGCAAGTAACTCTTTTGAGGTGGCGCACACGAGTCGACATATTCACCATATCAATACACCACTATGGATCCGCTCCCGTCTCCCTACGAGATCGCCATCCATAGCACTCACGCTTATCTTGTGCATTTTAAAGTATCCATTTTCACTTGTCTATGAACTGTATAGGCAACCCAGAGGTCCTTTACCGCAGATGCGGCTATTCGAATAGATGATGTTAACCCTGCAGGGGTGTACTTCTTCACACATGCTCTTGCCACTTACCGCCATGTACACGTCATGTATCTCGGCAACCTTCAAGCAGAAGCCTGCGAGGGTGTCGGCCACGGCCTACCTAAACACTCAAGTCTCTAGTCCAGGTTTATTGCCTATTCAGGTTCCATCCGCAGGGAGTTCGGCCGAAGTTTCCACATACGGCCCCAAACGATGTGAGCAGGGTTCCCGAGACACCAAACGAGCGCCCGGTACACCGTGCCATGTGCCTACCGCATCACAGCCCACCCCTCGGGTCAGCGCTGCGGACGGCCTCCAGCATAGTACAAACACCAGAAACTACTTGCAACTCCTGGACAGAGGACAAGGGTGATTAAGAAGCCGAGAGGGTCAATTAAGGATCCCAATGAGTGGTAGTAGTTGTTCATGGATCACAAACACATAACTCAGTTCCTGAGGACGGCTTCAATGAGACAACCCACCATGTACTCCTACATGGCCTCTCACCACTACCTTTACCAAATCGTGTTCACACACTTAGCTCACACAGTAGGACATGTTCATCACTATTCCAATTTATCCCTGATGAATCAGTCCTGACACAACTCTAAGCATAGCAGGCATGACAAACAAGCATGAATGAGTGGGCACATCAGGGCTCAAAAAACTCCTACTCATGCTAGTGGGTTTCATCTATTTACTGTGGCAATGACAGGTCATGCAGAGGAAAGGGGTTCAACTACCGCAACAAGTAGCAGATGAATCGTTGTTGTCCTAATGCAGTAAAAGAGAGCAGAAGCGAGAGAGTGGGATTGTATCGGAATGAACAAGGGGGTTTTGCTTGCCTGGCACTTCTGAAGATAGTATAGTTTTTCATCGGTGTCATCGAACTCATCGTCGGTACGTCGTCTACTGAGAGGGGACAAACACTGGCAAATAGAGAAGGAACACAATCAATGCAATGCACAATATGATGCATGATCATGACATGGCAATATGAGTGTGTTGGCCTAATGCAACTACAACAAGATGGGTTGAGTTATTTTGAACCCAAGGTTCAAGCTCAAACTCAAACTATGAATTTATAAAGTGCATTAACATGTTTTGATATAAACAGCAGGTTTAAGTTGCTTTAACATGCATGAAACCAGTACAGACGGATAGATTGGATTTTTCTGATCATTTTTCATATATAATTTGTTTCATTTGGAGTTACGGTTGATTTTATATGATTTTTAGAAGTTTTGGATATTTTCTGAAATAAATAAATCATTTCTGATTTATTTAAAACTCCAGAAAACATTTACTGTGTCAGCATGACGACAGCAAGACGTCAACAGGTCAACATTGCCAGCCAGGTCAAACCTGACGGCTGGGACCCACGGGTCAGTGTAACAGGGCTGGTTTGGGTGGATGACAGGTGGGACCAGTCAACGCTGACTTGTGCAAAGTCAAAGCTGATACGTGGGGTCTAGAGGATTAGCACTAATCTAAACAGATAATTTAGACTAACCTAATTAGGCTCAGGGGCCCACACGTCAGTGGCTCGAGAGGGCTGATTAGCAGGCTCATTAGCAGCTAATGACGTTGCCTCGGCAGCGTCACCGGACTTATGCCGGCGGCGACCAAAACGCGGTGGAGGCACACTGGAGCGGCTCGGGTTTCACCTATAGGCCGCGGTTTGAGCCGCGGTTGGTCTCTACGGCGAGCTGAAGCTTGCGGTCATCTAATGGAGCAAGCAGGGGGCGCTGTGGTGGTCTGTGGTGACGGCAGCAGTGAGCTAGGCGGCGGCCGGAGTTCGGGCAACAACGATGTGGGCGGTGCGGGGCACGGGAGGAGCCATGGACGGTCGTCTTCGACTCGCAGGAGTGCGGTGAGTGCAGCGGTGAGCTCAAACGTGAGCTTGCGCGGTCGTAGCTACGATGGCGACATGGCAGGTGGCGGGGAGCTTCGGCTCTGGTGAGAACGAGGGATACAAGGCACAATCGAGGCGGGGAAGAGAGGGTTTCGAAGCGGTAGCTCACATAGAATTGAACGGAGGCCTCGGCGAGCTCGGGGAGGGGCCGGAGCAAGCAAGGCGGCGATGGCAATCTCGGCGGACCGAGGTTGAAGAAGACGGCATGGTCGGCGTTCGAGGGTGTCCGGCAGGGCGTGGCTCGGTGAGGGGGTCGAGGACGAAGTCGCGGAGCTTCTGGGCACGTCCGTGAGGCGTGGGGTGGCCGGTGGCCGCGGGAACGGCGAGCGGCGCGACGGGCGTGTTCGGGCGGCTGCGCGTGAGAGAGACAGAGGAGGGGAGAAGCACGGGGAGAGGTTGAGGAGATTCCATGGGGGTGTGTGGCGTCGTCTGGAGTCGTCCAGGGCGTTGGCAGAAGCAGGAGGTGGCCATCGGTGGCCGCGCGCGTGCTAGCGCACCGCGGGCACACGCCTGTGCGTACTGGCGCGAGGAGGAATGCGGCAAAGGGGGTTGAAGTGGTGGACTGGGCCAGTTGGCTTGGCCGCCAGCTGGGCCGGCCAGGTGGGCTGCACGGATGAGGCCAGGTACTAACTCTCTCTCTCTCTTTTCCTGTTTTTCTTTTTCTATTTCTTTTCCTCTGTTCTGATTTAGTTTAGCCACTAAATCATTTTAATAAATTATGTAGGTTATTATATGGCTTGCTAAAATATACACAAAGCCACTCACAAACTTCCAGAATTATTGGAGTTATATTTAATATATATTAAATATAAATCGAAAGCAAATAATTATTGGATTAATTCAAATGGCCAAAATAAATGTTTCTGAGCTCCTAATAATATTGGTTTGAATTTTACCTCTTGCCGATATTTTTATAGAACAATAGGAACATTTTCTAGGACTCATTTGAGAAGATTTTAAAGTTGGTTATTTTTGAACCGATTTCTGAGGGTTTCAACAAACCTCAATTCAACTTTCAGAAATTTTAGACATGATGCATGAGTGCAATTGCAACTATTTTACTCAGGTATTCTAGGGCTGTGACAACTCACCCCCACTAAACAAGAATCTTGTCCCGAGATTCCAGCGTAGGGTAAGATGAAGGGCGAACGCAAACTAACACAATCTTCATGATCCAGGTTGCACTTCATAAGAACGTTGATTCGGTCACCATCATTGACTCGATGTCTTCCTTTGTGAACTCCAACTAACATGACGAGGAGAGGAAAGGAAAAACTCTAGAAGAATCGATCTTCTCGAAGATTGAACAACTCAGGATCAACTCATGGGATGAGACACTGATACATCTCTCGAGCTGAGACACGAAGCATACATCTGAAGGAATGGAGCGAGACAGATGACGAGGGTTCACTAGGTAAACAACAATTCCACCCTTAAGGAGGTGGTGATCGGTTGTCAACGTAGCGAGGAGTTGAGTTTCCATGACACTGTTACGAGACATCTTAGAGGAGGTGACTCGTAGAATTGTTACCTTAAGTGGCAAAAAGAATTACTTTTGATTCAAAGGTCATTGAAACTCTTTAAACTACCTTAAGGCAAATCATAATCGATCATTTGAAGGAGTCTGGATGAATGACATACCCGGACTAGTATGGATGATGTGGATTACCTTGTTGAAGACAACACAAGGATGATTTTGATTATCATCGGAAATGGATGGAATCCATGGTAGGACCACTTTAAAAGATGATCCTGGACAACAACTGTTGAGAAGGACAACTCATGGGAAATTGACACGACGGGGTGCAGGCTGGGAACAAAATGTAAATGTTGGGAATGTTCCAACCATCATATCTGCCTGAGATTCAGATCTGGTTAGAAACAGGATACTTCAAACTCAACATGTCTGAAAAGAAAAGTTGTAACACAAATCGACGAGATGACGTTGCAAGATTCTCGGGAAATGAACTACGATAGTAGGCTCCAAAACAAGAGTTGGTTCTCCTACAAACATGTGAACACGTTGTCCCGGACAAGCATGATCACATGGTAGTCTTACAACGAAACACTACCGAGTTCTGGCTGGGAACCATCATCGAGGATAACGAAATCTTATACAAATCTGTCTGGTACCTTCAGGATTAGCACTTAGAACTTATTATCCTTGAACAAATCAATCAGTGGCTTGGTGTGCTAGGAATACATATAGAATGAAGATGATTAGTCTATCATACCACAGAATACTTCGCACGTATGCATGACTGATTTGGAATGATTCCAAAGGAAGCAACATTGACTTTCTCGAATTCACGACGGCAACTAGCATCAGATGCACATGAACTGGAGAGAGTCACTTCTTACATCCGAACATATGCTTCATGACCTAGCATAAAGAGATGCTTTCAAAAGTTTCCAACACTAGCTTAATGTTCAACATGAATCATGGAGGAGATAAGGATGTTGTCGATGGGCTCAACAACAATTCATCCAGGTTTCCATATAATTGGAGTTCCACAATTATGTGAACAAGGTGATAGCATTGGTCAGATCCAAAGGGTATAATGGTGTATGCTCGAGGAATCAACCACGAGTAAGACAACATTACGAATATCGTTGGTTCTGATTTGACTTGACAATAGCCCATGCTCAAATCAAAGATTGTTTAAGATAATAGATCCAACAACTGATCACAGGGACCAATCGATGAAGATATCATCTTTCTTCAACATACACACACACACAAAGATATCCCTTAAAATGAACTAAGTTGGCAAGCTTTTATCTTCCAACTCTCCAAGTTGTTGTTTAGCTTAACCAACTAGCTCGGGGTATCCGACACAGATTCTTGGAGAAGGGGTGGTTCATAGAGAAACCAACTTGATCACGAGCTTAACATAGTGGTCAGGTGAAAACCTGGTGATACTTTCGAGAAGACATTCAGAAAATCACGAACCACCGACATGTTACTAAGATCTAGAACAATCTTGCTTTTCAGGGCAAGACGATATGATCAACAGAGCGAGGGATTGACACAATCCTAACTCATTGATCGGAGGGTGCCCTGGAAATATTGACTAGGTAGCACGATCAATCTTAGAATGATGATTCCATAACCAACACACTAAGAATGAGATTTTCGTCCATTAACCACTAAGCAACATGGTTGCTAGGGGTATTGATTTCACACATCATGATTCACTTGTCGGTGTTCCGGTTACAATAACACGGGGACCGAGAAATGAATAATGATGGCGAGAAGTATCACTGCGTCAAGAATTCATAAGAGCTGGTGCAATTCTCATGAAAATCCTGACATAAAGGGGGTAATACTCCAGGGTAGAACAGAATCAAAAGTTGGATTGGCATTTTGATCTACGGAATACAACTACTTTGACCCAATCCTGGAAATGGAAGAGGTACTGGAGTTTGTTTCTCGTAGTCATTCCGGAATAGAATGGCTTGACGGACCACAAGAGTAATAGGCATCGATGAACGAATGCACGCATACCCTTGACTATCAGTTGATAGACGAAGGTCAAAAGACAACTAAAGAGGGATAACTCAAAGGAACATACGATTTTCTGAGCTGTGGATGCACAGATTAGTATGTCGAGCAAAGCTCAACATATTTCTTCCGGACAACCCATGCGGAGAAGGTAGGACTGGCAGAGTTGCGATATAGAATGGATAACTCATCGAGAGCACTCTTGTTGTGATCTCTTGGTTCAAGGAACTTCTTCCATAAGCGGTTCATAGTATTTGGAAGAAGGAAATACCATGGACCTCGAGGACTAACACAAAGGTTACTAATAACCTAAAGGAACTAGCAAACACTATCAACATGAAGTAAGTAGGGTGAATCTCGGGTTCAAGAACCCAAGAGTAGAATACCTACTACTAATTAGCATCACGGGATGCTTTCATGGATGACGGCCAGAATCATCACACTGGGAACACAATCCATGGCTAACTTACTAGGTTATACTCTATGACACCTATGGTCATAATAATAATAGCTCCAACCTATAGATCGAGGCAATGAAGTACCTCAACACACTAGTTAGTGTGGTTGATCTGGCACAAAGGAACTTCGGAACGGTAAGAAGGAATTTGCAAATGCATCAGACTGTTTGGAAACCTAGGATGACTCGGACAGCATAACAACTGTAAATGCTCAAAGGATTTGAGACATCCTACAAAATGGTGGCATAGCCACTCGATCATCACAATATCAAGATTCTGAGGCTAGCTACGAACATACAGATTAAAGCAGGAACTGAACTGAAGCTTAGAACCATCAATCCTATAAGTCTATGGATTAGTAACACGTGATCCTGATAGAAAGAAGAGAAGGCCTAGTTCCTTAACCCCGTAGGAAAGATGAGATGACTCGGATCAGAAGGCATAAGGTATAAGGAGTAAAAAGAGCCTTACGTTCCCATCCCACAATCAATTCCCTTATATAACTAAACAATTTGTAGACTCAACTTCGACCAGTTTGGCTTGGTAATCCTATAGGCAGTCAGGCTCTGATACCAAAGCTGTCAGGACCCCGACTCAAAGCCACATTGATCTAGCATGTAACACCTCATATCACTTTGCGGCCTCACACACGGTATTCCCACGGGTGTCGCCTTACCTTGCCCGGGACCGTTTGCGCCTTTTGGCACACGTATATGATAGTGTCGCTAGCATCCATATGACAAGGAGCCCGGGCTGACATGGCTAGTCGTGAACCCAAAGTGGCACTAACTTACAGGGACATGCATACATGACCCAACAATGAACTTGTCGGTCATCAGTGAATGAATCCAGGCTGTAGCAACTGGGCTAGCAGGACTCCGGTAAACTGGGCTGTAGCAGGCTAACAGGACTCCGGTAGACACCGCGTGACATTTCCCCGAAGGGACAGACACAGGAACGAAGAAGGACACATGCCAACCAGCCTAAGTGTTCCGGAGCAGTAGCAAGCTACCAAGGCTCAGTGGAAGCACTAGGAGACATTTCCCGGTAAGAGAGGCTACCAAGGATAAACAACTAGATAGTTAGATCCCACACATACCAAGCATTTCAATAACATGCACACAATATGCTCGATATGTGCAAATACAATATGGCATCACAACATGACTCTACAACTCAAGTATTTACTCAATATGCTCCGAGGAGCGAGATATTACAAACATGGGTCTCATGACCCAACATTCAGAGCATACAAGTCAAAGCACAAGCGGAAGCTTAACATGTCTGAGTACAGACATCTACAAATGAAAAAGGCTGAGAAGCCTGACTGTCTACCAGATCCTGCCGAGGGCACAAGATCGTAGCTGAGGTAACAAGCTAAACGTCGAAGTCCACACGGAACTACTAGCGAGACTGAAGTCTCTCTGCAAAACATAAATAGGCAAACGTGAGTACAAATGTACCCAGCAAGACTTACATCAGAACTATCAACATATGCATCATTATCAACAAAGGGGATGGTGGGGTTTAACTGCAGCAATGCCAGCTTTGACTCGGTGGCTATCCTGAACTATGACTGCAAGTAACTCTTTTGAGGTGGCGCACACGAGTCCACATATTCACGATATCAATACACCACTATGGACCCGCTCCCGTCTCCCTACGAGATTGCCATCCATAGCACTCACGCTTATCTTGCGCATTTTAAAGTATCCACTTTCACTTGTCTATGAACTGTATAGGCAACCCAAAGGTCCTTTACCGCGGACGCGGCTATTCGCATAGATGATGTTAACCCTGCAGGGGTGTACTTCTTCACACACCCTCTCGCCACTTACCGCCATGTACACGTCATGTATCTCGGCAACCTTCAAGCGGAAGCCTGGCGAGGGTGTTGGCCACGGCCTACCTAAACACTCAAGTCTCTAGTCTAGGTTTATCGCCTATTCAGGTTCCATCCGCAGGGAGTCCGGTCGAAGTTTCCACATACGGCCCCGAACGATGTGAGCAGGGTTCCCGAGACACCAAACGGGCGCCCGGTACACCATGCCACGTGCCTACCGCATCACAGCCCACCCCTCGGGTCAGCGCTGCGCATGGCCTCCAGCATACTACAAACACCAGAAACTACTTGCAACTCCTGGACAGAGGACAAGGGTGATTAAGAAGCCGAGAGGGTCAATTAAGGATCCCAATGAGTGGTAGTAGCTGTTCATGGATCACAAACACAGAACTCAGGTCCTGAGGACGGCTTCAATGAGACAACCCACCATGTACTCCTACATGGCCTCTCACCGCTACCTTTACCAAATCGTGTTCACACACTTAGCTCACGCAGTAGGACATGTTCATCGTTGTTCCAATTCATCCCCGATGAATCAGACCTGACACAACTCTAAGCATAACAGGCATGACAAACAAGCATGAATGAGTAGGCACATCAGGGCTCAAACAACTCCTACTCGTGCTAGTGGGTTTCATCTATTTACTGTGTCAATGATAGGTCATGCAGAGGAAAGGGGTTCAATTACCGCAGCAAGTAGCAGATGAATCGTTGTTGTCCTAATGCAGTAAAATAGAGTAGAAGCGAGATAGTGGGATTGTATCAGAATGAACAAGGGGGTTTTGCTTCCCTGGCACTTCTGAAGATAGTATAGTTCTTCATCGGTGTCATCGAACTCATCATCGGTACATCGTCTGCTGAGAGGGGACAAACACTGACAAACAGAGAAGGAACACAATCAATGCAATGCACAATATGATGCATGATCATGACATGGCAATATGAGTGTGTTGGCCTAATGCAACTATGGGTTTGAGTTATTTTGAACCCAAGGTTCAAGCTCAAACTCAAACTATGAATTTATAAAGTGCATTAACATGTTTTGATATAAACAGCAGGTCTAAGTTGCTTTAACATGCATGAACCAGTACATATGGATAGATTGGATTTTTCTGGTCATTTTTCATATATAATTTGTTTCATTTGGAGTTACGGTTGATTTCATATGATTTTTAGAAGTTCTGGATATTTTCTGAAATAAATAAATCATTTTTGATTTATTTAAAACTCTAGAAAACATTTACCGCGTCAGCATGACGACAACAAGACGTCAGCAGGTCAACATCGCCAGCCAGGTTAAACCTGACGGCTGGGACCCACGGGTCAGTGTAACAGGGCTGGTTTGGGTGGATGACAGGTGGGACCAGTCAACACTGACTTGTACAAAGTCAAAGCTGATACGTGGGGTCTAGAGGATTAGCACTAATCTAAATAGATAATTTAGACTAACCTAATTAGGCTTAGGGGCCACACGTCAGTGGCTCGAGAGGGGTGATTAGCAGGCTCATTAGCCGCTAATGATGTTGCCTCGTCAGCGTCACCAGAGTTATGTCGGCGGCGACCAAAACGCGGTGGAGGCACACTGGAGCGGCTCGGGTTTCGCCTACAGGCCGCGGTTTGAGCTGCGGTTGGTCTTCGGTGAGCTGAAGCTCGCGGGCATCTGATGGAGCAAGCAGGGGGCGCTGCGGTGGTCTGTGGTGACGGCAGCAGCGAGCTAGGCGGCGGCCGGAGTTCGGGCAACAACGGTGTGGGCGATGCGGGGCACGGGAGGAGCCGTGGACGATCGTGTTCGACTCGCAGGAGTGTGGTGAGTGCAGCGGTGAGCTCGAACGCGAGCTTGCGCAGCCATATCTACGATGGCCACATGGCCGGCGTCGGGGAGCTTCGGCTCTGGTGAGAACGAGGGCTACAAGGCGCAATCGAGGCGGGGAAGAGAGGGTTTCGAAGCGGTAGCTCACATATAATTGAACGGAGGCCTCGGCGAGCTCGGGGAGGGGCCAGAGCAAGCTGGGCGGCGATGGCGATCTCAGCGGACCGAGGTTGAAGAAGACGGCGTGGTCGGTGTTCGAGGGCGTTCGGCGGGGCGTGGCTCGGTGAGGGGGTCGAGGACGAAGTCGCGGAGCTTGTGGGCACGTCGGTGAGGCGTGGGGTGGCCGGTGGCCGCGGGAACGGCGAGCGGCGCGACGGGCGTGTTCGGGCGGCTGCGCGTGAGAGAGACAGAGGAGGGGAGAAGCACGGGGAGAGGTTGAGGAGATTCCATGGGGGTGTGTAGCGTCGTCTGGAGTCGTCCAGGGCGTCGGCAGAAGCAGGAGGTGGTCGTCGGTGGCCGCGCGCGTGCTAGCGCACCGCGGGCACACGCCCGTGCCTACTGGCGCGAGGAGGAAGGAGACAGAGGGGGTTGCAGTGGTGGACTGGGCCAGTTGGCTGGGCCGCCAGCTGGGCCGGCCAGGTGGGCTACACGGGTGAGGCCAGGTACTAACTCTCTCTCTCTTTTCCTGATTTCCTTTTTCTATTTCATTTCCTCTGTTCTGATTTAGTTTAGCCACTAAATCATTTTAATAAATTCTGTAGGTTATTATATGGCTTGCTAAAATATACACAAAGCCACTCACAAACTTCCAAAATTATTGGAGTTATATTCAATATATATTAAATATAAATCGAAAGCAAATAATTATTGGATTAATTCAAATGGCCAAAATAAATGTTTCTGAGCTCCTAAAAATATTTGTTTGAATTATGCCTCTTGCCAATATTTTTATAGAACAACAGGAACATTTTCTTAGACTCATTTGAGAAGATTTTAAAGTTGGTTATTTTTGTACCGATTTCTGAGGGTTTCAACAAACCTCAATTCAACTTTCAGAAATTTTAGACATGATGCATGAGTGCAATTGCAACTATTTTACTAAAAATAGAACAACAGGAACATTTTCTTGGACTCATTTGAGAAGATTTTAAAGTTGGTTATTTTTGAACCGATTTTTGAGGGTTTCAACAAACCTCAATTCAACTTTCAGAAATTTTAGACATGATGCATGAGTGCAATTGCAACTATTTTACTCAGGTATTCTAGGGCTGTGACAGAGTGGGCCCGCTAGACGTGTTATATGTTTTCCCTTCCCACACTGTAACGGGTGGCTGGCGGCTTCGGCCGAGAAATGGATAGGATAGCTGGCGTATGAGAATTGGATGTAACTCTCCTTCTCTCTCGTTTGAATTCTCATGAACCAGGCTGAGATCTGAGTGGGAAAATCCTATTCGATGCTAACTGCGTCAAAATGTCGAGCTTTCGCAACAGGCGTCCCCCCGAGCGCGAGAACCGGGCCGACCAACTATTCCATAGCGAGGCATCCGGTTTTGGGAACCTTCCAGAAGGTTCCCTGAATTGGTTTTTTGTAGTTATACCTGTTTAACGGTTTTCTTTTAAGAAGATTTGTTTCGGTTTTTTTCATTTTTCTTTTTTGGGTTTCTTTTTACATTTCTTTTTTTTTCTTTTTCAGGATCACATTTTTTTGGTCTTTTCTAAAACATGTTTGCAGTTTTACAAAAAAAAGGATTTTCTTTGTTATTTCTTTTTCTTTTCTTCTCTTTTTTATTCAAAAAACTCGAAAATTTGAAATTTTGTTCATGTTTTCAAAAAATGTTCATTTGAAAAAATGTTCTCAAAATTCAAAAATTGTTCTCGTTACACAAAAATGTTCAATACCTTTGAAATTCAAAAAATGTAGCAGATTTCAATATTTTGTTCACTTTTTAAAAAAATGTTCGCGCTTCCAAATTTGTTCGGGATTTTTCAGAATTGTTCTTCATTTCGAAATTTGTTCTCAAGATTCAAAAAATGTTCGTGCTTTAAAAAATTGTTCGCGCTGCCAAATTTGTTCGGGATATTTCAAAATTGTTTTCCATTTCAAAATTTGTTCTCAAGATTCAAAAAGTGTCCATGGTTGAAAAAATAGTTGGCGCTTCCAAATTTGTTCTCAAGATTCAAAATTGTTCGTGCTTTAAAAAATTTGTTCACAAATTCCAAAAATGTTCATGTCTTCGAAAAATGTTTTGGAAAATTCGAAATGTTTGGGTTTTCAATTCTATTCTGTTTTTCAAAAAAGTGTTCGCAAATTTGAAAAATGTTCTCGTATTCAATTAATTTGTCCATTAAAAAATGAAATTACGAAATTGTTCTAATTTTAAAATTATTGTTCACAAATTTTGAAGTGGTCGCATTTAAACAAAATGTTCGCAATTTCAGTTTTCTTCCTTTTTTATTCCAAAAAAATGTTTACACTTTCACACAATGTTCTAATTTTTAAAATTTTGTTCACAAATTATAAAATGGTTGCGTTTCAGAAAATATTTACTTTTTGCCAAAAGAATTCACGTTTGAATTTTTTTTAAGTATAGCCTTTGTCGCGGTTTATAGTTCATATTTGTTGGGCTACCTTTTTTGACACGAAAATCTTAGAAACTATAGTGGCTACCTACTTGTGTTGACAGGTGCCTCGCTCACACCTTGGTTCATCGTAATTTTGCGTATTCAGATTTTATGTTTTCTCGCTACTGTTAATTTCTTTAGGTTCGCGCTGCCAATTTACCATAAGAAGTAGCTAGTTGGGGCGGCTAGCTCATCGCGCTTAGCAATAGGAAGTCTCGGGTTCGATTCCGGTACCCTTTTTCCTTGCCGATTGCTTGCCGCAGCGAGTGTCCGATTTTTAAATTCAGAACAAATTTCTTTTAACTGAGAACAATTTTGAAAAGGAGAACATTTTTTATATACATGACCAAACAGTTGAAACGGAAACTTTTTTCTAGTGCTTCGAACATTTTTTGAAAGTGCGAACATTTTTTATATAGGTGAACGTTTTTCAGCTGCGTAAACTGAACATGATTTAAAAAACTAAGAACATTTTTTGAAAAACAAGCACATTTTTTCATACATGAACAAAAATTTGAAAATAAGAACATTTTTTGAAATTTGTGAACAATTTTTTTGGAATTGGTGAACAAAATTTGAAAATGGGGACAACTTTTTAAATTCAGAACAAATTTCTTTTAACTGAGAACATTTTTTATATACATGACCAAACAGTTGAAACGGACACTTTTTTCTAGTGCTTTGAACATTTTTTGAAAGTGCGAACATTTTTTATATAGCTGAACATTTTTCAGCTGCATAAACTAAACATGATTTAAAAAATAAGAACATTTTTTGAAATTTTTGAAAAAGAAGAACATTTTTTAATACATGAACAAAAATTTGAAAAATAAGAACAATTTTTGAAATTTGTGAACAATTTTTGAAAACAGGCATTTTTTTAAATCCATGCCATTAATTTTCAAATTTCTCAAAAAATGAATAAAAATAATTTGAACAATTTTTGAAAAAACAGGAACATTTTCTGAAAATTCAGAACAAAAATTTGAAAGCAGGAACATTTTTTGAATTTATGAAAAAATTTGTGAAATGGGAACATTTTTTGAATTTTTGAACAAAATCTGAAAAACAGGAAAAAAATTGAAATTCGGATTTTGTTTGAAAATAAACTTGAAAAGAAAAAAGGAAAAGAAAAAAGAAACAGAAAAAAGGAAACAGAAAAAAAGTAAAAAGTAAAAGAAGAGAAATAGAAAAACGAAAAACGAAAAAGAAAAAAAGAAAAAGCCGGTTCAGGAACCTTCTAGAAGGTTCCCAAAACCGGAAAAAACTTGTTAGAAACATCATAGAAGGTTCCAAAACCGGGGTCTGCTGTAACGCTAAACGGGCCGGCCCACTCGGTCGCTCCCTCGCACCTGCCCTGTGCGAAGCGCCGACTGCTTGCCGCAGCGAGCGTCCAATTCGAGTGATCCTAGTTCGTGCTTACAGCCCCGCATATGGGCCGGCCCAAAGAGAGCGCGGGGGGCGAACGGGGGCTGCGCGTTTCCTCTCTGTTCCCCACGTTAGGGCGGGGGATAGGAGGCCCCAGGCAAGCTGAGGCCCTGCTCGTCCCCGACGTCAGCCCTCGGCTCCCGATCTCGCCGGCTCACCGCCTGCCTCGGCCAACGCCGCCGCCCGTCGCTGCCTGCCTTTTCGTCGGTAGACGCCCAGGAGCTGCCCCCGCCCGCCCCGCCGGCCCGGCGCTCAGCGCCATCGCGCCCCCCTACAAGCAGCGGCCCGCCGCCCAGTCTGCTCTCCGCCCACTCCGGCACTCGGCTGGCAGCAAGGCAGTAAACCTGGCCGGCGGCCAACCCTGAGCCCTATCTGTGGACTTGAGAGGTAAATTGTTCACTGCGGCGCTGCCCATTCTCAATTTCTGATTTAGGGTTTGCTCTTTGTTGTCTATTGCATCAATAAGGTGGAAGAGTCAAGTCTATTGCCTTAGCTAAACAATCAGACTTGCTATCTAGTACATGAACACACAGTCCTGTGAACAAATACAAATAATTTTGCTATCCAGTACATGAACACCTGATAAGTACATAATAATGATTTATCTGATTGTTTGCCACTCTAACAATTAAAAAAAGGCGACATAGTCTTCTTCGAATTTCTCAAGGTACAAATTATGTAGGCTTCTCTTATGAAAAATCGAGAACTTCGGCATGTCTGTAAGACCATATTGATCTGTTTCTATGTGCTATTGGTAAATTAATTAGAATGCTGGCATGTTCCCTAAAATCAAACTTTAGAATGTTGGCATGTCATATTTGTTACCAATTTTTTTATGTGGACCGCCCTGTTTTAAAATCCTAGGTCCGCCACTGCTAGGGTAAGGACCAGTAGCCACAGATCTACGGGCCGACGACCGGATCAAGTTCTAGTTCCAATCCATGGATCCAGCCACGATCACCAGGACCAGCAGCAGCTTCAGCCGCATCACCATCAGCGAGCCACAGATCTACGGGCCGCGGACCCTCAGGGACGAAGGAGTTGTCAGAAAAGAGGAGAGGGACGAGCTTAGATGGGCCCTCCTTGCCAAGATTGAGAGCTGCTACAGGCGGGTGAAGCTCCTCCAGGGGGTCTTCGACGCCGGCTTCTGCTTCGGACTCCTAGATCCCATCTCCAACATCGTCGCCGGCGTGTCCATCGCTCGCGCCGTGAGCATGGATGACCCTGACAACGAACCCGTCCCCATAGCGTCTTTCCCGAAGCGGAGGAAAACAGATGCGATCGGGGATATGCACCAGCGGTCGCTCAACGGCCTCGTAGCCTTCCTGGCCGCCCTCTTCCCCTACCTCACCGAGCCCAAGGCTATGTGGTATCTCAACAAAGCCGAGTTGGATCCCCTTGTTGCCGCCCGCCTCATCATCCAGCATCGTGGGATGGAGCAGAGTTTCGGGTTTAAATCCGACACCACTGTCGCCGCCGTGGAACTGGCCCTTAGATGTGCTGCAGCTGCCGCCCAGCACCCGTGCCCGAAGCAGTTTGCGTCAGCGTGGAAGGTGCTTTCACATTTTATAGAGAGTGTCGCCACCGTGCTGTCAGGCCCATGTGTAACTTCCGATCGTTTCCAGTCCACTGAAATCATAGATATTCTGCTCAAGAAACATCAGCCATCAGTTTTCAGCCTTGAGAAATCCTGGGATCTTGCCTCTTGTCGTCTACTCAAGCTCAGTCCTGACCTCTTGGGGGAGGTGATGGGATTTCCTGAGCCGTCCACTATGAGGCGAATGCTGCTCACCACCATCCATGGATACTACCTGCAGGCACTAGCCCGGCTGCCCAAGGAGAAGCTGCGCTCTCAATACCACCACAGCCTGCTCCAGGCCGGCCACTGCTATGGTCCACTGGACCCTGTCTCCAACATCATCCTCAATACAATCTGGTACAGCCGAGCCTACCCTCTAACCAAGAAGGTTGACCTGGAGGCAATCAGCACAGGAGGCCTTTCTTGAATTGCAGTCAGATCCTTCTATGGCCTTGTCTCCTTCCTGTGCACCCGCTGCGCCACACACCTCTCGCCAGACCAAGCCATGCAGCGACTGCAGGCGTCTGGGGCCGATCTCCGAATCGCTGATCCTAACCACCTTGATGATGATAACAATGATGAAGCTATGGTATCTGCCAGTGTCGAACAAGCTTATGCTGCAGCTGCAGCTGCTGCATTCCACCCCAAACCTCTTGACCAGGCAGAGCTTCTCCGACCGTCTAATCCAATGTTGCGGATGGCCTCGCACTATCTCAAGAATGGTGGCAAGCTCTCCCACGTGGACGCTGACCATCTTGCCGAATGTTTGTTCTATTCCATCAGCGAGTTAGAACAAAGTGAGCACCCAGAAACAAACATCGAGGCGGTAAACAAGTTGACCTACGGCAGGATGGATCGACTCATGAATGACTTCTGGAACGAGCATGCTGCAGTCGTTGGAATGGTGAAATCTTTAATTGACGCATATAGCCGGCAACCTGGGGTTGGTTTCTTCTAGCATAATTTGGTTTTGTTCTTGCTGCAAAACAATCTGTACGTGTTTCAGATTAACATTCTTTGCCTTAATTGTTCTTGTTCAGGTACCCAAGTACGAGTTGCATCTTATCTGCGGTGTCAATAAGTATGTTGATGGCCCTGTGTACACGGGTCCTTTCACTCGCATATATCATTACTCCCACATCAACTTCCTCGCTACCCAATCTGCCGGTGCACCATCAACGCTATTCTTTGCTGAATGCCGCAACGATGGCACTCAGACCCAGGAGATGGGCTGGTGCTGCCCTGTCGGCGTACCATCTCCAGGCACTGGTATGCTGTCATTTTTCCTTGAGACTTAGCATTTTTCATCAATCAGATTCAGATATATAAATCTCTGCTATTCAGTTATTAAATTTACAATCTGTGTTACCTGTCGATCATCCCTTGCAACGGTGGCGGATGTCTCCGACAGTACACCCGTTCTTCCTGAATAAGTAGATTTAAGTTGCAAACAGTTGGCCTATGGAAATCCTCATTTTGATGGTCCACCTGTTGGAACACCGCTTTAAATCTTTCATATCTAGCCCCAACAAATCTATTTCTCTTAACATGAAGCATGCCAACTCAGCATGCAACATGCAAGGCTTAACATGCAAACATGCACGAGAATTTCATTATATTATGCATTTTCAGCTTTAGTTCACATGTTATTACTCAAAATATTCATTTTTCATGTAACCAAATATCAGTGAAACATATTGTAAAAAATTCCCTCAACAACGTGTAGGGTATCATCTAGCAATAGGATATTCTCACCGACTTTCCGGGTCTACAATTTTACCCAAATACATGCATGTATCAATCCTTCCTTGCGTTATTTCTGTTTTCATCGTTGTTTAGTACTCCCTCCTGTCCCAAAATAAGTGTCTCAACTTTAGTACAACTTTGAAAACTTGAGACACTTATTTTAGGACAGAGGGAGTAGTATCCTTGATGGAAGACAAGTAGCTAGCTTTCTGCCACTTCCATCATCCAGTAGCATGCATGATAGCATGATGCGTTCTGATTTTTGCATGTATCCATATATCGCAGAACAAGTCCGTTGCCTGTACTGTGAGTATGCCGGGAGCAGGGTTGTGCATCCAGCACAGGGGAGTTTCGTTGGACGTGGCGTAGAGTTTGAGAAGATGTGGGGCGGAGAAAAACTATATTCAGAACCGTGTACCAATGACTGCATCATAGCGTGCAGCCGTGAGCCGACTTACTGGGTGGATTATCTGGAAGACGATTGCATCTACCGCAGCTACCGTCTTGATGGTACCGATAAAGAGGAAAAAATCTTCTTAAAGAAGGGGATTCCTGATGATGAAGAGATGAAGTACTTGATAGAGATGGGGTTTATGATCATCGAGGATGATGGTTTGTCCTAAATAGGGCAGCATGCATGCATCAATCACATTGTTGCACACATATGCACTTGTATGTATGCTCGAGAAAACACGGTTTATGATATTGTGCTCGTATGCTTAATGTTGCCGCCCTTGTTGACCTGTTCTGCTAATTATATTGCCCTGTGTTTTCATGTCAAGACTTGTTCTCGTTGCTGAGAATTTTGTAATGAGTTGTAGTGACCAGTGGATGATTCATCTCGTGCAACTGCCTCACGTCATAGCAACTAGAGTACGACTAGCATATAATGCTCACCCTTTGTTGAGCAAAATTGGAGTGGTGGTTATCTGGAAGACGACTGCATCTACAACACCTACCGTCTCGACGATAAACGTATAGGGCCAAAGGTTGTCAAACGTAAGGAGCGTTCCGATGGTTTCAGGGCGACGATGTCGAAGAAGGGGCTTGCGTTCACCAAGGACATGGAGGATGCTGTTATCGCTGCCAAAGACGGGGCTTATTGATGATGAAGGGATGATGATGGACTTAATAGAGGATGATGGTTTGGCCTACTAACAAGGATCAGATAATATCGCCTTGTCCCCAGTTCTCTAACTGTAATGTTGTAATGTTGCGCCCTTGTCCCCGGTTCTCTAACTGTAATGTTGTAATGTTGCGCCCTTACGTAAAATGATATGAATCATGCTCTACATATATTCTTATCATGTGTTGGTTGTCTTCGTATTAAGCGTGCGCTGCCTCACATTGTAGTAGTACGATTCAGCATTTAATTTTCTGTAATCAGTTGTAATAGTGTCTATTGGATGATTCATCTCGTGCTGCTGCCTCACATTGGAGTAGTACGATTCAGTGTTTAATTTTTTGCCTTCTTCTTGAGCAAAACTGGAGTGGTATTTTTTGCCTTTTTTGCTGAGATTTTAGAACAGCACGGTGGTATCTTCATCGAGAGGACAATGGAATCAACTGGTAACATGTCTACTGCAAGAAGGAATTCACACTACTATGCTTTTCATTTACTCCCTCTGAACATAAATATAAGACGTTTTAGAGACTTGCCCCCACAAACATCTAACCTGGTCGAAGCCGAAGGCGACTAAGGATGGCAATTGTAGTTTGATTAGCAGCCGTAGGCTTATATAGGTACACTAGATCGTAATGGCACATGATAAACTGGCAACAGGTCTGCGATAACAAATGACTGCAAGATTTCTGTAAATATACGACTGCACAAAACATGAAAGTTGCTCCCTTCGTTCCTAAATATAAGGTTTTGTAGAGATTCCACTATGGACCATATACGGATGTATATAGATGCATTTTAGAGTGTAAATTCACTTATTTTGCTTCGTATGTAGTCCATAGTGAAATCTCTAGAGAGATTTATATTTAGGAACGGAGGGAGTAGAAACAAAACTAAGCCATGCGAAATTTAACGACAAAAAGAACCAAAGAACAGAAAACAGAGCACCAGTTCTTGTGCTTAGCTGCTCATGAGGCTGCAGCTGTAATAATATAGTGGAATCTAAATATAACAATAAAATCTGTACTGTGCAAATATATGAGAAAATCTGGAAGGTACATGATTCCTTGGATAGATGCATAAATACTTTATGCTAGTACCATGGTACATGGTAAACTGGTAACGGACCAGCAAGCAATAACATCTCGTACTACTGCCTCCTCGACCAACTGACAGGCACGAAGATGAGCAGGAAGAGGGAGAGGGAGCGACGAAGCGGCAGCCCTGCAGCAGACACAGGGCTCGGCGCACAGGACAGGCTCATGTCGGGGGGGGGGGGGGGGGGGGGGGGGTGGTGGTCAAACTCTTCCTCCATCTCTTGTCTGCGGATATCTGCATCGCGTTAACAGCCTCAAACTCAAACTTCATGTCCTTCGAGAACCTACATGACACATCGTATGGCAAGTTTCAGATCATGGCATTTCACAACGGCATCCAAATTGTAGAAGGCAAAAGGAAAAAAAAGAACTCTGAAACTATAAGCACAACAATGGTCAAGAACTTAAACAATGTGGAGCACATTTAGGAAAAAACACTACATAACAAATAGCTCTAACATATACGATATTCAGTCCATAATATTCACAGTGTTTTGCAGATCAAAAGGACTTGAAAGATTCACTCACATCGATCACTACGTGAACACCCCAATAGAGCATTCCCCACCAGACCAAAATGGAGGAAGCTTAAGGTCGGGGCATCTCAATCTATTTGGACCAACTCATCAACCAAAAAAGCATCTTGTTCTTCACTGCTGCACTCTGATTCAAGAACTGAAGGGAATGTCTTTTGCATACTATCCTGTATGCTTTCATCAGTCTTTTCCCCTCCGAAGGATAGTTTACTCCTTGCCTAAAGACACGAGGATGCAAGCAACAAACGGTCATGCAGCAAGAAGAGTTGGGAGTTGGGACCAAACTTATAGACTCCATAGCAAGAATAGTTAGTGCATATAGGCTCTCCCAGTAAGCAGCAAAACAGAGGATTACACAACTAGATATGATCATCTAATAACACATGATATTCATCAACAGACGAATTAAGTGCTTTTTCTCTATTACATCTTTCTACACTCCTCTAGTTGTCCTACATACATGCACATGCCTCCTAATTATACATTGACATTAATTACTCACTTGTTGCTCTTTTGGCATCTCAGTCTCCAAATTAAGACACCAATGATGAGGATGATGATGACTATTATGATGTTTACGATGATAAACAAAAAAGGATTGATCTGGAGTATCTATACTCATTCATCTGATGCTTTCTTTCATTAATTCTTGACATGCTTCATTTTAGATCCCACATATTTCTTCATTGCTTCCACAGCTACAATCGACGGCAGTGGTGGCCAGTGGGGATGACGGAGAAAGACATACCCGTATTATGTAGGCACATACCAGGTGATGAATAAGAGAGGGTGCATGAAATGGATACAATTCGATGTCGAAGATACACACGGATTATATCTGAGCTGAACTAAGGCTCCAGTTGCTCTGCTCCAACAATGCTAGCGCTTGCATTACTTAGTGTACCTCTTTAATTTAGAGGCTTCACTTCTCGTTTATTGCTACCTAGCTTGCTTTCTCCATTAATTTGCTCGCTCAAGTTTGAACTGGTTATATATGGTCATGTAATGAACTCGCATTATTCTCTGGTTTCCTTTCTTTTCTGCTGGAATTGTGCTCTTTGTTTTCTTCATTAATCTGCTTGTTTAAGCTTGAACTGCTTATCATCATGTGATTGGAAAGCTTTTGTGAAGTCTATATGCAACATGGACAATATACAGCATATAAATATTAAGTTGCTCAGACCAAAATGATTAAGCTGCAAACCTGTATTTTAATAATGCAATTTCCTTTCAGCGGTACATAAAGGATGGCTCCTGAATTAAGCACTACAGATATATTTGATCTGTGCCAAAATCCTATCAAACTACCAACAAGTGTCGCTATACCAACAACTGCTATCTTTCGACATATTCGATCTGGATAGTCAGATCTTGAACCCCAGCTTCTTGAAATATCCGTGAAGCACTTTCTCTTATAGCAGACTTGTCAGCTTCGGCTGATATATGAAGATGAAAAGTGCCTACAATATCGGTGTTTGTCAAGTTCCATAAATGAACATTATGGACTCCAATCACACCATTAATCTTCTTAACATCATCCACTGCTGCTTCGAAGTCCTTCTCATGGCTCCTTGGAACTCTTTGCAACAAAATTTCAGCAGAATTTCTCAACAATGGAAGGACAGAAGCCACAATCATTATTGAAATGAATACAGAGCAAATGGGATCTGCTATTAGCCATCCCTTGTACTTGATTAATAGAGTTGAGATCACAACACCAACGCTTCCCATTGTGTCAGCTAGGACATGTAAGAAGATACCTTCCATGTTATGGTCAATGTGACGCCGGCTTGCCGGCTTGGCATGGTTTCCGGTTTCTGGCGATTCCACCTCTCCATTACAAGACTGAGATTCTGCGCCATGAGAGTGCACATTTATCAGTGGAATCTCAAGAAGTCCTTGCTCGCTGCTGATGCTGCTGCAATCTTGATGAGCCTGATCTACACCCTGCTGGTGATGTTCCATATGGCCATTGTGACCATGCTTGTGGCTACAGCCATGGTTATGTTGATGATGATTCTCTGCATTGTTGCTATCATGTTGGTGATTCTGATGATTGCCCTTATTTGTGTCTCCATGATGACCAGAACATGTCTTCTCGTGATCAGCACTCTGATGAACATGATCATGATGGTGATGGTGATCTTCATGAACATGATCATGATGGTGATGGTGATCTTCATGAACATGATTATGTGAATGAGAATGAGAATGTGAATGTGAATGGGAGTGGGAGCAGCTACCGCCATGCGCATGATGGTGCTCCTCATGAAAGAAAACCAATCCAATGATATTTACAAAAAGTCCACCAACAGAAACTGCCAAAAGGCTACTTGTTGATATCTCCCGCGGCTCGAGTATCCTCTCGAACGACTCCAACACAATCAGGGCCCCAACAAGCACCAAGAACACTGCATTAACATACCCAGATAGCACCTCAAACCTGCCCCTTCCATAGTTATACAATCCATTTGCAGGCAGCCTCGCAATGTACGACGCATATAGTCCAATTGCCAGAGCAGCACAATCAAACAACATATGGCAAGCATCAGAGAGCAGCCCAAGGCTATCGCTCATGAAACCGCTGGCAAACTCAACAAACATGTAAGCTGTGTTGATCAACAGAAAAGCAGCAATCTTCCTGGACTTGCGTTCACTAAGGATATGCCGGACTGGCCCCATGACAGCCTCATACACCGACTCGTCAGTGCTCCCAAGCTCAACATATCCTGAAGGAGTCAGCTCCCTGCTGGCGATCCACAAGATGAACCCACAAATTAAGAAGCCCGGCAACGACAGCTTTGGGTAGTACACCAGCTCCAGAATAATAGTGCACACAAAGGTCATTGCAAAATTCATGCTTGGTCTGCTGCTACTGCTACTGCTGTCGTAGGCTTGCCGTCGCCCCAAGGCCATGCCAAAGACAGCCGCGTTAAGGAGCAGCCACCAGAGCTGGCCAATCGGGACACCATCGCTGGTGTCAGTGCCATCAAGAAAGAAGAGGCCCGCAAGTGCCGGCGCCGAGAGGAAGGTGGCGGCGAGGGCAAAAACGGCCGCACGGGCGTGGCGGCTGCGGGTGACATGTCGCGCAGATACAGAGTGCTCGAACGAGGAGAGGAGGCCGGAAGCAAAGGGGAGTGCGAGAAGAAGCACGGAGTGGGAAGGCGACACGACCGCCAGCGAAACGGAGGCGGCAGCGACGGAGATCACGCGGCGGCGGGAGGGGCGGTTGAGGGCGCGGGCGAGCAACGCGCCGGCGGAGTCTGCGAGGACGATGAGACCGGGGTCACTGATGAGGTGGAGGGAGGCGAGCCGGAGGAGAAGGGACGCCGCCAGGAGGAGGGCGGGACGGAAGAGGTGGCGGAGCGCCGGGAAGGGGTGGGGCTGGCTCTTGGAGGGGATGAGGAGGATGGCGACGGCGGAGATGATGGCGAGGAGCGGCGGAAGCAGGAAGAGGTGGGGCAGGGAGGGGAGTGCTCGGGCGGCGGGCGCGAGAAGGAAGAGGGAGTGGAGCGCGAGGATGCGCAGGAGCGCGGCGGCGTAGGGAGAGACGGCGCCGGCGGCGGGGAGGCGCGTCTTGGATGGGGTGGGGAGGGGCGTGGTGGGGAAGCGGAAGGAGGGGTGGGCGGCCAGCCGCGGCGGTACGGCCAGGCGGAGGTGGGCAGCGTGTCGGCCAGAGCGGAAGGCGGCCATCGGCGGCGGATCGGGAAAAGCACGGTGAGGGGCGGCCATCGCCGGCGGATCGGATCGGGGAGAGTGTGGTCAGGGGCGGCGGTGGACTACCCGGTCTCCAGTCTTTTTTGACTTGCTCTCCTTTCAGATGGCCTCACAGGTCACAGCAACTCTACCAACAACAACAACAACAAAAAAAAAAAAAACAGCCAATAGTTGTCATTTTATGTCATCTCCAACGCCATACATTAAAATAACGGTGCTAAACATGGAAACATTTGATAACATGGTTATGTCATCCAGCACCGTGCATCAAATTTTCATGGACCAATCCACACTTCGTATGTCAAACAATAAACAAAATTGGCGGAGATTTCGGGGTGCCCCTCCCCCCTCTGGAGCTCCATATCTGCACCCACCAAGATCGACGTTGCCTCTACACCGTTCAAATATATAAGGGGTTTAGGCCCGTAAAACAATTTCAGAAAAATCTCTAAAACTCTATGTGGGTGCCATGATTAGGTGGTGAGAAGTTTAGTATCATCTCGAAGACGGGTGAAGATTTGGACCTTTTTAAAAAGGTTCTCTTCCACATGTTGTTGGAGCATGAGAAGAGTGGTTCCGCGCGGTTCTCCTCCGTCGCCTGCCTCGCCCGAGCGTGCGTCGTGTTTCGTGATTGAGTCGAGCTGAATTAATTACGAGTCATTAAACGATGCCCTACGAATCTGAGACGCGTGGATCGTGGGTTGTTGTCGACTCGGGCGTGGGTCTAGCCCACGTCTACGTATCACGATCGCCTATATATTGGAGGCCTCCGGAACCCTGATGCTTTCTTTATGTATTGAATCTGCGTCAGTGTTTTTCCTGAGGATTAAGGGATGATGCAGTACAGCAAAGGTAGGTATTTCCCTCAGTTGTGAAACCAAGGTTATCGAACCAGTAGGAGAAACAAGCAACACTATGTAAACGGTACCTGCACACAAAGAACAAATAATTGCAACTCGACGCAAAAGAAGGGTTGTCAATCCCTCTCGGGTAAAAGATCGGTAAAGTGATAGATTGGTAGATGCAAATAAAATAAAGGCAAATAAAATTAAGCGATGTATTTCTGGGTTTTTGATAATATAGAACTGAAAATAAAAGATGCAAATGAATAAAAAGGCAAATAGCAATATAGATCTGAAGATATATGATGAGAAAATAGACCCGGGGGCGTAGATTTCACTAGTGGCTTCTCTCGGAAAAATAGCATACGATGGGTAAACAAATTACTGTTAGGCAATTGATAGAACTTCAAATAATTATGACCATATCCAGGCAATGATCATTATATAGGCATCACGTCCAAGATTATTAGACCCACTCCTGCCTGCATATACTACTATTACTCCACACATCGACCGCTATCCAGCATGCATCTAGTGTATTAAGTTCATGGAGAAACGGAGTAATGTAATAAGAACGATCACATGATATAGACAAGATCTATTCATGTAGGAATAGACTCCATCTTGTTATCTTTAATAGCAACTGCTACCTCTTGAGCATGCGTTGGTTTTTCCTTGAAGAGGAAAGGGTGATGCAGCAAAGTAGCGTAAGTATTTTCCTCAGTTTTTGAGAACCAAGGTATCAATCCAGTAGGAGGCTACACGCAAATCCCTCGTACCTAAACAAACAAATGAGAACCTTGCAACCAACACGATAAAGGGGTTGTCAATCCCTTCACGACCACTTGCAAAAGTGAGATATGATAGAGATAATAATAAGATAAATATTTTTGGTATTTTTATGATATAGATTGGAAAGTAAAGAGTGCAAAATAAAGTAGATCGGAAACTTATATGATGGAAATAGACCCGGGGGCCATAGGTTTCACTAGTGGCTTTTCTCAAGATAGCATAAGTATTACGGTGGGTGAACAAATTACTGTCGAGCAATTGATAGAAAAGTGCATAGGTATGAGAATATCTAGGCATGATCATGTATATAGGCATCACGTCCGCGACAAGTAGATCGAAATGATTCTGCATCTACTACTATTACTCCACACATCGACCGCTATCCAGCATGCATCTAGAGCATTAAGTTCATAAGAACAGAGTAACGCATTGGGCAAGATGACATGATGTAGAGGGATAAACTCAAACAATATGATATAAACCCCATCTTTTTATCCTCGATAGCAACAATACAATACGTGCCTTGCTGCCCCTGCTGTCACTGGGAAAGGACACCGCAAGATTGAACCCAAAGCTAAGCACTTCTCCCATTGCAAGAAAGATCAATCTAGTAGGGCAAACCAAACTGATAATTCGAAGAGACTTGCAAAGATAACCAATCATACATAAAAGAATTCAGAGGAGATTCAAATATTGTTCATAGATAATCTTGATCATAAACCCACAATTCATCGGATCTCGACAAACACACCGCAAAAAGAATTACATCGAATAGATCTCCAAGAAGATCGAGGAGAACTTTGTATTGAGAATCAAAGAGAGAGAAGAGGCCATCTAGCTAATAACTATGGACCCGAAGGTCTATGGTAAACTACTCACACTTCATCGAAGAGGCTATGGTGTTGATGTAGAAGCCCTCCATGATCGATTCCCCCTCCGGCGAAGCGCTGGAAAAGGCCCCAAGATGGGATCTCACGGGTACTGAAGGTTGCGGCGGTGGAAATAGGGTTTCGTGGTGCTCTTCGATGTTTTTAGGGTATATGAGTATATATAGGCAAAGGAAGTCGGTCAGGGGAGCCACGAGGGGCCCACGAGGGTGGGGGCGCGCCCTCCTACCTCGTGGCGGCCTCGTTTCTTTCTTGACATCCACTCCAAGTCTCCTGGATTGCGTTTGTTCCAAAAATAACTCTTTCGAAGGTTTCATTCCGTTTGGACTCCGTTTGATATTCCTTTTTTGCGAAACACTGAAATAGGCAAAAAAAACAACAATTTGGGATGGGCCTCCGGTTAATAGGTTAGTCCCAAAAATAATATAAAAGTGTATAGTAAAGCCCATTAAACATCCAAAATAGATAATATAATAGCATGGAACAATAAAAAATTATAGATACGTTGGAGACGTATCAGCAACAATCAATATGTGTCTTGCTACCCCTTCTGTCACTGGGAAAGAACACCGCACGATCGAACCCATCACAAAACACCTCTTCCCATGGCAAGAAAAATTGATCTAGTCGGCCTAACTAAACAAAAGATTCGAAGAAGAAATACGAGGCTATAAGAAATCATGCATATAAGAGATCAAAGAAACTCAAATAAATTTCATGGATAAAAAGATCTGATCATAAACTCAAAGTTCATCGGATCCCAACAAACACACCGCAAAAAGAGTTACATCAAATAGATCTCCGAGAGACCATTGTATTGAGAATCAAAAGAGATAGAGGAAGCCATCTAGCTACTAACTACGGACCCGTAGGTCTATAATGAACTACTCACGCATCATCGGAGAGGTACCAATGAGGATGATGAACCCCTCCGTGATGGTGTCTAGATTGGATCTGGTGTTTATGAAACTTACGGCGGTTGGAATTGTGTTTCGTCGACTTCCCTAGGGTTTTTGGATTTTTGGGGTATTTATAGAGCAAAGAGGTGGTGCGGGAGGCGGCCGAGGTGGGCACAACCCACCAGGGCGCGCCTGGGCCCCCAGGCGCACCCAGGTGGGTTGTGCTCCCCTCGGATCCTGATACGTCTCCAACGTATCTATAATTTTTGATTGCTCCATGCTACTTTATCTACTGTTTTGGACTATATTGGGCTTTATTTTCCACTTTTATATTATTTTTTGACTAACCTATTAACTGGAGGCCCAGCCCAGAATTGCTGTTTTTTGCCTATTTCAGTGTTTCGAGGAAACAGAATATCAAACGGAGTCCAAACAGAATGAAACCTTCGAGAACATGATCTTCTCACCGAACGTGATCCAGGAGACTTGGACCCTACTCCAAGAAGCTTCTGAGAAGGTCACGAGGGTGGAGGGCGCGCCCCCCTACCTCGTGGGCCCCTCGGAGCTCCACGGATGTACTCCTTCCTCCTATATATACCTACGTATCCCCAATAGACCAGAGACGGAGCCAAAAACCTAATTCCACCAGCGCAACCTTCTGGATCCACAAGATCCCATCTTGGGGCCTGTTCCGGAGCTCCGCCGGAGAGGGCATCCACCACGGAGGGCTTCTACATCAACACCATAGCCCCTCCGATGAAGTGTGAGTAGTTTACTTCAGACCTTCGGGTCCATAGCTAGTAGCTAGATGGCTTCTTCTCTCTTTTTGGATCTCAATACAATGTTCTCCCCTCTCTCGTGGAGATCTATTCGATGTAATCTTCTTTTTGCGGTGTGTTTGTTGAGACCGAGGAATTGTGGGTTTATGATCCAACTTATCTATGAATAATATTTGAATCTTCTCTGAATTCTTTTATGTATGATTGAGTTATCTTTGCAAGTATCTTCGAATTATCCGTTTGGTTTGGCCAACTAGATTGGTAGTTCTTGCAATGGGAGAAGTGCATGGCTTTGGGTTCAATCTTGCGGTGTCCTTACTCAGTGACAGAAAGAGTTGCAAGGCACGTATTGTATTGTTGCCATCGAGGATAACAAGATGGGGTATTTATCATATTGCATGAATTTATTCCTCTACATCATGTCATCTTGCTTAAGGCATTACTCTGTTTTTAACTTAACTAGATGCATGCTGGATAGCGGTCGATGAGTGGAGTAATAGTAGTAGATGCAGAATCGTTTCGATCTACTTTTCTCGGACGTGATGCCTATATACATGATCATACCTAGATAACCTCATAACTATGCTCAATTCTATCAATTGCTCAACAGTAATTTGTTCACCCACCGTAGAATACTTATGCTATTGAGAGAAGCCACTAGTGAAACCTATGGCCCCCGGGTCTATTCTCATCATATCAATCTCCATCACTTTATTTACTTGCTTTGCCTTTTACTTTTTACTTTGCATCTTTATACCAAAAATACCAAAAATATTATCTCTATCAGATCTCACTCTCGTAAGTGACCGTGAAGGGATGACAACCCCTAAGCGTTGGTTGCGAGTTGCTATCGTTTTGTGCTGGTACGAGGGACTTGTGCATGACCTCCTACTGGATTGATACCTTGGTTCTCAAAAACTGAGGGAAATACTTACGCTACTGTGCTGCATCATCCCCTCCTCTTCGGGGAAAACCAACGCAAGCTCGAGACGTAGCAAGAAGGATTTCTGGCACCGTTGCCGGGGAGGCTTACGCAAAAGTCAACATACCAAGTACCCATCGCAATCCCTATCTCTCGCATTACATTATTTGCCATTTGCCTCTCGTTTTCCTCTCCCCCACTTCACCCTTGCTGCTTTATTCGCCCTCTCTTTCCCTTTGCCTTTTGTTTGCTCGTGTGCTAGTTTGCTTGTTTGCTGTAATGGCCTTACCTAAGTTTGGTGATCTTCACTTTAAAAGGCTAGAAGAGATGGAAAAAAATGTCAGGAAGTTTATGGTCTTGCAATTTGAACATAGTAATTTCTTTAGAAACGAGCTTAAGGAACAAAAGAGTTTTATGAGTTATATAAATAAAGAGCTCGATGATATGTCTAAAGAATTTGATGGTGTAAGAGCCCAAATTGCTCGTCTTGAAAAGATGACCGCTGAAGTTTCGGATATGCAAGCTACCTTAGTCAATAAGATGGCCGCTAAACCGAACAACTATGAAAATCAAGATGAAGATCTAAAAGTTATTGATGTGTCCCCCATTAAATCTTTGTTTTGCAATATGAATCTTGATGAATCTGAATATGATCTTCCCTTACCTAGATGGCGTTCTAAGAATTCTGAGTTTCTAGATCTTGATGATGAAATTGATGAAAGTAGGATTGAAATAAATAGAAACCGTGATGTTGCTAAACCTACTATTTTGGATCTCAAGGAATTTAATTATGAAAATTGCTCTTTCATTGATTGTATTTCCTTGTTGCAATCCGTGTTAAATTCTCCTCATGCTTATAGTCAAAATAAGGCCTTTACCGAACACATTGTTGATGCCTTGATGCAATCCTATGAAGAAAAGCTTGAGTTGAAAGTTTCCATCCCTAGAAAACTCCATGATGAGTGGGAACCTACCATTGAAATTAAAATTAAAGATTATGAGTTTCATGCTTTGTGTGATCTGGGTGCTAGTGTCTCTACTATCCCCAAAGCTTTGTGTGATTTGCTAGATTTCCGTGACTTTGCTGATTGCTCTCTAAACTTGCATCTTGCGGATTCCACTATTAAAAAACCTATGGGAAGAATTAATGATGTTATTATTGTTGCAAATAGGAATTATGTGCCCGTAGATTTTATCGTTCTAGATATAGATTGCAATCCTTCATGTCCTATTATTCTATGTAGACCTTTCCTTAGAACGATTGGTGCAATTATTGATATGAAGGAAGGGAATATTAGATTCCAATTTCCCTTAAAGAAGGGCATGGAACACTTTCCTAGAAAGAAAATAAAATTACCATATGAATCTATAATGAGAGCCACTTATGGATTGCCTACCAAAGATGGCAACACCTAGATCTATCCTTGCTTTTATGCCTAGCTAGGGGCGTTAAACGATAGCGCTTGTTGGGAGGCAACCCAATTTTATTTTGTGTTTTTTGTTTTTGGTTCTGTTTAGGAATAAATAATCCATATACCTTCTGTTTGGATGTTGTTTTATGTTTTAATTAGTGTTTGTGCCAAGTAAGACCTATAGGATAACCTACGATGATAGTTGATTTGATTCTGCTGAAAAACAGAAACCTTAGCGCTCACGAGATTAGCTTCCATTTTTTACTGGAGAGTGCTTTTGCATTGATTCTTTTTTCTGCTGATCAATAAACAAATTGTCCAGGACTTCCTATTTTGGTAGAATTTTTTAGAGTTCCAGAAGTTTGCGTTAGTTACAGATTACTACAGACTGTTCTGTTTTTGACAGATTCTGTTTTGCGTGTGTTGTTTGCTTATTTTGATGAATCTATGGCTAGTAAATTAGTTTATAAACCATAGAGAAGTTGGAATACAGTAGGTTTAACACCAATATAAATAAATAATGAGTTCATTACAGTAGCTTGAAGTAGTTGAGGGAGTCCTGGACTAGGGGGTGTCCGGATAGCCGGACTATCATCATCGGCCGGACTCCAAGACTATGAAGATACAAGATTGAAGACTTCATCCCGTGTCCGGATGGGACTTTCCTTGGCGTGGAAGGCAAGCTTGACGATACGGATATGTAGATCTCCTACCATTGTAACCGACTCTGTGTAACCCTAGCCCTCTCCGGTGTCTATATAAACCGGAGGGTTTTAGTCCGTAGGACGAACAACCATTACAACAATCATACCATAGGCTAGCTTCTAGGGTTTAGCCTCCTTGATCTCATGGTAGATCCACTCTTGTACTACCCATATCATCAATATCAATCAAGAAGGAGTAGGGTTTTACCTCCATCGAGAGGGCCCGAACCTAGGTAAAAACATCGTGTCCCTTGTCCCCTGTTACCATCCGCCTAGACGCACAGTTCGGGACCCCCTACCCGAGATCCGCCGGTTTTGACACCGACATTGGTGATTTCATTGAGAGTTCCTCTGTGTCGTCACTGATAGGCTTGATGTCTTCTTCAATCAACAACTCTGTCCAGGGTGAGACTTTTCTCCCCGGACAGATCTTCGTGTTCGGCGGCTTTGCACTGCGGGATAATTCGCTTGGCCATCTGGAGCAGATCGAAAGCTACGCCCCTGGCCATCAGGTCAGATTTGGAAGCTTAAACTTCACGGCTGACATCCACGGAGACTTGATCTTCGATGGATTCGAGCCACAGTCGAGCGCGCCGCACTGTCACGATGGGCATGATTTAGCTCTGCTGCCGGACAATGCCCTGGAGGCCGCACATGAGTCCGCTTCGACCCCTAGTCCGGAGCCGATGGCGCAGATCGAGGACAGGTGGCTGGACACCGCCTCGGGAGCTACAATCTCTACGGCGATGGAGCTGAATACTGACCTTGTCCCTTATAAAGCTCGTGACTCCGAGGTGCCGGACTCCTTGCCGGACTCCGAACCTCCTGCGCCCCTACCAATCGAATCCGATTGGGCGCTGATCATGGAGTTCACCGCCGCAGAAATCTTTCAGCACTCACCCTTTGGCGACATCTTGAATTCGCTAAAGCATCTCTCGTTATCAGGAGAGCCCTGGCCGGATTGCGGTCAGGACGGTTGGGATGCGGATGACGAAGAAATTCAAAACCCACCCACCACCCACTTTGTAGCCACTGTCGACGATCTAACCGACATGCTAGACTACGACTCCGAAGACATCAACGGTATGGACGACGATGCCGGAGACGACCAAGAACCAGCGCCTACGGGGCACTGGAAGACCACCTCGTCATACGACATATACATGGTGGACACCCCAAAGGATGGGGACGGCGAAGAAGCAGCGGAGGCAGATTCCTCTAAGAAATAGCCCAAGCACCGACGTCAGTGGCGCCGCTCTAAATCCCGCCACAGCAAGAATGGAGATTCCGGCACCGGAGATAATAACACCCCAGAGAGTGCTGAAGACAACCCCCTCCAGCAAGATTCAGCACAGGAGGACGGAGAAACCAGCCCTCAAGAGAGAGCGGCAGACAAGGAGATAGAGGATGACAATTACATGCCTCCCTCCGGAGATGAGGCAAGCCTCAACGATGACGAATTTGTCGTGCCCGAGGATCCCGTCGAACAAGAGCGTTTTAAACGCAGGCTAATGGCCACGGTGAACAGCCTAAAGAAGAAGCAGCAACAGCTTCGAGCTGATCAAGACCTGCTAGCCGACAGATGGACCGAGGTCCTCGCGGCCGAAGAGTATGAACTCGAATGCCCCTCCAAAAGCTACCCAAAACGCAAGTTGCTCCCCCGATTAGAGGAGGAGGCATATAAACCTTCGTCACCAGCGCACAATACGGCAGACCAACCACCTCGTGGCCGCGACAGAGAGGCATCTAGGCCCTCCGCCAGAACCGTACCCCGGCATCGCTCGAAAAGCGCGAAGCCACGGGGGAATGCACCGGACTTGCGGGATATATTGGAGGACAAGGCAAGACAATCACGATCTATCTACGGATCACGTGGGCGCCCCACGATCCACGACGACTACCGTCGCGCCGGATATAGTAACTCCGGCCGGGCCGAACACAGCAGACAAAGCTCTCTTGAGCTACGTTGTGATATTGCCCAGTATAGAGGCGTCGCACACCCACTATGCTTCACAGATGAAGTAATGGATCATTAGATCCCCGAAGGGTTTAAACCCGTGAACATCGAGTCCTGCGATGGCACAACAGACCCCGCGGTTTGGATCGAAGATTATCTCCTTCACATCCATATGGCCCGCGGCGACGATCTCCACGCCATCAAGTATCTCCCACTCAAGCTTAAAGGACCAGCTCGGCATTGACTTAACAGCTTGCCCGCAGAGTCAATTGGGTGTTGGGAGGACCTGGAAGGCGCATTCCTCGACAACTTCCAGGGCACATATGTGCGACCACCAGACGCCGATGACCTAAGCCACATAATTCAGTAGCCAGACGAATCGGCCAGATAGTTCTGGACACGGTTCTTAACAAAGAAAAATCAAATCGTCGACTGTCCGGATGCAGAGGCCCTCGCAGCCTTCAAACATAACATCCGCGACGAGTGGCTGGCCCGACACCTAGGACAGGAAAAGCTGAAATCCATGGCAGCCCTCACATCACTCATGACCCGCTTCTGTGCGGGAGAGGACAGCTGGCTAGCTCGCAGTAACAACCTCAGCAAAAATTCTGGCAGTCTGGACACCGAGGACCACAATGGCAGGTCGCATCGCAACAAAAACAAACGCCGCGTTAACAGCAATAACACTGAGGATACGACAGTCAACGCCGGATTCAGAGGCTCTAAACTCGGTCAGCGGAAAAAGCCATTCAAAAGAACTACTCCGGGTCCGTCCAATTTGGACCGAACACTCGACCGCTCTTGCCAGATACATGGCACCCCCGAAAAGCCAGCTAACCACACCAACAGAGATTGTTGGGTATTCAAGCAGGCGGGCAAGTTAATTGCCGAAAACAATGACAAGGGGCTGCATAGCGATGACGAGGAAGAGACCCGGCCGCAGAACAGTAGAGGACAGAAGGGTTTTCCCCCACAAGTGCGGACGGTAAACATGATATACGCAACCCACATACCCAAGAGGGAGCGGAAGCGTGCACTTAGGGACGTATATGTGATGGAGCCAGTCGCCCCGAAGTTCAATCCATGGTCCTCTTGCCCGATCACTTTCGATCGAAGAGACCATCCGACCAGTATCCGCCATGGCGAATTCGCCGCATTGGTTTTAGATCCAATCGTCGATGGATCTCACCTCACGAGAGTCCTGATGGACGGCGGCAGCAGCCTGAACCTGCTTTATCAGGATACAGTGCGCAAGATGGGCATAGACCCCTCAAGGATTAAACCTACAAAGACGACCTTCAAAGGCGTCATACCAGGTGTTGAGGCCAATTGTACAGGCTCAGTCACACTGGAAGTGGTCTTCGGATCCCCGGATAATTTCTGAAGCGAGGAGTTAATCTTCGACATAGTCCCGTTCGGCAGTGGCTATCACGCTCTGCTCGAACAAACCGCGTTTGCAAAGTTCAACGCGGTGCCGCATTATGCATACCTCAAGCTCAAGATGCCAGGCCCTCATGGAGTCATCACGGTCAACGGAAACACTGAATGCTCCCTCCGAACGGAGGAACACACAGCGGCTCTCGCGGCAGAAGTACAGAGCATCCTCTTAAGGCAATTCTCGAGTCCGGCCGTTAAACGACCGAACATGGCCAAACGCGCCCGGAGTAACATACATCAAGACCACCTGGCACGTTCCGAGCACGCGTAGCAATGCGGCCCCAACCCCTGCCCTCGCATGATTGCAAGACTAGCCCTTCGCGTACATCATTACGCTCTGGAGATACCATGGGCATAGGGGGAGGGGCACGACCACGACAGGCCCAGAGTGCGGCTCAACCACACCAAGGGCTCCCAAGTGTGTCACTCTTTTTTCTTCTTTTTTATTTTTTCCACAGGACTCTGTTCACCAGAGGCCCTGTCCGGTAGTAGATCTGCCGAACTCACAATGCAACAGCCAGGGAGGGACAATGGCTACGACGAACACTCAGGTGGTCTCCATTATGAGCATTAAATCTGTTTAATACACCATTCCACAGCCTACCCCTGGAGGGAGACATTTTTAATAGTCCAACCCTTGCTTACCGCACTATTTGTATCGTTCTGCACTCATGGCAGAATTCCTTGAATAAACAATGCATCACCTTTCGCTTATAACAACATTCCTTTTTTTACATATATGTTCATTTATGACATCTTGCATCCGTACACTTTGGTACGGCCGAATACACCAGGGGCTTATGTTCCCCGCATTATGGTGTGATAAGTCCGAACACTTTCACAAGTGCGGAACCCCGAACTTATAGCACTATATGCATCGGCTCCGAATCATGTCTTGGGTCAATAGTTGGGTTTGCCCGGCTCCCATGTTTTGGTACCTTACGTTCCGTTCTATCGGCTAAGGTAGCACTGGGAGAACCACTGCGATTGCGCCCCGGTTGAGCTGGGCGAGCGCCTCAGTGGAGAAAGCTAAAACTGACCGTCATGATAAGGCGAGAGCTGGTCGCTGTTCGAGAGTTCTTTTCGAGTCCCTAAAGACTTATGCCGCTTAGAGCGAGGAACCGGCTTCGTCCGGCCCAGGCGTGGATAGCAACCCGAACTCGGTCTTCCGAATACTAGGGGCTTCGCCGAAATTTAAAATTATAGAATTCTATGGCTAAGTGAGAGTGTTCAAGCATTATAGGTCCGGTTGCCTTGTTCGTTGTGTTGAGCGCCTCCCTAGATGGACCCAAAAATGGGAACACGAGCGCTCAAGTTTATCCCGAACACCCCAGCACTCGTGGCATGGGGGCTGAAGCCGACGACTTGCCATCTCTCAGATTTGATAAACGGCCGCACAGAAGGTAATATTTTAAATCAATAAGCGTTGCTTAGCGCATATGAACAAAGCTTTTAGCGCACAGGATAACACATTGCGAGTCTACTAAAAAATTACATCTTTGGGGCACTCATCCGCAATCTTGCGGGCACCCTTCAGGACACTCTTATAGTACATTTCGGGCGTACGATACTCCTTACCCGCCGGCGGAGCGTCCGTCAGAAGGCTCCCAGCATCCAGCCTGCCCCAGTGCACCTTTGCGCGGGCAAGGGCCCAACGGGCACCTTCAATGCAGGCGGAGCGCTTGATGACTTCCACCCAGGGGCACGCATCCACCAGCCGCCGCATGAGGCCGAAGTAGCTCCCAGGCATGGCCTCTTCAGGCCATAGCCGGACTATGAGTCCCTTCATGGCCTGCTCGGCTACCTTGTGGAGCTCGACCAGCTGCTTCAGCTGGTCGCTAAGGGGCACTGGATGTCCGGCCTCAGCATACTGAGACCAGAAGACCTTCTCCGTTGAGATCCCCTCCTCAGCTTGGTAGAATGCGGCAGCATCGGACACGCTGCGAGGCAGATCTGCAAACACTCCTGGAGAGCTCCGAATTCAGGTAAGTAACAGGTAATCCACATCCACATGCTTGCTTTGCATGAAAAATGCCTTACCCACCGCTATTTTCTTCACCGCCTCAATCTCCTGGAGGGCCTTATGGGCCTCGGCCTTAGCGGCTTTGGCACTCTCAAGAGCCGAGGCAAGCTCGGACTCTCGAGTCTTCGAGTCGCGCTCCAAACTCTCATGCTTTTCCATGAGAGCCTGGAGCTCTTGCCGCACCTCCGCCACCCGCGCCTCCTGCTTCTCTCGCTCTGCTCGTTCCGCGGCCGCATTGCGTTCGGCCGCGGACACGGCCTCCTTCAGGGTCGCCACCTCGTTCGTGGCCCCTGCAGTGCCCAAGTTATCCTTGTTATTTCTATTGCAACCAAAATCCTTTTATGTAAGGTACAAATTTACTACGGTGTTACTCACCTTCTTTGTCCTCGAGCTGCTTCTTGGCAAGGCCGAGCTCGTTCTCGGACCGCTCGAGGTCCTGCTTCAAAGCACCGACCTCCGCAGTCAATGCGGCAGAGGTCAGCAGCGCAGCCTGCAATCCCATATTGACATAATTTTTAGAACTCCTGCGTATATCTTTTTAGATCCTCAGTCCGGCTTTTCTTTCCGAACACCGAACCGAGCATCAGGGGCTACTGTCTATGCGGTATTACATTACATATTTTAAAACTTCTTACCTCAAAGCCTATTAGAAGGCTGCCGCAGGCTTCGGTCAGCCCGTTCTTGGCGAGCTGAACCGTCTGAATCACCACACTCATAATAGTGCGATGTTCTTCCTTGATGGAAGCGCCGTTGAGCGCCTCCAACAAGTTGTTCGGCGCCTCCGGTTGGACGGAGGTTGCCGGTGTCACGGTCTTGCCCTTCTTACGAAGGGGCCGCCCGCCGGACTCCGGAACCACTGCGGGTTCCGGTGCGGAGTCCGGTACGAAGTCCAGGAGGTTGCCCCGTGGCACCTCCGGAGCCTCCCCCTCTTGGCGGGTCCCCTCCTGGGATCCCACCTCGGCGTCCTCAGCATCACAAGGGGTGGAGGCGGTCGGAATGGAATCAACATCCGACGGAGCCAAGGACCCGCTCAATGAAGTGGGTAGATCCTCCTCGGCCAGATTGCAGGTTGTATGCGGCATTAGAAGGACACTACTCGGCACAAGGAGAAATTATAAATCACTCAGGAATCCGGATACTTACGATCTTGCCAGGGGCTTGGCCCTTGAGGGCCACTGAGGGAGTCCTGGACTAGGGGGTGTCCGGACAGCCGGACTATCATCGTCCGCCGGACTCCAAGACTACGAAGATACAAGATTGAAGACTCCGTCCCGTGTCCGGATGGGACTTTCCTTGGCGTGGATGGCAAGCTTGGCGATACGGATATGTAGATCTCCTACCATTGTAACCGACTCTGTGTAACCCTAGCCCTTTCCAGTGTCTATATAAACCGGAGGGTTTTAGTCCGTAGGACACAACACCCATTACAACAATCATACCATAGGCTAGCTTCTAGGGTTTAGCCTCCTTGATCTCGTGGTAGATCCACTCTTGTAATACACATCATCAACATTAATCAAGCAGGACGTAGGGTTTTACCTCCATCAAGAGGGCCCGAACCTGGGTAAAACATCGTGTCCCTTGTCTCCTGTTACCATCCGCCTAGACACACAGTTCGGGACCCCCCTACCCGAGATCCGCCGGTTTTGACACCGACATTGGTGCTTTCATTGAGAGTTCCTCTGTGTCGTCACCGATAGGCTTGATGGCTTCTTCAATCAACAACAACGCCGTCCAGGGTGAGACTTTTCTCCCCGGACAGATCTTCATATTCGGCGACTTCGCACTGCGGGCCAATTCACTTGGCCATCTGGAGCAGATCGAAAGCTACGCCCCTGCCCGTCAGGTCAGATTTGGAAGCCTAAACTTCACGGCGGACATTCGCGGAGACTTGATCTTCGATGGATCCGATCCGCAGCCGTGCGTGCCGCACTGTCATGATGGGCATGATCTAACTCTGCCATCGGACAGCGCCTTGGAGGCCGCACATGAATCCGCTCTGACCCATAGTCCGGAGCCGATCGTGTAGCTCGAGGACGGGTGGCTGTACACCTCCTCGGGAGCCGCAATTTCCACGGAGATGGAGCCGAACACTGACCTTGTCCCCTATAAAACTCGTGACTCCGAGGTGCCGGACTCCCTACCGGACTCCGAACCTCCTGCGCCCCTGCCAATCGAATCCGATTGGACGCCGATCATGGAGTTCACCGCTGCTGACATCTTTCAGCACTCACCCTTCGGCGACATTCTAAATTCGCTAAAGCGTCTCTCGCTATCCGGAGAGCCCTGGCCGGATTATGGCCAGGATGGTTGGGATGCGGATGACGAAGAAATTCAAAGCCCACTCACCTCCCACTTTGTAGCCACTGTCGACGATTTAACCGACATGCTAGACTATGACTCCGAAGACATCGACGGTATGGACGATGATGCCGGAGACGAACAAGAACCAGCGCCTACAGGGCACTGGAAGACCATCTTGTCATATGACATATACATGGTGGACACCCCAAAAGATGGGGATGGCGAAGAAGCAGCTGAGGCTGATTCCTTAAAGAAACAGCCTAAGCGCCGACGTCAGCGGCGCTCCTCTAAATCCCGCCATAGCATGAATGGAGATTCCGGCACAGGAGATAATAACACCCCAGAAAGTGCCGAAGACAATCCCCTCCAGCAAGATTCAGCGCAGGAGGATGCAGAAGCAAGCCCTCACAAGAGAGCGGCAGACGAAGAGGTCGAGGATGATAATTACATACCTCCCTCCGGAGATGAGGCAAGCCTCGACGACGACGAATTCGTCGTGCCCGAGGATCCCGTCGAACAAGAGCATTTCAAACGCAGGCTAATGGCCACAGCAAACAGCCTAAAGAAAAAGCAGCAGCAGCTTCAAGCTGATCAAGACCTGCTGGCCGACAGATGGACCGAGGTCCTCGCGGCCGAAGAGTATGAATTCGAACGCCCCTCCAAAAGCTACCCAAAATGCAAGTTGCTCCCCCGATTAGAGGAGGAAGCATATATACCTTCATCACCAGCGCACAATACGACCGACCAACCACCCCGTGGTCGCGACAGAGAGGCATCCAGGCCTTCCATCAAGACCGTACCCCGGCATCGCTCAAAAAGTACGAAGCAACGAGGGAACGCGCCGGACTTGCGGGACATATTGGAGGATAAGGCAAGACAATCCAGATCTATCTATGGATCACGTGGGCGCCCCACGACCCACGACGAATACCGTCGAGCCGGATACAACAACTCCGGCCGGGCCGAACACAGCAGACAACGCTCCCTTGAGCTACGTCGTGATATTGCTCAATACAGAGGCGCCGCACACCCGCTATGCTTCACTGATGAAGTAATGGATCATCAAATCCCTGAAGGGTTTAAACCTGTAAACATTGAATCCTACGATGGCACGACAGACCCCGCGGTTTGGATCGAAGATTATCTCCTTCACATCCATATGGCCCGTGGCGACGATCTCCACGCCATCAAATACCTCCTGCTCAAGCTTAAAGGACCAGCTCGGCACTGGCTTAACAGCCTGCCCGCAGAGTCAATTGGGTGTTGGGAGGACCTGGAAGCCGCATTCCTCGACAACTTCCAGGGCACATATGTGGGGCCACCAGACGCCGATGGCCTAAGCCACATAATCCAGCAGCCAGACGAATCGGCCAGGCAATTCTGGAAAAGATTCTTAACAAAGAAAAATCAAATCGTCGACTGTCCAGATGCAGAGGCCCTCGCAGCCTTCAAACATAACATCCGCGACGAGTGGCTAGCCCAGCACCTAGGACAGGAAAAGCCGAAATCCATGGCAGCCCTCACATCATTAATGACCCGCTTCTGTGTGGGAGAGGATAGCTGGATAGCTCGCAGCAACAACCTTAGCAAAAATGCTGGTAGTCCGGACACTAAGGACCATAGTGGCAGGTCGCGTCGAAGCAAAAATAAATGCCGCGTTAACGGTGACGACAAGGAGGATACGGCAGTCAACGCCGGATTCTAAGGCTCTAAACCCGGTCAGCGGAAGAAGCCATTCAAAAGAACCACTCCGGGTCCGTCCAATTTGGACCGAATACTCGACCGCTCATGCCAGATACATGGCACCCCCGAAAAGCCAGCTAACCACACCAACAGAGATTGTTGGGTATTTAAGCAGGCAGGCAAGTTAATTGCCGAAAACAACGACAAGGGGCTGCACATCGACGACGAGGAAGAGACCCGACTGCCGAACAATAGAGGACAGAAGGGTTTCCCCCCACAAGTGCGGACGGTGAACATGATATACACAACCCATATACCCAAGAGGGAGCGGAAGCGTGCACTAAGGGACGTATATGCGATGGAGCCAGTCGCCCCTAAGTTCAATCCATGGTCCTCTTGCCCGATCACTTTCAATCGAAGAGACCATCCGACCAGTATCCGCCATGGCGAATTCGCCGCATTGGTTTTAGATCCAATCGTCGATGGATCTCACCTCACGAGAGTCCTGATGGACGGCGGCAGTAGCCTGAACCTGCTTTATCAGGATACAGTGCGCAAGATGGGCATAGACCCCTCAAGGATTAAACCTACAAAGACGACCTTCAAAGGCGTCATACCAGGTGTTGAGGCCAATTGTACAGGCTCAGTCACACTGGAAGTGGTCTTCGGATCCCCGGACAATTTCCGGAGCAAGGAGTTAATCTTCGACATAGTCCCGTTCCGCAGTGGCTATCATGCTCTGCTCGGACGAACCGCGCTCGCAAAGTTCAACGCGGTGCCGCATTACGCATACCTCAAGCTCAAGATGCCAGGCCCTCGTGGAGTCATCACGGTCAACGGAAATACGGAACGCTCCCTTCGAATAGAGGAACATACAGCGGCTCTCGCGGCAGAAATACAGAGCAGCCTTCTAAGGCAATTTTCGAGTCCGGCCATTAAACGGCCGGACACGGCCAAATGCGCCTGGAGCAACATCAACCAAGACCACCTGGCACGTTCCGAGCACGCGTAGCAATGCGGCCCCAACCCCAGCCCTTGCCTAACTGCAAGACCAACCCTCCACGTACATCATTACGCTCTGGAGATACCATGGGCCTAGGGGGAGGGGCACGACCACAACAGACCCAGAGTGCAGCTCGACCACACCAGGGGCTCACAAGTGTGTCGCTCTTTTTTATTATTTTTCTTCTTTGTATATACAGGAATCCGTTCACCAGAGGCCCTGTCCGGCAGTGAACCCGCCGCACTCCGATGCAACAGCCAGGGAGGGAAAAAGGCTGTGACGAACACTCAGGTGGTCTCCATTACGAGCATTAAATTATATACACTAGTCCGCAGCCCACCCCTGGAGGGGGACATGTTTAATTAGTCCAATCCCTTGCTTACCGCAGTATTTGTATCATTCCGCACTCATAGCAGAATTCCTTGAATAAATAATGCAGCACTTTTTGCCTGTTATTGCATTACTTTACATATATGTTCACTAATGACATCTTGCACCCGTATATTTTGGTACGGCCGAATACACCAGGGGCTTATGTTCCCCGCATTATGGTGTGATAAGTCCGAACACTTTCACAAGTGCGGCACCCCGAACTTATAGCATTATATGAATCAGCTCCGAATCATGTCTTGGGTCAATAGTTGGGTTTGCCCGGCTCCCACGTTTTGGTACCTTACGTTCCGTTCTGTCGGCTAAGGTGGCACTGGGAGAACCACTGCGATTGCGCCCCGGTTGAGCTGGGCGAGCGCCTCAGTGGAGTAAACTAAAACTGACTGTCATGATGAGGTGAGAGATTGGTCGCTGTTCGAGAGGTCTTTTCGAGTCCTTAAAGACTTATGCCGCTTCAAGCGAAGAACCAGATAATGTCCGGCCAAGGCTTGGATAGCGCCGCAAACTCGGTCTTCCAAAAACTAGGGGCTTCGCCGAAATTTAAAATTATAGAATTCTATGGCTAAGTGAGAGTGTTCAAGCATTATAAGTCCGGTTGCCTTGTTCGTTGTGTTGAGCGCCTCCCTAGATGGACCCAAGAATGGGAACAAGAGTGCTCAAATTTGTCCCGAACACCCCAGCACTCGTGGCTTGGGGGCTGAAGCCGACGACTTGCCATCTCTCAGATTTTATAAACGGCCGCACAGAAGGTAATATTTTAAATCAAACAAGCGTTGCTTAGCGTATATGAACAAAGTTTTTAGCGCACAGGATAATGCATAGCGAGTTTACTCAATAATTACATCTCTGGGGAACTCATCCGCAATTTTGCGGGCACCCTTCAGGACAGTCTTATAGTACATCTCGGGCGTACGATACTCCTTGCCCGCTGGCGGCGCGTCAGTGATAAGCTTCTCCGCATCCAGCCTGCCCCAGTGCACCTTTGCGCGGGCAAGGGCCCGACGAGCGCCTTCAATACAGGCGGAGCGCTTGATGACCTCCACCCAGGGGCACGCATCCACCAGCCGCCGCAAAAGGCCGAAGTAGCTCCCACGCATGGCCTCTCCAGGCCACAGCCAGACTATGAGGCCCTTCATGGCCTGCTCGGCTACCTTGTGGAGCTCGACCAGCTACTTCAGCTGGTCGCTAGGCGGCACCGGAAGGCCGGCCTCAGCATACTGAGACCAGAAGACCTTCTCCGTTGAGCTCCCCTCCTTGCGACGGTAGAATGCGGCGGCATCGGATACACTGCGAGGCAGATCTGCAAACGCCCCTGGAGAGCTCCGAATTCGGGTAAGTGTCAGGTAGTTTACATTAACATGCTTGCTTTGCATGAAAAATGCCTTACCCGCCGCTATTTTCTTCACGTCCTCAACCTCCTGAAGGGCCTTATGGGCCTCGGCCTTGGCGGCTTTGGCACTTTGGAGAGCCGAGGCAAGCTCGGACTCTCGAGTCTTTGAGTCGCGCTCCAAACTCTCATGCTTTTCCATGAGAGCCTGGAGCTCTTGCCGCACTTCCGCCACCCTCGCCTCCTGCTTCTCTGGCTCTGCCTATTCCGCGGCCGCATTGCGTTCGGCCGTGGACATAGCCTCCTTCAGGGTCGCCACCTCGTTCGTGGCCCCTGCAGTACCCATGTTATCCTTGTTATTTTTTGCAACCTAAATCCTTTTCTGTAAGGTAACTATTCAAAGTGGTGTTACTCACCTTCTTTGTCCTCGAGCTGCTTCTTGGCACGGCCGAGCTCTTTCTCGGACTGCTCGAGGTCCTGCTTCAAAGCACCGACCTCCGCAGTCAGTGCGGCAGAGGTCAGCAGCGCAGCCTGCAAACCCATATTGACATAATTTTTAGCAACCCTGCGTACATCTTTTTAGATCCTCAGTCCGGCTTTTCTTTCCGAACACCGAACCGAGCATCAGGGGCTACTGTCTATGCAGTATTACATTACATAATCATAACTTCTTACCTCAAAGCCTGTTAGAAGGCTGCTGCAGGCTTCGGTCAGCCCGCTCTTGGCGAGCTGAACCTTCTGAATCATGAGTGCGGTGTTCTTCCTCGATGGAAGCGCCTTTGAGCGCCTCCACCAAGTTGTCTAGCGCCTCCGGTTGGACGGGGGCCTCCGGTGTGACGGTCTTGCCCTTCTTGCAAAGGGGCCGCCTACCGGACTCCGAAACCACTGCGGGTTCTGGTGTGGAATCCGGCACAAAGTCTGGGAGGCTGCCTTGCGGCGCCTCCGGAGCCTCCTCCTGATGGGTCCCTTCCTGGGATCCCACCTCGGCGTCCTCAGCGGCGCGAGGGGTGGAGGCAGTTGGAATGGAATCCACATTCGATGGAGCCAACGACCCGCTCGACGAAGTGGGAAGATCATCGTCGGCCGGACTGCAGGCAGTATGCGGCATTAGAAGGACACTATGTGACACAAAAGAAATTGCAAATCATTCAGGAATCCGGATACTTACGATCTCGCCGGAGGCCTGGCCCTTGAGGGCCACTCTTCATCGCCAACGTTGGTGTTGGCGGAGCTGTCCGGGGGAATAGTTCTTCCCGTCTTGGACCCTTCGGCCTCCCCTGTCGGGGAGGCCTTCCTCTTTCTCTCTCGCTCCTCTGGGAGAGAGTCTTCTTCCTCCTCATCTTCGGGGGAGGAATCCGCCTCGGAGTCGTCGGACACCTGAAAACGGGAACTCTTTCGAGTACCCGTGGCCACCTTCTTGGCCTTCTTCTCCGGCACCAAATGTGGTGCCGGAACCAGCAGCCCCGCTAGACGGGCGTCCACTGGATTTTCTGGCATCGGAGCCGGGCAGATGAGCTGCTCGGCCTTCTTCGTCCATTCCTGTCAAAGGAAAAGGGAGATTGAAACCCGCTTAGGGTCGAACTATTAACAACAAGTGTCCCGTAAAGGGGTAGAATCACTTACCTCGTCAGCTGGACACTGCGAGTGAAATCCACGATCTTCCGTCGCGGATGCGGGGGCTTCGGCGCCCTTAAACAGCACCCTCTAGGCGCCTTTGTACGTCGTGTCGAAGAGCCCGCTCAACGCCTGGTGCTGTGCCGGATCGAACTCCCACAGGTTGAATGCCCGTTCTTGGCATGGGAGAATCCGGCGGACGAGCATGACTTGGACCACATTAACAAGCCTGAGCTTCTTGTTCACCAGCTTCTGGATACAGGCTTGGAGTCCCGTCAGCTCCTTCGAACTACCCCATAGCAAGCCCTTCTCTTTCCAGGAGGTGAGCTGCACAGGGATACCAGATCTTAACTCGGGGGCCGCTGCCCACATAGGGCCGCGCGGCTCGGTGATGTAGAACCACCCCGACTGCCACCCCTTGACGGACACCACGAAGGCCCCCTCGAACCAGAGGATGTTGGGCATCTTGCCCAACATGGCGCCTCCGCACTCCACCTGCGTGCCCTTCACTACCTTCGGCTTGACATTGAAGGTCTTAAGCCACAAGCCGAAGTGGGGCTGGATGCAGAGGAAGGCCTCGCACACGACGATGAACGCCGAGATGTTGAGGATGAAGTTCGGCGCCAGATCATGGAAATCCAGGCCGTAGTAGAACATGAGCCCCCGGACAAAGGGGTGAAGTGGAAAGCCCAGTCCGCGGAGGAAGTGGGGGAGAAATACGACCCTATCATGGGGCCTAGGGGTGAGAATGAGCTGCCCCTTGTCGGGCAGCCGGTGCGCGATGTCGCCGGAAAGGTATCCGGCGCTGCGCAGTTTGGCGATGTGCTCCTCTTTAATGGTGGAGGCCAACCATTTACCTCCCGCTCCGGACATGGTTGGAGAAGGTCGAGACGAGATGCGCGAACTTGGGCGCTGGAGCTCGAGTGCGCGGAGATGGATAAGCAAAGGAGGAAGAAGGCGTAGGTAAAAAGGCGGATCCTTATCCCCTTATATATAGGTGGACGAAGACTATACGTCCCCACCAGCCTGGTAAAACTCGCTTATCTCCCAAGCGCCACCATCAATGGCGCGGTTGGGTTACCCACGTCCGTATTGATGAGAATGCCGGAATAAGGGGAACACGATCTCTTCTTCGACAAGACGTGCCAAGGAAACCGCTTTGCTAAACGCGCTGAGGTGGTATAATAAAAAATGATTCAAGTAAAGGCTTGGTGGTGGCGTGACGTCACGCTACAAAATACGTCAGCAGATTGAACCCGTGTACATGATATTCTCTCTACGGTGGAATGTGGAAATTATTTTGCAGAGCCGGACACTATCCTGGTGTTCACAATCTTCTATGGATTATTCGGAGGAGGAACCCGCCTTGCAATGCCGAACATTATGCGCGCCAGACTCATCGTCATTGAAGCCAGGTTCAGGGGCTACTGAGGGAGTCCTGGACTAGGGGGTGTCCGGACAGCCAGACTATCATCGTCCGCCGGACTCCAAGACTACGAAGATACAAGATTGAAGACTCCGTCCCGTGTCCGGATGGGACTTTCCTTGGCGTGGAAGGCAAGCTTGGCGATACGGATATGTAGATCTCCTACCATTGTAACCGACTCTGTGTAACCCTAGCCCTCTCCGATGTCTATATAAACCGGAGGGTTTTAGTCCGTAGGACACAACACCCATTACAACAATCATACCATAGGCTAGCTTCTAGGGTTTAGCCTCCTTGATCTCGTGGTAGATCCACTCTTGTAATACACATCATCAATATTAATCAAGCAGGACGTAGGGTTTTACCTCCATCAAGAGGGCCTGAACCTGGGTAAAACATCGTGTCCCTTGTCTCCTGTTACCATCCGCCTAGACGCATAGTTCCGGACCCCCTACCCGAGTTCCGCCAGTTTTGACACCGACAGCCACTCCTCGTCGCCGTCGTCGGCGTTGGCGGTGCAGTCCGGAGGAAGGGTCCTTCCCTTCTTGGACCCTTCGGCCTCCCTCGTTGGGGAAGCCTTCCTCTTCCTCTCTCCCCCTTCTTGGGGAGAGTCCTCTTTCTCCTCCTCGTCTTCAGGGGAGGAGTCCGCCTTGGAGCCATCGGACGATGAGTCCGATACTACCAGGCGCCGGGAACTCCTTCGGGTTCCCGTGGCCTTCTTCTTGGCCTTCTTTTCCAGCACCACGTAAAGGGCCGGAACCAGCAGCCCCATCAAACGGGTGTCCGCTGGGTCTTCGGGAAGGGGAGCCAGATAGTCGACCTGTCCGGACGGCCTCTGCCAGTCCCACATAGAGTCAAACTATGAAAGAAATAAGTGTCCCGTAAGGGATGACAAAGCTTACCTCGCCGGTCGGGCGCTTGGTGCTGAATCCGCGATCTTTAGTTGCGGATGCGGGGGCTTCTCCGCCCTTGAACAGCACCCTCCAGGCAGCTTCGTACGTCGTGTTGAAGAGCCCGCTCAGGGTCCGGTGCTGTGCCGGATCGAACTCCCACAAATTGAAGGCCCGTTGCTGGCAGGGGAGAATCCGGTGGACGAGCATGACCTGGATCACATTGACAAGCTTAAGCTTCTTGTTCACTAGGGTCTGGAGACAGGATTGGAGTCCTGTCAGCTCCTCCGAACTGCCCCATAGCAAGCCCTTCTCTTTACAGGAGGTGAGCTGCATGGGGATACCAGATCTGAACTCGGGGGCCGCTGCCCATTTAGGGTCACGCGGCTCGATGATGTAGAACCACCCCGATTGCCACCCCTTGACGGACTCCATGAAGGGCCCCTCGATCCAGGTGACATTGGGCACTTTGCCCACCATGGCGCCTCCGAACTCCGCTTGGACGCCCTTCACTACCTTCGGCTTGACATAGAAGGTCTTTAGCCACAAGCCGAAGTGGGGCCGGATGCAGAGGAAGGCCTCGCACATGATGATAAACACTGAGATGTTGAGGATGAAGTTTGGCGCCAGATCATGAAAGTCCAGGCCGTAGTAGTACATGAGCCCCCGGACGAAGGGTTGAAGTGGGAAGCCCAGTCCGCGGAGGAAGTGGGGAAGGAATACGACCCTCTCATGGGGCCTGGGGGTGGGGATGAGCTGCCCCTCGTTGGGCAGCCGGTGCGCGATGTCGCCGGAGAGGTATCCAGCGCTGTGCAGCTTCTCGATGTGCCCCTCCGTAACGGAGGAGGCCATCCACTTGCCTCCCACTCCGGACATGGCTGGAGAAGGTTGAGACGAGATGTGCGGACTTGGGCGCTGGAGCTCGAGTGTGCGGAGATGGATAAGCAAAGGAGGAAGAAGGTGTAGGTAAAATGGTGGATCCTTATCCCCTTATATATGGGCGGACAAAGACTATGCGTTCCCACCGGCCTGGTAAAACTTGCTTATCTCCCAAGTGCCACCATCAATGGCGCGGTTGGGTTACCCACGCCCGTATTGAAGGGAATCCCGGAATAAGGGGAACACGATCTCTGCTTCGACAAGACGTGCCAAGGAAACTGCTTCGCTAAACGCGCTGAGGTGGTATAGTAAAAAACGATTCAAGTAAAGGCTTGGTGGTGGTGTGACATCATGCCACAAAATACGTCAGCAGATTGGACTTGTGTACATATTATTCTCTCTATGGTGGAAGGTGGAATTTATTTTGCAGAGCCGGACACTATCCTGGTGTTCACAATCTTCTATGAATTATTCGGAGGAGGAACCCGCCTTGCAATGCCGAACAATATGCGCGCCGGACTCATCGTCATTGAAGCCTGGTACAGGGGCTACTGAGGGAGTCCTGGACTAGGGGGTGTCCGGATAGCCGGACTATCATCATCGGCCGGACTCCAAGACTATGAAGATACAAGATTGAAGACTTCGTCCCGTGTCCGGATGGGACTTTCCTTGGCGTGGAAGGCAAGCTTGGCGATACGGATATGTAGATATCCTACCATTGTAACCGACTCTGTGTAACCCTAGCCCTCTCCGATGTCTATATAAACTGGAGGGTTTTAGTCCGTAGGACGAACAACCATTACAACAATCATACCATAGGCTAGCTTCTAGGGTTTAGCCTCCTTGATCTCGTGGTAGATCCACTCTTGTACTACCCATATCATCAATATCAATCAAGCAGGAGTAGGGTTTTACCTCCATCGAGAGGGCCCGAACCTGGGTAAAAACATCGTGTCCCTTGTCTCCTGTTACCATCCGCCTAGACGCACAGTTCGGGACCCCCTACCCGAGATCCGCCGATTTTGACACCGACAGTAGTCTTTTATTAACAGAGCTCACGAGATTTCTGTTGAGTTTTGTGTTGTGAAGTTTTCAAGTTTTGGGTGAATTCTTTTGATGGATTATGGAACAAGGAGTGGCAAGAGCCTAAGCTTGGGGATGCCCATGGCACCCCCAAGATAATCCAAGGACACCAAAAAGTCAAAGCTTGGGGATGCCCCGGAAGGCATCCCCTCTTCGTCCACTTCCATCGGTAATTTACTTGGAGCTATATTTTTATTCACCAACCTGATATGTGTTTTGCTTGGAGCGTCTTGTATTATTTGTGTCTTTGCTTGTTAGTCTACCACAATCATCCTTGCTGTACACACCTTTTGAGAGAGCCATACATGATTTGGAATTTGTTAGAATACTCTATGTGCTTCACTTATATCTTTTGAGCTTGATAGTTTTGCTCATAGTGCTTCACTTATATCTTTTTGAGCGTGATAATTTTTGCTCTAGTGCTTCACTAAGATCTTTTAGAGCATGGTGGTGGATTTGTTTTAAAGAAACTTGATCTCTCATACTTCACTTAGATTATTTTGAGAGTCATTAATAGCATGGTAATTTGCTTAATGTTAATATACTTAGTGTTCGAGATATGTGAAATTTTCTTTTGAGTGAATTGAATACTAATATAAATCTAATGCTTAATAATTGTTTTAAGATATGGAGGTAATAATATCAAAGTCGTGCTAGTTGAGTAGTTGTGAATTTGAGAAATACTTGTGTTGAAGTTTGTAAATCCCGTAGCATGCACGTATGGGTAAAGTTGTGTAACAAATTTGAAGCATGAAGTGTACCTGGCTTGTGCATCCTTATGAGTGGCGGTCGGGGATGAGCGATGGTCTTTTCCTACCAATCTGTCCCCCTAGGGGCATGCATAGTAGTACTTTGCTTCGAGGGCTAATAAACTTTTGCAATAAGTATATGAGTTCTTTATGACTAATGTGAGTCCATGGATTATACACACTTTTACCTTTCCGCATTTGCTAGCCTCTTCGGTACCGTGCATTGCCCTTTCTCACATTGAGAGTTGGTGCAAACTTCGCCGGTACATCCAAACCCCGTGATATGATACGCTGTTTCACACATAAACCTCCTTATATCTTCCTCAAAACAGCCACCATACCTACCTATTATGGCATTTCCATAGCCATTCCGAGATATATTGCCATGCAACTTTCCACCGTTCCGTTCATCATGACATACTTTACTTTTGTCATATTGCCATTGCATGATCATGTAGTTGACATCGTATTTGTGGCGAAGCCACCACGCATTATTTTTCATACATGTCACTCTTGATTCATTGCACCATCCCGGTACACCGCCGGAGGCATTCATATAGAATCATATCTTGTCCTAGTTTCGAATTGTAATATCAAGTTGTTGTAATGAAAATGTGATGATCATCATTATTAGAGCATTGCCCCAGTGAGGAAAAGGATGATGGAGACTATGATTCCCCCACAAGTCGGGATGAGACTCCGGACGAAAAAAAAGAAAAGAGGCCAAAGAAGCCCAAATAAAAAAAAGAGGCCATAAAAAAGAGAAAAGGCCCAAATAAAAAAATATTATAAAAATAAAAAAAATATATAAAAAAATAAAAAAATGAGAGAAAAAGAGAGAAGGGGCAATGTTACTATCCTTTTACCACATTTGTGCTTCAAAGTAGCACCTTGTTCTTCATGTAGTGAGTCTCATATATTTGTGCTTCAAAGTAGCACCACGTTTTTCATATAGTGAGTCTCATAAATTATCTTGTTCATACTACTGGGAATTTTTCATTATAGAACTTGGCTTGTATATTCCAATGATGGGCTTCCTCAAAATGCTCTAGGTCTTCGTGAGCAAGCGAGTTGGATGCACACCCACTAGTTTTCTTTTGTTGAGCATTCATAGCTCTAGTGCATCCGTTGCATGGCAATCCCTACTCCTCATGTTGACATCAATTAATGGGCATCTCCATAGCCTGTTGATTATCCTCGTCAATATGAGACTTTCTCCCTTTTTTGTCTTCTCCACACAATCCCATCATCATATTCTATTCCACCTATAGTGCTATATCCATGGCTTGCGCTCATATATTGCGTGAGGGTTGAAAAAGCTGAAGCGCGTTAAAAAGTACGAAACAATTGCTTGGCTTGTCATCGGGGGTATAGAAGTTGGGAACATCTTTGTGTGACGAAAATGAAGCATGGCCTAACTATATGATTTTGTAGGGATGAACTTTCTTTGGCCATGTTATTTTGAGATGACATAATTGCTTGATTAGTATGCTTGAAGTATTATTATTTTTATGTCAATAAGAGCTTTTATCTTGAATCTTTCGGATCTGAATATTCATACCATGATTAAGAAGATTTACATTGAAATTATGCCAAAGTATCACTCCGCCTCAAAAATTCTTCTTTTTATCATTTACCTACTCGAGGACGAGTAGGAATTAAGCTTGGGGATGCCTGATACGTCTCCAACGTATCTATAATTTTTGATTGCTCCATGATACTTTCTCTACTGTTTTGGACTATATTGGGCTTTATTTTCCACTTTTATATTATTTTTGGGACTAACCTATTAACCGGAGGCCCAGCCCAGAATTGCTGTTTTTTGCCTATTTCAGTGTTTCGAGGAAACAGAATATCAAACGGAATCCAAATGGAATGAAACCTTCGGGAATGTGATCTTCTCACCGAACGTGATCCAGGAGACTTGGACCCTACTCCAAGAAGCTTCCGAGTAGGTCACGAGGGTGGAGGGAGCGCCCCCTACCTCGTGGGCCCCTCGAAGCTCCACCGACGTACTCCTTGCTCCTATATATACCTACGTATCCCCAATAGACCAGAGACGGGGCCAAAAACCTAATTCCACCGCCGCAACCTTCTGTATCCACGAGATCCCATCTTGGGGCCTGTTCTGGGCTCCGCCGGAGAGGGCATCCACCACGGAGGGCTTCTACATCAACACCATAGCCCCTTCGATGAAGTGTGAGTAGTTTACTTCAGACCTTCGGGTCCATAGCTAGTAGCTAGATGGCTTCTTCTCTCTTTTTGGATCTCAATACAATGTTCTCCCCCTCTCTCGTGGAGATCTATTCGATGTAATCTTCTTTTTGCGGTGTGTTTGTTGAGACCGAGGAATTGTGGGTTTATGATCCAACTTATCTATGAATAATATTTGAATCTTCTCTGAATTATTTTATTTATGATTGAGTTATCTTTGCAAGTCTCTTCAAATTATCCGTTTGGTTTGGCCAACTAGATTGGTAGTTCTTGCAATGGGAGAAGTGCATGGCTTTGGGTTCAATCTTGCGGTGTCCTTACTCACTGACAGAAAGAGTTGCAAGGCACGTATTGTATTGTTGCCATCGAGGATAACAAGATGGGGTATTTATCATATTGCATGAATTTATTCCTCTATATCATGTCATCTTGCTTAAGGCGTTACTCTGTTTTTAACTTACTACTCTAGATGCATGCTGGATAGCGGTCGATGAGTGGAGTAATAGTAGTAGATGCAGAATCGTTTCGATCTACTTGTCTCGGACGTGATGCCTATATACATGATCATACCTAGATAACCTCATAACTATGCTCAATTCTATCAATTGCTCAACAGTAATTTGTTCACCCACCGTAGAATACTTATGCTCTTTAGAGAAGCCACTAGTGAAACCTATGGCCCCCGGGTCTATTCTTATCATATCAATCTCCATCATTTTATTTACTTGCTTTGCCTTTTACTTTTTACTTTGCATCTTTATACCAAAAATACCAAAAATATTATCTCTATCAGATCTCACTCTCGTAAGTGACCGTGAAGGGATTGACAACCCCTAAGCGTTGGTTGCGAGTTGCTATCATTTTGTGCAGGTACGAGGTTCTTGTGCGTGACCTCCTACTGGATTGATACCTTGGTTCTCAAAAACTAAGGGAAATACTTACGCTACTGTGCTGCATCACCCCTCCTCTTCGGGGAGAACCAACGCGAGCTCGAGACGTAGCAAAGCCCCCCTCTAGTACTTCTTTGGCCTAACAGGTGTCTTCTGGTCCAGAAAAATTCTCCAAAAAGTTTTGCTGCGTTTGGACTCCGTTTGGTATTGATATTCCACGAAGTAAAAAACAAGCAAAAAATAGCATCTGGCACTGGGCACTATGTCAATAGCTTAGTCCCAAAAAATGATATAAAGTTGCTATAAAATGATTGGAAAACATCCAAGAATGATAATATAACAACAATGGAACAGTCAAAAATTATAGATACATTGGAGACGTATCAGTACCAAGCTTAACTCCTGCTCGTCCTCGAGTAGGTAAATGATAAAAACAGAATTTTTGATATGGAATGTTGCCTATCATGTTCATCACATTCTTTCTTTTGTAGCATGAACATATGGACTTTTATATGGTTCAATGCAATAGTCTAGTTTTGACATGAATATTTCAATACTCAAGCATATCAACAAGCAACCATGTCTTTCAAAATATCAACACTAAAGCAGTTATCCCTAGCGCATCATGCACAATCATTGATCCATTCATGAAACACACTCACATATTAGCTACATCCAATGCTCAAGTATGATCATGGTGCCCCTTAGTTGGTGCTTTATAAGAGAAGATGGAGACTCAATAAAAATAAAAAATGCATGAAGTAAATAGAAAGACCCTTCGCAGAGGGAAGTAGGGATTTGTAGAGGTGCCAGAGCTCAAAGCTTAAATTGAGAGATAAAAACATTTTGGGTGGCATACTTTTCCCGTCAACGAAAATGACCGAGTGATTCCCATCACTTTCCATGCTAGATATATCATAGGCGGTTCCCAAACAGAAAGTAAAGTTTATTCCTTTTTCCACCATTTTTCACAATATGTGGCTAGCTGTATCCACGGGTGCCATCCATACCAACACTTTCCAAGGAATTTATTATTTGACAACATAAAGTAAATTCATTGTTTCATTTCAGGACTTGGCATCCGTAATACCTTTGTCGTACTCTCGTGCAATGACAAGTGAATAAACACTCATCTTGAGAATAACACATCTAGCATGGAAAATATTGGCCCCCCCTGTTGCTTAATGAGTGGTACGAGCACACAAAAAGGAAATTATTTTGAAAATTAGAGATTGCACATACAAATTTGCTTAGAACGGCACGAAAATACCGCATATAGGTAGGTATGGTGGACTCATATGGCAAAACTGGGTTTAAGGATTTTGGACGCACAAGCAGTATTTCTACTTAGTACAGGTGGAGGCTAGCGAAAATATTAAGAAGCAACCAACCAAGAAACGAAAAATCACATAAGCGAGCATTAAGCATAACTAACACCGAATAATGCACCACAAGTAGGATGTAATTTCATTGCATAACTATTGACTTTCGTGCTTGCATAGGGAATCACAAACCTTAACACCAATATTCTTACTAAAGCATAATTACTCATCAACATGACTCACATATCACTATCATCATATCTCAAAACTATTACAAAAAAGCAAGTTTATTTTGTCCAATGATCTTCATGAAAGTTTTTATTATGTCCCTCTTGAATATCTATTACTTTGGGACTAGTTTCATATATTGCAATTGCTTTTTGACAAGGTCAAACAAATTTAAGTGAAGAACATGAGCGTAAAGATTTTCATCTCTCAAAATAATATAAGTGAAGCATGAGGTAATTTCTTCAAAATTATCAAAGCACGCCGTGCTCAAAAAGATATAAAGTGAAACACTAGAGCAATTCCATAGCTCAAAAAATTTAAGTGAAGCATAAAGAGCAATTCTAACAAGTCATAGCATTTTTTCGCTCTCTCAAATAAGTGTGTCCAGCAAGGATACTTAACACAAATGAAAAAAAGCAAAACAAGCAAAGCTTCATATAATACAAGACGTTCCAAGCAAAACTCATGATATGTGACGAACAAAAATATAACTCCAAGTAAAATACCGATGGTCGTTAGAAGAAAGAGGGGATGGCACTCGGGGCATCCCTAAGCTTAGTTGCTTGTTCATCCTTGAATATTATCTTGGGGTGCCATGAGGCATCCCCAGCATAGGCTCTTGCTTCTCCTTATTCCTTCATACATTGTGATCTCACCCAAAACTTGAAAACTTCAATCACACAAAACTTAACAAAACTTTCCCGAGATACGTTAGTATAACAAAGCAAATCACCACTCTAAGTACTGTTGCAAACCATTCATATTTTATTTTTACATTATATATACTGTATTCTAACTTTAATATGGCTTATACCCCCCCACCCCCCCGCCGCGCGATAAAGTCCATAGATTCATCAAAATAAGCACAATGCAAAGAAAATATAATCTGTCAAAAACAGAACAGTCTGTAGCAATCTGAAAACTTTGTATACTTATGTAACTCCAAAAGTTCTGAAAAATTAGGACAACATGGGAAATGTGTATATCAATCTTATGTAAAAAATTCAGAGCAAAATCACGTTTCTGTGATTTATGAAAATTATTTTACTGAGCGCAAAAGTTTCTGTTTTTCAACGAGATCGAATCAACTATCACCCAACATGATCCCAAAGGCTTAGCTTGGCACAAAAACTAATTAAAACTTAAAAACACAATCATAATAGTAGCATAATTGTGCAAACACTCAAGAACAGAAAGAAAAAGGCAAAAATAAATTTTATTCATTGGGTTGCCTCCCAACAAGCGCTATCGTTTTACGCCCCTGGCTAGGCATAAAGCATAGATTCAAGTGTTGTCATCTTTAGTTTTGGCTACCTTGGTATGGGATTTCTCGAAGCCGGGAGGCTCTTTGCGCTTCCCCAAATTTTCAGGAAAAGAAACCATCTTGAGATCTAAAATATCCAACCATTTATTGCAAAGAGTAATCAAAGTATTCATACGATTGATATTTCCACTAATATGTTTGAGAGGTTCGTTATATTTTTGCAACTCGATCATATGCTTATGCAAATCACTCAACTTATCTAAAATTTGAACTCCCTCTCGTGTAAAAGAAATCCCCTTTTTGGTTGGTGGAATTCCCAAAATCCCTTCTAGGATCTCATAAGCGGTGTGGGCAAAATTCAAGAGTTGTCTATGATGTAAGGTTAATCCTATATAAAAATTTCAAAGCAAAATCTTTGCATCCCCCTTTAGGTTTGCTAATGCGGTAGGATTCCATTAGACTATACCAAGCATCTTTCAAATTGTCTCCTTGTCTTTGCTTGAAGTATAAAACTGTAAAATCTGGAGATAAAGGAGGAGCAGTCATGCTAGCCATATTGAAAAAGTAAGCAATCAAGACCGCACACATAAACAGATCTAACGAGAAAAACGACGAGCGAGAAAAAGAGGGCGAATAAAATGACAAATTTTGTGAAGTGGGGGAGATGAAAACAAGAGGCAAATGGCAAATAGTGTAAATTGCAAGGAGATGAGATTTGTGATTAAGAACCTGATAGATGTTGATGATGTCTCCTCGGCAACGGCGCCAGAAATTCCTCCTGATGCTTTCTTTATGTATTGAATCTGCGTCAGTGTTTTCCCTGAGGATTAAGGAATGATGCAGTACAACGAAGGTAGGTATTTCCCTCAATTGTGAAACCAAGGTTATCAAACTAGTAGGAGAACCAGGAAACTGTAACACCCCGGATGTAACTTTCCATATTTGTAACTCCAACTCTTGCTATTTCCGGCTATGTGATATATTATTTTCTCCGTGGTTGGGTTTTTGTCTTTTGTTTTGCATTTTGTTTATGTCATGCATCTCATCTCATGGCATCATGTGCATTGCATCTGCATGTTTTCATAAAGCTTGCCTCCGTTCGTAGTTGCCGCGTTCCCCCTGCCTTCGTTGACGGTTCTGAGTCCCTTGGGTTTTTGCTTCCCTCTTGACCGTGACCGCCTAACCCCCTTTGCGTGCGTGTCCAAAACTTCCCCGAACTCGACCCGGGATGTCATGACCGTTGGATCCGGATCATCCCCAGCCATCCATAAAACATCTCCATTTTCCTATTTGGACCTCCCTAGCCTATTTATCCGCGACTGTCCGATTACGATCAGAGGGCGAGGTAGCCCTAAGCCTAGTCCACCCGCTATATATACACGGGACCAAACTCTAGCCTAACCCTAAAATCTAGGAAGTTTGTCCCTGCCGCCCCCGCCGCACTCATCTCCCACCTCGGGGTCCCCATCGCTCGAACCCATTCCATCCCTTCCTCGTGTTCACCACTACACCAACCCGAGCCAGCCACCTCTCCTTCCACTCCGCCTCTCCATCGGGATCCTCCTGCAGCACCCCAGCCTCGCTGCGCCCGAGCCCCATCTCTCCTTAGCCGAGCTCGATCGGGGGAAAGGAGCCCCGATCCAACTCCTCCGCCCTGCCGTACCAGAGGCCATGGATGGCCTCATCACCGCGCCGCTCCGGTGACCCATTCCGCCGGTGACCTCGACCTCCAGGTCCGACCGCCTCCGTTCAGCTGCTGCCGACGAGTAGATGGGTCGCCGCCCGTCTCCTCTTTCTCTTCCTTTTTCCCCTCTCCTTCCTCCTCTGATCTCTCTCCCGTGCACAGGAACGCCATTACCGCGCCCGAGTTTTGCCTCGTTCCCCAGCCATCGCCTGCTTCGTCGTTGTCGCTCCTAACCCGCTGCTCGCTGGTGGGCGCCTCCTCTGCCGCCCGTGCTCTCCCTTCCTCTTCTGTTTTCCCTCTCTCTTTCTAACCAGAGAGTCACCGCCATCTTCTTGCAGCTCGCCAGCCATGGAACTCAGATGCGCACCCCAAAATGCCTCCATGCGCAGGATTCGCTCCATCCCCAAGTCCACCGGACCTCGTCTGCCCCGCCGCGTCGCCGGATCTGGCCGCCAGGACCCTCCAGCGCCGCTGCTGCCTTCCTCCTGCTGCTCGATCCCCTGCTTCACGAACGAGGCAACCAGCGCTCCCCTCGTTGACTTGGTCCAGTGCCAGCATGGACGAGCGCCACGTCGCCCGCACGCGCCCTCCTATGCCTCGCCTTCGCCGTGGGCCACCAGATCCGCCGGCCTGCTGCTTCCTCCTCCACCGACCTGGCCCAAGGCCTTTGGTGAGCCGCCCAGTTCCTGTACCTCTAGATTTGTCCTGTAGGTGTTTTTCCCATTCTACGAATTTGTCCAATTATCCGAAGAGTGCAGATTTACAGAAAATTCCCTAAGCATCATGCACATAATAACTCATGAACCGTGCATCTGATTAAAATGATTTAAACATGTAAAATGCTTAGAATTTTGTGTAGATTAATAATATTGCCACTTTCATCCATATTTGTTTAAAATGTTGTTTGTTTAAATTTGCTCAAATGCCATGTTAAAATGATTTATTTCATAACTAAATAACCGTAGCTCGGTTTTAAATAAACTTTATATGTAAATGGGGTGGAAAAATGCCTAGTTTAACATGGTGCACTTTATTTTCCTGTTTAACAACAATAAAATATGTTTTAGGGCAGAATAGTACCAAATTCGAAATATGGACATGAGGATTTTCCGGAATTGTTGTTCGTTGTTCCGTTGTTTCTCTTCTCGCTCTTATTTGCGTAAGTTAGCCACCATACTTGCTTAGTCGCTGCTGCAACCTCACCACTTTACCCCTTCCTTACCCATTAAGCTTTGCTAGTCTTGATACCCATGGTAATGGGATTGCTGAGTCCTCGTGGCTCACAGATTACTACAACAACAGTTGCAGGTACAGGTTATGCGATGATCATGATGCTAGAGCGATGTTTGCTTGTCTTGGAGTTCTTCTTCTGCTTCTTCTTCGATCAGGGGATAGGTTCCAGGTCGGCAGCATGGGCTAGCAGGGTGGATGTCATTTGAGTTTCTATTTGTGTTCATCCATAGTCGGATGCTGCTATTATGTATGATGATGTTGTATTCGTGTGGCATTCTATGCCTCTTGTATGTATCCCCAACTATTATATAATGGTACGATGTAATGATATCCACCTTGCAAAAGCGTCTCCAATATGCGCTTCTATCCCTAGTGGGACCTTCGAGTTCCTTTAGGATAGGGTCGCATATTGGGCGTGACAGAAACACTATGTAAACGGTACCTGCACACAAAGAACAAATTCCAACCCGGTGCAAAAGATGGGTTGTCAATCCTCTCGGGTAAAAGATTGTAAAGTGATAGATTGGTAGATGCAAGTAAAATAAAGGCAAATAAAATTCAGCGAGGTATTTTTGGGTTTTTGATAATATAGATCTGAAATTAAAAGATGCAAATGAATAAAAAGGCAAATAGCAATATAGATCTGAAGATATATGGTGAGAAAATAGACCTGGGGCCCGTAGATTTCACTAGTGGCTTCTCTCAAGAAAATAGCATACGATGGGTAAACAAATTACTGTTGGGAAATTGATAGAACTTCAAAATAATTATGATGATATCCAGGCAATGATCATTATATATGCATCACGTCCAAGATTAGTAGACCGACTCCTGCCTGCATGTACTACTATTACTCCACACATCGACTGCTATCCAGCAAGCATCTAGTATATTAAGTTCATGGAGAAACGGAGTAATGCAATAAGAACGATGACATGATGTAGACAAGATCTATTCATGTAGGAATAGACCCCATCTTGTTATCCTTAATAGCAACGATCAATACGTGTCTTGCTGCCTCTTTTGTCACAGGGAAAGAACATCGCACGATAGAACCCATCACAAAGCACCTCTTCCCATGGCAAGAAAAATCGATCTAGTTGGCCTAACTAAACCAAAGATTCGAAGAAGAAATATGAGGATATAAGTAATCATGCATATAAGAGATCAAAGAAAATCAAATAACTTTCATGGATAAAAAGATCTGATCATAAGCTCAAAGTTCATTTGATCCCAACAAAGACACCGCAAAAAGAGTTACATCAAATAGATCTCCGAGGAGACCATTGTATTGAGAATCAAAAGAGAGAGAGGAAGCCATATAGCTACTAACTACGGGCCCGTAGGTCTATAATGAACTACTCATGCATCATCGGAGAGGCAGCAATGAGGATGATGAACCCCTCCGTGATGGTGTCTAGATTGGATCTGGTGTTTCTGGAACTTGCGGCGGCTGGAATTGTGTTTCGTCGACTCCCCTAGGGATTTTGGATTTTCGGGGTATTTATAGAGCAAAGAGGTGGTGCGGGAGGCAACCGAGGTGGGCACAACCCACCAGGGCGCGCCTAGCCCCTAGGCGCGCCCATGTGGGTTGTGCTCCCCTCGGAGCGCCCCTCTGGTACTTGTTTGGCCCAACAGGTTGTCATGCCCAAGATGCGACCCTATCCTAAAGGAACTCGAAGGTCCCACCAAGGATAGAAGCGCATCTTGAAGACGCTTTTGCAAGGTGGATATCATTACATCAACATTACATAATAGATAGGGATACATACATAAGGCATACAATGCCACATGAATACAACAATACATCATACATAAGAGCACCATCCGACTACGGAGGAAACACAAACAGAAACTCAAACGACATCCACCCTGCTAGCCCAGGATGCCGACCTGGAACCTATCCCCTGATCGAAGAAGAAGCAGAAGAAGAACTCCAAAACAAGCTAACATCGCTCTCGCGTCATGAACATCGCATAACCTGTACCTGCAACTGTTGTTGTAGTAATCTGTGAGCCACGAGGACTCAGCAATCCCATTACCATGGGTATCAAGACTAGCAAAGCTTAATGGGAAAGGAAGGGGTAAAGTGGTGAGGTTGCAGCAGCGACTAAGCATATATGGTGGCTAACCAACGCAAACAAGAGCGAGAAGAGAGCAAAGGAACGGTCGTCAACCAGTAATGATCAAGAGGTGATCCTGAACACCTACTTACGGCAAACATAACCCAAAACCGTGTTCACTTCTCGGACTCCGCCGAGAAGAGACCATCACGGCTACACACGCGGTTGATACCTTTTAATTCGGATCTGGTGTCAAGTTATCTACAACCGGACATTAACAAATTCCCATCTGCCACACAACCGCGGGCACGGCTCTCGAAAGTTTATACCCTGCAGGGGTGTCCCAACTTAGCCCATGACAAGCCCTCACGATCAACGAAGGAATAGACCTTCTCCCAGGAAGACCCGATCAGTCTCGGAATCCCGGTTTACAAGACATTTCGACAATGGTAAAACAAGAACAGCAAAGCCGCCCGATGCGCCGACAATCCCGATAGGAGCTGCGCATATCTCGTTCTCAGGGCACACCGGATGAGCAAGACGTCGGGTTGGCATAGACCCTGGTTGCCCAGGGGGCGCCGGACATCGCTCGGTTCGGACCAACACTTAGACAAGCATTGGCCCGGGGGGGCTAAAATAAAGATGACCCTCGGATTGGCCGACCCAAGGGAAGGGTATAGGTGGTGGTGAGGCAAATGGTAAAACCAAGATTGGGCCTTGCTGGACAAGTTTTATTCAAAGCGAACTGTTAGGGGGGTCCCATAAATCACCTGACCGCGTAAGGAACGCAAAATCCGGGAAAATAACACCGGTATGACAGAAACTAGGGCGGCAAGAGTGGAACAAAACACCAGGCATAAGGCCGAGACTTCCACCCTTTACCAAGTATATAGATGCATTAATTAAATAAGAGATATTGTGATATCCCAACCAAAATCCCGTCCACCATGGAGCAATCTTCAACTTCACCTACAACTAGCAACGCTATAAGAGGGGCTGAGCAAAGCGGTAACATAGCCAAACAACGGTTTGCATAGGAAAGGTGTCAAAGGTTAGAGGTTCATGGCAATTTGGGATGGCTTGATAAACAGGTGATAGGTAGCGCAGCATAGCGATAGAATGAAGCAACTAGCATAGCAATGATAGTAGTGAGATCCAGGGTAGCGGTCATCTTGCCTGAAATCCCGCAAGGAAGAAGAACGAGTCCATGAAGAAGATGAAGCCACGAAGACGGACCACACGTAGACTAACGAATCCTCTCGATCGCAACGAAACGAGAACTATCGAGAAGAAGCACACAACAAAGTAAACACACCACACAGAGACAAGACATGATGCACAACAAGCATGATGCATGAAAAGGCTAGATGAGGCTACTCATGGCAAGAGATGATGCAAACAAGAACAACACATCAAGGCAAGTTTAAATGAGGCCGGAAACAACATATAACAATTCCGGTAAGTCCTCATATGCATATTTCGAAATTGGTCCAGAACTGAACAAACATTAAGTTGAAGTTGTTAAACAGCAAGTTAAAGAGCACCAAGAGGATCTACACGAAATTCTAGTCAAGTTACATATAAAGTTCATTTGATTCGGAGCTATGGCCTAGAAGATATGAGCAAAACAAGTTAAGCATGGCATTGATGCAAAATGCATCCAAACATCAAGCAAACACATCAAAAGAATGATGCAACATGGTAATATGAAACAACATGCAAAATCAAGCAAGTTTCATATAGAACATACTCAAAACGGAGCAACGGTGTAACACATACACACTATACAAGTCATAACAACAATCTGTCCATAACAGCAACTAGGCATTTTACAAGTATCAAAACAACATGCTACAGCATCTCAACGTAATAAAAAAAGGCATGGGCATGAAGTACAGGTAAAGCACAACAAAACATGAACACTGAGCTATCTCCAGAAAAGACTAGAACATGCTCAAACACACATGGTAAGATTGCAAATAATAACAGTTTCAGACTTTGCAGAAATAACATCAGGTTGCAATGTTTAGAGCTATCAAACAACATACTACAGGAACTTAACATGGCAAACAAAGACATGGCATGATACTACTAGATGCATAGAACAACAGTCCCTTACTGAACATGAGCCAAAAGGGCACAAAAAATATGATGGCACCCATGTAAACATGGCAAGTTATATGACAGATTCATACATGGCAGGAACAACAATAAGTAGGCATGTTGGTGAGCTTGAACCACTCACCACAGAGCAATACATGGCATGGCAAGGCAACCAACAGTAAGAAGGCATGTTTATGAAGCTAAGCATGGCAAGAACAAGTTCATAGGGTGCATGGATCACTAGAAAACAATCATGGAAACATTGAACTTAATGTTAACAGGCTGACAACAACATTTTCAAGCAACTTTGGAGCAAGATTACAACAAGCTACAGCAGGCTATAATTGCAACCAAGGGCATGAATGGATAGAGCAAGACATGTATAACAAAACATTCTTAGTGAACATCTCCAAAATAATGCACGAAATGACTTGTAGCAGCAGGTTTACATAGCAACAAAATATAACAGAATCTATCAGGAAAACAGCAACACCAAGTACACTACTTAACAAGCTCGATGCACTCACTACAAGCATCACAAAAATACATGGTTGGCACCCCTGGAAAGATGGCAAATCATAGATCAAAACACATGTAGACATCAACCTCATAGGATGCACACATCAATCATGGCAAAAATGACAAATGAGCATGTTATAACAGTTTCAGCAGATTAACATCAACATGCACTCTTCCAAAAAGCATTTCGGGCATCAAGATGAGATCAAATGTAAATGATGCAATGGAATTAAATTAAGCACTTGTTGAGGCGAACAATTTGACATATTACACGCGCGAAACGGAGCTACGGATGCAGAGATACAATGCCATGAATATGGCATGATTATGTAAAATATCAGGGACTTGGTGGAATTTTGGAGGTCAACCTTAGGTTTTTTTGGATCTGGATCTGAGGCACGCGGATCGAGGCGGGCCGGGCTCGCCGGAGACGGGCGGTGCGGCGGCCGGAGCTGGAGGCCGCGGGCGACGGCAGGGAAGGCGCGGGGGCGAGCGGCGGCGCCGGCTAGGGGCTTCGGGGCGAAGGCCGGCGCAGATGGAGGCGGCGACGGCGAGGCCGGGCGGCGGCGCGGGAGGATCCGGGCGGCCGGCGGGCGCGCACGGTGAGCGGCGGCATGGCCAAGGTCGCCGGGCGGCGAGGGGAGGCGAGCACCGGCGGAGGCGAGCGCCGGCCGGAGACGGGGTGCGCGGGTCGCGGGCGACCCCGGGCGGCGGCGGCGGTTACGGGCCCCGCGGGCCTGGCGCGGACCTCGCGGGCCGGCGGAGGCGGGCGGCAGCGGCCAACAGGTGGCAGGCAGCGATTCGGCGGGGGAGGCGGCGCGGACATGTCCGGCGGGGTCCGGACGTGTCCGGCTGCGGGAGGAGGAAGATGCTAGGGTTTCGGGGGGGATTTGATCCGCGAATTTCGGGGGGAGGGGCTATTTATAGATAGAGGGAGCTAGGAGAGTCCAAATGAGGTGTGGTTTTCGGCCACGCGATCGTGATCGAACGACCGAGAGCATGGAGGGGAGTTTGCTGGGTTTTGGGCCACTTTGAAGGGGTGTTGGGCTGCAACAAAAGAGGGCTTTGCGGTTACCCGGTTAACCGTTGGAGTACCAAACGACCTCCAAATGGCACGAAACTTGACAGGCGGTCTACCGGTGCTATACCAAGGCCGCTTGGAAAACCTCGGGCCATTCCGAGAAAGTTTAACACCCACACATGAAAAGAGGTAAAAGGGGGCGCTGGGTGACATAGGAGTGCCGGATTGCAAAACGGACAACGGGGAAAATGCTCGGATGCATGAGACGACCACGTATGCCAAATGAAATGCACATGATGACATGATAAAATGCAGATGATGACATGGCAAAATGCAACACGCGAGCAAATGACATGGCAACGACGGCGAATAACTGGCGGACACCTGGCGCATCGGATCCGGGGCGTTACACAGGTGTCTTCTGGTCCAGAAAAATTCTCCAAAAAGTTTTGCTGCGTTTGTACTCCATTTGGTACTCATATTCTGCGAAGTAAAAAAACAAGCAAAAAACTTCTGGCACTGGGAACTATGTCAATAGGTTAGTCCCAAAAAATGATATAAAGTTGCTATAAAATGATTGTAAAACATCAAAGAATGATATTATAACAGCATGGAACAATAAAAAATTATAGATACGTTGGAGACGTATCAAACCCCGTTCGTCGCGGTCTTGCATCAGGAGAAGGGTGATTAGATTTCCAAAATGATAAGTGCCACACGTGTGGCACAAAATAACATTGCCTTGACGTTTTTACAATTAAAATTTTCATAAAAAACAAGAAAACTGAAACTTGACATCAAACAGAAAGTTGCCATGCTTCACAACTAAAGTTGTCATCCTCAGGTAACTAAAATTGCCATCAAAAAACATAAGGGAGAAATTGCTTTGTGCCACACATGTGGCACTTATTAGGGTCCTAGATTTTTGGGGAGTGTCTCCTACGCGACTGGTTGCTATTATTTGTCTTCATCCTATACTTCGACCACGTCCTCGACTTCTCCGTCCACATGGGTGAGAACTCCAAAGCCTCTGAAGGTTGTCGAGGATGTTGTTGTCACGCGGCTTTGACCTGACTGACTGGCGGGTATAACTCATTCATCCCCCTCTTGTCTATTTCTATGTTTAGTCATACTAGTTGTTTATGTAGATGTAGATGTTATATGCATGGTACATGCCTACATGATGCGATATATGTATAAGTTTAATATGTTGTCCATGCCATGTGCGTTATTTATTTATGGAGTAAATCAATCAAAAAAAATACTAATTTCTCCAACTTCGATTGTCACCTAGTTCTTGTGGGGACCATCGTTGCTCCACCCAAGCGCCTTGTCTTCGTCGTCGTTACACCCCCAAACCCGTCTGCAACCCAAGTGAAGGAAATATGCCCTAGAGGCAATAATAAAATTGTTATTCTATATTTACTTATACCATGATAAATGTTTATTATTCATGCTAGAATTGTATTAACTGGAAACTTGATACATGTGTGAATACATAGAAAAAACACTGTGTCCCTAGTATGCCTCTACTTGACTAGCTCGTTGATCAAAGATGGTTAAGTTTCCTAGCCATGGGCATGTGTTGTCATTTGATGAACGGGATCATATCATTAGGAGAATGATGTGATGGACAAGACCCATCAGTTAGCTTAGCATAATGATCATTCAGTTTTATTGCTACTGCTTTCTTCATGTCATATACATATATTCCTCCGACTATGAGATTATGCAACTCCCGAACACCGGAGGAATGCCTTGTGTGCTATCAAACGTCACAACATAACTAGGTGATTATAAAGGTGCTCTACAGGTGATTTGTCACCCCGAGTATTGGAGAGGTATCTCTGGGCCCTCTCGGTAGTGCACATCATATGAAGCCTTGCAAGCAATGTGACTAATGAGTTAGTTGCGGGATGATGCATTACAGAATGAGTAAAGAGACTTGTCGGTAACAAGATTGAACTAGATATGGAGATACCGACGATCGAATCTCGGGCAAGTAACATACCGATGACAAAGGGAATAATGTATGTTGACATTGTGGTTCAACCAATAAAGATCTTCATAGAATATGTGGGAACCAATATGAGCATCCAGGTTCCGCTATTGGTTATTGACCGGAGAGGTGTCTCGGTCATGTCTACATAGTTCTCGAACTCGTAGGGTCTGCACGCTTAACGTTCGATGACGATATGTATTATATGATTTATGTGTTTTGACATATTACACGCACGAAACGGAGCTACGGATGCAGAGATACAATGTGATGAATATGGCATGATTATGCAAAATATCAGGGACTTGGTGGAATTTTGGAGGTCAACCTTAGGTTTTTTTGGATCTGGATCTGAGGCACGCGGATCGAGGCGGGCCGGGTTCGCCAGAGACGGGCGGTGCGGCGGCCGGAGCTAGAGGCCGCGGGCGACGGCGGGGAAGGCGCGGGGGCGAGCGGCGGCGCCGGCGTGGGGCTTCGGGGCGGAGGCCGGCGAGCGCGGCCGACGCGGATGGAGGCGGCGACGGCGAGGCCGGGCGGCGGTGCGGGAGGATCCGGGCGGCCGGCGGGCGCGCACGGTGAGGGGCGGCGCGGACAAGGTCGCCAGGCGGCGAGGGGAGGCGAGCGCCGGCGGAGGCGAGCGCCGGCCGGAGACGGGGCGCGCGGGTCGCGGGCGACCCCGGGCGGCTGCGGCGGTTCCGGGCCCCGCGGGCCTGGCGCGGACCTCGCAGGCCGGCGGAGGCGGGCGGCGGCGGCCGACAGGTGGCAGGCGGCGATTCGGCGGGGGAGGCGGCACGGACATGTCCGGCGGGGTCCGGACGTGTCCGGCTGCGGGAGGAGGAAGAAGCTAGGGTTTCGGGGGGGGGGGGATTTGATCCGCGAATTTTGGGGGGAGGGGCTATTTATAGATAGAGGGAGCTAGGAGAGTCCAAATGAGGTGCGGTTTTCGGCCACGCGATCGTGATCGAACGACCGAGAGCATGGAGGGGAGTTTGCTAGGTTTTGGGCCACTTTGAATGGGTGTTGGGCTGCAACAAAAGAGGGCTTTGCGGTTACCCGGTTAACCGTTGGAGTACCAAACGACCTCCAAATGGCACGAAACTTGACAGGCAGTCTACCGATGCTATACCAAAGCCGCTTGGCAAACCTCGGGCCATTCCGAGAAAGTTTAACACCCACACATGAAAAGAGGCAAAAGGGGGCGCTGGGTGACATAGGAGTGCCGGATTGCAAAACGGACAACGGGGAAAATGCTCGAATGCATGAGACGAACACGTATGCCAAATGAAATGCACATGATGACATGATAAAATGCAGATGATGACATGGCAAAATGCAACACGCGAGCAAATGACATGGCAACGACGGCGAATAACTGGCGGACACCTGGCGCATCGGATCCGGGGCGTTACAACACTCCTCCACTAACAGAAGATCTCGTCCCGAGATCTTAGGACCGAGACGGAAGGGAAAAAGGGATGAGGTGAAACAAGAAATCAAGAGAAGAAGCACAGAATCGAGAGCACTCAAGAAGAAGAGAGGAACGACGAGAATGACGAGAATCGAAAGCTCACAAAATCAGATAGACTATGAAACAACTCGTTCTAACCGGAGTGGTTAGAATGAGAAAAGAAACGAATAAGACTGAAATGATTTAGGAAGCACTCCGGCTGGACATGGAGGAATTAGAACACGAGCTTGAGAGGATGGAATGACACTTGATGAGCTCTTGAAGAATGAATTAAATGATGAAGAACCACCATGAAGAACTCCGGTAACATAAAGGCTGATGAGATAGAATGAAGGATGAAAGAATAAGATGAGCCTTGCGATGATTTAGATGGGGGTACCAACGAGATGGCCGAGGAAATTTTGAACTCCGGGAAAGAAAAGATGAAACACTTGGAACTAGAATTTATTCACCAAGAACAAACTCCGAAGGAAGGGATTACTCACTTGGATGGAATAAGAATAACATTTATTGTATGCTTATCCTTCATCAAATTAAATTGATGACAAGCAATGGATTTTGCATATTACTTATTCTTCTTGAAAAAGAATTGATAAGTGACATATCGCAAACTTGAGAAGGTCTTCATAGGATTGGAAAGAACGAATGGGTATAAGGTAATCAAGGAAAAAGAATCTTGGACGAACCACCATAAGAATTCGGAAATGACTGACGAAAGAGAATGAATCACCGGGAAGAATTAGGAAACAACTATGCTAGAGGGGATTTAGATGCAAAAGAATAAAGAGATCATGAGCTGATTATGAACACTTGAACGAAGCACCGGGATAATTAGAGAACGATAACTAGAATGATGGCCTCCGGTGAAATGAAAAGAAATCAACTCCTGAAATACTCCGGATGGGTAAGAAAGAATATCTGACAAACGGAATAAATCGAGAGGATAATATGAAGCTAGAACCACAAATCTTCGGGAGAACGGGCTAGATTTAGAGGAAAAACTCTTCTTCGATCTTCAAAAGACGACGGGAAACACCACCAAAATTACTGAGGTACTCCGGTAGAATGAAAACCGAAAAGCTTGAGCCAACAATGAAAAGAATTTGAACAAGATCTTGGAGAAGGCATGTGACTGATGGAATCCATTCTTACGCCACACTTGAAAAGAATTGAGAATAATTCCGGGGAATTAGAAGAGTCAGGTAAGATCCTGGGAAAAGACCTGTGGGTTAGGGCCCACTAAAAGAAAAACATCGTTGGAAAGGGTTGTTGAACAGATAGGTGAAGCACCGGAACAATTAAAATATTTGAATGAGGTGACAACCTCGAATTAATTCAAACACAGACAAATCTCCTGAGATGTCTTGAGCACTCCGGAAGGATAAACTGGCGAGAGGCGAACAAGCAAAGGAAAATATTTGAGCTGAGGGATAGAATACGATCGACAACGAAAAAACTTGAATTGAATCCACCGGAAAAGAAAAAGAGATGAAGAATGTCGAACGAGACGAGAATTCACTGGTTGAAATAATTGAGGGAAGGCTGAAGAGGCTCCGTGCGAATGAAATAGATGGTCGAAAGAGACTCAAACTCCGGGAAGAAGAGGGTGGGAGGGCGGGAAAAACACAGGCAACTGGAATGGGAAATCGATGAATGACTTCGAGATGAAACACTGGTTGAAATCATTGAAGAAAGAAAACAAAGACTTCGTACGAGTAGGATGGATACTCGATTACGGACTCCCGTTTGAAGAAGAAGAAGGGTGGGCAGGTGGGAAAGAAAACAACAGAGGATTGAACTCAAAGATGAATAGGCTCGAGTCAGAACAACGATCGAAAAACCAACTGCGTGATCCTAAAGAAAATTTGAAGGAGAAGAGGAGTAATTCAAAACACCTACGTCAAGATTCCTCACTAGAGCGACGAAGGGGCTGAGGAGTAAAAAGAATTCCTACTCTCCGATATAACTAGACTCAGAAAACAGTTTTCTTCTAGACTCGACAACGGCCAAACTACACGATCAATCAAGGGGGATCCTAAGGTCGGTCGAGGCTCTGATACCAACTTGTCATGCCCAAGATGCAACCCTATCCTAAAGGAACTCGAAGGTCCCACCAAGGATAGAAGCGCATCTTGAAGACGCTTTTGCAAGGTGGATATCATTACATCAACATTACATAATAGATAGGGATACATACATAAGGCATACAATGCCACATGAATACAACAATACATCATACATAAGAGCACCATCCAACTACGAAGGAAACACAAACAGAAACTCAAACGACATCCACCCTGCTAGGCCAGGCTGCCGACCTGGAACCTATCCCCTGATCGAAGAAGAAGCAGAAGAAGAACTCCAAAACAAGCAAACATCGCTCTCGCATCATGAACATCGCATAACCTGTACCTGCAACTATTGTTGTAGTAATCTGTGAGCCACAAGGACTCAGCAATCCCATTACCATGGGTATCAAGACTAGCAAAGCTTAATGGGAAAGGAAGGGGTAAAGTGGTGAGGTTGCAGCAGCGACTAAGCATATATGGTGGCTAACCAACGCAAACAAGAGCGAGAAGAGAGCAAAGGAACGGTCGTCAACCAGTAATGATCAAGAGGTGATCCTGAACACCTACTTACGGCAAACATAACCCAAAACCGTGTTCACTTCCCGGATTCCGCCGAGAAGAGACCATCACGGCTACACACGCGGTTGATGCGTTTTAATTCGGATCTGGTGTCAAGTTATCTACAACCGGACATTAACAAATTCCCATCTGCCACATAACTGCGGGCACGGCTCTCGAAAGTTTATACCCTGCAGGGGTGTCCCAACTTAGCCCATGACAAGCTCTCACGATCAACGAAGGAATAGACCTTCTCCCAGGAAGACCCGATCAGTCTCGGAATCCGTTTACAAGACATTTCGACATTGGTAAAACAAGAACAGCAAAGCCGCCCAATGTGCCGACAATCCCGATAGGAGCTGCGCATATCTCGTTCTCAGGGCACACCGGATGAGCAAGACGTCGGGTTGGCATAGACCCTGGTTGCCCAGGGGGCGCCGGACATCGCTCGGTTCGGACCAACACTTAGACAAGCATTGGCCCGGGGGGGGGGGGGGCTAAAATAAAGATGACCCTCGGGTTGGCCGACCCAAGGGAAGGGTATAGGTGGTGGTGAGGCAAATGGTAAAACCAAGGTTGGGCCTTGCCGGACAAGTTTTATTCAAAGCGAACTGTCAGGGGGGTCCCATAAATCACCTGACCGCGTAAGGAACGCAAAATCCGGGAACATAACACCGGTATGACGGAAACTAGGGCGGCAAGAGTGGAACAAAACACCAGGCATAAGGCCGACCCTTCCACCCTTTACCAAGTATATAGATGCATTAATTAAATAAGAGATATTGTGATATCCCAACCAAAATCCTGTCCACCATGGAGCAATCTCCAACTTCACCTGCAACTAGCAACGCTATAAGAGGGGCTGAGCAAAGCGGTAACATAGCCAAACAACGGTTTGCATAGGAAAGGTGTCAAAGGTTAGAGGTTCATGGCAATTTGGGATGGCTTGATAAACAGGTGATAGGTAGCGCAGCATAGCGATAGAACGAAGAAACTAGCATAGCAATGATAGTAGTGAGATCCAGGGTAGCGGTCATCTTGCCTGAAATCCCGCAAGGAAGAAGAATGAGTCCATGAAGAAGATGAAGCCACGAAGACGAACCAGACGTAGACGAACGAATCCTCACGATCGCAACGAAACGAGAACTATCGAGAAGAAGCACACAACAAAGTAAACACACCACACATAGACAAGACATGATGCACAACAAGCATGATGCATGAAAAGGCTAGATGAGGCTACTCATGGCAAGAGATGATGCAAACAAGAACAACACATCAAGGCAAGTTTAAATGAGGCCGGAAACAACATATAACAATTCCGGTAAGTCCTCATATGCATATTTCGAAATTGGTCCAGAACTGAACAAACATTAAGTTGAAGTTGTTAAACAGGAAGTTAAAGAGCACCAAGAGGATCTACACGAAATTCTAGTCAAGTTACATATAAAGTTCATTTGATTCGGAGCTACGGCCTAGAAGATATGAGCAAAACAAGTTAAGCATGGCATTGATGCAAAATGCATCCAAACATCAAGAAAACACATCAAAACAAGGATGCAACATGGTAATATGAAACAACATGCAAAATCAAGCAAGTTTCATATAGAACACACTCAAAACGGAGCAACGGTGTAACACATACACTCTATACAAGTCATAACAACAATCTGTCCATAACAGCAACTAGGCATCTTACAAGCATCAAAACAACATGCTACAACATCTCAACGTAATAACAAAAGGCATGGGCATGAAATACAGGTAAAGCACAACAAAACATGAACACTGAGCTATCTCCAGAAAAGACTAGAACATGCTCAAACACACATGGTAAGATTGCAAATAATAACAGTTTCAGACTTTGCAGAAATAACATCAGGTTGCAATGTTTAGAGCTATCAAACAACATGCTACAGGAACTTAACATGGCAAACAAAGACATGGCATGATACTACTAGATGCATAGAACAACAGTCCCTTACTGAACATGAGCCAAAAGGGCACAGAAAATATGATGGCACCCATGTAAACATGGCAAGTTATATGACAGATTCATACATGGCAGGAACAACAATAAGTAGGCATGTTGGTGAGCTTGAACCACTCACCACAGAGCAATACATGGCATGGCAAGGCAACCAACAGTAATAAGGCATGTTTATGAAGCTAAGAATGACAAGAACAAGTTAATAGGGTGCATGGATCACTAGAAAACAATCATGGAAACATTGAACTTAATGTTAACAGGCTGACATCAACATTTTCAAGCAACTTTGGAGCAAGATTACAACAATCTACAGCAGGCTATAATTGCAACCAAGGGCATGAATGGATAGAGAAAGACATGTATAAAAAAACATCCTTATTGAACATCTCCAAAATAATGCACGAAATGACTTGTAGTAGCAGGTTTACATAGCAACAAAATATAACAGAATCTGTCAGGAAAACAGCAACAGCAAATACACCACTTAACAAGCTCGATGCACTCACTACAAGCATCACAAAAATACATGGTTGGCACCCCTGGAAAGATGACAAATCATAGATCAAAACACATGTAGACATCAACCTCATAGGATGCACACAACAATCATGGCAAAAATGACAAATGAGCATGTTATAACAGTTTCAGCAGATTAACATCAACATGCACTCTTCCAACAGCATTTCGGGCATCAATATGAGCTCAAATGAAAATTATGCAATGGAATGAAATTAAGCACTTGTTGAGACGAACAATTTGACATATTACACGCACGAAACGGAGCTACGGATGCAGAGATACAATGAGATGAATATGGCATGATTATGCAAAATATCAGGGACTTGGTGGAATTTTGGAGGTCAACCTTAGGTTTTTTTGGATCTGGATCTGAGGCACGCGGATCGAGGCGGGCCGGGCTCGCCGGAGACGGGTGGTGCGGCGGCCGGAGCTGGAGGCCGCGGGCGACGGCGGGGAAGGCGCGGGGGCGAGCGGCGGCGCCGGCGAGGGGCTTCGGGGCGGAGGCCGGCGAGCGCGGCCGGCACGGATGGAGGCGGCGACGGCGAGGCCGGGCGGCGGCGCCTGAGGATCCGGGCGGCCGGCGGGCGCGCACGGTGAGGGGCGGCGCGGCCAAGGTCGCGGGGCGGCGAGGGGAGGCGAGCGCCGGCCGGAGACGGGGCGCGCGGGTCGCGGGCGACCCCGGGCGGGGGCGGCGGTTCCCGGCCCCGCGGGCCGGCGGAGGCGGGCGGCGGCGGCCGACAGGTGGCAGGCGGCGATTCGGCGGGGGAGGCGGCGCGAACATGTCCGGCGGGGTCCAGACGTGTCCGGCTGCGGGAGGAGGAAGAAGCTAGGGTTTCGGGGGGGATTTGATCCGCGAATTTCGGGGGGAGGGGCTATTTATAGATAGAGGGAGCTAGGAGAGTCCAAATGAGGTGCGGTTTCTGCCACGCGATCGTGATCGAACGACCGAGAGCATGGAGGGGAGTTTGCTGGGTTTTGGGCCACTTTGAAGGGGTGTTGGGCTGCAACAAAAGAGGGCTTTGCGGTTACCCGGTTAACCGTTGGAGTACCAAACGACCTCCAAATGGCACGAAACTTGATAGGCGGTCTACCGGTGCTATACCAAGGCCGCTTAGAAAACCTTGGGCCATTCCGAGAAAGTTTAACACCCACACATGAAAAGAGGCAAAAGGGGGCGTTGGGTGACATAGGAGTGCCGGATTGCAAAATGGACAACGGGGAAAATGCTCGGATGCATGAGACGAGCACGTATGCCAAATGAAATGCACATGATGACATGATAAAATGCAGATGATGACATGGCAAAATGCAACACGCGAGCAAATGACATGGCAACGACGGCGAATAACTGGCGGACACCTGGCGCATCGGATCCGGGGCGTTACACAGGTGTCTTCTGGTCCAGAAAAATTCTCCAAAAAGTTTTGCTGCGTTTGTACTCCATTTGGTACTCATATTCTGCGAAGTAAAGAAACAAGCAAAAAACTTCTGGCACTGGGAACTATGTCAATAGGTTAGTCCCAAAAAATGATATAAAGTTGCTATAAAATGATTGTAAAACATCAAAGAATGATATTATAACAGCATGGAACAATAAAAAATTATAGATACGTTGGAGACGTATCAAACCCCGTTCTTCGTGGTCTTGCATCAGGAGAAGGGTGATTAGATTTTCCAAAATGATAAGTGCCACACGTGTGGCACAAAATAACATCGCCTTGACGTTTTTACAATTAAAATTTTCATAAAAAACAAGAAAACTGAAACTTGACATCAAACAGAAAGTTGCCATGCTTCACAACTAAAGTTGTCATCCTCAGGTAACTAAAATTGCCATCAAAAAACGTAAGGGAGAAATTGCTTTGTGCCACACATGTGGCATTTATCAGGGTCCTAGATTTTTGGGGAGTGTCTCCTACGCGACTGGTTGCTATTATTTGTCTTCATCCTATACTTCGACCACGTCCTCGACTTCTCCGTCCACATGGGTGAGAACTCCAAAGCCTCTGAAGGTTGTCGAGGATGTTGTTGTCACGCGGCTTTGACCTGACTGACTGGCGGGTATAACTCATTCATCCCCCTCTTGTCTATTTCTATGTTCAGTCATACTAGTTGTTTATGTAGATGTAGATGTTATATGCATGGTACATGCCTACATGATGCGATATATGTATAAGTTTAATATGTTGTCCATGCCATGTGCGTTATTTATTTATGGAGTAAATCAATCAAAAAAATACTAATTTCTCCAACTTCGATCGTCACCCAGTTCTTGTGGGACCATCGTTGCTCCACCCAAGCGCCTTGTCTTCGTCGTCGTTACACCCCCAAACCCGTCTGCAACCCAAGTGAAGGAAATATGCCCTAGAGGCAATAATAAAATTGTTATTCTATATTTACTTATACCATGATAAATGTTTATTATTCATGCTAGAATTGTATTAACTGGAAACTTGATACATGTGTGAATACATAGAAAAAACACTGTGTCCCTAGTATGCCTCTACTTGACTAGCTCGTTGATCAAAGATGGTTAAGTTTCCTAGCCATGGGCATGTGTTGTCATTTGATGAACGGGATCATATCATTAGGAGAATGATGTGATGGACAAGACCCATCAGTTAGCTTAGCATAATGATCATTCAGTTTTATTGCTACTGCTTTCTTCATGTCATATACATATATTCCTCCGACTATGAGATTATGCAACTCCCGAACACCGGAGGAATGCCTTGTGTGCTATCAAACGTCACAACATAACTAGGTGATTATAAAGGTGCTCTACAGGTGATTTGTCACCCCGAGTATCGGAGAGGTATCTCTGGGCCCTCTCGGTAGTGCACATCATATGAAGCCTTGCAAGCAATGTGACTAATGAGTTAGTTGCGGGATGATGCATTACAGAATGAGTAAAGAGACTTGTCGGTAACAAGATTGAACTAGATATGGAGATACCGACGATCGAATCTCGGGCAAGTAACATACCGATGACAAAGGGAATAATGTATGTTGACATTGTGGTTCAACCGATAAAGATCTTCATAGAATATGTGGGAACCAATATGAGCATCCAGGTTCCGCTATTGGTTATTGACCGGAGAGGTGTCTCGGTCATGTCTACATAGTTCTCGAACTCGTAGGGTCTGCACGCTTAACGTTCGATGACGATATGTATTATATGATTTATGTGTTTTGGTGACCGAAGGTTGTTCGGAGTCCCGGATGAGATTACAGACATGACAATCAGTCTTGAAATGGTTGAGAGGTAAGTATTGATATATTGGAAGGTGGTATTCGGACACCGGAAGGGTTCTGGAGTGTATCGAGTACAAACCGGAGTACCGGAGGGGTTACCGGAACCCCCCGGTGGAATATATGGGCCATATGAGCCATAGGAGGGAGGCTAACCAGCCCACAAGGGGCTGGTGCGCCCCCCACAAAGGAGGAGGCCGAATTGGACTAGGGAAGGGGCTGTCACCCCGCTTTCCTTCTCCTACTCCCTCTCCTTCCCCCTTTCCCGCTCGGTTAGAAGGAAGGGGCCCCGACTAGGACTAGGAGTCCTAGTAGGACTCCCCCCTGGCGCGCGCCCTAGGGCCGGCCTCCTCCCCTCTGCCTCCTTTATATATGGGGGCGAGGGGGCACCTCTAGAGACATCAATTGTCTTAGCCGTGTGTGGTGCCCCTCCACCGTTTACTCCTCCAGTCATATTGTCGTAGTGCTTAGACGAAGCCCAGCGCGGATCACATCACCATCACCGTCACCATGCCGTCGTGCTGATGAAACTCATCTACTCCCTTGACCCTCTGCTGGATCAAGAGCTCGAGGGACGTCATCACGCTGAACGTGTGCAGAACTCGGAGGTGCCGTACGTTCGGTACTTGATCGGTTGAATCGAGAAGATGTTCGACTACATCAACTGCGTTAAGCTAATGCTTCCGCTTTCACTCTACGAGGGTACGTGAACACACTCTCCCCCTCTCGTTGCTATGCATGTCCTAGATAGATCTTGTGTGAGCGTAGGAATTTTTTTGAAATTGCATGCTACATTTCCCAACAATGGCATCCGAGCCAGGTCTATGCGTAGATGATATGCACGAGTAGAACACAAAGAGTTGTGGGCGGTGATCATCATACTGCTTACCACCAATGTCTTATTTTGATTTGGCGGTATTGTTGGATGAAGCGGCCTGGACCAACCTTACATGACCGCGTTCATGAGACCGGTTCCACCGACAGACATGCAACTAGTTTTTCATAAAGGTGGATGGCGGGTGTCTATTTCTCCAACTTTAGTTGAATCGAATTTGACCGCGGACGGTCCTTGTGAAGGTTAAAACAGCAAGCTTGATAAATCACCGTTGTGGTTTTTGTGCCGTAGGTATGTACGGTTCATGCTAGAAGCCCGTAGCAGCCACGTAAAACATGCAACAAACAAAGTAGAGGATGTCTAACTCATTTTTGCAGGGCATGTTGTGATATGATATGGTCAAGGCATGATGTGATATGAATTTTTTGTATGAGATGATCATGTTTTGTAACAAGTTATCGGCAACTGGCAGGAGCCATATGATTGTCGCTTTATTGTATGAAATACAAACACTATGTAATTGCTTTACTTTATCACTAAGCGATAGCGGTAGTCGTAGAAGCAATGGTTGGCGAGACGACCACGACGCTACGATGGAGATCAAGGTGTCAAGCCGGTGACGATGGAGATCATGACGTTGCTTCAATGATGGAGATCAAAAGCACAAGATGATGATGGCCATATCATGTCACATAATTTGATTGCATGTGATGTTTATCTTTTATGCATCTTATGTTGCTTAGTACGGCGGTAGCATTATAAGATGATCCCTCACTAAAATTTCAATGTATAAGTGTTCTCCCCAAGTATGCACCATTGCGAAAGTTCTTCGTGCTAAGACACCACGTGATGACCAGGTGTGATAGGCTCTACATTCAAATACGACGGGTGCAAGCCATTTTTGCACAAGTAGAATACTCGGGTTAAACTTGACAAGCCTAGCATATACAGATATGGCCTCAGAACACTAGAGACCGAAAGGTTGAACGTGAATCATATAGTGGATATGATCAACATAGAGATGTTCACCATTGATGACTACTCCATCTCACGTGATGATCGAACATGGTTTAGTTGATTTGGATCACGTATTGTAAGTGCATCTAGTGCCACCCCTAGTTGGTTTTGGAGTATTGACGACAAAGTTTGTTGAGGGACTAATGCGTTTGTGAAATTGCAGGATAACGCAGGTAGTGTCCCTCATTGATTCGGTTTACCTACCGGAGATGACCCCTAAAAATGTATGAAGACATTGAAGACAATGGTGGTATGAGAAGATATTCATATTGAAGACCATGACATGAGAAGACATTACGTGAAGACTTTGGAGCGCGAAGACTATGTGGTTTCGTAGTTTCCTTTTCTTCTGTGTTGAGTCATAGGAACCACCGTACTATTAAGTGGGGTCCAAGTGAACTAAGTCAGAGTGACTGAAGTGATGCTCAACCCAAATCCTATGTCTTCGAGTGAAGACAATGAGAACAAATCTTATCCAGAGCTGGATGAGTCAGCTTTGCTTGTAGCCCAAGTAAAGTTGCCGCGTGTGTTTGAAATCTGACCCTTGGAACACGTGTCAGTTCCTTAGTGACCCAGGGTCATTTTGGACAAATCATGTCGGGTTGCCCAGTGGCTATAAATAGCCCACCCCCTACACCATAAATTGGTGGCTGCTCAGAGTTTGTGCACGGCTTTTGTCGTTTGAGAGCAACCCACCTCGAAGCATTTGAGAGAGAGAGATCCTTGCGAGGACAAAGCCCAAACACCCAGAGCCAAAGAGTGTTAGGCATCACTGAAGTCTTTCTGTCTGTGTGACCTGAAGACTTATTACACTTGAGGACTGTGAATCCTCCAGCCGGTTAAGCGTCGCGTTCTAAGCATCCAAGAGTCATTGTGGATTGCCAGTGAACGAAGTCTGTGAAGGTTTGGAAGTCTCCCTTGAAGACTTACCAGAGTGATTGGGCGAGGACTGGGTGTCCTTAGCTCAAGGGGAATAAGGTGAAGACACGGTCTTCTGAGTTAAATCTCAGCCTCCCTAACCAGACGTACAGTTGTCACAGCAACTGGAACTGGTCCAACAAATCCTGTGTCTTCAACAAGCAACTGGTTCTATCGCTTCCAACCTTACTTAAGTTTGTCTTCATGAAGTCATTGCCTATCTGTTTATCTGTTTGACTTCATTGCTTGACTACTATTGTTGATTGTCTTCATACTATCTTCCATCGTGATCCTTACTGCCTAACTGCTATTAGTCCTATACTTTCATATCATTACATACTTGACTATGGCTTGTTTAGGTTAGTTTATCTTCCGCTGCATATCAATTAGGTTGTTTCAGTTGTTTGTCTTCGAAACTTCCAAGTTTTGAAGACTTACACAAAAAACGCCTATTCACCCCCCCTCTAGTCGATACTAGCACTTTCAATTGGTATCAGAGCAAGGTACTCCCTTGTTCTATGTGATTCGGTTTAACCACCTGGAGTTTCAGCTATGTCGACTGCAGGATTGAGGAACATATCGTGTCCCACCTTTGACGATCATGAGTATCCCCGATGGAAGGCCATGATGAAGAAGCTACTCATGTCCAAGGATAGCAAACTGTGGACCGTCACTAAGATTGGACTCACTAATCTATGCAAGATGGCAGAGGCGGATGACATTCACAAGTATACGCTACTGAACCTCACAGCGAAGGATGTCATCTGCTGTCATTTGTCCAGAAATCAGTTCAGGAATGTTATGCACCTCAATCACGCGAAGCTAATCTGGGACCGGCTTTCTGACGTATACGAAGGTCATCGCACTCATCAAGATCCACGGTTTGAGGACTACAAGGAATCTCTCAAGGAGATGACCTTTGCACCTGAATCATCATCATCCTCATCGTGCCACATGGCAAGGGGTGATAAGGTAACTGAATGCTATCTTTCTGAATCTAGTGATGATGAATCAGGTGATGAATTTGGGCCTAGTTATGACAAGCTTGCTTCCCTTGCCACTAAACAACAAAGAATCTTGGAAAAGGTTCAAGACATGCTTAGTAAGAGCGATGATATGTTGGGTGAGGAAATGGATCAGTCAAAAGCTTTGGCTGATAGTCTTCAGAGACTTCATGCTAAGTTTGACGCCCTTCAAGATCAACATAATGCTCTCTTATCTGATCATGAGAAGCTTTCTTCTGAATGTCTTCAAAGAAAGCTAGACCTTGAAAAGATAAGAGTGGATTATGAAGATCTTCAGAAGGAGCGAGATTCACTTCGCGCTCAACAGATCAGTTCCGCTCAGGAAGGATTTGAACCACCATGTCTAAAATGCATTGAGCGTGATAAAGCTACATCTGTTGCTGAATGTTCCACTGCTGCTAATGTTTCATTGTCTTCACCTACTGATGTGGTCACTAACCCCTCTGCGGAGGATACCACTGCTGTTGCTGATGAAAATGCTATGTTGAAGACATTGCTTGAAACAGGGATGTACAAAAGTTTGAAGGGACATCAGACTCTCTGCGATGTCCTCAAAAAGCAGATTCTGAACCGAAACCCTAGGAAAGAGGGTGTTGGGTTCGAAAGGAAAATGAACATTGATGGTTCGTACTGGAAGCCTGAGCAGTACCCCAAAACCACATGGGTTGCTGCAAAAGAACCTTCAGTAGACCCATCTACCTTATCTGGCTTTACCTGTGCTAATCCTATTATCATTGATGAATCCTTTGATGCAAACTATAAGCTGTTCAAAAATCAGAATGGTGAAGTGTTTGCTAGGTACATTGGTACTAACTGCAGGAATGGACCACCTATGAAGAAGATCTGGGTACCTAAGCGGTACATTGAGAATCTTCCTGTGAATGTCGTCATGACACCACCTAGGAAGAAGACAAACCCCAGACCTATAGCTTCATATGGCCCAGATGCTTCATACAGATACAGGACTCACATGAGTCACCCTAACGCCAATGTTTTGCAGGGAAATCATACTCAGACTTATGAATATGAGCGTGTATCTTCGAAACGTTATGTTCATAGGACTAAGAACTTTTCTGCTTATTCATATGAGTATCATTCATCTCCTGCAAGGCTATTTGCTAGGGCTCCAAAGCCAAAATTCTCAGATGCTGTACTTAGACTCATTGCTTCTAAGCCCCCACTGAAAATGTGGGTGGCAAAGAAGAACTAACTCTCTTTTGCAGAAAATGGTCTCCAGCCAGCAATCAATGGCATCCGATACTATTGCTGGGGACCTAAAACTCACTAAGGACGCACAATGAAATGTCATTCTATATACTTCATCTAAATTTCTTATCAGTCATACTATGTCCTAACTTTAATATAAGCTGTGAATGTCCCTATATGTATCAAATGCATATGCTTCACAACACTTGTGTGAAGCCTATCCTCCTAACTGCACTGTAGGGTACATCACCAAAAGCTTCAGAATGGATTATGGACAGTGGATGCACAAATCATATGACTGGTGATTGAAGTCTTCTCATGGACTCAACCTTACGTCCATCCGACAAGAGTCACATCACATTTACTGACACTGGTAAAAGCAAAGTATTGGGTCTAGGTAGAGTTGCAATCTCAAAGGATCAACACATGGATAAAGTGATGCTTGTTGAATCCCTTGGTTTCAACTTAATGTCTGTCTCAATGCTTTGTGACTTGAACATGATTGTGATATTTGGCAAATATCGTTGCCTTGTACTAATGGAATCTGACAAATCTCTAGTCTTTGAAGGGTATCGAAAAGATGATCTGTACATGGTAGATTTCTCAGCAGGACCACAGCTTGCCGTATGTCTTCTCACAAAAGCTTCAGAATGCTAGCTCTGGCATCGAAGGCTGGGACATGCTGGCATGAGGAACTTACACTCACTCGTCAAGAAGAAGCATGTCATTGGCATCAAAGATGTCAAGTTCAAGAAGGATCATCTGTGTGGTGCCTGTGAAGCTGGAAAGATGACAAGGACAAAGCACCCCTCGAAGACAATCATGACAACATCTCAACCCTTCGAGCTGTTACACATGGACTTATTTGGACCTACTCACTACTCCACCCTCACAACAACTGCCTGTCTCTATGGTTTCGTCATTGTTGATGACTACTCAAGATACACATGGGTTCATATAATTCTGTACAAGACCGAAGTGCAAGATGTCTTCGGACGCTTTGCAAATCGAGCAATGAACAATTATGGTGTGAAGATCAAGCACATCAGAAGTGACAATGGCACTAAATTCAAGAACACTGGACTTGATCTGTATCTGGATACAATGGGAATCACTCATGAGTTCTCTGCTCCGTACACACCTCAGCAAAATGGCATTGTTGAGCGCAAAAACAGAACCCTCATTGAGATGGCTCGAACAATGCTAGATGAGTACAAGACACCAAGAAAGTTCTGGCCTGAAGCTATTGATACAGCATGTCACATCATCAACCGTGTTTACATTCATAAGCTTCTGAACAAAACATCATATGAGCTGCTTACTGGCAAGAAGCCAAACGTCAGTTACTTCAGAGTATTTGGAGCAAGATGCTGGATAAAGGATCCCCATCACAAATCAAAATTTGCACCTAAGGCTCATGAAGGCTTCATGCTTGGCTATGGAAAGGATTCACACTCCTACAGAGTCTTCAACCTTTATCTCTACAAAATCGTTGAAACTATGGATGTGAAATTTGATGAAACCAATGGTTCACAGAGAGAGATTTTGCCAAGTACACTGGATGAAGCTCCTTCAAACGAGGCAATCAAGTTGATGGGAACTGGTGAAATCATGCCCTCTAAAGCACAGCCTGAAGAGGAACTTATCATCTCTGCACCAAATCAACCTGAAGACAATGCTCAGTCCGAAGACAATCCTCCCAATGATGACAATGGTCAGCCAGAGCAAAATCTTCGTCCTGTTCATCCACGTGTTGCAAATGAATTTCAAATAGAGAAGATAATTGACAACATCAATGCACCTGGTCCGCTCACTCGATCAAGAGCAACACAGCTAGCAAACTTCTGTGGGCACTTTTCATTTGTGTCAATATCAGAACCCAAGAAAGTTGCTGAAGCTTTTATGGAACCTGAATGGATTCAAGCCATGCAAGAAGAACTTCAACAGTTCAAACTGAATAATGTCTGGGAACTTGTCAAGCGACCTGATCCTCGCAAGCATAACATTATTGGAACAAAATGGATATATCGAAACAAGCAAGATGAGCATGGTCAAGTCGTCAGAAACAAAGCACGTCTTGTGGCTCAAGGATACACTCAAGTTGAAGGAATTGACTTCGATGAAACATTTGCTCCTGTTGCTAGGCTTGAAGCTATTCGCATACTGCTAGCCTACACTAATCATCACAATATCTTGCTATATCAAATGGATGTAAAGAGTGAATTTCTCAATGGCAAGATTAAAGAAGAAGTGTATGTCGCACAACCACCTGGCTTTGAAGATCCAAAACATCCTGATATGGTGTACAAGCTAAACAAGGCACTGTATGGCCTCAAACAAGCCCCTCGTGCCTGGTATGATACAATCAAGGACTTCCTGAAGAGCAAAGGCTTCAAACTCGGATCCCTCGATCCCACTCTCTTCACGAAGACATATGATGGTGAACTGTTTGTGTGCCAAATATATGTGGATGACATAATCTTCGGCTGCACCAACCAGAAGTACAGTGATGAGTTTGGGTACATGATGCAAGAGCAATATCAAATGTCCATGATGGGTGAGCTGAAGTTCTTCCTTGGTCTTCAAATTCGTCAGCAGAGGAATGGCATCTTCATATCTCAAGAGAAATACCTCAAAGATTGCCTGAAGAAGTTTGGAATGGAAGACTGCAAAGGCTACACGACGCCAATGCCAGCCAAACACCATCTTGGTCCCGACGACAATGGTAAAGAGTTCGATCAAAAGGTATACCGCTCCATGATTGGTTCTTTGCTTTATTTTGTGCATCTAGGCTAGATATTATGCTTAGTGTTTGCATGTGTGCTCGATACCAAGCGGCACCAAAGGAATCGCATCACTTAGCTGTGAAGCAATTCTTAGATATTTGGCTTACACCCCAACACTCGGATTATGGTATCCCAAGGGCTCAAGATTCGATTTGGTTGGATTCTCGGATGCTGATTATGCTGGTGACAAGGTGGATCGCAAGTCTACATCTGGCACATGTCATTTTCTTGGTCGATCACTTGTCTGTTGGTCTTCGAAGAAGCAGAACTGTGTATCACTCTCAACTGCTGAATCTGAATACATTGCTGCTGGATCCTGTTGTGCTCAGCTTCTATGGATGAAGCAAACTCTTAAGGATTATGGCATCAACCTGAAACAAGTACCTCTCTTCTGCGACAACGAGAGTGCCATCAAAATAGCCAACAATCCAGTCCAACACTCGAAGACAAAGCACATTGAAATTCGTCATCACTTTCTCAGAGATCATGTTATGAAGAAAGATATCGATATCATTCACGTCAACACTGAAGAGCAACTGGCAGATATCTTCACAAAGCCCTTGGATGAGAAAAGGTTTTGCAAGTTACGGTGTGAGCTAAATATCTTAGAATCCTCTAATGTCCTGTGATCAAGCACACATCCTAACACTTATGCATGTTGATGACTTAGATGTGCAACACACAAAGTAAGGTATATCTTCAATCAATGAAGATTTACACTCTGAGTGTGAACATATTAACATGGAATTTGACTTTGGAGCACCATGATAATTGTGCGCCGTGTCTGGGTCTAATACTTCCTATACGGTGGGTAACGCCACCACCAACTTTCCTTGTTTGAAGTGTTTCACTCAAGGCGTTATATTGCAATGACTTCGCATTTGGTTTGTCTCCAGTTTCAATTTGTCTTCACGACTTTCTGCACTATGATGATTTGATTGCTTTCTGATATATATATATATATATATATATATATATATATATATATATATATATATATATAGACACACACTAGTGTTCTGTCCTCTACAGCATTCACTTATAGCTATGTCTTCAAGATTGGATCTTTTGAACTAAGTGAATGTGATCGGACCCTAACCTCTCTATGCTTCCTATCTCAAAATCTATCTATCCAAATCATATGCATTCTATTGAAACTGTCGAATGTCTTCTCTGCGTACTAGTCAGCAGAAGGCAAGGAGACAAACATTAAATCTTTTTTTTAATGGCTTATATTTACTGTTGAAATCCGGAGAAGCCGGAACAACTCTCCAACATGCCTGGCGGGCGTGGGAAGGTGGGACAACCCTTAGTGTGTTGCATGCTTGCCACGTGCCCCTCAGATGTGAAGCGCCAGGGGCACCAACGTAATTGCGCTGTGTCTCTCACCTACTTATAAATACCTGTCCCCCTGCGGTAAAGAAATACTTCTTCCACCTCTCCACCTCCATCAAAACCCTAGCGCCACCGCTAGCTCGTGACGACGCCGGCGACGAAGCGCTTAGCTGCCGCGACTTCTCCGACGCCGTCCTCACGTCGGCCGCGGACATCGTCCTCTCTGCCGTCGCCATAGGTGTCCTCCATCGCCAAGTTAGGGCACGATGGGCTGAACTGCTCGGTCTCCTCTTCCTCCATCTAGCAGTTCTTCGTGCGGTAATTATAACTCTATTTTTACCACCTTTTTGATCTTCAAGATTCATCCTGTTTACCAAAAGTAGTTTCTGTCTATTTAAAGCTAGATCTATTCCATCTGCATCTCATACTGCTTAGTAGATTCACTTAGACTTCTTCTAGTTTGATTCCTCACTTGTACTTATTCACGGATTGGTACAAATCTGGAACCAACTCACCTATATAAGTGAATGTCTTCGCAACATGAGGTCAATGTCTTCAAACTGATTTATCTTCAAAATCTTCTGAGAATGCATATGACCTCTTCCCCTTCCCTCGCATCTCTAATGCTGTCACAGGTACATGTCCGTGGGAGAATCCCTTGGTTCTCATAGTCTACATTCGTTCGCAGAATACTTACAGCATCACATAAATTCTCCTGAAGCCAGTTCCTGCTTGACCAGCAAGCGCAAATCTCTGAACCCTCTGAACGTATTGAAGCCTTTCAGCTTGAAGTTCATGGCAACAGAAAAATCAGCAAGGAAGGGTGGCAGACAGCGCAGAGAAGGTACATCTAAAGAACTGCCTGATGATTTAGCAGAAATGTACAAGACAGATCCAGAAGAAAATTATCATCAGAGAAAGACGCGAATCCAATGGATTCGACGCTATTGGGCTGAGGAGTGGTTCAAGTATAAGTTTGTCACAAAGGAATATGCAAAGAAGCATGCCATCAAGAGACCTTGGGGCGATATCCTCTATCGAGGCCTTCAACCCAAGAGCCGAGCTGAAGCCATTGAACAAGGCTTCTATCCATGCATGGTCCGTGGGCCACAGCCTGCGAACGCAGATCCCACTTCACTACTCTGGTGTCCTGACGATTCGCTCTTCAAGCGCAACTATCAGTTTGCTGTGGCTTCGGCCAAGAAGAACAAGAAGGCCTTGGGTTTGGACTTCAACCCAGGTCCCTCTGCTCCCCGTGCTGATGGCTCCCGTGAAGCAAATCCCAATGTCATTGGCCCCTACGCCAACCTTGACGGCCTCATCACCTACATCATGGTCCAAGGTGCCAGAGTAGATCATTCTGACAATGGTGCTGAATCTGATGAAGCCCCTGCTCCTCCTCCAAAGCCGCAGAAGCAAAAGAAGTCTAAGGCTTCAACCTCAGCTGCACCTCCGAAGACTTTGCGTGCGAAGCCACTGGCCACTGCACCTCCTGAAGCCAGTGTGCAATCTGAAGATCTGTCCCGTGTCTCTAGAAGAACGGAGAAGAAGAAGCAGCTTGTTAGACCATCTGATCAAAGAGCCTTGACTCCTGCCGCAATTCTGTGTGACGAACCCATTGATCTATCTAGTGATGAAGATCTTGCTGATGATGCTCTTGAGCAGCTGATAAAGAGCAAAGAAGAAGCAGAAATCTTCAGCAACCCGCCTCTATTTGATGTGGCCATTATTCACAATTTCATTGATGAATGGTTCGACACCCCCAACGTCAGCTTTGAAGACTTACAGCTCCCAATTGGCCTCAGTGTCGCCTTCAATGGCGCCATTGCTTCTGAGCTAGCTCTCGCTCAGCGCATAGTTGAGCTCAAGAACAAGATTGACTTTGAGAAGGCTCAATTCAAGAAGCATGTGGCCAAGCTAAGTGTTCAAGACGTCCGCAACTTCAAGGTCATGCTGAATGAGCTTAAAGAAGCTTTTCTGAAGAAACGCCAAGAAGCTTAGGGCTCTCGAGAACGCATGAAGCTTTTGGCTGATAAGTGTGTGCTTGCCTACAATGAGGCTGAGAAGCGCAAGTCACTTGGTCGTCCTGGCATTGATCCCAGGATGGCTGCAAAGAGGAAGAACAAGCGCCCTGCTGATCAGCCTGAACCTTCAAGCCAAGAAGCCCCTCGCATTATCTTCCCTAGCAGCATGACTGGCTCGAAGCCAAAGGTCACCACCACAGCTTCAGAACAGAAGAAGACAAGGGCTGCCGAGGCTGATGCAAGAAAGAGAAAGAATGTTGAAGCTTCTGATGCCGCTCCCTCCAAGAAGAAGCGCAAGACCAAGAAGACTAGGGCTGCTTCCAGAGAGCCCTTAGTCGTCGAACCCATTTCCATGGTTTGCCCTGTGTCTGTTCATCAAGAAAGAAGAATGGTTGTCCATGAGCTTGCTACCACAAAGGCTCATGAAGCTGAAGATATTCCAGCAGCTGAACACACCGCTGCTGAAGACATTGGTCAAGATGACAATGTAAATCATGATGAAGTTCTTCCTCAGATTGAACATCAAGTGGTATCATCGCCTGTTCGTACGAACAGCGAACTCATCAGCATTGGTCGTCCATTGACGCCAATCGCTCAAGATGCTTCGTGGGCTGATCACCCACAACACCAAGACTCCCCCAGTACTGCCCAACAACAACAACAAGCTACTCCCCCAGTGCAAGAAGAGGATGAAGACTTTCAGGCTCACCCAAATCCATCTCCCAACTTGAAGCCAGCACTTCGCAGGCTTCGCAGAGGACAAAGGCCTGAAGTCCCTCTATCGAGCGTTCCAGAAGGAGAAGTTCAACGTTCACCTGTTGCACGCCAAGTATTTTCTGAACCAGCTCCAACAGTGAATGTCTCCATGTCTGAAGCACATGCCGCTGAAGACATTCCAGCTACATCAGCTGAAGAAAATGAAGAAGAAGTACGTGTCCCCACACCCCCAACAATTGAAGAAGAAGCAGTTCATGATCTGAACATGCCTGTGCCCAACCCTCCTGCTCATCAAGAGGAGGTTGAAAATGTTGAGGCTGCCACCATCAACGCCAATACAACCAGTGACGTAGTCATGGTTGATGCCAATGTGGAGCCTGCACCAACCAGTGTGCCTGAAACTAATGAGGCCACTGTGCTTGAAGCAAATGTGGCCACTGAATCTGAAACCCATGAGGAAGTTGCCCCTGAAGTTAATGAGAATGCTGCACCTGAAGCTCATGAGACTGCTGCACCTGACGCCAATGAGGATGCTACACCTGAAGCAAATATGACAACTCCCCTGGGTCCCTCAATGCAAATGGCTTCAAGAGCCACAATACCTTCTTTGACAGCGCCAAGAACCCCTACTCCAAGCCAAGAATTTCCTCAGATCGGTTCTGGAGCTATCAGCAGAGAAGCTATTACTCATGCGTGCTATATGATCAAGGGCGCATTTTTCCCCATATGCGCCTTTACACTGAAGCTATTGCTGGATTGCCGTGCTTGGAAGAAGCACTTGACTGCTTTCGTGATGCTGGTCTGCTCCACTTTGTGACAGACAAGGAACATTGGAATGAAGAGCTATTGCTTCAATTCTATGCCACTCTGCACATTCGCGGCTACTACAGAGACATCAAGACTTGGGTTCTCGAGTGGATGACTGGAAATGTTCATCATGAAGCCAAAGCTATGGATATCATCGAGCTTATTGGGCTAGCCACTCCTGGAGAACTGTATGAGCCTAACTGTCAGCTACACTGCAATGCTGTGGAGAGCATCTTTCACAAGCCAGAACCCAATATGAGATAGATGCTGAGTATGATGAAGCCTTTGCCATCTGACGCTGAGTATCCCACACATTTCATTGTTGAAGACCTTGAGTATCTGCCTCGCACCATATATCATATCATCAGGCGAACTCTATGGCCAGTCAAGGGACACTCATCAGCGGCCAAGCTTGAAGGAGCTATGAAGACTTTGGTCTTCTCCATTCTCAATGGCATCAGCTTCAACACTCAGGAATTCTTCATACGACAACTTGCTGCTTCCGGCTCTGACCTATTTGGTCTGAAGTTTTATGCTCCATGGGTCATGCGCCTCATCAAGCGACACTCATCTGTCAATTATCAGCCCTCTGCTCGCAATCACATAATATTTCTGCCCGAGGTTGATATGTCAGTTGATGCTGTATACTCTGACCCTGCCAAGACGCCACTTTGTCTTCAGAACATCGAGCACCAAAGCTTCACTCAGCCTATTGAAGGTGTTCCAGCAGCAACAAGATTCTATCCACTGGCTAGTAACACCCGTCTGCCTCACAGAGCGCCAACTGAAGCCACTGAAAGCACCATTGCGCAAAGGCCTCGGAAGCGTTCTCGTGTTCTCAATGACCGAGAGCTTCTTGTGGCTCTTCATTAGAAGCAAGATAAGCATCATTTCTGGCTCAAGCGCCAAATGCAAAGCCTCTTGGTGGATGTCAATCGCATTCGCAACCTTGCCACCAAGAATGCCTTTGTTGCTCATGAAACTTGCCGAAGATCATGGAAGAGTTTGACTCTGCTCAGTGCTGAAGCTGATCTTCAAGATGATGGCTTCAATGAAAGATTCCAGTTCGACTCCACTCCTCCAAGGACTGCTACCCTGCGTTGAACTCCATCTCTTGAAAACTCTGAATATTCTTATTCCGCGGCAATAGTTAATGCCAGAGTGATCGATGATGAAGATGATGCTACTTCACCACCTCCAACTACTACTGCGCACATCGACACTGCACCAAGTTCCTCTGCACCGCCAACCAACGACAACGACCCAGCTGCTTCACCTACTCATGACGAGTAGATGCTCTATGTCTTCAAACCTTTTTGGTCATTACTGACAAAAGGGGGAGAAGCGTATGAGTTGATAGTCTTCAAGCGGGTTCATATGGGCAGTTGCATTATATTTTGCTGCATGCTTACAACCCTTGCATTTTGAAACATTTGGTTCTTTGAGTTGTAACACCTAAACTTGATGGTCGTCTGCTACTTCTGCTACTTATTTGCTTTACTATGATGCGATGATAAAATCCGCATGTGCGATGATAACTTCCGCACTTAGATCATTCTGCAGACGTCCATTTTTCATTATGCATGTCATATTACTTGCTATATCATTTCATGCATGATGAATTAGCTTCATAAGTTGAAGTGGATCTCCACAAGTACAACCTGCCATGTGCATTTTCAATCCAAAAGCAAATTACTTATATGCACATCTTCAGGGGGAGCCCTTGCAACTTATGAAGACAATTCCCTATCCTTACAATTTCACATACTTTATCCCCATTGAAAACTTCAACCAGTTTGTCATCAATCACCGAAAAGGGGGAGTTTGTAAGTGCATCTAGTGCCACCCCTAGTTGGTTTTGGAGTATTGACGACAAAGTTGGTTGATGGACTAATGCGTTTGTGAGAATTGCAGGATAACGCAGGTAGTGTCCCTCATTGATTCGGTTTACCTACCAGAGATGACCCCTAAAAATGTATGAAGACATTGAAGACAATGGTGGTATGAGAAGATATTCATATTGAAGACTATGGCATGAGAAGACATTACGTGAAGACTTTGGAGCGCGAAGACTGTGTGGTTTCGTAGTTTCCTTTTCTTCTGTGTTGAGTCATAGGAACCACCGTACTGTTAAGTGGGGTCCAAGTGAACTAAGTCAGAGTGACTGAAGTGATGCTCAACCCAAATCCTATGTCTTCGAGCAAAGACAATGAGAACAAATCTTATCCAGAGCTGGATGAGTCAGTTTTGCTTGTAGCCCAAGTAAAGTTGCCGCGTGTGTTTGAAATCTGACCGTTGGAACACGTGTCAGTTCCTTAGTGACCCAGGGTCATTTTGGACAAATCAGGTCGGGTTGCCTAGTGGCTATAAATAGCCCACCCCCTACACCATAAATTGGTGGCTACTCAGAGTTTGTGCACGGCTTTTGTCGTTTGAGAGCAACCCACCTCGAAGCATTTGAGAGAGAGAGAGATCCTTGCGAGGACAAAGCCCAAACACCCAGAGCCAAAGAGTGTTAGGCATCACTGAAGTCTTTCTGTTTGTGTGACCTGAAGACTTATTACACTTGAGGACTGTGAATCCTCCAGCCGGTTAGGCGTCGCGTTCTGAGCATCCAAGAGTCATTGTGGATTGCCGGTGAACGAAGTCTGTGAAGGTTTGGAAGTCTCCCTTGAAGACTTACCAGAGTGATTGGGCGAGGACTGGGTGTCCTTAGCTCAAGGGGAATAAGGTGAAGACACGGTCTTCTGAGTTAAATCTCAGCCTCCCTAACCAGACGTACAGTTGTCACAGCAACTGGAACTGGTCCAACAAATCCTGTGTCTTCAACAAGCAACTGGTTCTATCCCTTCCAACCTTACTTATGTTTGTCTTCATGAAGTCATTGCCTATCTGTTTATCTGTTTGACTTCATTGCTTGACTACTATTGTTGATTGGCTTCATACTATCTTCCATCGTGATCCTTACTGCCTAACTGCTATTAGTCCTATACTTTCATATCATTACATACTTGACTATGGCTTGTTTAGGTTAGCTTATCTTCTGCTGCATATCAATTAGGCTGTTTCAGTTGTTTGTCTTTGAAACTTTCAAGTTTTGAAGACTTTCACAAAAATCGCCTATTCACCCCCCCTCTAGTCGATACTAGCATTTTCACGTATCATTTAGATGACTTGAGGGATGTCTATCTAAGTGGGAGTTCTTAAGTAATATGATTAATTGAACTTAATTTGTCATGAACTTAGTCCTTATAGTATTTGCAAATTATGTTGTAGATCAATAGCTTGCATTGTAGCTTCCCTGTGTTTTTTGATATGTTCCTAGAGAAAACTAAATTGAAAGATGATAGTAGCAATGATGCGTACTGGGTCCATGATCTGAGGATTATCCTCATTGCTGCATAGAAGAATTATGTCCTTGATGCACCGCTAGGTGACAAACCTATTACAGGAGCAGATGCAGATGTAATGAATGTTTGGCAAGCTCGATATGATGACTACTTGATAGTTTAGTGAACCATGCTTTACGGCTTAGACTGGGACTTCAAAAACGTTTTGAACACCATGGATCATATGAGATGTTCCAAGAGCTGAAATTAGTATTTCAGGCTCATGCCCGTGTCGAGAGGTATGAGACCTCTGACAAGTACTTCGCCTGCAAGATGGAGTTGAATAGCTCAACCAGTGAGCATGTGCTCAGAATGTCTGAGTACTACAATCACTTGAATCAAGTGGGAGTTAATCTTCCAGATAAGATAGTGATTGATAGAGTTCTCTAGTCATTATCACCGAGTTACTGGAACTTCGTGATGAACTATAATATGCAAGGGATGACGAAAATGATTCCCGAGCTCTTCGTGATGCTAAAATCGACGAAGGTAGAAGTCAAGAAAAAGCATCAAGTGTTGATGGTTAACAAGACCACTAGTTTCAAGAAGAAGGGCAAGGGTAAGAAGGGGAACTTCAAGAAGAATGACAAGCGAGTTGTCACTCCCGGGAAGAAACCCAAAACTAGACCCAAGCTTGAAACTGAGTGCTTCTACTGCAAAGGGGCTGATCACTAGAAGCGGAACTACCCAAAATATTTGGCGGATAAGAAGGATGGCAAAGTGAACAAAGGTATAATTGATATACATGTTATTGATGTGTACCTTACTAGTGCTCATAGTAGCCCCTGGGTATTGGTACATGTTCGGTTGCTAAGATTAGTAACTCGAAATAGAGACTAGTTGAGGGTGAAGTGATGATGTGTGTTGGAAGTGGTTCCAAGATTGATATGATCATCATCGCACACTCCCTATACTTTCGGGATTAGTGTTGAACCTAAATAAATGTTACTTGGTGTTTGCGTTGAGCATGAATACGATTAGATCATGTTTATTGCAATACGGTTATTCTTTTAAGACAGAGAATAATTGTTATTCTTTTTACATGAATAAAACCTTCTATGGTCATACACCCAATGTTAACGGTTTACTGAATCTCGATCGTAGTGATACACATATTCATAATATTGATGCCAAAAGATGCAAAGTTGATGATGATAGTGCAACATATTTGTGGCACTACCGTTTGGGTCATATCGGTGTAAAGCGCATGAAGAAACTCCATGCAGATAGACTTTTGGAATCACTTGATTATGAATCATTTGATACTTACGAACCGTGCCTTATGGGCAAGATGACTAAAACTCTGTTCTCTGGAACAATGCAACGAGCGAACAACTTACTGGAAATAATACATACCGATGTATGCGGTCCAATGAGTGTTGAGGCTCGTGGCGGGTATCGTTATTTTCTGACCTTCATAGATGATTTGAGCAGCTATGGGTATATCTACTTAATGAAACACAAGTCTGAAAGATTTGAAAAGTTCAAAGAATTTCAGAGTGAAGTGGAGAATCATCGTAACAAGAAATAAAGTTTCTACAATCTGATTGTGGAGGAGAATATTTGAGTTACGAGTTTGGCCTTCATTTAAAACAATGTGGAATAGTTTCACAGCTCACGCCACCTGGAACACCACAACATAATGGTGTCTCCGAACGTCATAACCGCACTATTAGATATGGTGCGATCTATGATGTCTCTTACCGAGTTACCACTATCATTTTGGAGTTATGCAGTAGAGACAGTTGCATTCACGTTAAACAGGGCACCATCCAAATCCGTTGAGGTAACAGAGTATGAACTATGGTTTGGCAACAAACCTAAGCTGTCATTTCTTAAAGTTTGGGGATGCGATGCTTATGTCAAAAGGCTTCAGCCTGATAAGCTCGAACCTAAATCGGGGAAGTGTTATAGGATACCCTAAGGAAACAATTGGGTACACCTTCTACCACAGATCCAAAGGCAAGATCTTTGTTGCTAAGAACGGAACCTTTCTATAGAAAGAGTTTCTCTCGAAAGAAGTGAGTTGGAGGAAAGTAGAACTTGATGAGGTAGTTGTACCTTCTCTCAATTTGGAAAGTAGCTCATCCGAGAAATCCATTCCCGTGATGCCTACACCAACTAGAGAGGAAGCTAGTGATAATGATCATGAAACTTCAGATCAAGTTGCTACAGAACCTTGTAGGTCAACCAGAGCACTATACGCACCAGAGTGGTACGGTAATCCTGTTCTGGAAGTCATGTTACTTGACCATGACGAACCTACGGACTATGAAGAAGCTATGATGAGCCCAGATTCCAACAAATGGCTTGAGGCCATGAAATATGAGATAGGATCCATGTATGAGAACAAAGTGTGGACTTTGGTGGACTTGCCTGATGATCGGCAAGCCATTGAGAATAAATGGATCTTCAAGAGGAAGACGAATGCTCATGGTAGTGTTACTATCTACAAGCTCGACTTGTCGCAAAAAGGTTTTTGAGAAGTTCAAGGTGTTGACTACAATGAGATTTCTCAACCATAGCGATCCTTAAGTCCGTCTGAATCATGTTAACAATTGCCATATTTTATGAAATCTGGCAAATGGATGTCAAAACTGCATTCCTTAAATGGATATCTCTAAGAAGAGTTGTATATGATGCAATCAGAAGGTTTTGTCAGTCATAAAGGTGCTAACAAGGTGTGCCAGCTCCAACGATCCATCTATGGACTGGTGCAAGCATCTCAGAGTTGAAATATACACTTTGATGAGTTGATCAAAGCATACAGACTTGCGGTGAAGCCTGTGTTTACAAGAAAGTGAGTGGGAGCACTACAACCTTTCTGATAAGTATATGTGAATGACATATTGTTGATCGAAAATGATGTAGAATTTTCTGGAAAGCATATAGGAGAGTTTGAAAGGAGTTTTTGAAAGAAAGACCTCGGTGAAGCTGCTTACATATTGGGCATCAAGACCTATAGAGATAGATCAATACGCTTGATAATATTTTTCAATGAGTACATACCTTAACAAGATTTTGAAAGAGTTCAAAATGGATCAGTCAAAGAAGGAGTTCTTGCCAGTATTACAAGGTGTAAAGTTGAGTAAGACTCAAAGCCCGACCACGGCAGATGATAGAAAGAGAATGAAAGTCATTCCCGATGCCTCAATCATAGGTTCTATAAAGTATTCCAAGCTATGTACCAGACCAGTTGTGTGCCTTGCTATTTGGCAAAGGGGTACGATAGTGATCCAGGAGTGGATCACTGGATAGCAGTCAGAGTTATCTTTAGTTACCTAAGAAGACTAAGGAAGTATTTCTCGGTTATGGAGGTGATAAAGAGTTCGTCGTAAAGAGTTACCTCGATGCAAGCTTTACACTGATCCAGATGACTATGAGTCTCAATCTAGATACATATTGAAAGTGGGAGCAATTAGCTAGAGTATCTCCATGCAGAGCATTGTAGACATAGAAAATTTGGAGAATACATAAAACTCTGAATTTAGCAGACCCGTTGACTAAACTTCTCTCACGAGCAAAACATGATCACACCTTAGTACTCTTTGGGTGTTAATCACATAGCGATGTGAACTAGATTATTGACTCTAGTAAACCCTTTGGGTGTTGGTCACATGGTGATGTGAACTATGGGTGTTAATCACATACAGATGTGAACTATTGATGTTAAATCACATGGCGATGTGAACTAGATTATTGACTCTAGTGCAAGTGGGAGACTAAAGGAAATATGCCCTAGAGGCAATAATAAATTTGTTATTTTATATTTCCTTATATCATGATAAATGTTTATTATTCATGCTATAATTGTATTAACTGGAAACTTGATACATGTGTGAATACATACACAAAACACCGTGTCCCTAGTATACCTCTACTTGACTTTCTCGTTGATCAAAGATGGTTAAGTTTCCTAGCCATGGACATGTGTTGTCATTTCATGAATGAGATCACATCATTAGGATAATGATGTGATGGACAAGACCCATCAGTTAGCTTAGTATAATGATCGTTCAGTTTTATTGCTACTGCTTTCTTCATGTCATATATATATATATATATATATATATTCCTCTGACTATGAGATTATGCAACTCCCGGACACCGAAGGAATGCCTTGTGTGCTATCAAACGTCACAACGTAACTGGGTGATTATAAAGATGCTCTACATTTATCTCTGAAGGTGTTTGTCGGGTTGGCATAGATCGAGATTAGGATTTGTCACTCCGAGTATCGGAGAGGTATCTCTGGGCCCTCTAGGTAATGCACATCATATGAAGCCTTGCAAGCAATGTGACTAATGAGCTGGTTGCGGGATGGTACATTACGGAACGAGTAAAGGGACTTACCGGTAACAAGATTGAACTAGGTATAGAGATACCGATGATCGTATCTCGGGCAAGTAACATATCGATGACAAAGGAAATAACGTATGTTGACATTGCAGTTCGACCGATAAAGATCTTCGTAGAATATGTGGGAACCAATATGAGCATCCAGGTTCCGCTATTGGTTATTGACCGGAGAGGTGTCTCGGTCATGTCTACATAGTTCTCGAACCCGTAGGGTCCGCACACTTAACGTTCGATGACGATATGTATTATATGAGTTATGTGTTTTGGTGACCGAAGGTTGTTCGGAGTCCCGGATGAGAACACAGACATGACAAGGAGTGTCAAAATGGTTGGGAGGTAAAGATTGATATATTAGAAGGTGGTATTCGGACACCGGAAGGGTTCCGGAGTGTATCGGGTACAAACCGGAGTACCGGAGGGGTTACCGGACCCCCCCCCCCCCCCCCGTGGAAGATATGGGCAATATGGGACATGGGAGGGAGGCTAACCAGCCCACAAGGGGATGGTGCACCCCCACAAGGGAGGAGGCCTAATTGGACTACAGAAGGGGGCGCCACCCCCTTTCCTTCTCCTACTCCCTCTCCTTCCCCCTTTCCCCCTCCATTAGAAGGAAGGGGGCCGACTAGGACTAGGAGTCCTAGTAGGACTCCTCCACTGGCGCGCGCCCTAGGGACGGCCTCCTCCCCTCTCCCTCCTTTATATATGGGGGCGGGGGGAACCTCTAGAGACATCAATTGTCTTAGCCGTGTGCGGTGCCCCCCTCCACCGTTTACTCCTCTGGTCATATTGTCGTAGTGCTTAGGCGAAGCCCTGCGAGGATTACATCACCTTCACCACGCCATCGTGCTGACAGAACTCATCTACTCCCTCGACCCTCTGCTATATCAAGAGCTGGAGGGACGTCATAGCGCTGAACGTGTGCAGAACTCGTAGGTGTCGTACGCTCGGTACTTGATCGGTTGAATCAGAAGACGTTCGACTATATCAACCGCATTAAGCTAACACTTCCGCTTTCAGTCTATGAGGGTACGTGGACACACTCTCCCCCTCTCGTTGCTATGCATCTCCTAGATAGATCTTGCGTGAGTGTAGGAATTTGTTGGAAATTCCATGTTACGTTGGAACAATCAAAAATTATAGATACATTGGAGACGTATCAACCCCGTTCTTCGCGGTCCTGCATCAGGAGAAGGGTGATTAGATTTTCCAAAATGATAAGTGCCACACGTGTGGCACTAAATAACATTGCCCCGATGTTTTTACAATTAAAATTGTCATAAAAAACAAGAAAACTAAAACTTGCCATCAAACAGAAAGTTGCCATGCTTCACAACTAAAGTTGTCATCCTCAGGTAACTAAAATTGCCATCAATAAATGTCAGAGCGAAATTGCTTTGTGCCACACATGTGGCACTTATCAGGTTCCTAGATTTTTGGGGAGTGTCTCCTACACGACTGGGCGCTATTATTTGTCTTCATCCTCTACTTCAACTACGTCCTCGACTTCTCCGTCCACATGGGTGAGAACTCCAAAGCCTCTGAAGGTTGTCGAGGATGTTGTTGTCGCGTGGCTTTGACCTGACTGACTGGCGGGTATAACTCATTCATCCCCCTCTTGTCTATTTCTATGTTTAGTCATACTAGTTGTTTATGTAGATGTAGATGTTATAGGCATGGTACGTGCCTACATGATGTGATATCTGTATAAGTTTAATATGTTTTCCATGCCATGTGCGCTATTTATTTATGGAGTAAATCAATCAAAAAATGCTAATTTCTCCAACTTCGATCGCCACCTAGTTATTGTGGGGACCACCGTTGCTCCACCCAAGCGCCTTGTCTTCGTCGCCGTTACACCCCAAACTCGTCTGCAACCCAAGTACCGTCTACCCCCTATCGACGCCATCCATGGCGGACACCACGCCCGACGAGTGTTTAGATTTTTTTTGACTTTTTCCTTGTTTAGCATGAAGCAAGCATGGTGGTGGGGTACCCCGTGAGGGAGGATGTGTGTTGTGCAACACGGGCCGGCCATAAGTTCAAGATTTGTAGGCATAAAGCAAAAGAGCAAGATATTTTGACAACATGTGCACTCTTGGTTTCATGAGCACAAGCACTACGCTTCGTACAATTTGAACAAAGTCGCTACTCCATTTCAAACATCATCATGAAGTATTGTGCTATGATTGCTTAAGTGGGAAAATGAGGCCAACGAGAACACCAATCATGGAGATCACAAGTCTTGCTTCTTGTTGCTCTTAGTGTTGGTCGATTAATTGATTTAGACAATGTTGCAACTTCATGATCAAGTTATTGTATAGCTCGAATGTGATCCCTCGATGTATCAGAGAATGGAGGGCAAGCCCTTCACATTGATGCATTGCTGGATGAAACTCAAGGAGCAACCCATCTATATAGATGAAGAAGATTAAACTTGAGGGAGCAAGCTTGAGGTGAAGGCCGCTTTTGAGGAGTATGGTTGAATTTGTGATCGATGATTTTTAAAATCTTGTTGAACAATAGACGCTTTTACTATGATTTAAATGTATGATTGAATTGTTACCATCAATGATTCAAAGTGAGGCTGCACGACAGACATTTTGTTTAGTTTTGCTCTATTATTTTTGGAAGAGGGAACATGCATTTGGTGCACTACATTGGATGGTTGGCTCCGCTGCTACTGTTCGTGGACATGTCGGACATGTCCGTGGACGTTTGGAGTGTTCGTTTTGATAAACGATGTTGGAGATGTCCTTAGAGTTTTGGTCCCGAAAGTTGTCCGAACAAATTCTTCGTCGGGCACTACATGAACATAATTTTTGGAGTGCATCCCATGTTACCTTTCCAGCTGTCATATTTGGAGGCAAAAAAATAAAATATAAAGTGCACTCTATAATTTTCTAGAGGTGTGGGATAGAATTTTCCATCAACCCCCTCGCCCAGAACGGAGCATCGCCATCGAAAATTGACTTTCACCGTCAGAATGCAATCAGTATCAAGACTTTGGTGTCTGCCCAAGTTCATACTGTTGGAAATATGCCCTAGAGGCAATAATAAAATGGTTATTATTATATTTCCTTGTTCATGATAATTGTCTGTTGTTCATGCTATAATTGTATTAACCGGAAACCATAATACATGTGTGAATACATAGACCACAACATGTCCCTAGTGAGCCTCTAGTTGACTAGCTCATTTATCAATAGATGGTCATGGTATCCTGACCATGGGCATTGGATGTCATTGATAACGGGATCACATCATTAGGAGAATGATGTGATGGACAAGACTCAATCCTAAGAATAGCACAAGATCGTGTAGTTTGTTTACTAAGAGCTTTTATAATGTCAAGTATCATTTCCTTAGACCATGAGATTGTGCAACTCCCAGATACCGTACGGATGCATTGGGTGTACCAAATGTCACAACGTAACTGGGTGGCATAAAGGTACACTACAGGTATCGCCGAAAGTGTTTGTTGGGTTGGCACGTATCAAGACTGGGATTTGTCACTCCGTATGACGGAGAGGTATCTCTGGGCCCACTCGGTAATGCATCATCATAATGAGCTCATAGTGACTAAGAAGTTAGTCACGGGATCATGCATTACAGAATGAGTAAAGAGACTTGCCGGTAACGAGATTGAACAAGGTATTGGGATACCGATGATCAAATCTCGGGCAAGTAACATACGGGTTGACAAAGGGAATTGTATACATGATTGATTGAATCCCTGACATCGTGGTTCATCCGATGAGATCATCATGGAACATGTGGGCGCCAACATGGGTATCCAGATCCCGCTGTTGGTTATTGGCCAGAGAGCTGTCTCGGTCATGTCTGCATGATTCCCGAACCCGTAGGGTCTACACACTTAAGGTTTGGTGACGCTAGAGTTGTTATGGGAATTAGTATGTGGTTACCGAATGTTGTTCGGAGTCCCGGATGAGATCTTGGACGTCACGAGGAGTTCCGTAATGATCCAGAGATAAAGATTTATATATGAGAAGTCCTTATTCGGTCGCCGGAAGTGTTTGGGGGTTTATCGGTATTGTACCGGGACCACCGAAAGGGTTCCTGGGGTCCACCGGGAGGGTCCACCTGCCCCGGAGGGCCCTATGGGCTGAATATGGAGGGGAACCAGCCCCTAGGTGGTCTGGTGCCAACCCCCCTAGGGCCCATGCGCCTAGGGTTGGGGGGGGGAACCCTAAAGGGGCGCCCCCTTGGCTTGTGGGGCAAGCCTCCCCCCTAGCCGCCCCCCTCGAGATCCATCTGGAGGGGGCCGGCCCCCTCTCCTTTGCCCCTATAAATAGAGCGGAGGTGGGAGGGCTGCCGCACCCTTCCCTTGGTGCATCCCTGTCCCTTCCCAACACCTCCTCCTCCTCCGTAGTGCTTGGCGAAGCCCTGCCGGAGAACTGCAAGCTCCTCCACTACGTCGTCGTGCTTCCAGAGCTCTCCCTCAACTTCTCCTCTGACCTTGCTGGATCAAGAAGGAGGAGACGTCCCCGGGCTGTACTTGTGTTGAACGTGGAGGCGCCGTCTGTTCGGTGTTAGATTGGATCTTCCGTGATTTGAATCACCGCGAGTACGACTCCATCATCCGCGTTCTAGTAACGCTTCAGCTTAGCGATCTTCAAAGGTATGAAGATGCTCATCCTCTCTCTCTCTCTCTTGTTGCTAGAATCTCCTAGATGGATCTTGGTGATGCGTAGAAAATTTTGAATTATTGCTACGTTCCCCAATAGTGGCATCATGAGCTAGGTCTATGCGTAGATTCTATGCATGAGTACAACACAAGTAGTTGTGGGCATTGGTTTGTTCAATTTGCTTACCGTTACTAGTCCTATCTTGTTTCGGCGGTATTGTGGGATGAAGCGGCCCAGACCGACCTTAAACGTATGCTTACGTGAGACAGGTTCCACCGACTGATATGCACTTGTTGCATAAGGTGGCTAGCGGGTGTCTGTTTCTCCCACTTTAGTCGGATCGGATTTGATGAAAAGGGTCCTTATGAATGGTAAATAGCAATTGGCATATCACCATTGTGGCTTTTGCGTAGGTAAGAAACGTTCTTGCTAGAAAACCATAGCAGCCACGTAAAAACATGCAACAACAATTAGAGGACGTCTAACTTGTTTTTGCAGGGTATGCTATGTGATGTGATATGGCCAAAAGAATGTGGTGAATGATATATGTGATGTATGAGATTGATCATGTTCTTGTAATAGGAATCACGACTTGCATGTCGATGAGTATGACAACCGGCAGGAGCCATAGGAGTTGTCTTTATTTATTGTATGACCTGCGTGTCATTGAAAACGCCATGTAATTACTTTACTTTATTGCTAACCGTTAGCCATAGTAGTAGAAGTAATAGTTGGCGAGACAACTTCATGAAGACAAGATGATGGATATCATGATTATGGAGATCATGGTGTCATGCCGGTGATGAAGGTGATCATGCCGCGCCTCAAAGATGAAGATCAAAGGCGCAAAATGATATTGGCCATATCATGTCACTTTATGATTTGCATGTGATGTTTGTCATGTTTACATCTTATTTGCTTAGAACGATGGTAGCATAAATAAGATGATCCCTCATTAAAAATTTCAAGAAAGTGTTCCCCCTAACTATGCACCACTGCGAAATTTCGTTGTTTCGAAGCACCGCGTGATGATCGGGTGTGATAGATTCTAACGTTCGCATACAATGGGTGTAAGCCAGATTTACACATGCAAAACACTTAGGTTGACTTGACGATCCTAGCATGTATAGACTTGGCCTCGAAACACAAGAGACCAAAAGGTCGAACATGAGTCGTATAGTAGATACGATCAACATGAAGATGTTCACCGATGATGACTAGTCTGTCTCACGTGACGATCGGACACGGCCTAGTTGACTCGGATCATGTTTCACTTAGATGACTAGAGGGATGTCTATCTGAGTGGGAGTTAATTACATAATTTGATTAGATGAACTTAATTATCATGAACATAGTCTAAAATATCTTTTTAATATGTCTTGTAGATCAAATGTCCCACGCTAATGTTGCCCTCAACTTCAACACATTCCTAGAGAAAACCAAGCTGAAAGACGATGGTAGCAACTATACGGACTGGATCCGGAACTTGAGAATCATCCTCATAGCTGCCAAGAAAGCATATGTCCTAGAAGCACCACTAGGTGAAGCACCCATTTTTCCAGCAACTCAAGATGTTATGAACGCCTGGCAGTCGCGTAGTGATGATTACTCCCTGGTTCAGTGCGGCATGCTTTACATCTTAGAACCAGGGCCCCAAAAGCGTTTTGAGCAGCACGGAGCATATCAGATGTTCCAAGAGCTGAAAATGGTTTTCCAAGCTCATGCACGGGCCGAGAGATATGAAGTCTCCGACAAGTTCTATAGTTGTAAGATGGAGGAAAACAGTTCAGTCAGTGAGCACATACTCACTATGTCCGGGTTACACAACCGTTTGTCTCAGTTGGGAGTTAATCTCCCAGATGACTCCGTCATTGACAGGATCCTCCAGTCGCTCCCACCTAGCTACAAGAGCTTTGTGATGAACTACAATATGCAAGGGATGGATAAGCCCATTCCCGAGTTATATTCAATGCTGAAATCAGCGGAGGTGGAAATCAAAAGGGAACATCAAGTGTTGATGGTGAATAAGACCACTAGTTTCAAGAAAGGCAAGGGTAAAAAGGATTTCAAGAAGGACGGCAAGGGAGTTGCCGCGCCCGGTAAATCAGTTGCCGGGAAGAAGCCAAACAATGGACCCAAGCCCGAGACTCAGTGCTTTTATTGCAAGGGAAATGGTCACTGGAAGCGGAACTGCCCCAAGTACTTAGCGGACAAGAAGGCCGACAACACCAAAGGTATATGTGATATACATGTTATTGATGTGTAGCTTACCAGTACTCGTAGTAGCTCTTGGGTATTTGATACCAGTGCGGTTGCTCATATTTGTAACTCAAAACAAGAGCTGCGGAATAAGCGAAGACTGGTGAAGGATGAGGTGACGATGCGCATCGGGAATGGTTCCAAGGTCGATGTGATCGCCGTCGGCATGCTACCTCTACATTTACCTACGGGATTAGTTTTAAACCTCAATAATTGTTATTTAGTGCCAGCTTTGATCATGAACATTGTATCTGGATCTCGTTTAATGCGAGATGGTTACTCATTTAAATATGAGAATAATGGTTGTTCTATTTATATGAGAGATATGTTTTATGGTCATGCCCCGCTGGTCAATGGCTTATTCTTACTGAATCTCGAACGTGATGTTACACATATTCATAGTGTGAATACCAAAAGATGTAAGGTTAATAATGATAGTCCCACATACTTGTGGCACTGCTGCCTTGGTCACATTGGTGTCAAATGCATGAAGAAACTCCATGCAGATGGACTTTTGGAGTCTCTTGATTATGAATCATTTGCACGTGCGAACTATGCCTCATGGGCAAGATGACCAAGACTCCGTTCTCTGGAACAATGGAGCGAGCAACCAACTTGTTGGAAATCATACATACTGATGTGTGCGGTCCAATGAGCGTTGAGGCTCGCCGGTGGCTATCGTTATGTTCTCACCCTCACTGATGACTTAAGTAGATATGGGTATGTCTACTTGATGAAACACAAGTCTGAGACATTTGAAAAGTTTAAGGAATTTCAGAGTGAGGTGGAGAATCAAAGTGACAGGAAAATAAAGTTCTTATGATTAGATCGTAGAGGAGAATATTAGTCACGAGTTTGGTACACACTTAAGGAAATGTGGAATTGTTTCACAACTCACGCCGCCTGGAACACCTCAGCGTAATGGTGTGTCCGAACGTCGTAATCGCACTCTATTGGATATGGTGCGATCTATGATGTCTCTTACCGATTTACAGCTTTTGGGGTTATGCTTTAGAGACAGCCACATTCACTTTAAATAGGGCACCATCTAAATCTGTTGAGATGACACTGTATGAATTATGGTTTGGGAAGAAACCTAAGCTGTCATTTCTAAAAGTTTGGGGATGCGATGCTTATGTCAAGAAACTTCAACCTGAAAAGCTCGAACCCAAGTCGAAAAAATGAGTCTTCATATGATACCCTAAGGAAACCATTGGGTATACCTTCTACCTCTGATCCGAAGGAAAGATCTTTGTTGCCAAGAACGGATCCTTTCTGGAGAAAGAGTTTCTCTCGAAAGAAGTAAGTGGGAGGAAAGTAGAACTTGATGAAGTACTGCCTCTTGAAACGGAAAGTAGCGCAGCTCAGGAAGATGTTTCTGTGGTGCCTGCACCGACTAGAGAGGAAGTTAATGATGATGATCAAGGAACTTCGGATCAAGTTTCTACTGAATTTCATAGGTCCACAAGGACGCATTCCACACCAGAATGGTATGGCAACCCTGTCTTGGAAATCATGTTGTTAGACAATGGTGAACCTTCAAACTATGAAGAAGCAATGGCGGGCCCAGATTCCAACAAATGGATTGAAGCCATGAAATCCGAGATAGGATCCATGTATGAAAACGAAGTATGGACTTTGACAGACTTGCCCGATGATCGGCGAGCCATAGAGAATAAATGGATCTTTAAGAAGAAGACTGACGTGGATGGTAATGTGACCATCTATAAAGCTCGGCTTGTCGCTAAGGGTTATCGACAATTTCAAGGGGTTGACTACGATGAGACCTTCTGACCCGTAGCGAAGCTGAAGTTCGTCCGAATCATGTTAGCAATTGCTGCATTCTATGATTATGAGATATGGCAAATGGACGTCAAAATGACATTCCTTAATGGTTTCCTTAAGGAAGAATTGTATATGATACAGCCGGAAGATTTTGTCGATCCTAAGAATGCTAACAAGGTGTGCAAGCTCCAGCGCTCCATCTATGGGCTGGTGCAAGCATCTCGGAGTTGGAACATTTGCTTTGCTGAAATGATCAAAGCGTTTGGGTTTATGCAGACTTATGGAGAAGCCCGCGTTTACAAGAAAGTGAGTGGGAGCTCTGTAGCATTTCTCATATATGTGGATGACATAATATTGATGGGAAATGATATAGAACTTTTGGAAAGCATAAAGGCCTACTTGAATAAGTGTTTTTCAATGAAGGACCTTGGAGAAGCTGCTTACATATTAGGCATCAAGATCTATAGAGATAGATCGAGACGCCTCATAGGTCTTTCACAAAGCACATACCTTGATAAGATATTGAAGAAGTTCAATATGGATCAGTCCAAGAAGGGGTTATTGCCTGTATTGCAAGGTGTGAAATTGAGCATGGCTCAATGCCCGACCTCGGCAGAAGATAGAGAAAAGATGAGTGTCATCCCCTATGCCTCAACCATAGGGTCTATTATGTATGCCATGATGTGTACCAGACCTGATGTAAACCTTGCCGTAAGTTTGGTAGGGAGGTACCAAAGTAATCCCGGCATGGAGCACTGGACAGCGGTCAAGAATATCCTGAAGTACCTGAAAAGGACTAAGGATATGTTTCTCATTTGTGGAGGTAATGAAGAGCTCGTCGTAAAGGGTTATGTCGATGCTAGCTTCGACACAGATCTGGATGACTCCAAGTCACAAACCGGATACGTGTATATTTTGAATGGTGGGGCAGTCAGCTGGTGCAGTTGCAAGCAAACCGTCGTGGCGGGATCTACATGTGAAGCGGAGTACATGGCAGCCTCGGAGGCAACACATGAAGCAATATGGATGAAGGAGTTCATTACCGACCTAGGAGTTATTCCCAATGCGTCGGGCCCGATGACTCTCTTCTGTGACAACACTGGTGCTATTGCCCTTGCCAAGGAGCCCAGGTTACACAAGAAGACTAGGCATATCAAGCGTCCCTTCAACTCCATTCGTGAAAATGTTCAAGATGGAGACATAGATATTTGTAAAGTGCATACGGATCTGAATGTCGCAAATCCGTTGACTAAACCTCTTCCACGAGCAAAACATGATCAACACCAGAATTCTATGGGTGTTCGATTCATCACAATGTAACTAGATTATTGACTCTAGTGCAAGTGGGAGACTATTGGAAATATGCCCTAAAGGCAATAATAAAATGGTTATTATTATATTTCCTTGTTCATGATAACTGTCTGTTGTTCATGCTATAATTGTATTAACTGGGAACCGTAATACATTTGTGAATACATAGACCACAACATGTCCCTAGTGAGCCTCTAGTTGACCATCTCGTTGATCAATAGATGGTCATGGTTTCCTGACCATGGGCATTGGATGCCATTGATAACGAGATCACATCATTAGGAGAATGATGTGATGGACAAGACCCAATCCTAAGCATAGCACACAATCGTGTAGTTCGTTTGCTAAGAGCTTTTCTAATGTCAAGTATCATTTCCTTAGACCATGAGATTGTGCAACTCCCGGATACCGTAGGAATGCTTTGGGTGTACCAAACGTGATGATACGTGTTTGTCACAGTAGGTCATGTTTTTTTTCATGCATGTACATCCATGACGATTTTATGACAGAATCAAGATAGTCATACCTGTGTTGTCATAGAAGTGTTCAATGACATTACCAAAATTATCATAAAGGAAGTGTCCACTTCCATGACGATAAATCGCGAGTCACAGAAGTGCTTTCGTCAAGGGTGACCGACACGTGGCATCCACCATAACGGAACACCGTTAAGCTATCGGGTCCGGTTTTGGATCCGATAACCCGTTAACAGCCCAGACCAATGGGGATTTTCCACGTGTAAAATCATCATTGGCTGGAGGAAACACGTGTCAGCTCCGCGTTGGCACAGGTGTCAATCATCCAATGGGCGAGATTCGCCTATGATATGTCGACACGTGGACCGGCCCATAAAGTTTAAATGGGCCAGCCCAACTAAAGGCCCACAAGATTTTGCGGACCATAATGGGCCGGCCCAGCTAAAGGCCCACGAGATTTTGCAGACCATAATGGGTTAGACCAGCTAAAGGCCCACAAGATTTTGCGGGCCATAATGGCCCGGCCCAGGTAAAGGCCCACAAGATTTTTGTGTGCCATAATGGGCTGGCCCAGGTAAAGGCCCACAAGATTTTTTGTGGATCATAATGGGCCGGCCCAACTAAAGGCCCACGAGATTTCGTCGATATTAATGGGCCAGCCCAGCTGTAGGCCCACAAGATTTTGAGGACCCCAGTAGGCCGGCCCATTAACTAGTTGCCATGTTTTGGCCCAAATGTCGGCCCATATTTGATCCTGTCTATTAATGGCCTGCCACAATCCGGGCCTAATAATGGCCCATATGAGATCTGGCCCGCTAAAAGCCTACCACATTCTGGGCCAAATTACGGCCCAGATCAGGTCCGACCCTTTAAGAGGCTTTGGGCTAAATTATGACCCATATCGGATTCGGCCCGTCAACTGGACGCTATGCTTTTGGGCCCACTTGCTAAAGGCCCATTTAGTAATTTGGCCTGATATTAGTTTTGGCCTGTTAAGGGCCCGTTTAACATTTTGGCCCTATATTAATTTCGGCCTGTTAAAATCCAATCATATAGTTGGGCCTAACTACGACCTAGTTTGCATCCGGCCTGCTCGTAGCCGATAATCTGATTGGGCCAAACAAGGACCGAGACAATTTTGGCGTGTTAAAAGCCCGTGATTTGATTCGCACAATCATGGGCCGGGGTCCATTTCGGGCTGCTGCCGGCCCGTGAGCTGTTCGACACATTTCAGGCCCAACCTACTTCTCAGCCTCCTAAAAGCAAATTGAGTTTTCTTGCGAAAAGAGGGCCAGCGGTTTACTCGGCCTATTAAAGGTCCGAATCTACTAGTGGGCCAATTTACTTTTGGCCTTTTAATGGACCAAGATGACGGGGCCTGCTACATCTTGAGCTTGCGTTGGTTTTACTTGAAGAGGAAAGGGTGATACAGCAATAGTAGCGTAAGTATTTCCCTCAGTTTTTGAGAACCAAGGTATCAATCCAGTAGGAGGCTCCTCAAAAGTCCCACACACCTACACAAACAAACAAAGAACTCGAAACCAACGCAATAAAGGGGTTGTCAATCCCTTCACGGCCACTTGCGAAAGTGAGATCTGATAGAGATAGTATGATAAGATTAAATATATTTTTGGTATTTTATAATATAGATGCAATAAAGTAAAGATGCAAATAAAAGTAGATTGGAAGCAAATATGATAGGAGATAGACCCGGGGGCCATAGGTTTCACTAGTGGCTTCTCTCAAGATCGCATAAGTATTACGGTGGGTGAACAAATTACTGTTGAGCAATTGATGGAAAAGCGAATAATTATGAGATTATCTAGGCATGATCATGTATATAGGCATCACGTCCGCAACAAGTAGACCGACTCCTGCCTGCATCTACTACTATTACTCCACACATCAACCGACTCATACCTGCATCTAGAGTATTAAGTTCATAAGAACAGAGTAACGCCTTAAGCAAGATGACATGATGTAGAGGGATAAACTCAAGCAACATGATATAAACCCCATCTTTTATCCTCAATGGCAACAATACAATACGTGCCTTGCTGCCCCTACTGTCACTGGGAAAGGACACCGCAAGATTGAACCCAAAGCTAAGCACTTCTCCCATGGCAAGAAAGATCAATCTAGTAGGCCAAACCAAACTGATAATTCGAAGAGACTTGCAAAGATAACTCAATCATACATAAAAGAATTCAGAGAAGATTCAAATATTATTCATAGATAAAATTGATCATAAACCCACAATTCATCAGATCTCTACAAACACACCACAAAAAGAGTTTACATCGAATAGATCTCCACAAGAGAGGGGGAGAACATTGTATTGAGATCCAAAAAGAGAGAAGAAGCCATCTAGCTAATAACTATGGACCCGTAGGTCTGTGGTAAACTACTCATAACTCATCGGAGGGGCTATGGTGTTGATGTAGAAGCCCTCCATGGTCGATTCCCCCTCCGGAAGAGTGCCGGCGAAGGCTCCAAGATGGGATCTCGCGGATACAGAAGGTTATGGCGGTGGAAATGGTGTTTCGTTGGCTCCCTGGATGTTTTCTGGGTACGTAGACTTATATAGGAGGAAGAAATATGTCGGTGGCCGCCCGAGGGGCCCACGAGACAGGGGGGCGCGCCCTCCTATCTCGTGGAGGCCTCGGCTGCTTCTTGACTTGCACTCCAAGTCCTCTGGATCATGTTCGTTCCAAAAATCACGCTCCCGAAGGTTTCATTCCGTTTGGACTCCGTTTAATATTCCTTTTCTTTGAAATACTGAAATAGGCAAAAAAACAACAATACGGGCTGGGCCTCCGGTTAGTACGTTAGTCCCAAAAATGATATAAATGTGTAAAATAAAGCCCATAAACATCCAAAAGGGGTAATATAATAGCATGGAATAATCAAAAATTATAGATACATTGGAGACGTATCAAGCATCCCCTAGCTTAATTCCTGCTCGTCCTCGAGTAGGTAAATGATAAAAAGAGAATTTTTGATGTGGAATGCTACCTAGCATAATTCTTAATGTAATTTTCTTTATTGTGGCATGAATGTTCAGATCCAAATGATTCAAAATAAAAGTTCATATTGATAAAAGGAATAGTAACACTTCAAGCATACTGATCAAAGTAATCATGTCTTCTCAAAATAACATGGCAAAAGAAAGTTCATCCCTACAAAATCATATAGTTAGCTATGCTTCATTTTTGTCACACAAAGATGTTCCCAACTTCTATACCCTCGATGACAAGCCAAGCAATTGTTTCATACTTAAATAATCTCAAACTTTTTCAACCTTCACGCAATACATGAGCGTGAGCCATGGATATAGCACTATGGGTGGAATAGAATATGATGATGGGGATTGTGTGGAGAAGACAAAAAAGGATAAAGTCTCACATTGACGAGGATAATCAACGGGCTATGGAGATGCCCATCAATTGATGTCAATAGGAGGAGTAGGGATTACCATGCAACGGATGCACTAGAGCTATAAATGAATGCTCAACAAAAAGAAACTAGTGGGTGTGCATCCAACTTGCTTGCTCACGAAGACCTAGGGCATTTGAGGAAGCCCATCGTAGGAATATACAAGCCAAGTTCTATAATGAAAAATTCCCACTAGTAAGAAAAAGACAACTTATGAGACTCACTATATAAAAAACATGGTGCTACTTTGAAGCACAATATATGAGACTCACTACATGAAGAACAAGGTGCTACTTTGAAGCACAAGTGTAGAAAAAGAGATAGTAACATTGCCCCTTTTTATTTATTTTCTTTATATTCTCTTTTTCTTTCCCTTTATTTTTTTTGGGCCTTTCTTTTTTTTGTCCTTTCTCTCTCTTTTTCCTTTTTGGTCAATGTTCTAATAATGATGATCATCACACTTCTATTGATTACAACATATGAATTACAACTCGAAACTAGAACAATATATGACTCTATATGAATGCCTCCGGCGGTGTACCGGGATGGTGCAATGAATCAAGAGTGACATGTATGAAAAATAATGCATGGTGGCTTTGCCAAAAATATGATGTCAACTACATGATCATGCAATGGCAATATGACAAAAGTAATGTATGTCATGATGATGAACGGAACGGTGGAAAGTTGCATGGCAATATATCTCGGAATGGCTATGGAAATGCCATAATAGGCTGGTATGGTGGCTGTTTTGAGGAAGATATAAGGAGGTTTATGTGTGATAGAGCGTATCGTATCACGGGGTTTGGATGCACTGGCGAGGTTTGCACTAACTCTCAAGGTGAGAAAGGGCAATGCACGGTACTGAAGAGGCTAGCAATGGTGGAAAGGTAAAAGTGCGTATAATCCATGGACTCAACATTAGTCAAAAGAACTCATATACTTATTGCAAAAATTTAGAAGTCATCAAAAATCAAGCACTACGCGCATGCTCCTAGGGGGATAGATTGGTAGGAAAAGACCATCGCGCGTCCTTGACCGCCACTCATAAGGATGCACAAGCCAGGTACACTTCATGTTTCAAATTTGTTACACAACTTTAACCATACGTGCATGCTACGGGACTTGCTAACTTCAACACAAGCATTCTTTAAATTCATAATCACCCAACTAGCATGACTTTAATATCACTACCTCCATATCTCAAAACAATTATCAAGTATCAAATTGGTCATAGCATCCAATTCACTTCCTATGGAAGTTTTTATTATACCCAACTTGGATGCCTACCATTCTAGGACCAATTTTATAACCATAGCAAATACCATGCTGTTCTAAAAGACTCTCAAAATAATATAAGTAAAGCATGAGAGACTAGCAATTTCTACAAAAATAAGCCACCGCCGTGCTCTAAAAGATATAAGTGAAGCACTAGAGCAAAAACTATCAAGCTCAAAAGATATAAGTGAAGCACATAGAGTATTCTAGCAAATTCTAATCAAGTGGGATTCTCCCAAAAGGTGTGTACAGCAAGGATGATTATGGTAAACTAAAAAGAAAATACTAATATAATACACGACGCTCCAAGCAAAACACATATCATGTGGCGAATAAAAATATAGCTCCAAGTAAAGTTACCAATGAACGAAGACGAAAGAGGGGATGCCTTCCCGGGGCATCACCAAGCTTAGGATTTTGGCTACTCTTGAATATATTGGGGTGCCTCGGGAATCCACAAGCTTAGGCTCTTGCCACTCCTTATTCCATAGTCCATAAAAGCTTTACCCAAAACTTGAAAACTTCACAACACAAAACTCAACAGGAAATCTTATAAGCTCCGTTAGTGAAAGAAAACAAAACCACCACATAAGGTACTGCAATGAACTCATTCTTTATTTATTTTGGTGTTAAACCTACTTTAATCCAACTTCTTTATGGTTTATAAACTATTTTACTAGCCATAGATGCATCGAAATAAGCAAACAACACACGAAAAACAGAATCTGTCAAAAACAGAACAGTCTGTAGCAATCTGTAACTAATTCAAACTTCAGGAACTCTAAAAATCCTATAAAACTAGGAAGTCCTGTACAATTTGTATATTGATCATAATAAAAAAGAATCAACGCAAAACACGTTTCTGTGATTTAACAAAACTAAATTCGTGCGCGCAAAGTTTCTGTTTTTCAGCAGAATCAAATCAACTATCATCATAGGTTATCCTATAGGTTCTACTTGGCACAAACACTAATTAAAAGATAAAAACACATCTAAACAGAAGGTAGATGCAAGATTTATTACTAAACAGGAGCAAAAACAAAAAACATAAAGAAATTTGGGTTGCCTCCCAACTAGCGCTATCGTAACGCCCCTAGCTAGGCATAAAAGCGAAGATAGATCTAACGAGTGCCATCTTTGGCACTAAATTCATAAGTAGCCCGCATGATAGATTCATAAGGTAATTTGACTTTCTTTCTTGGAAAGTTCTCCATGCCTTTCTTTAATGGAAATTGAAATCTAATATTCCCTTCCTTCATATCAATAATCGCGCCAATCGTTCTAAGGAAAGGTATACCAAGAATAATAGGGCAAGAAAGATTGCAATCTATATCAAGAACAATAAAATCTACGGGCACCAAATTTTTATTTGCAACAATGAGAACATCATTGATTCATCCCATTGGCTTTTTAATGATGGAATCCGCAAGGTGCAAATTTAAAGAGCAATCATCAAGGTCATGGAAACCTAGAATATGACATAAAGTTTTCGGAATCGTGGAAACACTAGCACCCAAATCACACAAAGCAAAACACTCATGATCTTTAATTCTAATCTTTATAGTAGGTTCCCACTCATCATTAAGTTTTCTAGGTATAGAAACTTCTAAATTAAGTTTTTCATCATAAGATTGCATCAAGGCATCAACAATATGTTTGGTAAAAGCTTTATTTTGACTATAAGCATGAGGAGAATTAACAACGGATTGCAAAAAGGAAATACAACCTTCTAAAGAACAATTATCATAATCAAATTCCTTGAAATCCGAGAGAGTGGGTTCAATACTATTTAAATTCGTGACCTCTCCAATCCCACTTTTACCAAATTTAGCATCAAGATCTAAAAACTTCGAATTCTTGGGACGCCTTCTAGGTAAAGTTGAATCATCATCAGTCCCATAATTATCAAGATTCATATTGCCAAACAAAGATCTAATAGGAGACGCATCAATAACTTTAAGATCTTCATCATTATTTTCATGGAAACTAGAAGAACACGCTTTTACAAAGCAATCTTTCTTAGCACGCAATCTAGCGGTTCTTTCCTTGCACCCATCAATGGAAATTCTCATGGCTTTGAGAGACTCATTGATATCATGCTTAGGAGGAGAAGATCTAAGTTTAAGAGAATCAATATCAAGCGAAAGTCTATCAACGTTCCTAGCCAAATCATCAACTTTGAGCAATTTTTCTTCAAGCAAGGCATTAAAATTCTTTTGAGAAATCATAAATTCTTTCACACTATTCTCAAAATCAGAGGGCATCTTATTGAAATTACCACAATAATTATTGTAGGAATTTCCATAATTATTAGAGGAATTACTAGGGAACGGTCTAGAATTAATGTTTCCTCTATAAGCATTGTTTCCAAAACTATTCCTACCAACAAAATTCACATCCATAGATTCATTATTATTCTCAATCAAAGTAGACAAAGGCATATCATTGGGATCAAGAGGAGTATTTTTAGTAGCAAATAATTTCATAAGTTCATCCATCTTTCCACTCAAAACATTGATTTCTTCTATAGCATGCACTTTTTTACTAGAAGATCTTTCGGTGTACCATTGAGAATAATTAGCCATAATATTATCAAGAAGTTTTGTATCATCTCCTAACGTGATTTCCATAAACGTGCCTCCCGCGGCCGAATCTAAGAGATTTCTAGAAGCAAAGTTCAAACCGGCATAAAAATTTTGTATGATCATCCATAAATTCAAACCATGAGTAGGGCAATTGCAAAACTTCAATTTCATTCTTTCCCAAGATTGGGCAACATGCTCATGATCAAGTTGTTTAAAAGTCATAATATCATTCCTAAGAGTGATAATCTTAGCGGGAGGAAAATACTTAGAGATAAAAGCATTTTTGCACTTGTTCCAAGAATCAATACTATTTTTAGGCAAAGACGAAACCAAACTTTAGCACGATCTCTAAGTGAAAACGGAAATAACTTCAATTTAACAATATTGTTATCCGTATCTTTCTTCTTTTGCATATCACACAAATCAACAAAGTTGTTTAGATGAGTAGCGGCATCTTCACTAGGAAGGTCGGCGAATTGATCTTTCATAACAAGATTCAGCAAAGCAGTATTGATTTCACAAGACTCAACATCATTAAGAGGAGCAATCGGAGTACTAAGGAAATCATTATTATTGGTATTCGAGAAATCACACAATTTGGTATTATCTTGCGCCATGGCAACAAGTAATCCAACACACAAGCAAACAGAAAAAGGCAAGCGAAAGAGAGGAGGAGATTGGGAAAGAGAGGGCAAATAAAATGGCAAGGGTGAAGTGGGGGAGAGGAAAACGAGAGGCAAATGGCAAATTATGTAAATGCGAGGGAGATGGGTTTGTGATGGGTACTTGGTATGTCTTGACTTGAGCAAAGACCTCCACGGCAACGGCGCCAGAAATCCTTCTTGCTACGTCTTGAGATTGCGTTGGTTTTCCTTGAAGAGGAAAGGGTGATGCAGCAATAGTAGCGTAAGTATTTCCCTCAGTTTTTGAGAACCAAGGTATCAATCCAGTAGGAGGCTCCTCAAAAGTCCCACGCACCTACACAAAAAAACAAAGAACTCGCAACCAATGCAATAAAGGGGTTGTCAATCCCTTCACAGCCACTTGCAAAAGTGAGATCTGATAGAGATAGTATGATAAGATAAATATATTTTTGGTATTTTATAATATAGATGCAATAAAGTAAAGATGCAAATAAAAGTAGATTGGAAGCAAATATGATAGGAGATAGACCCGGGGGCCATAGGTTTCACTAGTGGCTTCTCTCAAGATAGCATAAGTATTACGGTGGGTGAACAAATTACTGTCGAGCAATTGATAGAAAAGCGAATAATTATGAGATTATCTAGGCATGATCATGTATATAGGCATCACATCCGCAACAAGTAGACCGACTCCTGCCTGCATCTACTACTATTACTCCACACATCGACCGACTCCTGCTTGCATCTAGAGTATTAAGTTCATAAGAACAGAGTAACGCCTTAAGCAAGATGACATGATGTAGTGGGATAAACTCAAGCAATATGGTATAAACCCCATCTTTTTATCCTCGATGGAAATAATACAATATGTGCCTTGCTGCCCCTGCTGTCACTGGGAAAGGACACCGCAAGATTGAACCCAAAGCTAAGCACTTCTCCCATGGCAAGAAAGATCAATCTAGTAGGCCAAACCAAACTGATAATTTGAAGAGACTTGCAAAGATAACTCAATCATACATAAAAGAATTCAGAGAAGATTCAAATATTATTCATAGATAAACTTGATCATAAACCCACAATTCATTGGATCTCGACAAACACACTGGAAAAAGAGTTTACATCGAATAGATCTCCACAAGAGAGGGGGAGAACATTGTATTGAGATCCAAAAAGAGAGAAGAAGCCATCTAGCTAATAACTATGGACCCGTAGGTCTGTGGTATACTACTCACAACTCATTGGAGGGGCTATGGTGTTGATGTAGAAGCCCTCCATGGTGGAAATTGTGTTTCGTTGGCTCCTTGGATGTTTTTCGGGGTACGTAGGCTTATATAGGAGGAAGAAGTACGTCGGTGGCCGCTTGAGGGGCCCACAAGACAGGGGGCGTGCCCTATAGGGGGGGGGGGGGCGCCCTCCTATCTCGTGGAGGCCTCGGCTGCTTCTTGACTTGGACTCCCAGTCCTCTGGATCACGTTCGTCCAAAAAATCACGCTCCCAAAGGTTTCATTCCGTTTTGACTCCGTTTGATATTCCTTTTCTTCGAAATACTGAAATAGGCAAAAAAAAACAGCAATACGGGCTGGGCCTCCGGTTAGTAGGTTAGTCCCAAAAATGATGTAAATTTGTAAAATAAAGCCCATAAACATCCAATAGGGGTAATATAATAGCATGGAACAATCAAAAATTATAGATACGTTGGTGACGTATCAGGGCCCATGATGCGGATCATACATCGTGATTGCATGACGGCCCGATTATGTACTGTAATTTTACGGTTTGGCCGGTTTACTACGAAGATAGGATATATATACAGTAAAATAAGTGCAGCATCATGAATAAGAAAAAACCTAGACTATACAATAAAGAAATTATGGCAATTACATCCACTGGGCATCAAAGTTCGCCACTATGATAATAAAGCACAAGCAGACAGCAGATTACAATAACTAGGCATCAAAGATCGCCACCAGTGCAAATAAACACGTCGACAAAATAATATACAAAACCGACAGCACTTCAGTAGAGTTCAGGAAAGGTTAGCCCTGCTGGGGAGCTGCAACGCAAGCAGCCGAGCAAGCTGATGAGACTGCACTTGACACTTATATCCTCCTCACTCTAAAAGATAAACAAGCAAACGGATGACAGGTTTTGCACAGAAAAGTATCAGTGCTGACAATTCATCACATTTCTTACTGACGAATAAAGTGACACAGTTTAAAATTGCATTAACACAATATGGTATTGTTCAGGTCAAGACATGGCAGGAAATGACATTGTGAAGGAGTTGGCAGCTTCACGACACCACTGGATTACAGATCAAGAACTGATAAGTATCAATGGCTAGTGTGCACAGCTAAACTTCTTCAGTACCAACCTTATGGTAAGAGTAAATATAGATCTGATGTGTAGAAAATGGATGGCAAAGGAAAATAAGATGCAGAGTGATGGTACATGAACAACTACCTGTCAATATAAGTACACTGGTAAAGGACAACATGTACTTACAAGAACAATGCAGAGCTAAAAAAATTCATTGGCACTGGATATATTCTACACTAATGTAACCATTCATACAGATCAGATAATTTGGAGCGAACAAACAATTGATAAGCAAGCTATCATGCATACTGTTGTCATATAATGAACCAGGTATGTATGCAAGTACAGTGATACAGGACAATAGGTACTAACAAGAGCAAAGCAGCGGGCAGCATATTTGCGATATCCCGTCGTTCTTTTCAAACCGGAATTCTTCTTCGAGCAGATTTCCTGCCAAAAAGATCCATAAGGCACATGCGAAAAAGTAGAAGTTCAAATTGTCATCTGATTTCATAGACAGTACCTCATCCTGGGAACGAGACCAGTGCATAACAAGGTTTTTCCATTCAATGTCTTCTAAATTTAGCACAGGAGACTTCACCGGAAATTCGTTTATAGACTTGCCATCAAAGTGTGATTTCCTCAGCCTCAAGTAACATTGATACTCCTGCAATGCTTCCTTGAAAAGCACAAGCAAACTTTGCTCGTCATGACTATCCAGATTGACCCTCGCCTAGTTACAATAATGTAATGTAAATCATTGATGTGTTCAATCAGCAGAAAACAGGAAAATAATAACCATGAATAATAGCACTTACACGTAAGTTGGGCAGGAAGATGTGAAAATGGTGTTTGTCTTCACTATAATCTTCCCATGATGGGAATATATGCACGTAGTCCCTAACAACATTGAAAGCGTTGTCTTTTAAACTGGGAATAACTGGAATGGGGTTCCAATCTCCTGGAATTGGCCGTCTCTACAGTTGGGATAGGTCTTCGACCGGTGGACTTGCTGTACTTTTTGCTGGAGTGGGATTTTTCTATGGTACGGCTGGTGCTATGGCAATTGAAATCGGTATACCTTTTGCTGGAGTGCAGGTCCGATGTGGTGGGGCTAATGGTGTGGCCAGTGAAGTATGGGTACAGTCTGCTGGAGTCAGTCCTACGTTTTGTGTCACTGGTTGTACAACCAATATAAGTGGGGTGTTGTCTTATTTCTCCGGCACCACCATGTTTTTCAAGGACTTTGCTGGTGCTCCTTCAGGTTCAGCAATCACCCTCTTCCTTTTTGATGTCTGATGCACAAGAACAACATTTGAGTGGAAAAACATGGTATGATGACAGATGGAATATGTATTGATAATGGATGGGCATGGCATCTCGACATATATATGAGTAAACTAAGCAGATGGCGGTGCAACAAAGTAGAAGAAATGCAAGACAACATATGCAATATACGTGCAATCAATAAAACCTTGCCAAATTAGAACATGCACCTTGATGGGTGAACAGGACAGGCCATCTGCCTTTGACTCCTCGAGGTTAGAATAGTCATTAGGATCATATTCTGAACAAGAATCAATAGGTGGGGAGCGTATGAGTTTCATTGCATACAGAATGGCACTCAATGCCTTGGTACCAATTTTGTAAGTCATTGCAGTGTTTAGCTTCAAGTGTGGACTACTTCTAGTGTGACACAAAGCAGCTACAAAGATCATAGTGTAGATATAACGGGAAAACCGTAAGCATCAGAGTAAAATCAGCAAAGTGGAACTTGCTGGAATATATGTGCTAGTATTGCTGGTACGTCTAGAAAGGCTTCGGATACCAGCTCTCTTCAACTGAAGGTGTAGTACTATTAATATCAATGTAACTCTCAAAGGCGACACAACTCCCCGCATTTCCTTGCTATTCTTATAGGATTCAAGTGGGCAGGCCACTACAAATCCTATTCCTATGTTTACAAAATCCTATGAATCAAAGAGGCTCAAAGTGTTCATCACAACCGACCGTATAGACCTCTACACTGCAAATGTCCCTGCTCATCTTCAGTACAAGGAACATACTGTACTATTATCATACTCCCTCCGTTCCAAAATATAAGTCTTGGTAGAGATTTCCACTATGGATCACATACAGATGTATCCAGATACATTTTAGAGTGTAGATTCACTCATTTTGCTCCATATGTAGTCCATGGTGGAATCTATACAAAGACTTGTATTTAGGAACGGAGTGAGTACATATTAAAGAAGAACGAAAGAGGAACATGGTAAAGAAGAGCAAGCAGATTTGGATAATAAAATGTTGGTTGCGCAGTGCCCACACATGATGAACCAGAGCACATTAAGAATGCAACTCCCTGCTGTCTCTCGACCATTTCAGGCGGTTGGATGAAGATCCTACATCTTCTAACCCTTCTTCTTCCTCGTCTCTGATTCTTCCCATACAGAACACCGCACGGGCCGCCGGCCGGACCACCGCCCCCCACCGCCTGTGTTCCTCCACCACCCACCCCCCATTCTTGCCCCCACCCACGTCGAGTTTTCTTCATTCGGCGAGGCCCCACCACCGCCCCCCACAACCACCCGAGCCCCTTCGTTCGCACCGGTGAACTCCGGCGAGCTCTGAAAAATTGACTGACCCAATTTTGAAATTTAGTCTACTGTGATTTAACTAGTGTGGAATATAAAAGGGGAAAACCATAAACATTGGGAGTATAGTGTTGAGCGTGCCATGGCAGATCTGAAGGTGCGAACCGGACAAAGGCAACTTGGCAACCAAGACAAGAAATCAGAGTAAAGCAGTGGCGATCTATTTTCTTGCTGCGATAAATAAGTTGAGCAGATACGAAAGAGTACCGCCTCTAGTGCGGCGCCATGTATGCATCTGCTGAGAATTTGACGGTGCTGCGGTAGCGATGGCTGTTGGCGGCGTGGCAGATCTGGGAGGGTAGACGGTAGCGGCGGGGCGCGATGGAAGAGACGATCGTAGGAGCGGTACCGGCAAGGTGGATGACGATGGGGATGAAGCGAGAGGACGGGATGCAAGGATCCCGGTCCGAAGCCATGGATGAGAGAGGTCGATCTCTTGTAATGGACGGCGGCGTCGGGGTATCAGCTCCGGCATGGTGGAGGAGGACGGCGGTGGATGGAGTGGCGGACGGAGGAGGCTGGGGTGGAGAGGGTGTTTTGGTACCAATGGAGTACGAATGGGGAAAAGGGGGGTAGAGAGGAAGGGGGGAACCATGACAGGGCGCGCTTGTCTCAAATGCGAGGAAATTTACAAACTTAGCCCCCGTTTCAAATTTCCTACATCACAGCAATATTAGTTGGTTGGGGATAGGACGGTAATCTCGCATACACCAAATATTTGCCGACAAGAGTTTGTTTTTGGCGCCCACCGTGTATGAATCGGGGAGGGAGTCGATTTCGGCCGAGGACACACTGTGTTTTGGCGCCCACCGTGTATGAATCCAGGTGAGAGGCGGTTATGTCACGTTTGGGTGAAATTACAAACCTACCCCTAACGAAACCTATAGAAATCCAGCAGATAGGCTTTGCGTGGCAGGGATAGGCAGTAGTAATTTCCATCTCGCAGATTTTGGTTTCGGGCGGTTACTGCGACTTTCCCCGCTTCGTTCAAATTTTGCAGAGTGCACATTTACCGTGCCAACTCAATTCGAATCCCGTTTGTATTCTATTTTTTTTTCGGGCAGGATCTATTTTTGATTGGAATTAAATTCTATATACATCATTTTTATATATATACTTTCAAAAGCACAACAAAGAATTCTGCTCCTTTATATGTATAATATGATTTACAAATACAATGATCTCAAAATCATAAGGTTGAATTCAAAAAATTTAAACCAAATCATGTTCTACTAAAATGTATGGATTAGTAATATCTACATATTAAATAACATAGATGCGCGTGAATTCATATGAGTATGCATGTTTGATAGATCAATTTTGGTTTGAGTATGGATTACATGTATCATCATCTCAAATTCAAATATTTGAATCCCTTTTATGTTCACTCCTTTCACGCCCATCTCTCTCGCATGCATGCTCCTTCATGTAGCTATCACTCTCTTCTCTCCATCTCACCCACACGCTCACTTCTTGTTTCTCCTATCCTCGCAAACATGGTCTCTCGACGTCTCCCTTGAGAAGTGTCACACTCTCCCTATCATTATACATTACACAGTTTTCATTATCTCTCACATCTCTACTATTCTCTGGTATTACTCGGTACCTAAGCTTTCTTTTTCACTGCCACACACACAGTCTCCACTCGTCTTTCACTTTGTCTTTCTCTCTATGGGATTCTCTCACACACCCTATATGACTCTAGATATGACTCATACCACTAAAATTACTCTCTCTCTCCTGTAGACACAACATTTGTTGCGGTCTCCTTTTCGTCTCCATCCCAGACTGACATTATTCATTTGTTTACCAATCAGACAACCCCCCCTCTCTCTCACACACAACTCTTACTTCCACTCCCCTTCCCGACTACCGTCTCTCTCTCTCACACGCACACAAAACTGTCGCTTTCGCACCCCGTGTTGGTGTCAAAACCGGCGGATCTCGGGTAGGGAGTCCCGAACTGTGCGTCTAGGCGGATGGTAACAGGAGACAAGGGACACGATGTTTTTACCCAGGTTCGGGCCCTCTCGATGGAGGTAAAACCCTACTCATGCTTGATTGATATTGATGATATGGGTAGTACAAGAGTGGATCTACCACGAGATCAAGGAGGCTAAACCCTAGAAGCTAGCCAATGGTATGATTGTTGTAATGGTTGTTGTCCTACGGACTAAAGCCCTCCGGTTTATATAGACACCGGAGAGGGCTAGGGTTACACATAGTCGGTTACAATGGTAGGAGATCTACATATCCGTATCGCCAAGCTTGCCTTCCACGCCAAGGAAAGTCCCATCCGGACACGGGACGAAGTCTTCAATTTTGTATCTTCATAGTCTTGGAGTCCGGCGGACGATGATAGTCCGGCTGTCTGGACACCCCCTAGTCCAGGACTCCCTCAGTAGCCCCTGAACCTAGCTTCAATGACGATGAGTCCGGCGCGCATAATGTTTGGCATTGCAAGGCGGGTTCCTCCTTCGAATAATCCATAGAAGATTGTGAACACCAGGATAGTGTCCGGCTCTGCAAAATAAATTCCACATTCCACCGTAGAGAGAATAATATGTACACAAGTTCAATCTGCTGACATATTTCGCGGCATGATGTCACGCCACTACCAAGCCTTTACTTGAATCGTTTTTTATTATACCACCTCAGCGCGTTTAGCGAAGCGGTTTCCTTGGCACGTCTTGTCGAAGCAGAGATCGTGTTCCCCTTATTCCGGGATTCTCATCAATACGGACGTGGGTAACCCAACCGCGCCATTGATGGTGGCGCTTGGGAGATAAGCGAGTTTTACCAGGCCGGTGGGGACGCATAGTCTTCGTCCGCCTATATATATAAGGGATAAGGATCCACCTTTTCACCTACGCCTTCTTCCTCCTTTGCTTATCCATCTCCGCGCACTCTCGAGCTCCAGCGCCCAAGTCCGTGCATCTCATCTCGACCTTCTCCAACCATGTCCGGAGCGGGAGGCAAATGGTTGGCCTCCTCCGTGACGGAGGAGCACATCACAAAACTGCGCAGCGCCGGATACCTTTTCGGCGACATCGCGCGCCGGCTGCCCGACAAGGGGCAGCTCATCCCCACCCCCAGGCCCCATGAGAGGGTCGTTTTCCTTCCCCACTTCCTCCGCGGACTGGGCTTTCCACTTCACCCCTTTGTCCGGGGGCTCATGTTCTACTATGGCCTGGATTTCCACGATCTGGCGCCGAACTTCATCCTCAACATCTCGGCGTTTATCGTCGTGTGCGAGGCCTTCCTCTGCATCCAGCCCCACTTCGGCTTGTGGCTCAAGACCTTCAATGTCAAGCCGAAGGTAGTGAAGGGCACTCAAGCGGAGTGCGGAGGTGCTATGTTGGGCAAGATGCCCAACGTCCTCTGGTTCGAAGGGGCCTTTGTGGAGTCCGTCAAGGGGTGGCAATCGGGGTGGTTCTACATCACCGAGCCGCGCGACCCTACGTGGGTGGCAGCCCCCGAGTTCAGATCTGGTATCAACATGCAGCTCACCTCCTGGAAAGAGAAGGGCTTGCTATGGGGTAGTTCGGAGGAGGTGACGGGACTCCAAGCCTGTATCCAGAAGCTGGTGAACAAGAAGCTCAGGCTTGTTAATGTGGTCCAAGTCATGCTCGTCCGCCGGATTCTCCCATGCTAAGAACGGGCATTCGACCTGTGGGAGTTCGATCCGGCACAACACCAGGCACTGAGCGGGCTCTTCGACACGACGTACGAAGGTGCCTGGAGGGTGCTGTTCAAGGGCGCCGAAGCTCCCGCATCCGCTGCTGAAGATCGCGGATTTCACTCGCAGCGACCAGCTGACGAGGTAAGTGATTCTACCCCCTTACGGGACACTTATTTTTGATAGTTTGACCCTATGCAGGTTTCAATCTTTCTTTTCCTTTGACAAGACTGGATGAAGAAGGCCAGGCAGATCATCTGCCCAGCTCCTATGCCAGAAAACCCAGTAGACGCCCGTGTAGCGGGGCTGCTGGCTCCGGCACCGCATGTGGTGCCGGAGAAGAAGGCCAAGAAGGTGGCCACGGGTACTCGAAAGAGTTCCCGTTTTCAGGTGTCCGACGATTCCGGGGCGGATTCCTCCCCCGAAGGCGAGGAGGAGGAAGAAGACTCTCTCCCAGAGGAAGGAGAGAGGAAGAGGAAGGCTTCCCCGATAGGGGAGGCCGAAGGGTCCAAGAGGGGAAGAACTATTCCCCCGGACAGCTCCGCCAACGCCAACGTTGGTGATGAAGAGTGGCCCTCAAGGGCCAGGCCTCCGGCAAGATCGTAAGTATCCGGATTCCTGAACGATTTGCGATTTATTTTGTGTCACATAGTGTCCTTCTAATGCCGCACACTGCCTGCAGTCCGACCGATGATGATCTCCCCGCTTCGTCGAGCGGGTCGTTGGCTCCGTCGGATGTAGATTCCATCCCGACTGCCTCTACCCCTCGCGCCGCTGAGGACGCCGAGGTGGGATCCCGGGAAGGGACCCATCAGGAGGAGGCTCCAGAGGCGCCGCAAGGCAGCCTCCCGGACTTTGCGCCAGACTCCACACCGGAACCTGTAGTGGTTCCGGAGTCCGGCAGGCGGCCCCTTCGCAAGAAGGGCAAGACCGTGACACCGGCGGCCTCCGTCCAACCGGAGGCGCCGGACAACTTGTTGGAGGCGCTCAAAGGCGCTTCCATCGAGGAAGAACACCGCACTATCATGAGTGCGGTGATCCAGAAGGTTCAGCTCGCCAAGAGCGGGCTGACCGAAACCTGCAGTAGCCTTCTAACAGGCTTTGAGGTAAGAAGTTAAAAATATGTAATGTAATACCGCATAGACAGTAGCCCCTGATGCTCGGTTCGGTGTTCGGAAAGAAAAGCCAGACTGAGGATCTAAAAAAGATATACGCAGGGTTGCTAAAAAATTATGTCAATATGGGTTTGCAGGCTGCGCTGCTGACCTTTGCCGCACTAACTGCGGAGGTCGGTGCTTTGAAGCAAGACCTCGAGCGGTCCGAGCATGAGCTCGGCCGTGCAAAGAAGCAGCTCGAGGACAAAGAAGGTGAGTAACACCACTTTGAATAGTTACCTTACAGAAAAGGATTTAGGTTGCAATACAAATAACAAGGATAACGTGGGTACTGCAGGGGCCACGAACGAGGTGGCGACCCTGACGGAGGCTGTTTCTGCAGCCGAACATAATGCGGCCGCGGAACGGGTAGAGCGAGAGAAGCAGGAGGCACTGGTGGCGGAGGTGCGGCAAGAGCTCCAGGCTCTCATGGAAAAGCATGAGAGTTTGGAGCGTGACTCGAAGACTCGAGAGTCCGAGCTTGCCTCGGCTCTCGAAAGTGCCAAAGCCGCCAAGGCCGAGGCCCATAAGGCCCTTCAGGAGGTTGAGGATGTGAAGAAAATAGCGGCGGGTAAGGCATTTTTCATGCAAAGCAAGCATGTTAATGTAAACTACCTGACACTTACCCGAATTCGGAGCTCTCCACGGGCGTTTGCAGATCTGCCTCGCAGTGTATCTGATGCCGCCGCATTCTACCATGGCAAGGAGGGGTGCTCAACGGAGAAGGTCTTCTGGTCTTAGTACGCTGAGGCCGGCCATTCGGTGCCCCCTAGCGACCAGCTGAAGCAGCTAGTCGAGCTCCACAAGGTAGCCGAGCAGGCCATGAAGGGCCTCATAGTCCAGCTGTGGCCTGGGGAGGCCATGCCTAGGAGCTACTTCGGCCTCGTGCGGCGGCTGGTGGATGCGTGCCCCTGGGTGGAGGTCATCAAGCGCTCCGCCTGTATTGAAGGTGCTCGTCGGGCCCTTGCCCGCGCAAAAGTGCACTGGGGCAAGCTGGATGCGGAGAGGTTTATCACTGACGCACCGCCAGCGGGCAAGGAGTATCGTACGCCCGAGATGTACTATAAGACTGTCCTGAAGGGTGCCCGCAAGATTGCGGATGAGTGCCCCAGAGATGTAATTATTGAGTAAACTCGCTATGTATTATCCTGTGCGCTGAAAACTTTGTTCATATGCGCTAAGCAACGCTTGTTTAATTTAAAATATTACCTTCTGTGCGGCCGTTTATAAAATCTGAGAGATGGCAAGTCGTCGGCTTCAGCCCCCATGCCACTAGTGCTGGGGTGTTTGGGATAAACTTGAGCACTCTTGTTCCCATTTTTGGGTCCATCTAGGGAGGCGCTCAACACAACGAACAAGGCAACCGGACTTATAATGCTTGAACACTCTCACATAGCCATAGAATTCTATAATTTTAAATTTCGGCGAAGCCCCTAGTATTCGGAAGACCGAATTCGGGGCGTTATCCACGCCTTCGTCGGACATTATCCGGTTCTTCGCTCGAAGCGGCATAAGTCTTTAGGGACCCGAAAAGACCTCTCGAACAGCGACCAGTCTCTCGCCTTATCATGCCAGTCAGTTTTAGCTTTCTCCACTGAGGCGCTCGCCCAGCTCAACCGGGGCGCAATCGCAGTGGTTCTCCCAGTGCTACCTTAGCCAACGGAACGGAACGTAAGGTACCAAAACATGGGAGCAGGGCAAACCCAACTATTGACCCAATACATGATTCGGAGCCGATTCATATAATGCTATAAGTTCGGGGTGCCGCACTTGTGAAAGTGTTCGGACTTATCACATCAAAATGCGGGGAACATAAACCCCTGGTGTATTCCACCGTACCAGAATATACGGGTGCAAGATGTCATTAATGAACATATATGTAAAGTGATGCAATTATAAGCAAAAAATGCTGCATTATTTATTTAAGGAGTTCTGCTATGAGTGCGGAATGATACAAATAGTGCGGTAAGCAAGGGTTTGGACTAATTAAACATGTCCCCCTCCAGGGATGGGCTGCGGACTGGTGTATATAATCAAATTTATTGCTCGTAATGGAGACCACCTGAGTGTTCGTCGCAGCTTTTTCCCCTCCCTGGCTGTTGCATCGTGAGTTCGGCGGGTTCGCCGCCGGACAGGGCCTCTGGTGAACGGAGTCCTGTGTATAAAAAGAATGAGTTAAAATAAAAAGAGCGACACACTTGGGAGCCCGTGGTGTGGTCGAGCCGCACTCTAGGTCTGTTGTGGTCGTGCCCCTCCCCCTATGCCCATGGTATCTCCAGAGCGTAATGATGTACGCGGAGGGCTGGTCTTGCAATCATGCGAGGGCTGGGGTTGGGGCCGCATTGCTACGCGTGCTCGGAACATTCCAGGTGGTCTTGATTGATGTTGCTCCGGGCGCGTTTGGCCATGTCCGGTCGTTTAACGGCCGGACTCGAGAATTGCCTAAAAAGGCTGCTCTATACTTCTGCCGCGAGAGCCGCTGTATGTTCCTCCGTTCGGAGGGAGCGTTCCGTATTTCCGTTGACTGTGATGACTCCACGAGGGCCTGGCATCTTGAGCTTGAGGTATTCATAATGCGGCACCGCGTTGAACTTTGCAAACGCGGTTCATCCGAGCAGAGCGTGATAGCCGCTGCGGAACGGGACTATGTCGAAGATTAACTCCTGGCTTCGGAAATTATCCGGGGATCCGAAGACCACTTCCAGTGTGACTGAGCCTGTACAATTGGCCTCAACACCTGGTATGACGCCTTTGAAGGTCGTCTTTGTAGGTTTAATCCTTGAGGGGTCTATGCCCATCTTGCGCATTGTATCCTGATAAAGCAGGTTCAGGCTACTGCCGCCGTCCATCAGGACTCTCGTGAGGTGAAATCCATCGACGATTGGGTCTAAAACCAATGCGGCGAATCCGCCGTGGTGGATACTGGTCGGATGGTCTCTTCGATCGAAAGTGATCGGGCAAGAGGACCATGGATTGAACTTCGGGGCGACTGGCTCCATCGCATATACGTCCCTTAGTGCACGCTTCTGCTCCCTCTTGGGTATGTGGGTTGCGTATATCATGTTTACCGTCCGCACTTGTGGGGGGAAACCCTTCTGTCCTCTATTGTTTGGCGGTCGGGTCTCTTCCTCATCGTCGCTATGCAGCCCCTTGTCACTGTTTTCGGCAATTAACTTGCCTGCCTGCTTCAATACCCAACAATCTATGTTGGTGTGGTTAGCTGGCTTTTCGGGGGTGCCATGTATCTGGCATGAGCGGTCGAGTATTCGGTCCAAATTGGACGGACCCGGAGTGGTTCTTTTGAATGGCTTCTTCCGCTGACCGGGTTTAGAGCCTCGGAATCCGGCGTCGACTGCCGTATCCTCATTGTTGTCACCGTTAACGCGGCGCTTGTTTTTGCTTCGACGCGACCTGCCGTTGTGGTCCTTAGTATCCGTACTGCCAGCATTTTTACTAAGGTTGTTGCTGCGAGCTAGCCAGCTATCCTCTCCCGCACAGAAGCGGGTCATTAGTGATGTGAGGGCTGCCGTGGATTTCGGCTTTTCCTGTCCTAGGTGCCGGGCTAGCCATTCGTCGCGGATGTTATGTTTGAAGGCTGCGAGGGCCTCTGCATCTGGACAGTCGATGATTTGATTTTTCTTTGTTAAGAACTATGTCCAGAACTGTCTGGCCGATTCATCTGGCTGCTGGATTATGTGGCTTAGGTCATCGGCGTCTAGTGGTTGCACATATGTGCCCTGGAAGTTGTCGAGGAATGTGGCTTCTAGGTCCTCCCAACACCCAATTAACTCTGCGGGCAAGCTGTTAAGCCAATGCCGAGCTGGTCCTTTAAGCTTGAGTGGGAGGTATTTGATGGCATGGAGATCATCTCCGCGGGCCATATGGATATGAAGGAGATAATCTTCAATCCAAACCGCAGGGTCTGTCGTGCCATCGTAGGATTCAATGTTTACGGGTTTAAACCCTTCAGGGATTTGATGATCCATTACTTCGTCAGTGAAGCATAGCGGGTGTGCGGCGCCTTTGTATTGAGCAATATCATGACATAGCTCAAGGGAGCGTTGTCTGCCGTGTTCGGCCCGGCCGGAGTTGTTGTATCCGGCGCGACGGTATTCGTCGTGGGCCGTGGGGCGCCCACGTGATCCATAGATGGATCTGGATTGCCTTGCTTTGTCCTCCAATATATCTCGCAAGTCCGGCGCATTCCCTCGTGGCTTCGTACTTTTGGAGTGATGCCGGGGTACGGTCTTGGTGGAGGGCCTGGATGCCTATCTATCGCGACCATGGGTTGGTCGGTCGGCCGTATTGTGTGCTGGAGATGAAGCTATGTATGCTTCCTCCTCTAATCGGGGGTGCAACTTGCGTTTTGGGTAACTCTTGGAGGGACGTTCGAATTCATACTCTTCGGCCGCGAGGACCTCGGTCCATCTGTCGGCTAGCAGGTCTTGATCAGCTTGAAGCTGCTGCTGCTTTTTCTTTAGGATGTTTGCTGTGGCCATTAGCCTGCGTTTGAAACGCTCTTGTTCGACGGGATCCTCAGGCACGACGAATTCGTCGTCGTCGAGGCTTGCCTCGTCTCTGGAGGGAGGTATGTAATTATCATCCTCGACCTCTTCGTCTGCCGCTCTCTCGTGAGGGCTTGCTTCTGCATCCTCCTGTGCTGAATCTTGCTGGAGGGGATTGTCTTCGGCACTTTCTGGGGTGTTCTTATCTCCTGTGCCGGAATCTCCATTCTTGCTGTGGCGGGATTTAGAGCGGCGTCGCTGACGTCGGCGCTTGGGCTGTTTCTTTAAGGAATCTGCCTCCACTGCTTCTTCGCCGTCCCCATCTTTTGGGGTGTCCACCATGTATATGTCATATGACGAGGTGGTCTTCCAGTGCCCTGTAGGCGCTGGTTCTTGTTCGTCTCCGGCATCATCGTCCATACCGTCGATGTCTTCCGAGTCGTAGTCTAGCATGTCGGTTAGATCGTCGACAATGGCTACAAAGTGGGTGGTGGGTGGGCTTTGAATTTCTTCATCGTCCGCATCCCAACCATCCTGGCCATAATCCGGCCAGGGCTCTCCGGATAGCGAGAGATGCTTTAGCGAATTTAAGATGTCGCCAAAGGGCGAGTGCTGAAAGATGTCCGCAGCGGTGAACTCCATGATCGGCGCCCAATCGGATTCGATTGGCAGGGGCGCCGGAGGTTCGGAGTCCGGCAGGGAGTCCGGCACCTCGGAGTCACGAGCTCTATAAGGGACAGGGTCAGTGTTCGGCTTTATCGCCGTGGAAGTTGCAGGTCCTGAGGCGGTGTCCAGCCACCCGTCCTCGATCTGCGCGATCAGCTCCGAATTAAGGATCGGAGCGGATTCGTGTGCGGCCTCCGAGGTACTGTCCGGCAGCAGAGCTAGATCATGCCCATCGCGAAAGTGCGGCACGCTCGGCTGCGGATCGGATCCATCGAAGATCAAGTCTCCGCGGATGTCCGCCGTGAAGTTTAGGCTTCCAAATCTGACCTGACGGCCAGGGGCGTAGCTTTCGATCTGCTCCAGATGGCCAAGTGAACTAGCCCGTAGTGCGAAGCCGCCGAATACGAAGATCTGTCCGGGGAGAAAAGTCTCACCCTGGACGTCGTTGTTGTTGATTGAAGAAGCCATCAAGCCTATCGGTGACGACACAGAGGAACTCTCAATGAAAGCACCAATGTCGGTGTCAAAACCGGCGGATCTCGGGTAGGGGGTCCCGAATTGTGCGTCTAGGCGGATGGTAACAGGAGACAAGGGACACGATGTTTTTACCCAGGTTCGGGCCCTCTCGATGGAGGTAAAACCCTACTCCTGCTTGATTGATATTGATGATATGGGTAGTACAAGAGTGGATCTACCACGAGATCAAGGAGGCTAAACCCTAGAAGCTAGCCTATGGTATGATTGTTGTAATGGTTGTTGTCCTACGGACTAAAGCCCTCCGGTTTATATAGACACCGGAGAGGGCTAGGGTTACACAGAGTCGGTTACAATGGTAGGAGATCTACATATCCTTATCGTCAAGCTTGCCTTCCACGCCAAGGAAAGTCCCATCCGGACACGGGACGAAGTCTTCAATCTTGTATCTTCATAGTCTTGGAGTCCGGCGGACGATGATAGTCCGGCTGTCCGGACACCCCCTAGTCCAGGACTCCCTCACCCCGACTCGTATTTCTCTCACAAACATTTATCGACTAGCCACTAGATAGGTTTGTACACCCACACACTCGTGCTTCCACTATCGCATACATGTCTCTCTCCCGCTCCTTTTATCTATGTAGATTTTTCTTCCCTTCTTGAGACATGCCATCTCGATCGTGCACACACACACGATCGCCTCATTTTAGGCTGATACCTCTCGCACACACACTCTTTGTGTCTTTTTCACACATGCACTCCGTCCTCCTCCACTCGCCCTCTCTCACACATACACATGGGCTTTTCGCAACAACTAGCAAGATGCCCATGCGTTGCATGGAACATCAAGATGCATTTGTATGAGTAGTTTATCTTGTGGGGGAAAAGGATGAACGAGGGAAGGCCTTATTTGCAAATGTGGAGAGGGATGTGGGTATCTTTTTGCAAAATTGCCATAGTTTCCTTCCTATCCGTCAGATATAGATCGGACGGCCTATATTGCAGGATGGCAGGCACACGATCATCACCGACTATGCTTTTTATAAGAGTAGGGACAAAAAACAGAGGTGGTTAAGATGGTGGGCTGATACGTCCATTTTGCATCATGCTTTTATATCAATATTTAGTGCATTATGGGCTGTTATTACACATTATATCTCAATACTTATGGCTATTCTCTCTTATTTTACAAGGTTTACTGTCGGTGTCAAAACCGGCGGATCTCGGGTAGGGGGTCCCGAACTGTGCGTCTAGGCAGATGGTAACAGGAGACAAGGGACACGGTGTTTTTACCCAGGTTCGGTCCCTCTCGATGGAGGTAAAACCCTACTCCTGCTTGATTGATATTGATGATATGGGTAGTACAAGAGTGGATCTACCACGAGATCAAGGAGGCTAAACCCTAGAAGCTAGCCTATGGTATGATTGTTGTAATGGTTGTTGTGTCCTACGGACTAAAGCCCTCCGGTTTATATAGACACCGGAGAAGGCTAGGGTTACACAGAGTCGGTTACAATGTTAGGAGATCTACATGTCCTTATCGCCAAGCTTGCCTTCCACACCAAGGAAAGTCCTATCTGGACACGGGACGGAGTCTTCAATCTTGTATCTTCATAGTCTTGGAGTCCGGCTGACGATGATAGTCCGGCTGACGATGACAGTCCGGCTGTCCGGACACCCCCTAGTCCAGGACTCCCTCAGTAGCCCCCGAACCAGGCTTCAATGACGATAAGTCCAGCGCGTATGTAGTCTTCGGCGTTGCAAGGCGGGTTCTCCTTTAAGTTCCACGTACCTGCCGAACAGTGTTCAACTTTCTTATTAATATCGCGCTTCTTGGCTTCCACGCCCAATAATGGCCTTCTTCCACGTGTCGCACGAATGCGAAAAGCCAAGGTATCTTTTATGTTTTACCCCCTAGCTGCGCAAATAATCTGCTTATAAGAGAGGCAAGAATCCAGATCCAAATCACACCATCTTCCTTCCGCGAGTACTCATCGGAGCGCTTCTGACCAAGAATCCATTCCATCATGGACCATCGACGCGGCTCCTCTTCTCGCGCTCCCAGCCCTCTACCAGGAGATTGGAGGAGATGCTCTGTTCCGCACAACGAGCTGGTGAAAATCCAAGCGGAGGGATATCTCCCTCCGGCCTTCATGGTTCCGGTTCGAGCCGGGCTGGCCACCTACAAAGGTGGGAAGCAAGCGGAGGCTACCCCAAGTGCCAACAAAGGGGAGAGGGTATGCTTCGTCCCCTATCTGATAAGAGGGCTCGGATTTCCTGTACATCCGTTCCTCCGCAGGCTCCTGGAGTTCTACGGACTCCAGCTCCATCACCTCACGCCCGCCTCTATCCTGCATATTGCGGGTTACGTAGCTCTTTGCGAGCTATTTCTGGGCGTCGAGCCCCATTTCGCGCTGTGGAAGAGGTTGTTCTGCCTTGTACCCTGCTCTGACGAGGGGTCCATATATCAAGTGGGCGGCGCCGAAATATGGTGCATTGCCGGGACCGGATATCCATCTGGAACCCCTAAGAAGGCGTCCGAAGACTGGCCTTCGGAATGGTTTTACATAGAAGACGCTCCGCTGCCGGACCCTGTTCGGATCGGCCTCCCGGAGTTCAGTACTGCTCCTCTGAAGAAACGCCTTAGTTGGCGTCCGCGGAGCCCCCAACTGGAGGAAGACAAGAGCGTCCATTATTTGATGGGTCGGATAAGGTTACTGGCCCATTCCGGCTTGACCATGATTGGAGTCATGGCAACATGCATTATGCGGGGGGTGCAGCCACTACAGTACAGGGGCCACCCCATGTGGGATTTCAACAGGGAGGACGATGCCACCCGTCATGGCCTCAAAGGGCCGGGTTCGGCCGAGGACCTGGCGAAGATCCTGTCCGGCCTGTACAAGGGGGAGAAGGAGGACTTCCTCCAGACGAACCCGTTGAATGGGTTCTCCATGAATAACCCTCGGCATTGGGTAAGCGAAAACTTTACGTGCCCGACCCATGCTTTCAAAGTTTAAGTTTCTTATATTATGTTTTTCGACGCAGGAGCTGCGTCGGGTGGTGGAGGACATGCTAAGTCCAGCTACGCAACCCGAGGATCCAGAGAGATCCCAGGATCCGGCCTCCGAAGAGGATCCGGACATAAAGGTGGAGCTAATCGACGGGGTGTTCCACCAGCTCAGCATGGATAATGCTTTAGTCGCCATTACGGCTGACTACCCCGGACTATATCCGGCTTCCCAGGTGATTATGACCGAAGTCCCAACACCATTATTTCTTCCTTGCTCATTTCTGACCTTCGCATACGATGGTGTTTTGCAGGAAGCGCCTTCAGGGCGGGAAGCCAAGGCCGCGGCGGCTGACCAACAAAGGCCAGTCCGGACCAGTAGACGGAAGAGGAGCGCGGCACGGATTGAAACGTCACCGCAAAGGTATAGCTCACAGTCCATTATTTGGAGGAATGTTCCTAGGAAGCGTTTGAGTGCTCATGACTTTTGTAGGAGAAAAAGCGCCCGCTGGACTGCGGGCGTAGAGGTTGAAAATCCAACCTCTACCAGCCAGGCTCCAGCACCTGGTCTGGAGGGGGAGGCGAGCGCAAGGCGCGAGCCGGACACTCCTCCAACAGAGGATGCCGACAGACTGTCCGCCACCAAGTCTGAGGTGGAGAGCGCCATGAACCACAGGCGCTGCCGGACAGTATTTCGTGACGCGTGCTTCTCCCCTGAGGCGTTGAATGCCTTTAACGCGGGGGACGCGCACCTCCGTGCTGATCAAGATGGTTTTACTAGAGCCACGGAGCAGTATGTAAAAGACATACGGGTAAGAGAAATTAATAGTTGTATATGCCAGTAGCCCCCGAGACTTAAAGTAGTTATATTAACTGATTTAAGGATCATTTGAAATGCAGGATCTTACCGAGAAGAATACCCAACTATCTCAGGAGCTGCAAGGGTGCAAGGCCCAACTTGAGGCCGCACTTGCTGCCGCGGGAGGAAATACAGAAACCCCTCCTGGTAACACATTATTTTAAAAATATAAGCGCTGTGCGGCGTGCGCGCAAGTCTAATAGTGACATTGCAGGTGCTACCGGACAAGATCCGGATAGGCAAGAACTACTGCGCCAGCTAAAGGCCGGCGAGAGGGTGCTGAATAGAGTGCAGCAAGAAAGGAACAAGCTCCAAGATGCCCACGCCCAGCTTGGAGAAGAGCTGAAAGGCGTTCGGGCCGAGCTGTCCGGCTCCGTTAAGGAGAATCAGCGGCTTCGTCGCGGCATCTATAGTAAGTGCTTGAGCGAACTCCTTTGAAAAGAAGAGTTCGGCGAGGAAGTCAATTGACAAGATATGTCTTTAGGTATACTCACAGGTCGTCCTGCGGAGGAGATGCCCGTATCGACGGGTGATCAACTTCCCGAGCTGTTGCGGCTGCTCGAACGAGTTCGGCAGGCAATGAGCGGCGCCGTCCAGGCTTTATGGCCAGCCCTCTCCCTACCCGAAGGCCTTGGGGAGCTTGTAGAGAAGCTTCAGGGAGTGCGGCAGTGCTTCCGTTTATGGAAGATTTCGGCCTGCCGCCAAGGTGCCAGAGAGGCCTGGGCAATGGTGAAGACGCGGTACAAGAAGGCGGATCCCAACCACATGGCCGAGGTCGGACCTGTGAGGCCCGATGGGAAGGAGATCCCTGTGAGTTTAGTATACGTCCAAGTAGAGTTGGCCGCTAAATTTTCCCAACGGGACTGAATTACATAGCCTGTTAGACGGGATTGAGGAGGAATACAGTCAGTCTATTTGACAATGTATTTTAAAATGACATGTAAAATGCCTTCTAGCCGGATTGTAGATCGTTTGTCTTTGCCGACCTTTTCGCTTCAACCTCGGGACCATAGAGTCCAGAGTGTGTCCGAATACCTTCTCGGTTAAGAAACAACCGGGGCATGCATGGAGACCAGGCGTAGGGGTCATTAGTGCTTTATCAGACAAGAGCCCAACTAGTTATGTTATATTACATGGTTAGTAAGAAACATCTTCCAGGGAGAATAGTTCCGTTAAGGGTTCCTTTCCCTGGGAGGCATGCCCTAAAGTGCATGTTCGGTCTGCGAAAAGAGCAGAAAAACATTTGGGGGCAGATAAATAAGTAGGTAAAAAATCATCTTTCAAGTCACCGACCGAATATTCCCTTAAGAACGCTAGCTTTCGGCTTCACCCAGTCTGAGGTACACATCCGGCTGACCCGGTAGTAACAATCGCAGAGGTGCTCCCTTTACCTCCTAGCCGAACAATCGGGAACGTAGGGGTAAGCACAGGAGCCAGGCAACCCAGCTTGGCCAAAACTTAAGTCATATCGATGCATATAATGGTGAATAAAAGGTACATGTGGAAGCTTGACACATGTGCTGGGCATGAAGCCCTTATAATTAAGCTTCTGATAAAGAAGCCCCCAGGTATAATGAGTGCGGATGGCACATAAAGTGTGTGCGAACAATACGCAAGTAGGCCCTTAAGGGCTTGTTAGGAAAAAGGGTTGAGAGAATAAAGAGAAAGAAAAGACAGCTGAAGTTTAAAAATTTGGACGGGGGAAGGGGACGAACTCTTAGTCCGGCGCTAGGCATAGAATCTTCGGAGGCGGGCTGCGTTCCATGGGTTCGGCTCGAGTCGACGCATTTCGTAGACGGTACGCTCCGCCGGTCAGGACTTGATCGATAATGAAGGGGCCCTCCCATTTGGGCTTGAGCTTGTCCTTTTTCTTGTCTGGCAGGCGTAGAACTAGCTCGCCAACATTGTAAGTCTTGGCCCGTACTTCTCTGCTTTGATATCTTCGAGCCTGCTGCTGATAGAATGCGGAACGAGCCTTGGCGACGTCGCGTTCTTCCTCCAATGCGTCCAAGCTGTCCTGCCGATCCAGCTCGGCTTCTCTTTCTTCGTACATGCGCACTCGAGGTGAGTCATGAATGATATCGCAGGGCAGAACTGCCTCTACGCCGTATACCATAAAAAATGGTGTGAACCCGATAGTACAGTTGGGCGTTGTCCGCAGCCCCCAGAGTACGGAGTCGAGCTCCTCTACCCAGTGCGTGTCAGATTTCGTAAGGGACCGCACTAGTCTGGGTTTGATGCCGCTCATTATTAGACCATTTGCTCGTTCCACTTGACCGTTGGTTTGAGGGTGATAGACTGAAGCGTAATCGAGCTTAATGCCCATATTGTTGCACCATGATTTAACCTCGTCGGCCGTGAAGTTCGTGCCGTTATCGGTGATGATGCTGTGGGGGACACCATAAAGGTGTACTACCCTGGAGATAAAGTCTATCACTGGTCCAGACTCTACCGTTTTGACTGGCTTGGCCTCTATCCATTTGGTGAATTTGTCCACCATGACCAATAGGTACCTTTGCTTGTGGGTTCCCCCTTTAAGGGGTCCAACCATGTCAAGCCCCCAGACCGCGAACGGCCAGGTAATGGGTATAGTTTTGAGGGCGGTGGGTGGCATATGGCTCTGATTAGCAAAGAGCTGACAACCGACGCATCTTTGGACTAAGTCCTGAGCATCTGCCCGGGCCGTCGGCCAATAAAATCCTGTACGGAATGCCTTTCCTACAAGGGCCCGAGCTGCTGCGTGGTGTCCGCCTAGTCCGGCATGAATTTCAGCCAGAAGGTTTCGCCCTTCCTCTTCGGAGATACACCTTTCAAGGACTCCGGTTGTGCTTTTCTTATAAAGTTCTCCCTCATGGACCTTGTAGGCTTTAGATAGCCGGACTATGCAGCGGGCCTCATTTTGGTCTTCGGGAAGTTCCTGCCTAAGCAAGTAGGCTAGGAATGGTTCTGTCCACGGGGCGATTACTGCCATTATGTCATGGGCTAAAGGTGTTATTTCGGCTGAATCGCTGGTTATGTCAGATTGCTCTGTGTCGGTTGGTGCGGCTGCTTCCAGTTTGTTATTTTCGGACTCCTCTTCCCATAGTACGGATGGCTTAAAGAGCCGTTCCAGGAAGATGTTTGGAGGGACAGCGTCACGTTTTGCGCCGATGCGTGCCAATATGTTGGCTGCTTGCTTATTATCCCGGGCTACGTGATGGAATTCAAGTCCTTCAAACCGAGCTGACATTTTTAGGACAGCGTTGCGATATGCTGCCATTTTTGGATCCTTGGCATCAAAGTCTCCATTTATTTGGGATATTGCAAGGTTTGAATCCCCGCGCACCTCTAGGCGTTGAATGCCCATGGAGATTGCCATCCGGAGGCCATGTAAAAGGGCCTCGTATTCAGCTGCGTTGTTGGAGTCCATGTACATTATCTGAAGTACGTATTGGACTGTGTCTCCGGTTGGGGACGTCAATACGATGCCAGCCCCCAATCCGGCCAACATTTTAGAGCCGTCGAAGTGCATAATCCAATGGGAGTATGTGCCGTACTCTTTAGGGAGTTCGGCTTCGGTCCATTCAGCGACAAAGTCAGCCAAAACTTGTGACTTTATAGCTCGCCGAGGTTTGTAAGTTATATCAAATGGTAAGAGCTCAATGGCCCATTTTGCAATCCTGCCCGTCGCGTCGCGGTTGTTTATAATGTCTTGTTGAGGTCTTTAAAATCGACACATAGGCGCCAGGATTTGTCCTTCTTTGGTACCATTACCAGGTTTGCTAGCCAATCCGGATGTTTGATATCTCTGATGAATCCGGCTTCCAATAGTTTGGCTAGCTCTTCTCCCATTGCCTGTCTTTTGGGTTTGGAAAATCGTCGAAGAGCCTGTTTGACTGGCTTGAATCCTTTTGGGATGTTTAGGCTGTGTTCTGCCAATCTGCGTGGGATTCCGGGCATATCCGAAGGGTGCCAGGCGAAAATGTCCCAATTTTCCCGAAGGAATTCTCGCAGTGCGGCGTCTACATCAGGGTTCAACTGTGCCCCGATGGAAGCCATCTTTGTCGGGTCCGTTGGATGGACCTGGAATTTTACTATTTCGTCCGCTAGTTTAAAGGAGGTGGACTTGGATCTCTTATCGAGTATCACATCGTCCCTATTCACAGTAGAGCGTAGAGCGGTGAGTTCTTCTGCCGCTAGGGCTTCGGATAGTGCCTCCAGGGCTAATGCGGCTGTCTTGTTTTCGCCGTGGAGTGCTATGTCTGGATCACTAACGAGAGTGATTATTCCGCCGGGCCCAGACATTTTGAGCTTCATGTACCCGTAATGGGGTACGGCTTGAAAAATTGTGAATGCCTCTCGTCCTAATATAGCATGATATCCGCTATTGAATGGGGCCACTTGGAACGTGACTTCTTCGGATCTGTAATTGTCCGGTGAGCCAAACACCACATCGAGTGTGATTTTTCCGGTGCAACGCGCTTCCCGGCTAGGGATTATTCCTCTGAAGGTTGTGCTGCTTCGCTCAATGTGGCTCCAGTCTATTTCCATTTTTTGAAGAGTTTCCTCATAGATGAGGTTTAATCCGCTGCCGCCATCCATGAGGACCTTTGTAAGTCGAAAGCCGTCCACTATTGGACTAAGTACCAGTGCGGCTGGTGCTCGGGCTGTTCGGAATTTAGGTTCGTCGCTGGCGTTGAAGGTGATGGCTGTGTCGCTCCATGGATTTGTTGTTGCTACTTGGTAGACTTCGGCGAGGCTGCGGATTATTTGTTTCCGCATATTATTTCATGCGAAAGTCTCGAAGACTGTTGATACCGTACCGGTATTGTTGGAGTGGTTTCCCGGGGCTAGAAGCTCCTCGCCAGTTTTGGCCACCAGCCGTAATATCCAACATGCTCGAAGGCTATGTGTTGGGATGGTGCCCTCTGTACTGTGAATTTTACAGGGTCCGCTGAGCCATCCCTCTAGTATGGTTCCATGCCCTTTATGGGGTTTTTTCTTTTTGGTTTTTGTATCTGGTGCCTGAGTGTAATGCACCCTTTTGTTGCAGACTAGGGTTGGGGCCGGATTGTCCCAAAACTTATTTTCGGTTTTCCGGAAACTCTCCATCGCACAGTACTTTCGTACTATGGACGCCAGGTCGGCGAAGCGTGTAATTCCACGACGGCTGACGGCGTTCAAGATTCCCTCGTCCGTGCAATTATTGCAAAAAATTGAGATTGCGTTTTCCTCTCGGCAGTCCTTTATCCTGTCCATAACCAGGAGGAATCTGGCCCAGTAGTGATGTACTGTTTCAGCGGGCTCTTGCCGGATTAGAGATAGATCGCATATGTCTGGGCGGGTGGGTGGAATTAAGTCCGGAACCCTACCCATCTCAAGGCTCGAAGGCCGGGAAGTTTCCAAATTTGGAAGCTTGGATTGCTGGACGTTGTCCAACGAGTCCGGTCCGATGCCTGACTTTAAGTTCAGTGCTTGATCGAAGTCCGTCCCTCCACGGGAATCCGGCATGGAGGGTTCAGGAGCCCGGACATGACTAGTTTTCAATACAGGGGAAGAGTCGCCGCATTGTTCCTCTACCACTGCAGCGTGGTGGGTGACCTGGGGAGAGTTAATCTCTCTCGGATCGGTTTTAAGCCCAATCTGATTGTAGTCTGTAGCGACTCCCAGGGCGGCGATGCGATCCAAGAGCTCGTTGAAAGACGAGAGCTCTATTGGATCCACCCGCTCGGCAAATTCTGAGCTGACGTGAAGATTGCTTTTGACGACTTGAGAGGTCATTGTCGAAGCGGTGGCCGGACAGGCGGTCATAAGAAAACCACCTAGCTGGATAGTTTGGCCGGCGGCCAAGGCTCCTTTGGGGAAAATACCGTCCTTGAAGACGGGAGGAGGCATCCTTCCTATCGGTGACGGCACAGAGGAACTCTCAATGAAAGCACCAATGTCGGTGTCAAAACCGGCGGATCTCGGGTAGGGGTCCCGAACTGTGCGTCTAGGCGGATGGTAACAGGAGACAAGGGACATGGTGTTTTTACCCAGGTTCGGGCCCTCTCGATGGAGGTAAAACCCTACTCCTGCTTGATTGATATTGATGATATGGGTAGTACAAGAGTGGATCTACCATGAGATCAAGGAGGCTAAACCCTAGAAGCTAGCCTATGGTATGATTGTTGTAATGGTTGTTGTGTCCTATGGACTAAAGCCCTCCGGTTTATATAGACACCGGAGAAGGCTAGGGTTACACAGAGTCGGTTACAATGGTAGGAGATCTACATGTCCGTATCGCCAAGCTTGCCTTCCACGCCAAGGAAAGTCCTATCCGGACACGGGACAGAGTCTTCAATCTTGTATCTTCATAGTCTTGGAGTCCGGCTGACGATGATAGTCCGGCTAACGATGACAGTCCGGCTGTCCGGACACCCCCTAGTCCAGGACTCCCTCATTTACCATGAATAGGGGGAATGCCGGCAGCTGGAATTCTGGCTGGAAAAGGAGCAAACATTGGAAACCTATTCTGCACTACTCCAAAAATCCTGAAACTCGACGAAACATGTTTTTGGAATTAATAAGAATTATTGACTGAAAGAAATACATTCGGGGGTCCACAACCTGGCCAGGAGGGTGGGGGGCGCACCCACCCCTACTGGGTGCGCCCCTATCTCCTGGGCCCCTTGGTGCCCCCCCGGTGTCCATCTTCTGCTATATGAGGGCTTTTACCCTGGAAAAAATCGTGGGCAAGCTTACGGGACGAAACTCCGCCGCCACGAGGCGGAACCTTGGCGGAACCAATCTAGGGCTCCGACGGAGCTGTTCTACCAGGGACACTTCCATCTGGGAGGGGGAAATCATCACCATCGTCATCACCAACGATCCTCTCATCGGGAGGGGGTCAATCTCCATCAACATCTTCACCAGCACCATCTCCTCTCAAAACCCTAGTTCATCTCTTGTATCCAATCTTGTATCCAAACCACAAATTGGTACCTGTGGGTTGCTAGTAGTGTTGATTACTCCTTGTAGTTGATGCTAATTGGTTTACTTGGTGGAAGATCATATGTTCAGATCCTTAATACATATTATTACTCCTATGATTATGAATATGAATATGCTTTGTGAGTAGTTATGTTTGTTCCTGAGGACATGGGTGAAGTCTTGCTATAAGTAGTCATGTGAATTTGGTATTCGTTCGATATTTTGATGAGATGTATGTTGTCTTTTCCTCTAGTGGTGTTATGTTAACGTCGACTACATGACACTTTACCATCATTTGGTCCTAGAGGAAGGCATTTGGAAGTAATAAGTAGATGATGGGTTGCTAGAGTGACAGAAGCTTAAACCCTAGTTTATGCGTTGCTTCGTTAGGGGCTGATTTGGATCCATATGTTTAATGCTGTGGTTAGGTTTACCTTAATACTTCTTTTGTAGTTGCGGATGCTTCCAATAGGGGTTAATCATAAGTGGGATGCTTGTCCAAGTAAGGGCAGTACCCAAGCACTGGTCCACCCACATATCAAATTATCAAAGTACCGAACGTGAATCATATGAACGTGATGAAAACTAGCTTGACGATAATTCCCATGTGTCCTCGGGAGCTCCTTTCTCATTATAAGAAATTGTCCAGGCTTATCCTTTGCTACATAAAGGATTGGGCCACCTTGCTGCACTTTATTTACTTTATTTACTTGTTACCCGTTACAATTTATCTTATCACAAAACTATCTGTCACCTACAATTTCAGTGCTTGCAGAGAAAACCTTACTAAAAACCGCTTATCATTTCCTTTTGCTCCTTGTTGGGTCCGACACTCTTACTTATCGAAAGGACTATGATAGATCCCCTACACTTGTGGGTCATCAAGACTCTTTTTTGGCGCCGTTGCCGGGGAGTGTAGCGCTTTTGGTGAGTGGAACTTGGTAAGGAAACATTATATAGTGTGCTGAAATTTTCTATTACTTGTCACTATGGAAACCAATCCTTTGAGGGGCTTGTTCGGGGTATCTTCACCCCGACGAGAAGAGCAAAGAGTTGCTCCTCAACCTACTGAACTTTTTGAAAATATTTACTTTGAGATTTCTTAGAGTATGATAGAGAAACTGCTAGCTAATCCATGTGCAGGAGATGGAACGTTGCATCGCGATTTACACCTTATCTTTGTGGATGAAGTTTGTGGATTATTTAAGCTTGCAGGTATTCCCGATGATGTTGTCAAAAGGAAGGTCTTCCCTTTATCTTTGAAGGGAGATGCATTGACATGGTATAGGCTATGTGATGATACGAGATCTTGGAATTATAAACGATTGAAGTTGGAATTTCACCAGAAGTTCTATCCTATGCATCTTGTTCATCATGATCGTAATTACATATATAATTCCTGGCCCCGTGAAGGATAAAGCATCACTCAAACTTGGGGGAGGCTTAAATCAATGTTATATTCATGCCCCAATCATGAGCTCTCCCGGGAAATGATTATTTAAAATTTTTATGCTCGGCTTTCTCTCAATGATCGCAACCTGCTCGATACTTCCTGTGCTGGTTCTTATATGCTGAAGACTATTGATTTAAAATGGGACTTATTGGAAAGAATTAAATGCAACTCTGAAGATTGGAGTTCCGACAATGGTAAGGAGTCAGGTATGACACCTAAGTTCGATTGTGTTAAATCTTTTATGGATACCGATGCTTTTCGTGGATTTAGCACTAAGTATGGACTTGACTCTGAGATAGTAGCTTCTTTCTGTGAATCTTTTGCTACTCACGTTGATCTCCCTAAAGAGAAGTGGTTTAAATATAATCCTCCTGTTGAAGTAAAAGTAGTTGCACCTATTACAGGTGAAGAAAAGACTATCACCTATAGTGATCCTATTGTTCCTAATACTTATGTTGAGAAACCTCCTTTTCCTGTTAGGATAAAGGATCATGCTAAAACTTCGACTGTTGTTCGTAAGAGTAATACCAGGACTTATACACCTCCTGAGCAAATCAAAGTTGAACCTAGTATTGCTATGGTTAAAGATCTCTTGGATGATGATTTAGATGGGCATGTTATTTATTTCTGTGATGAGACTGCTAATATTGCTAGACCAGATACTAAGATACATAGACCTGTCGTAGGCATGCCTGTTATTTCTGTTAAAATAGGAGATCATTGTTATCATGGATTATGTGATATGGGTGCTAGTGCAAGTGCAATACCGTATGACTTATATAAAGAGATTATGCATGACATTGTACCCGTTGAATTGGAAGACATTGATATTACCATTAAGCTTGCTAATAGGGATACCATTAAACCAGTTGGGATAGTTAGAGATGTTGAAGTCTTGTGTGGGAAGGTTAAATATCCTGCTGATTTTCTTGTTCTTGGTTCCCCACAAGATGACTTTTGTCCCATTATTTTTGGTAGACCCTTCTTAAATACAGCTAGTGCTAGAATTGATTGTGAAAAAGACACTGTCACCATTGGCTTAGATGGTATGTCTCATGAGATTAATTTTGCTAAGTTTCATAGACAACCTCGTGATAGAGAATCACCTAGTAAGGATGATATTATTGGTCTTGCTTCCATTGTTATGCCTTCTACTGATCTGTTAGAACAGTATTTGCTTGACCATGAAAATGATATGTTTATGAAGGAAAGAAGGGAAATAGATGAAGTGTTCCTAAAACAGGAACCTGTGCTGAAACATAACCTTCCCGTTGAAATTCTTGGGGATCCCCCTCCACCCAAGGGTGATCCCGTGTTTGAACTCAAACCATTACCTGATAATCTTAAGTATGCTTATCTTGATGAAAAGAAAATATATCCTGTTATTATTAGTGCTAACCTTTCAGAGCAAGAAGAAGAAAGATTATTGAAAACTCTGAAGAAGCACCGAGCAGCTATTGGATATACTCTGGATGATCTTAAGGGCATTAGTCCCACATTATGCCAACACAAAATTACAGTGGAGAAAGATGCCAAACCAGTTAGAGATCCTCAACGACGACTAAATCCCAAGATGAAAGAAGTGGTAAGAAAGGAGATATTAAAGCTCCTTGAGGCAGGTATAATTTATCCTGTTGCTGATAGTGATTGGGTAAGCCCTGTCCATTGTGTTCCTAAAAAGGGAGGTATTACCGTGAATGCTAAAGATGAATTGATCCCGCAAAGAATTATTATAGGTTATAGGATGGTAATTGATTTCCATAAATTAAATAAGGCTACTAAGAAAGATCATTACCCTTTTCCTTTTATTGATCAAATGCTAGAAAGACTATCCAAACACACTCATTTCTGCTTTCTAGATGGTTATTCTGGTTTCTCTCAAATACCTGTGTCAGTAGGGGATCAATCAAAAACTACCTTTACTTGCCCTTTAGGTACTTTTGCTTATAGACGTATGCCTTTTGGTTTATGTAATGCACCTGCTACCTTTCAAAGATGCATGATGGCTATATTCTCTGATTTTTGTGAAAAGATTTGTGAGGTATTCATAGATGACTTCTCCATTTATGGATCCTCTTTTGATGATTGTTTGAGCAACCTTGATCGAGTTTTGCAGAGATGCGAAGACACTAGTCTCGTCCAGAATTGGGAAAAGTGTCACTTTATGGTTAATGAAGGCATTGTCTTGGGGCATAAGATTTCCGAGAGGGGTATTGAAGTTGACAAAGCCAAAGTTGATGCTATTGAAAAGATGCCATGTCCCAAGGACATAAAAGGTATAAGAAGTTTCCTTGGTCATGCCGGTTTTTATAGGATCTTCATTAAGGACTTTTCTAAAATCTCTAGGCCTCTGACTAATTTGTTGCAAAAAGATATTCCTTTTGTCTTCGATGATGATTGTGTAGAAGCATTTGAAATACTTAAGAAAGCTTTGATTACTGCACCTATTGTTCAACCACCTGATTGGAATTTACCTTTTGAAATTATGTGTGATGCTAGTGATTATGATGTAGGTGCTGTTCTAGGGCAAAGAGTTGATAAGAAATTGAATGTTATCCAGTATGCTAGTAAGACCCTTGATACTGCCCAGAGAAATTATGCTACTACTGAAAAAGAGTTCTTAGCAGTTGTGTTTGCATGTGATAAGTTTAGACCTTATATTGTTGATTCCAAAGTTACTATTCACACTGATCATGCTGCTATTAAATATCTTATGGAAAACAAAGATGCTAAGCCTAGGCTCATTAGATGGGTTCCCCTACTCCAAGAATTTGATTTGCATATTATTGATAGAAAAGGAGCTGAGAGCCCCGTTGCAGACAACTTGTCTAGGTTAGAGAATGTTCTTGATGACCCACTGCCTATTGATGATAGCTTTCCTGATGAACAATTAGCGGTCGTTAATGCTTCTTGTATTGCTCCTTGGTATGTTGACTATGCTAATTACATTGTTGCTAAATTTATACCGCCTAGTTTCACATACAAGCAAAAGAAAAAGTTCTTTTATGATTTAAGACATTACCTCTGGGATGACCCACACCTTTATAAAGAAGGAGTAGATGGTGTTATTAGACGTTGTGTACCTGAGCATGAATAGGAACAGACCCTACGCAAGTGTCACTCTGAATCCTATGGAGGACACCATGCTGGAGATAGAACTGCACACAAGGTACTGCAATCTGGTTTTTATTGGCCTACTCTCTTCAAAGATGCTCGTAAGTTTGTCTTATCTTGTGATGAATGTCAAAGAATAGGTAACATTAGTAGACGTCAAGAAATGCCTATGAATTACTCTCTTGTTATTGAACCGTTTGATGTTTGGGGCTTTGATTATATGGGACCTTTTCCTGCCTCTAATGGTTATACACATATTTTAGTTGTTGTTGATTACGTTACTAAGTGGGTAGAAGCTATTCCAACTAGTAGTTCTGATCATAACACTTCTATTAAAATGCTTAAAGAAGTTATTTTTCCGAGGTTTGGAGTCCCTAGATATCTTATGACTGATGGTGGTTCACATTTTATTCATGGTGCTTTCCGTAAGATGCTTGCTAAGTATGATGTCAATCATAGAATCGCATCTCCTTATCATCCACAGTGGTCAAGTAGAGTTGAGAAATAGAGACCTCAAATTAATTTTGCAAAAGACTGTCAATAGATCTAGAAATAATTGGTCCAAAAAACTTGATGATGCATTATGGGCCTATAGAACTGCGTACAAAAATCCTATGGGTATGTCTCCTTATAAGATGGTTTATGGAAAAGCATGTCATTTACCTCTTGAACTTGAACATAAAGCATATTGGGCTATTAAAGAGCTCAACTATGACTTCAAACTTGCCGGTGAGAAGAGGTTGTTTGATATTAGCTCACTTGATGAATGGAGAACCCAAGCATATGAGAATGGTAAGCTATTCAAAGAAAAAGTCAAACGCTGGCATGACAAAAGGATACAAAACCGTGAGTTTAACGTAGGAGATTATGTGTTATTATTCAACTCCCGTTTAAGACTTTTTGCAGGAAAACTTCTCTCTAAATGGGAAGATCCTTACGTTATCGAGGAGGTCTATCGTTCTGGTGCCATAAAAATCAAGAACTTCGAAGGCAGAAGTCCGAGGGTGGTGAACGGTCAAAGAATTTAACATTATATTTCAGGTAATCCTATCAATGTTGAAACTAATATTATTGAAACCGTAACCCCGGAGGAATATATAAGGGACACTTTCCAGAGCATTCCAGACTCTGAAAAGGAATAGGTATGTGGTACGGTAAGTAAACCGACTCCAAAACAACTCCAATGGCAATTTTTATCAGTTTTGGAATATTTAAGAATTTTAGGAAGAAAGAAGTAGTCCGAAAGGGACACTAGGCCTCCACGAGAGTGGAGGGCACGCCCACCCTTACTGGGCGCGCCCCCTGTCTCGTGGACACCTCGTGTGCCTCCCGAACTCCGTTTTCTTGCACGTTACGTATTTTGTTCGGTAAAAATTCATTATATATACTCCTTAAGGTTTTGACCACCGTATCACGCAAATATCCTCTGTTTTCGTTTTGAGCTGTTCTTGTTGCAGATTAAAAGCAAGATGTCTTCTCAAGAGTCAGTCGGGGAGAGTCGGGTGTCTCACCCAACACCAGGTCCAGGAGCAAATAGTGATGCTTATCACTTTGGATCATCAACGGAGGATGCGATGGAGGCTGATTTGAAAAGGATAGATGCCATGGAGGAAGATCAAGAAGTTACCTCTCGTCTCCAAGAAGAATTCATGATGGGGGAACTACCTAGCTTGCCTACTCCAGCTTCGGTCATCCCTTCCAACTTTAGATTTCTTTCTTATGAAAATGTGAAAAAGAGCTTCACTTGTTCTCCAGAAGCTATGCAGCATCCTTGGGTAAAGGGAGCTTTGGCCATTACGGGCAAGCTCTGTAAAGAAATTATGGACCTCAAACAACAAGTGAGTAAGCTCGAGGAGGAGAACCGTATCCTAAGGGGCATCATCGCCAAGAAGATCATAACAGCAACCGTGAAGAAGGAGACATAATCACATGGGTATGGGCACTCCCCTTGACAACTGCCAAGCTTGGGGGAGGTGCCCCGGTATCTATCACCATCACACTCCTACCTTTACCGTTTTATTTAGTTCGATCCTTTTAGTAGTATCTTGATCTAGTAGATTGATGTTTTGATATCAAGTAGTTTTGAGTTTTGCTTTGTGATCTCTTTTTGTAATCGAGTCCGTGAGCTATCTATAATAAAGATTAGTGTTGAGTCAAGGGCTTTGCTATGTTGCTATGATCTTGAGAAAGTAGAAAGAATAAAAGAGTTCATATTGATTTTATGGTTAGTGATGACTTCACACATAGAAAGTATGAGGCATAAAAGTTGTTGAGAGTTGATAAACAAAGTTTTGGTCATCGTTGCAATTATTAGGAAGTGATAAGGAAAGAGAGGTTCACATACAAATATATTATCTTGGACATCTCTTATGATTGGGAGCACTCATTAAGTATGACATGCTAAAAGGGTTGACATTGGACAAGGATGACAACGTAATGGTTTATGTTTTCTCACATCTCAGTTAAAGTATATTGTCATTGACCTTCCAAACATGTTGAGCTTGCCTTTCCCCCTCATGTGCTTCCAAATATCCCGAAACCCAGTTGTGCCATGAGAGTCCACCATACCTACCTATGGATTGAGTAAGATCCTTCAAGTAAGTTGTCATGTTGCAGATAATAAAAATTGCTATCTAAATATGTATGACTTATTAGTGCAGAGAAAATAAGCTTTATACGATCTTGTTGTGGAATAAAAGCAACGGACTGCATAAGCGACGGACTGCATAATAAAGGTCCACATACAAGGGGCAATATAAAGTGACGTTCTTTTGCATTAAGATTTTGTGCATCCAACCCTAAACGCACATGACAACCTCTGCTTCCCTCTGCGAAGGGCCTATCTTTTACTTTATGTTTTTACTTTATGCTTGAGTCAAGGTGATCCTCACCTTTCCCTTTTTCATTTTATCCTTTGGCAAGCTCCCTGTGTTTGAAAGATCATGATATATATATCCAATTGGATGTAAGTTAGCATGGGCTATTATTGTTGACATCACCTAAAGGTGAATACGTTGGGAGGCAACACAATAAGCCCCTATCTTTCTTAGTGTCCGGCTGAAACTCCATAACCACAAGTATTGCGTGAGTGTTAGCAATTGTAGAAGACTACAAGATAGTTGAGTATGTGGACTTGCTGAAAAGCTCTATTGTTGACTCTTTCTGATGTTATGATAAATTGAAATTGCTTCAATGACTGAGATTATAGTTTGTTAGTTCTCAATAAAGTTTTTTGAACCATACTTGACATTGTGAATTGATTGTTACTTGAGTATAAGAAATCATATGATAAAATCTATATATGTTGCTGTTACAAGAATGATCATGATGCCCTCATGTCCGTATTTTATTTTTATCGACACCTCTATCCCTAAACATGTGGACATATTTTTCAATATCGGCTTCCGCTTGAGCACAAGCAAGGTCTAAGCTTGGGGGAGTTGATACGTCCATTTTGCATCATGCTTTTATATCAATATTTAGTGCATTATGGGTTGTTATTACACATTATATCTCAATACTTATGGCTATTCTCTCTTATTTTACAAGGTTTACCTTGAAGAGGGGGAATGCTAGCAGCTGGAATTCTGGTTGGAAATGGAGCAAACATTGGAAACCTAATTTGCATTGCTCCAAAAATCATGAAACTCCATGAAACATGTTTTTGGAATTAATAAGAATTATTGAGCGAAAGAAATACATCAGGGGGCCCACACCCTGGCCAGGAGGGTGGGGGTGCACCCACCCCTACTGGGCGCGCCCCTATCTCCTGGGCCCCCTGGTGGCCCCCAATGTCCATCTTCTGCTATATGAGGGCTTTTACCCTGGAAAAAATCATGGGCAAGCTTACGGGCGAAACTCCGCCGCCACGAGGCGGAACCTTGGCGGAACCAATCTAGGGCTCCGGCGGAGCTATTCTGCCAGGGACACTTCCCTCCGGGAGGGGGAAATCATCACCATCGTCATCACCAACGATCCTCTCATCGGGAGGGGGTCAATCTCCATCAACATCTTCACCAGCACCATCTCCTCTCAAAACCCTAGTTCATCTCTTGTATCCAATCTTGTATCCAAACCACAAATTGGTACCTGTGGGTTGCTAGTAGTCTTGATTACTCCTTGTAGTTGATGCTAATTGGTTTACTTGGTGGAAGATCATATGTTCAGATCCTTAATACATATTATTACTCCTATGATTATGAACATGAATATGCTTTGTGAGTAGTTACGTTTGTTCCTGAGGACATGGGTGAAGTCTTGCTATTAGTAGTCATGTGAATTTGGTATTCGTTCGATATTTTGATGAGATGTATGTTGTCTTTCCCTCTAGTGGTGTTATGTGAACGTCGACTACATGACACTTTGATACGTCTCCATCGTATCTATAATTTTTGATTGTTCCATGCCAATATTATTCAACTTTTATATACTTTTTGCAACTTTTTATACTATTTTTTGGGACTAACATTGATCCAGTGCCCAGTGACAGTTCCTGTCTGTTGCATATTTTTTGTTTCGCAGAAACCCAATATCAAACAGAGTCCAAACGGAATAAAAACGGACGGAGAATTATTTTGGAATATTTGTGATTTTTGGGAGGAAGAATCAACACGAAACGGTGCCCGAGGTGGCGACGACAGTGGCCCACGCCACCACTCTAGGTGGGCACGCCCCCCACTCTCGTGGGCACCCTTAAGGCGGTTGATGCCCTTCTTTGGCCGCAAGAAAGCTAATTTTTGGAAAACGATCTGGGCGAAGGTTTCAGTCCAATCGGAGTTACAGATCTCCAGATATACAGGAAACGGTGCCAGGGCAGAATTCTAGAACGCGGAAAGAGAGAGATAGATCCAATCTCGGAGGGGCTCTCGCCCCTCCCATGCCATGGGAGCCAACGACCAGAGTGGAAACCCTTCTCCCATCTAGGGAGAAGGTCAAGGAAGAAGAAGAAGGGGGGCTCTCTCCCCCTTGCTTCCGGTGGCGCCGGAACGCCGCCGGGGGCCATCATCATCACCGCGATCTTCACCAACACCGCCGTCATCTTCACAAACATCTCCATCACCTTCCCCCATCTATATCCAGTGGTCCACTCTCCCGCAACCCGTTGTACCCTATACTTGAACATGGTGCTTTATGCTTCATATTATTTTCCAATGATGTGTTGCCATCCTATGATGTCTGAGTAGATTTTCGTTGTCCTATCGGTGATTGATGAATTGCTATGATTGGTTTGAGTTGCATGTTTTATTATTGGTGCTGTCCTATTGTGCCCTCCGTGTCGCGCAAGCGTGAGGGAATCCCGCTGTAGGGTTTGCAATATGGTTATGATTTGCTTATGGTGGGTGGCGTGAGTGACAGAAGCACAGATCCGAGTAAGTAGGTTGTTTGCGTATGGGATAAAGGGGACTTGATACTTTAATGCTATGGTGGGGTTTTACCTTAATGAATCTTTAGTATTTGCGGATGCTTTCTAGAGTTCCAATCATAAGTGCATATGATCCAAGTAGAGAAAGTATGTTAGCTTATGCCTGTCCCTCAAATAGAATTGCAATAGTGATTACCAGTCTAGTAACGTAGTCAATTGCTTAGGGACAATTCCACAACTCCTACCACCACTTTTCCACACTTGCTATATTTACTTTATTGCATCTTTACTTAAACAGCCCCTACTTTTTATTTACGTGTTCTTTATTATCTTGCAAACCTATCCTATCACACCTACAAAGTACCTCTAGTTTCATACTTGTTCTAGGTAAAGCGAACGTCAAGCATGCGTAGAGTCGTATCAGTGGCCGATAGGACTTGAGAGAATATTTGTTCTACCTTTAGCTCCTCGTTAGGTTCGACACTCTTACTTATCGAAAGAGGCTACAACTATCCCATATACTTGTGGGTTATCACACTTCACCATCATTTGGGCCTAGAGGAAGGCATTGGGAAGTAATAAGTGTTGGAAATATGCCCTAGAGACAATAATAAATTAGTTATTATTATATTTCCTTGTTCATGATAATCGTTTATTATCCATGCTATAATTGTATTGATAGGAAACTCAGATACATGTGTGGGTACATAGACAACACCATGTCCCTAGTGAGCCTCTAGTTGACTAGCTCGTTGATCAACAGATGGTTACGGTTTCCTGACCATGGACATTAGATGTCGTTGATAACGGGATCACATCATTAGCAGAATGATGTGATGGACAAGACCCAATCCTAAGCCTAGCACAAAGATCGTAGTTCGTATGCTAAAGCTTTTTCTAATGTCAAGTATCATTTCCTTAGACCATGAGATTGTGCAACTCCCGGATACCGTAGGAATGCTTTGGGTGTACCAAATGTCACAACGTAACTGGGTGGGTATAAAGGTGCACTACAGGTATCTACGAAAGTATCTGTTGGGTTGGCACGAATTGAGACTGGGATTTGTCACTCCGTGTAAACGGAGAGGTATCTCTGGGCCCACTCGGTAGGACATCATCATAATGTGCACAATGTGACCAAGTGGTTGATCACGGGATGATGTGTTACGGAACGAGTAAAGAGACTTGCCGGTAACGAGATTGAACAAGGTATCGGTATACCGACGATCGAATCTCGGGCAAGTACAATACCGTTAGACAAAGGGAATTGTATACGGGATCGATTGAGTCCTTGACATCGTGGTTCATCCGATGAGATCATTGTGGAACATGTGGGAGCCAACATGGGTATCCAGATCCCGCTGTTGGTTATTGACCGGAGAACGTCTCGGTCATGTCTACATGTCTCCCGAACCCGTAGGGTCTACACACTTAAGGTTCCATGACGCTAGGGTTATAAAGGAAGTTTGTATGTGGTTACCGAATGTTGTTAGGAGTCCCGGATGAGATCCCGGACGTCACGAGGAGTTCCAGAATGGTCCGGAGGTAAAGATTCATATATGGAAAGTTGTTGTTCGGGTTCCGGGAAAAGTTCGGGTTTTTCCGGTATTGTACCGGGAAGCTTCCAGAAGGTTCCGGAGGATTCTGGAGGGGTCCGGAGGTCCGGAAATTGTTCCACCACGTCCAATACAGTAGCATGGGCTGTAGGGGGGCTCCCTAGCCTTAATGGGCCAGGGGCACCAGCCCCCCCAAGGCCCATGCGCATGGGAAGGGGGAAACCCTAAGGGGGAGGGCCTCCACTTGACTTGGGAGGCACTCCTCCCCCCTTGGCCGCCGCCCCCAAACCTAGATGGGATCTAAGGGGGCCGGCCCCCTCTTCCCCCCACCTATAAATAGTGGAGGGGTGGGAGGGCAGCCGCACCCCAAGTTCTGGCGCAGCCCTCCCCCTCTCCCAAGTACTCCTCCTCTCTCGCGGTGCTTGGCGAAGCCCTACAGGATTGCCACGCTCCTCCACCACCACCACGCCGTTGTTCTGCTGCTGGATGGAGTCTTCATCAACCTCTCCCTCTCTCCTTGCTGGATCAAGGCATGGGAGACGTCACCGGGCTGTACGTGTGTTGAACGCGGAGGTGCCGTCTGTTCGGCACTAGGATCTCCGGTGATTTGGATCACGACGAGTACGACTCCTTCAACCCCGTTCTCTTGAACGCTTCCGCTTAGCGATCTACATGGGTATGTAGATGAACTCTCCTTCCCCTCGTTGCTGGTTTCTCCATAGATAGATCTTGGTGACACGTAGGAAAATTTTGAATTTCTGCTACGTTCCCCACAAGTGGCATCATGAGCTAGGTCTATTGCGTAGATTATTTGCACGAGTAGAACACAAAGTAGTTGTGGGTGTTGATTTTGTTCAATATGCTTACCGTTACTAGTCCAATCTTGATTCGGCGGCATTTTGGGATGAAGCGGCCCGGACCGACCTTACATGTACACTTACGTGAGACAGGTTCCACCGACTGACATGCACTTGTTGCATAAGGTGGCTAGCGGGTTCCAGTCTCTCCCACTTTAGTCGGATCAGATTCGATGAAAAGGGTCCTTATGAAGGGTAAATAGCAATTGACATATCACGTTGTGGTTTTTGCGTAAGTAAGAAACGTTCTTGCTAGAAACCCATAGCAGCCACGTAAAACATGCAAACAACAATTAGAGGACGTCTAACTTGTTTTTGCAGGGTATGCTATGTGATGTGATATGGCCAAGAAGAATGTGATGAATGATATGTGATGTATGAGATTGATCATGTTCTTGTAATAGGAATCATGACTTGCATGTCGATGAGTATGACAACCGGCAGGAGCCATAGGAGTTGTCTTTATTTATTGTATGACATGCGTGTCATTTAACAATGCCATGTAATTACTTTACTTTATTGCTAACCGGTAGCCATAGAAGTAGAAGTAATAAGTTGGCGAGACAACTTCATGGAGACACGATGATGGAGATCATGATGATGGAGATCATGGTGTCATGCCGGTGACGATGATGACCATGGAGCCCCGAAGATGGAGATCAAAAGGAGCAAAATGATATTGGCCATATCATGTCACTTTTTGATTGCATGTGATGTTTATCATGTTTATGCATCTTATTTGCTTAGAACAACGGTAGTAAATAAGATGATCCCTCATTAAAATTTCAAGAAAGTGTTCCCCCTAACTGTGCACCATTGCGAAAGTTCGTCGTTTCGAAGCACCACGTGATGAACGGGTGTGATTGATTCTTACGTTCACATACAACGGGTGTAAGCCAGATTTACACACGCGAAACACTTAGGTTGACTTGACGAGCCTAGCATGTACAGACATGGCCTCGGAACACAAGAGATCGAAAGGTCGAGCATGAGTCATATAGTAGATATGATCAACATGAAGATGTTCACCGATGATGACTAGTCCGTCTCACGTGATGATCGGACACGGCCTAGTTGACTCGGATCATGTAATCACTTAGATGACTAGAGGGATGTCTATCTGAGTGGGAGTTCATAAGATGAACTTAATTATCCTGAACATAGTCAAAAGATCTTTGAAAATTATGTCGTAAGCTCGTGCTTTAGTTCCACTGCTTAGATATGTTCCTAGAGAAAATATAGTTGAAAGTTGACAGTAGCAATTATGCGGACAGTAGAAAGCTCATGTCCTTAATGCACCGCTCAGTGTGCTGAACCCCAAACGTCGTTTTTGGATGTTGCGAACATCGGACATACATGTTTTGATAACTACATGATAGTTCAGTTAAACGGTTTAGAGTTGAGGCACCAAGGATGTTTTCAAAACATTATGGAACATATGAGATGTTTCGAGGGCTGAAATTGGGATTCCAGGCTCGTGCCCACGTCAAGAGGTATGAGACCTCTAACAATTTTCTTAGCCTGCAAACTAAGGGAGAAAAGCTCAATCGTTGAGCTTGTGCTCAGATTGTCTGAGTGCAACAATCACTTGAATCGAGTGGGAGTTTATCTTCCAGATGAGATAGTGATGTTTCTCCAAAGTCATTGCCACCAAGCTGCTAGAGCTTCATAATGAACTATAACATATCAGGGATATATATGATGATCCTTGAGGTATTCGCGATGTTTGACACCGTGAAAGTAGAAATCAAGAAGGAGCATCAACTGTTGATGGTTGTTGAAACCACTAGTTTCAAGAAGGGCAAGGGAAAGAAGGGATACTTCATGAAACGGCAAATCAGCTGCTGCTCTAGTGAAGAAACCGAAGGTTGAACCCAAACCCGAGACTAAGTGCTTCTGTAATAAGGGGAACAACCACTGGAGCAGAATTACCCTAGATACTTGGTAGATAAGAAGGCTGGCAAGGTCGATAGAAGTATATTGGATATACATTATGTTAATGTGTACTTTACTAGTACTCCTAGTAGCACCAGGGTATTAGATACCGGTTCGGTTACTAAGTGTTAGTAACTCGAAATAAAAGAGCTATGGAATAAACGGAGACTAGCTAAAGGTGAGCTGACGATATGTGTTGGAAGTGTTTCCAAGTTTGATGTGATCAAACATCGCACGCTCCCTCTACCATCTAGATTAGTATTAAACATGAATAATTGTCATTTGGTGTTTGCGTTGAGCATAGACATGATTGGATTATGTCTATCACAATACGGTCATTCATTTAAGGAGAATAATGGTTACTCTATTTATTTGAATAATACCTTCAATGGTCTTGCACCTAAAGGAATGGTTTATTGAATCTCGATCGTAGTGATACACATTTTCATGCCAAAAGATATAAGATAGTAATGATAGTACCACTTACTTGTGGCACTGCCATGTAAGTCATATTGGTATAAAACGCATGAAGAAGCTCCATGTTGATGGATCTTTGGACTCACTCGTTTTTGAAAAGATTGAGACATGTGAACCATGTCCATTGGTATATACGCATAAAGAAACTCCATGCGGATGGATCGTTTGGACTCACTTGATTTTGAATCACTTGAGATATGCAAATCTTACCACATGGGCAAGATGACTGAAAAGCCTCGTTTTCAGTAAGATGGAACAAGATAGCAACTTATTGGAAGTAACACATTTTTGATGTGTGCAGTCCAATGAGTGCTGAGGCATGCAGTGAATATCGTTATGTTCTTACTTCACAGATGATTCGAGTAGATGTTGAGTATATTTACTTGATGAAACACAAGTCTGAATTATTGAATGGTTCAAGTAATTTCAGAGTGAAGTTGAAGATCATTGTGAGAAGAGGATAAAATGTCTATGATATGATCATAGAGATGAGTATCTGAGTTACGAGTTTGGCACACAATTAAGACATTGTGGAAATTGTTTCACAATTAATACCGCCTGGAACACCATAGTGTGATGGTGTGTCCGAACATCATAGTTGCACCCTATTGGATATGGTGCGTGCCATGATGTCTCTTATCGAATTACCACTATCGTTTATGGGTTAGGCATTAGAGACAAACACATTCACTTTAAATAGGGCACCACGTAATTCCGTTGAGACGACACTGTTTGAACTATGGTTTGGAGAAACCTAAGTTGTCGTTCCTTAAAAGTTTGGGGCTGCAACGCTTATGTGAAAAAGTTTCAGGTTGATAAGCTCGAACCCAAAGCGGATAAAATTCATCTTCATAGGACACCCAAAACAGTTGGGTATACCTCCTAATTCAGATCCGAAAGCAATAGGGATTGTTTCTTGAATCGGGTCCTTTCTCGAGGAAAAGTTTGTCTCGAAAAGTTGAGTGGTAGGATGGTGGAGACTTGATATGGTTATTGAACCGTCACTACAACTAGTGTATAGCAGGGCACAGGAAGTTGTTCCTGTGGCACCCACACCAATTGAAGTAGAAGCTTATGATAGTGATCATGAAACTTCGGATCAAGTCACTACCGTACCTCGTAGGGCGACAAGGATGCGTACTGCTTCAGAGTGGTACAGTAATCCTGTCTTGAAGGTCATGTTGCTAGACAACAATGAACCTACGAGCTATGGAGAAGCAATGGTGGGCCCAAATTCTGACAAATGGTTAGAAGCCATGAAATCCGAGATAGGATCCATGTATCAGAACAAAGCATGGACTTTGGTGGACTTGCCCAATGATCGGCAAGCCATTGAGATAAATGGATCTTTAAGAAGAAGACGGACGTGGACGGTGATGTCACCGTCTATGAAGCTCGACTTGTGGCAAAGAGTTTTTCAGAAGTTCAAGGAGTTGACTACGATGAGATTTTCTCATCCGTAGCGATGCTTAAGTCCGTCGGAATCATGTTAGCATTAGCTGCATTTATGAAATCTGGCAGATGGATGTCAAAACGAGTTTCCTTACCAGTCTTCGTAAGGAAAGGTTGTATGTGATACAATCAGAAAGTTTTTGTCGATCCTAAGGATGCTAAAAGGTATGCTGGCTCCAGCGATCCTTCTAGGGACTAGAGTAAGCATCTCGGAGTTGGAATGTGCACTTTGATGATCAAAGATTTTGGGTTTATACAAAGTTTATGATAAACTTGTATTTCCAAAGAAGTGAGTGGGAGCACTATAGAATTTCTGATGAGTATATGTTATTGACATATTGTTGATCAGAAATGATGTAGAATTTCTGGAAAGCATATATGGTTATTTGAAAAGTGTTTTTCAATGGAAAACCTGGATTAAGCTACTTGAACATTGAGCATCAAGATCTATAATGATAGATCAAAAACGCTTAATGGTACTTTCAAAATGAGCACATACCTTGACATGATCTTGAAGGTGTTCAAGATGGATCAGTCAAAAAAGGAGTTTTTGCCTGAGTTGTAAGGTATGAAGTTAAGACTTAAAGCTCGACCACGGCAGAAAAGAGAGAAAGGACGAAGGTCATCCCCTATGCTTTAGACGTAGGCTCTATAGTATGCTATGCTGTGTACCGCACCGAAAGTGTGCCTTGCCATGAGTCAGTCAAGGGGTACAAGAATGATCCAGGCATGGATCATTGGACAGCGGTCAAAAATTGTCCTTGGAGTAAATAATGACATGTTTCTCAATTATGGAGGTGATAAAGAGTTCGGCGTAAAGGGTTACGTTGATGCAAGCTTTAACACCTATCCGAGTGACTCTGTGTAGCAAACCGGATATGTATAGTGGAGCGACCATTTGGAATAGCTCCAAGTGGAGCGTGGAAGCAGCATTTACAGAATGACCTAGAGATTTGCGGCACACAGACCCGTTGACTAAAACCTCTCTCACAAGCAAAACATGATCAAACCCCAGAACTCATTGAGTCTTAATCACATGATGATGTGAACTAGTTTAATGACACTAGTAAACTCTTTGGATGTTGGTCACATGGCGGTGTGACGTGTGAATGTTAATCACATGACGATGTGAACTAGATAATTGACTCTAGTGCAAGTGGGAGACTGTTGGAAATATGCCCTAGAGACAATAATAAATTAGTTATTATTATATTTCCTTGTTCATGATAATCGTTTATTATCCATGCTATAATTGTATTGATAGGAAACTCAGATACATGTGTGGGTACATAGACAACAGCATGTCCCTAGTGAGCCTCTAGTTGACTAGCTCATTGATCAACAGATGGTTATGATTTCCTGACCATGGACATTAGATGTCGTTGATAACGGGATCACATCATTAGCAGAATGATGTGATGGACAAGACCCAATCCTAAGCCTAGCACAAAGATCATAGTTCGTATGCTAAAGCTTTTCTAATGTCAAGTATCATTTCCTTAGACCATGAGATTGTGCAACTCCCGGATATCGTAGGAATGCTTTGGGTGTACCAAACGTCACAACGTAACTGGGTGGCTATAAAGGTGCACAACAGGTATCTCCGAAAGTATCTGTTGGGTTGGCATGAATCGAGACTGGGATTTGTCACTCCGTGTAAACGGAGAGGTATCTCTGGGCCCACTCGGTAGGACATCATCATAATGTGCACAATGTGACCAAGGGGTTGATCACGGGATGATGTGTTATGGAACGAGTAAAGAGACTTGCCGGTAACGAGATTGAACAAGGTATCGGTATACCGACGATCGAATCTCGGGCAAGTACAATACCGTTAGACAAAGGGAATTGTATACGGGATCGATTGAGTCCTTAACATCGTGGTTCATCCGATGAGTTCATCGTGGAACATGTGGGAGCCAACATGGGTATCTAGATCCCGCTGTTGGTTATTGACCGGAGAACGTCTCGGTCATGTCTACATGTCTCCCGAACCCGTAGGGTCTACACACTTAAGGTTCGATGACGCTAGGGTTATAAAGGAAGTTTGTATGTGGTTACCGAATGTTGTTAGGAGTCCCGGATGAGATCCCGGACGTCATGAGGAGTTCCGGAATGGTCCAGAGGTAAAGATTCATATATGGAAAGTTGTTGTTCGGGTTCCGGGAAAAGTTCGGGTTTTTCCGGTATTGTACTGGGAAGCTTCCAGAAGGTTCCGGAGGATTCCGGAGGGGTCCGGAGGTCTGGAAATTGTTCCACCATGTCCAATACAGTAGCATGGGCTGTAGGGGGGCGCCCTAGCCTTAATGGGCCAGGGGCACCAGCCCCCCCAAGGCCCATGCGCATGGGAAGGGGGAAACCCTAAGGGGGAGGGCCTCCACTTGACTTGGGAGGCAGTCCTCCCCCCTTGGCCGCCGCCCCCAAACCTAGATGGGATCTAAGGGGGCCGGCCCCCTCTTCCCCCCGACCTATAAATAGTGGAGGGGTGGGAGGGCAGCTGCACCCCAAGTTCTGGTGCAGCCCTCCCCCTCTCCCAAGTACTCCTCCTCTCTCGCGGTGCTTGGCGAAGCCCTGCAGGATTGCCACGCTCCTCCACCACCACCACGCCGTTGTGCTGCTGCTGGATGGAGTCTTCCTCAACCTCTCCCTCTCTCCTTGCTGGATCAAGGCATGGGAGACGTCACCGGGCTGTACGTGTGTTGAACGCGGAGGTGCCGTCCGTTCGGCACTAGGATCTCTGGTGATTTGGATCACGACGAGTACGACTCCTTCAACCCCGTTCTCTTGAACGCTTCCGCTTAGCGATCTACATGGGTATGTAGATGCACTCTCCTTCCCCTCGTTGCTGGTTTCTCCATAGATAGATCTTGGTGACACGTAGGAAAATTTTGAATTTCTGCTACGTTCCCCAACAATAAGTAGATGATGGGTTGCTAGAGTGACAGAAGCTTAAACCCTAGTTTATGCGTAGCTTCGTTAGGGGCTGATTTGGATCCATATGTTTAATGTTGTGGTTAGGTTTACCTTAATACTTTTTTTGTAGTTGCGGATGCTTGCAATAGGGGTTAATCATAAGTGGGATGCTTGTCCAAGTAAGGGCAGTACCCAAGCACCGGTCCACCCACATATCAAATTATCAAAGTACAGAACGCGAATCATATGAACATGATGAAAACTAGCTTGACAATAATTCCCATGTGTCCTCGGGAGCTCCTTTCTCATTATAAGAAATTGTCCAGGCTTATCCTTTGCTGCATAAAGGATTGGGCCACCTTGCTGCACTTTATTTACTTGTTACCCGTTACAATTTATCTTATCACAAAACTATCTATCACCTACAATTTCAGTGCTTGCAGAGAAAACCTTACTAAAAACCGCTTATCATTTCCTTCTGCTCCTCGTTGGGTTTGACACTCTTACTTATCAAAAGGACTACGATAGATCCCCTACACTTGTGGGTCATCATGGGCCTGCCATCCTGCAATGTAGGCCTTCCGATTTTTATCTGACAGATAGGAAGGAAAATATGGCAATTTACCCGCACTCCTAACCACATTTGCCGATAAGGCCTTCCCTCATTCATCCTTTTCTCCCACAAGATCTTGATGTTCCATGCAATGCACGGGCATCTTGCTAGTAATAGTAGAAATTAGACATTTACCACTTCTCGAATCTTGAAACCAACAACATTCCTCCCTTATCTCATCAAAACCGCCAAAGGAATATATTTTGAGTGAAACATAACATATTTTTAGTGATATACGTATTTCAAAACTAGACTTTTTTTTCTATCAAATCGGTGAATATGTATTAATCTACTTTGATCGTGTGGCAACGCATTGGCACATTGCTAGTAGTTATTATAACTTTTTGGACATCAGAGAAACGGTGGAGTACATATACGAAGAGAAGAGGCGCACACACGCAGTCGGTCTCTCGCTGTCTCGCACACATGAGTGTTACGTAAAGGCAACGTTAACAAATAAACCCTGAAACCCTAGGTGCACGATAGCTGCATTCGCGGGTACCGGGTACATGGTGGAGCACCTTTGTAGGAATAGTCAGCTCGCGTGATAATTTGATCCGTAGGAGTTGATGGTCGGGACCACCGGTGAACGACTTGGAGGCGGTGGCTCGCCAGTTGCCACAGATCGAATAGCCACGTTTAAAATATCATTTTTAAGCGGGGTTAAGAGTTCCGATTTTCAATGGCGCGTTATAAGTACTAAGTAGTTTTTAGAACGATTGGCATGGAGCGAAAATGGAATTCATAGTACTACGTACCTCCTTGGCGTATGGTTGTATGGGTTTATGTTGCGAGATGTTGAAATGGTAGTTCTAGGGCAAATACTATGGTTTAGATTTAGATGCTGGTTTTCAGTAATGAAAATCGGAAGGGGGAAACCCTTTGTTGATTAAAAAAATTACTACCTCCATTCTGGTTTACTAGTCCCCATCATATCTTGGGTCAAAGTTTGTCCACATATTTTACTTGTAAAATGTGAATGGAAAATGAGATTTTGTTATACCCAAACAAAAAAAGGACTGGAGGGAGTGATTGCTCTGACACATACGCGACCTCTCATAGCGCAGGCATTGAACCGGCGCACCGGCCAAGAGGGCCCCACTCGCTGCAGGCCCGGCTAAGCACGCCTCCTCGCCGCATGCAACCAGCTTCAGACTGCCCCGCCTGCCTTCATTGAGTCTGCGCGTGTGCCGGCAACACGTCCTTCCGCGAGCCGGCTGGCATTTTAGAACACAAAAAATGACTAAAATATAATTAATTTATGCATGGTCTTGACTTGTTGTGCTCGCACTGGTAGCAGGAACTAGTAGAGGTTTTTCTTTATTTATAACTCTCCTCACAGTTTTTTTGGCTTTGAAGTGAATCATGGTTGTGGACATTATGTATGAATGTGCAAATATCTGTGAACATGAGTTTGATGTGGAAGTTGAACTTGGAACATCGGGCTTGCGCGTGAACTATACCATGTCCAATGCTTTGTCTGTTATTGTTTGGAAAGTAATTGCTGTTATTACATGACACGAAAAAATATATTTTGTGCAACATCAGTAGATGCACGAACATCACAACAGGCATGCTGACTGGATAAACATGTGAACCTAGCTATTATGAAGGAAATTTTGTATTGACAACTGTTTTAGATAGAAGGAGACGCCTAGCCTGCTCTGCCTCTGCTAGCTTATTTCTGGCTTCTTCCATCTCTTCTTTGGCTTGGGTGAAGAGAGCATCTGATTGCTCTTTTCGTTTCTTCAGGAACTCAGCTACATTCTCAAGGGCTGCTGCACGCTTTCTTTCAGCCTTTACTAGAGCCACAAGGACACGAACAGCTGACGACTCCACCTGGCTTGTGTGTAATCCAGCATCATCTAGGAATTTGCACCTTGTGTCTAATCCAGCATCATTAGGGAACTGGCACCTTGTGTGTAATCCAGCCTCATATTGGAAACATACTTCCCTCCTCGCAGGAACTGCATCCTGGCATGAAGTTACTTCTTTTGTAGATCAATACTCAGAGCAACCCAGATCCATTTAGTAGAAGCTAGATAAACAGAACTCGGAGAAGTGAATTCAAAAGGAAAAAAATATAAAAACAGACTACAAGGTGAGAACACCCACTTCCTACATCAAGCTAAAAACTAAAGCATTAGGACGATTAAGACTCTTCTTATTACACATCAAATAACACGAGGCTTAAGTGAAATAGAAACAACAACATATACACATCGAAGAACATGAGGCTAAACGAAAGTAATTGAAAGAGTGTTACTTACCAAAGCTCGTTTTATAGGTTTAGTGCAGCTCCTCTTTAACTTGCCATGCTCCTTGAACATGTCCCCAATATCCCGTGTTTGGTCTTCATTTCTACTCTGCATGTTCGCACTTGTGGTTTTAAAATCTCAACATGGCAAGAAAAATATACTACTAGTAATACTCGCGCATCTTGTGGGCAACATTAAAGCACTCGTCTGCCATCTTAGAGCATCTCCAACAGAATTGCAAAGCGTGGCGCTTTAAAAAAGCATTTACAATGCTGAGATAGAGAAATAGAGTGACTAGAGAGTAGAGGATAGTTCTTAGCATTGATAGATAAAAAAATAGATAATTCAACTACTCCTCGTCGTCGGACTCCTCCTCGGTGATGTCCCCCTCCAACGTCTAACTGTAGGCATGAAGATACCGATCATCATCGAATTCCCAGGGCGACGCTGCTCCTAGCCTCATGTTGAATTGAGCGTCCGCTTTTTGCCTACGCTTGTCCTCATGATAGGCGGCTCGCTCCGCCCTCCTTTGCATGTAGAACTCGCGCTGGTTGATGATGTCCTGCAGGAAGCGTTGGTGCCATAGTGCCATGGCTTCCTCATCCATCTCGGCGATGCCAAGACGATGCTCCCACCTCCAGTTGTCGCGACGATCCTCGTCGGTGCTAAGCCGTGGCAGAGGCGCGAGCTCTTGCGCCCGCTCCCACGTTGGCATGTTGGGGAAGTTCAATGTTCTATGTGGCCACCGGAGGCGCCACGCCGCCGCGTCGTACGCGTGGGCGGCCTCGTTGGCAGTGTCAAAATTGCCAAGGCCGAGGCGCATCCCACAGAACCCGATCTCGGCGGAGAAGCCGCCAGAGGGGCGCGCGCGGACGCCGCAGTATCCCCAAGTTTCCTGGCGATGCGGCGGCATGGTGGCGTGGCGGCGGCGAGGTGAGAAAGAGCGGGGAGAGAGCGGTGGAGAGGCACAAAGCAGGGAGAGAGCGGTGGGAGGGCGTTGGATTTTATAAAGCGCGCCGGATGCTGCACGCCAAAACTAGTGCACACCCGGCTGCTTATTCCCGCGCGCACGTGATCCTTTCCCGACGTCTCTGCTATCTCTACTCTCTTCTCTACTATTATATTTATTTAATATTTAATATTTATCTCTACTTCTCTACTGTCTACTTTTTTCTCTATACTTTTTTCTTATAAAAAACCATAGTTGGTGATGATGGTGTGCCTGCCATCCTGCATACAGGCTGTTCGATTTATATCTGACAGATAGGAAGGAAACAATGTGAATTTTGCAAAAAGATACCCATACCCCTCTCGAGATTTGCAAATAAGGCCTTCCCTCGTTCATCCTTTTCTCCCACAAGATAAACTACTCATACAAATGCATCTTGATGCGTGCAACGCATGGGCATCTTGCTAGTTCTAAAAAACTTTCCATCATTTGCCATACTACTGGTTGCAGATGAAAAACCTACCCAAGCACAATGCGATACAGGAGCGACGGACAATTACAAGCTGATATTCTGTTGGACAATGGAGGCTATAACCAATTACTTTTACGGGAACAATAGCACCCAGGAAATTTGAAGGGTAGGTATGAACAAAATTGGAACTGCACATGTACTGCTAAGTGATTCAATACACACATTACCAATCGAGGAGGTGAACGGTGGTCGTGGCGGCCTCTGTGAGTCATGGTCGGCAACGGGAGTCAGTTCATTGTCCATGACGGTGGTGCTTCTGCGCTTGGCGTCGACTTTCGGGAAGCAGATCCGAGACCGTGGAAGACGGTGTCGGGGAAGAGGTTCCGTATATGACGACGACAGTGGACTGGCTCCAGTGCAGCGTACGAGGTCGTCGATGAGGCAGATGCGCTGCGGTGGACGAGTGCGTCGATGTAGAAGGGGAGGAGCACGAAGGCTGGGGTGCCGTGGAGAAGTCTATTTTGCGGTGGGGATAGAAAATGGGGAGTATTCAGGTGTACTACTCTAGGTGTCGGGGTGGGGTTGGCTGGGTAAGGTGAACCTGAAGTTATGAAAATAGCCCCCTACCAAGCGTCATCCGTAGGCCCGTTCCGAAGGCTATGATGGTAACTTCCCACTGCTCGAAACAGGATCGCGGGAGATTTTCCCGCTGACCTCAAAATTTTGTGACATTGAACTCCCCGTGTGGTGTGTTGAGTGATTCGGCTAAGCAAGTAGCTAGTAGTACTAGTAAACTGCATATTAGGTTTGACTGAAGTAAAACTTCCTAAAGTTTGACCAAGTTTATAGAAAAATATAAACATTTACCATAACAAATATGTATGATGTTGTTGGGGGTTGGGTGCGACATATGCCAACGGATGGCTTATCATGGTGGGAGCGAGTAGAACGTCGCCGGTGCCTGGAAGCGGGATAAGGCATAGACACGAATGCCGGTGCACTTTACCCAGGTTCGGGGCCCTCCTAGGAGATAACTCCCCTAGTCCTGCTCTGCGGGGCCTCCGCATGATCACTAAGACACAAGTGATACAATGGTGCTCCTTGAGTTGTGTGCTAGAGGTAGAAGGAGGCGGGGCTAGATCTCTTCTTCCTCTGGGGTAGTGGCTAGTTCTAATGGAGTGGGAACCGTTTGCATGGGTGCCCTGGGGGGTTTATATAGGCCTACCCCCCAGGGGTACAATGGTAATCTGGCCGGGTGCTGGACCCGGCTGTCAGTGTTTCTGGCTGCCAGCTTCTCTGCAGGCTGCTGGGGCCCGCTGCCTGGTGGGCCCCGCCGACCGGTCTGGTACGGAGCCGACAGGCCGCTCCCACCGCTGGCAGGTCTAGTTGGTAGCTGATCACTGTAGCCGTGTTGCTAATGACGCAGGCTTGGTTAGCGGAATGTGGCTACAGTCCCACCGGCTGGTGGGATATCACTGTATCCACACCATGTCTTATCTGGTTGATGGTACACGGGGCCCGAGGGAGGAATTAGCCGCCTGCTGGAGGCCGGCCTCCCTCAGGTCCGGCTGGTCTGGCTTCCACCGTCTTCCGGGCTCTCGCTGCCTGGTAGGGCCCGCCGCCTGTAGGCCGTACCAACAAGCCGACGTGGGGAACAGGACTCCGCTTGTCAGGAGTCATGTCAAGGGGGGAGTGGCAACAGTGCTGTGCCGTGCGGAGATCTCTGCCTGTTCGGGGCACTGTAGCCATGCCAAGCCCAAGATTCGAGGGTGAGGGACTACGCTATAGGCTCACCCTGTCTTGTCCTCTTGATGAGGGCACAGACTCTAAGGGCGCTGGGGCCGCCTGCTAGACGTCGGCCTCTTTGGAGGCCGTCTGCTAGGAGCCGGCCGGTCTTGGTGCCATCTGCTGGTGCTCGGCCGTCTTCGGGCAGCCGGTCGTTAAGCCAGCCAGCCACCAGAAGGCGGTGCTTCATTACGAGGTTTCGTGGGGCAAAGCCGGCCCAAAGTCTTGAAATGTTCGGGGGCTCGGGTGAGGCTACCCGTGGCCTATTACTCTGACAGATGTGAAAGTACATCCAATAATGAATCTAATGGTATTTATTTGTTATTGTATATGTTAATATTTTTTGTTATAAGCTTTCTGAGAGTTTACAAAACTTGACTTTGACCAATGCTAATACGCGGACTTAAATAAAACCGGAGGGAGTACACATTTGTTCTCTTAGTTTGTAGTGAACTAATCATTTGTTGAAATTGTGAAATAAATATATCAGGCTACTGACTTTGAATGTAATGGTCTATACAATTCAATAGTTACAATCATTGTCGAATTCCAAGATGTATACAAGGTATATAGTACTTCACAACATGCTCAAACTCACATAATCCCAGTCAAATGAGAATCTAAATGCATCTCATAGTTATTACTTTGTAGGATGCAACAAAACCAACCATATCTCTACATCAGCCATTATAAAAGCAACATTTTGAACATATCCCAATGTGTGAATGAAACGTGCAGAGAGAGCTTGCGAAGATGGAGCAGATAGGGCGGGAAAGATTGTATGTATGTGGACGAGAGAGTAGGAGACAAACCTAACGAGACAGAGAGAGATAGAGAGAGAAAGAGAGAGGAAGAAGTTAGATCTGTGAGAAAGATGGAGACATGTAATATACATGAGATGCGTGTGCATCCGGATTCTGTATACGTGGAAGGAGAAGGGACAACAGGTTTGATGAGAGAGCTGGAAAAACATGGACGAGAGGGGAAGGATCTGTGGGTTGAGGGATTGATAATTTTGTGCGGGGGAGAGATGGATTGGTAATTTTGTGCGAGAGAGAGAGAGGGTGGGGGGAGGAGTCAGTCAACCGTCGTCACATCATCCTGCTTCCAAATGGCCCCGCATTCTCTAGCGCAGTGTGGTTGCCGTCTTCGATCTCCTCGATGCCCTCTTTGAAGATTGAGGTGTTGTGCATGCTGGGGTGCAAAGAAGCACAAGCGAGAGTGGTCGCCATATAACCTTGGATGGGGATGAATTGTGTGCTCGGGGGAGGGTGTGTGTGTGTTGTGCTCTCTCTCTCTCTCTATGTGTGTGTGTGTGTGTGTGTGTGTTAGATATTGAGAGAAAACAAACCTAAGGAGAGAAATGGGTGTGTATGTGACGGAAAGCTACATGCTAAACAGGGTATTCACGAAGAGATTGTGCGGGCCTTGAGGTGGACAGGGGCCAGGTGAGGGTGTCAAAATGTGCGCGTTGATGCATGTGTTACATGCGATCGTGCGAGGGACGGATGAATCGAGAGAGATGGTTGTTGTGTTACGGATGCTCCTCTCTCCCTCTCTCTCTCTCTCACACACACACACAAGTAAACTAGAAGACCGTTCTCTCATGTATACACAATGTATCGGCATCTGTCTATGTCTCACTCATGCATGATCATTTGCACATTCACACCTCTCTATGTCTCTATCACACGCACACTGTCTCCACATTGCCCTTCCGCCACAACACACATATCGACACATACACACGTTCTCCCTCAGTCACACACACAATATCAGTATTAAAAAAAACTAGAGCGCACCTAAAACGTCCAAATCCAAATAAACACGAACTGGAGCTAAATTCAAATATATGGAAATATTGTAGCGTCAAGAACTTTTCCAGGAAAAAAAAGTTGAGTAATATTCGGGGATTGTTTTCACACACACAAAAAGGTTTGGTGGATGTCCTTTGAGTGCGACACGGTGACGCACCGTTCGATCGACCGCGCGGCCGCAGTTAACGCGCTTGCACAAGATTCTGTATCGTGGCTATGGTACTAACTAATAAAAGCGCTGCCTAAGTCTAATGTTTATGTGTACTAGTACGGTTTTATTTTAAGTTTGACCAACCCTATATAAAACTAAAGTAAGCTCCCATACGCGCACTCATCAATATACCGCCGCCACCGTTGCGCATGCCGGCGCCCGCCTGCTCCGGCCAACAATTTCTCACCCATCACCGCCGGGTCGCCGCCATCCCTGTGCCATGAAGCCGAAGGCTCGCCCGCTCATGTCGTCTGCAGTCCCTCCTCACGATGCCGCCACGCTGTCAAGCACGCGAGCAGCTGGTGGAGCCGTGTCTATGCACGCAGCATACAAAGAGGAGGACGAGCGGATGCTCCAGCACGCCGGCGAGTAGGAACTAGCGTGTCATTGTCATCTCCGCCCGCACGGAGGAGGTGCATGGTGGATGTCGCGGCGGAAGCTGGTCGCGCGCACGTCGAGCCTGCAAACCGGGTGCGGACGCGGAATCTACCTTCGAGACCTTAATGCCACGTGGATCCTGCAATCTGAAGGAGCAATTTGGGTCAGTCGACTCTTGTGAGCCGTTTGATGCAACATGGATGGCTAGAAGGGCTTCTTCCACCTCTTCTGTCGTCTTCTTCCTTAGCTCCGTCGAACTTCTTTCACAAATCGACTGACCCAAATTATACTACTAGTACGAACGTACCAAGTACAGTAGGAACACAAAGATACGAGCAGTAGTACCAACTGCAAGAAGAATAGTAGTAAGACATAGTACTAGTACTACTATACGTACTAAAGAGTTCAAATAACGAGAAAGAACATAAACATAGTTCTACTGGGGCCTCAGCACAACACACCCTTGAAAATAAACTAAGCAACTAGTCCGCTTGACACTGCAGTAGAACCAGCATGAGCGACGGCACTACCACCTACTCGAAGTCCGAGTCCACGTCCTCGACTTCGTCCTCGTCCCTCTTCCTCTTCCTCTTCGCCGACGCTTCTTTTCTTGAACCGGACACTGGGATATGCTTCTTCATCCAACCCTTGTAGATATTTAAACAAAGGTAGGCATCCATTGCTGCGTACAGGATGTGATCTTCATCTAATGTCTTCGACTCCCATGCATGATGAAACTCGTGATGAGGTTTCTTCAGTTTAGCGTACAAAGGATCAATCATGGCTGCTGCCAGGGTCAGCATTGAAGGATGAGAGGAGGACACCAGGCTTGCCTTATGGAGATTGAAGGGCTGGCCTACAATGAGACCTATCCAACGCAGGACATCCCTGTCATTCCTAAAGTCTACAGTAACGAATTTCACTCTTTCGTCCTTGAGGAAATTCTTAAAATCCTGGCACTCAACGTCGGCATGGCATATGTGGTAGAACAAGCACATGTTATGTACGCAAACCTGGATCACGGCGGGCTTCTTCCTCTCTTCCTCCTTTAGAATCTTCTCTCTTTCCAGGACTGTGGTGTACTCAACATCTAGCCCAGCGACCCACTCATCCGTTAAACTGTTGAACATGCATAGGAACCGAGCAAGGCATGCTTTCACCGTCACAGATCCACGTGTGTAGATGACGATGAACTCATCATCGGTGATGGATCTAACCTAGTACTCAGCAGCGACCATGGAGATTTGGGAGGCCATGGATTTTGGAGGAGGGTTAGGAGAAGTTGAACTATTGTACCCCACAAAAAAAACTGGGAGCGAACTAATGTGAAAGGACGGGACGATTGGGAGTGAACTGTTGTAAGGTAGAAGACGGGGATGAGTAGGGCGTGCGAACGGCGTGGGGTTGGTGGCTTACCCAGTGGATAAACGGATGCAAGCCCCCAAAGAGTTCTCGAGAACTATGCGGGACCCACTAGATGTCATGTCTACTAGACCCATATCGTAGGCCTGACGGTATAGCTTCTGCTTGTTCGCACGCCATGTCGGCGCGTGGATGTAACTTCACTTAATTCTATCAACTGTCGTGCCTCCCACGACCTTCGCCTCCCTCGCACGGTCGCGCCCTTTGAGACTTTGACCGGCTATAAATGAGCAATTTTTTTGCCTACTCCGCATGCATGATACTCCCTCTGGTCCTTTTTACTTTCGTCAACCGTTTGCAAAGTGTTTGACCAAATTTATACTAAAAATATCAATATCTACAATACTGATTATAATGAGTATAAGAACTACGTTTTATAATGAGTATCAAAATATTGATTTGACATTGTGAATGTTGATACATTTTTCTATAAGTTTGGTCAAAGTAGAGGTACATTGACTTCAGACAAAACTTAAATGCACAATGCAGACTAGTTCCTCCGTCCAGGTGCGTGCCATGTCCTATATTGTCATCACAACAAGGTTAGCTATTAGAGTACTACTACCTCCCTTCTAGTTTAAAGGGCTCGATTCAAAAATTTCACCTACTCTTAGCAAGATAGAGGCGGTGGAATAGTTTTTGTAGCATGCAAAAGTACTCAACTAATGCTGTCGTTCTTCACAAAAAAATGTGTTTACCAATGCATGCATGAACACTAGTTACTCTAATCCCCCTATCTTCTTTAATTCTTTGCCACATCAGCATGTTTGCTATTCCGTGTGCATGATACCAGCTAAGATACCACCATTATGGCCAACCTTAATCATCGCATGCAATAATTTAGTGCACCTTGAAATATGACCATGTGTGGGGCGTGTATGTTTTTAATGACTTGAGACTATACCTAGCCCGGCAATGCAAGGTGACTTATTATGCACCGTTCCCCATACCTGCAGGAAGCTCGTTCGTCTCCAAATCTTTTCCTCTCCATGTGTGGAAACAATATGCCTGCCAGACTCTCCTTCTCCCTCCGGCGGTCCCACCACTCCACCCCGTGGGGAAAAAATCTGCATGCATGACTCTCCTCCCCCCACGCTCGTCCAATCCGTTGTGACCAGCAATATTTCCACCCCTTCCCTCCCCCGTAATTTACGCCAACAAATATGCCCACGTAGCTGTTACGTTAATCACACAACATATCTTCGAGGATGCTGCTTTAGTTACTTAACTGCAGGTGCATTGGGTCACTGACATATGGGCCCAACAAGGGTCTGGCCTACATGTCAGTGGCGCAACTGGACCTGCAGTTGAGTTAGTGCAGCTCAGTCCATATCTTATGTAGGTGTGCCATTGCTCGCTATAAATATTGCACCTCCCACGACATTCGGAAGAACGCTCATGTTCATCGCTATCTCCTTCCCTCCCTCTCACGTCAACCACCATGGCATCGCCCCTCCCAAGCCCTAGGCGCCCCTCACTGCACCGCCTGGACGGTCACACGTCGCCGTTCCGTTCCTCGCTGCCACTAGTCGAGGAGGACGCGTCGGCGTTCCACTCCTCACTGCGGCGCGTCGAGGTGGATGCGTCAGCGTTCCCAATCTCGCCAGCATGCGCGTTGGAGGATGCGTCGGCTCCCCGCTACGAGGAGAATGCCGCGCCGCCCGCCGAGCCCCCCAGCCTTGAGGAGCTTTGGAAAGAAATGGATGTCGACATGTGGGAGGCTTTGCCGCCGGCAGAGCACACCAAAATAGAGGCGGAGAAGAAGGCCGAGGAAGAGAAGCGCGCCGCGGGGCAAGCTGCCTGGCAGGTCTATGTCGTGCCGGAGAGAGTCAGGCAATTGGCTCTTTGGCAGAAGGCTCGTGCAAGATGAGGGAGTCCTAGATTAGGGGGTATCCGGACAGCCGGACTATATACTTTGTCCAGACTATTGGAGCATGAAGATACAAGACTCAAGACTTCGTGTCCGGATGGGACTCTCCTTTGCGTGGAAGACAAGCTTGGTGATCCGGATATTATATTTCCTTCTTTGTAACCGACTCCATGTAAACCCTAGCCCCCTCCGGTGTCTATATAAACCAGAGGGTTTAGTCCTTAGGGACAGAATCATAATCATCATAGGCTAGCTTCTAGGGTTTAGCCTCTACGATCTCGTGGTAGATCAACTCTTGTACTACTCATATCATCAATATCAATCAAGCAGGAAGTAGGGTTTTACCTCCATCGAGAGGGCCCGAACCTGGGTAAACATTGTGTCCCTTGCCTCCTGTTACCATCAGCCTTATACGCACAGATCGGGACCCCCTACTCGAGATCTGCCGGTTTTGACACCGACATTGGTGCTTTCATTGAGAGTTCCTCTGTGTCGTCGCTGCAAGGCTTGATGGCTCCTCCAATCATCAACAACAACATGGTCCAGGGTGAGATTTTTCTCCCTGGATAGATCTTCGTGTTCGGCGGCTTCACACTGCGGGCCAATTCGCTTGGCCATCTGGAGCAGATCGACAGCTACGCCCCTGGCCACCAGATCAGGTTCGAAAACCTGAACTACACGGCCGAAATCCGCAGAGACTTGATCTTCAATGGATTCGGGCCTGCGCCAGGAACGCCGAACAGTCACGATGAGCACGGCTTAGACCTGCTGTCGGAGAATGCTCGGGTTATCGCCCCTGCAGGAACCCCAGACCTAAATCCGGAGCAAATTGCATCGCCCGAGGACGGGTGGATGGACCCCGCCCCGGAGGGCGCACACTCACCGGCGATAGAGCCGAACACAGGCCTCACCCCCAAGGACACCTGTGACACTGGACCTCCGGACTCGTATCCAGTTGTAGGTTCCAGTCCGCGCACTCCCAAGCCCACCGAATCTGGTTGGGCTCCGGTAATGGAGTTCACTGCTGCGGATATCTTCCAATACTCGCCCTTTGGCGACGTGCTGAACTCGTTAAAGTCTCTCTCTTTGTCAGGAGACTCTTGGCCGAACTATGTCTGGCTCGAGTGGGAAGCAGGCGACGAAGGAATTCGTTGCCCACCCACCACCCACTTCATTGCCACGGTCGATGATTTAACCGATGTGCTTGACTTTGATTCCGAAGACATTGACGGTGTGGACGACGATGCAGGAGAAGAACAGGAACCACCGCCCACGGGGCGGTGGACAGCCACCTCTTCATATGATATATACATGGTGGACACTCCGAAAGAAACCAATGGCGATGAGGCAATCAAGGATAACCTATCAAGGAAGAAGGCAAAGTACGAACGTCATCAGCGCCGCCTCAAGCCCCGCCACAGCAATACCAGCACAGCAGTCGAAAACAATCCATACGGTGCCAAAGATATATACAATCCCGACCAGCCTGCCTTCGAGCAGGTCGGACAGGCGTCGGACGGATACTTCGAAAGGGATAACTACATGCCCCCCTCTGAAGACGAGGTGAGCCTCGGTAACGACGAATTCAGGGTGCCTGAAGATCACGTGGAGCAAGTTCGCTTTAAGCGATGGCTCATGGCCACGGCGAAAAGCCTGCAAAAGAAACAACGGCAGCTCAAAGCCGACCAAGAATTGCTAACAGACAGATGGACCAGGGTCCTGGCCACCGAGGAATACGGACTCGATCGTCCCACCAAAAGTAAAATAAGGAACCTAAAGCCCACACCCAGGCGCCAATATACCATGGTCCGGGACAATCCGCAGGAAACGCGAGACAGCTTCCACAAATCTCGACGCAATCGTCATAAGTGTCAAGTAAAGGAAGTTGGTGCCGAATTCAGCGGCCCCCAGTCCGATCAGCGGAAAAAGAATAGCTCAAGCCCATTTGGCCCGAGCAGCATACTCGATCAACCATGTGAAATTCATGGTACTTCTAGAAGGACGGCCAAGCACACCAATAGAGAATGCCGGATCCGCAAAACAAAGCGGCCGGTCGTGCACTGGAAACAATGAAGGGAGATTTCCAACAACGAAAGACCAATCAAACATGGCGAAGTCAAAAGAAGATCCTCCACAGCACAAAAGTACGGCCGATCTTCCCGATCACATCGACCGTCCGGACAACATCAACCACAACAATTTAATTGCACAAACTATTGACCCAATAGTCTGGGGGCTCCATCTCACATAAGCCCCCGCGGGCATAAAACTATTAATAACATCTTCTAAAAGATGCCAGGTGCAAAGGCCAAGTTTTATTGGCCCACCACTCTAACGGTTGTCTTCGGATCACCAAACAAATACCACACCAAAGAATAAGTCTTCGGCACTGTCCCCTCATACAGTAATTACCACATGTTAACGGGACGAACCACGTTGGGTAGATTCAACGCGGTACAACATTAGGCCAGTCCCGTGTGACATAGTCACATCTATGGGCAAGGCCGAACCCCACCCTTAGAGTGGAAATCATACCGCTACCGGAATAGCGAGTCGTGCCTGTTTATCAAATTTTGAATCGGCAGCCAACTACCCGGACACCAACTGAGGAGTCCGGAACTATTTTACAGAATGACAACCTGGTTCAGCCGGGCTCCGATCAGGCACCCCCGGTTCAACCACAAGAGGACATGCAGCTGCCTTCAAGCATTTGCCTTTATAGATTAACTTTGGCACAGAACAAGACTGGCGACGTGGAATCGGCTCGGACACACAAGGGCAGGAACACACAAGTAAATCCCCCCAAAGAGGGCAGTCCAGATTCACTTCAGATCCGCACACAGCCTCCTCCAGTCAGGCCACGATAGGTTTCGCCAAAAACACCTCTTTTCATAATCATAAACCGTACTCATATGCATAGACATGTCATCCTACTACAGTGCGTAGATTTAAATAACACTTACCGACTGCCATTCTTCATTAACGCCATTTTTTGCCATAAACGGCACCCATACATCATATTATGCCCCACTATGCCAGGGGCTTCATAATACTCATAATACGGTAACAAAGTCCATCCACCTTTCCGGTCGCTCGGCACCCCGAACTTATAGCATTATGTGCATCAACTCCGAATCATGTCTTGGGTCATTAGTTGGGTTTTCCTGACTCCCATGTTTTGGTACCTTACGTTCCACTCTATCGGCTAAGGTAGCGCTCGGAGAACTACTATGATTGTGTGCCGGTTCTTCCGGACGAGCACCTCAGTAGAGAAAGCCAAAAACTGACTGTCATGATACGGCGAGAGCTGGTCAGCTGTTCGAGAGGTTGTAAAATCCTTAAAGATTTATTCCGGATAATGCCATTATAAATGCAAAGTGCGACAGATCGGTCTCCCGATCAGGCATCGATAGAGCCCCTAGTACGGTCTTCCGAATACCAGGGGCTGCGCCCACCATACTCGAATTCCTATGGCTAAGTGAGAGTAATGAAGCCCTATAGTCTGATTGCCTGGTTCGTGGTGAGGAACACCTCCTTAAAAGGACCCAAAAATGGGATAAAGAGTGTACAGGTATGGCCCGAACACCCCCGTACTTTTTACATGGGGGCAGAAGCCGACAACTGGCCAACTCTCAGGTTTTATATACACTAAACGGCCGCACAGGAAGAACAAACGTTCACATAAACAGGGAATGAATAATTAAAGTGTCATTTTCCCGCATTACCATGGCATGACTGCCTTCAGGTAAATATAGTGTATTTGGTACACTTATCCGCCACAAGGCGGGCCCCTTTCAGGACACCCTCATAGTACAACTCGGGCTTGCGATGCTCCTTACCCTGCGGTGGCCCTTCAGTCATCAAATTCTCAGCATCAAGCTTCCCCCAGTGCACCTTCGCACGGGCAAACGCCATGCGCGCACCCTCTATGCAAACTGAGCCACCCAAAAGATTGGAACCAGACGTGGTTATACTGTCAGGACACTTCTCCGGCTGACGAGAAGCCTCTGCCCGGTTTTCGTGCCCTGCGCCTTGAGTCCAACCATCAGCTGGCGGATAAACTGACCGCTATTGAACGTCTGCCTCTTAATCCCACCATCAAGAAGATCAAAGCTCTTCTGGGAAACGGTTAAAATGGCATCGATCTGGTCCGAGTCTGGGTCACTTGGCGAATACTTCCATTAAGCCGCCGCTCCGGCTTAATGTGTACTTACACAGGCGAAAAGGACGATCCAATGCGTCATAGTCCTGACGACTTACCAGATGATGTGGTAGATGCTACAACCCAGTCACTGCTGAAGGAGGGCACTGTAACTAGCAATGCCTTCGGATTACTTCCCTTCTGCAAGAAGAACCCGGCCCCTGCAGTGAGTTACCAATCTTAATAAATACTTTTTAACATGTTATACCTTCTTTGTACTTATAATTCCTTATCTTTTTCCACAGGCCGGTGATAATTTCTGGAAGGTCAAGTATGACCACGAGGCTACCAAACAAGCCAGGGCAGCCAAGAAAACCAAAAGGAAGGCCGCCAAGACGGGCACCTCAAAGAAGAAGAAACCCAGCACCTCTGACTTATTCAAATTGGATGATAGTTCTTCGGATGATGAAGAGGTAATCCTTTAACTTTCTTAACTCCCTTGTCGTTATTTTACTAACATTCTATCCTTTCAGGAGGATACAGGGAACACTCAAGCAGTTGAAGAAGAGGTAACTATAATCTCCTCCGACTCAGAGCCTTTGCCAAAACAAAAAATCCGAAGGGTGACCCGGAAAGTAAGATTTTCACATCCTCTAGCTTATCAAGATCCTCAATTTCTTTTGAAACAACAACAGCTCGAGAACCGGAGGTAGACTTGGGCCAATCAAGACGCAGAACTCTCCTCCGGCTTACCCGATGTAACTAGGAAGCGTCGGACCGAGGTTATCTCTGATTTACGTTCTGTTTTACCTTTGGCGGGTTTGATTCGCCAACCTCTCAATTCATCTGACTCCAATTATCAGGATACCTCTCCTTCTTCCGACGAGTCTATGCAATCAAACATGCCGGCTTTCAAAACGGCTCCCGGGTAATATAACCTTTCTTACTTTAAGTTTTACCGTACTTATGCTTTAATACTCATCCTTCCACCTTTATTGACAGACTGCAAGTGAAGCCCAGCAAGGGGGCAAGGAAAAATAAGCCGTCCCAAGACCCGGTTGTCACTGAACCAGCGCTTGACTTGTCCGCTCCTGACAGCTCCACCCATCAACCACCGCCTGAACCGGCTTCTGATATTCCGGTGCCAACCTCTGATCCGCCTGCCGAGGATGTTATCCACAACTCTGATAACCCGGAAGCTCCTAGCCCGGCCAAGATGACTGACGCGGAAGTTGAATTTCTGAAAAGTCAATTTGTTGAACCGGGCCGGCCTACTGTTCTTGCCCAATGCACTGCCAAGGAAGAATTTGCCCAACGTCGAAAAGCCAAACAGGACATCACTGACTATATGCACTTAAGCATTAGTGATATAGTCTCGGGCTATTTGAACCAAGTGCATAATAGTCGTGACCTGGAAATTGACATGGTGAAACAAATACAACACAAATCTGAGGTATAACTTATGCTATTTTCCTGAATCTTACTTACTGTACCAGCCCCCAAGTCTATTGCTTATGAATGAATATGCTGTAGACTTAGAAATCTACTTACTGTTGGTTTGTCCGGCTTAAAAAAATATATTTAACCCGGTTGTAGCATGCTAATTTTAATTTGCAATACACATTAGCCCCCAAGTGTCAAGTATCTTTACTTGTAAAGTGCTTGAGACTTGATATGTCTGACTCGACAGGGTAGGTAAAAAATTCTTTAAGCATACATTAGCCCCCAAGTGCCAAGTATCTTTACTTGTAAAATGTTTGGGACTTGAATGTTATCTTACCATGATTCTTACCATAACCTGGTACCAATACAGGCCACCATAAGTCAATTTGAATCGGAGCTTGCTGACCTGAAGAGCCAGCTGAAAATTCAAGAGCTTGAAACTCAGAAAGCCAACTCCAAGTTTGAATTCAGCGTCTCTGAACAAGAGAAGTTGAAGCAAAATTTTGAGTCAGAGAAGAAAATCTGGCTGATGAGAAGACTTCACTGGTGACTCGGGCCGAGACAGCAGAAACAGCTCTTGCAGAGGCAACAACTGAGTTATCGGACTTGAAACGGCAGATATCCCAAATGGTCTCAGCCATCTTCGGTAAGTTACTGTGCAAAACCTCAAGCATTGTAATCTTCCAATGACTATTGTAATAGTTATCTCCGGCTTATTGTTATGCTTGTGAACATACAGGCCCCAGGAGTACCAACCTCAAGCAAAACATGCTGATCAAGCTTAAGGCGGTTTACACCTTAGTGGAACAGCTGTACTCCAGGTCACAACGTGCCTTGGCCGTTGTAGCCTTATCAAATACTACTCCCCACCTCCTACAAGATGTGCTGAAGCATCTCGCAGTGCTGCCTCAACGAATTCAAGGTTTAAGGCGGGCGTCTTCAAGAGTCGGAGCAGTGGCCGCATTAAGCCGGGCCAAGGCATGGATGCCAGAGCTTGACTTGGCTGATCTCTCTCTTGGATATCCAAGCCTGAAGGAGGACGGTACTGCATTTGATGATCAAGATTTCACCGCCTGTGTCAAAGTCGTACGTCCCTTGGCTACCCTTATTGGGAATGATACTGATCTTACTAAGTATTCGCCGGGCTATGATAGCGAGAACCGGAGAATTCCAAACATTCCATATGACCAAGTCAGCCAGATTCCTCCAACACGTAAGCATACCTTTGCCCCTGAAGTGGACCCGGCCGGTTTAATAGATGATGAGGCTGAGTTTGAAGCCTTGAGTGGCATTGACTGGGCCTCGTCCTGTTGGGGAACGTAGTAATTTCAAAAAATTTCTACGCACACGCAAGATCATGGTGATGGCATAGCAACGAGAGGGGAGAATATTGTCCATGTACCCTCGTAGACCGTAAGCGGAAGCGTTATGACAACACGGTTGATGTAGTCGTACATCTTCACAATCCGACCGATCCAAGTACCGAACGTACGGCACCTCCGAGTTCAGCACACGTTCAGCTCGATGACAATCCCCGGGCTCCGATCCAGCAAAGTGTCGGGGATGAGTTCTGTCAGCACGACGGCGTGGTGACGATGATGATGTTCTACCGGCGCAGGGCTTCGCCTAAACTCCGCGACGATATGACCGAGGTGGAATATGGTGGAGAGGGGCACCTCACACGGCTAAGGAACGATCCGTAGATCAACTTGTGTGTTATGGGGTGCCCCCTGCCCCCATATATAAAGGAGGGAGGGGGGAGGTGCGGCCGGCCAAGGAGGGCGCGCCAAGGAGGAGTCCTACTCCCACCGGGAGTAGGATTCCCCCCCTTCCAAGTAGTAGGAGTAGGAGTCAAGGAAAGGGGGAAGAGAAGAGAAGGAAGGAGGGGGCGCAGCCCCTCCCCCTAGTCCAATTCGGACTAGGCCTTGGGGGGCGCCCAACCTCTCCTCTCTCTTTCCCCTAAAGCCCAATAAGGCCCATATACTCCCCGGCGAATTCCCATAACTCTCCGGTACTCCGAAAAATACCCGAATCAATCAGAACCTTTCCGAACTCCGAATATAGTCGTCCAATATATCGATCTTTACTTCTCGACCATTTCGAGACTCCTTGTCATGTCCCCGATCTCATTCAGGACTCCGAACTCCTTCGGTACATTAAAACTCATAAACTCATGATATAACTGTCATCGAAACCTTAAGCGTGCGGACCCTACGGGTTCGAGAACTATGTAGACATGACCTAGAACTATTCTCGGTCAATAACCAATAGCGGAACCTGGATGCTCATATTGGCTCCTACATATTCTACGAAGATCTTTATCGGTCAAACCGCGTAACAACATACGTTGTTCCCTTTGTCATCGGTATGTTACTTGCCCGAGATTCGATCGTCGGTATCCAATTACCTAGTTCAATCTCGTTACCGGCAAGTCTCTTTACTCATTACATAATGCATCATTCCGTAACTAACTCATTAGCTACATTGCTTGCAAGGCTTATAGTGATGTGCATTACCGAGAGGGCCCAGAGATACCTCTCCGACAATCGGAGTGACAAAACCTAATCTCGAAATACGCCAACCCAACATGTACCTTCGGAGACCCCTGTAGTACTCCTTTATAATCACCCAATTACGTTGTGACGTTTGGTAGTACCCAAAGTGTTCCTCCGGTAAACGGGAGTTGCATAATCTCATAGTTACATGAACATGTATAAGTCATGAAGAAAGCAATAGCAATATACTAAACGATCAAGTGCTAGGCTAACAGAATGGGTCATGTCAATCACATCATTCTCCTAATGATGTGATCTCATTAATCAAATGACAACACATGTCTATGGTTAGGAAACATAACCATCTTTGATTAATGAGCTAGTCAAGTAGAGGCATACTAGTGACGTTATGTTTGTCTATGTATTCACACATGTATTATGTTTCCGGTTAATACAATTCTAGCATGAATAATAAACATTTATTATGAAATAAGGAAATAAATAATAACTTTATTATTGCCTCTAGGGCATATTTCCTTCAGTCTCCCACTTGCACTAGAGTCAATAATCTAGTTCACATCGCCATGTGATTTAACACCAATATTCATATCTGTAAATGATTAACGCCCATAGTTCACATCGTCATGTGACCAACACCCAAAGGGTTTACTGGAGTCAATAATCTAGTTCACATCGCTATGTGATTAACACCCAAAGAGTACTAAGGTGTGATCATATTTTGCTCGTGAGAGAAGCTTAGTCAACGGGTCTGTCACATTCAAAGCCATATGTATTTTGCAAATATTCTATGTCCACAATGCTCTGCACGGAGCTACTCTAGCTAATTGCTCCCACTTTCAATATGTATCCAGATTGAGACTTAGAGTCATCTGGATTGGTGTAAAAGCTTGCATCGTTGTAACGTTTTACGACGTGCTCTTTTATCACCTCCATAATCGAGAAACATGTCCTTAGTCCTCACTAAGGATATTCTTGACTGCTATCCAGTGATCTACTCTTAGATCAAAATTGTATTCCTTTGTCAAACTCAGAGAAAGGTATACACTAGGTTTGGTTCATAGCATAGCATACTTTATAGAACCTATGACTGAGGCATAGGGAATGACTTTTCATTCTCTTTCTATTTTCTGCCATGGTCGGGTCTTGAGTCTTACTCAACTTCACACCTTTGCATCACAGGCAAGAACTCCTTCTTTGACTGTTCCATTTTGAACTATTTCAAAAATTTATCAAGGTATGTACTCATTGAAAATCTTATCAAGCGTCTTGATCTATCTATATAGATCTTGATGCTCAATGTGTAAGCAGCTTCACCGAGGTCTTTCATTGAAAAACTTTTATTCAAGTATCCATTTATGCTATCCAGAAATTCTATATCATTTCCGATCAACAATATGTCATCTACATATAGTATCAGAAATGCTACAGAGCTCCCACTCACTTTCTTGTATATACAAGCTTCACCGTAAGTCTGTATAATACTATATGCTTTGATCAACTTATCAAAGCGTATATTCCAACTCTGAGATGCTTGCACCAGTCCATAGATGGATCGCTGGAGCTTGCACATTTTGTTAGCACTTTTAGGATTGACAAAACCTTTTGGTTGTATCATATACAACTCTTCTTTAATAAATTCATTAAGGAATGTAGTTTTGACATCCATTTGCCAAATTTCATAAAATTTGGCAATTGCTAACATGATTCAGACAGACTCTTAAGCATCGATACGAGTGAGAAAATCTCATTGTATTCAACACCTTGAACTTTGTCAAAAAAACCTTTTTCGACAAGTCTAGCTTTGTAGATAGTAACACTACTATCAGCGTCCCTCTTCCTCTTGAAGATCCACTTATTTTCTATGGCTTGCCGATCATCGGGCAAGTCCACCAAAGTCCACACTTTGTTCGCATACATGGATCCCATCTCAGATTTCATGGCCTCAAGCCATTTTGCGGAATTTGGGCTCATCATCGCTTCCTCATAGTTCATAGGTTCGCCATGGTCAAGTAACATGACTTTCAGAATAAGATTACCGTACTACTCTGGTGCGGATCTTACTCTGGTAGACCTACGAGGTTCGGTAGTAACTTGATCTGAAGTTTCATGATCATTATCATTAGCTTCCTCACTAATTGGTGTATGAATCACTAGAACTGATCTCTGTGATAAACTACTTTCCAATTCGGGAGAAGGTACAATTACCTTATCAAGTTCTACTTTCCTCCCACTCACTTCTTTCGAGAGAAACTCCTTCTCTAGAAAGGATCCATTTTTAGCAACTAATATCTTGCCTTCGGGTCTGTGATAGAAGGTGTACCCAACAGTTTCCTTTGGGTATTCTATGAAGACGCACTTCTCCGATTTGGGTTTGAGCTTATCAGGATGAAACTTTTTCACATAAGCATCGTAGCCCCAAACTTTAAGAAACAACAACTTGGGTTTCTTGCTAAACCACACTTCATATAGTGTTGTCTCAACGGATTTAGATGGTGCCCTTTTAACGTGAATGCAGCTGTCTCTAATGCATAACCCCAAAACGATAATGGTAAATCAATAAGAGACATCATAGATCACACCATATCCAATAAAGTGTGGTTACGACATTCGGACACACCATAACGTTGTGGTGTTCCAGGTGGCGTGAGCTGTGAAACTATTCCACTTTGTTTTAATTGAAGACCAAACTCGTAACTCAAATATTCGTCTCCGTGATCAGATCGCAAAAACCTTTATTTTCTTGTTATGATGATTTTTCCACTTCACTCTGAAATTCTTTGAACCTTTCAACTATTTCAGACTTATGTTTCATCAAGTAGATATACCCATATCTGCTCAAATCATCTTGTGAAGGTCAGAAAATAATGATACTTGCCACGAGCATCAACACTCATTGGATCGCATACATTGGTATGTATTATTTCCAATAAGTCAGTAGCTTGTTCCATTGTTCTGGAGAACGGAGTTTTAGTCATCTTGCCCAAAAGGCACGGTTCGCAAGCATCAAATGATTCATAACCAAGTGCTTCCGAAAATCCATCTTTATGGAGTTTCTTCATGCGCTTTACACCTGATATGACCCAAACGACAGTGCCACAAATAAGCTGCACTATCATTATTAACTTTGCATCTTTTGGCATCAATATTATGAATATGTGTATCACTACGATCGAGATCCAACATACTATTTTCATTGGGTGTATAACCATCGAAGGTCTTATTCATGTAAACAGAATAACAATTATTCTTTAACTTCAAATGAATAACTGTATCACAATAAATATGATCAAATCATATTCATGCTCAACGCAAACGCCAAATAACAGTTATTTAGTTTTAACACTAATCTCGAAAATATAGGGAGTGTGTGATGATGATCATATCAATCTTGGAACTATTTCCAACACTCATCGTCACTTCCCCTCAACTAGTCTCTGTTTATTATGTAATCCTGTTTCGAGTTACTAATCTTAGCAACCGAACAAGTATCGAATACTCAGGGGCTACTATAAACACTAGTAAGGCACACATCAAACACCTGTATATCAAATATACCCTTGTTCACTTTGCCATCCTTCTTATCTACCAAATATTCAGGGCATTTCCGCTTCCAATGACCATTTCCTTTGCAGTGTAAGCATCTCAGTTTCAGGCTTTGGTCCAGCTTTGAGCTTCTTCGCGAGAGTGACAACTTGCTTGTCATTCTACTTGAAGTTCCCTTTCTTTCCCTTTGCCCTTTTCTTGAAACTAGTGATCTTGTCAACCATCAACACTTGATGCTCTTTCTTGATTTCTACCTTCGTCGATTTCAACATCACGAAGAGCTTGGGAATCATTTTCGTCATCCCTTGCCTACTATAGTTCATCACAAAGTTCTACTAACTTAGTGATGGTGACTACAGAATTCTGTCAATCACTCTCTTATCTGGAAGATTAACTCCCACTTGATTCAAGCGATTGAAGTACCCAGACAATCTGAGCACATGCTCACTAGTTGATTTAGCTATAGAACTTGTTGGAGACTTTATATCTCTCAACTCGGGTATTTACTTGAAATATTAACTTCAATTCCTGGAACATCTCATATGGTCCATGATGTTCAAAACGTCTTTGAAGTCCTGATTCTAAGCCGTTAAGCATGGTGCACTAAACTATCAAGTAGTCATCATATTGAGCTAGCCAAACGTACATAACGTCTGCGTCTGCTCCTGCAATAGGTCTGTCACCTAGCGGTGCATTAAGGACATAATTCTTCTGTGCAGCAATGAGGATAAACCTCAGATCATGGATCTAATCCGCGTCATTGCTACTAACATTTTTCAACACAATTTTCTCTAGGAACATATCAAAATAAACATATGAAAACAACAACGCGAGCTATTGATCTACAACATAATTTCCAAAATACTACCAGGACTAAGTTCATGATAAATTTAAGTTCGATTAATCATATTACTTAAGAACTCCCACTTAGATAGACATCCCTCTAATCCTCTAAGTGATCACGTGATCCAAATCAACTAAACCATGTCCGATCATCACGTGAGATGGAGTAGTTTTCAATGGTGAACATCACTATGTTGATCATATCTACTATATGATTCACGCTCGACCTTTCGGTCTCCGTGTTTCGAGGCCATATCTGTATATGCTAGGCTCGTCAAGTTTAACCTGAGTATTCCGCGTGTGCAACTGTTTTGCACCCGTTGTATTTGAACGTAGAGCCTATCACACCCGATCATCACGTGGTGTCTCAGCACGAAGAACTTTCGCAATGGTGCATACTCAGGGAGAACACTTCTTGATAATTAGTGAGAGATCATCTTAAAATGCTACCATCAATCAAAGCAAGATAAGATGCATAAAGGATAAACATCACATGAAATCAATATAAGTGATATGATATGGCCATCATCATCTTGTGCTTGTGATCTCCATCTCCGAAGCACCATCGTGATCATCATCGTCACCGGCGTGACACCTTGATCTCCATCGTAGCATCGTTGTCGTTACACCATCTATTGCTTCTACGACTATCGCTACCGCTTAGTGATAAAGTAAAGCAATTACAGGGTGTTTGCATTTCATACAATAAAGCGACAACCATATGGCTCCTGCCTGTTGCCGATAACTTCGGTTACAAAACATGATCATCTCATACAATAAAATATAGCATCACGTCTTGACCATATCACATCACAACATGCCCTGCCAAAACAAGTTAGACGTCCTCTACTTTGTTGTTGCAAATTTTACGTGCCTGCTACGGGCTTAGCAAGAACCATTCTTACCTACGCATCAAAACCAAAACGATAGTTCGTCAAGTTAGTGCTGTTTTAACCTTCGCAAGGACCGGGCGTAGCCACACTCGATTCAGCTAAAGTGAGAGAGACAGACACCAGCCAGTCACCTTTAAGCACGAGTGCTCGTAACGGTGAAACCAGTCTCGCGTAAGCGTATGCGTAATGTCGGTCCAGGCCGCTTCATCTCACAATACCGCCGAACCAAAGTATGACATGCTGGTAAGCAGTATGACTTGTATCGCCCACAACTCACTTGTGTTCTACTCGTGCATATGACATCTATGCATAAAACTTGGCTCTGATACCACTGTTGGGGAACGTAGTAATTTCAAAAATTTCCTACGCACACGCAAGATCATGGTGATGGCATAGCAACGAGAGGGGAGAATATTGTCCACGTACCCTTGTAGACCGTAAGCGGAAGCGTTATGACAACGCGGTTGATGTAGTCGTACGTCTTCACGATTCGACCGATCCAAGTACCGAACGTACGGCACCTCTGAGTTCAGCACACGTTCAGCTCGATGACGATCCCCGGGCTCTGATCCAGCAAAGCGTCGGGGATGAGTTCCGTCAGCACGACGGCGTGGTGACGATGATGATGTTCTACCGGCGCAGGGGTTTGCCTAAACTCCGCGACGATATGACCGAGGTGGAATATGGTGGAGGGGGGCACCGCACATGCTAAGGAACGATCCGTAGATCAACTTGTGTGTTATGGGGTGCCCCCCTGCCCCCGTATATAAAGGAGGGAGGGGGGAGGTGCGGCCGGCCAAGGAGGGCGCGCCAAGGAGGAGTCCTACTCCCACCGGGAGTAGGATTCCCCCCCTTCCAAGTAGTAGGAGTAGGAGTCAAGGAAAGGGGGAAGAGAAGAGAAGGAAGGAGGGGGCGCAGCCCCTCCCCCTAGTCCAATTCGGACTAGGCCTTGGGGGGCGCCCAACCTCTCCTCTTTCTTTCCCCTAAAGCCCAATAAGGCCCATATACTCCCCGGCGAATTCCCGTAACTCTCCGGTACTCCGAAAAATACCCGAATCACTCGGAACCTTTCCGAACTCCGAATATAGTCGTCCAATATATCGATCTTTACGTCTCAACCATTTCGAGACTCCTCGTCATGTCCCCAATCCCATCCGGGACTCCAAACTCCTTCGGTACATCAAAACTCATAAACTCATAATATAACAGTCGTCGAAACCTTAAGCGTGCGGACACTACGGGTTCGAGAACTATGTAGACATGACCTAGAACTATTCTCGGTCAATAACCAATAGTGGAACCTGGATGCTCATATTGGCTCCTACATATTCTACGAAGATCTTTATCGGTCACACCGCATAACAACATATGTTGTTCCCTTTGTCATCGGTATGTTACTTGCCCGAGATTCGATCGTCGGTATCCAATTACCTAGTTCAATCTCGTTACCGGCAAGTCTCTTTACTTGTTACATAATGCATCATTCCGTAACTAACTCATTAGCTACATTGCTTGCAAGGCTTATAGTGATGTGCATTACCGAGAGGGCCCAGAGATACCTCTCCGACAATCGGAGTGACAAAACCTAATCTCGAAATACGCCAACCCAACATGTACCTTCGGAGACACCTGTAGTACTCCTTTATAATCACCCAGTTACGTTGTGACGTTTGGTAGTACCCAAAGTGTTCCTCCAGTAAACGGGAGCTGCATAATCTCATAGTTACAGGAACATGTATAAGTCATGAAGAAAGCAATAGCAATATACTAAACAATCAAGTGCTAGGCTAACGGAATGGGTCATGTCAATCACATCATTCTCCTAATGATGTGATCCCATTAATCAAATGACAACACATGTCTATGGTTAGGAAACATAACCATCTTTGATTAATGAGCTAGTCAAGTAGAGGCATACTAGTGACGTTATGTTTGTCTATGTATTCACACATGTATTATGTTTCCGGTTAATACAATTCTAGCATGAATAATAAACATTTATTATGAAATAAGGAAATAAATAATAACTTTATTATTGCCTCTAGGGCATATTTCCTTCACGTCCACCTTCCAGGACAAAGCAACCGACGGAGAGGCGGAGAAGGATAACCTGGAGTCTTCAAGCCCGCCGAAGGAATGAACCGCCAGGCGTTTTATAACTTTGCCAAAACAATGCTTCACTTATTCAGACTCGGGGAGTCTTGTAATAGGATAGAAAAAACCTCTTAATGTTTGTCATGCCCTCGGGCATGTTTATGGTGCTTATTACTTTCGTAAGCCGCCATCACTATATTTTTCTGGCTCACGTTGACCGTTTATTTCCTTGATGTTTAACTTGCTTTGCCTTATCCTGCACATAAAACAAGCAAAATTTTCTTGGCGGTTTATCGCGCCAGGGGTTTATATAGAGTATTGATAACCCGGAACATAATCCAAAGACATCATATACAGGCCGGTTTATGATTATTTATTAAATATAATCACAATAGCATACCTGCGATCCCTTTGATAATCTTCTCGGCTCATATGATGCTTTACCGGGCACTTAAGAACCTGGGGTAATCAATATTAAACTGGAAGAATCAAGAACCATCTCATAATGCTTGCAAGAAGGTTTCAAGATAGTTAAAGTAATTATATTTATAACGGATAATAGGCAATGTTCACAGGCTCCAGATTCGAATACAATCAGAAAACCGTCCCAAAGGGGTTAAGCTAAGATTCGGATACGATCATATAGCCCCTAGTGGCTTTGGCGATGCCGATCAAGTGGGTATCGACAGCTATGTTCTTTTTGGTTTGAATATGACCTATGTTTGAACAGGAAGCCCCCAAGTGAACATAAAATTTGTTTAATGACGCTGATTCGAATACGATCCACGTCAGACCCAAAGGGGTTAAGCTATGATTCAAATATGATCAAGAAGCCCTTAAGTGGGTTTGGCAGTATGCCGATCAAGTGGGTATCGACAGCTATGTTCTCTTTGGTTCAAATACGACCTATGTTTAAACAGGAGGCCCCCAAGTGACCATGGCTAGATTCAGATATGATCATAAGCCAGTCCAAAGAGAAAGCCGGATTCGGATGTGATCCGCTCCCTGTTGGTTGTCTCCACTACCTGATAAAGAAGACACATAGATTTTTGAGGGTAAAAAGGACGGAGGCCCTGCTTTATTTCTTTATATAATATATACATTGTAAAAAAATATATACATCTTGAAAGCCGGTGGCTTAAGTATAATAAGGCCTGGAGATGAGCAATATTCCACGGCCGGCGGGTCTCCTCCTCCGACTTACGTGAGTCTTTGTGCTCTCGAACATCGATGAGGTAGTATGACCCATTGTGCAGATTCTTGCTGACCACAAAGGGCCCTTCCCAAGGCGGGGATAGCTTGTGCATATCAGACTGATCCTGGATGAGCCGGAGCACCAAGTCGCCTTCCTGAAAGATTCTGCTCCTAACCCGGCGGCTGTGATAGCGGTGCAGGTCTTGTTGATAAATCGCCGAGCGGGCTATTGCCAAGTCTCACTCCTCATCTAATAAGTCAAGTGCATTTTGACGAGCTTCTTCATTGTCAGCCTCAACGTAAGCCGCCACACGGGGTGAATCATGCCGGATGTCACTTGGCAGGACCGCCTCTGCACCATACACCATAAAGAAAGGCGTGTAGCCTGTAGATCTGTTAGGCGTAGTGTTGATGCTCCATAACACAGAAGGTAACTCCTCCACCCAACAACCCGGAGTCCGCTGTAAGGGGACTAAGAGCCGGGGCTTGATACCTTTCAGGATCTCTTGATTAGCTCTTTCTACTTGACCATTGGATTGAGGATGAGCAACAGCCGAAACATCAAGCCGGATATGTTCTCGTTGACAGAACTCTTCCATGGTACCCTTGGAGAGATTAGTGCCATTATCAGTTATGATGCTATGTGGGAAACCAAAACGAAAGATCACCTTTTTCATGAATTGAACCACCGTGGCTGCATCACACTTACTGACCGGCTCTGCCTCAACCCACTTTGTAAAATTATCCACTGCCACCAGGAGATGTGTCTTTTTATCCTTAGACCTCTTGAAAGGCCCAACCATGTCAAGCCCCCAGACTGCAAACGGCCAAGTGATTGGGATCATCCTCAATTCTTGAGCCGGCACATGAGCTCGTCGTGAGAACTTTTGACAACCGTCACATTTGCTGACCAGATGTTCCGCATCAGCATGAGCCGTCAGCCAGTAGAAACCATGACGGAAAGCTTTTGCTACCAGAGATTTTAACCCAGCACGATGGCCACAATCCCCTTCATGGATCTGACATAGTATTTCTTGGCCTTCCGTAGGGGACACACAGTGTTGAAACGCCCCAGTGACACTTAGGTGATGTAACTCGCCGTTAACAATCGTCATAGATTTGGAGCGCCTGACGATTTGTCTTGCCAAGGTGTCATCCTCAGGTAACTCACCCGGGTCATATAAGCCAAATAGGGCACTGTCCAATCCGGGATAACATGAAGAGCCGCCACCAGCTGTGCCTCCAGGTCTGGCACCGCTAGCTCTTCCTCGGTAGGCACCTTGACAGAAGGGTTATGCAAAATATCGAGAAAGGTGTTAGGCGGTACCGGTTTACGTTGAGATCCCAACCGGCTTAAAGCATCAGCCGCCTCATTCTTCCTTCGATCAATGTGCTCCACTTGATAACCCTTGAAGTAACCAGCCACGACATCTACTTCACGATGATAAGCCGCCATAAGGGGATCCTTAGAATCCCACTTGCCTAACACCTATTGAGCCACGAGATTTGAGTCGCCCAAGAACCTTACCCGGCTCAATTTCATCTCTTTAGCCATCCGGAGACCATGGAGTAAGGCCTCGTACTCAGCTACATTGTTAGTACACGGAAACATAAGCCGGAGTACATAACAAAATTTGTCACCTCGAGGGGAAGTTAAAACAACTCCCGCCCCCGAGCCTTCCAGCTGCCTGGACCCGTCAAAATGAATAGTCCAATATGTGTTATCCGGCTTCTCCTCAGGCGCATGTAACTCTTTCCAATCATTGATAAAATCCACCAAGGCCTGAGACTTAATAGCAGTACGTGGCATGTACTTTAAATCATGAGGCCCAAGCTCGATGGCCCACTTGGCGACTCGTCATGTGGCCTCCCAATTTTGGATGATATCTCCCAAAGGGGAAAAACTTACCACAATTATAGGATGACTTTGAAAGTATTGCTTCAACTTCTGGTTGACCATAAACACTCCGTAAACGAGTTTCTGCCAATGTGGATACCTTTGTTTAGACTCAATGAGCACCTCACTGATGTAATAAACTGGCCGTTGAACCGGATGCTCCTTGCCAGCTTCCTTACGCTCCACCACGATGGCAACGCTGACGGCTCGTGAATTAGCAGCCCCGTATAACAGCAATGGCTCTTTATCAATTGGAGCCGCAAGAACCGGCGGTTCAGACAATTGTCTCTTCAAGTCTTCAAAGGCAGCATCAGCGGCCTCACTCCAGACAAAAGTGTCTGTTTTCTTCATCATCTGATACAGTGGTAGGGCCTTCTCACCTAACTGACTTATGAACCGGCTTAAAGCGTCAACACGACCTGCCAATCGCTGAACATCATTGATGAACGCCGGTTTAGCCAGAGAGGTAATTGCCTTGATCATCTCCGGATTAGCTTCAATGCCTCTGTTTGATACCAGAAAACCCAAAAGCTTGCCTGCAGGTACACCAAATACACACTTGGCCAGGTTAAGCATCATTTTATAAACCCGAAGATTATCAAAGGTCTCTTTCAAATCGGATATTAAGGTTTCCTTTTCTCTGGACTTCACCATGATGTCATCTACATAAGCATGAACATTACGCCCGATTTGATCGTGTAGACAATTCTGCACACATCGCTGATAAGTTGCCTGAGCACTCTTGAGTCCAAACGGCATAGATACATAACAGATGGCCCCAAACGGAGTGATGAAAGCCGTCTTCTCCTGGTCCTTAACTGCCATTTTAATCTGATGATAACCAGAGTAAGCATCCAAAAAACTCAAACGATCACAACCCGCCGTAGCATCAATGATTTGATCAATACGGGGGAGAGCAAAGGGATCAGCCGGACAAGCCTTGTTTAAATCCGTGTAATCCACACACATCCGCCAAGTTCCGTTCTTCTTGAGGACAAGCACTGGGTTAGCCAACCACTCCGGGTGAAAAACTTCAATAATAAACCCGGCCGCTAAGAGCCGGGCGATTTCCTCTCCAATAGCTTTCCGTCTCTCTTCATTAAAACGCCGAAGAAACTGCCTGATCGGCTTATACTTCGGATCAATATTGAGAGTGTGCTCAGCGAGTTCCCTCGGTACACCCGGCTTGTCAGAAAGTTTCCATGCAAAGATGTCCCGGTTCTCAAGGATGAACTCGATGAGCGCGCTTTCCTATTTGGGATCCAAATTGCTGCTGATGCTGAACTGCTTAGAAGGGTCACCCAGGGTAAAGTCAACAAGCTTTGTCTCGGCAGCCGATTTAAACATCAACGCCGGGTCGTGCTCTGTAGTTGGTTTCTTCAGGGAGGTCATATCCGCTGGGTCAACTTTATCTTGATAAAATTTGAGCTCTTCCGCCGCACAGGCCGACTCAGCATAAGCCGCGTCGCCTTCTTCACACTCCAACGCCACCTTCCAATTTCCATACACAGTGATGGTGCCCTTGTGACCCGGCATCTTGAGCTGCAAATAAACATAACACGGCCGGGCCATGAACTTAGCATAAGACGGCCGCCCAAACAGAGCATGATATGGGCTCCTGATTTTGACCACCTCAAACGTCAACTTCTCAGCTCTGGAGTCATGTTCGTCTCCGAAGGCCACCTCCAGCTCAATCTTGCCAACTGGGTAAGCCGACTTACCAGGGACCACTCCATGGAAAACAGTGTTGGACGTCCTCAGATTTTTATCAGTTAACCCCATGCGTCGAAAGGTCTCATAATAGAGGATATTTATGCTACTACCCCCGTCCATGAGGACCTTAGTGAATTCATATCCACCAACCTGAGGTGCTACCACCAAGGCCAACTAACTCAGATTATCGACCCGTGGAGGGTGATCTTCTCTGCTCCATACAATGGGCTGTTCTGACCACCTCAAATAACGGGGAACTGCCGGCTCGACAGAATTCACGGCCCTCTTATGAACCTTCTGGTCACGTTTGCATAAGCTAGTGGTAAACACGTGGTACTGCCCACCATTCAACTGCTTCGGGTTGCTTTGATAACCCGACTGCTGCTCTCCTTGACCAGACTGCTGTTGATTATAGCCTCCTTGACGTCCCTGAAAGCCGGAACCTGAGCCGCCACCCGGGCCATGAAAACCGCCAGCCCCTAAACCGCCACCAGACCCATTATGGCCATCATAGGTGTTGGAATTCTTAAATGCCTTCATGATCGCGCAATCTTTCCACAGGTGTGTGGCGGGCCGCTCCCTGGTGCCGTGTCTCGGGCAGGGCTCATTGAGTAGTTGTTCAAGAGATGGGCCTGACCCGCCGGATCGAGGCGGTTTACCCTTACATCTCTGATTGTTACCTTGCGCATTGGTGTTGGCCACAAACTCCGGGTTACCGTCCGCCTTACGCTTATTGCCTCCTTGATTCATCGGGTTATGCTGCTGACCCTTTCCATTGCCGTTCTTCTTTCCCTTCCCGGCCTTTTCCTCATCAGATGCAGGCTCCTTGGTACTATCAGAATTGGCATATTTGACTAAAGCCGCCATCAGCGTACCCATATCATTGCAATCACGCTTAAGGCGCCCCAGTTTCTGCCTTAGTGGCTCAAAACGGCAATTCTTCTCCAACATGAGGACTGCAGAACCGGCATCCATCTTGTCAGATGAATGTATTATCTCCTTGACCCGGCGTACCCAATGAGTCATAGACTCACCTTCCTCCTGTTTACAATTTTTCAAGTCCACAATTGACATAGACTGCTTACAGGTGTCTTGGAAATTATGGATGAAACAGGCTTTCAGTTCTGCCCATGAACCAATGGAATTGGGCGGCAAACACTTCAACCAAGACCGAGTTGTTCCATCTAACATCATGGTGAAGTACTTAGCCATCACCGCATCGCTGACTTCTAATAACTCCATAGCCATCTCGTAACTTTCGATCCAAGCACCGGGCTGTAAATCGACCGTGTAATTCGGCACCTTTCGAGGTCCCTTGAAGTCCTTGGGCAACCGCACATTACGCAAAGCCGGTACCAGGCAAGGAACACCACTGGTTCTAGTGGCTACTCCCGCCTCAACGGAAGTCGTTGGATACTCTGGAAAATCTTGATGTGCCGTCTGTTGAGCCGCTAGCTGAGCCGCCCGCTCGTTCTCCTGACGTATTCGGTCTTACACTGGATTATAGCCACCGGTGAAAGTGCAACTATATCTAGGTGGTTTTGGTAATTCATAACAACATATAGCTCATTGAGCTAATGCTATTCCAAGACTATTATTTCAGGAAAGCTCAATGAATGGCATGGCATGGATGATGAAAGTGGATCCCTCAAAACACTAATGACAAAGGATTGGCTCAAGCTCAAAAGCTCAAGACTCTTCATTTTACATTTTAGTGATCCAAGATCACATTGAGTCTATAGGAAAAGACAATACTATCAAGGAGGGATGAGGTGTTGCTTGATGAGCCTCTTGCTTCATGTGCTTAGTGATATGCTCCAAAACCCTCAGCTACTTTCTCACATCCACACATATGACCTAAACCTAAAGCCAAAATCGGTCACACCAATTCTTTCTATCCGGCGCCACCGAGTTCAAATGTCATAGCCACTGCCACAAACCCTAGGCAAATCGGTCTTACCGATAGGGATCTCGGTATCACCGAGATGGGATTGTAATCTCTCTGTCCCTTTGTAACGTTTCGGTCTAACCGAAGTGAGCGATCGGTCCCACCGAGATTGCAATGTAAACTCTCTGTTTCCCTTTTGTAACATTTCGGTCTCACCGAAAAGAGCAAATCGGTCCCACCGAGTTTACCTGACCAACTCTCTGGAAATCTTATTACCAAAATCGGTCTCACCAAGTTTGTGTAATCGGTCTTACCGAGATTACATTATGCCCTAACCCTAACCGAATCGGTCCTACCGAGTTGCATGTCAGTCCCGCCGAAAATCCTAACGGTCACTAGGTTTACTAAATTGGTCCGACCGAGTTCATTGAATCGGTCCCATTGAGTTTGGTAAATTGTGTGTAACGGTTAGATTTTGTGTGGAGGCTATATATACCCCTCCACCTCCTCTTCATTCGTTAAGAGAGCCATCAGAACAAACCTACACTTCCAACTTACCATTTCTGAGAGAGAACCACCTACTCATGTGTTGAGGCCAAGATATTCCATCCCTACCATATGAATCTTGATCTCTAGCCTTCCCCAAGTTGCTTTCCACTCAAATCTTCTTTCCACCAGATCCAAATCCTATGAGAGAGAGTTGAGTGTTGGGCAGACTATCATTTGAAGCACAAGAGCAAGGAGTTCATCATCAACGCACCATTTGTTACTTCTTGGAGAGTGGTGTCTCTTAGATTGGATAGGTGTCACTTGGGAGCCTTCGACAAGATTGTGGAGTTGAACCAAGGAGTTTGTAAGGGCAAGGAGATCGCCTACTTCATGAAGATCTACCGCTAGTGAGGCAAGTCCTTCGTGGGCGACGGCCATGGTGGGATAGACAAGGTTCCTTCTTCGTGGACCCTTCGTGGGTGGAGCCCTCCGTGGACTTGCGCAACCGTTACCCTTCGTGGGTTGAAGTCTCCATCAACGTGGATGTACGATAGCACCACCTATCGGAACCACGACAAAAACATCCATGTCTCCAATTGCGTTTGAATCCTCCAAACCCTTCCCTTTACATTCTTGCAAGTTGCATGCTTTAATTTCCGCTGCTCATATACTCTTTGCATGCTTGCTTGAATTGGTTGATGATTGCTTGACTTGTCCTAAGATAGCTAAAATCTGTCAAACTCTAAAATTGGGAAAAGGTTAAGTTTTTAATTGGTCAAGTAGTCTAATCACCCCCCCCTCTAGAGATACTTCAAGGTCCTACAAGTGGTATCAGAGCTTTGGTCTCCATTTTCTTTGATTTCCATAGCTTTTGGTGGTCATAGCCTTGGTTTCACAACCTAGGAGAGTATGGCGTCTAGCGAGGGAAATTATCACTATAGAGGTCCCTACTTTGATGGTACTAATTTTGCTAGTTGGAAGCATAAGATGAAAATGCATATTCTCGGACATAACCCCGTCGTTTGGGCAATTATTTGTATTGGCTTGCAAGGTGAATTCTTTGATGGGAGAGAACCGAACCGTGAAGCTAATGCAGAAGAATTGAAGATGCTGCAATACAACACTCAAGCTTGTGATATCATCTTCAACGGATTGTGCCCCAAAGAATTCAACAAAATCAGCCGTCTTGAGAATGCAAAGGAAATTTGGGATACTTTGATTGATATGCATGAAGGTACCGACTCCGTCAAGGAATCCAAGTTGGATGTGCTCCAAAGTCAGCTTGACAAGTTCAAAATGAAGGATGGTGAAGGTGTCACTGAAATGTACTCTAGGCTTGCTCTTATCACAAATGAGATTGCCGGCTTAGGGAGTGAAGAGATGACCGACAAATTCATCATCAAGAAGATCCTAAGAGCATTGGATGGAAAGTATGATACCGTGTGCACATTGATCCAAATGATGCCAAACTACAAAGATCTCAAGCCAACGGAAGTCATTGGGAGAATTGTTGCTCATGAGATGTCACTCAAGGATAAGGAGGAACTTCACAACAAGTCAAGTGGTGCTTACAAAGCCTCAAGTGAAGCCCCCACATCATCAAGTGAGAAACAAACCTTCAATGAAGAATTGAGCTTAATGGTGAAGAACTTCAACAAATTCTACAAGAGTAGAAGCAAAGAAAGAAGCTCCAAGTCAAGGTCTTACAATGACAAAAGATCTTCTAGTCGAGAGCGCAATTGCTACAATTGTGGGAGACCCGGACACTATTCCAATGAGTGTACGGCACCCTACAAAAGAAGAGAATATTATCCAAAAAGAAGAAGCAAAAGAGAAGAATCACCACCGAGAGAGAGGAGGAGTAGAGATGATCGTTATGAACGAAGACCCTCACGGAGAAGCAAGGATTCGAAAAGGGAAAGGAAGGACAAGTCATCAAGGAGCTACACAAAACGAAGACATCAAGCTCATGTTGGTGAATGGGTATCCGGCTCCGACTCCGACAATCACTCCAAGAGAAGCTATCACGCCGACTCTGAATATACTCAAGATGAAGGTGTTGCCGGTCTAGCACTTGTGTCGACCAACTCCTACGACATATTTGATTCACCAAATGAAGGAATTGGAATATGCTTCATGGCCAAAGGTCCAAAGGTAACACATCCTGAGTATGTTGATTTCGATAGTGATGAAGATGACTTGCTTGTGGATGATGATTTACTTGTTGACAACTCTAGTGATGAATACTATGATGAAACATCAATTAATCATGCTAATCAAGATAAAATGAATGACAATGATAAGGAGAAGATTGAGCTTCTAACTAAAGAACTAAACACTCTTAAGTTAGCTCATGAAACTATCTTCGAAGATCATCGAGAACTTTTAAGGGCTCATGAGAAGTTATGCTTTGAAAAGCTCAATCTTGAGCAAGAGCATGAGTTCTTAAAGGCAATCAATGATGATCTCCGTAAGAAAAGTTCTTCTTACATTTCCAAGCGTTTACTCTTATCTACTTACATGCCTCAAGTCAAGTCTAGTAACAAGTACAAGAAAGATCCTTCCTCTAGTAGTAACAATAACAATGTCAAATCAAATATTGTTGCTTCTAGTACTTCTCTTGATTCCACTAATGATTCTCTTAGCCAAGTTACACTTGAGCAAGAAAATAGCTTATTGAAGGGAATTATAGAGAAAGGTGTTTACAAGAGCCTTGCCGGGAGTAAGCAATTCGAGGAAATTGTACGCAAGCAAGGAGGGCACCGGAAGAATCAATGTGTTGGTTTTGAACGAAAGTTCAATGCCAATGGAGTTGAGTGGGAAGAAGATCAATACCCCAAGACGAAGTTTGTTCCTCAACAAGAGAAGTAAGATCCTACTTCCTTCAAAGGAACACAAAGATGATCTTCCACCACAATACCACAAGAACAAAGGCAAGGACAAGCTTCAAGAAGAGATTGATGCATTTTAAGAAGCACCTAAGGCCTCGTTCAAGTGGATTCCCAAGACTACGTCAAGTTCTACTTCATCAAGTACAACTACAACTCCAAGGATTCCCATCAAGATGATGTGGATCCCGAAGAAGAAGAACTAGAGAGTTCTTGAGGGTGACTCCGCCAACATTCTTCACTCATATCATTATGGCAAGAACAAGTGCAATCAACTTCCACATCTTGCACTAGTTAAGGAGTCACAAACCCTCATGTTGGTAAGGCAAGGGACAAGGTAACCTAATGATTTCATGGACATCATCTTGTGTATGCGTCACTCTATGTCTATGGATATTCTAGTTTGTTCCTTGTGGGACTAACCCATGTAGGTAAGTTGAAAGTGCAACTCACTCCAAAGGATTGCTCCAAATGATCTACACCAACATTGAGCATCCACATCTTCAACACCTACATGAAGTCATCATCGACAAAACCCAAGGTTAGTTCATCCCTCTAAAAGGGGATCTCACATCTAGGGGGAGCTTAACTCTAAGAATTGAGTCAAAGCAACTCTAATGGTGTGAACACATCAATGCATTATGTAAAAGTGGTAACCCCACTTGAGCTTAAACGATGAGTATGACCCATGATCAAATGTTTTCATTTGACTCCCAAGTCAATATACTCATATATAGATGACCTAGTCATCGCCAATTGGTTGATAGATGCTAGAATTGGTTGTGCATGTTTTGCCACATATTTCATTTGCCATCTTATTGTGTGAGCATGTTGGTGCATATTTTACTCATTCAAGGACATCCACTTGTTGTTTTGATTGATTGGCTTCTTTTTCTTTGTGCCAAGTGGATGGACAAGAATGCCTAAGAACCTTCTCTAGCTATCTATGCTTTTCTCATCTCAAACTCTATTCATGCTACATCACAAAATTTGATCAAGTCAGATTCGAACCACTCTGTGTGAGGAGCACTCGGAGTCCCCGATTCGTCATAGACTTAAACTTCCAAAACTTCTTTGTGATTCTCGGTCTGACCGATTCCTCCATTTCGGTCCTACCGAGATCACTAAGTCGATCTAGGTTTTCAATCTCGGTGCAACCGATTTGAACTTTTCGGTCACACCGAGTTGCTATAACTGTACACAGTTATGCATCTCGGTGCAACCGAGTTGTTCCACTCGGTCACACAGACAGGGTCAGGCTATATATAGTCACGGGCAAAAATTTGGAAATTTCCCCGAACCCCTTCGCCCGCGCAATAGCTCGCTCTGCCTCCAGGGTCTTCGGATCGTCTCCTCGTCACCAGCTGCCTCCTGTCGCTGGTCTCCTCCGCCGTTAACGGATTTCACCCCCGCTATTGCCACCGTAGCGAGTTCATCGCCAAGCTAGGGTATGGACTCGATCACTGTGCTATCCTCGTCCGATTCCTAGCACATTGTGTTCTTAATGAGTCTTGCCACGATTGAAACACTCCTATCCAATCAATGCAATCCATAGATTAGATGAGATTTGAAATTTTAGGGTTAGGTTTCCGCCGAAACCATCTCGGACCCACCGAGTTGAAAAACTTGGTCCCACCAATTTGGCTAATGCCATTGCACTAGTAACTCTCGGTCTGACCGAGAATTGCTAATCGGTGAGACCGATTTTAGGACTTTGTGAAACCCTAGCAGTCTCGGTGCCACCGAACTGTGACTCGGTCCAACCGAGTTCATCAGTTTAGGTTCCAAAACTGCTTCAGTATCACCGAGTTTGAAAATCGGTTGATCTGAAATGCTTTCTGTGGAAAACTAAAACTGAATTTTTGAATCACTCTTTTGCAAAAATCTCTGCATTTTGTGATGCTCATCCACTCTATCTCATCTATAACTCTTCACAGGGTCAGCAGTCAGTGTTTGCAGCATGTCAGACCAAAGTGACAGCCAGAATAGGTCAGAAGAGCAGATTCACATGAGTGAGGGCACTAGTCCCTCAAGTTCTTCAGATGATGGCAGCAGAAGCACTCCAAGCAATCTGCCTAAAGCTGCCGCCAGGCAAAGGAAGAAGACAACCTCAGATTCTGAGGATTATAGAGCAGAAGAAGATGAGGCTATCTCCAAGAAGGTAGTGCTCAAAAAGGAGTATGCCTCGGCATAGAACACTAAACCTGGACTCAATAGGAAAGTTCCTGCCAAGAGGACACATATGCTGAAGGTCAGAGGATCTACTCAAGTGCTTGAAAAGTCTGAACCCAAAGAGGCACCTGCAAAGAGAGTCACAACTTCCAAACCCAAGAAAGTTCCCACTGGAGAAACTATGAAGTTTACCATTGAATCAGAAGATGAAGCTGCTCAGGATAAGAAGAAGAAGAGAGCCAGAACCACTATTGCCCAGGTTCTTGGAAAACCCTCAATGAGGAGAGACTCTGAGGAGGAAGAAGAGGTTGCTGCACCAGCACCCAAGGCACAAAAGCTTATGGGTAATGCTATTAGATCAGGGGCTGCAACATCAAAGCCCAAGGAAGCACCCAAAGCTGCCCCCAAGGCCAAGCCTGCACCAAAGAGGAATACCAGGAGTATTCCAGCTACTGAGAAGAACAAGGCCCCAGTGCCTGATGTTGCTGATGAGGAAGATGAAGAAGGACAAGTTCTGAGGAAGCTCAAGCCCAAGATACCAGACCACAATGATGCCCATCCTGTGGCTGAGGACATGAACATCAGAAGAGACTCAGGGTTGAGGCTATGGAGGATGACAGATCCATATGCCACAAGGATAAGAACTGTTGTTGATTACAGGTTCCATACAAAGGAACAGCAGGACTTCTATGAGACAATCTTGTTGGACAAGAAGCCCATAGTGTGTGATATGAGGTGGGTCGACTGGACCTACATGAAAGACAATGAAGAACACTATCCTGGAGTGCAAGACAGTTTTGTTGCTTGTGGAGTTGCAGATTTTGTTGGGCAAAAGCTCACCAACTAGAATGATGAACTTATTATGCAATTCTACTCCACAGCACACTTCTATCCAGATGGGAGGATAGTTTGGATGTCTGAAGGTACAAGGTACCAGTCAACTGTTGAGGAATGGGCAAAACTGATCAATGCCCCAAAGGAGAGTGAAGATGACTTGGATGACTATGCCAAGAAGAAGATGGACCTCAATTCCATGGCACACATGTACAAGGAGATCCCAGACAAAGCTGTCGAGACACATAAGTTTTTAAATCAGTCCACTTTCTTCTGTCAGGGCTGCCAACTATCAACTGGATCCTAAGGCACACTCTGTTGCCTAAGTCTGGTGACCACAACATGATTAGAGGGCATGCAATCAACATGTTGCATTTGTTTGATGTGCCACAGAAATTCAAGGTCATGAGCCTTATGGTAGAGACCATTAAGAGGACTACAGCAGACCAGAAGAGGAGTTGTGGATATGCCCCTCAGATTCAGGAGTTGATTAACTCAAAGATGGGCACAGGAAAATATCTATTGGATAAGGAACATTTTCCTCTCTATCCAGATTTTGAGGACAATCAGGTTGTCATGAATGAGAATGAACCATCATCAGTACAAGCTCAAGAGAAGAAGGAGAAGGCAAGTAAAGAGAAGGATGCCAAGATGCCAACTCAAGAGGAGGCATCTGAGTATTTCTTGAAGAACAAGCAGGAGCATCTTGGTTACTTGATAGCATCAACTCTGAGGATTGAGAAGGGATTGGTCACCCTCACTCGAAATCAGGAGAGCTTGGAAAGAATCATGGAACTAAAATTCCATGATCTAGATGTCAAAGTAACTGAGATTCAGTCAGCTGTAGAGCAGCTACAGGATGACATGCAAGAGAGGCAGGGCAAGACTACCACTAATGTATTTGCCAGAGTGCCTAGAGCTCAGAGGTCAACTGCTGTGCCTGTGATAGACACCAGAGCCAAATCATTTGCACTAGCTACTGCTCCTACAGCTCCAGTGCAACCAGCTCCAGCATCAATTCCTCCAGCTCCATCTACTTCAACTGAAGCCTTCGTTCTTGGAGTTATCCGGACACCACCACCTGAAGATCAAGCCTGAGAGACGATCTAGCACTATGCATTTTCTATGAACTTTTTGGTAACTTGTTGCCAAAGGGGGAGAAAAATTTATAGATCATAGGCTTCGAGAGAGAGAGTGTTGCTTTTATTCTCTCTTGCTTTGGTGGTTAAACTTTGTTTGCTTTTGATTGCTTGAGACACTATGCTGTTTTGTGAGACATTGATGATCATGTGTTTGATCATAAGCTACACTTATGCATTTTTTTAATGATATTATCTTATCCTATCCATATGTGATCATTCACTTTGCTTGGTGATGAGTGCATGTATTCAATCTTTATCATTTTGAGTGCTCCACCAAGATGTATGTGACATGGAAGAGTAACCCATGAGCCTAATTCCTTGTGCATTTGCAGTCCAAAGCAAATCTTAAACTATGCACAAATTTAGGGGGAGCTCTTTCTTATCACATACTTCTCAAAGTGACGACGTTTTACAATCTTATTATCATTTGTCGAAGCTTTGATCTATATGTTGTCATCAATTACCAAAAAGGGGGAGATTGAAAGTGCAACTATCCCTAGGTGGTTTTGGTAATTCATAACAACATATAGCTCATTGAGCTAATGCTATTCCAAGACTATTTCAGAAAGCTCAATGAATGGCATGGCATGGATGATGAAAGTGGATCCCTCAAAACACTAATGACAAAGGATTGGCTCAAGCTCAAAAGCTCAAGACTCTTCATTTTACATTTTAGTGATCCAAGATCACATTGAGTCTATAGGAAAGGCCAATACTATCAAGGAGGGATGAGGTGTTGCTTGATGAGCCTCTTGCTTCATGTGCTTAGTGATATGCTCCAAAACCCTCAGCTACTTTCTCACATCCACACATATGACCTAAACCTAAAGCCAAAATCGGTCACACCGATTCTTTCTATCCGGTGCCACCAAGTTCAAATGTCATAGCCACTGCCACAAACCCTAGGCAAATCGGTCTTACCGATAGGGATCTCGGTCTCACCGAGATGGGATTGTAATCTCTCTGTTTCCCTTCGTAACGTTTTGGTCTAACCGAAGTGAGCGATCGGTCCCATCGAGATTGCAATGTAAACTCTCTGTTTCCCTTTTGTAACATTTTGGTCTCACCGAAAAGAGCAAATCGGTCCCACCGAGTTTACCTGACCAACTCTCTGGAAAGCTTATTACCAAAATCGGTCTCACCGAGTTTGTGTAATCGGTCTTCTCGAGATTATGTTATGCCCTAAACCTAACCGAATCGGTCCTACCGAGTTGCATGTCAGTCCCACCGAAAATCCTAACGGTCACTAGGTTTACTAAATCGGTCTGACCGAGTTCGTTGAATCGGTCCCATCGAGTTTGGTAAATTGTGTGTAACGGTTAGATTTTGTGTGGAGGCTATATATACCCCTCCACCTCCTCTTCATTCGTTGAGAGAGCCATCAGAACAAACCTACACTTCCAACTTACCATTTTTGAGAGAGAACCACCTACTCATGTGTTGAGGCCAAGATATTCCATTCCTACCATATGAATCTTGATCTCTAGCCTTCCCCAAGTTGCTTTCCACTCAAATCTTCTTTCCACCAGATCCAAATCCTATGAGAGAGAGTTGAGTGTTGGGGAGACTATCATTTGAAGCACAAGAGCAAGGAGTTCATCATCAACGCACCATTTGTTACTTCTTGGAGAGTGGTGTCTCCTTGATTGGCTAGGTGTCACTTGGGAGCCTTCGACAAGATTGTGGAGTTGAACCAAGGAGTTTGTAAGGGCAAGGAGATCGCCTACTTCGTGAAGATCTACCGCTAGTGAGGCAAGTCCTTCGTGGGCTACGGCCATGGTGGGATATAAAAGGTTGCTTCTTCGTGGACCCTTCGTGGGTGGAGCCCTCCATGGACGCGCGCGACCGTTACCCTTCATGGGTTGAAGTCTCCATCAACGTGGATGTATGATAGCACCACCTATTGGAACCACGACAAAAACATCCGTGTCTCCAATTGCGTTTGAATCCTCCAAACCCTTCCCTTTACATTCTTGCAAGTTGCATGCTTTAATTTCTGCTGCTCATATACTCTTTGCATGCTTGATTGAATTGGTGGATGATTGCTTGACTTGTCCTAAGATAGCTAAAATCTGTCAAACTCTAAAATTGGGAAAAGGTTAAGTTTTCAATTGGTCAAGTAGTCTAATCACCCCCCCTCTAGACATACTTCAAGGTCCTATAACCGGGCTGGTTACGGCGTTGGGCGTTGTTTGACAAAGCTTCAGACTCCATGTGCCTGCTGTAACTCGGGCTCCGGTTCTGGCGAGGCGGCGCTAACCAAGGCGGGGGAGTTGAATGAATTCTGTCCCGGCTATAAGAATAGGTCTCTTGCTGAGCTAAGGCCGACTGGAGAAGTTCTCTGACCCTCCGGGTCTCCACTGCCGCCGGGTCATCACCGTCCATAGGAAGAGCTGCCAAACGTGTTGAGGCTGCGATTAAGTTCTCCATGGGGTTGGAAAAGTGACCCGGTGGAATCGGCACATAACGCGGCGGTGCCATGCTCACGTGAGGTGGTGCCATCTCTCGAGGCTGAGCCGGCCCTCCTGTTCCGGCTGTCATAAGCTGATTAGCCTCTGGCGGGTTACTTGGACCGGCTCCGGGTGTAGCAAAAAGAACCCGAGGGTCGTAATTCGGGGGTAAACTGGACTTGGTTTTCTGATGTCTCCTCCTCATCACCTCATTGGATGCGTTTAAGCTCATTGTGAGCTGGTAAGCTTCCGACTGCAGCCGTTGTGCCCGGGCATCTAGAGTCGTCCGCTCTGTAGCTAATCTAGTGTCCTCAGCTGCCAAGGCCTCCTTGGCCTGAGCTATTTCCTCACGCACCCGTGCCACCTCCGCGTCATGCTCATCTTTATCTGCAGGAATAACCGTTGCGGTTAACAGGGTCGTAAGCTTGTCCATGAGGTCTATCAGCACTTGAGCCGGTGGGCGCACGGGGCCGCCTGCCCCGACTGCTCCTAACCCGGACGTTACTGCTGCAGCAGCTGTAGAGTTTGAGTCGGGCTGAGTCCCAGCCATAAAGACTCCTGCCCATCTTGGCGGCTCACAGGGGTCCGGAATACTGACGCCATCGGAACAGCCCCCGAGCACGCCGTCTTGCACTTGGTACAACGAATCTGTTGAGCCAGCGGACGAATCACCGTCTGAGAGGACGGTCGTCTCACCCCTATCTTCAGATCCTTCAGAAAGTTCCTCTCCGTGGATGCAGCCCACGAAGGCACGCTTCATAACAGGTTGAGTCCGGGTCTTCCTCGCACGCTGAGACGTCTCGACGAGGTCGGTGCAGTTGTCCGGCTCAATATGCAGTTGTCCGATCCGGCCGATGAAAACGTGGATTCCACCGAAGGGGACTCGGTATCCGTACTCAATTGAGCTGGCGTCGGGACCCCAGCCTTTGTCGTCGATGTAGATCTTGCCGCGACGACTCTTGGTCATCCGGCCCACTACATATCCCTTGAGCTCTTCGAAGTTGCCCTTCAAGAACTCAAATCCACCGTGCGCTGGCCCCATGGTGGGCGCCAACTGTCGTGGAATTGTCACATCAGATGTCCTTGTGAAAGGACTTAGTTGTGGAGCCATCGCAACTAGGAAGCTTGAAGAGGTTAAATCGGGACAAAGGACACGAGAGGTTTTATACTAGTTCGGCCCCTTACGGTGAAGGTAAGGCCTACGTCTAGTTGGGTTTGGTATGATATTTCGATGACCAGGGAGCAAAATACGCTATGCCCGGCTCTCGATGAGTTGTTTCTTGCCCTAAGCCGCCAGCAGGTCGTCCCCTTATATACACGGGTTGACGCCCTGTGGCTTACAGAGTCCCGGCCGGCTTATAACAGTGTCCAGCTCGGTGACTAGTTCAATCTACCTTATGATACAAGTCATGCCATTACGGCGGTTTACTACAACGGGCCTTAAGTCGCCTACGGGCCTTAAGCCCTTTATTGAACCGCCATCTTCATGCTTGGTCTTGGGCTTCTCTTTGGTGAATCCTCTTTGCGTAACCCGGCCCCTCCTGGGCGGCTTACACAAATAGTTATATCCCCAACAGAGGCTGAGGAAGAGGCGTTGTGTCGGCGCGCTGGGAAACGGCCGCGCACCAGGGCACTCGTGGCACGCCGCAAGCGCTCCTGCGAGCGCTGTGGCTTTTAGTAGGAGTATAATTTAGTTTTGTAAGGTGATCTCATTAGTTTTGGGACGCAAATGATAAATCCCGAATGTTTGGGAATTATTAGTGTCCTTAATTAAGTATGTAAGAGGGAAAGTTTGGAAACCTTGTCTATCTATACGCATTTTGTAAGTAGGTGCATATAGCACAAACTTTAGTACTATATACTATCGGACTACACGTCTCTCTCTATATATGCTTGCAGACTATGCTACTCCCTCCGCCCAGGTGAATAAGTCATCTTTGGTTGTGCACCATGACCAAGAAGGAGGGGAGACTTTATACACCTAGACGGAGGGAGTACTACTATTACTTATGTACGGGCAAATGGACGTTTTAACATTACGATGCGGTTTTTGTAAAAGTAGAAAAACAACACTAGTCAAGCTTGTGAAACGATTCAATGCAAAAAAATGCAAAAATGCTCGTTTGATTGTTTACTTTTAGCTTCCTTCTCTGTGGTTAATTCTCTATCGTACTTTGTACGGAGTATCTCACTGGTCGGAAAGGCATGCAAATTCCCAAACCGCCTCCTACACCCTGTATCGAATTTTTTGCCTAACAAGTTGTGTCGTGCAATTGGATTTCCAACTCGAGTACTAGTACCACTAGTAGGAGTACCAGGGGCCAGTTCGTTTAGGCTTCTAGATTAGTAGTAATCCCATTACTACTAGCTCCGTCCTGGTTTATTGGTCCCCATTGTAATCTATGTCAAAGTTTGATCATAAATTTAACTAATGAAATGTTTGTGATTTCACATGCACTAACATTTTATCAGTTAAATCTTTGGTCAAAATTTACCACAAATTACAATGGTGACGAATAAACCAGGACGGAGGTACTCCCTCCATTTTTGTATACAAGGCCACTATAAAAAATACATGTTGCATCTATATTAATGATGTTTCCTCGTACTAGTAACCCATGGCTTAATTACTAGCATGCATGTAGTGGATGATAATGACAAACTCATCTACTTCCTCTCTCATGGCCACTCAATTTCTTCTAATGTGCATGCACCCTATTAATTAACCCGGTAAACAAGAAAATAAATTGACTTGTAAAGCACACATTGATTTTTATCTTGGTACCTGTAATTTGAGTTTGTGGCCTTGTATATAAAAATGAAGGGAGTACTAGTAGTAGTTTAGAAGCCCAAATAAATGAGTGAGGCGCCTTAATATTACTCTCCACTATGACTAGTCTTATGGGAAAAGCTGGGGAAGAGACGGCTTATTTTTTAAGCTGCCAAAAGAACTGGCCCTAGGAGTAGTAGCTAGGGATACTAGGAGTAGTAGCTAGGGATCGAGTGTGCGAGATGAACCGGAGAAAGTAAATGCAGAGAGATGAAATGCAAAAAAGACGGAGGGATGTGATGGTTGCTTGTCTGTTTATTTTACCAGGCCACTTATTACTGGCAGTGGTTGGGTTTTGTGATATGACGGCTTTACTGCCGCGCCACAAGCGGGGTGAGACTCCCATGCAACGCTGCCCTCTACACTTGTACTACATTGGTTGTGGTTTATTAGTCCCCCATTGAATTTGATTGAAGATTTAACTGACAAAATGTTAGTGCATGTCAACAAAAACTATATCGTTGGATTCGTATTTGAACATAGTTTTCAATGATATAATTTTAGGTGACATGCATCAGCATTTATCATACTATATATAATGTTAGTTCAATTTTTGGTCGTACTAATCTATAGTAGTAAGGTGCCTGTGCGTTGCATGGAAGAGTGAAATGCACAGGGAGTTGTTTATTTTGACAAAGGATGTGGGGGTCATCTCATGTGTAACGGGTATCGATAGGTTTCTTCGGATATTATTTCATCTCTAGAGCTCACAAACATCCGGGTGAAATAGATAAAAAGGTATCTTTTGTAAACAAAAGCGTTCAACTGTTCAACCTCCATCCAAACTTGTGAAGAAATAACACTTATTGTGCTTTGCAAGAAATGATCTTTAAGAATTAGTTTTTGAGTATCAATTGTTATACATGTTGGCTACAGATGACATGGCACTTTCTTGTAGTCAACCGTTAGCTATACTATCAAGTATTAACCATGCCCTTATGCACCTAGATGGAGGGATTAAATCAGGATGACTTGGAAGGGGCAGAGGAGATGTAAGCAATGGTTCATAGTAAGTATTTCACTAGTACTGTAGTAAAAGTTCATACATGGAAGATTCTAGACTAAACCATAAATGGATACACTTTTATTCATGCGCGGTACTCCAATAGAGCAAGACATGCATGGAAGTCTCCACATGCTTAAACAGCGAATTACATTGAGCGAAGACTAATGATCAACATTTAACTTGATAATGCGTATGTTCAGGTGAACCTCCTTGGAGTCCCCGTGCACCGCGTTGGTGGGTAAATAAGACCATGGGTTTTCCATGTCCACAACGGCAGGAAGGTCCCAGCTCGGCAAAGTCCAAGTCAGTTTGATGTAGCCAGTGTCGCCGCCCACGTGACTCGGAGGGGTAGTAACAGTGAGCACGCACCCGTACATCGGCCTCCTATCAGTGTTAGAGATGGGGCGGCGGCCTGCGCGGGCCTCGCCGGTGCCCATGATCATGAGGAAGACACTGCCGTCCTCCTTCGAGACTAGCAGGTGGCGGTGATCCTCCAGCGACTCCGGCATGGTGAACGGGTAGCACATCTCGTACTTGATGTTCTCCGCCAAGGGCCAGTAGTGACCGTTGCACGCATCCGTGAGGTGATGCACCATGTCCGTCGGCGATCCCCAAAACGGCATCGGGCACTCATAGCAGTAGACAAAGGGATCCTTGGAGGCATCGACCAGGCCGTCCATGAAATGGGAGTGGCTGTAGGGGATGTTGCGCCAGTTGAATATATGAGCAAGTTACTACGAGATTTAATCCGAATAAGCACAAAATAAATCATGACGGCTATAACAGAGATGAAACTAATCATGTGGACTAGCATAGTAGTAGGATACAGAGTAGAAACATGAATTCTACCACGATTTCGAACAGGAAGGACAGAAACACATACGGTGCAACGGGAGCAGCACTGTTGGCGTTGAGGTTGTCGCCCATGTCGTTGAGGAAGAGGTTGCCGAGGTCGGGGAAGAAGTCGTCGTCGGTGAAGTCGTAGCTGCCACTAGTCGCGAGAGTGCGCTCCCCAAATTTCAACAGTGCCCACCGAATGGAGCGCAGGAGAGAGTGGTGTAGGGGACATTGCGGCCGCCGAATGGAGCGTAGGAGTAGCACACGAAGCAGTAGATGGTGTCTACTAGTACTCCCTAGTCTCTACTCTTATAGAAAACCGAGTTGGTGATGATGGTGTGCCTGCCATCTTGTAGTATAGACCGTCCAATCTATATCTGACGGATAGAAAGCCAACTATGACAATATTACAAAAGATACCCGCACCTCTCTCCACATTTACAGATAAGGCCTTGCCTCGTTCATCCTTATCTCCCACAACCTCATGCTCCTCCCTAAGTCTCTATCTCTACTCTTATCTCTATCTCTACTACTCTTCTTTGTTTTTTATAACAAATTGAATAGTACTGCACCATCCACTGCACACCCGGCTGAACACGCCTTGTCGGGTGGTAGGTGCGACATATGCCAACGGATGGCTTATCATTGTGGGAGCCAATAAGACATCGCCGGTGCCTGGAAATGGGATAAGGCGAAGACATGCACGCCGGCGAATCTTACCCAGGTTCAGGGCTCTTCGTGGAGATAACACCCCTAGTCCTGCTCTGTGGGGTCTCCGCATGATCACTAGAGCAATCAAGTAGCTACAAGAGGCTCCTTGAGCTGTTTCGGCGAGAGGAGGAAGAAGGGGCAAAGCTAGCTCTCTTCTCCTCTCAAAGTGGTGTCTAAAACTATCAAAGTCCAACCCTTTGCATGGGTGCCCTGGGGGTTTATATAGGCCTACCCACCAGGGGTACAATGGTAATCCGGCTGGGCGCGGGCCCAGCCGTCAGTGTCTACGAGCGTTGGCTTCTCCGCCGACTGCTGGGGCCCGCCGACTGGTGGGTCCCGCCAGCTGCTGGCCTCCTGGTAGAAAGGTTGGCCCCACCACTTGTGGGTCTTGTCGGGGGCTGGTTACTATTGCCTCACCCTTGATGACGAGGGCTTTGTCGAGGTAAGTGTGGCTACAGTGCCGCCGCCTTGTGGGCGTTCACTGTAGCCTTACCTCGTCTTGTCTCCTTAATGGTGCATGTTCTTCGAGGGAGGGAACGAGCCGGCTACGCCCTCGGCCGACTAGAGGAAGCATGGCCGCCTTTGGGTGTCTCTCTGACCGAAGGGGCCCACCGCCCGCGGGCCCTACTGACAGCCTGCCGTGGGTGATGTCATGGTCAGCATGGTAACAGTGTCACGCCGGACGGGTCATGGCAGCCCCGTACGGCGTACTGTAGCCATGCATACTCCGGGATTCGGGGGCGGCGTGTTTCACTGTTGCCACGCCCCGTTCCATCGCCATTACATTGGTGCAAACTTTGAGGGCCTGATTCGGGCCGCCTATTGGGGCCCGTGGAGTCGGTCATGTTGTGGCCGGCTTCTTAGAGTCGGCCATGTGGTGGCCAGCTTTCTAGAGTCGGCCCTCCTGCGGCTTTCTCTAGGAGGATTCTTGGGCTGGGCCGCCTCCAGGTAGTCGGCCAATGGGGTAGCCGGCCGGGGGAAGGCGGCCCCGCGTCTTGGGTGCTCAAGGGCTCGATCAGCCTATTATTTTTTGAAGAGCCAGGGGGAGCCGGCTAGGCTACCCGTGGTCATTTACTCTGACAGTAGTCCCGGGAGCTGGTTGTGCTTCGTGGTTGAGAAGGGAACTAGAAGCTCAATCAGCTTCCTATCCCGAAGAGCCGGCAGCTAGGAGCCGGCTTCTCTTATGCTTGCTTTCTCGGCGAGGTCTCCTCAAATTCCGAAGGCGGGAACTAGCTGGCGTGCTAACCAGGCTGCGGGCTGACCGCCCGCCGCCCGCGCGCCACGCGGCACCCTTCGGCTGGAAGGGCCTGCCAGCCCACGCGCGCGACGGGACATCGCTGCAGCCTGGGGCTCGCCACTACCACGCCTCGGCCCAGGCGCGGATCCTTTGCGGCCCGAACTGGCCGCTCGCCTTCCAGCGGCGGTTTCCGCACGCCATTATGGCGCGATAATCGCGGGACGTGGGGGAGTGGGTGCAGTTAATCCCACGTCCCCCCATGCCTCGCCTCCTCGGCTTCGCCGCGCGAGGCTATAAGTAGGGGGAGGAGGGAGAGCAGCAGATGCTCGCACGCTCGCCCTCGCTCCTCCACTCTCTTCTTCTTCTCTCTCTCTCTCTCACCGTAGCGGCTCTTTGCCGCGCCACCGTTCCGCCATTCTTCTTAGCGCGCCGCAGCCTTGCCGCCACCGAGACGAGCGCTCTCCGCTGCCGCGCCCTCCGTCCTCATGGCTCCAACATGAGCAACTGGGACGGCTCCAATGTCCATGACGACCACATCGACTTCCTCCGCAAGACGCGGAGGCTACCGGGCAAGGACTATGTCTGGGTCCGGCTCGCGCCAGAGAGGGAGCTCTCGCCGGCGCCAGAGGAGGGCGAGCGGGTAATCTTCCGCTCACACTGCCTGCACGGCGTCGGCCTTCCCGCGAGCGGCTTCTTCCGCTCGTTTCTTGAATTCTACCATCTCCAGCCGCACCACCTCACTCCAAACACGGTGGTGCTGCTGTCGGCCTTCGTCACCCTGTGCGAAGGCTTCCTCAGTGTCCTCCCCACCCTCGAGTTGTGGGGAGAGTTCTTCCAATCCAAGCTCAGCACGGTCGTCGCGGGCGTGTCGGCTCCATGTGGTGCCTTCATTGCCATGCGGTGATCGACGGCCGACAACCCGTTCCCGACCATCGCGTTGATCCAATCGGTGAAGCTTTGGCAAAAATCTTACTTCTACATGAAGAACGTCGCCCCGCAGGGCGACTACGTCAACTTGTCGGCTTACATAGCCGGCCCGCCGGCTGGGAGGCAGCCCTCCTCGTCCTACCGGGCCAGGTCGCTGACGTCGGCTGGGGCCGGCGCCGTCGCCCGGCTCCGGGTCCTGGTCCACTCGGAGGGGCTAACCGGGCCCGACCTGATTGCCGCCTTCGTGGAGCGCCGGGTGCTCCCGCTCCAAGGCCGCCCTCATCTGATCTGTCAGATGAGCGGCCGCTTTGACCCAAGCCGGCTGAGCACCAAGGAGATGCCTCATGATGAGGTATCTTACATGGTGAACTACATCGCCAACTGCAAGCTCACTGAGGAGTGGCAGTATGGCAAGGCACCGTACTCTCGCGCCGATCCACCGCCCATGGTAAACCTTCTTTCTTTCCTTCTTTTCTTGTTGACGAGTTTTCCCTGGCCGGTTTCCGACCAGTCGGCTTTTTTCTTTTAATCAGAATCCCCTCCTTCACCAGCCGGCCGGGACCGCAGGGGCGGAACGCGAGTTCGCTCCCGACCGTGCGGCAGACGACTTTGACGACCCCAACTTGGGGGCGGCCGCCTTGGACAACGACGCCGTGGGGGGAGGCGGCGAGGCAGGCGGCTCCGGGCTCTCCGCCACCTTCGAGGACTGGCCGGACGACGACGAGCCCGAGCCCATTCCGCGTTGCCAGCCGGCCTCCGACCATCAAGGCGCAGGCTCATCCGCCGGGACGGCTGCCCGAGGCGGCGCCGACTCTCTTCGGCAGCCGGCCGAAGAAGCCCAAGGGTACTGCAGCGGCGACCAAGTGGGATGAGGCGGCCGCGAAGGCAACCTGCTTCCGCAAGGCGGTGAAGCAGCCACAGGCGGTTTCGGCGTAAGTATTTAATTCTCGCATGCCTTTCTTCTTTCTTCTCTTCAGTCGGCATCCTTCTGAGCCTTTCTTAATTTACTGAACAGGGGCCCGCTCACTCTCGAGCGGACTTCGGCCGCCTCCATAGTCGGAGGGGCGGGGGGATCTTCAAGCTCCCACCGCGTGGACCCCCGTGCCGAGCTTCAGGCGGCGACGGAGCGGAATGCACGGGAGGCGCGGGAGGAGCGGGAGGCGCGGGAGGAGCGGGAGGCGGAGGAGCAGAGAGGGCGGCCGCCGCCAGGGCGGCCCAGGAGACGACGACGGAGTCGGCGGAGATGCAAGCCGACGCGGCGGCCAAGGCTCAGGTGGAGGCTGCGGCCGCGGAGAGGGCGGCGGAGGCCCTGCGTGACCAGGCTCTGCAACTCATCATCCCCCTCCACACCGTGGCCCCAGACATCCCGGTGCCCCCGCCGGAGGAAGCCGGCCGCAACCAGCCGGCGATGGAGAGGGAGGGGGGCGACATAGTCGTCCCGGAGGGTGAAGCGGTGCCACCACCGTCGGCCGGGACGGGCCAAGGTGGCCAGCCTGAAGCGCTGCCTGTATAGCCGGCTGGAGGTGAGCCGGCCGTGGGGGCGGATCTCGTAGTCCTCTCACCGACTCGTCGGCGCGCAGGGAAGGCAACATCCGAGCCGGAGCCGCAGAGGGCCACGGGCTCCAGCTCGTTGTCCCATGACCTGGAGACGCCCAGCGTCAGCTCACCGGGATGGACGCCAGGCGGTGGGACGGTCGTGCTGAATGTAGCAGTGCAGGATATCCGGAGCCGGCTTCAATCCCAGGCCGCCTCGCTGAAGCAGTGCACCCAAGAGTTTCTCGCGATGCGGTCGGCCATTCGGGTAAGTTTTCTTGATTTCTTCCGTGGGGGTGCGTCAGTGCACCCACTGGGTGTTGTCAGATTTCGGGTTCCGGCAGACCCTTGAGGTTCGAACACTGGGGTGCTCGCGGAGATTCAACCCTCTACCGGCTCGCTCCTCGTTGAATCGCTAGGACCTAAACTACCAAACTGAACAGCACAAGAGACACAAGATTTATACTGGTTCAGGCCACCATTGTGGTGTAGTACCCTACTCCAGTGTGTTGTGTGGTAGATTGCCTATTGGGCGGATGAGGAACAGTACAATGGAAGAACAGCCTCGCGAGGTCTGTTCTTGGATGGCGCGATGAACTGCTAGGGGGAGTTCAATCGCCTCTCTCTCTGTGTGTGTGTGTGTCTTCCTATCCTTGTTTTTTCGATGCCTCTACCCTGCGGGTGGCTACTCCTATTTATAGGCAAAGGCCCTGGGCCTCTTCCCAAATATTGAGCGGGAAGGGCGCCAACAATTGGCCATTTTGAAGGGGAACAGCGGGTACACTTATCCTGACTAAAGTTGGTCCTCGCCTGTCAAAGGCTCTGGTGGTGACGCCGGCTTGGGCTCCACAATGACTTCCTTCCGGCCGTTGGGCTGGTCTTGGTCTTGTTGCACCGAAATGGATGCCTTTGCTTGATGCTCTCGCCTGTGCTTGCTCCCTTTGCACCAAAGAGGAAAGGAGGACACTGCGCGGGCTGGCGCCCGACTGGCGCCCTTGGTCGTCATGGCTTGCGTCATGGGTACCTCGCGAGGTACCCCGCCTTGAACTCTCCGCCTCCTCATGAGCCAGCCTGGCGAGGCCGTGCCTGAGGAAGCTCCTTGTCGTCCGCCCCGCGAGGCTTGGCCCCTCGGCGGGGCTCTTGAGGTTGCGTTGATGAAGATGGGCTGTGCTGGACCTTCTTTGAGCCACGCCACAGGCCGCAGGCAGGCAAGTCTGGGGACCCTCGTTCCCAGAACGCCGACAGTAGCCCCCGGGCCCACGGCGCGCCCGAACTTGGCCGAGCGAAGAGGTGAAAGGGCAAGTGCAAAGCGTCGCGGGCCCTAACATCCTGCGGCCTTGGGCGCCGCGTGGCAGTTGATTGGATGTGGGCGCCTCTGCAACCGCAGGAGTTGATAAAGGAGCGGCATCTCCCCTGCCTCCTTTACTTCCTCCAGTTGTTGCTCAGATCCCCTTTCTTGCGCCTCTCCTCCCTGCTTCCGAAATCTTCAGATCTACTCCGTCTGTGCGCCCTAGCCAGTCATTGCGCCTCGCCAAGCCCCGTCCGGAGCTTGGTACTCGCCTGCCTTGGACTCGCCAAATGTGTCAGAGGCGAGCCTTGCCTGGGTGCACCAGATGGCGGAGGCGCAGGGCATCGACGGGGCGAAAGCGTTCAAGGCCGGCTCTACCATCCCTGTAGGCCGAGGGAGCACCTTCTATCCGCTCTTCGTGAGCACCATCGTCGCCGGTCTGGTGCCTCCTTTTTTGAGTTCTTCTTCTCTGTCCTCCGCCACTACAATATTCAAGCTCTGCACCTCCATCCCAACTCCGTCCTTCTTCTGGCGATCTTCACCTACTATTGTGAGGCTCACGTAGGGGTGAAACCCTCGGTGGCCTTGCTATGCCACTACTTCTCCCTCCGGACCTCCCGTGGTTCCGCCTTCGCGTGCGCGAGCTTCATCGCGTACGGCGGCCCCATCGCCATTTTGAACCCTGGGAAGAGGATTGAGGGCTTCAGAAGCAAGTGGGTCTTGGTGGATGCTGGGCGCATCCATCCTCGGCTGATCCTGCCCACGGAGCACCCTGCGAGCTCTGATGACTGGTCCCGAGTGGAGCTTCTGGATCCCCGCGCGAAGCTGGTGTTGGAGAAGATGGATTGCAGATCTGAGGCCGGCCAGCATGGCGGCGGCGAAGCTGACCGGTGCGTCGCTGCTGAGGGAGTTCCTGGAGCATCAGCTGGCTCCGCTCCGTCAGTACTCGCTTCCGATGTGGAGGCCTCACCCGAGCCCCGTGGTCTTGGCCGACGAGGATCTGGCTGCGGTCCTCCAGTCCTTGGTTGGGGGCGACGTGGTGAGGCTGGAGGGCACTCCTACGCCCCTATTCCTTCGCGAGGATTGGGAGCAGGTAGTGGGGTCCATGCCCGTCTTCAACGGGGACGGGCCCGTGCCCGCGGAGGCTCCAGAGGACCTGGTGGACGTGTCCTCCGACGACTCCAACGAAGAGAAGGAAGAAGGGGAGCGGGAAGAGGGGGTTGACTCAGAGGCGGAGTCAAGGGCTCCTCCCCTTCGGCGCAGGTCCCGCACTCTCCGCCTCCCCCAGAGTGACGAGGATGAGGATGAGCAGGGCGGCGAGAGCCTGCCTCCGATCCCGAAGAAGGATCGGACTGGGCTGATTCCCCACGGGTCTGCCCCGGCCCCGAGGCGATCCGCAGGCACGCCTCCTGCTCCCGAGCCCCTTGAAGCTGACCCTTGCAGCCGGCTCTCGGGCTTTAAGTACGGACGAAGGCTGCTTGAGCCCACCTGCGACGACCTGTAAGTGCTCGATTCCTATCTTGATTATTGTTCTGTTACCGAGACTTGATGCTCGTATCTTCCGGCCAGGCTGGCGCCCGCGGCAAAGAAGCCGAAGGGAGCTCCTGAGGTCCCATCCGTGGCAGTCCCTCTGCCCGAGAAAGAGGGTGACTGTGACGCGCAGGCCTCTCCTGCCCGGGCACCCTCGCGAGGCCAGGCTGAGCCTGCTGGGGCGAGCTCAGCCCCCTTGACCCAGGCGACTCCCGAGGTGCCCTTGCTTGACGCTGCCTCCACTGCCGTCGTGGCGCAGCTGGTTCCGCCTCAGGATACGCTGCCTTCTTCTCCTCCTACTCCACCGACTGCTACTTCCCCGAATATTGTTCTGGATCGCGCCGTTGCTGGGCTGGACCATCTGCGGCAGGATCTTCTGGGCGCCGACCCTCGTCTAGTGGCTAGGCGCTTGGAGCTGGCTTCTGGCTGGATTCGCTCCGATGCCTCGGTACGCGCAGCGCTGGTCCAGGCCTCGACGGCTTGCGACGAGGAGAAGCAGGCCGTCCTTGAGGTGAAGGTTGCCCGCGATGCTGCCCTTGGGGAGGCAGCTAGCGTCCAGGGTCGCTGCGAGACGCTGGAGAGTGAGCTGAAGGGTCTGCAGAACCAGCTTGCCGAGGAGGCCCGCCTTCGCCAAGATCAGGAGGAACACATGAAGGCTCGCGAGGCGGCCATCAAGGACCTGGAGACCAAGCTCAAGAGGCACCGTGGCCGCCTAGGCGTGCTGGAGCAAGAGCTGGAGGCGAGGAAGGTTGAGTTGGACGGCAAGGCCCGGGTTCTCGTCGAGGATCGCGTGGCTTTCGCGGATATGGAAGAGAAGGCTCGCACTTCGCTGAAGACACTTTATGACAGCGGCCTTGAGAGCCCGCTGGCCGGCGAGGAGGATGGCCCCGTCAAGCTGCTTCCCTTCCTGGTTCGCGCCCTTCACGACGTCACCATTGGCCTTGGCCCTACGGCTGAGGCCGAGCCACGCATCTTGTCTTCTGCGGCGCTGACGCGGGTCTTCACCCACATCTATCTTCGTGACCCCAACATCGACCTCGACAGCCTGCTAGAGCCAGTGAGCGGCGAGCATGCCGCTACCGCTGCTGAGGCCGTGAAGGGTCGTGCGGAGGCTCTGCTGGGGAAGTTTCGGGCCTTCAGTACCAAGCTGAAGCGGAGCGCTGCTAGCCCTGCCGCTCCACAAGGCGAACCTGCTCCGCGCAGCTCCCCCGCCGGCAAGTGACTCCGCCGTGGCTCCCGTCCTGCTTTTAATTCCTACGCATGTACCATGCCTCGGGGAGGCATTAAAACTTATGTTTGATGCTGTGATAACAGCATGGACTGTAATATTTTCTTTTGAATTCCCTGAAATTTGCATTATTCCTTCCTACTTGCTTATGTTCTACGCCAGCAGAGCCCGGCCCCGCGCATATCTCAGCCTCCATTGGCCCCGACCGAAAACCAGGACGGGACCAAGGAGTGAGGGGCTACGTGACAAGTTAGGCTCCTGAGTCGCGATGCTCGGGAGTCCCCCTTGGCGCTCGAACAGCAAGTAGGGAGTTGAGACGTGGGGGTGACTCCTTAGGAAGGTGAGATGTGGGTGGATCTGCCGTTCTACGTCTGCAGAGCCCGGCCCCGCGCATATCTCAACCGCCGTTAGCCTTTCGGAACTAAGGAGTGAGGGGCTACGTGACCAGTTAGGCTCCTGAGTCGCGATGCTCAGGAGTCCCCCTTGACGCTCAAACGGCCTTCATACCTCGGCTCCGCTCGGGGAGGGACGTGCGACGAACCAGGCCCGGGGGGGCCTGGCCAGGTGGCGTGCGTCTGGCGTGACCCAGGCGCAGCCCCCGTGCCCAGCCCCTTTGCGCGGCACTCCCCAAGGGGAGGCATTGCGACAAGGCCAGACACTAAGCTCCGGGCTCCCTGAGGTTGACATGGCCCGGAGGCCACCCCCAGTTGTTTATCACCAGCGCGGAGCATAGCGCTTCCGTATGCGTACGGGCATAGCCGCTCCTCAGCAGTGTCGTCAGTCAGCGCGGAGCATGGTGCTTCCACTGGTGCGTGGGAGGGAGCTCCCCTCCGGGAGGATCCCCCGGGGCGTATACAGCCCCACCCTGACACGTGGCTGGCACGGTAGGGCTTGACGAGGTGTATCTGGGCACCCGTGAACCAGCGCGGGACTCACGGGGCCCTACCTCAAGGCCGGTTGCGCCTGGCTCTGGGCCTTATCTTGGAGTGTGTTCCTGCAAATTTGGCAAGATGCCGGTGCTCTACGTCTTCGGGTCCCGGCTCTCGGGCTGGTCTCAGCCGTCGCTAGCATGCCAGGTCGCGATGCCATGGACAAGTCCAGAGGGTGAGGGCCGGAGAGCCGGTAGGAGCCCTGAGTCGCGATGCTCAGGCACCCCCCCTTTAACGCGCAAGCTGGGTTAGATGCCGAAACTCTACGTCCTCGGGTCCCGACTCTCGGGCTGGTCTCAGCCGTTGCTGGCATGCCAGGTCGCGATGCCATGGACAAGACCAGAGGGTGAGGGCCGGAGAGCCGGTAGGAGCCCTGAGTCGCGATGCTCAGGCACCCCCCCCCTTTAACGCGCAAGCTTGGTTAGATGTCGAAACTCTACGCGGGTCCTGGCTCTCGGGCTGGTCTCAGCCGTCGCTGGCATGCCAGGTCGCGATGCCATGGACAAGACCAGAGGGTGAGGGCCGGAGAGCCGGTAGGAGCCCTGAGTCACGATGCTCAAGTACCCCCCCTTTAACGCCCAAGATTCCGACACCCAAGAGAAAAAGGCACCAAATAACAAGCATGGTGGATCGAAAGCATAGCCCTAAGATAAACGCAAGAAGGATACATGCTGCTGGGACAGGCCCGAGCGGCTTGGGGATGATGCAGACCATGGGGCGCCCCCAATAAGGTAAGCCAGGAACATGAAATAAAAAGGGGTACATGCCGCAGGGACGGACCCACGCGGCCTAGGAATAATGCGGCCCTGAGGGCGCTCCCAGCCAGAAATGAAACTTGAAAGATGTCACCTGATTATGTTGGGGATGAAGGGGGTTGGTGTAGCAGACCCGGTGGGCTGCGGGAGCCGATCCTCACGAGCCCCCAGGCCCGGGGGCCTCAGGAGGCTCCGGAGGCGCTGGCGGCTCCTCGCGGGCCATCTCCACCTCTGCCAGGGCTGCGGCATGCCTGACCTCTTGAGCCTCCAAGATGGCCCTCATGAGGCACTGGTACGCGGCAGCCGCGTTCGGCAAGCCATAAGGCATGCGAACGTAGCTGTGGGGCGGACCATCATAGCATCCCACTTGCGAGGGCCAGAGGCGCTCCTGAGATGCGGCTCGGTTGAGCCCTGGTATGTCGATGCAGACGCACAGCTCACCATCCTCGCCTGGATGGGGGGCCACAGCGGGTAAGCGGCGGCTGCCTCTCATGACTCTTGACTCCTGTAGCTCCTGAATGGCCTTGCTGACGAACTCCTGAGGGTTTGGCCCTCCTTGCCTTGCTCCTTCTTGAGGGAAACGTGCTTCGAAGCATGCCTCCCTCATGACCTTGGCGAGGTCGGCGGCCCTCCAGGGGAGAGCCCCCGAGCCTTGCCTGAGGAGGGCGCCGGGCGTGCTTCCCTATGCGATGGAAGGAGGCTCCCCCTGAGCAAGCGCGGGCCCTGAAGGTCCTGCCTCCTGAGGGGCCGGGCCGGACGATGTCTTCTTCTTCTTGGGGGCGGCCTCGGGAAGCCTCCTGCCTCCGCGGTCTGGATCTTCTAGTGATGCGGCCTGAAAGGCTCGCTCCAGGGAGCACACTACGTCTCTCTCTTCACAGGGCACCGTGATGACCCCGCCACTTCCTGGCATCTTGAGGACATTGTAGCCGTGGTGGGTCACGGCCATGAACTTGGCCAGCGCCGGGTACCCGAGGATGGCATTGTATGGCAGGCGAATGTGGGCGACGTCGAAGTCGATGAGCTCGGTGCGGTAGTTGTTGCGTGCCCCAAAGGTGACAGGAAGGCGGACCTGCCCTATCGGGACCGTGGAGCCGTCGGTGACTCCGGAGAAGGGCTTGGTTGGCTGAAGCTGACTGTAGGGCACTTGAAGGTTGTTGAACGTTTCCACGAACAGGATGTTGAGCCCTGCCCCGCCGTCAATGAGGGTCCTGGTGACCAGCACGTTGCTGATGATTGGGGAACAAAGCATCGGGAGGACTCCGGCTATGGCCGCGCACTTGAGCTGGTCCGCTGAGCTGAACGTGATGGCGCATGCTGACCACCTGAGAGGGCATGTGGCCTCGAGCTTGGGGAGGACCGCATTCACTTCGCGGGCGAACTGGTTGAAGATGCGCTGAGAGGCTAGGGCTTGAGCTCCGCCCAGGATGCAGGCGATTGCACGTGGTTCCTGGAAGCCCCCAGCCCCCTCGTCCTGATGACGTTCTTCATTTCTCCTTGGCTGCGGCGGCAGCGGAGGGAGGCCTGCGTTCCCTTGCGGGCGATCCTCGCGAGGCTGATCCCTCCAGCCTCCCTCGCGAGGCGGGTCCTGCCAGCGATCCTCGCGAGGTTGGTCGCGCCACCCTTGGCGCGGGCTGTGGTCTTCCCAACGTCCTGCATTCCTTCCTCCTCCTCGGCCGTAGCCTCGGTCGCTGCGGTCGGGACGTCTGCCGACCCTTCCTTCACGCACGGCCCGGAGCTCTTGGCATTCATTAGTGTTGTGGGTGTGGAGGTCGTGGTACACGCAGTACCGACTGCCCTTGGAGGATTCGGGCTGATCTCTGCCCCGCTTGGTGTCTGGCTCGGCCATGAGTACGGCAGCTCCCTTGCGCTTCACGTCCTTGGCATTGGGCTTCTTCTCTTCGGGGTCTGCGGCAGGCAGCTCGAGGAGGGAGAGGCGCCCCTCCTCAGCCCTGGCGCACTTGGTCGCCAAGTTGAATAGCTCCAAGGAGGTGCACAGGTCTTCATGCATCGCCAGCTCCTCCTTCATCTTGACGTCGCGCACACCGTCGGAGAAAGCTGAGATGATGGCCTCCTCCGTCACCCTGGGGATCTTGAGGCGCGCGTTGTTGAAGCGCTGAATGTACTTCTGCAGGGTTTCCCCTGGTTGCTGCTTGATACGGCGCATGTCGCTCACGGCGGGTGGCCGGTCGCGAGTACCCTGGAAGTTGGCGATGAAGCGGGTGCGCATCTCGTCCCAGGAGGAGATCGTGCCTGGGGCCAGATTCAGGAGCCAGGTGCGGGCTCCGTCCTTGAGCGCCATGGGAAACCAGTTCGCCATGACCTTTTCGTCTCCGTTGGCAGCCTCGATGCCCAACTCGTAGAGTTGGAGGAACTCTGCAGGGTCAGCCGTGCCGTCGTAGCGAGGAGGCAGGTCTGCCTTGAACTTGCCGGGCCACGCGATGATGTGCAGCTCAGAGGTGAAGGCGCGGCAGCCCGCCGTGGCTGCAGGGGGCCTTGGGCGACGGTGAGCTTGGTCTTGTGGGTCCCCATGCACCGCGGCTGGGGGCAGCGCAGGGTCTTGACGTGCTGGAGCAGGGAGCGCTCGGGCAGCTTCTCGAGGGTGAGGGACTTCTTGGCAGCTCTGCTCTTGACGTGCTGGTGCCTGACGGAGCGGGTTCCGCCCAGGGGCCGCGCGCCTTGGGGCCAGGGTGCCTTCTTGAGGAGGAGGCGGGTGAGGCGCCCTAGGAGCTTCATTGCCCACGCAGGGCGGGGTGCGGTGCAGCAAGAAGGACGGCACGGGGGCGCCTCCGGCGGCGCGGACAAGCTCGGTGACTCGGTCGAGCCATTCTTCATAGACGTCATCGATGGGGCGGTAGCGCAGGAGCTCGTTTGCCGCGATGAGCGCAGCTCGGGCCTCCATGGCTGCGCGGGGCGCGCGTGACGAAGAACCAGCGGGGGTGAGGGCGAGGGCGTGGCGGTGCGGCCGTCCCGCCTCATGGATGGATGCTGAGACGATGCTTGTTGTTCGTTCCCCGCCGGGCCGGTGGCGACGTTGACGGCAGGTGACGGGGAACGATGAGGGCGCCCGCCAACGGGGGTCGTCTGGGCGACATGGAAGGCGGGGGCGGCCCGGCGCTCGGCGCGAACCCGACGAGCGTCAGACATGGATGCGATGGTCGGAGAAGAACGAGACGACGGAAGGCAAATTCCAGCGCACCCCTACCTGGCGCGCCAAATGTCGGATTTCGGGTTCCGGCAGACCCTTGAGGTTTGAACACTGGGGTGCACGCGGAGATTCAACCCTCTACCGGCTCGCTCCTCGCCAAATCGCTAGGACCTAAACTACCAAACTGAACAGCACAAGAGACACAAGATTTATACTGGTTCAGGCCACCATTGTGGTGTAATACCCTACTCCAGTGTGTGGTGTGGTGGATTGCCTCTTGGGCGGATGAGGAATAGTACAATGGAAGAACAGCCTCGCGAGGGTCTGTTCTTGGCAGGCGCGATGAACTGCTAGGGGGAGTTCAATCGCCTCTCTCTCTCTCTGTGTGTGTCTTCCTATCCTTGTTCTTTCGATGCCTCTACCCTGCGGGTGGCTACCCCTATTTATAGGCAAAGGCCCTGGGCCTCTTCCCAAATATTGAGCGGGAAGGGCGCCAACAATTGGCCATTTTGAAGGGGAACAGCCGGTACACTTATCCTGACTAAAGTTGGTCCTCGCCTGTCAAAGGCTCTGGTGGTGACGCCGGCTTGGGCTCCACAATGACTTCCTTCCAGCCGTTGGGCTGGTCTTGGTCTTGTTGTACCGAAATGGATGCGTTTGCTTGATGCTCTCGCCTGCGCTTGCTCCCTTTGCACCAAAGAGGAAAGGAGGACACTGCGCGGGCTGGCGCCCGACTGGCGCCCTTGGTCGTCATGGCTTGCGTCATGGGCACCTCGCAAGGTACCCCGCCTTGAACTCTCCGCCTCCTCATGAGCCAGCCTGACGAGGCCGTGCCTGAGGAAGCTCCTTGTCGTCCGCCCCGCGAGGCTTGGCCCCTCGCGAGGGTCTTGAGCTTGCGTTGATGAAGATGGGCTGTGCTGCGCCTTCTTTGAGCCACGCCGCAGGCCGCAGGCAGGCAAGTCTGGGGACCCCGTTCCCAGAATGCCGACAGGTGTAGTCCCCGAGTTCCGAGTCGGCTACTGAGCAGGCGGCTTGGAACTTCTCAGAAGGCTTTGATTTTAATGGCTTGTCCTTGTTTGCACCTTCATCCTATTCGCAGGACTATCACAACCTCCATGCTGGTGCCTTCAACTCCCAGGCCCGGGAGATGAGCCAGAAGGTCGTCGATCTGACGGAGAACCGGAGTAAGTGTTTCATTTTTCTATCTCATGTCGGGGTGCGTCAGCGCACGCACTTGGTGTAGTCTCCGAGATTTAGGCCGACTGCTGAGCAGTCGGGCCGGATCTTTTCTGACGACTTCTTCCTTATCTTCTTTTTCTTCACGTCTATAGGGGCCAACGCCGACTTGAGGGAGCAGCTCAGCGTAGCTCAGACTGCCCTTCGCGCCAAGGAGACCGAGTGCAGCGCCTTGGCCCAGGAGCGTGATCGCCTGGCCAAGAAGTTGTCCAACTTCACGGAGCCGTTGGGAAATGGCTTCACGGAGCCGTTATACTTGGGCGTGACTCTTGGGAGCGAGAACCCTTTGGGAAAGGGCTCGTCGCGGATGCGGGGGCTGAAGCAAGGCGGGCCGACATCATCTTCTTCTTTTAGCGCCAGCGATCGCGCGAGGCGGTCGATCCAGTGGCGGGCATCATTTTCACCGACTCCTTCACGATGACCTAGTTGGCCACTAAGAGTCGGATGCGTGACAGGCGGCGGGGTGGGGTATCTCTCCCCACGAGGCGGAGGGGGAGGCGGGTCGCCTCGTTGCTCTGCAGTTCGACGGTGGCCTTCTGCGTTGCGCTCGATGGTGACTCGAGTCCGACTGTGACTAGCAGCCGGCTCCTTTTCCTGCCTTGTGCGGGCTCCGCCTGCAGTCGGCGTACGTGACGTTGCGCCGTGCCGCTCCGCCTGCAGTCGGCGTACGTGACGTTGCGCCGTGCTCCCGGCGTGGGGAGGGCTTTCGGCGTGGACGCCGGCTTCGTGCCGCTTTGCGGCCGCGTTGATCAGCTGCTGGATTCGCCTGGTCATGTAGGGGAGCTCGTCAGCCCCTACTCCGTTTAGCTCGTCTACGACCGACTGGGCGGCGCGTAGGTTCTCGAGAGGCGTGGCGTAGACTGGGCGTTCTGCTCCCAGCATGTCGGCGATGGCCGCGCCGCGTCTGGACGACGCCAGCCCGGCTTGGCCCGTTGGAAGGTGGCGTGCCGAAGGTGGCGCGGTCGACCTCGCGTTGGTGAGCCTCGGTGAGGCGTCTCATGGTGGCTAACTTCTGACCCTCCGCAATGAGGGCAAGGCGGCGTGCCTCCAGCGCCTCGATGTCAGCATCGACCGAGATGGGGGCGGACAAATCCTGCAGCGCCGCTTGCAGGGCGTCGTGGGTGTTCTCGCCAGAGGCGACTCCGTGGCTGATGACCAGCACCTCGGTGATGGTGCTGCCGCCACTGTCGGCTCGAGGGATAGGATCGTCGAAGACCACCATGTTGGTGGGGAAGGTGTCGAGCGATGCGGTGTTGGATTCGACAAGCATCGGGTCGGTGGAGCCAACCGACTCCAAATCCACAGCGGGCTCGCTGGAGACGTGGAGTTGGTCGAGGAGGCTGACGAGGCGGCTCTCAAGATAGCCGGTGCCCGCGTCGGACACGGGCTCGTCGGAGATGCGAGCCTCGCCGAGAAGATCTGCGAGGCAGCTCGCTGCGCAGGCGTCGTCGACACCTTGCAGCGCGTCAGGGCAAGCGCCATCGGGCGTGCCGGGCTGGCTACGCTCACGAGGGAGGAAGAGGGTTCCCGTCCAGAACAGGTCTCCAGATGACGGTGCACCTGGCCCCATGGTGGGCCCCAAATGTTGGGTGGTAGGTGCGACATATGCCAACGGATGGCTTATCATTGTGGGAGCCAATAAGACATCGTCGATGCCTGGAAACGGGATAAGGCGAAGACATGCACGCCGGCGAATCTTACCCAGGTTTGGGGCTCCGTGGAGATAACACCCCTAGTCCTGCTCTGCGGGGTCTCCACATGATCACTAGATCAATCAAGTAGCTACAAGAGGCTCCTTGAGCTGTTTCGGCGAGAGGAGGAACAAGGGGCAAAGCTATCTCTCTTCTCCTCTCAAAGTGGTGTCTAAAACTATCAAAGTCCAACCCTTTGCATGGGTGCCCTGGGGGGTTTATATAGGCCTACCCCCCAAGGGTACAATGGTAATCCGGCTGGGCGCGGGCCCAGCCGTCAGTGACTACGAGCGCCAGCTTCTCCGCCGACTGCTGGGGCCCGCCGACTGGTAGGTCCCGCCGGCTGCCGGCCTCCTGGTAGACAGGTTGGCCCCACCGCTTGGGGGTCTTGTCGGGGGCTGGTTACTGTTGCCTCACCCTTGATGACGAGGGCTTTGTCGAGGTAAGCGTGGCTAAAGTGTCGCCGCCTTGTGGGCGTTCACCGTAGCCTTACCTTGTCTTGTCTCCTTAATGGTGCATGTTCTTCGAGGGAGGGAGCGAGCCGGCTGGGGAGAGCCGGCTACACCCTCGGTCGACTAGAGGAAGCATGGCCGCCTTCGTGTGTCTCTCTGACCGAAGGGGCCCGCCGCCTGTGGGCCGTACTGATAGCCCGCCGTGGGTGATGTCTTGGTCAGCATGGTAACAGTGCCACGCCAGACGGGTCATGGCAGCCCCGTACGACGTACTGTAGCCATGTGTACTCCGGGATTCGGGGGCGGCGTGTTTCACTGTTGCCACACCCCGTCCCATCGCCATTACATTGGTGCAAACTTTGAGGGCCCGATTCGGGCCGCCTATTGGGGGCCGGCTTCTTGGAGTCGGTCATGTTGTGGCCGGCTTCTTAGAGTCGGCCATGTGGTGGCCGGCTTTCTGGAGTCGGCCCTCCTGCGGCTTTCTCTAGGAGGATTCTTGGGTCGGGCCGCCTCCAGGTAGTCGTCCTATGGGGTAGCCGGCCGGGGAAGGCGGCCCCGCATCTTGGGTGCTCGAGGGCTCGATCAGCCTATTATTTTTTGAAGAGCCAGGGGGAGCCGGCTAGGCTACCCATGGTCATTTACTCCGACACGCCTCCTCACCTCCATCATCACCAACCGAGTCTTTTATAGGAGTAGGAGTAGAGAAAAAACTGAGTTGGTGATGATGGTGTGTCGTGCAATGCACGGGCATCTTGCTATTGTTTTGCATATAATTCCAAACACTACGTAGACACGGTCTTTGACCATTTTACAACTATGTTAGTATCATTGTTTTTTATGGGATGTTAGTATCATTGTTAGTGGTCAGCCGGTGCAAATTATTGCCCTGGGTGTTCTAACCTTTTTTTAGTAATGATATCTGGCGATTGTTCGGCACGAGCTCAATCCTGGCGAATCGCACGTAACCGTCAGATTTCCATCCGACGGTGGCCTGTTTTTAAGCCATACTACCTCCGTCCTGGTTTATTGGTCCCCATTGTATTCTGTGCCAAATTTTGACTATAAATTTAACTCACAAAATGTTGGTGCATGTCACAAAAAATTATATCATTGAAAACTATATGAAAGAGCGAATCCAACGATATATTTTTTGTTCACATGCATTAAAATTTTGTTAGTTAAATCATTGGTTAAAATTTAACACAAATTACAAAGGGGATCAATAAACCAGGACATAGGTAGTAGTATTTTACAAAACCTCCACCCTTACACGCGTACTGTAACTGTGTCGCGGGCGTTTGCAACTGCCATGTCTCCCAGCAAACGTTTGCTGGGGATTGGAGTCGGCACGGTTCGTAGTCGTTCCACGCTCGGGCATTGAAGTTTGTAACTATTTTAGATTAGAATATACTACTCCTCTGGTGCTAGTAGTAGAGCAGAGTCCTACTCTACTACTCTACTCAAGCAAGTTAGGGAAAAGTAGTAGGTATTGTAGGGAGTACCAGTACTGTGATCACTCAAGCAAGTTGTCTGGCATCCATATGACCCTACGCTGCTGGTATGTGTCTCGTAAGTCAAGCGGCGTGTTGTAGTAATCATCACATGTTGATAACCCACAAGTTTAGGGGATAATTGTAGCCTCTTTCGATAAGTAAGAGTGTCGAACCCAACGAGGATCTAAAGGTAGAACAAATATTCTCTCAAGTCCTATCTTCCACTAATACGACTCTACGCACGCTTAGTGTTCGCTTTACCTAGAACAAGTAGGAAACTAGAAGTACTTTGTAGGTGTTGTTGGATAGGTTTGCAAGATAATAAAGAGAACGTAAATATAAAGTAAGGGCTGTTTAGATAAAGAAGCAATAAAGTAAATATAGCGGGTGTGGAAAAGTGGTGGTAGGAGTTGTGAAATTGTCCCTAAGCAATTGACTACTTTACTAGACCGATAGCAATTTTTATGTGGGAGAGGCATAAGCTAACATACTTTCTCTTCTTGGATCACATGCACTTATTATTGGAACTCTAGAAGCATCCGCAACTACTAAAGATCATTAAGGTAAAACCCAACCACAGCATAAAGCATCAAGTCCCCTTTATCCCATACGCCACAACCCCCTTACTCGGGTTTATGCTTCTGTCACTCAAGCAACCCACTATAAGAGAATCATGAACATATTGCAACACCCTACAGCTGGAATCCCTCACGCTTGCGAGACATGAAGAGCACCATAGGACAGCAACATAACAACAAGCAAATTAAACCAATCATAGCAATTCACCAATCACCGGTAGGACAACGAAAATCTACTCAGACATCATAGGATGGCAACACATCATTGGATAATAATATGAAGCATAAAGCACCATGTTCAAGTAGAGAGTACAGTGGGTTGCAGGAGAGTGAACCGCTGAATATATATGGGGGAAGGTGATGGAGGTGTTGGTGTAGATCGCGGTGATGATGATGGCCCCCGGCGGTGTTCCGGCGCCACCGGAAGCAAGGGGGAGAGAGCCCCATTTCTTCTTCTTATTTTCCTTAACCTTCTCCCTAGATGGGAGAAGGGTTTCCCCTCTAGTCCTTGGCTCCCATGGCATGGGAGGGGCAAGAGCCCCTCCGAGATTGGATCTGTCTCTCTGTCTCTCTCTGTTTCTGCGTTCTTGGATTCTGCCCTTTCACTGTTTCTTTTATATCTAGAGATCCGTAACTCCGATTGGGCTGAAACTTTCACCCAGATTTTTCTCCAAAAATTTGCTTTCCTACGGCAAAAGAAGAGCATCAACCGCCTTAAGGGGTGCCCACGAGGGTCAAGGGCGTGCCTATCCCCCTAGGGCACGCCCCCTGCCTCGTGGCCCCCTCGGGCACCGTCTCGCGTTGGTTTTTCTTCCCAAAAATCATAAATATTCCAAAAATGATCTCCGTCCATTTCTATCCCGTTTGGACTCCGTTTTATATTGGGTTTCTGCGAAACATAAAACATGCAACAAACAGGAACTGGCACTGGGCACTGGATCAATATGTTAGTCCCAAAAATAGTATAAAAAGTTGCCAAAAGTATATGAAAGTTGAATAATATTGGCATGGAACAATCAAAAATTATAGATACGACGGAGACGTATCAGCATCCCCAAGCTTAATTCCTGCTCGTCCTCGAGTAGGTGAATGATAAAAAAGATAATTTTTGATGTGGAATGCTACCTAGAATAATCTTGATCATATGTCTAATCATGGCATGAATATTAAGACACGAGTGATTCAAGGCAATAGTCTATCATTTGACATAAAAACGATAATACTTTGAGTGTACCAATAAAGCAATCATGTCTTTTCAAAACAACATGGCCAAAGAAAGTTATCCCTACAAAATCATATAGTCTGGCTATGCTCCATCTTCATCACACAAAATATTCAAATCATGCACAACCCCGATGACAAGCCAAGCAATTGTTTCATACTTTTGATGTTCTCAAACCTTTTTCAACTTTCACGCAATACATGAGCGTGAGCCATGGATATAGCACTATAGGTGGAATAGAATATGATGGTGGAGGTTGCGTGGAGAAGACAAAAGGGGAGAAAGTCTCACATCGACGCGGCTAATCAACGGGCTATGGAGATGCCCATCAATTGATGTCAATGCGAGGAGTAGGGATTGCCATGCAACAGATGCACTAAGAGCTATAAGTGTATGAAAGCTCAAACTGAAACTAAGTGGGTGTGCATCCAACTTGCTTGCTCATGAGGATCTAGGGAATTTGAGGAAGCCCATCATTGGAATATACAAGCCAAGTTCTATAATGAAAATTCCCACTAGTATATGAAAGTGACAATATAGGAGACTCTCTATATGAATAACATGGTGCTACTCTGAAGCACAAGTGTGGTAAAAGGATAGTAACATTGCCCCGTTTCTTCTTTTTTTTTCTTTTTTTTGGATGGGCTTCTTTGCCCTCCCCCTTTTTTATTTAGGCTTCATTGGCCTTTTTTTTATTGGGCAATGCTCTATAATGATGATCATCACACTTTATTTACTTACAACTCGATATCTAGAACAAAGATATGACTCCATATGAATGCCTCCGGCGGTGTATCGGGATGTGCAATGATCTAGCATAGCAAAGATATCAAAAACGGACAAGCCATGAAAACATCATGCTAGCTATCTTACGATCATGCAAGGCAATATGACAATGAATGCTCAAGTCATGTATATGATGATGATGGAAGTTGCATGGCAATATATCTCGGAATGGCTATGGAAATGCCATGATAGGTAGGTATGGTGGCTGTTTTGAGGAAGATATAGGGAGGCTTATGTGTGATAGAGCATATCGTATCATGGGGTTTGGATGCACCGGCGAAGTTTGCACCAACTCTCGAGGTGAGAAAGGGCAATGCACGGTACCGAAGAGGCTAGCAATGATGGAAGGGTGAGAGTGCATATAATCCATGGACTCCACATTAGTCATAAAGAACTCACATACTTATTGCAAAAATCTATTAGTCATCGAAACAAAGTACTACGCGCATGCTCCTAGGGGGATAGATTGGTAGGAGAAGACCAACGCTCGTCCCCGACCGCCACTCATAAGGAAGACAATCAATAAATACCTCATGCTCCAACTTTGTTACACAACGGTTCACCATACGTGCATGCTACGGGAGTCAGAAACTTCAACACAAGTATTTCTACAATCCACAACTACTCACTAGAATGACTCTAATATCACCATCTTTATATCGCAAAACTATTGCAAGGAATCAAACATATCATATTCAGCGATCTACAAGTTTATGTAGGATTTTATGACTAACCATGTGAATGACCAATTCCTGTCATCTCTCTAAATAGATATAAGTGAAGCAAGAGAGTTTAATTCTTTCTAAAAAAGATATGCCCATCCTCTAACAAATATGAGTGAAGCAAAAGAGCATTCTACAAATGGCAGTTTTCTATGTGAAGAGAAATAGGCAATCCAAACTTCAAATGATATAAGTGAAGCACATGAAGCATTCTATAAAACCATACTCAAAAGATTTAAGTGAAGTGCAATGAGAATTCTATAAATCAACCAAGGATTATCTCATACCAGCATGGTGCATAAAAGAAAAGTGAAAACTAAATGCAAAAGACGCTCCAAGATTTGCACATATCACATGAACGAAACGAATCCAAAAACATACCGTACTTGTTAAAGAAAGAGGAGATGCCTTCCGGGGCATCCCCAAGCTTAGACGCCTGAGTCTCCTTGAATATTTACTTGGGGTACCTTGGGCATCCCCAAGCTTGAGCTCTTGCCTCTCTTCCTTTTCCTCATATCGAGACCTTCTCGATCAAACACTTCATCCACACAAAACTTCAACAAAAAACTTGGTAAGATCCGTTAGTATAATAAAGCAAATCACTACTCTAAGTACTGTTGCAAACCAATTCATATTTTGTTTTTGCATTGTGTCTACTGTAACATAGCTTTTCCATGGCTTAATCCACTGATAGAAATCGATAGTTTCATCAAAACAAGTAAACTATGCATCAAAAACAGAATCTGTCAAAAACAGAACAGTCTGTAGCAATCTGAACATTCACCATACTTCTAGTACCCCAAAAAATTCTACCAAAACTAGGAAAAATAAATAATTTTTACATCAATACATTGCGACAAGAATCAGAGCCGTTTGACGTTCCAGTAAAAAATGAAAAATCGCGCACTACAGCCAAAGTTTATGTCCTGCACCGCACAAACCAACAAGCATTGTAAACATCCCAAAGGCAAACCTTGGCACATTATTTTTATAATACAATGTAATTGTACAAGGGGAAAATTATTTTTGATTAAAAGTGTCTGTAATTAAGATTCACAGAGTTTCCGTGAGCATGAACAAAGTTCAAGGAGCTCTCCCACTTCAACAATGCTTGTCTTTCTCACTTTCACTTTCCTTTTTGGAAAGTTTTGGGTTCCCCTATTTATTTTTTTGTTTTTAGACTATATAAAAGCACTCAAAATAAATAAATGACTCTCTAAAACTTCCGGGTTGTCTCCCTGGCAGCGCTTTCTTTAAAGCCATTAAGCTAGGCACATAGTGCTCAAGTAATGAATCCACCCGGATCCCAAGGTATATCAAAGCCAATTTTAATTAACAATTATTTGTAATTTATTAGTGAGAACAAAGTAACATATATCAAGCAACAACAAAGTCTAACTCTCTTCCTATTCATCGGCGTGTCATAAAAGAACAATTCATGCACACATAGTAAAGGCCAATGCATAGTATAAGTAGTTTCTTGCAATTTTATCATATTGGAAACATAGAGAGGTGGAGATATAGTTCCTCTCTCATAATAATTGCAAGTAGGAGCAGCAAGCACATGCATATTATATCTATCAAAATCATCATGTGTAGTTGTAAAACGAAACCCATCAATATAATCCTTAATAAGCACAAACTTCTCCGATATAGTGTAGTTGGGAGAATTCAAAAAGATAATAGGACTATCATGCGTGGGTGCAATAGCAACAATTTCATGTTTAACATAAGGAACTATAGCAAGTTCATCTCCATAAGCATAATTCATATTGGCATCTTGGCCACAAGCATCATCAAGAAGGGATATTTCAAGAGAATCAACGGGATCTTAACAATCATCATAGCAATCATCCTTCGGTAAGCACGAAGGGGAATTAACAATGTATGAGTTGAAGAGTTACTCTCATTAGAAGGTGGGCACGGGTAGCTAATCTGCTCTTCCTCCTTTTGTTCTTCGCTCTCCTCATCATCTTTTTCATCCAATGAGCTCACAGTTTCATCAATTTCTTCTTCCATAGACTCCTACAAAATATTAGTCTCTTCTTGGACAGTGGAGGCGTCCTCAATATATGGTTTAACATAGGCATTAGAAGCATAATTATCATAACAATATTTAAATATGGTAAAGTTTTCAGATTTGTAGAGAGCAGCATCATACTTTTCAACCAAAGAAGCAATTTCATAAGCACCCTTAAAAGCAACAAATTCTTCAATTTGTTGAACATCATAGTAATTATAAACACCCTTAGCATACGAAGATACAATTCCATTATCACTAAACTCACATTGGCAGGGAAGGTGTTTCTTAGGGTTTTCAGAACAACAAGTAACATCATATATTTCACATAAATTCCAAGCATAGCACTGAAAAAGATGAATTTGATCCAGTAAATGTTTCTCCTTTTCAGATATACGGTGTTGCACATAACAAGCATGCTCATCTAAAGATTTACCCTCAACTAAGCTAGTTGGGGTTTCAGCATGAGCACAAAGGGATCGAAGATGATCCAAGTAAAAATCTTCAGGAGTGTGATAGATTTTGAGTGGTTCTTCAACCATTGGTTCAGTAGCTACAACTAAATTTTTTGGTATTTTGCGTTTCCTACCCATAACTAAAGATATAAAACAACTAAGAATAGCAAATAAAAATTACTTAGTGATAAAGCAAACAAGCACACACGAGAATATTCACCCCACGCTATGACTCCCCGGCAACGGCGCCAGAAAAAGGTCTTGATAACCCACAAGTGTAGGGGATAATTGTAGCCTCTTTCGATAAGTAAGAGTGTCAAACCCAACAAGGAGCTAAAGGTAGGACAAATATTCTCTCAAGTCCTATCTGCCACTAATACGACTCTACGGACGCTTAGTGTTCGCTTTACCTAGAACAAGTAGGAAACTAGAAGTACTTTGTAGGTGTTGTTGGATAGGTTTGCAAGATAATAAAGAGCATGTAAATATAAAGTAGGGGCTGTTTAGATAAAGAAGCAATAAAGTAAATATAGCGGGTGTGGAAAAGTGGTGTTAGGAGTTGTGAAATTGTTCCTAAGCAATTGACTACTTTACTAGACCGATAGCAAGTTTTATGTGGGAGAGGCATAAGCTAACATACTTTCTCTTCTTGGATCATATGCACTTACGATTGGAACTCTAGCAAGCATCCGCAACTAATAAATATCATTAAGGTAAAACCCAACCATAGCATTAAAGCATCAAGTCCCCTTTATCCCATACGCCACAACCCCCTTACTCGGGTTTATGCTTCTGTCACTCAAGCAACCCACTATAAGTGAATCATGAACATATTGCAACACCCTACAGCGGAAATCCCTCATGCTTGCGCGACACGGAGAGCACCATAGGACAGCAACATAACCACAAGCAAATTAAACCAATCATAGCAATTCACCAATCGCCGGTAGGACAACGAAAATCTACTCAAACATCATAGGATGGCAACACATCATTGGATAATAATATGAGGCATAAAGCACCACGTTCAAGTAGAGGGTACAGCGGGTTGTGGGAGAGTGGACCGCTGAATATAGATGGGGGAAGGTGATGGAGACATTGGTAAAGATGATGGAGGTGTTGGTGTAGATCGCGGTGATGATGATGGCCCCCGGCGGCGTTCCGGCGCCACCGGAAGCAAGGGGGAGAGAGCCCCCTTTCTTCTTGTTTTCCTTGACCTTCTCCCTAGATGGGAGAAGGGTTTCCCCTCTGGTCCTTGGCTTTTATATCCGGAGATCCGTAACTCCGATTTGGCTGAAACTTTCGCCCAGAATTTTCTCCAAAAATTAGTTTTCTTGCGGCAAAAGAAGAGCGTCAACCGCCTTACGGGGTGCCCACGAGGGTCGGGAGTGTGCCTGCCCCCCTAGGGCGCGCCCCCTGCCTCGTGGCCCCCTCGAGCACCGTCTCACATTGGTTTTTCTTCCCAAAAATCATAAATATTCCAAAAATGATCTCCGTCCGTTTTTATCCCGTTTGGACTCCGTTTTATTGGGTTTCTGCAAAACATAAAACATGCAACAAACAGGAACTGGCACTGGGCACTGGATCAATATGTTAGTCCCAAAAATAGTATAAAAATTTGCCAAAAGTATATGAAAGTTGAATAATATTGGCATGGAACAGAATTATAGATACGACGGAGAAGTATCACCTGTCCACTTCCCGCAGCACATATTCGCTTCACCATCTTTGTCCGCACATAATCTCGTCCAATCTTCCATCCCCGCTAAGGCGCCTCCCCCCTCATCCGAAACCCAAGCACTAACAATGGCAGAACCGAGCAGCGTCCGCTGAAAGAGTGGCTGGAATTCGCTCCCCACAGAGGTAATTAAGCTCATTTTTTCGCGTGTGGACAATCTCAGTACCATGCCGCTCGCCGCATGCTCATCGGGGCTGTATCGTTTACTCAAAGCCCTCAAGCCGAAGCTTTTTAAGCCAGCTCCTTGCTTGCTGATGCCGCCTGATCTTCAGAAACGGCGTGTCATGCAACATAACGATCATAGGGTGGTGAGCATCAACCCCCTTGACTGTGATCCGATCCCCGTCACCCTCAAGTACATTAACGGTATGTACTAGGTCGGCATGAACACGTCTTGGATGGTGCTCGTTGACGGTCGCGGCAGCTGGATGCTCGTGGAGGTCTACACCCGGCGATTGATCCCCCTTCCTTCGATTACACTGCACTGCTCTGGAACCGCGACCCAGAATACTCGGAATCTTACAGTAGCCAACATGATACAAAGTTTGATTTTCTCAAGGTTGTAATCTGCCAAGTGCCCACAAGATCTGCGAATTATAAAGACTTTAGGCTAATTGCATTCTTCAACCGCGATCTCCCCTATCTGACAGGTCACTACGGTAAGTGGATAAATATGCACGTCCATTGCAGGATCATACATCCTCCATGGTTCTCCGATGCCATTGAACACAAGGGCTTCATTTACGCCGTCGACTCCTTTTATGGCTGGACGTATTGCTGGCCTACTCCAGTCATCACTACAAACGGCTGTTACAGCAGTATGTTACTTTCCTATGATATCATGATGGCTTGCTTATATTACTGTCAACATTTACTGAAAAAATAGTCATGCTCATAACATGCTGTTCTTAAGATTGACTACATCAAGAGCCCTTTTTTATTTGACTCCGACTTGATATGATGTTGTAGGCCGCCTGGTGTCCCTACCCTTCCTAATCCCAGAAACTTTCAAAGAAAAGCGGCATGACAGTTGCAGGTGGTTCCTGCCTCGATCAGACGACGGCGAACGATTGATGATCGTTCACACGTACCGGACATGTTGTTTCGCGGAATACAATCACAGTCACTGCAAGGTCTTTAAGCAGGATCCCAGCTTCTCTGGGCCTTCAGGTATTTTTGACTGGAGGCTGGTAAGTAGCCTTGGTACATGCTCTCTGTTTGTCGGGTTGAATTATCCGATTAACTAGGAGATAACCGACGGCAAGGATCATGATGGCAACGCGGTTTCGTTCATCAGGAAAAACTATGTGTACACATCGTACCATGTGTCTCTGCATGCACCATACCCTAATATGTGCCGCCACGCTTTGCAGCCCAAAGTAGGAGAGACGGTCGCAAGTATCAGACTTCGACCTGCTGGCTGGAGTTTCCCCCGTCAGGCACCCATCTGGTTCAAGCTGTCAACCAATCTCCACATCTTAATAAATAGTAACATCTAACTGAGCCAATTAGTTAGGTGCGTACACTTGGTGTAGTAGGATTTTTATTTAGTCTGATGCATACACTTGTTCTTTTTGTTAGACCTTTTGTAATAATGGCTGGTGTTTGGTTTGGAAGAGAGAGTTGCGTCTTCACTCTTCTGGCCTGCTTACTGCTTCTGTTGCACCCCCAGCCCTGGTTGCTGCTGCTGCTGTTTTCAATGTACAATCAGTAGTATATTTCGTCTATTGGCTGAATAAATGTGTTGTTAGAACGACAAACACAATGTTTTGGAAGTCGTTGCATGGTTCGATCCTTAGTGCCCCGTACCGTCTGTAACACATACTATTTTTCGTACGGAACACATTTTCCACTTGTTGATAACATGCAGCCCACTGATGAAGGCCCAATAGAGGAGCCCATAATTAACTAGAAGGAAGGCTCTCACATGAATCTGGCCCAGGTACATGCCCATGGTCTCCTAAACATAAATAAGTAAATAAATAAATAAAGCTAAATGCTCATGCACCAGTTCTTTAAATTCATGATTTAACAGGAGGATATTATTTCCTATGATAGTGTCGTTACATTCAGTCGATATTATTCTTAGGCAAAGATAGCGACCAGTCTTCTTTCTCCCAGCATTTTCTTCCTACAACCAGCGGACCCATGCAAATCGTAGTCAACGTCGTAAATAGTTCCGGTCCATTTTTATTTTTCAATAAGAATGTCCAACCCAACCCAGCACATTGGCGACAACACTTTATCCTCTGCCTTGGTGCGCTCACCGCAGCGCCGCCGTCCAGCCCTGTCAACATAGTTTTTTTTTCTGAAATGGTCCCTGTCAACATAGTGAATCGGGAGAGAACTGTAGTTGTGAGTATGACAGTACGGACCCACCAGGTCCACTCCCGAACACAAGCAAGCACCTCTTCTACTACTCAGATGCACCCCTCATTTTTTTTACTCTAATCCACCCTGCTGATATCTGGGACCCACATCATTTTTAACGTATAGTCAATTAACGACAGAATTGCATAACTTTTTTTGAGTAGTAATCCGGAGGAGCAGGCTATAAACTGGGTTGTGCGGTCTCTGTGGCCCGTCTAATAACATGACCAGCCCAGTAGGTTTTTCTTTGGGAAAATAGGTAGCCAGGTATTTCATTTTGAAGAATACCCAAGCTAGGCCTATTTGTTTTCTCCGACTTACTGGGCTGCAAATCTTTCAAGACGAGGAGGGATGCATTCCGGCCTGGCCAATGAGTATGGTCAGTGTCTGTTAAAAGTAATATCAAAGGGGTTGAAAATTCCAAAAAAATTATAGCAAATGGGATATTAGTTTCTTTTTTTGTTTTTGTTCTTCACTGATATTTTATAGTATTTCATTGGATTTAACATGACATAGTACTAATTTATTTTTGAATTTTTTTGAGTATGGCTACTAATTTTTTTGATTAAGAATATTTTGTTCCCCAACAAAAAATTGCAAATTTTCAAAATTTCGCACATATTTAGTTAATTTTTTTAACCCTGCTACTGACGAGAACATGGGCAGCAATTCTAAAAATGGAAAACGGGTTGCAGTAAATTCCATATGAATTAGAAAATGAGATAAAATTATAAAAATAAAAGCAAATGGGCTGTACACACCACAGATTTCGAGGCTTACTTGTTTACACAAGGCTTTGTCAGTCAACACACGATTCTAGCAGCAGTGACTGGTGGATGTCCATCCAACGGCCGACGTGCTTCTTCAATCTCTGATCTTCCTGCTCTAGCCGCCTAAACTAGCGCCGGCGGTACTGCCTGCTCCCTCCTCTTGTGGCCCGTTGTGATGCCGTGCAGGCTTCCCCGGCCCACCCTACTCCCTCCGCAGGCCTGTCCGCACGCAATCAACTGCCTCCTTATTACGCGAAAAAAATGATTCCTCCCACTGACATCTGGGGTGCACCGGTTGGGAGGCTGACCTGTGGGCCTACTAAGTTGACGCGTATGCAGGGCTTGTTAACTTAGTCAACAAACGATTCTAGCAGCAGTAACCGTTGGATTTGAATCGAACGGTCCTGCTGCTTCTTCAAGTGCTGCTCTTCTTGCACCAGCCGCCCAAACCAGCGCCGGCGAGACCGCCTGCTCCTGCCTCCAGTGGTCGGCTGTGCTGCCGCACCGCCCCCTACTACTCCCATTGCTAGCACTAACAATGGCAGCCTCACACCGTAGCCGAACCAGTGAACCCTCGTACTCCTCTCCGTGTGGGCATCCACTGTCGCGTCTTCCCGGCTCTGCGTCGTCCCCTTCCTAGGCCTCGCCGTCGTCCACCGCCCTGGTGCTCTTGGCGCAGCGTGGTCAACATGGTCATGGAACGACTTCCATCGAACGTGGACTGTACGTGGAGAGGCTGACAGCTGGGTCCACGGCAGCACACAAGGAAATGCCTCCTTATTACGCGCAAAATAATGATTCCTCCAGCTGACATCTGGGACCCACTGGAAGGGCCTCTGTATTTCACGAAAAAAAATGTTCCCCCCGCTGACAGGTCGGACCCACCAGCTATATCTTCGCACGCAAGGAAGTGCCTCCTTATTACGCACACAAAAATGAATACCCCCTGCTAGCTGGGACCCACCATAGTGTCCGGCTAACTTGTGGGCCTACTAAGTTGACGGGGATGGAGGGCTTTGTCAACTTAGTCAATACTCCAGTGACCGTATGATGTCCATCCAATGGCCATAGTGCTTCTTCAACCTCTGGTCTTCTTGCTCCAGCCGCCCAAAGTAGCGCCGGTCGTGCCGCCTGCTCCTGCCTCCCATGGCCGGTTGTGCTGCCGCGGAGGCCTCACCGCCCCCATACTACTCCCGCCGCTGGCCAGGCCATCCCTCTACTCACCCACACCCCCTGTTATTCTGCGGCGACGGTAGCCTCACACCGCAGCCGAACCAGTGAACCCTCATACTCCTCTCTGCGTGGGCATCCACTACCACGTCTTCCCCGGCTCCGCATCGTCCCCTTCCTAGGCCTCGCCATCGTCCACCGTTGTGGTGCTCTCGGCGCGGCGTGGTCAACATGGTCAAGGAACGACTTCCATCGGACGTGGACTATATGTGGAGAGGCTGACAGCTGGGTCCACGGCCGCAGCAAGGAAGTGCCTCCTTATTACACGGAAAATAATGATTCCTCCACCTGATAGCAGGGACCCACTGGACGGGCCACTGTATTTTGTGAAAAAACATTTCACCCTGGTCCCTGACTGCTGGGACCCACCAGCTACATCTTTGCACGCAAGGAAGTGCGTCCGGACAAAAAAACGATTCGCCCCGCTGACTGCTGGGACCCACCAGCTACATCTTCGCACGCAAGGAAGTGCCCGATAGTCGGGACCCACCTGGTCGAAGCATACGTAGCATTGTCATTCTAGTCGCGAATGTGTACGTACATACTGGTCGATGTAGAGGCGCGCACGTGTCGTAGTAGAGGCGCGCACGTAGCATGCACACGTACGTATAGCGGCTAGGGTGTAAGAAAGTAAATATGGCCACATATGTACATACGGGCGGGGTCTCTAACGCCTACTCGCGCATACGTACGGTCAGGGCTCGTGTACATGGCTGGGTCAGAACAGAGAAACTGCGTTGTCATCGTGTTCATGGGGAGCCAACCAGCTGGGTCAGAACAGAATGCATCGTCGTGTTCATCGGGAGGGCTTGGACGGAATAGGCGATGGAAATGATGCCTGGCGTACTGCAGAACAGAGGAAACAGCCTTGTGTTCAACCGGCCACATTCGAAACGGGATCCTGTTCATCGGGAGGGGTCTGGCGTACCGCAAAACGGAGGAAACAGACTTGTGTTGGACCTCCTACGGTCAAAACGGGGTCATGTTGATCGGTAGGGGTGTGGTGTACCGCAAAACGGAGGAAATGGACTTGCGTTGGAGCGCTACGGTCGAAATGGGGGTCCTGGTCATCGGGAGGGGTGTGGCGTACCGCAAAACGAGACTCCACGGGATACTGTTCATCTCCACCGTCGACCTCCTCCAGCCTCCACGGGCTACTATTCATCCACCGTCGACCTCCTCCAGCCTCCACCTGTGACTGTTCATCCACGGGCTCCTGTTCATCTAGCCTCCACAGTACGCTACTCCACCGCCTACTGTTCAACCAACCCTCTCCACGGGCTCCTGTTCAACCAGCCCTCCACTGTCTACTGTTCATCCACCCCTCCATCATCTACTATTCATCCAGCCCTCCACGGGGTCATCCTGTTCATCCAACCCTCCACGGGGTCCTGTCCATCCAGCCCCAACCGGCTCGATCGATTGGGGTCCTGTTCATCCAGAGGCAACACCACGGGGTCCTGTTCATCCACCCCCACCGCTCACTGTTCATCCAACCCCCCCCCCCCCCCCCCCGCAACGCTCACTGTCCATCCAGAGGCAGCATCGATCGGCTTCAGTTAGCAGCAGTAGTGAAGGAATCGCTCGATCGGGTTCAGTTAACAGCCATCAATCGATCGCTCGGGTTCAGTAACGCATAGCCTGCAGTGCAATTGCTCGGGTTCAGTTACATCCCAACGCCTCGCTCGGGTTCGGTTAGAGCCCGATGCCTCACACACACACGCGTACGTGTACGAGATAAATGCGCATCGCTCGGCCCCGACCACCCACCATAACCGGGAACACCCCGATATTTTCCTCACCCTCGCTTCTACCTCAGTTTTTTCCGTCATAGACGGCCCAAAGAATGTCATGCAGCGGCGTCTCCACCTCGCCTAGGACGAAAAGCCCATTTCTGTCATGATTTTTTGTCATAGAAGTAGGAGCCCACCACATCTATGATGATACCAGGTTTTGTCACAATTATCGTCATAGAAGTGTCATAAGTATGACATCAAAATGTCACGGATGTGTCTTTTTTTGTAGTGGGTATCTTTGAAAGTGTCTATTGGGTTGGCACGAATCAAGACCGGGATTTGTCACTCCGTATGACGGAGAGGTATCTCTGGGCCCACTCGGTAATGCATCATCATAATGAGCTCATAGTGACTAAGAAGTTAGTCACGGGATCATGCATTACGGAACGAGTAAAGAGACTTGCCGGTAACGAGATTGAACGAGGTATTGGGATACCAACGATCAAATCTCGGGCAAGTAACATACGGGTTGACAAAGGGAATTGTATACGGGATTCATTGAATCCCCGACATCGTGGTTCATCCGATGAGATCATCGTGGGACATGTGGGAGCCAACATGGGTATCCAGATCCCGTTGTTGGTTATTGGCCAGAGAGCTGTCTCGGTCCTGTCTGCATGATTCTCGAACCCGTAGGGTCTACACACTTAAGGTTCGGTGACGCTAGAGTTGTTATGGGAATTAGTATGCTGTTACCAAATGTTGTTCGGAGTCCCGGATGAGATCCCGGACGTCACGAGGAGTTCCAGAATGGTCCGGAGATAAATATTTATATATGGGAAGTCCTTATTCGGTCGCCGGAAGTGTTCGAGGGTTTATCGGTATTGTACCCGGACCACCGAAAGGGTTCCGGGGTCCGCCGGTAGGGTCCACCTGCCCCGGAGGGCCCTATGGGCTGAATATGGAGGGGAACCAGCCCCTAGGTGGGCTGGGCGCCAACCCCCCCAGGGCCCATGCGCCTAGGTTTGGGGGGAACCCTAAAGGGGGCGCCCCCCTTGGCTTGGGGGGCAAGCCTCCCCCCTTGGCCGCCCCCACTCTAGATCCATATGTAGGGGGCCGGCCCCCCTCTCCCTTGCCCCTATAAATAGAGGGGAGGTAGGAGGGCTGCCGCACCCTTCCCCTGGCGCAGCCCTCTCCCTCCCCAACACCTCCGTAGTAGTAGTAGTGCTTGGCGAAGCCCTGCCGGAGAACTGCAAGCTCCTCCACCACGCCGTCATGCTGCCAGAGCTCTCCCTCAACTTCTCGTCTCCCCTTGCTGGATCAAGAAGGAGGAGACGTCCCCAGGCTGTATGTGTGTTGAATGCGGAGGCGCCGTCCGTTCAGTGTTAGATCAGATCTTCCGCGATTTGAATCGCCACGAGTACGACTCCATCATCCGCATTCTAGTGATGCTTCCGCTTAGCAATCTTCAAAGGTATGAAGATGCTCATCCTCTCTCTCTCTCTCTCTCTCTCTCTCTCTCTTGTTGCTAGAATCTCCTAGATGGATCTTGGTGATGCGTAGAAAATTTTGAATTATTGCTACGTTCCCCAACACATACCATCGCGTCACCTGCTCTAGCTCGCATCCAACATCAAGGATAGATGCCCGAGGTCAAACCGGTTGTGCCATGTCAACTTTGACACCCGGTCCCCCCTTCACTCGCCCCCTCTACCGAGCTTGCCTCTACGGGTACACCATGCTGGATGGGTACATCCAGTGTTGTCGACAACTAAAAGTCGTCTTTGGACTTCATCCTTTCATTAGTTGTGGTTCAAAGTGGTCATGGTGCATGGCGTATGAATTCTCTGTCCCTGCACCACCACCATCATCTCCCTGCGCTCCTCACTCGGGCAAATGACCTGAAGCCACAAGTGCAGGTTGTCTTAGTATGAAAGTTGAGTCCACTAGCAACAGAGCTTGGGTCATATTAGAAAAAGATCTCGGTGGCTCGGGACCTCGACCTCTAGGGTCTAAGAAGCTCAAGGGCTTGTTGGCGCAGGCTGGGTGGTAACAAGGATGAAGAACACACGATGATGGTGGCCTGACCTGGGGAAGAGTCTTGCCCCAAGCAATGTAGGGCACTAGAAAGATTGAAAGTCGGCGGGGAGCTTCTTCTTGGGACAAGGATCTGAGTAGAACTACCAATCCTATATCTACTATATCTAAATAGGAGTCCCCGCTACCTAATTTTCATGTAACCTTGGTGAGTTGAGGGCTTGCAAGTGCACAGGGTGTAGTTGTAACCTTTTCGAAGTAAGAGCATCAATCCCATAGGGAGCATAGAAATTGGACTTTGTCCCTTGTATAGACTTAAGAAAATGTGTCTTGAAGTTGGTTATAGACGAAAAGCAGAATGAAGGCGGAAGGTTTTAATGTTTTTGGGTGGAGTGTGAACAAAAGTAAATTTGTGCAAAAGAGGTAAAAGAACAACACAAAGTAAATTAAGCGATGAAACCGACAAGAGGATTAAGGCATTCTCTGGAAATCCGGAATTTCCACTAGCATGTGTCTAACTGTTGGTGGAATCTAGTGCCACTTGAGTGTTTTGAAGATTGTTGGACAAAACAGTAAGGGACTAGTGTGTTTGCTAGTGCACACAGAGTAAAATGGCCCCTAGAGTTCCGAGGAGTTTCCTATAAAGTCCCACGATGATTATCTACATAGTATAGAAGAATGCTAAAGTATTGATGAGATTGCTTACGAGCACATTGTGTATCAGAGACGACCCTCAAAAATTGTTGTGCCAAGGCAGTTGCTATATATGGTGTGTGTTGGGGAATGTAGTAATTAAAAAAATTCCTATGATCATGCAAGATCTATCTAGGAGATGCATAGCAACGAGACAGGAGAGTGTGTCCACGTACCCTCGTAGACCGAAAGCGGAAGCGTTTAGTAACGCGGTTGATGTAGTCGAACGTCTTCACGATCCAACCGAACAAAGTACCAAACGTACGACACCTCCGTGTTCAGCACACATTCAGCATGATGACGTCCATCGAGCTCTTGATCCTGTTGAGGACGAGTGAGGGAGTCCTGGATTAGGGGGTATCCGGACAGCCGGACTATATACTTTGTCCGGACTGTTGGACCGTGAAGATACAAGACTCAAGACTCCGTCCCGTGTCCGGATGGGACTCTCCTTTGTGTGGAAGACAAGCTTGGTGATCTGGATATTATATTTGCTTCTTTGTAACCGACTCCATGTAAACCCTAGCCCTCTCCGGCGTCTATATAAACCGGAGAGTTTAGTCCATAGAGGGACAATCAGAATCAGAATCATCATAGGCTAGCTTCTAGGGTTTAGCCTCTATGATCTCGTGGTAGATCAACTCTTGTGCTACTCATATCATCCATATCAATCAAGCAGGAAGTAGGGTTTTACCTCCATCGAGAGTGCCCGAACCTGGGTAAACATTGTGTCCCTTGCCTCCTGTTAACATCAGCCTTAGACGCACAGATCGGGACCCCCTACCCGAGATCCGCCGGTTTTGACACCGACATTGGTGCTTTCATTGAGAGTTCCTCTGTGTCGTTGCTGCAAGGCTCGATGGCTCCTTCAATCAACAACAACATGGTCCAGGGTGAGACTTTCCTTCGGCTTCGCACTGCGGGCCAATTCGTCTGGCCATCTGGAGCAGATCGACAGCTACGCCCCTGGCCACCAGGTCAGATTCGGAAACCTGAACTACACGGCCGATATCCGCAGAGACTTGATCTTCAACGGATTCGGGCCTGCGCCAGGAGCACCGGACAATCACGATCAGCACGGCTTAGACCTGCTGTCGGACTATGCACGGGATATCGTCCTCGTAGGAGCCAAGGACCTAAATCCGGAGCAGATTGCATCACCCGAGGACGGGTGGATGGACCCCGCCCCGAAGGCCGCACACTCATTGGCAGTAGAGCCGAACACATGCCTCACCCCCAAGGAAGCCTGTGACACCGGACCCCCGGACTCGTATTCGGCTGTAGGTTCCGGTCCGCGCACTCCCAAGCCCGCCGAATCTGGTTGGGCTCCGGTAATGGAGTTCACCGCTGCGGATATCTTCCAGCACTCGCCCTTTGGCGACGTGCTGAACTCATTAAACTCTCTCTCTTTGTCAGGAGACTCTTGGCCAAACTATGTCCGGCTCGAGTGGGAAGCAGGTGACGAAGGAATTCGTTACCCACCCACCACCCACTTCATTGCCACGGTCTATGATTTAATCGACATTCTTGACTTCGATTCCGAAGACATCGACGGTGTGGACGACGCAGGAGAAGAACAAGAACCACCGCCCACGGGGCGGTGGACAGCCACCTCCTCATATGTTATATATATGGTGGACACTCGAGAAGAAACCAATGGCGATGAGGCAATACAGGATAACCCCTCGATGAAGCAAACAAAGCATGGGCATCGTCGGCGCCGCTCCAAGCCCCGCCACAGCAATACCGGCACAGGTGACAAAAACAATCCGGATGGTGCCGAAGATGAATACAACCCCGATCGGCCTGCCTTCGAGCAGGCCGAACAGGAAGATGGGCAGGACAGCCCAGATGAATAGGCGACAGATGGATATCCGGAGGAGGACAACTACATGCCCCCTCCAAAGACGAGATTAGCCTCGGCGACGATGAGTTCAGCGTGCCTGATGACCCCGTGGAGCAGGAGCGCTTTAAGCGCCGGCTCATGGCCACTGCGAGGAGCCTGAAAAAGAAGCAACAACAGCTCCAAGCTGATCAAGACCTGCTCATAGATAGATGGACTGAAGTCCTGGCAGCTGAGGAATATGGACTCGAGCGCCACACGGCTGACCGGCCACCTCCTGGCCGGGATAAAATGGCATATCAACCCGAATACCAGCCTGCACCCCCACGCCAATACACTACGGCCCGGGGCAATAGGCAAGACCTGCAAGATATACTTGAAAACAAAGCAGGACAGCCAAGATTGATCTACGGATCACGGGGGCGCGCCCCAACACGCGACGATGATCGTCATGCCGGATACACTATGAACAAGTCCAGTCGAGCCGAATATAGCTACCCAGACTCATTCGAACTGCATAGCCACGTAGCCTGGCATAGAGGCGCCGCACACCCCCTTTGCTTCACTGACGAAGTGATGGATCATGAATTCCCAGAAGGGTTCAAACCCGTAAACATCAAATCATACGATGGCACAACAGACCCCGCAATATGGATCGAAGATTTCCTTCTCCACATTCACATGGCCCGCAGAGACGATCTACACGCCATCAAATATCTTCCCCTTAAGCTCAAAGGACCTGCCCGGCACTGGCTAAACAGCCTGCCGGCAAATTCCATTGGCAGTTGGGAAAACCTGGAAGACGCGTTCCTCGACAACTTCCAGGGCACATATGTGCGACCACCGGATGCCGATGACCTGAGCCACATTACCCAACAGCCCGGAGAGTCAGCCAGGAAATTCTGGACTCGGTTCCTAACCAAAAAGAACCAAATAGTCGACTGTCCGGACGCTGAAGCCCTGGCGGCCTTTAAGCATAATATCCGTGACGAGTGGCTCGCCCGACACCTCGGCCAGGAAAAACCAAAGTCCATGGCAGCCCTCACGACACTCATGACCCGTTTTTGTGCGGGCGAGGATAGCTGGTTGGCTCGTAGTAGCACCACGCCGATAAATTTAGGCACCTCGGATGTCCGCGACAATAACAGCAAGCCACGACGCAACAGACATAAGCGACGGAACAACACGACAACACTGAAGACACGGCAGTCAACGCTGGATTCAGCAGATCCAAATCCAGTCAGCGGAAAAAATCATTCAAAAGAAACAATCAGAGACCGTCCAGTCTGGACCGCGTACTTGAACGCTCGTGCCAAATTCATGGCACCCTGGACAAGCCAGCAAACCACACTAATAGAGACTGCTAGGTGTTCAAACCGGCCGGCAAAATAAACGCTGAAAACAAGGACAAGGGGCTGCACAGCGACGATGACGAGGAGCCCCGGCGTCCGAACACAGGAGGACAGAAGAAATTTCCTCCCCAAGTGAAAACGGTCAACATGTTCTACGCCACCCATATTCCCAAACGGGAACGGAAGCGAGCACTACGGGACGTCTATACGATGGAGCCAGTCGCCCCAAAATTCAACCAATGGTCAGCCTGTCCAATCACCTTTGATCGTAGGGATCACCCTACCAGTATCCGTCACGGCGGTTCAGCCGCATTGGTCCTAGACCCAATCATCGACGGACTCCACCTCACGCGAGTCCTTATGGATGGCGGCAGCTTATACGTCTCCAACATATCTATAATTTTTTATTGTTCCATGCTATTATATTACCCCTTTTGGATGTTTATGGGCTTTATTTTACACATTTATATCATTTTTGGGACTAACATACTAATCGGAGGCCCAGCCCGTATTGCTGTTTTTTTTGCCTATTTCAGTATTTCGAAGAAAAGGAATATCAAACGGAGTCCAAACGGAATGAAACCTTCGGGAGCGTGATTTTTGGAACGAACATGATCCAGAGGACTTGGAGTGCAAGTCAAGAAGCAGACGAGGCCTCCACGAGATAGGAGGGCACCCCCCCCCTATAGGGCGCGCCCCCTGTCTCGTGGGCCCCTCGGGCGTCCACCGACGTACTTCTTCCTCCTATATAAGCCTACGTACCCGAAAACATCCAGGGAGCAGACAAAACACAATTTCCACCACCGTAACCTTTTGTATCCACGAGATCTCATCTTGGAGCCTTCGTCGGTGCTCCGTCGGAGGGGGAATCAACCATGGAGGGCTTCTACATCAACACCATAGCCCCTCCGATGAGTTGTGAGTAGTTTACCACAGACCTACGGGTCCATAGTTATTAGCTAGATGGCTTCTTCTCTCTTTTTGGATCTCAATACAATGTTCTCCCCCTCTCTTGTGGAGATCTATTCGATGTAAACTCTTTTTCCGGTGTGTTTGTCGAGATCCGATGAATTGTGGGTTTATGATCAAGTTTATCTATGAATAATATTTGAATCTTCTCTGAATTCTTTTATGTATAATTGAGTTATCTTTGCAAGTCTCTTTGAATTATCAGTTTGGTTTGGCCTACTAGATTGATCTTTCTTGCCATGGGAGAAGTGCTTAGCCTTGGGTTCAATCTTGCGGTGTCCTTACCCAGTGACAGAAAGGGTTGCGAGGCACGTATTGTATTGTTGCCATCGAGGATAACAAGATGGGGTTTATATCATATTGCTTGAGTTTATCCCTCTACATCATGTGATCTTGCTTAATGCGTTACTCTGTTCTTATGAACTTAATACTCTAGATGCAGGCAGGAGTCGGTCGATGTGTGGAGTAATAGTAGTAGATGCAGGCAGGAGTCGGTCTACTTGTTACGGACGTGATGCCTATATACATGCTCATGCCTAGATAATCTCATAACTATTCGCTTTTCTATCAATTGCTCGACAGTAATTTGTTCACCCATCGTAATACTTATGCTATCTTGAGAGAAGCCACTAGTGAAACCTATGGCCCCCGGGCCTATCTCTTATCAAATTTGCTTCCAATCTACTTTTATTTGGATCTTTACTTTTTGCATCTATATTATAAAATACCAAAAATATATTTACTATCTTTATTAGATCTCACTTTTGCAAGTGGCCGTGAAGGGATTGATAACCCCTTTATTGCGTTGGTTGCGAGTTCTTTGTTTATTTTTGTAGGTGCGTGGGACTTTTGAGGAGCCTCCTACTGGATTGATACCTTGGTTCTAAAAAACTGAGTGAAATACTTACGCTACTATTGTTGCATCACCCTCTCCTCTTCGAGGAAAACCAACGCAAGCTCAAGACATAGCAAGAAGGATTTCTGGCACATTGCCGGGGTGGTCTTCGCTCAAGTCAAGACATACCAAGTACCCATCACAAACCCATCTCCCTCGCATTTACATTATTTGCCATTTGCCTCTCGTTTTCCTCTCCCCCACTTCACCCTTGTCGTTTTATTCGCCCTCTCTTTCCCAATCTCCTCCTCTCTTTTCGCTTGCCTTTTTCTGTTTGCTTGTGTTTTGGATTACTTGTTACCATGGCGCAAGATAATACCAAATTGTGTGATTTCTCGAATACCAATAATAATGATTTCCTTAGTACTCCGATTGCTCCTCTTAATGATGTTGAGTCTTGTGAAATCAATACTGCTTTGCTGAATCTTGTTATGAAAGATCAATTCACCAGCCTTCCTAGTGAAGATGTCGCTACTCATCTAAACAACTTTGTTGATTTGTGTGATATACAAAAGAAGAAAGATACGGATAACAATATTGTCACATTGAAGTTATTTCCGTTTTCACTTAGAGATCGTGCTAAAGTTTGGTTTTCGTCTTTGCCTAAAAATAGTATTGATTCTTGGAACAAGTGCAAAGATGCTTTTATCTCTAAGTATTTTCCTCCCGCTAAGATTATCACTATTAGGAACGATGTTATGAATTTTAAACGACTTGATCATGAGCATGTTGCCCAATCTTGGGAAAGAATGAAATTGATGCTTCGCAATTGCCCTACTCATGGTTTGAATTTATGGATGATCATACAAAAAATTTATGCCGGTTTGAACTTTGCTTCTAGAAATCTCTTGGATTCGGCCGCGGGAGGCACGTTTATGGAAATCACGTTAGGAGATGCTACAAAACTTCTTGATAATATTATGGCTAATTATTCTCAATGGCACACCGAAAGATCTTCTAGTAAAAAAGTGCATGCTATAGAAGAAATCAATGTTTTGAGTGGAAAGATGGATGAACTTATGAAGTTGTTTGCTACTAAAAATACTCCTCTTGATCCCAATGATTTGCCTTTGTCTACTTTGATTGAGAATAATAATGAATCTATGGATGTGAATTTTGTAGGTAGGAATAGTTTTGGAAACAATGCTTATAGAGGAAACTTTAATGCTAGACCGTTCCCTAGTAATTCCTCTAATAATTATGGAAATTCCTACAATAATTCTTTTGGTAATTTTAATAAGATGCCCTCTGATTTTGAGAATAGTGTGAAAGAATTTATGATTTCTCAAAAGAATTTTAATGCTTTGCTTGAAGAAAAATTGCTCAAAGTTGATGACTTGGCTAGGAACGTTGATAGACTTTCGCCTGATGTTGATTCTCTTAAACTTAGATCTTCTCCTACTAAGCATGATATCAATGAGTCTCTCAAAGCAATGAGAATTTCCATTGATGAGTGCAAGAAAAGAACCGCTAGATTGCGTGCTAAGAAAGATTGCTTTCTAAAAGCGTGTTCTTCTAGTTTCCATGAAAATAATGATGAGGATCTTAAAGTTATTGATGTGTCTCCTTTTAGATCTATGTTTTGCAATATGAATCTTGATAATTATGGGACTGATGATGAGTCAACTTTTCCTAGAAGGCGTCCCAAGAATTCAGAGTTTTTAGATCTTGATGCTAAATTTGGTAAAAGTGGGATTGGAGAGGTCAAAACTTTAAATAGCATTGAACCCACTATATCGGATTTCAAGGAATTTGATTATGATAATTGTTCTTTAGAAGGTTATATTTCCTTGTTGCAATCCGTTGTTAATTCTCCTCATGCTTATAGTTAAAACAAAGCTTTTACCAAACATATTGTTGATGCCTTGATGCAATCTTATGATGAAAAACTTAATTTGGAAGTTTATATACCTAGAAAACTTAATGATGAGTGGGAACCTACTATAAAGATTAGAATTAAAGATCATGAGTGTTTTGCTTTGTGTGATTTGGGTGCTAGTGTTTCCACGATTCCGAAAACTTTATGTGATATTCTAGGTTTCCATGATCTTGATGATTGCTCTTTAAATTTGCACCTTGCGGATTCCACCATTAAAAAGCCAATGGGAATAATCAATGATGTTCTCATTGTTGCAAATAGAAATTTGGTGCCCGTGGATTTTATTGTTCTTGATATAGATTTCAATCTTTCTTGCCCTATTATTCTTGGTAGACCTTTCCTTAGAACGATTGGCGCGATTATTGATATGAAGGAAGGGAATATTAGATTCCAATTTCCATTAAAGAAAGGCATGGATAACTTTCCAAGAAAGAAATTCAAATTACCTTATGAATCTATCATGCGGGCTACTTATGAATTTAGTGCCAAAGATGGCACTCGTTAGATCTATCTTTGCTTTTATGCCTAGCTAGGGGCGTTAAACGATAGCGCTAGTTGGGAGGCAACCCAATTTTCTTTATGTTTTTTGTTTTTGCTCCTATTTAGTAATAAATCTTGCATCTACCTTCTGTTTAGATGTGTTTTTATCTTTTAATTAGTGTTTGTGCCAAGTAGAACCTATAGGATAACCTATGATGATAGTTGATTTGATTCTGCTGAAAAACAGAAACTTTGCATGCACGAATATAATTTTGTTAAATCACAGGAACGTGCTTTTGCCTTGATTCTTTTTGCTGCTGATCAATAAACAAATTTTCCAGGACTTAATATTTTGGTAGGATTTTTTGAAGTTCCATAAGTTTGCGTTAGTTACAGATTGCTACATACTGTTCTGTTTTTGACAGATTCTGTTTTTCGTGTGTTGTTTGCTTATTTTGATGCATCTATGGCTAGTAAATTAGTTTATAAACCATAGAGAAGTTGGATTATAGTAGTTTTAACACCAAAATAAATAAAGAATGAGTTAATTACAGTACCTTATGTGGTGGTTTTGTTTTCTTTCACTAACGGAGCTTATAAGATTTCCTGTTGAGTTTTGTGTTGTGAAGTTCTCAAGTTTTGGGTAAAGCTTTTATGGACTATGGAATAAAGGGTGGCAAGAGCCTAAGCTTGGTGATGCCCAAGGCACCCCAAGATATTCAAGGATAGCCAAATGCCTAATCTTGGGGATGCCCCGGGAAGGCATCCCCTCTTTCGTCTTTGTTCATTGGTAACTTTACTTGGAGCTATATTTTTATTTGCCACATTATATGTGTTTTGCTTGGAGCCTCATGTATTATATTAGTCTTCGCTTTTTAGTTTACCACAAACATCCTTGCTGTACACACCTTTTGGGAGAAGCCCATTTTATTAGAATTTGCTAGAATACTCTATGTGCTTCACTTATATCTTTTGAGCTTGATAGTTTTTGCTCTAGTGCTTCACTTATATTTTTTTAGAGAATGGCGGTGGCTTAATTTTTGAAGAAATTACTAGTCTCTCATGCTTCACTTATATATTTTTGAGAGTCTTTTAGAACAGCATGGTATTTGCTATGGTTATAAAGTTGGTCCTAGAATGATGAGCATCCAAGTTGGATATAATAAAAACTATCATAGGAAGTGAATTGGATGCTATCTTGATAATTGTTTTGAGATAGGGAGGTAGTGATATTAAAGTCATGCTAGTTGGGTGATTATGAATTTAAAAAATGCTTGTGTTGAAGTTAGCAAGTCCTATAGCATGTACGTATGGTTAAAGTTGTGTAACAAATTTGGAACATGAAGTGTACCTAGCTTGTGCATCCTTATGAGTGGCGGTCGGGGACGAGCGATGGTATTTTCCTACCAATCTATACCCCTAGGAGCATGCGCTTAGTACTTGATTTTTGATGACTTCTAAATTTTTGCAATAAGTATATGAGTTCTTTTGACTAATGTTGAGTCCATGGATTATACGCACTTTTACCTTTCCACCATTGCTAGCCTCTTCGGTACCGTGCATTGCCCTTTCTCACCTTGAGAGTTGGTGCAAACTTCACCGGTGCATCCAAACCCCATGATACGACACGCTCTATCACACATAAACCTCCTTATATCTTCCTCAAAACAGCCACCATACCTACCTATTATGGCATTTCCATAGCCATTCCGAGATATATTGCCATGCAACTTTCCACCATTCCGTTTACCATCATCATGACATACTTTACTTTTGTAATATTGCCATTGCATGATCATGAAGTTGACATCGTATTTGTGGCAAAGCCACCATGCATTATTTTTCATACATGTCACTCTTGATTCATTGCACCATCCCGGTACACCGCCGGAGGCATTCATATAGAGTCATATCTTGTTCTAGTTTCGAGTTGTAATTCATATGTTGTAATCAATAGAAGTGCGATGATCATCATTATTAGAGCATTGCCCAAAGAAAAAAAGAAAAAAAAAAGAAGAAAGGCCAAAAACAAGGCCCAAAAAAAGAAAAAGGAAAAAAAGAAAATAAATAAAAAGGGCAATGCTACTATCTCTTTTTCCACACTTGTGCTTCAAAGTAGCACCTTGTTCTTCATGTAGTGAGTCTCATATATTGTGCTTCAAAGTAGCACCATGTTTTTCATATAGTGAGTCTCATAAGTTGTCTTTTTTATACTAGTGGGAATTTTTCATTATAGAACTTGGCTTGTATATTCCTACGATGGGCTTCCTCAAATGCCCTAGGTCTTCGTGAGCAAGCAAGTTGGATGCACACCCACTAGTTTTTTTTGTTGAGCATTCATTTATAGCTCTAGTGAATCCGTTGCATGGCAATCCCTACTCCTCATGTTGACATCAATTGATGGGCATCTCCATAGCCCGTTGATCATCCTTGTCAATGTGAGACTTTCTCCTTTTTGTCTTCTCCACACAATCCCCATCATTATATTCTATTCCACCCATAGTGCTATATCAATGGCTCACGCTCATGTATTGCGTGAAGGTTGAATTTTTTTGAGATTATTTAAGTATGAAACAATTGCTTGGCTTTCATCGGGGGTATAGAAGTTGGGAACATCTTTGTGTGACGAAAATGAAGCATAGCCTAACTATATGATTTTGTAGGGATGAACTTTCTTTTGCCATGTTATTTTGAGAAGACATGATTACTTTGATTAGTATGCTTGAAGTGTGCTATTTCTTTTATCAATATGAACTTTTATTTTGAATCATTTGGATCTGAAAATTCATGCCACAATAAAGAAAATTGCATTAAGAATTATGCTAGGTAGCATTCCACATCAAAAATTCTCTTTTTATCATTTACCTACTCGAGGACGAGCAGGAATTAAGCTTGGGGATGCTTGATACGTCTCCAGCGTATCTATAATTTTTGATTTTTCCATGCTATTATATTACCCCTTTTGGATGTTTATGGGCTTTATTTTACGCATTTATATCATTTTTGGGACTAACCTACTAACCGAAGGCCCAGCCCGTATTGCTGCTTTTTTGCCTATTTCAGTATTTCGAAGAAAAGGAATATCAAACGGAGTCCAAATGGAATGAAACCTTCGGGAGCGTGATTTTTGGAACGAACGTGATCCAGAGGACTTGTAGTGCAAGTCAAGAAGCAGCCGAGGCCTCCACGAGATAGGAGGGTGCCCCCCTATAGGGCGCGCCCCCTGTCTCGTGGGCCCCTCGGGCGTCCACCGATGTACTTCTTCCTCCTATATAAGCCTACGTACCCCGAAAACATCCAGGGAGCGGACGAAACACAATTTCCACCACCGTAACCTTCTGTATCCGCAAGATCTCGTCTTGGAGCCTTCGACGGCGCTCCGTCGAAGGGGGAATCGACCACGGAGGGCTTCTACATCAACACCATAGCCCCTCCGATGAGTTGTGAGTAGTTTACCACAGACCTACGGGTCCATAATTATTAGCTAGATAGCTTCTTCTCTCTTTTTGGATCTCAATACAATGTTCTCCCCCTCTCTTGTGGAGATCTATTCGATGTAAACTTTTTTTGCGGTGTGTTTGTCGAGATCCGATGAATTGTGGGTTTATGATCAAGTTTATCTATGAATAATATTTGAATCTTCTCTGAATTCTTTTATGTATGATTGAGTTATCTTTGCAAGTCTCTTCGAATTATCAGTTTGGTTTGGCCTACTAGATTGATCTTTCTTGCCATGGGAGAAGTGCTTATCTTTGGGTTCAATCTTGTGGTGTCCTTACCTAGTGACAGAAAGGGTTGCAAGGCACATATTGTATTGTTGCCATCGAGGATAAAAAGATGGGGTTTATATCATATTTCTTGAGTTTATCCCTCTACATCATGTCATCTTGCTTAATGCGTTACTCTGTTCTTATGAACTTAATACTCTAGATGTAGGCAGGAGTCGGTCGATGTGTGGAGTAATAGTAGTAGATGCAGGCAGGAGTCGGTCTACTTGTTACGGGCGTGATGCCTATATACATGATCATGCCTAGATAATCTCATAACTATTCGCTTTTCTATCAATTGCTCGACAGTAATTTGTTCACCCACCGTAATACTTATGCTATCTTGACAGAAGCCACTAGTGAAACCTATGGCCCTCGGGTCTATCTCTTATCATATTTGCTTCCAATCTACTTTTATTTGCATCTTTACTTTTTTCATCTATATTATAAAATACCAAAAATATATTTATTGTCTTTATTAGATCTCACTTTCGCAAGTGGCTGTGAAGGGATTGATAACCCCTTTATTGCGTTAGTTGCGAGTTCTTTGTTTGTTTGTGTAGGTGCATGGGACTTTTGAGGAGCCTCCTACTGGATTGATACCTTGGTTCTCAAAAACTGAGGGAAATACTTATGCTACTATTGTTGCATCACCCTCTCCTCTTCGAGGAAAACCAACGCAAGCTCAAGACGTAGTAGCTGCAGCCTAAACCTGCTTTATCAGGACACAGTGTGCAAAATGGGCATCGATCTTTCAAGGATCAAGCCCACCAAAACCACCTTTAAAGGTGTAATTCCAGGAGTAGAGGCCCGTTGCACGGGATCCATAACACTAGAAGTGGTCTTCGGATCTCCGGATAACTTTCGAAGCGAGGAGTTAATCTTTGATATCGTCCCTTTCCGCAGTGGTTATCACGCACTGCTTGGAAGAACCGCATTCGCTCGGTTCAATGCGGTACCGCACTATGCATACCTCAAGCTCAAGATGCCAGGACCTCGCGGGGTCATAACAGTCAACAGAAACATGGACTGCTCTCTCCGTACAGAAGAGCATACTGCAGCCCTCGCAGCAGAAGTACAATGCAGCCTTCTCCGGTAAACCACCAATCCGCTGACAACAACCCCGAACACCGTCAAGCGAGTCCGGAGCACCCCGCAACAGGATCGCCAGGCACACCAAGAGCGCGACTAGCAGTCCGGCCTCCGCTCAAGCCCTATCACAGCAACATTCGTGCCGCGCGTACACAATTACGCAATTAAAATACCATGGGCCTAGGCGGAGGTGCAACAGTGACTCAGTCAACAGTGCGGTATAACCGCAACATATTTCCATAACCCCCCTTTTTTCTTTCAGGACACCGCTTTCGGGCATCCTCTTCAGAAGAGCCGGATTGTCAGCCTTACACAGGAGAGAAAACCAAGGAGGCAACAGGCTTTGCGCAGAAAGGGAATACCTAGGTGGAATCTATTCACGATCGTTATACCTGTTTTATATACCTACATGCAGCCCGCCCTTGGATAGGACATGTCAAATAGTCCTATTTACTTCTGCTTAAACGCATTCATTGTAAACATACGCCTAAACGTATTATTCATCAATGGGAGATAATATATAGCGTCTGCTTATTATTCCTATTTGCAAATTTTTTCCATAAATGTTTATTTAATATTGCATCCGTACACCTTGGTACATTTAGTTTGCCAGGGGCTTCTTATGGCGCCCCATAATACGGCAAGACAAGTTCGAACACTTTCAATAGTGCGGCACCCCGAACTTATAGCATTATATGCATCAGCTCTGAATCACGTCTTGGGTCAATAGTTGGGTTTACCCCGCTCCCTTGTTTTGGTACCTTACATTCCGTTATATCGGCTAAGGTAACGCAGGAAGAACTACTGTGATTGTGTCCCAGTTCTTCCGGACGAGCACCTCAGTAGAGAAAGCTGAAAACTGACCGGCATGATGCGGCGAGAGCTGGTCGCTGTTCGAGACGTCTTAAAATCCTTAAAGATTTTTTCCGCTTTAAGCGAGGAATCGGCTTTGTCCGATTTAGGCGTATGTAGCGCCCCAATTCGGCTTTCCGAATTCTAGGGGCTTCGCTGAAATTTAAAATTGTAGACTTCTATGGCTAAGTGAAAGTTATAAAGCCGCATAGTCTGATTGCCTTGTTCGCTGCGCCAGACACCTCCTTAAGGGACCAAAAATTTGGATAAAGAGTGTCTGGGTTTTTCCAGGAACACCCCGGTACTAGGTATGTGGGGGCGGAAGCCGATGACTAGCCTACTTTCAGAATTTTATAAACAGCCGCACAGAAGGTAATATTTTAAATCAAAACAAAGCGCTATATAGTGCAAATAACTTCGTCTTTATATTACAAAAACGACAGAAGTACATTCATTCAAAGATCGCGTTCTTGGTACATTCTTCGGCCACGAGACGAGCACCCTTCATAATGCCATCATAATATTTTTCGGGACAGCGATGCGCCTTGCCATCTGGCGGCCCGTCCTTCACCAGCTTCTCCGCATCTAGCTTGCCGCAATGCACCTTCGCATGGGCAAAGGCCCGGCGGGCACTGAGGGAGTCCTGGACTAGGGGGTGTCCGGACAGCCGGACTATCATCGTCCGCCGGACTCCAAGACTACGAAGATACAAGATTGAAGACTCCGTCCCGTGTCCGGATGGGACTTTCCTTGGCGTGGAAGGCAAGCTTGGCGATACGGATATGTAGATCTCCTACCATTGTAACCGACTCTGTGTAACCCTAGCCTCCTCCGGTGTCTATATAAACCGGAGGGCTTTAGTCCGTAGGACACAACATACATTACAACAAGCATACCATAGGCTAGCTTCTAGGGTTTAGCCTCCTTGATCTCGTGGTAGATCCACTCTTGTACTACCCATATCATCAATATTAATCAAGCAGGACTTAGGGTTTTACCTCCATCGAGAGGGCCCGAACCTGGGTAAAACATCGTGTCCCTCGTCTCCTATTACCATCCGCCTAGATGCACAGTTCAGGACCCCCTACCCGAGATCCGCCGGTTTTGACACCGACATTGGTGCTTTCATTGAGAGTTCCTCTGTGTCGTAACCGATAGGGCGGATGCCTCCACCCGTCTTCAAAGACGGTGTTTTCGCCGAAGGGGCCTTGGCCGCCGGCCAAACTATCCGGCTAGGTGGTTTTCTTATGACCGCCTGTCCGGCCGCCGCTTCGACAATGACTTATCAAGTCGTCAGAAGCAATCTTCGCGTCAGCCCGAAAGCTGCCGAACTGTTGGATCCAATAGAGCTCTCGTCTGTTAACGAGCTCTTGGATCGCATCGCCGCCCTGGGAGTTGCTATGAACTACAACCAGATTGGGCTTAAAACCGATCTGAGAGAGATTAACTTTCCCCAGGCCACCCACCACGTCGCAGTGGTAGAGGAGCAATACGGCAACTCTTCGCCTGTATTGAAAACTATTCATGTCCGAATTCCCGAACCCTCCACGCCGGATTTCCACGGAGGAATGGGCTTCGATCGAGCATTGAACTTAAAATCACGCATCGCTCCGGACTCGCTGGATTGTGTCGAGCAACCTAAGCTTCCGAATTCGGAAGCTCTTCGGCCTTTAAGCCCCAAGATGAGCAGGGATCCGGATTTTAGTCCACCCACCCGCCCAGACATATGCGATCTATCTCTAATACGGCAAGAGCCCGCTGAAACAGTACATCACTACTGGGCCAGATTCCTCCTGGTTATGGACAGGATAAAGGACTGCCGAGAGGAAAACGCAATCTCAATCTTCTGCAATAATTGCACGGACAAGGGAATACTAAACGCCATTGATCGTCGCAAAATTACGCGCTTCACCGATCTGGCATCCATTGTACGAAAGTGCTGTGCGATGGAGAGTTTCCGGAAAACCGAAAATCAATTTTGGGATAATCCGGCCCCAAACCCAGTCCGTAGCAAAAGGGCGCCTTACACTCAGGCTCCAGATGCAAAAACGAAAAAACAAAAACCCAATAAGGGAAACGGAACCGTACTGGAGGGATGGCTCAATGGACCCTGTAAGCTTCATAGTACAGAGGGAGCCGTCCCAACTCATAGCCTTCGAGCATGTTGGATATTACGGCAGGTGGCCAAAAGTGGCGAGGAGCTTCTAGCCCCGCAAAACAACTCCAACAATACCGGTATGGTATCAACAGTCTTCGAGACTTTCGCGTCAAACAATATGCGAAAGCGAACAATCCGCAGACTCGCCGAAGTCTACCAAATAGCGACAGCAAATCCATGGAGAGACACAGCTATCACCTTCGGTGCCAGCGACGAACCTAAATTCCGAACAACCAGAGCACCAGCCGCACTGGTGCTTAATCCCATAGTGGACGGCTTTCGAATGACAAAAGTCCTTATGGATGGCGGCAGCGGATTAAACCTCATCTACGAGGAAACTCTGCGGAAAATAGAAATCGATTGGAGCCGTATTGAGCGAAGCAGCACAACCTTCAGAGGAATAATCCCTAGCCGGGAGGCACGCTGCACCGGCCAAATCACACTCGATGTGGTGTTCGGCTCGCCAGACAATTACAGATCCGAAGAAGTCACGTTCCAAGTGGCCCCGTTCAACAGCGGATATCACGCTATATTAGGACGAGAGGCATTCACAATTTTTCAAGCAGTACCTCATTACGGGTACATGAAGCTCAAAATGCCTGGGCCCGGCGGAATAATCACCCTCGCTAGTGATCCGGACATAGCACTCCGCGCCGAAAATAAGACAGCTGCACTAGCCCTGGAGGCACTATCCGAAGCCTTAGCAACAGAGGAACTCACTACGCTGCGCTCTACGATGAACAGGGACGATGTGATACTCGATAAAAGATCCAAGTCCACCTCCTTCAAACCAGCAGATGAAATAATAAAATTCCAGGTCCATCCAACGGACCCAACAAAGACGGCCTCCATTGGGGCACAATTGAACCCCGAAGTAGACGCCGCACTGCGTGAATTCCTTCGGGAAAATTGGGACATCTTCGCCTGGCATCCTTCGGATATGCCCGGAATCCCACGCAGGTTGGCAGAACACAGCCTAAACATCCTAAAAGGATTTAAGCCAGTCAAACAGGATCTTCGACGATTTTCCGAACCCAAAAGACAGGCAATGGGAGAAGAGCTAGCCAAACTATTGGAAGCCGGATTCATTAGAGATATCAAACATCCGGACTGGCTAGCAAATCTGGTGATGGTACCAAAGAAGGATAAATCCTGGCGCCTCTGTGTCGATTTTAAAGACCTCAATAAGGCTTGCCCAAAGGATCCCTTCCCTCTCCCCCGCATCGACCAAATTATCGATGCTACCGCAGGTCACGATTCGTTGTGCTTCCTGGACACATACTCTGGCTATCATCAAATCAAGATGGCGGAAGCAGACCAAGCCGCAACGGCATTCATCACTCCATACGGACCATTCTGCTTCAACATGATGCCCTTCGGACTTAAAAATGCCGGCGCAACATATCAGCGCATGATTCAAACATGTCTGGCCACCCAGATCGGCAAAACAGTCGAAGCATACGTAGACGACGTAGTCATCAAAACAAAACACGTCGAAACTCTAGTAGACGATTTGAGGCTCACATTCGACAACCTCAGAGCATATGACATCAAGCTGAATCCGGAAAAATGCGTTTTCGGCGTACCAGCCGGAAAGCTGCTGGGCTTCATTGTATCCGGTAGAGGAATTGAAGCAAACCCGGCTAAAATCTGAGCTCTGTCACAATTGGATATTCCAAAAGACCTCAAACAAATACAAAAATTAACAGGATGTGTGGCAGCTTTAAGCCGCTTTATCTCCCGTCTAGGAGAAAAGGCATTGCCCCTCTATCGCCTCCTCAGGCGCACCGAACACTTTGAGTGGACGGATGCTGCCACTGCCAGACTCGAAGAAATAAAAGCCATATTGGCAACAAATCTGGTCCTGGCTGCGCCCACTCTGGGCGAACCAATGTTGTTATACATCGCAGCAACGCATCAAGTTGTAAGCGCGGTCCTCGTCGTCGAACGAGCGACAGAAGGGCATAAATTCCCTCTTCAAAAACCAGTGTATTATGTATCCACTGTGTTAACCCCCTGCAAATCTCGTTACCCGCACTATCAGAAGATAGCATATGCAGTGTTCATGGCGTCCCGGAAGCTCCGACACTACTTCCAAGAGTGTTCGATAACAGTGGCCTCTGAAGTACCACTCAATGACATTATAAATAACCGCGACGCAATGGGCGGGATTGCAAAATGGGCCATTGAGCTCTTACCATTCGATATAACTTACAAACCTCGGCGAGCTATAAAGTCACAAGTTTTGGCTGACTTCGTCGCTGAATGGACCGAAGCCGAACTCCCTAAAGAGTACGGCGCATACTCCAATTGGGTTATGCATTTCGACGGCTCTAAAATGTTGGCCGGACTAGGGGCTGGTGTCGTCTTGACGTCCCCAACCGGGGACACAGTCTAGTACGTACTTCAAATAATGTACACGGACTCCAACAACGCAGCCGAATACGAGGCCCTATTACATGGTCTCCGGATGGCAGTCTCCATGGGTATTCAACGCCTAGAGGTGCGCGGGGACTCAAACCTTGCAATATCCCAAATAAATGGAGACTTTGACGCCAAGGATCCGAAAATGGCAGCATATCGCAACGCCGTTCTAAAAATGTCAGCTCGGTTTGAAGGACTCGAATTCCATCACATAGCCCGAGATAATAACCAAGCGGCCGACGTACTGGCACGCATCGGTGCGAAACGTGATGCTGTCGCTCCAAATATCTTCCTGGAATGGCTCTTCAAGCCATCCGTACTATGGGAAGAGGAGCCCAGAAGTGACAAACCGGAAAAAACCGAGCCAATCGGCGATTCAGCCGATGACATAACACCGTCAGCCCACGACATAATGGCAGTAATCGCCCCGTGGACAGAACCATTCCTAGCCTACTTGCTTAGGCAGGAACTCCCCGAAGACCAAAACGAGGCCCGCTGCATAGTCCGGCGATCGAAAGCCTACAAGGTCCATGAGGGAGAACTTTATAAGAAAAGCACAACCGGAGTCCTTCAGAGGTGTATCTCCGAAGAGGAAGGGCGAAACCTCCTGGCTGAAATTCATGCTGGACTAGGCAGACACCACGCAGCAGCCCGGGCCCTTGTAGGAAAGGCATTCCGTACAGGATTTTATTGGCCGACGGCCCGGGCAGATGCCCAGGACTTAGTCCAGAGATGTGTTGGTTGTCAGCTCTTTGCTAATCAGAGCCATATGCCGCCTACCGCCCTCAAAACTATACCCATTACCTGGCCGTTCGCGGTTTGGGGGCTTGATATGGTTGGACCCCTTAAAGGGGGAACCCACAAGCAAAGGTACCTATTGGTCATGGTGGATAAATTCACCAAATGGATAGAGGCCAAGCCGGTCAAAACGGCAGAGTCCGGACCAGTGATAGACTTTATATCCGGGGTAGTACACCGTTACGGAGTCCCCCACAGCATCATCACCGACAACGGCACGAACTTCACAGCCGACGAGGTTAAGTCATGGTGCAAGAATATGGGCATCAAGCTCGACTACGCTTCAGTCTATCACCCTCAAACCAACGGTCAAGTGGAAAGAGCAAATGGTCTAATAATGAGCGGCATTAAACCCAGACTAGTGCGGTCACTTACTAAATCCGACACACAATGGGTCGAGGAGCTCGACTCTGTACTCTGGGGGCTGCGGACAATGCCTAACCGTACTACCAGATTCACACCATTTTTTATGGTCTACGGCGCAGAGGCAGTCCTGTCCTGCGACATTATCCATGACTCACCTCGAGTGCGCATGTATGAAGAAAGAGAGGCCGAGCTTGATCGGCAGGACAGCTTGGACACATTGGAGGAAGAACGCGACGTCGCGAAGGCTCGTTCCGCATTCTATCAGCAGCAGGCCCGAAGATATCAAAGCAGAGAAGTACGGGCCAAGACTTACAATGTTGGTGAACTAGTTCTACGTCTGCCGGACAAGAAAAAGGACAAGCTCAAGCCCAAATGGGAGGGCCCCTTCATTATCGATCAAGTCCTGACCGGCGGAGCATACCGTCTACGAAATGCGTCGGATAACCGACTCAAGCCGAACCCATGGAACGCAGCCCGCCTCCGACGATTCTACGCCTAGCGCCGGACTAAGAGTTCGTCCCCTTCCCCCGTCCAAACTTTTACACTTCGGCTGTCTTTTGTTTCTCTTTTCATGCCTTTTTATTCAAAATCCCTTGCGGGCCTATTTTTGCATTTTTCGCATACGCATGATGTGCCATCCGCACTCATTATTCCTGGGGGCTTCTTTTACAGAAGCTCAATTATACGGGTTTCATACCCAGCACATGTGTCAAGCTTCCACATGTACCTTTTACTCGCCATTATATGCATCGATATGACTTAAGTTTTGGCCAAGCTGGGTTGCCTGGCTCCTGTGCTTACCCCTACGTTCCCGATTGTTCGGCTAGGAGGTAAAGGGAGCACCTCTGCGATTGTTACTGCCGGGTCAGCCGGATGTGTACCTCAGACTGGGTGAAGCCGAAAGCTAGCGTTCTTAAGGGAATATTCGGTCGGTGACTTAAAAGATGACTTTTTACCTATTTATCTATCCGCCCCCAGATGTTTTACTGCTTTCTTTGCAGTTCGGACATGCACTTTAGGGCATGCCTCCCAGCGAAAGGAACCCTTAACGGAACTATTCTCCCTGGAAGATGTTTCTTACTAACCATGTAATATAACATAACTAGTTGGGCACTTGTCTGATAAAGCACTAATGACCCCTACGCCTGGTCTCCATGCATACCACGGTTGTTTCTTAACCAAAAAGGTATTCGGACACACTCCGGACTCTAGGGTCCCGAGGTTGAAGCGAAAAGGTCGGCAAAGACAAACGATCTACAATCCGGCTAGAAGGCATTTCACATGTCACTTTAAAGGAAAACGTACATTGTCAAATTTATTGATTGTATTCCTCCTCAATCCCGTCTAACAGGCTGTCTAACTTACAGTCCTGTTGGGAAAACTTAGCAGCCAACTCTACTTGGTTGTATACTAAACTCACAGGGATCTCCTTCCCATCGGGCCCCACCGGTCCAACTTCGGCCATATGGTTGGGATCCGCCTTCTTATACCGCGTCTTCACCATGGCCCACGCCTCCCTGGCACCTTGATGGCAAGCCGAAATCCTCCACAAACAGAAGCGCTGCCGCACTCCCTGAAGCTTCTCCGCAAGCTCCCCAAGGCCCTCGGGTAGGGAGAGGGCTGGCCATAAAGCCCGGACGACGCCGCTCATTGCCTGCCGAACTCGTTCGAGCAGTTGCAACAGTTCGGGAAGTTGATCACCCGTTGATATGGGCATCTCCTCTGCAGGACGACCTGTGAGTATACCTACAAGACATATCATGTCAATATACTTCCTCACCGAACTCTTCTTTTCAAAGGAGTCCGCTCAAGCACTTACTAAAAATGTCGTGACGAAGCCGCTGATTCTCCTTAATGGAGCCGGACAGCTCAGCTCGAGTGCCTTTCAGCTCTTCTCCGAGCTTGGCGTTGGCATCCTGGAGCTTGTTCCTTTCTTGTTGAACCCTATTCAGCACACTCTCGCCGGCCTTTAGCTGGCGCAGCAATGCTTGCCTGTCCGGATCTTGTCCGGCGGCACCTGCAATGTCATTATTAGACTCGCGCGCACGCCGCACAGCGCTTATATTTATTAATAAAAATGTGTTACCAGGAGGGATCTCTGCGTCTCCTCCTGCGGCAGCAAGTGCGGCCTCAAGTTGGGCCTTGCAATCTTGCAGCTCCCGAGACAGCTGGGCATTCTTCTCGGTAAGAGCCTGCGTTTTCAAATGATCCTTAAATCAGTTAACATAACTACTTTAAGTCTCGGGGGCTACTGGTATATACAACCATTAAAATTCCCTTACCCGTATGTCTTTCACATACTGCTCCGTGGCTCTGGTAAAACCATCTTGAGCGGCACGGAGATGCGTGTCCCCTGCGTTAAAGGTATCCAATGCCTCAGGGGAAAAGCACGCTTCACGAAATACTGTCCGGCGGCGCCTATGGTTCATGGCGCTCTCCACCTCAGACTTGGTGGTGGACAGTCTGTCGGTGTCTTCCGTTGGAGAAGGATCCGGCCCGCATCTTGCGCTTGCCTCCCCCTCCAGGCCGGGCGCTGGAGCCTGGCCGGTGTAGGTTGGATCAGCAACTGCTGCGCCCGCAGTCCGGCGAGCTCTTTTTCTCCTGCAAAGATCATGAGCACTCAGGTGTTTCCTAGTAACGTCGCTCTGGAAATTCAAATACGAGCTATACCTTTGCGGCGACGTTTCCGTCCGCACCATGCTCCTCTTCCGCCTGCTGGTCCAAACTGACCTCTGTTGGTCAGCCGCCGCGGGCTCGGCTTCCTGCCGTAAAGGCACTTCCTGCAAAATACCATCGTTCGTGAAGGTTAGAAATGGGCAGGGAAGAGATAATGGTGTCCGGACTTCGGTTGCGGTCACCTGGGAAGCCAGACACAGTCCGGGGTAATCCGCCGTAATGGCAACCAAAGCATTGTCTATGCTGAGCTGGTGAAACACCCCATCGATCAGCTCCACCTCGATGTCCGGGTCCTCTTCAGAGGCCGGATCCAAGGATCTTTCTGGATCCTCGGGTTGCGGAGCAGGACTCACCATGTCCTCCATAGTCCGGCGTAGATCCTGCGCCGAAGACATAATGTAAGAAGCTTAAACTTCGAAAGCATGGGTTGAGCCCTTAAAGGTGTTCACTTACCCATCCTCTAGGGTTGATCATGGAAAACCCATTCAAAGGGTTCGTTCGAAGGAAGTCCTCCTTCTCCCCCTTGTACAGGCTGGACAGGATCTCCACTAGATCCTCGGTCGAATCCGACCCTTTGCGGCCATGATGGGTGGCATCGTCTTCCCCGTTGAAATCCCACATGGGGTGGCCTCTGTATTGCAATGGTTGTACCCCCCGCATGATGCATGTCGCCATGACTCCGATCATGGTCAAGCCAGAATGGGCCATTAATCTTATTCGGCCCATCAAGTAATGGACACTCTTGTCTTCCTCCAATCGGGGGCTCCGTGGGCGCCAGCTAAGGCGTTTCTTCGAAGGAGCAGCACTAAACTCCGGGAGGCCGATCCGGACTGGGTCCAGCAGCGGAGCGTCTCCTATATAAAACCACTCTGAAGGCCAGTATTCGGACGCCTTCTTGGGAGTGCCGGATGGGTATCCGGTCCCGGCAATGCGCCATATTTCAGCGCCGCCCACTTGATATATGGACCCCTCGTGAGAACGGGGTACGAGGCAGAACAGCCTCTTCCACAATGCAAAATGGGGCTCAATGCCCAGGAATAGCTCACAAAGAGCTACATAGCCCGCGATATGCAGGACAGAGGCGGGCGTGAGGTGGTGGAGCTAGAGTCCGTAGAACTCCAGGAGCCCGCGGAGGAACGGATGTATTGGGAATCCGAGTCCCCTTACCAGATAGGGGACGAAGCATACTCGCTCCCCCTTATTGGGGCTTGGGGTAGCCTCCGCTTGCCTCCCACCTTGATAAGTAACCAGTCCGGCCCGGACTGGGACCATGAAGGCCGGAGGGAGAAATCCCCCCGTTTGGAGCTTCACTAGCTCGTTGTGCGAAACAGAGCACCTCCTCCAATTCCCCGGCGGTGGGCTGGGAGTGCGTGAAGAAGACCCGCGTTGACGGTCCATGATGGAATGGATTTTTAGGTCAAAGGCGCTCCGATGAAGTATTCGCGGGAGGAGGATGGTGTGGTTTGGATCTGGATTTTTGCCTCTTTTATAGGCGGATGACTCGCACGACTGGGGGGTGAAACGTAAAAGACGCCCTGGCTTTTCGCATTCGTGCGACGCGTGGAAAAATACCATTATTGGGCGTAGAAGCCGAGAAACACAGTATTTATGGTGAAGCCGGACACTGTTCGGCAGGTACATGGAACTTGAAGGGAGAACCCGCCTTGCAACGCCGAAGACTATATACGCGCTGGACTTATCGTCATTGAAGCCTGGTTCGGGGGCTACTGAGGGAGTCCTGGACTAGGGGGTGTCCGGACAGCCGAACTATCATCGTCCGCCGGACTCCAAGACTACAAAGATACAAGATTGAAGACTCCGTCCCGTGTCCGGATGGGACTTTCCTTGGCGTGGAAGGCAAGCTTGGCGATACGGATATGTAGATCTCCTACCATTGTAACCGACTCTGTGTAACCCTAGCCTCCTCCGGTGTCTATATAAACCGGAGGGCTTTAGTCCGTAGGACACAACATACATTACAACGATCATACCATAGGCTAGCTTCTAGGGTTTAGCCTCCTTGATCTCGTGGTAGATCCACTCTTGTACTACCCATATCATCAATATTAATCAAGCAGGACGTAGGGTTTTACCTCCATCGAGAGGGCCCGAACCTGGGTAAAACATCGTGTCCCTCGTCTCCTATTACCATCCGCCTAGACGCACAGTTCGGGACCCCCTACCCGAGATCCGTCGGTTTTGACACCGACAGGCACCCTCAATGCAAACGGATCACTTGATCACTTCAAGCCGCGGACAGGCATTTACCATCCGCTTGATCAAGATGAAGTAGCTAGTGGGCAGGGGCTCACCAGGCCACATCCGAACTATGAAATCTTTCATAACCACTTCGGACGCCCTGTGGATTTCAACCAACTGCTTCAGTTGGTCACTCAGAGGCATTGGGTGTTCGGCTCCGGCATACTGGGACCAGAACAGCTTCTCCATTGAGCTCCCTGTCGGTGTCAAAACCGGCGGATCTCGGGTAGGGGGTCCCGAACTGTGTGTCTAGGCGGATGGTAACAGGAGACAAGGGACACGATGTTTTTACCCAGGTTCGGGCCCTCTCGATGGAAGTAAAACCCTACTCCTGCTTGATTGATATTGATGATATGGGTAGTACAAGAGTGGATCTACCACGAGATCAAGGAGGCTAAACCCTGGAAGCTAGCCTATGGTATGATTGTTGTAATGGTTGTTCGTCCTCCGGACTAAAGCCTCCCGGTTTATATAGACACCGGAGAGGGCTAGGGTTACACAGAGTCGGTTACAATGGTAGGAGATCTACATATCCGTATCGCCAAGCTTGCCTTCCACGCCAAGCAAAGTCCCATCCGAACACGGGACGAAGTCTTCAATCTTGTATCTTCATAGTCTTGGAGTCCGGCTGATGATGATAGTCCGGCTGTCCGGACACCCCCTAGTCCAGGACTCCCTCAGTAGCCCCTGAACCAGGCTTCAGTGACGATGAGTCCGGCGCGCATATTGTTCGGCATTGCAAGGCGGATTCCTCCTCTGAATAATCCATAGAAGATTGTGAACACCAGGATAGTGTCCGGCTCTGCAAAATAATTTCCACATTCCACCGTAGAGAGAATATTATGTACACAAGTTCAATCTGCTGACGTATCTTGTAGCATGACATCACACCACTACCAAGCCTTTACTTGAATCGTTTTTTATTATACCACCTCAGCGCGTTTAGCGAAGCGGTTTCCTTGGCACGTCTTGTCGAAGCAGAGATCGTGTTCCCCTTATTTCGGGATTCTCATCAATACGGACGTGGGTAACCCAACCGGGCCATTGATGGTGGCGCTTGGGAGATAAGCGAGTTTTACCAGGCCGGTGGGGACGTATAGTCTTCATCCGCCCATATATAAGGGGATAAGGATCCACCCTTTTTACCTACGCCTTCTTCCTCCTTTGCTTATCCATCTCCGCATACTCTCGAGCTCCAGCGCCCAAGTCCGCGCGTCTCGCCTCGACCTTCTCCGACCATGTCCGGAGCGGGAGGCAAATGGCTGGCCTCCTCCGTGACGAAGGAGCACATCGCAAAACTGCACAGCGCCGGATACCTTTCCGGCGATATCGCGCACCGGCTGCCCGACAAGGGGCAGCTCATCCCCACCCCCAGGCCCCATGAGAGGGTTGTGTTTCTCCCCCACTTCCTCCGTGGACTGGGCTTCCCATTGCATCCCTTTGTCCGGGGGCTCATGTTCTATTACGGCCTAGATTTCCATGATCTGGCGCCAAACTTCATCCTCAACATCTCGGCGTTTATCGTTGTGTGCGAAGCCTTCCTCTGCATCCAGCCCCACTTCGGCTTGTGGCTTAAGACCTTCAACGTCAAGTCGAAGGTAGTGAAGGGCACTCAAGCGGAGTGCGGAGGCGCCATGTTGGGCAAGATGCCCAACGTCATCTGGTTCGAAGGGGCCTTCGTGGAATCCGTCAAGGGGTGGCAATCGGGGTGGTTCTACATCACCGAGCCGCATGACCCTAAGTGGGCGGCGGCCCCCGAGTTCAGATCTGGTATCCCTGTGCAGCTCACCTCCTGGAAAGAGAAGGGCTTGCTATGGGGTAGTTCGGAGGAGCTGACGGGACTTCAAGCCTGTATCCAGAAGCTGGTGAACAAGAAGCTCAGGCTTGTCAATGTGGTCCAAGTCATGCTTACCCGCCGGATTCTCCCCTGCCAACAACGGGCATTTAAATTGTGGGAGTTCAATCCGGCATAGCACCAGGCATTGAGCGGGCTCTTCGATACAATGTACGAAGGCGCTTGGAGGGTGCTGTTCAAGGGCGCCGAGGCTCCCGCATCCGCCACTGAAGATCGCGGATTTCGCTCGCAGCGTCCAGCTGATGAGGTAAGTGATTCTACCCCTTTACGGGGCACTTGTTTTTAATAGTTTGACTCTACGCGGGTTTCAATCTCCCTTTTCCTTTGACAGGACTGGATGAGGAAGGCCGAGCAGATCATCTGCCCAGCTCCCATGCTAGAAAACCCAATAGACACCCGTCTAGCGGGGCTGCTGGTTCCGGCACCGCACGTGGTGCCGGAGAAGAAGGCCAAAAAGGAGGCCACGGGGACTCGAAAGAGTTCCCGCTTTCAGGTGTCCGACGATTCCGGGGCGGACTCCTCCCCCGAAGGCGAGGAGGAGGAAGAAGACCCTCTCCCAGAGGAAGGAGAGAGGAAGAGGAAGGCTTCCCCGACAGGGGAGGCCGAAGGGTCCAAGAGGGGAAGGACTATTCCCCCGGACAGCTCCACCAACACCAACGTTGGCGACGAAGAGTGGCCCTCAAGGGCCAGGCCCCCGGCAAGATCGTATGTATCCGGATTCCTGGATGATTTATAATTTCTCGTTTGTGTCACATAGTGTCCTTCTAATGCCGCACACTGCCCGCAGTCCGGCCGATGATGATCTCCCCGCTTCATTGAGCGGGTCGCTGGCTCCGTCGGATGTGGATTCCATCCCGACTGCCTCCACCCCTCGCGCCGCTGAGGACACCGAGGTGGGATCCCAGGAAGGGACCCATCAGGAGGAGGCTCCGGAGGCGCCGCAAGGCAGCCTCCCGGACTTTGCGCCGGACTCCACGCCGGAACCTACAGTGGTTCCGGAGTCCGGCAGGCGGCCCCTTCGAAATAAGGGCAAGACCATGACACCGGCGGCCCCCATCCATCCGGAGGCGCCGGATGAGTTGCTGGAGGCGCTCAAAGGCGCTTCCATCGAGGAAGAACACCGCACTATTATGAGTGCGGTGATTCAGAAGGTTCAGCTCGCCAAGAGCGGGCTGACCGAAGCCTGCAGTAGCCTTCTAACAGGCTTTGAGGTAAGAAGTTAAAAATATTCAATGTAATACCGCATAGACAGTAGCCTCTGATGCTCGGTTCGGTGTTCGGAAAGAAAAGCCGGACTAAGGATCTAAAAAGATATACGCAGGGTTGCTAAAAATTATGTCAATATGGGTTTGCAGGCTGCGCTGCTGACCTCTGCCGCACTGACTGTGGAGGTCGGTGCTTTGAAGCAGGACCTCGAGCGGTCCGAGCAAGAGCTCGGCCGTGCCAAGAAGCAGCTCGAGGACAAAGAAGGTGAGTAACACCAGTTTGAATAGTTACCTTACAGAAAAGGATTTAGGTTGCAATAAAAATAACAAGGATAACGTGGGTACTGCAGGGGCCACGAACGAGGTGGCAACCCTGAAGGAGGCTGTGTCTGCGGCCGCACGCAATGCGGCCGTGGAATGGGCAGAGCGAGAAAAGCAGGAGGCGCGGGTGGCGGAGGTGTGGCAAGAGCTCCAGGCTCTCATGGAAAAGCATGAGAGTTTGGAGCGTGACTCGAAGACTCGAGAGTCCGAGCTTGCCTCGGCTCTCGAAAGTGCCAAAGCCGCCAAGGCCGAGGCCCATAAGGCCCTTCAGGAGGTTGAGGATGTGAAGAAAATAGCGGCGGGTAAGGCATTTTTCGTGCAAAGCAAGCATGTTAATGTAAACTACCTGACACTTACCCGAATTCGGAGCTCTCCAGGGGCGTTTGCAGATCTGCCGCGCAGTGTATCCGATGTCGCCGCATTCTACCGTGGCGAGGAGGGGAGCTCAATGGAGAAGGTCTTCTGGTCTCAGTACGCTGAGGCCGGCCATCCGGTGCCCCCTAGCGACCAGCTGAAGCAGCTGGTCGAGCTCCACAAGGTAGCTGAGCAGGCCATGAAGGGCCTCATAGTCCGGGTGTGGCCTGGAGAGGCCATGCTTGGGAGCTACTTCGGCCTCGTGCGGCGGCTGGTGGATGCGTGCCCCTGGGTGGAGGTCATCAAGCGCTCCGCCTGTATTGAAGGTGCTCGTCGGGCCCTTGCCCATGCAAAGGTGCATTGGGGCAAGCTGGATGCGGAGAGGCTTATCACTGACGTGCCGCCAGCGGGCAAGGAGTATTGTACGCCCGAAATGTACTATAAGACTGTCCTGAAGGGTGCCCGCAAGATTGCGGATGAGTGCCCCAGAGATGTAATTATTGAGTAAACTCGCTATGTATTATCATGTGCGCTGAAAACTTTGTTCATATGCGCTAAGCAACGCTTGTTTAATTTAAAATATTACCTTCTGTGCGGCCGTTTATAAAATCTGAGAGATGGCAAGTCGTCGGCTTCAGCCCCCATGCCACTAGTGCTGGGGTGTTCGAGATAAACTTGAGCACTCTTGTTCCCATTTTTGGGTCCATCTAGGGAGGCGCTCAACATAATGAACCAGTCAACTGGACTTATAGTGCTTGAACACTCTCACTTAGCCATAGAATTCTATAATTTTAAATTTCGGCGAAGCCCCTAGTATTCGGAAGACCGAGTTCAGGGCGCTATCCACGCCTTGGCCGGACATGATCCGGTTCTTTGCTCGAAGCGGCATAAGTCTTTAGGGACTCGAAAAGACCTCTCGAATAGCGACCAGTCTCTCGCCTTATCATGCCAGTTAATTTTAGCTTTCTCCACTGAGGCGCTCGCCCAGCTCAACCGGGGCGCAATCGCAGTGGTTCTCCCAGTGCTACCTTAGCCGACGAAACGGAACGTAAGGTACCAAAACATGGGAGCCGGGCAAACCCAACTATTGACCCAAGACATGATTCGGAGCCGATTCATATATTGCTATAAGTTCGGGGTGCCGCACTTGTGAAAGTGTTCGGACTTATCACACCATAATGCGGGGAACATAAGCCCCTGATGTATTCGGCCGTACCAAAATATACGGGTGCAAGATGTCATTAATGAACATATATGTAAAGTGATGCAATTATAGGCAAAAATGCTGCGTTATTTATTTAAGGAATTCTGCTATGAGTGCGGAATGATACAAATAGTGCGGTAAGCAAGGGATTGGACTAATTAAACATGTCCCCCTCCAGGGGTGGGCTGCGGACTGGTGTGTATAATCAAATTTAATGCTCTTAATGGAGACCACCTGAGTGTTCGTCGCAGCCTTTTTTCCTCCCTGGCTGTTGCATCGTGAGTACGGCGGGTTCACCGTCGGACAGGGCCTCTGGTGAATGGAGTCCTGTGTATAAAAAAGAAGGAAAATAAAAATAGAAAGAGCGACACACTTGGGAGCCCCTGGTGTGGTCGAGCCGCACTCTGGCTCTGTTGTGGTCGTGCCCCTCCCCCTATGCCCATGGTATCTCCAGAGCGTAATGATGTACGCGGAGGGCTGGTCTTGCAATCATGCGAGGGCTGGGGTTGGGGCCGCATTGCTACGCGTGCTCGGAACGTGCCAGGTGGTCTTGATTGATGTTGCTTCGGGCGCGTTTGGCCGTGTCCGGTCGTTTAACGGCCGGACTCCAAAAATTGCCTTAGAAGGCTACTCTGTACTTCTGCCGCGAGAGCCGCTGTATGTTCCTCCGTTCGGAGGGAGCGTTCCGTATTTCCATTTACCGTGATGACTCCACGAGGGCCTGACATCTTGAGCTTGAGGTATGCATAATGCGGCACCGCGTTGAACTTTGCGAACGCGGTTCGTCCGAGCAGAGCATGATAGCCGCTGCGGAACGGAACTATGTCGAAGATTAACTCCTTGCTTCGGAAATTATCCGAGGATCCGAAGACCACTTCCAGTGTGACTGAGCCTGTACAATTGGCCTCAACACCTGGTATGACGCCTTTGAAGGTCGTCTTTGTAGGTTTAATCCTTGAGGGGTCTATGCCCATCTTGCGCACTGTATCCTGATAAAGCAGGTTCAGGCTACTGCCGCCATCCATCAGGACTCTCGTGAGGTGAAATCCATCGATGATTGGGTCTAAAACCAATGCGGCGAATCCGCCATGGCGGATACTGGTCGGATGGTCTCTTCGATCGAAAGTGATCTGGCAAGAGGACCATGGGTTGAACTTCGGGGCGACTAGCTCCATCGCATATACGTCCCTTAGTGCACGCTTCCGCTCCCTCTTGGGTATATGGGTTGCGTATATCATGTTTACCGTCCGCACTTGTGGGGGGAAACCTTTCTGTCCTCTACTATTCGGCGGCCGGGTCTCCTCCTCGTCGTCGCTGTGCAGCCCCTTGTCGTTGTTTTCGGCAATTAACTTGCCTGCCTGCTTAAATACCCAACAATCTCTGTTGGTGTGGTTAGCTGGTTTTTCGGGGGTGCCATGTATCTGGCAAGAGCGGTCGAGTATTCGGTCCAGATTGGACGGACCCGGGGTGGTTCTTTTGAATGGCTTCTTCCGCTGACCGGGTTTAGAGCCTCGGAATCCGGCGTTGACTGCCGTATCCTCCTTGTCGTCGCCGTTAACGCGGCGTTTATTTTTGCTTCGACGCGACCTGCCATTGTGGTCCTTAGTATCCGGACTACCAATGTTTTTGCTGAGGTTGTTGCTGCGAGCTAGCCAGATATCCTCTCCCGCACAGAAGCGGGTCATTAATGATGTGAGGGCTGCCATGGATTTCGGCTTTTCCTGTCCTAGGTGCCGGGCTAGCCACTCGTCGCGGATGTTATGTTTGAAGGCTGCGAGGGCCTTTGCATCCGGACAATCGATGATTTTATTTTTCTTTGTTAAGAACCGTGTCCAGAATTGCCTGGCCGATTCGTCTGGCTGCTGAATTATGTGGCTTAGGTCATCGGCTTCTGGTGGTCGCACATATGTGCCCTGGAAGTTGTCGAGGAATGCGGCTTCCAGGTCCTCCCAACACCCAATTGACTCTGCGGGCAAGCTGTTAAGCCAATGCCGAGCTGGTCCTTTAAGCTTGAGTGGGAGATATTTGATGGCGTGGAGATCGTCTCCGCGGGCCATATGGATATGAAGGAGATAATCTTCGATCCAAACCGCGGGGTCTGTTGTGCCATCGTAGGATTCAATGTTTACGGGTTTAAACCCTTCAGGGATTTGATGGTCCATTACTTTGTCAGTGAAGCATAGCGGGTGTGCGGCGCCTCTGTATTGAGCAATATCACGACGTAGCTCAAGGGAGCGTTGTCTGCTGTGTTCGGCACGGCCGGAGTTGTTGTATCCGGCGCGACGGTATTCGTCGTGGGTCGTGGGGCGCCCACGTGATCCATAGATGGATCTGGATTGCCTTGCTTTGTCCTCCAATATATCTCGCAAGTCCGGCGCGTTCCCTCGTGGCTTCGTACTTTTTGAGCGATGTCGGGGTACGGTTTTGGTGGAGGGCCTGGATGGCTCTCTGTCGCGACCACGGGGTGGTCGGTCGGCCGTATTGTGCGCTGGTGATGAAGGTATGTATGCTTACTCCTCTAACCGGGGGAGCAACTTGCGTTTTGGGTAACTCTTGGAGGGAATTTTGAGTTCATACTCTTCGGCCGTGAGGACCTCGGTCCATCTGTCGGCCAGCAGGTCTTGATCAGCTTGAAGCTGCTGCTGCTTTTTCTTTAGGCTGTTTGCTGTGGCCATTAGCCTGTGTTTGAAACGCTCTTGTTCGACGGGATCCTCGGGCACGATGAATTCGTCGTCGTCGAGGCTTGCCTCGTCTCCGGAGGGAGGTATGTAATTATCATCCTCGACCTCTTCGTCTACCGCTCTCTCATGAGGGCTTGCTTCTGCATCCTCCTGCGCTGAATCTTGCTGGAGGGGATTGTCTTTGGCACTTTCTGGGGTGTTATTATCTCCTGTGCCGGAATCTCCATTCTTGCTGTGGCGGGATTTAGAGCGGCCCCGCTGACGTCGGCGCTTGGGCTGTTTCTTTAAGGAATCTGCCTCCGCTGTTTCTTCGTCGTCCCCATCTTTTGGGGTATCCACCATGTATATGTCGTATGATGAGGTGGTATTCCAGTGCCCTGTAGGTGCTGGTTCTTGTTCGTCTCCGGCATCATCGTCCATACCGTCGATGTCTTCGGAGTCATAGTCTAGCATGTCGGTTAGATCGTTGACAGTGGCTACAAAGTGGGTGGTGGGTGGGCTTTGAATTTCTTCGTCGTCCGCATCCCAACCATCCTGGCCATAATCCGGCCAGGGCTCTCCGGATATCGAGAGATGCTTTAGCGAATTTAAGATGCCGCCAAAGGGCGAGTGCTGAAAGATGTCCGCAGCGGTGAACTCCATGATCAGCGCCCAATCGGATCCGATTGGCGGGGGCGCAGGAGGTTCGGAGTCCGGCAGGGAGTCCGGCACCTCGGAGTCACGAGTTTTATAAGGGACAAGGTCAGTGTTCGGCTCCATCGCCGCGGATGTTGCAGCTCCCGAGGTGGTGTCCAGCCACTCGTCCTCGATCTGCACGATCGGCTCCGGACTATGGGTCGGAGCGGATTCGTGTGCGGCCTCCAAGGTACTGTCCGGCGGTAGAGCTAGATCGTGCCCATCGTGACAGTGCGGCGCGCTCGGCTGCGGATTAGATCCGTCGAAGATCAAGTCTCCGCGGATGTCCGCCGTGAAGTTTAGGCTTCCAAATCTGACCTGACGGCCAGGGGCGTAGCTTTCGATCTGCTCCAGATGGCCAAATGAATTAGCCCGCAGTGCGAAGCCGCCGAATACGAAGATCTGTCTGGGGAGAAAAGTCTCACCCTGGACGTCGTTGTTGTTGATTGAAGAAGCCATCAAGCCTATCGGTGACGACACAGAGGAACTCTCAATGAAAGCACCAATATCGGTGTCAAAACCGGCGGATCTTGGGTAGGGGGTCCCGAACTGTGCGTCTAGGTGGATGGTAACAGGAGACAAGGGACACGATGTTTTTACCCAGGTTCGGGCCCTCTCGATGGAGGTAAAACCCTACTCCTGCTTGATTGATATTGATGATATGGGTAGTACAAGAGTGGATCTACCACGAGATCAAGGAGGCTAAACCCTAGAAGCTAGCCTATGGTATGATTGTTGTAATGGTTGTTCGTCCTACGGACTAAAGCCTCCTGGTTTATATAGACACCGAAGAGGGCTAGGGTTACACAGAGTCGGTTACAATGGTAGGAGATCTACATATCCGTATCGCCAAGCTTGCCTTCCACACCAAGGAAAGTCCCATCCGGACACGGGACGAAGTCTTCGGCTGACGATGATAGTCCGGCTGTCCGGACACCCCCTAGTCCAGGACTCCCTCACTCCCCTCCTCGGCACGGTAGAACTCCGCGGCATCTGATACGCTGCGTGGCAGATCTACGAATGCCCCCGGAGAGCTCTGAATTCGGGTAAGTAAAAGAAACGCCTCCTCCACATGCTTGCTTTGCATAAAGAATGTCGTACCCTCCGCTATCTTCTTGGCCACCTGGATTTCCTACTGGGACTTTTTGGCTTCGACCTTGGCGTCTTTCATACTCGCAAGGGCCTTCGCAAGCTCAGACTCCTTTGTCTTGAGGTCACGCTCCAAGGACTCGAACTTCTTGCCGAGATCCTGGAGCTCTTGTTGTACCTCGCCCACCCTAGCATTTTGCTTTTCGCGCTCAATGCACTCCAGGGCCGCCCTGTCTTCGGCATCGGACAGCGCTTTCTTCAAGGACGCCACTTCAGTTGTGGCCCCTATTTCCAAGTCACGATGCTTTGTCGTGAGAATCACCAATTTTGTGTATTCTTTATGATATGCGAACGGGGTATCACTCACCTTTGTTCTCTTCGAGCTGCCTCTTTGTAAGGCCGAGCTCTCCCTGTGCCTGCTCCAGGTCCCGTTTAAGTCCGGTGACCTCGGCTGTGCGGGCAGCAGCAGCAGGCAGCACCGCCTGCTTAGTCACATGCACAACTACTATTAGACTCCTGCGGATTTAAATTGACCCTCCGTTTGGCTTTTCTTTCCGAACACCAAACAGAGTATCAGGGGCTACTACCTATCGGGTAATAACTTCACACATTTTTTGATTACTTACCTCAAAACCCGTCAAGAGGCTGGTGCAGGCTTCGGTTAGTCCGCTCTTGGTGGACAGGACCTTTTGAATCACCACACTCATAAGAGTACAGTGCTCTTCATCCATGGAAGCGCCGCAAAGCGCTTCCAGCAGACTATCTGACACCTCTGGTGTAATGGAAGTCATCGGCACGGACGGCTCGCCCTCCCTAGTGAGGGGCTGCCTGCCCGAATCCGGAACCATTGGATGTTCCGGCACAGTATCCGGCTGAGAGGCCGGCTTGCTGCGGCTCTCGTCAGCACAATCCGCGGGGATCTTATACCCCGTGTGCCCGGCATCTGGAATCTCTCCTTGGGGCATCTCCAGAGTCACCTCCCCCTGCTCGGGGAGCCTTTGGGACAACACCTCCGTGTCATCCGCAGGCCGAGGAGTAGTGGCCGTCAGGAGCGAGTTCATCGCTGAATCACTCAAGGACCCATCCGAAGACGATACCTCGGGATGGACCCTGGCCGGACTGCATATATGAGTTCAGCGTTATAACAAAGTATGAAGCAAAGTCGCACTAAAGTATAACAAAGTCTGGATACTTACGATCTCACTAGGGGCTTCCCCCTAGGCAGCCACTCCTCCTCGCTATAGGCGGCCGTGGTGGAGTAATCCGGAAGGGACGCCTTTCCCTTCTTGGGCGTCCTGGCCTCCCCCTCCGGGGCGGCTTTCCTCTTCTTCTCCTCCCCAGTGCGGGGAGGCAGAGTTTCCTCGAGCTTCCCCCCGCCTCCACGGGAGGAATCTGCCTCGTCGTCTTAGGACGACAAGGGTATAACGACCTTATGCCGGGGACCTTTCCTGGTCCCCTGGACCACCTTCTCAGGCCCCTTGTCCTCTCCGGATGGGGCGGCCCTTTCTTCTTCCTTCTCTCCTTTGGGGGAGGAGTGTGCCTCGTCGTCTTCGGACGAGGCGTCCGGTACGGCCTTTCGCCGGAGACCCTTCCTGGTCCCCGGGGCCTTCTTTTTGGCCTTCTTTTCCGGCGCCTTGTAGGGCACCGGGATTAGCATCTCCGTCAGGAGAGCATCAGCTGGACCTTCTGGCAGCGGAGCCGGACAATCCGCTCCGCTGTCTCCACATACTCCTGATCAAATACACATAATGACTTAAGAATCCCCCATGGGTACACTAGGAAAAACTACATCCGGTGATAGTCAAAAAACTCACCGGACGGGGGATCCGCGTGGCTGAAGTCCACGGTCCTCGGATGTGGGAGGAGGTATTTTGGAGGCCTTGAATAGCGCCTTCCATGTGTCCTTGTGCATCATGCCATAGAGCTTTCGAAGGGTCTGGTGTTCGGCAAGGACGAACTCCCACAGATTAAATACCCGTCTTTGGCATGGAAGAATCCAGCGGACGAGCATGACCTGGACCACGTTGACAAGCTTGATTTTCTTGTCCTTCATGTTCTTGATGCAGTTCTGAAGTTTGGTCAGCTCCGCAGGCTCGCCCCAGGCCAGGCCCTTCTTTTCCCAGGAGGTGAGCCGCATGGGGATTGCGGATCGGAATTCGGGGGCCGCCGCCCAGTTGGCGTTGCGCGTCTCGGTGATGTAGAACCACCCCTATTGCCACCCTTTCACGGTCTCCGCGAAGGAGCCGTCAAGCCAGGTGACGTTGGGCATCTTGCCCACCATGGCACCTCCACACTCCGCTTGCTGGCCGCTCACGATCTTCAGCTTCACGCCGAAGACTTGTAGCCACAAGCCAAAGTGAGGCTTGATGTGGAGGAAGGCCTCGCACACGACGATGAACACCGAGATGTTGAGGACGAAATTTGGGGCTAGATCATGGAAATCTAGCCCGTAGTAGAACATGAGCCCGGGGACGAAGGGATGAAGTGGAAACCCCAGTCCACGAACGAAGTGGGCGAGAAACACGACCCTCTCATGGGATTCCGGGGTTGGAATGATCTGCCCGTCGTCCGATAGCCGGTGCATGATGTCTGCGGCCAAGTATCCGGCCGCCCGATGATTTGCAATATGCTTCTCCTTCACGGTGGAGGCCACCCACTTGCCTCCTGCTCCAGACATGTTTAGCTGTGCGGAGAAGGCTTGGACTAGGGCGCTGGAGCTCGAGGAGGCAAGGATGAGCAAAGGAGGAAGAAGGTGTGGGTAAAAATGGGGAACCCTTATCCCTTTATAGAGGCGACGAAAGTGGTGCGCCTCCCCACTTACCTGTTGAGGATCGCTTACTTCCAAAGCGCCACGATTGATGGCGCGTTGGGTTACCAATACCCGTATTGATAGGAATCCCGTGATCAGGGGACATGATCTCTGCTTTGACAATACGTGAAGATACAAGACTCAAGACTCCATCCCGTGTCCGGATGGGACTCTCCTTTGCGTGGAAGACAAGCTTGGTGATCCGGATATTATATTTCCTTCTTTGTAACTGACTCCATGTAAACCCTAGCCTTCTCCGATGTCTATATAAACCGGAGAGTTTAGTCCTTAGAGGGACGATCAGAATCATAATCATCATAGGCTAGCTTCTAGGGTTTAGCCTCTATGATCTCGTGGTAGATCAACTCTTGTACTACTCATATCATCAATATCAATCAAGCAGGATGTAGGGTTTTACCTCCATCGAGAGGGCCCGAACCTGGGTAAACATTGTGTCCCTTGCCTCCTATTACCATCAGCCTTAGACGCATAGATCAGGACCCCCTACCCGAGATCTGCCGGTTTTGACATCGACAACGAGGGAGAGTTCCATTGGCACGACGGCGTGGCGACGGTGATGATGAAGTTACCGGTGCAGGGCTTCGCCTAAGCACTACGATGATATGAACGAGGTGTTAAACTATGGAGGGGGGCACCGCACACGGCTAAGAGATTGTCTATTGTCCTTTAGGGTGCCCCCTGCCCCCGTATATAAAGTAGGGAGGGAGGAGGCCGGCGGCCAACAGGTGCGCGCCATAGGGGGAGTCCAACTAGGATTCCCAATCCTAGTTGGAGTCCCCTTCCTTTTCCAAGAGGGGGAGAGAGGGAAGGAGTAGGAGAGGGAGAAGGAAAGAGGGGGGCAACGCCCCCTCCCTAGTCCAATTCGGACTTGCCATGGGGGGGAGCAGCCTCCTTTGTGGTCCTCTTCTCCTTTCCACTAAGGCCCGTGAAGGCCCACTACTTCCCTCGGGGGGTTCCGGTAACCTCCGGGTACTCCGAAAAATGTCCGAACTCTTCCGAAACCTTTCCGGTGTCCAAACATAGCCTTCCAATATATCAATCTTTATGTCTCGACCATTTCGAGACTCCTCGTCATGTCCATGATTTCATCCGAGACTCCTAACAAAATTCGGTCATCAGATCACATAACTCATAATACAAATCATCATCAAACGTTAAGCATGCGGACCCTACGGGTTCGAGAACTATGTAGACATGATCGAGACACATCTCCGATCAATAACCAATAGCAGTACCTGGATGCTCATATTGGTTCCTACATATTCTATGAAGATCTTTATCGGTCAAACCGCATAACAACATACGTTGTTCCCTTTGTCATCGGTATGTTACTTGCCCGAGATTTGATCGTTGGTATCATCATACCTAGTTCAATCTTGTTACCGGAAAGCTCTTTACTTGTTCCGTAATGCTTCATCCCGTAACTAACTTATTAGTCACATTGCTTGCAAGGCTTATAGTGATGAGCATTACCGAGAGGGCCCATAGATACCTCTCCGAAACACGGAGTGACAAATCCTCATCTTGATCTATGCCAACCCAACAAACACCTTTGGAGACACCTGTAGAGCATCTTTATAATCACCCAGTTACATCGTGACGTTTTATAGCACACAAGGTGTTCCTCCGGTATTCAGGAGTTGCATAATCTCATAGTCAGAGGAACATGTATAAGTCACGAAGAAAGAAGTAGCAATAAAACTATCACGATTATAATGCTAAGCTAACAAATGGTTCTTGGCCATCACATCATACTCCTAATGATGTGATCCCATTCATCAAATGACAACACATGTCTATGGTTAGGAAACATAACCATCTTTGATTAACGAGCTAGTCAAGTAAAGGCATACTAGGGACATTGTGTATTGTCTATGTATTCACACATGTACTAAGTTTCCAGTTAATACAATTCTAGCATGAATAATAAACATTTATCATGATATAAAGATATATAAATAACAACTTTATTATTGCCTCTAGGGCATATTTCCTCCAGTCTCCCACTTGCACTAGAGTCAATAATCTAGATTACAAAGTAATGATTCTAACACCCATGGAGTCTTGGTGTTGATCATGTTTTGCTCGTGGAAGAGTCTTAGTCAATGGGTCAACAATATTCAGATCCGTATGTATTTTGCAAATCTCTATGTCTCCCTCCGCGACTTGATGCCAGATGGAATTAAAGCGTCTCTTGATGTGTTTCGTTCTCTTGTGAAATCTGGATTCCTTTACCAAGGCAATTGCACCAGTATTGTCACAAAAGATTTTCATTGGACCCGATGCACTAGGTATTACACCTAGATCGGATATGAACTCCTTCATCCAGACTCCTTCATTTGCTGCTTCCAAAGCAGCTATGTACTCTGCTTCACATGTAGATCCCGCCACGACACTCTGCTTGGAACTACACCAACTAACAGCTCCACCATTCAATATAAATACGTATCTAGATTGCAACTTAGAGTCATCTGGATCAGTTTCAAAGCTTGCATTGACGTAACCATTTACGACGAGCTCTTGGTCACCTCCATAAACGAGAAACATATCCTTAGTCCTTTTCAGGTATTTCAGGATGTTCTTGACCGCTGTCTAGTGCTCCACTCCTAGATTACTTTGGTACCTCCCTGCTATACTTATAGCAAGGCACACATCAGGTCTGGTACACAACATTAGATACATGATAGAACCTATGGCTGAGGCATAGGGAATGACTTTCATTTTCTCTCAATCTTCTGCAGTGGTCGGGCATTGAGTCTGACTCAACTTCACACCTTGTAACACAGGCAAGAACCCTTTCTTTGGCTGATCCATTTTGAACTTCTTCAAAACTTTATCAAGGTATGTGCGTGTGAAAGTCCAATTAAGCATCTTGATCTATCTCTATATATCTTAATGCCCAATATGTAAGCAGCTTCACCGAGCTCTTTCATTGAAAAATTCTTATTCAAGTATCCTTTTATGCTATCCAGAAATTATGTATCATTTCCAATCAACAATATATCATCCACATATAATATTAGAAATGCTAAAGAGCTCCCACTCACTTTCTTGTAAATACAGGCTTCTCCAAACATCTGTATAAAACCATGTGCTTTGATCACACTATCAAAGTGTATATTCCAACTCCGAGAGGCTTGCACCAGCCCATAAATGGATTGCTGGAGCTTGCACACTTTGTTAGCACCTTTTGGATCGACAAAACCTTCTGGTTGCATCATATACAACTCTTCTTTAAGAAATCCATTAAGGAATGCAGTTTTGATATCCATTTGCCAAATTTCATAATCATAAAATGCGGCAATTGCTAACATGATTCGGACAGACTTAAACATCACTATAGGTGAGAAGGTCTCGTCATAGTCAACTCCTTGAACTTGTCAAAAGCCTTTCACAACAAGTCGAGCTTTGTAGACAGTAACATTACCGTCAGTGTCAATCTTCTTCTTGAAGATCCATTTATTTTCTATGGCTTGCTGGTCATCGGGCAAGTCCACCAAAGTCCACACTTTGTTCTCATACATGGATCCCATCTCAGATTTCATGGCCTCAAGCCATTTCGCGGAATCTGGGCTCATCATTGCTTCCTCATAGTTTGTAGGTTCATCATGGTCTAGTAACAAGACTTCGAGAACAGGATTACCGTACCACTCTGGTGCGGACCGTACTCTGGATGACCTACGAGGTTCAGTAGTAACTTGATCTAAAGTTTCATGATCATCATCATTAGCTTCCTCACTAATTGGTGTAGGAATCACTGGAACTGATTTCTGTGATGAACTACTTTCCAATTCGCGAGAAGGTACAATTACCTCATCAAGTTCTACTTTCCTCCCACTCACTTCTTTTGAGAGAAACTCCTTCTATAGAAAGGATCCATTCTTAGCAACGAATATGTTGCCTTTGGATCTGTGATAGAAGGTGTACCCAACAGTTTCCTTTGGGTATCCTATGAAGACGCACTTCTCCGATTTGGGTTCGAGCTTATCAGGTTGAAACTTTTTCACATAAGCATCTCAGCCCCAAAATTTAAGAAATGACGACTTAGGTTTCTTGCCAAACCATAATTCATATGGTGTCATCTCAACGGATTTCGATGGTGCCCTATTTAACGTGAATGCAGCCATCTCTAAAGCATAACCCCAAAACGATAGCGGTAAATTAGTAAGAGACATCATAGATCACACCATATCCAATAAAGTATGGTTACGACGTTCGGACACACCATTACGCTGTGGTGTTCCAGGTGGCGTGAGTTGCAAAACTATTCCACACTGTTTCAAATGAAGACCAAACTCGTAACTCAAATATTCGCCTCCACGATCAAATCGTAGAAACTTTATTTTCTTGTTACGATGATTTTCCATTTCACTCTGAAATTCCTTGAACTTTTCAAACGTTTCATACTTATGTTTCATTAAGTAGATATACCCATATCTGCTCAAATCATCTGTGAAGGTCAGAAAATTACGATACCCGCCACAGGCCAACACTCATTGGACTGCATACATCGGTATGTATTATTTCCAATAAGTCAATAGCTCATTCCATTGTTCTGGAGAACGGAGTTTTAGTCATCTTCCCATGAGGCATGGTTCGCAAGAACTAAGTGATTCATAATCAAGTGATTCCAAAAGCCCATCAGCATGGAGTTTCTTGATGCGCTTTACACCAACTAGTAATTTGCACGTGCTTTGCACGTCAGTCTCACATGTATGGGTGCAACACCAAGTCAGTTAAGTGAGTGTTGACATGACGATATAGTGTTGAAATTCTATAGAAAATTCATGGAGCTTATTATGCAAACATATCCTTTTAAAAAGATGTTCCAGATGTGCTTTGAAATCCTAGAATTTCTCAAATTTTAAATTCAAAATAGTTTATCAATAAATGAAAGGGAAATAAGAAATTTGAAGTAATAACAAATTTCCACGTTCTCATTTTTATAGTTTCCTTCTGCCATGTCAAAATATTCTCATAATATTCCTTATTATTTTTTTGTATACTCTGCCACGAGCCCGCAAGGGCATCTAGATCGACTTCAAACATCTAGTTTAGCAAATAAAAAAGAGTGTTCCCACACAAAAAGTTACACATTGCGCTTAAAAAAAGTTACACACGTTGTTCATATATTTATGTAGATTGACTTAAAACATTCAGTTCAACACCATACGGAGTAGTAATTCTCCATACGTTGTTCATATATTTGTGCCTATTCTGATTGCACTCGCCATTGTCTCTTTTTTATCTTTTTGCGGGATTGCACTCGCTATAGTCATGGGTAATAAGAAGGAAAGGCCTGATACATACTGTGTGCTAGCCTAGATAGACATGCGGCCTTGCCGAGACACTTTACTAATTTTAAAATTCTCTTCCTCCCTGTCTGGGCTACAACCATGTTGTACCATTTTTTTGAACACAGACCCATGCATGTACTCTGAGTCCACCTAGCTACAATCGTAAGAAAGTTCTAGAGTGTGGGTGAGGGAGTCCTAGATTAAGGGGTCCTCGCACAGCCGGACTATATGTATATGTCGGACTGTTAGAGTATGAAGGTACAAGATAAAAGACTTCGTCCCGTGTCCGGATGGGACTCTCCTTTGCGTGGAAAGCAAGCTTGGTGATTCGGATTTAAAGATTCCTTTCTCTATAACCGACTCTGTGTAACCCTAGCCCCCTTCGGTGTCTATATAAACCGGAGGGTTTAGTCCGTAGGACAAGAACAATCATAACCATAGGCTAGCTTCTAGGGTTTAACCTCTATGATCTCGTGGTAGATCAACTCTTGTAATACTCATATCATCAAGATCAATCAAGCAGGAAGTAGGGTATTACCTCCATCGAGAGGGCCCAAACCTGGGTAAACATTGTGTCCCCCGCCTCCTGTTACCATTAGCCTTAGACGCACAGTTTGGGACCCCCTACCCAAGATCCGCCGGTTTTGACACCGACATTGGTGCTTTCATTGAGAGTTCCACTGTGACGTCGAAAATTGGGTTGATGGCTCGCCTTGTTATCAAGGGCAACATCACCTTCGGGGGAGCCCTGGCCTCAAGCCAAACCCTCGGCTAGGCGGCTTCGTCATGATCGCCCCTTCGGCCGTCGGGCCGACAATGACTTCTCAGGTCATCAAAAATCGTCTCCACGTTAGATCGAAATACCCCCGAACAGATGGATCCAACGAAGTTATTGTCTTTAAACAGGCTCCTGGATCGCATCGCCGCTTTGGGAGTCGCTTCGGACTACGATCGGATTGGGCTTAAACCCGATCAGAGAGAGATTCAATCTACGCCGATCACCCATCGGATAGCGGTGGTGGAGGAGTGATGCAACTACTCTTCCCCTATATTGAGGACGAAATATGTCCGGATTTCTGAGCTCCCCAAGCCGGATACTTGCCCGCAGGAAGACGTGCCCCGAACTCCGAACTTAAAATCGGACTGTGGGCCAGCAAAATTGGTTTACATCCCGGAGTCCGAACTATTAAGCTTGGAAACTCCTCAAGCTCTAGGTCACGAATCGAATCTGGGTTTGGACTTAAATCCACCCACCCACCCAGACTCAAGCGATCTTTCCCACATCAGACAACAGTCCCAAGAGACAGTACATCAATTTTGGGCCAGATTCCTCATTGTCAAGGACAAGGTCAAAAACTGTTGCTATGAAGACGCAATCTCATTATTATGCAAAAATTGCACGGACAAGGGACTCCTTAACACCATAAATCGCCATCACATATCACGCTTCGATGATTTGGCGATCATAGTACAGAAGTACTGCGTGATGGAAACCACCTGGAAAACTCAGGCAGCCTTTTGGGATCCACTGGCTCTCGCTAAACCCCTCGTTTGAACAAAAAGGGTGTACCCTCGTAGGTCGCCCGATCCAATCACGAAGAAATCGAAGCCCACTACAGGGCACGCAACTGTTTTGGAGGGGTGGCTCGATAGGCCATGCAAAATACACACCACACCGGATACCGTACCAACACACAGCCTTAGAGCATGTTGGATACTTCGGCAGGTGGCCAAGAGCAGCGAGGATCTCCTCATAAAAAACACCACAGAGCAACATCCCACAGAACACAACACTATAGTATTGACAGTCATTGAGACTTTCGCCTCAGGTAACAGGTGCAAGAGAGCACTCCGCGGCCTCGCCGAAGTCTGCCAAGTCGCAACAATAAACCCCTCTAATGACACGGCCATAACTTTCAGCGCTAGTGACGAACCGCAATTCAGAATAGTTCGGGCACCAGCCGCTTTGGTCCTCGGTCCAATTGTGGACGGCTTCCGGCTTACCAAAGTGCTCATGGACGGCGGTAGCGGACTAAACCTCATTTACGAGGAAACTCTCAACAAAATGGAAATAGACAGGAGCCACATTGAGCACAGCAGCACAACCTTCCGAGGAATTATCCCCAGCCGGGAGGCACGGTGCGCAGGAAAAATCACACTCGATGTGGTATTCGGCACGCCGAAGAATTATCGGTTCGAAGAGATAACCTTTCAGGTGGCCCCTTTCACTGGTGGATATCACGCCTTGTTAGGGCGAGATGCGTTTGCGAGCTTCCAAGCTATACCCCATTAGGGGTACATGAAGCTCAAGATGCCCGGGCCCAATGGAATTATCACCCTCGCCAGTGATCCGGACACAGCACTCCGCGCCGAAAATAAAATAGTCGCCTTGGCCCTCGAAGCATTGTCTGAAGCCCTCGTGGCTGAAGAATTAACTACATTACGCTCCACAGTGGATAGGGATGACGTGATACTCGATAAGCGATCCAAGTCCACCTCCTTTAAACTAGCGGACGAAATAGTCAAATTACAATTCCACCCAACAGACTCCTCGAAGATAGCATCCATCGGGGCACAGCTGGACCCCACAATCGACGCTGCACTGCGGGCGTTTCTATGCGAGAACTGGGAAATCTTCGCCTGGCACCCTTCTGATATGCCAGGGATCCCATGCAGGCTGGCTGAACACAGCCTTAACATACTGAAGGGATACAAGCCGGTCAAGCAAACACTACGGCGCTTTTCAGAACCCAAACGACAAGCTATGGGAGAGGAACTAGCCAAGCTACTCGAGCCCGGATTCATCAGAGAAATAAAACACCTGGATTGGCTAGCAAACCTGGTGATGGTACCAAAGAAGGATAAATCCTGGCGCCTATGTGTCGATTTCAAAGACCTCAACAAGGCTTGCCCTAAGGATCCCTTCCCTCTCCCACGCATCGATCAGATTATCGATGCTACCGCGGGACACGACTCATTGTGTTTCCTTGATGCATACTCCGGATACCATCAATCCGATCAAGCCGCAACGACATTTATCACCCCATAAGGGCCTTTCTGCTTCAACATTATGCCTTTCGAGATCAAAGACGCTGGTGCCACCTACCAACGCATGATTCAAACATGCCTAGAGAAACAAATCGGCAAAACAGTTGAAGCATATGTCGATGACGTAGTCATCAAGACCAGACATGCCGAATCTTTAATAGACGATCTAAGGTTCACGTTCGATAACCTCCAAACATATGACATTAAGCTCAATCCGGAAAAATGTGTTTTCGGTGTTCCCACCGGAAAGCTGCTGGGCTTCATCATTTCCAATAGAGGAATTGAAGCAAACCCAGCTAAAATCCGAGCTTTGTCATAGTTGGCTACCCCAACAGATCCCAAACAAATCCAGAAGCTCATTGGATGCGTGGCAGCCTTAAGCCACTTTATCTCCAGATTAGGAGAAAAGGCATTGCCACTTTATCCCCTTCTTCGACGAACCGAACACTTCGAGTGGACGGACGCGATGACAACCGGACTGGAGGAAATAAAGGCTCTTCTAGCAAGCAACCCAATCCTGGCCACGCCAAACGTTGGCGAACCCATGTTGTTATACATAGCCGCAACACACCAAGTTGTGAGTGCGGTGCTCGTCGTCGAACGAGAGGAGGACGGACACAAATGCCCGGTTCAGAAGCCGGTATACTACGTATCTACTGTCCTCACACCATGCAAATCCCGGTACCCACATTATCAAAAAATAGCATGCGCGGTCTTCATGGCATCCCGGAAACTACGACACTACTTTCAAGAGTGTTCAATCACGGTGGCCTCTAAAGTACCACTCAACGACATAATAAACAACCGCGATGCCACGGGCCGGATTGCCAAGTGGGCCATCGAGCTCCTCCCATTCGACATCACATATAAACCACAGCGAGCCATTAAATCCCAAGTACTGGCGGACTTCATCGCCGAATGGACACAGGCCGAACTCCCTAAAGAGTATGACGCATACTCCAACTGGATCATGCACTTCGACGACTCTAAAATGCTGGCAGGTCTCGGGGCAGGTGTTGTCTTAACATTCCCAATGGGAGATACAGTCCAATATGTACTCCAAATATTATACACAGACTCCAACAATGCAGCCAAATACGAGGCTCTGTTGCATGGTCTTCGGATGGCCGTCTCCATGGGCATTCAGCGCCTAGAAGTGCATGGGGATTCAAACCTTGCAATATCTCAAATAAATGGAGACTTTGATGCCAAAGATCCGAAAATGGCGGCCTATCGTAATGTCGTCCTTAAGATGCCAGCTCGGTTTGAGGGGCTCGAATTTCATCATGTGATTCAAGAAAACAATCAAGCAGTGGATGTCCTCGCCCGCATTGGCACTAAGCGCGACCCCATCCCACCTAACATGTTTCTGGAAAGGCTCTTCAAGCCATCCGTGGTGTGGCAAGGGGAGACCGATAACATCAGTCTGGATCCGACCACAACCCCAGATTCCGAACACACTGACATAATCGGGGGATCTGCCACCGAAATAACACCTTCGGCCCATCTCATCATGGTTGTTATCGCCCCATGGACCGAACCCTTCTTGGCCTACCTTAACAGGCATGAACTCCCTGAGGATCAAAATGAGTCACGCTGCATTGTGCGGCACTCTAAAGCCGACAAGGTCCATGAGGGAGAGCTCTATAAGAAAAGTGCTACCGGGGTACTTCAAAGATGTATCTCCGAGGAGGAAGGGCGGTAGCTCTTGGATAAAATTCATGCCGGCCTCGGCGGTCACCACGCCGCCGCTCCGGCCCTTGTAAGAAAGGCCTTCCGTACAGGTTTCTACTGGTCGACGGCCCGAGCAGACACACAAGACCTTGTCCAACATTGCGTCGGATGCCAGCTTTTCGCCAACCAAAGCCATATGCCACCCACCGCCCTACAAACAATCCCCATAACTTGGCCTTTCGCGGTCTGGGGGCTTGATATGGTTGGACCACTTAAAGGAGGAAGCCATAAGAAAAGATACTTGTTGGTCATGGTGGATAAATTCACCAAATGGATAGAAGCCAAACCAGTTAAAACGACCGAATCCGGACCCATGATAGACTTCATATCGGGTGTTGTACACCGTTATGGTGTCCCCCATAGCATCATCATCGACAACATCTCAAATTTCACAGCCGATGAGGTGAAAACTTGGTGCGGCAACATGGGCATTAAGCTCGATTACGCCTCCGTCTATCACCCTCAAACAAACGGTCAAGTCGAACGAGCCAATGGTCTTATTATGAGCGGCATCAAACCCAAACTAGTGCGATCCTTAAAAGAATCAGACACGCACTGGGTTGAGGAGCTTGACTCTGTACTCTGGGGGCTGCAGACCACACCAAATCGCACTACCGGATACACACCCTTCTTCATGGTGTACGGCGCAGAGGCTGTGCTTCCCTGTGATATTATTCATGACTCACCTCGAGTGCGCATGTACGAAGAGAGAGAGGTTGATCTCGATCGGTAGGATAGTTTAGATGCCCTGGAAGAGGAGCGCGACGTCGCAAAAGCCCGTTCCACATTCTATCAACAACAGGCTCACAGGTATCAAAGCAGAGAAGTACGGGCCAAGACTTATAATATTGGCGAACTCGTTCTACGTCTATCGGAGAAGAAAAAGGACAAACTCAAGCCCAAGTGGGAGGGTCCCTTCATTATTGACAAAGTTCTCACTGGAGGAGCATACCGACTGTGTGATGCATCAGATAATCGCCTCGAGCCGAACCCATGGAACACGGCCAGACTCCGAGGATTTTACGCCTAGCGCCGAACTCCCTATTCGTCTCCTTCCCTCCGTTCCTTTTTATTTAAATTTTAGCTCTCTTCCCGCCTTTCCTTTTGAAAAGCTCTAAAGCTTTAGTGTGGCTAGACTACACACTTGTGATGCACTAATCTTCAAGTATGTGCGTTCATTATACCTGGGGGCTTCTTATATGGAAGCTTAACATAATTATCTTCCGGGCATCAAGCCCACTACGTATGCGTCCTTTTTACATATGTACCTTTTCTTCGCCATTATATGCATCGATATGACTTAAGTTTTGGCCAAGCTGGGTTGCCTGGCTCCTGTGCTTATGCCCTACGTTCCCGTTAGTTCGGCCAGGGTGTAAAGGGAGCACCTCTGCGATTGTTACTGCCGGGTACTCCGGACGTGTACCTCAGACTGGGTGAAACCAAAAGCTAGCATTCTTAAGGGAATATTCGGTCGGTGGACTAAAGATATTTTTTACCTATCACAATATAAACCCCCAGATGTTACATATATTGCACTTTTTGATCGCAGTTTAGACATGCACGTTAATGCATGCGTACCCAGGGAAAGGAACCCTTAATGGAACTATTCTCTCTGGAAGATGTTTCTTACTAACCATGTAATATAACATAGTTAGTTGGGTACTTGTCTGTTCAAGCAATTATGACCCCTACTCCTGGTTTCCACGCGTACCCTGGTTTATATTAACGAGCGGGTATTCGGAAACACTCTAGACTGTCGGGTCCAGAGGCTGAAGTGAAAAGGTCCGCCATGACAAATGTTTTACAATCCGGCTAGGGACAAATATGTCAATTGAAGTACATGGTAATTTAGACTCAAATGCTTCTTCTTCTATGCCATCCAATAGGTTGTCTAGCCTACAATCCTGTTGGGAATATTTTGCGGCTAATCCTACCTGGTCATATACCAGACTAACGAGAATTTCTTTCCCATCTGACCCTACAGGTCCGACCCGGGCCATATGATTCGGATTGAGCTTGGTGTACCGTGTTTTCACCATGGCCCAAGCCTCTCTCGCACCTTCTCGACAGGCAGATATCTTCCATAGTCGGAAACGCTGTTGCGCTCCTTTGAAAAGCTGTACAAGCTCCCCCATACTTCCTGGTAGGAAGGCGGGTGGCCATAAGGCCTTGGCGGCACTCCGCATGACCTGCCGGACTTGCTCGTGCAGTTGCGAAAGCTCTTGCAGCAAATCGCGTAAGGATCCGGGCATCTCCTCTTCGGGACGGCCGGTCAGCATACCTACAGACATAACTCTGTTAGTTCCTATCTTTGCCGAACTATATAAATGTTCATTTGAGAACATACTAAAAATGCCGCCTTGAAGCCTCTTATTTTCCTTCACGAAGTGAGCCAGCTGGGCCCGAACATCTTTCAATTCTTCACCCAGCTGGGTATTAGCATCTTGGAGCTTGTTTTTCTTTTGTATGACCCGTGTAAGTACACGCTCGCCAGCGGCTGCTTGCCTTTGCACCCCTTGTTCACCCTCTTGCGGGATTCCCGAATTCTGTTCCAGATTATCTAAGGATTTTGGTCATCAGATATGGTTAGCGTTACTGGTTTATAAACACAATATTGTTTTTTCTCAATTCGGGAATACATACTAGTCGATGCCTCTCTGGATCTTGACAGCTTGGCCATAGAGGTCGTTAGCTGGGTTCGACACTCTTCTAGCTCTTGAGACAGCAGGTTGTTCTTCTCTGAGAGAACCTATTAGTACAATGATCCTTAAATTAGTTGTACCAACTGCTTCAAGTCTCAGGGGCTACTGATATACATAATTATCAGATTTTTATACTTACCCGTATATCTTTCAAATACTGGTCCGTGGCTCTAGCAAGCCCATCCTGAGCTGCTCGGATGTACGCATCACCCGAGTTGAAGGCATTAAAAGCCTCTTCTGAAAAACCAGGGTCGCGGAGTGTGGCCCACCGGCGCCGATGATTCATGGCGCTCTCCACTTCAGAATTTGTAACTAACATTCTATCTAAATCCTCTGTGTGAGGATAGTCCGGTGTCGCTTCCGTGTTGGCCTCCGTCCTCGAGACCGGGTCGGGAATCCGGCTAGTAGAGGTACGGTTGGCAGGATCCCCGGACATAGTCCGGCGGGTGTTCTTTCTTCTAAATAACAACGGATAGTGTCATACTTTAAGATGACAACCGCGAGGCATGTTTAAAGCCATACCTTCTTGATGACGGCTCCGCCATGTTTCTATTCGCCTTTCTTTTTGAAGGCCTACTCGGCACGGGCGCCCCTTGTTGGCGAGTCGCCTTGGGTTCGGCTTGGCGTGCCGATCGTCTTCCCTTTAGAGCATACGAATTGTGCGGTGGGTAAGACGGAAGGAATAAATCTTTTCCGAAAGATAAGTCTCTTGTTTACTTATGCGATACAGGGAGGAGGCCAGGATAGTCAGCAATGATGGCCACCTCTATGATGTCACAGCTCGCCTGGTGAAACACTCCTTCCATGAGCTCCACAAATATATCCGGATCCTCTTCGAATCCGGGGTCAAGGGCCCGGTTACGGTCCTCTCGCTGTAGTGCCAGGCTATGGAACTCCCTGGTTATTTTTCGCCATTCCTGTTATAGGTAGACGGAGTAAATATTTATGAAAACAAAGGCTCAGGGAATGAATAGAGTAGAGTAATGGATGGCAACTCACCCAGCTCGGAGGGTTATACATGGAAAATCCATCCCGTGGCTTAATGCAGACGAACTCCTCTCTTTCCCCCTTGTATAAATCGGACAGTATTCCCACCAGAGCGGTGGTAGAGTCCGGACCCTTCCAACCGCAGTGGGTGGCGTCGTCTTCTCCATTGAAGTGCCACATGGGATGCCCTCAGTATTGGAGTGGTTGAACCCCCCGCATTATGGATATCGCCATAACCTCGACTATTGATAATCCAGACTGAGCGAGTATTCTTATCTTGCTCATCAATTGAAGGACCTCCTTGCTATCTTCCTCTTTAAGGCTCCGGGGACGCCAGTTAAGGCGTTTTCTCAGTGGAGCATTTATAAACTCAGGAAGACCCATTCGGATTGGGTCGGGAAGGGAGACGTCCTCAATATAAAACCACTCGGAAGGCCACTCTTCAGGTGCCTTCTTCGGTGTGCCGGATAAGTATCCGATCCCGGCGATGCGCCATATCTCGGCTCTGCCCACTTGGAATATTGACCCCCCCTTGATTACGGGGAACGAGGAAAAATAGCTTCTTCCATAGCTCAAAATGGGCTTCGCAACCCAGAAATAGCTCGCAAAGAGCGACGTAACCTGCGATGTGCAGGATGGAGGCAGGTGTGAAGTTGTGCAGTTGGAGGCCGTAGAACTCCAGAAGCCCGTGGAGGAATGGATGGATTGGAAATCCGACACCCCTTAGTAAGTAGGAAACAAGGCATACTCGCCCCCTGGATGGGTTGGGAAAGTTCTTCACTTGCTCCCCGCCACCGAAGGAAGCCAATCCAGCTCAAACGGGGACTATATACGCAGGAGATAGGTACCCTTGGGTCTGCAACTTCACTAATCGGCTATGGGATACGGTACACTTCTCCCAATCGCCCGACTTGGTGTTGCGAGAGCGGGAGGAAGAGCTGCGAGCGCCGACCATGTTGGAGTGGCTTTTTCGGGCATGCTCTGATGATTCCTCGCTTGGGGAAGATGGTGTGGATTGGATCTAAAGATCCCCATCTCTTTAATAGACAATTTGTTTACACGGTTAGGGTGGCAAATGTAAAAATGCCCCGACCTCTCGCATTCGTTTGACACATGGAGGCTGGGACTATTAAGGTGCAGAAGCCGATGAGCGTAACATTAAATGGGAAGCCAGACACTACTATTTATGACAGGTACTTCGAAGAATTTGGAGAAGGAACCCGCCTTGCAATGCCGAAGACAATCTGCGTGTTGGACTCATCGTCATTGAAGCCTGGTGGGGGGGCTACTGAGGGAGTCCTGGATTAAGGGGTCCCCGGACAACCGGACTATATGTATATGCCAGACTGTTAGAGTATGAAGGTACAAGATAGAAGACTTCGTCCCATGTCCGGATGGGACTCTCCTTTGCGTGGAAAGCAAGCTTGGTGATTCGGATGTAAAGATTCCTTTCTCTGTAACCGACTCTGTGTAACCCTAGCCCCCTCCGGTGTCTATATAAACCGGAGGGTTTAGTCCGTAGGACAAGAACAATCATAACCATAGGCTAGCTTCTAGGGTTTAGCCTCTATGATCTCGTGGTAGATCAACTCTTGTAATACTCATATCATCAAGATCAATCAAGCAGGAAGTAGGGTATTACCTCCATCGAGAGGGCCCGAATCTGGGTAAACATTGTGTCCCCCGCCTCATGTTACCATTAGCCTTAGACACACAGTCCGGGACCCCCTACCCGAGATCCGCCGGTTTTGACACCGACAGTGGGTCCAATGGTAGGACATGGTGGGTTCTAGAGTGTGTGTATGGTACGATGGCAAAGGCATGGTGGACTCTAGAGTGTTGGTATGATGGCAGGGCATGGGGAGTCCTCCCGCGATCCTTGAACTATTGGCCGTAGGATTGAAAGATCTAATGGCATGTATGGTGCCATGTTTCATTGAGTTTGAGACAATCAATGAGAGCCCTCCGATTGTAGACATCCAACAGCTCATATGTTGCGCTATTGGTACACTATGTAGTAGTATATATATGACCTAAACAACAGTGCCACAAATAAGTTGCACTATCATTATCAACTTTGCATCTTTTGGCTTCAATATTATGAACATGTGTATCACCACGATCGAGATTCAACAAAAATAGACCACTCAACAAGGGTGCACGACCATGAAAGATATTACTCATATAAATAGAACAACCATATTCTCCGATTTAAATGAATAACCGTCTCGCATCAAACAAGATCCTGATATAATGTTCATGCTCAATGCTGGCACCAAATAACAATTATTCAGGTCTAAAACTAATCTTGAATGTAGATGTAGAGGTAGTGTTTGGTGATCCACTCCTTGATCACCTTTGTACCCTCTTGCCAGACATGTGGAAAGGCACACATCAGGTGCAGTACTTAGCATAGCATACTGTAGAGCCTACGTCTAAAGCATAGGGGACGACCTTCGTCCTTTTCTCTCTCTTCTGTCGTGGTCGAGCTTTAAGTCTTAACTTCATACCTTACAACTCAGGCAAGAACTCCTTCTTTGACTGATCCATCTTGAACACCTTCAAGATCATGTCAAGGTATGTGCTCATTTGAAAGTACCATTTAGCGTTTTGATCTATCCTTATAGATCTTGATGCTCAATGTTCAAGTAGCTTAATCCAGGTTTTCTATTGAAAAACACTTTTCAAATAACCCTATATGCTTTCCAGAAATTCTACATCATTTCTGATCAACAATATGTCAAACAACATATACTCATAAGAAATTCTATAGTGCTCCCACTCACTTCTTTGGAAATACAAGTTTCTCATAAACTTTGTATAAACCCAAAATCTTTGATCATCTCATCAAAGTGTATATTCTGACTCCGAGATGCTTGCTCTAGTCCAAGGAAGGATCGCTGGAGCTAGCATACCTTTTAGCATCCTTAGGATCGACAAAACCTTTCTGATTGTATCACATACAACCTTTCCTTACGAAAACTGGTAAGGCAACTTGTTTTGACATCCATCTGCCAGATTTCATAAATGCAGCTAATGCTAACATGATTCTGACGGACTTTAAGCATCGCTACGGATGAGAAAATCTCATCGTAGTCAACTCCTTGAACTTTTGAAGAATTCTTCGCCACAAGTCGAGCTTCATAGACGGTGACATTACCGTCCACGTCCGTCTTCTTCTTAAAGATCCATTTATCTCAATGGCTTGCCGATCATCGGGCAAGTCCACCAAAGTCCATGCTTTGTTCTGATACATGGATCCTATCTCGAATTTCATGGCTTCTAACCATTTGTCGGAATATGGGCCCACCATCGCTTCTCCATAGCTCGTAGGTTCATTGTTGTCTAGCAACATGACCTTCAAGACAGGATTACTGTACCACTCTGAAGTAGTACGCATCCTTGTCACCCTACGAGGTACGGCAGTGACTTGATCTGAAACTTCATGATCACTATCATAAGCTTCTACTTCAATTGGTGTAGACGCCACAGGAACAACTTCCTGTGCCCTGCTACACACTAGTTGAAGTGACGGTTCAATAACCTCATCAAGTCTCCACCATGCTCCCACTCAACTTTCCGAGACAAACTTTTCCTCGAGAAAGGACCCGATTCAAGAAACAATCCCTATTGCTTTCGGATCTGAATTAGGAGGTATACCCAACTGTTTTGGGTGTCCTATGAAGATGCATTTTATCCGCTTTGGGTTCGAGCTTATCAACCTGAAACTTGTTCACATAAGCATCGCAGCCCCAAACATTTAAGAAACGACAACTTAGGTTTCTCCAAACCATAGTTCAAACGGTGTCGTCTCAACAGAATTACGTGGTGCCCTATTAAAGTGAGTGCGGTTGTCTCTAATGCCTAACCCATGAATGATAGTGGTAATTCGATAAGAGACATCATGGTACGCACCATATCCAATAGGGTGCAACTATGATGTTCGGACACACCATCACACTATGGTGTTCCAGGCGGTATTAATTGTGAAACAATTTCCACAATGTCTTAATTGCGTGCCAAAGCTCGTAACTCAGATACTCATCTCTATGATCATGTCATAGACATTTTATCCTCTTGTCACGATGATCTTCAACTTTACTCTGAAATTACTTGAATCATTCAAAAATTCAGACTTGTGTTTAAACAAGTAAATATACTCAGTATCTACTCAAATCATCCGTGAAGTAAGAACATAATGATATCCACTGCGTGCCTTAGCACTCATTGGACTGCATACATCAAAATGTATTACTTCCAACAAGTCGCCTTCTTGTTCCATTTTACTGAAAACGAGGCTTTCAGTCATCTTGCCCATGTGGTATGATTTGTATGTCTCAAGTGATTCAAAATCAAGTGAGTCTAAACGGTCCATTTGCATGGAGTTTCTTCATGCATATACACCAATAGACATGGTTCGCATGTCTCAAATTTTTCAAAACGAGTGAGTCCAAAGATCCATCAACATGGAGCTTCTTCATGCGTTTTATACCAATATGACTTACATGGCAGTGCCACAAGTAGGTGGTACTATCATTACTATCTTATATCTTTTGGCATGAACATGTGTATCACTACAATCGAGATTCAATAAACCATTCATTTTAGGTGCAAGACCATTGAAGGTATTATTCAAATAAACAGAGTAATCATTATTCTCCTTAAATGAATAATCCTGTTCCGATAGACATAGTCCAATCATGTCTATGCTCAACGCAAACACCAAATAACAATTATTTAGGTTTAACACCAATCTCGATGGTAGAGGGAGCATGCGATGCTTGATCACATCAACCTTGGAAACACTTCCAACACTTATCGTCAGCTCACCTTTAGATAGTCTCCGTTTATTTCGTAGCTTTTATTTCGAGTTACTAACAATTGGCAACCGAACCGGTATCTAATACTCTGGTGCTACTAGGAGTACTAGTAAAGTACACATTAACATAATGTATATCCAATATACTTCTATCGACCTTGCCAGCCTTCTCATCTACCAAGTATCTAGGGTAATTCTGCTCCAGTGACTGTTCCCCTTATTACAGAAGCACTTAGTCTCGGGTATTGGTTCAACCTTGGGTTTCTTCACTAGACCAGCAGCTGATTTGCCGTTTCATGAAGTATCCCTTCTTGCCCTTGCCCTTCTTGAAACTAGTGGTTTCACTAACCATCAACAATTGATGCTCCTTCTTGATTTCTACTTTCACGGTGTCAAACATCGCGAATATTTCAAGGATCATCATATCTATCCCTGATATGTTATAGTTCATCACGAAGCTCTAGCAGCTTGGTGGCAATGACTTTGGAGAAACATCACTATCTCATCTGGAAGATCAACTCCCACTCGATTCAAGTGATTTTTGTACTCAGACAATCTGAGCACAAGCTCAACGATTGAGCTTTTCTCCCTTAGTTTGCAGGCTAAGAAATTCGCCAGAGGTCTTATACCTCTTGACGTGGGCACGAGCCTGAAATCCCAATTTCAGCCCTCGAAACATCTCATATGTTCCACGACGTTTCGAAATCGTCTTTGGTGCCTCAACTCTAAACCGTTTAACTGAACTATCACGTGGTTATCAAAATGTGTATGTCCGATGTTCGCAACATCCACAGACGACGTTCGAGGTTCAGCGCACTGAGCGGTGCATTAAGGACATAAGCCTTCTACGAAGCAACGAGGACAATCCTCAGTTTACGGACCTAGTCCGCATAATCGCTACTATCAACTTTCAACTAAATTTTTCTCTAGGAACATATCTGAAATGGTAGAACTAAAGCGCGAGCATTACGACATAATTTGCAAAGACATTTTGACTATGTTCAAGATAATTGAGTTCATCTTATGAACTCCCACTCAGATAGACATCCCTCTAGTCATCTAAGTGATTACATGATCCGAGTCAACTAGGCCGAGTCCGATCATCACATGAGACGGACTAGTCAACGTCGGTGAACATCTTCATGTTGATCGTATCTTCTATACGACTCATGCTCGACCTTTCGGTCTTCCGTGTTCCGAGGCCATGTCTGTACATGCTAGGCTCGTCAAGTCAACCTAAGTGTATTGCGTGTGTAAATCTGGCTTACACCCGTTGTATGTGAACGTTAGAATCTATCACACCCGATCATCATGTGGTGCTTCGAAACAACGAACTTTCGCAACGGTGCACAGTTAGGGGGAACACTTTCTTGAAATTATAATGAGGGATCATCTTATTTACTACCGTCGTTCTAAGCAAATAAGATGCATAAACATGATAAACATCACATGCAATCAAAAAAAGTGACATGATATGGCCAATATCATTTTGCTCCATTTGATCTCCATCTTCGGGACTCCATGATCATCATCGTCACCGGCATGACACCATGATCTCCATCATCATGATCTCCATCATCGTGTCTCCATGAAGTTGTCTCGCCAACTATTACTTCTACTACTATGGCTAACGGTTTAGCAATAAAGTAAAGTAATTACATGGCGTTGTTCATTGACACGCAGGTCATACAATAAATTAAGACAACTCCTATGGCTCCTGCCGGTTGTCATACTCATCGACATGCAAGTCGTGATTCCTATTACAAGAACATGATCAATCTCATACATCACATATCATTTATCACATTCTTTTTGGCCATATCACATCACATAGCATACCCTGTAAAAACAAGTTAGACGTCCTCTAATTGTTGTTTGCATGTTTTACGTGGCTGCTATGGGTTTCTAGCAAGAACGTTTCTTTCCTACGCAAAAACCACAACGTGATATGCCAATTGCTATTTACCCTTCATAAGGACCCTTTTCATCGAATCCGATCCGACTAAAGTGGGAGAGACTGGCACCCGCTAGCCACCTTATGCAACAAGTGCATGTCAGTCGGTGGAACCTGTCTCACGTAAGAGTATGTGTAAGGTCGGTCTGGGCCGCTTCATCCCACGATGCCGCCGAATCAAGATTGGACTAGTAACGGTAAGCATATTGAACAAAAATCAACGCCCACAACAACTTGTGTTCTACTCGTGCATAGAAACTACGCATAGACCTAGCTCATGATGCCACTGTTGCGGAACGTAGCAAAAATTCAAAATTTTCTGCGCTTCACCAAGATCAATCTATGGAGATACTGGCAACAAGAGAGAGGGGAGTGCATCTTCATACCCTTGAAGATCGCTAAGCGGAAGCGTTACAAGAACGTGGTTGATGGAGTCGTACTCGCGGCGATTCAAATTGCGGAAGATCCAATCTAGCGCCGAACGGACGGCGCCTCCGCGTTCAACACACATATAGCCCGGGGACGTCTCCTCCTTCTTGATCCAGCAAAGGGAGAGGAGAAGTTGAGGGAGAGCTCCGGCAGCACGACGGCGTGGTGGTGGAGCTTGCAGTTCTCCGGCAGAGCTTCGCCAAGCACTACGGAGGAGGACGAGGTGTTGGGGAGGGAGAGGGCTGCGCCAGGGGCGAGGGTGAAGCTCCCATGCACCTCCCCACTATATATAGGGGTGGAGGGGGCTGGTTTCTTGCCCTCCAAGTCCATTGGGGCGTTGGCAAAGGTGGGAGGAAAGAAATCCCATCATTTCCTTCCCCACCGATTGCTATCCCCCCTTTTTAGGGATCTTGATCTTATCCCTTCGGGATATGATCTTATTCCTTCTAAGGGGGGATCTTGGTGCGCCTTGACCAGGGGTGTGCGGCCTTGCCCCCACTACCCACGTTCATGTGGGTCCCCCCATGCAGGTGGGCCCCACTCCGGAACCTTCTAGAACCTTCCCGGTACAATACCGAAAAATCCTGAACATTTTCCAGTGGCCAAAATAGGACTTCCCATATATAAATCTTTACCTCCGGACCATTCCGGAACTCCTCGTGACGTCCAAGATCTCATCCGGGACTCCGAACAACATTCGGTAACCACGTACATCTATTCCCTATAACCCTAGCGTCATCGAACCTTAAGTGTGTAGACCCTACGGGTTCGGGAGACACGTAGACATGACCGAGACAACTCTCCGGCCAATAACCAACAGCGGGATCCGGATACCCATGTTGGCTCCCACATGTTCCACAATGATCTCATCGGATGAACCATGATGTCAAGGATTCAAGCAATCCCGTATACAATTCCCTTTGTCTACCGGTATAGTACTTGCCCGAGATTCGATCGTCGGTATCCCGATACCTTGTTCAATCTCGTTACCGGCAAGTCTCTTTACTCGTTCCGTAACACATCATCCCGTGATCAACCCCTTGGTCACATTGTGCACATTATGATGATGTCCTACCGAGTGGGCCCAGAGATACCTCTCCGTCACACGGAGTGACAAATCCCAGTCTCGATTCGTGCCAACCCAACAGACACTTTTGGAGATACCCGTAGTGTACCTTTATAGCCACCCAGTTACGTTGTGACGTTTGGTACACCCAAAGCATTCCTACGGCATCCGGGAGTTGCACAATCTCATGGTCTAAGGAAATGATACTTGACATTAGAAAAGCTTTAGCATACGAACTACACGATCTTTGTGCTAGGCTTAGGATTGGGTCTTGTCCATCACATCATTCTCCTAATGATGTGATCCCTTTATCAACGACATCCAATGTCCATGGTCAGGAAACTGTAACCATCTATTGATCAACGAGCTAGTCAACTAGAGGCTTACTAGGGACATGGTGTTGTCTATGTATCCACACATGTATCTGAGTTTCCTATCAATACAATTATAGCATGGATAATAAACGACTATCATGAACAAGGAAATATAATAATAACTAATTTGTTATTGCCTCTAGGGCATATTTCCAACAGCATCATCCCTTCCTCTTTGGGGAAATACCGACGTAGCTTCAAGCGACATCACCTTTGCAATAGAAGCACTCAGTTTCAGGCTTAGGTCCAAACTTGGGCTTCTTCCCGGGAGTAGCAACTTGCTTGCTATTCTTATTGAAGTCCCCCGTCTTCGCTTTGCCCTTTTTCTTGAAACTAGTGGTCTTGTTAACCATCAACACTTTATGCACCTTCTTGATTTCTACCTCCGCAGCCTTTAGCATTGCGAAGAGCTCGGGAATCGTTTTCGTCATCCCTTGCATATTATAGTTCATCACGAAGCCTTTATAGCTTGGTGGCAGTGATTGAAGAACTCTGTCAATGACACTATCATCAGGAAGATTAACTCCCAGCTGAGTCAAGCGGTTATGGTACCCAGACATTTTGAGTATGTGTTCACTGACAGAAGTATTCTCCTCCGTCTTGCAACTATAGAACTTGTTGGAGACTTCATATCTCTCAACTCGGGCATTTGCTTGAAATATTAACTTCAACTCTTGGAACATCTCATATGCTCCATGACGTTCAAAACGTCTTTGAAGTCCCGATTCTAAGCCGTAAAGCATGGCACACTAAACTATTGAGTAGTCATCAACACGCATCTGCTAGGCATTCACAATGTTTGCAGTTGCTGGCGAAGATGGTACACCTAGCGGTGCTTCCAGGACGTAATTCTTCTGTGCAGCAATGAGGATAATCCTCAAGTTACAGACCCAGTCCGTGTAATTGCTACCATCATCTTTCAACTTAGCTTTCTCTAGGAACGCATTAAAATTCAAGGGGGCCATTGATCTACAACAACATAGACATGCAAAAACTATCAGGACTAAGTTCATAATAAATTAAAGTTCAATTAATCATATTACTTAAGAACTCCCACTTAGATAGACATCCCTCTAGTCATCTAAATGATCACGTGATCCAAATCAACTAAACCATGTCCGATCATCACATGAGATGGAGTAGTTTTCAATGGTGAACATCACTATGTTGATCATATCTACTATATGATTCACGTTCGACCTTTCGGTCTTAGTGTTCCAAGGCCATATCTGCATATGCTAGGCTCGTCAAGTTTAACCCAAGTATTCTGCACGTGCAAAACTGGCTTGCACCCGTTGTATGTGAACGTAGAGCTTATCACACCCGATCATCACGTGGTGTCTCGGCACGACGAACTGTAGCAATGGTGCATACTCAGGGAGAACACTTATACCTTGAAATTTAGTAAGGGATCATCTTATAATGCTACCGCCGTACTAAGCAAAATAAGATGCATAAAAGATAAACATCACATGCAATCAAAATATGTGACATGATATGGCCATCATCATCTTGTGCTCATAATCTCCATCACCAAAGCATCGTCATGATCTCCATCGTCACCGGCTTGACACCTTGATCTCCATCGTAGCATCATTGTTGTCTCGCCAACTATTGCTACTACGACTATCGCTACTGCTTAGTGATAAAGTAAAGCAATTACATGGCGATTGCATTTCATACAATAAAGCGACAACCATATGGCTCCTGCCAGTTGCCGATAACTCTGTTACAAAACATGATCATCTCATACAACAATCTATATCTCATCATGTCTTGACCATATCACATCACAAAAAGCCCTGCAAAAACAAGTTAGACGTCCTCTACTTTGTTGTTGCAAGTTTTACGTGGCTGCTACGGGCTTCTAGCAAGAACCGTTCTTACCTACGCATCAAAACCACAATGATTTTTCGTCAAGTGTGTCGTTTTAACCTTCAACAAGGACCGGCCGTAGTCAAACTCGATTCAACTAAAGTTGGAGAAACAGACACCCGCCAGCCACCTATGTGCAAAGCACGTCGGTAGAACCAGTTCATGAACGCGGTCATGTAATGTCGGTCCGGGCCGCTTCATCCAACAATACCGCCGAATCAAAGTAAGACGTTGGTGGTAAGCAGTATGACTATTATAGTCCACAACTCTTTGTGTTCTACTCGTGCATATAATCTACGCATAAACCTGGCTCTGATACCACTGTTGGGGAACATAGTAATTCAAAAAATTTCCTACGATCACGCAAGATCTATCTAGGAGATGCATAGCAACAAGACGGGAGAGTGTGTCCACGTACCCTCGTAGACCAAAAGTGGAAGCGTTTAGTAACGCAGTTGATGTAGTCGAACGTCTTTACGATCCAACCGATCCAAGTACCAAACGCACGACACCTCCGTGTTTAGCACACGTTCAGCATGATGACGTCCCTCGAGCTCTTGATCTAGCTGAGGACGAGGGAGAGTTCCGCCAGCACGACGGCGTGGCGATGGTGATGATGAAGTTACCGGCTCAGGCTTCGCCTAAGCACTACGATGATATGACCAAGGTGTTAAATTGTGGAGGGGGGCACCGCACATGGCTAAGAGATTGTCTATTGTACTTTGGGGTGCCCCCTGCCCCCGTATACAAAGGAAGGAGGGAGAAGGCCGGCGGCCAGGAGGGGCGCGCGCCATAGGGGGAGTCCAACTAGGATTCTGAATCCTAGTTGGAGTCCCCTTCCTTTTCCAAGAGGGGGAGAGAGGGAAGGAGTAGGAGAGGGAGAAGGAAAGAGGGGGGCGCTGCCCCCTCCCTAGTCCAATTCGGACTTACCAGGGGTGCTCCCTTGTGGCCCTCTTCTCCTTTCTACTAAGGCCCATGAAGGCCCACTACTTCCCCCCGGGGGTTCCGGTAACCTCCCGGTACTCCGAAAAATGTCTGAACTCTTCTGAAACCTTTTCGGTGTCCGAACATAGCCTTCCAATATATCAATCTTTATGTCTCGACCATTTCGAGACTCCTTGTCATGTCCGTGATCTCATCCAGGACTCCGAACAAACTTTAGTCATCAAATCACATAACTCACAATACAGATCGTCATCGAATGTTAAGTGTGCGGACCCTACAGGTTCGAGAACTATGTAGACATGATCGAGACACATCTCCGATCAATAACCAATAGCGAAACCTGGATGCTCATATTGGTTCCTACATATTCTACGAAGATCTTTATCGGTCAAACCGCATAACAACATACGTTTTTCCCTTTGTCATCGGTATGTTACTTGCCCGAGATTTGATCGTCGGTATCATCATACCTAGTTCAATCTCGTTACTGGCAAGTCTCTTTACTTGTTCCGTAATGTTTCATCCCGTAACTAACTTATTAGTCACATTGCTTGCAAGGCTTATAGTGATGAGCATTACAAAGAGGGCCCAGAGATACCTCTCCGAAACATGGAGTGACAAATCCTAATCTTGATCTATGCCAACCCAACAAACACCTTCGGAGACACCTGTAGAGCATCTTTATAATCACCCAGTTACGTTGTGTCGTTTGAGAGCACACAAGGTGTTCCTTCGGTATTCGGGAGTTGCATAATCTCATAGTTGTGGTGGAGCATCCCGTAGAACTAAGTTGAGATAACTTGTGCCTATTACTCTCAAGAGTTGCACACTCTCTAGATGGTTAGGCATCAGTCTAGAATGACCAAGAGTAATTGTGGTCACTGAAGACAAAGTCTGTCGAAGGTTTGGAGATTGTCGAGAAGAATCTACCACGAGTAAAATCAACCGAAGTTTGAGAAAAAACACGTTGAGGAGAGTAGGAGGAGAGAGGTTTGCTCGTGTATTCATTCACAAGTCCCTTCAACTAGACATAACTCTTTTGCAAAAGAGTGAATTGGCATAACAAAATCCTTGTCGCCATCAAGGATCACTAGTTCGTTCTCATTACTGCATTACTTTTAGTAATTTACCTTCGGTTGAGCTATATCTCATGTGTCCATTCTTCCGCGAATTTGTATGGTCATTTACCTCATGCAATTCTATCCGTGTCGATATCATGTTCTATTTTGTGTTATCTCTCGTGTTGCTTAAGATAGCTTGTCTGTTTGTTTGCTTGGTTTTCGTCCATAGCTACTTAGTAATTCTTCCGTCGTTAGCTCTAATGAACATCTCGCAGTAGCTGCCTAGTTTTTCTTCTAAGTGTTTTTCCCTTCAGTAGTTTATCTTATGTGGTATTGCATTTGCTTCAGCCTATGTCGATATGTTGTTATAAGAGTTTTAATTTTTTTAAAGAAATTTTAAATATCCCATTCACCCCCTCTGGACGATATACTTAGATCCTACAATAAAGTAACATATGTGATTGCATAGTTCTAAGTTGTATACTTGAGCTACTCTCCATGTTTGTAAGTGGCCGGAACCGGGTATAATATACGAGCTACTTGAAGTAGTCTTCGTATCACGCACATCACTATTATAGTTTCCTCACTCCGGTCCTCGATACGGTAATTACGGGATTCCCATGGATGAGGGCACATTAAGAGTTCTCCCTTATTCCCCTATCAATTGCAAAAGTCAGTATGAGAGGATTTTACTATCACCTCTTTACCCTTGTGTCCTAACCTTTACGACGACAGTAATATGCTCCATGGCCATACAGGGCGGAAATGCTGAGTGAGACCCCTTCACAATATTCATGAGGCTATTAAATTAAACATTCAACAGAGGATCCCATATCCTTATAAGTGTTCAAATCATATACATATCCATATCCCCAAAAACTAAGGAACTACTCATACATGGATATTGAAGGCACATATAAATGGCGGTGACAAACATGGATGATAGACTAGAGTAAAACGCGTAGGAATCCTCTAGGTTCAGTATTACGAACGAATGGACATGATGACAGTGAAGATGATGATGAGATAGTTGATGGCAGTGTCTGCGAGGTGTTGAGGATTGCAATGTCCTTCTTGCCGATTCCCCCTTTGAATGCCTTTCGGAGGTTAGGGTTCTTCATTCTAGAGAGGTTTCTGGTGGCTATGGGATCCTCGATCCGATCACACGGGGAAGAAATACCAGATCAAGCAGCGGCGACGCTAGTACGACTGGTGGTACGAGCGCGCCCGATTGTACTGAGCATTGTCAAACGCCCTGGACCCTTCTGTTGCTTTTCTTTCTTCTCCCTTTCTCTTCTCTCTTTTATGGTAGAATTTTATCACTTCAATCAATGTGATTTCAACATCATACGCTTGGAGTTCTTTTCTTGTATCCCAAAATATCTTTGCAGACGCAATCCTAGCTAAAACAGACAAAAGAGGTATGCGAACACAGTAAAATCTGACAAACCCTACAACTAAGGTGCAAGACAAAAGGTAAAAAGTAACTTAAAATTTGGACACATCAACTCTTCTAGGATTAACTCTTGTTCATCCCCGAGTAAGTACCGCTGCTTGTAAGAACATGGTCATCGAGTTTATGAGGTGCAGATAAATATATAGGCATGAATCCATCATAAATAATCCAAACTCACATAATATAAACAATCATGACCGACATTAGCATAATTTCATTGCAAGGATGATCATGAAGGCTTTCACACCTTACTAATTAATTCACGAGTGAACATATTGCCACTTCATGCAATAGGTTATTCCATTTTCAACCGAGTAAGTAGCATGGTGTCCTCAATTTTTATAATACATATGAATGCTATTTTCACCTTTTCTCGGGAAACATGCTTATTCGCCCACATCGCACTTATTTGTTTTCACATGACATGTAGGCTAAACATACTTCTCTATCTGAGATTTGGTTTGCAAAAAATATTTATTAATTTTTATTCAAGAGGTTTTCGCTTCTTTCTGCTTGCTCTTAAATAACCATTTTGGTTTTTTTGAACATAAGATAACTTTATTCCTCAAACATAGCCATACCGTTTACAATTTGCGGAAGAATAAAGTCAGGGGCAATAGAATCCCAGAATTCAGGCACACTAGATGTAAAGCAGTGTTTTGCCAAACAATTCGCAATAAGATCAGCTTCACTACAACATCGACTTTATGTCTCAAACCATTTGTATTCTTTATTAATTAATGCAGTTGAAACCTGAATAAACTACGTATCACATTGCTATTGACCATTGGTTGATGCATGAACGGCCAAGATAATCGGCCTTCACGGCTTCACCTCACGAGGAGCGAGAGCTGAATACACGATTCCGCAGGTACCTCTCTACAATTGATTCCACCTCCGGCCGACGGCCCGGCCCCACATGTCAGTACCCCCTTTGCCCGCCGGGCCGCTTAACCCAAAAGCTTCGACCCGGCGGCTCCCTCCCCTCCCCACCTCCGATCTCTCTCCAATTCAAACCCCACTCCTCCTCCCTCCACGCGCGCCGGCGACGAGCACCCGCCGCCGGCTAGGGTTCCGCGCCCCGCGATGGAGGCATCCGGCTTCGGCCGCGACGCGGGGCCCCTCAACCGCGGGCCGGGCTCCGCGCCCCTCGCCTTCGGCGCCGGCGCGGCCACCGCCCCTTCTCCCACGGCGCAGCCCGCCCCCGTGCAGTTCCCCTCGGCTCGCCCGGCCGTCCCCTTCGTGCCCCCCTCCTCGCGCTTTCCGAGCGGTCGCTCCCAGCTCTCCGCAGCGGCTCCCATCTCTCGCCCTACTTCTCCCATCCCCATACCGGCATCCTCCGTGCGCCCCGCGGCAGCTGCTCCCGGCGCCCCCGGTCCCGTGAGGTTTCCGAGTCCTCTTCGTGCCGTCGACCCAGACGCGGCCGCCGCTACCGCTCGCCACGCCGCGCGCCATCTCCAGTCCCAGCCGAGGCGAGTGCTCCCCACCTCTCACCCCCACCCCCAAGTGGTTTCTGTGTTGTTTGAGCTTTGCTGTCGAGCTGGCTGGCTAGTGTCGGTTAGGTTTCTGTTCTGTACTTGCTTTGCTGTTGCATCCAAGTAGCTGTAACTGTAAGAACAGGCGTGTAGTAGCTCCAGAATCTGAAGCATAGTGTAGTTAGCGTTGTGCGGATATATTCCACTCGCGGTAGTCTCACATATTCGGTGATTGCATAGTGTGATTTCTCCATTGGAGATGGCTAAATGCGCATATGAGCTTTTATTTGGTCGGATGCCTGTGACATTTGAGTATTAGTGCATCATAGCAACTCTAGTGATCTATTTTCCACAATACGGATTGTCCTAAGTTGATCGTTAGAGATCGTGGCATGGCACGAGGCAACCATGTAGCCAATTCACAAGACTTGGCATGGCACGAAGCAACCATGCACTACCTCTGTATCAAAATATATGACGTTTTTTGGTGTTGCATAGGGCATAAAAAAACATCTTTTATTTTGTTACTGAGGGAGTTGCCAATTCACAAGACTTAGCCACACTGGTGACTGTGTACCAAGTACCAACTACCAAGTGAATGATATTGAGCTGGGTATAGCACATAAAAAGGAACATCTAAAATTGCATTTTGTTCAAGCCAACTCAAAATATCTGATAAGGTGCCTTGCTGCTGGAATGGTAGACTAAGATCTAACTTTTTTGGTGGTTAATCACCTAATCCTAGCCCATCTGGTTGCAGTTCCAAACCTGCGATACCCATGGTACATTATTGATGGATTGTTTTCGTGTTCGCATTCAGAGTAGCTGCACCATCCATAGGCAGGCCCATGCATCCTGGTATTTCCTCAAGGAGCAGGTCCCCGCCGAATCTATCAAATCAGCGTGTGAATGTTCCTACAGAAAACGATAATGGTATGGGGCAAAGAAGGTAAAACTACTTCATGTTGTATCTCTCGTCAAGCTATCTGAATTCATAATGGACATCCAATATATTCCAGTCAATATCTTTAAAACATTTGTATACATGGCGTGCAGAAAATTTGTACAGAAGGGCTTGATACGTAGATATAGGTCACTTAGCGACTGTTCTCCTTTAAGTCGTCCAAATGTTGTAGGTGGGTGGGACAATCCGTGTCAGTACAATGCAATCTTCTTCTGAAAGTTGCGCAATGAGCCACTGAGCCAAATATTCATCACTCTCTGCTGAACTCTAGGGTATGTTTGGATGGTGGACAAAATTTTGGTCTTTGCTTGGATGGTTGCCAGTACTTTTGAAATGCCAACTTCTCTTTTGCCCACTCTAGTTCATTTTTCTTGCCAATGTTAGCAAACTCATGGGTAAGCAAAAGCTTGACCAAACTTTGGCTAGCCAAATACTCCCTCCGTTCCCTAATATAAGACCTTTTAGCTATTTCAAAATATTGAATACATACATACTAAAATGAGTGTACATACATACTAAAATGTGTCTAGATACATACGACTCAAGAAAAAGTTAAAAGGTCTTATATTAGGGAACGGAGGGAGTATTTGGTAGGGCAGCCTTGGGCTAAAACCAAAGGTACCAATGCTGTTGTATATAAGTTATTTTGCCAGAAGGCCATGGTCAGAGAACAATACATCAATCACCGTCAGTTCTTAAATGAAAAATGGTGCATATCATTATACTAGGATACACTACATGGTGTGTAGTTGATCTTAGCTCTAATGCTTGACATGTCTTTGTATGGACCACCCTACATGGATTATGGTTGCGTAGGTCTGGAGAGGATTTTTCTGTTGGGTGTGAGTTCAGATGGGTTTCCCTGGAGCTTGCAACTATAACCTTGTGGGTACAGCTATCAGGGTTTTTAAATCTAATGTCTCTTCCATCGATAGGTTGGTAAACTATGCAGACCCGTTGTTTGAAAATGGAAATGCGCAATCTTCAGTGCAAATGAGAATGCAACCTCCAGAAACTGGAAAGACAGCAAGATCACCACCAGTAGACATTAGCAGACAGTTTAGACCATCATCAAGCCTTCCAAAATTTCCTCCTACGCAGCGTGCTGGGCCTCATGATCATGTGCAAATGTGAGTTCTTCGATAGAAATTGTCAACTAGTAATTGTTTACTCTAATTTTATTTTAAGTTTTATTAGTGTCTCACTGCAAATTATCTCATAAAAGAGTGTAGTACCGGTTACTTAGCTACTAATTAGTATTTCAGTACTAAATGTCACTGGTTGTGCTGTGCTGCTTATCTCCCTGTTTTTACTGATATTTCAGGCCTAATCTATCACCTTCCAAGTTTGGAATCCAGAACCAGTCTCCTTTTCATGATGCACGTGCTACATTCTCTCCTCTTCTGAATAGCAATTTAGTTCCTGGTAGTGGGAGGCCCCGTCCTGCTTCAAGGACTAGTACATCTTCATCAGTGCTTGGTGATGCGGCTCAACAAGAGATGAACGATCATATGCGAGAACAAAGGTGCTGTCGGCTAGACCGTCGTAAACTGCCACATAGTTGATCTGAGCACCATTCTATTTTTGATTTTTTTGTGTTCATCAGTAGTATGCAGCCTGTATAGTCTTTATTTAAATAGTCTTTGGTGATACTAATTTGAGTCGAGAAAAGGAAAACTTTTAGATAAAAATATATTTATTTTGATTGTCTTGCGAGCTGTTCAAGTTTTTACTAGAAATATGCTGAACCTTGTGACGCTGGTAGGTTTGCATGGAGTAACCCCTCTCCCCCTGCTGGGACATTCTTCCTATTGAAAAGAACTTTAGCAATGGATATAACGAACTTCCGCGCTGTAACGTAATACTGCAAATTGAACGTAAATTTGCTTCTGTGATCACATTTATTACCTGGATCACTGTAAAATCATTGGTTAATGCCATCTCTTGTGCTTGTGCTCCTGTTGGTACTTGTGTGTTTATGGCTCTGTAATATTTTCTTCCTTTTATCCTTCTGTAGATTCTCAGCTCCACTTCAAAGTCGAGCAATGGATCATAGCATTTCAAAAAGGTCTAGGTCACCTACTTTATCCTATCAGGATGTTGATGGTGCTGAAGCTCGTCATGGCACTGGTGCAAATGCCAGAAGGTACTACTATCTACGGATTGCCATTTCTTTATGGTGTGCCTGTTTTCTTCTGTTGCTGCATAAATAATTAAATATACATGTGATCTCCTAACTCCTAAGTGCTTCAACACCCCACAACGTATGTATATATAGGTAAATCACTGCTACTTTGAATTCGTATAAATATCCTGGACTGGAGGAAGTTAGATAATCATGATCATCCATTGGAAAATCAATTCAGTATGGACATGGGTAAAATGCTGGGCATAGTCATTTTTGGGCATGGGTTACCAAACAAAACATGACACACCTGTTATTACGTAACGTGTTCTCTTTACTTGGTCGGTGTGTTACCAAACTGAATCAAGAATACGAACATGGAGACGGTCTTCTCTACACAGTTTTTGGAAAATTTGTAGCTTTTAGTCTCGCTAAAGGAATATTAAGCAACTAGTGTTTTATTCGAGCTCTTAAAATGCGGAAACCCTCAATAGTATGCACTAACCTTTCATGCTAATTCTTTTTTTTCTCTTCATTTTTAGTGACTTCTTTTTTTTTTGAATGTGAGCTGTGAAATTCTTCTTTACTATTTGTCTACTAACCTTTTTCGGTTTTCGGTTTAGGGTTTGGTTCCTGTGAGCGCTAATGCTAAAGCCTGAAATCTGGCATTTAAAATGACTAGTTGCATTAGTGATGTATTGTGGACTTGTGGCTAATGCATACAGCATTTTCCTGCTGCTTCCTTTACAGACTGATAAACTATGTGGATACCTTGGTTGATGATGTAAGTATTGAAACTTCAAAAAGGATGAGGGCTCCTTCATCTGAATTCACGAACATGCCCAAGTCTCCACCTTCAGATATTAGAGACAACATTAGGCCGGCACCTGCAGGTTTTGGCAGCAGTAATGTTGCAGCCCAGAATCTTCGTTCACAGGCTGATATCCAGAGGTAAATCCTTCGAGTTTATTTTGCTGTATGTCAGTTTTACTTATTAGTTTTGATAAAAGATGCAATAACGACTAAAATAAATGCTCCCTCCGTAAACTAATATAAGAGCGTTTAGAATACTAAAATAGTGATCTAAACGCTCTTATATTAGTTTACAGAGGGAGTAAATTATAACCAGTAAGAGCACAATCTACCACATCTGCCATATTTATGCCTAGGAGTGGTAGTTAGTAAACGAATTGATCTGTTACTGTGCTTGCTTATCTTTTACTTTATGGCATTTAGCAGTTGACTTTGTTGCTATTATTACAGGTCTGAAGCATCCCCTCTCAAGGTTGGAAGTCAAATAAAATCTCGCATTGGTGATGTGCGTTCACCACCGTATCAGCAGTTCCGTCCTACAGATACTTATTCAAAAGAATATAGTACACCTACATTTTCTCCACCAAAACCTTCGATTCTCAATTCTAGGAGCGTGACCCCTCCTTTGGATGACGGTGACGACTTTATCCCTTCAACTGAACTTGAGAGGTGCTTATGTAACATTTGCTGTAGAGAATACTGTTTTTTTCATCAAATATACTGTTTGTTGTTATTGACTCATGTAACATTTGCTGTAGAGAAAAACAGGCAAAAGCCAAGCGTTTGGCTCGTTTCAATGTTGAACTAAGCAGGCCAGTGGAAAATATCAATGATCTTGGAAAAGCGGACAAACAGAAACAAGCCTCTTCAATGGGAAAAGTTCCAGTCAGATCAAATGATAGTACTATGGCTGACATGGACCCCCCAGAGTTAGCCGCAATTCTTGGGCTTTGTTCCTATATGTGCCCAGGTGATTCCTGCACTATATCATATCACTTGTTTTTGCGCAGTGTTATTTTGGTCATTCTCAACTCTTCTTCAATGTATTTTTCTTAACCATGCTACTTACAAACGTGTATTCATGCTTTGTTTCTAGAGCCTGAAAGGGCGGAGCGCGAGAGGAAGGGAGATCTTGATAGGTACGAGAGGTTAGGTGGAGACAGAAACCAAACCACCGAGCTTCTTGCTGTTAAAAAGGTATATAATGTTACCTTATCACCTGCCAGTATGACAGGATTCTATCTGAATTTATCTCTCATCACCAGTAACAGGAAGCATGATGGAAGTTATTATCTAATTGATACAGTATACTAGGACTGCTGAGAGAGATGCAGAGTTGATCAGGCCTCTGCCAGTTCTGGAGAAGACCATGTCATACCTTCTTAGTTTGCTGGATCACACATATGATGACAGTTTCTTGGGCTTATACAACTTCTTGTGGGATAGGATGCGAGCAATAAGAATGGATCTTAGAATGCAACATTTCTTCAATCAAGAGGCTATTTCTATGCTCGAGCAAATGGTAATTCCAATTTTTTATTATTTTTTCACTGTCCATAAATGTTTTTTTCTTTCAGTAAACTTATTTCCCAGTAAGTTTCATCGTGAAGTTTTCTTTTCTTTTCTTGACCAGATAAGGCTCCACATTGTAGCAATGCACGAGTTATGTGAGTACAGCAAAGGAGAAGGTTTTTCAGAGGGTTTTGATGCACACCTCAATATTGAGCAGATGAACAAAACATCAGTTGAGCTATTTCAAATGTATGAAGACCATAGGAGAAATGGTGTGCTCTTCTCAACAGAACAGGAGTTCCGGGGTTATTATGCACTGCTCAAGTTAGACAAGCATCCTGGTTATAAGGTGAGGTGAATTGAGTGGGTCTTGTTGTTTTCTGCTGTTTTACTGACTTCTGTGTACATCTGAATCAGGTTGAACCTTCTGAGTTATCTCTGGACCTTGCTAAGATGTCTCGTGAAATTAGAGGCAGCCCAGACGTCTTGTTTGCAAGAGAAGTTGCCAGGTAGTCATACCTTATGGCATAATTTGAATTCTCGGGTCTTTACTAACTTTCATTTGACTTAACACCAACTTTTGTCATGCAATTCAGAGCATGCAGAATGGGAAACTACATTGCTTTCTTCCGGCTTGCAAGGAAAGCAACATATTTGCAGGCTTGCTTGATGCATGCTCACTTCGCGAAGGTAGAATAGTTTGTCGATGAAAGGCTGTTCATTTTTGTACCATATCTTTTTACTGAAATTATTTGTTCCAAATATGCACATACTTCTAGTTCTCTATTGTGCATCTATGCTGGCAAGTAACCTTGTAATAATAAAACGTGTTACCAGAATTCAGAACTGACAATTTCTCATTGTAATTAGTAGGACCTGCTGTTGTTTTTCACAAGACAAAAGGTGCTTGTTAGCACAATAAAATTCTTAACTTTTGTCATGTTTCCATTGTACTGTAAGCTGATTCAGCCCTAGCTAGCTAGAGGAAGTAGTGGGATCTATCAACCCTTCAAATTTTTGAAACAACCATTGTACTTGACTACTTGTTACAGTTTACATATACGTCTACACAGTGTGTGAAAATGTGACAGTAATAATTGATCGCACAGGGTAAAAATTATGGATCTGCCACTATCTGGCATTGACGAGTTCTCCCTTGCCAGTATTGTACTCCCTCCGTATCAAAATATAAGACGTTTTGGTAGGTTAGTTTAGCCTACAAAAACGTCTAATATTTTGGTACAGAGGTAGTACTTCTTTACATTTATAATACGTTCTGTATTAGTTAAAATATTCTTATGTTTTGACAAGTCACTAATCAAAATTTCTGGAAACAATGGTTGATGTGAACATTAGTTCATGGCACTGCTGCCATAGAGAGTAGAGCCAAGCAGTATATATGACTTAAAGCCCAAAGGGGATGAAGCCAATATGGTATTAGAAGGAGATAGAATGACATAAATTTGGATGAGAGAACTAGACGGGTTCAGAGTTAGCAAATGGAGGTGTGCATGATTCATTTCTTGCTTGATCTGAAAGATTATCAATTTATCATGTTGCTACTTAACCTCACCCTTAATACTTGGACTCTTTCTTGTAAACGAATCGAACTCTTATCTCTACCTCTTCCCTAATTATCCTCCTTACTACTGATGCATCATCCGTTCCTGCTAATTGATAAACTACGCATGCTGGACTTAGTATCTTTAACATCGAGCTTTCCTAAATCCTACAGTAATAAACTACCATCTCGCTTTAATCTCTACTTCGTTGTCTGTACTCTCAAACATTAGTATGGCCATTGTTTTGTCCCAGCCGTTTTCTCGGCGCTGTCAATCGAAGCCATGCTGTATGTGTGGTGAGATCACAATGGACAGGTCGGTCCTCACGTTGCTGCTGACTGGTGCACGTTCGCCGTGCCGTGGGCAGTTTCCACGACATCTGGCCATGCTAAGGGCTGCTCCTCATCACCATCAACTGTCGTTGGAGTCTTGATGATATCTCGTGAAATGCAACACTGGCATTGAGCCCTTGGCTTGCTGAGGTCACCAAGGATTTCAATGTAGCCGCCTGGCCAACATCCTGTAGGTCGATGACTACCTGCTTGTACAGGAAGGGTGTAATGACATGAACCTCAGAGGACGTCATTGCGTTTTGTTCAGAACTTCAGATCAACCAAGAAAGAATTAAGTCTCTCACACCTAATGTCGTCTAGGATGAGTTTTAGTCTACTTCTTCCATACCATGATCCTCTTCAAGTGATGGTGCAACACTGGTAGACCTATTCCGTCCCTTTAGGAATTGCGGATATGCCTGTTTGACCATAGACCACAATTCTGCTCCTATACTGTATTAGGGCCACTTATCAGATATACTTTTGTTGTTCTGTGCAGAGGAAATTGTTTTAATAGTATTATCTTTCACTATTCGCTACCTCTGGTGTACTCCCAGGTTCCATGTAGTACGCTAATTGTTTATCAGTTCACACTTTTGTAAAGCTTAACACATTTCTTCTACCCAGGTAAGAAGGCAAGCTCTGGCTTCCTTGCACAGTGGTCTGCAGATTGGCCAAGGCATCCCTATTTCACATGTCGTGGAGTGGCTTGCAATGGAGGTAAGTGTTCTCTTATGCAAACAGTAAATTATTCATTATGGAAAAATTGATATCATCTTGTGTCTTTCTTTTTCAGGATGAGGACATTGAAAGTCTCTTAGAATACCATGGTTTTGGATCGAAGCAGTATGAAGGACCGTACCTAGTGAAAGAAGGGCCTTTTCTTAACAGTGAGAGCGATTTTCCATCTGGTTGTTCTGAACTTGTGCACTCGAAGAAATCACAGAGAATAGTAGATGATGTATCTTCTGGTCCAGTTTGTGCTCCCACTTGTCAAAAAGCGACTGTTGCACCATATTCTGTCGGGTTTCCTTCCCCAGCTAGCAAAAGAGAGCCGGTTCCGCCACGGTCTGCCCTTGTGATTCCTGTTAGTGCGAAAAAAGAGTTTGGCCCATCGTTTTCTGGACCTGTTTCTCCCACTTCTAGCGGACAGATTACCTCGCCGTATTCTGGTCTGTTTTCTCCAAAAGCTGGCAATAAACAGTTCAATTCAACATATTCAAGTCCTATTTCCCCAACTGGTAGCAGAAAGGGAAGTGTTCCAGTTATTCTTAGCACTTCTCCGCGTGCTACCAAGCACGCACTCTCGCACACAGGATGGATGGATGACCAGAGAGTAGCTTCACCGAAAGCAAAAGGCAAGATCACGATGACTGATGATTTCATAATATCTGAAGACCAGAATGGTGATTTTGTGGACTTCTCGAGAGAACAAATGGAGATACCGCAGTCAGAAGCCTACACTCAACATGTTGATGCTTTGGTGGCAACCATAGTCTCACATCCTCTAGCAGATGGTGTATCCTCAGATTACGCCCATATGCATGAAGAGGAAGATGAGCTCAGGGCACATGACTCTGGCAGTGATACAGATTTGGATGATGAAAGTCCATCATGTCATCAAGTCAATCTAATAGAACGTGTGTGGCCTACAGGTTCCCTATTGCCTGGTCATGAGGATGGAGACTACCAAAATAATAATGAAACAACATATGACTCATTACCAATTGTTGTGTCTCCAAAGAAAACAATTTCAGATGAAAGGCTAAAGATGATACTGAGGTTGGTTTTGTTATCCTTGATCTATGTCACTAATTCTTTAATGTACCAAACCTTTGTCCTACTGTGATCATACAGGAAATGGAGGCAGCGTGCTGCGGATCAGAGATCTCTGAGAGAGCAGAAAAATGCCCTTGCTATTGCAGCATTGAATTCTCTGTCACTTGGACCACCAGTTCACCAAACCGCAGTGGTAAGTCTACCATAGACATGTTCTGCAATTTATTTCGATGATTTGTAAGTCCATGATAAATGATCGCTTTTCTACAATGAAGGTGCCAAAGCATGCAGTCCACGAGCTAGATATTGGCCATGCCTTTAAAGAAAGATACACACGGCAACAAAGATCTTGGTCACGACTAAATGTCTCAGAGTTGGCTGGTCCTATTTTAACTGAAAGGAAACCTGATGCTAGGTGCATCTGCTGGAAGATGCTAGTACTTGTCCCACCAGGTGCCATGAAATCTCAGAGCAACAATGTTGCCTCAAGATGGTTACTCAAAAAGCTCATGGGTTCTGGAAATGAAGATAATGGATTGCTTCTTACTTCAGCAGACCTCTCAATTTGGAGAATGTGGCTTAGTTCTCCAAGTGTATGCTGCCTATCCGTTGTCAGGGCCAGTGACCAACAGGTTATTGGTAATGAAATTGCTGACAGCACTAACTGTATAGTATTTGTGGTATCTGAAAGCATTCCGTGGGAAATGCAGAAGGCACGATTTAGCAGTCTGTTAGCCTCCATACCTCCTCAATCTTGTCTCCCTCTTCTGATTTTAAGTGGTGACACATATAATGAAGGGTATGATTATGCGTCACAAAATGTCATTGATAAGCTTGGCGTCAGCGGTCTGAGTGAAGGAAAGATTGCTTCATCCTTGGTTGTTTTTCTAGCTGGAAGCTGCACTGAAGGTTATATCAACGGCTTCTTTGACGATGACAAGCTGCGAGAAGGTTTAAAGTGGATGGCGAACAGTTTTCCTCTACAGCCTGAGGTCATGCTCGTGAAGACACATGAGTTACTTCTGAATTACTTGAACCCATCACTTGAGCTACTTAACAAGCGTGTTGCGCCTGAAGTTGGTCCTGAGCATTGCATCTCAGTATTCAACAATGCTGTCAGCCAGCTTGGAGAAGAGATTTTAGCTGCAGCATACAGAAGTCCTAATCAGTGGCCAGCTCTTGAGATTGATCTTCTGGAGAGATCGAGCAGCGAGAGGATGTTCACAGAAATGTTCTTACCTAGCATTGGATGGTCATCGCCGTCAAGAATCCAGCCGCTGGTGGAAACCGTAAAGAGTTTGCAGCTTCCAGAGTTCAGCGACGACTTGTCTTGGCTAAAACAAGGATCTTACATGGGCAGGCAGATTCAAGATCAGAAGCTATATCTTGAGGAGTGCTTGACGAGATATTTGACCCAATCGGCTCGGTTGTTAAATGGAGCCCAGGCGGTTGCCGAGGCAAAGATTATGGTGCAGAAAGGTGTTGATCTTGAGCTCCGTGACTCGAATCACTATCTTGTGCCGAACTGGGTTACTATCTTTCGGCGGATCTACAACTGGAGGTTAGCGAGGCTTTCTACCGGAGATTTCTCAGAAGCTTATGTCCTGAGTCAGCGTCTTTACCAGCCCCCTGCAGCTGATTCCAATGGTGCAACACAGCACAGACTCACTGCCAACAGCAATACTATAGGCGAAGCGCCCATTTTGGAGGACCATGACATGATGCCCGCTGTGCCATCTGGGCTCTCGCTAGACGAGATCATTGGGGTGAGTTGTGACCTTGATTCTGACAGTCCTCCACCGCCGAGACCTCCGAGACCTCCGTCACCACCGCTGCCGACCCCAGCATGCGACGAACCTCAGGCACTGGCACACATCAATGGTGAGGTAAGCTCAGTGCATGGAGCTACCGATGACAACATGCACGACGCACCGAGAAGAGTGGAGCTAAGAGATTTGGTTCCACTCAAATGGGACGATGAGCTTGCCAAGCTAGAGCAGCAGTGCGCCAAGCTGCAGTCCAAGATCGATGAGAAGCTCTTTATATACTTCTGAGCTGCCGAGCCTGTGAAAGGCCGGACGCTTGGTGTAACTTGTAAAATTGGATATCATTGAGTGATAGAACATTGTTTTGTTAGGTTATGTCATTATTCGACGAGAATGTCATGGTGTTGTAGACATATATAGCGCAAATATCCAGAGACGTTTTGTTGTAACTCTAGCTGTTAGCTTTCCCAGTAGTTCAGTTCAGAAATCTCTTACATCTACTCATGGCTGGTGTTATAGAAGCCGCAACGAATTTCAATGGACTGTTTCGACATGAAAATGTACTCTCAAAATTCTTTTTTGGTTTTACAAATATGTTAGTACAATATTCTCCCCACATGTAAGGTGTATTGCGACATGTTAAGGTTATTTTTGACCAACCATCACTTTTTAAATGTGTTGCTTCTGTGGCATAAAACTGATGTCACAAGATTCATGTGTAAAGCTACCTACTGGTTTGTAACAGTAGTAACTTAGGGCATCTCCAGCCGTTCGGCCCTCCAGGGCGTCTAAATTCGGCATCCTGGGGGCGTGCCGGCGCTAGCTCGGCCCCTGGGGGCGAGCTAGCTCCCAGTCACGCACCCACGCGCCGGCCCCATGACGCGGTAAATTCAAACTTGGTCGTTCCCGCTCTCAAGACGCCGCAAGTCCGGCGATCGGGCATAGCTGGCGTTACAAAAAACAGAGCGCCGCCGCCTCGGCGGGGTCATTCACTCGGCGGGGTTGGTCCCAGGTGTTGGCGGAGTCGGCGTGCGCGAGCTCGGCGGTGTCGGAGCTGCTTCGGTGTTGGGCTGCGTCGGCGCGGCTTCGACACTGCTGGGCGGCGACGTAGAGGCTTCGCTCGGGCTTGGCGTCCGTGCGGCCGTGGGCGTCGTCGGCGTCGTGGGCGTTGCCGTCGGTAGCTCGTTCAGGATGAGGCCGCGCTGCACCAGGTACCACGCCTTGAGCTTCTCGTCGTTGCTCTGGAGCATGTCCGCCCCGCCCATCAGGAAAGCCATGTCGGTGTTCCTCTTCTTCGCGGCGACGTTCGTCCGGAGCAGGTCGAGTTTGATGGCGTTGTTCTTCATTAGCGCCGACCACCGCGCCTCGGTCTTCTCTTCGCGTAGGACGGCCCGGGCCTGGGCGTCGGCGAGGCAATGCTCGATGGACTCTTGCACTCGCGCGGTTGCCGCGTCGGCGTTTTTCCCCTTCTTGGCCAATTTGTGGCCGTCCGGCCGCCCTTCCGACGCGTCCGGAGTCGGCGCGTCCGGCTTGTACGTCTCCTTGGCCTTGTCGAGGGCACGCCGGACTTTCGCCCACTTCTCGCACTTGTCAATGCGCTTGTAGACGTGGAGGTGCTTGAAGTCGGCGTCTTGGTTGTCACCCCGGAACATGGCGAACATGCGCAGAAGCTGCGCGGATGGACGAACAGTTGGCGAACGGCGGGCGCAGGGGACGAAGATGTGCGGGCGAACGGCGTGCGTACCTGATCCTCAACGCTGGCACCGCTCTCCGGGCGAGCCGCGACCTCCTCGACGATTCCATGCCATTTGTTGCACGCCAACTGGATACGCCCCCAATGGTTCGCCATCGCCTTGGACCCGCGCTGCATGTAGACGCCTTTGAAGTAGGGGTCGACGAGCTTCCGCTCGTCGAACTCGGCCTTGATGCGGTCCCATTACGTCTCCAAGCTCTGGTTCGCGCCGGTGGTCGGGTCGAGGCAGACGACTTTCCACGCTTCGGCGAGGCATTCCTCCTCCTTGGACGTCCATTTGATGCGCGGCTCGCCCGACCTAGCCGCCCGCTTCTTTTTCTGGCGCCCCTTCGTCAGAACAGGAGCCGGCTCCTCCTCCTCCTCCTCCTCCTCGGGTTCCTGCGCATCGTCGCCGTAGACGTAGCCGAGCTCGGCCTCCATGTCGCCGCTGAGGTCGACTACTTCGTCCTGGGTGGCGAACCCGGGAGACGAGGCGGCCGCGGCCGATCCTGTCGCGATGATGTCGTCCATGTCGGCTCCCGTGTCGTCGGCGTCGCCGAGGTGCGAGAAGGGCAGCGGCCCACGGTAGAGATGGGGTGTTGGTGTGGTCGCGTAGGCGGGGGGCGGCGAGTAGTTGTATGGTGGGTACTGCACACCGGCGAAGGCGGGCGATGGCGTGCGCGTAGCGGGGTGACCATGGGGGGAAGGTCACATTTGGGTTGAACCCGCCGTGCGCGTCGCCGTCGGCGTAGCCGGGCGACGATGAACCCCATGGAGATCCGGCGCCTTGCTGTCCCCAGGGCGCGTACTGGTGGGCATGGCTGACGACGGAAGGATTCATCCCCGCCTCGACAGACGAGGAAGACGCCGCCGCGCGCGCCGCGTTGTCGCGGGCCTTCTTGGCTATCGCCCTGTTCCGCCTGTCGGCGGTGACTGCTTCTCGCCGCTGAACTTCCACCCTCCACTCGGCGTTCGACAGGCCCAGCGGCTTTGATGGCGGCGCCCTCGGCTTCCTCTGCTTCGGTTGGGTCACGGCGCCTGTCGCGGTCGCCGCCGCGCGTGGCATGGAGTACTTCTTCGGCGGCATGGCGGCGGAATGCGAGCGGGGTTGGCGGGAGAAAGGGGGAAGAATGGCGGGAGCAAGGCGAGCGAGCGGGAGAGAAGTGAGAAAAGCGGCAACAAAACGGCGGGAAAAGGCCCTCGGGTCGCCTCCAATGCGGGCCCACGCGCCTTTTTCGCTTGCGCCGGCTCCCCAAGCGCCCCCCAGGGCGCCGGGTTCGGCTTGGGTCCGCCGGCACCAGTTTTGGCCCGAGCCGGCGAAAAACGGGCTTCTGAGGCGCGACTGGGACCTTTTTTCGGCGCCGGCGCGGCGAAATCGCCTGAGGAGGGCCTGTTGGGGGCGCGGCTGGAGATGCCCTTAGCAAGACCAATATGTGAAAAACTCGTAGGCATTAGATGGTGATAAGTTGGATGTCACAAGATTCATGTGTAAAACTACCTACTGGTTTGTAATAGTAGTAACTGCAGTAGTAACTTAGCAAGACCAATATGTGAAAAACTTGTAGACATTGGATGGTGATAAGTTGGATAATATTCATCATATAATAATCATAACCTAGGACGACACAGAATTAGCTTCAATTCATCAATGTAATGTAGACCGTAAATAGTCATACGTACTTATAGAAAAGAACTTCACGACATCTTTTGTCATACCCTCCCGTGGCAGCGGGTTCCATAAGGAAACTAAGGAATATTAAGGCCTCCTTTTAATAGAGAACCGGAACATAGCATTAACACATAGTGAATACACGAACTCTTCAAATTACGATAATCACCGGAAAGAATCCCAATTATTGTCACTTTGGGGTATGCGGATCATAACACGTAATAGGTGCATATAACTTGCAAGATCCAATCAAGAACACAAATATATTGGTGAAAACATAAACGATTCAGAGCCCTAGTGACAAGCATTAAGCATAGCAAAGTCATAGCAACATCAATCTCAGAACATAGTGAATACTAGGGATCAAACCTTAACAAAACTAACTCGATTACATGATAAATCTCATCCAACCCATCACCGTCCAACGAGCCTATGAAGGAATTACTCACTCCCGGCGATGAGCATCATGAAATTGGTGATGGAGGATGGTTGATCATGACGAAGACGGAAGATCCCCCTCTTTGGAGCCCCGAACGGACTCCAGATCTGGTCTCCAAATAAAAAACAGGAGGTGGCGGCGGCTCCGTATTGTAAAACACGATGAAACTTCCTCCATGATTTTTTTCTCAGGAAATAGTTATTTATAGTATTCATATTAGGGTCAGCGGAGCTTCGAGGGGCCCACTACCCACCAGGGCATGCCAGAGGGGGGTGGCGCGCCCTGGTGCCTAGGGGGCAGCAGCCCCCCTCCAGCGGGTCTTTGCTCTTGTATTTTTCTTTTATTCCAAACAAATTCTCCAAAAAGTTTCACCCAATTCCGAGAACTTCTATTTCTGCACAAAAACAACGTCATCGTAGTTCTGCTGAAAACAATGTCAGTCCGGGTTAGTTTTATTCAAATCATGCAAATTAGAGTCCAAAGCAAGAGCAAAAGTGTTTGAAAAAGTAGATACGACGGAGACGTATCAACTCCCCAAGCTTAACTCATTGCTTGTCCTCAAGCAATTCAGTTCACAAACTGAAAGTGGCAAAGAAAAACTTTTACAAACTCTTTTATTCTTGTGTCCATATATATGCTTAAATAATACCCAGGTTTTCAGCAAAGATCATGTCTAACCATGCAAATGATAACTCTTAGAAAATATATTCACTCATATCAATGGCATAATCAACTAGCGAGCAATAATAAGATATCTCAAATGCTAACACTTTGTCAAACAAATCATGATATAATATGACAATAATGGTATCTCGCTAGCCCTTTCTGACAATAATGGTCTAAGGATTTTGATGCACAAGTAGTATTCCCGCTTAGTACAGACAAATACTAGCAAATAGGTTGAGAATCGACCAACTACAGAGCAAAAACGGTCATAATCATGCATTATGAATAATTAACATTGAATACTAGCATGAGTAGGATATAAACACCATGAACATAAATATCGTGGATGCTATGTTGGTTTTGAATCAACTACATGCATGAACATGTGGCAAGTCAAGCCACTTGAAACATTCAGAGGAGGATACCAAATCATCATACTGCATCACAATCATTTTAATGCATGTTGACAACTAAGATAAATCATTATCTACTCCTAGCTACTTAAGCATGTCATGAGAAACTATAATCTCTAATTGTCATCATAAACATGTTTAATCATAATATGCTAAATCATAGATACTGAGTTAAACATATTTACAAAAACAAAAAAAGTTGAGTTCATACCCAGTTTTTCTTGCCACAATCACCTCATCAAATATCGTCATTATTGTCTTTCACTTGCACGACCGAATGGTATGAAAATAATAATAGTGCAAGAGTGTCATGGACTAAGCTGGAATCTGCAAACATTTTACTCAAAGGAGAAGACAAAATAATATGGGCTCAGATCAACAGTAATGCAGATGAGAACCACTCAACATTTTCATCGTGGACTTCTCCTCATACTGACTCAACAAAAGAAAAGAATTTCAAAGAAACACACTGAAATATTTTCGAAGTTTTTGTTTTTTCTTGAAAAAGCAAATTAAAGGAAGAAAAACAAAAACAAGAAAAACTATTTACGCGGGAAAGCTCCCAACAAGCAAAATAAGAAATGATAAATCTTTTTGGGTTTTCTTTTAATACTATATTAAATTAAACTAGGAAGAAGAACCAAAAAAGCGAGAAATATTTTTGGATTTTCTTGAAGTTTTTCAAACACACAAGAAGAAAGCAAGAAAATAATTCTAACATGGATGATACAATGAAAAAGTATGAACACCGACAATTGGAATGAAATGTGTGAACACGAATGTAATGTTGGTGGGAAATACATACTCCCCCAAACTTAGGCTTTTGACTAGCTTGGTAATCACCATCCGTAGTAGTCGTTCGATCCCATGTGAAAGTGCTGAGGTGGCGGCACCTAAGCATCCCACTCCTGGGGCTCCTCTGCCGCTGCCTGTGCGTTCTAGTAGGCAACAATGTCCTTTGGTAGGACGGCGTATCCGTTCCTGGCATAAGAGTCAAACAAAGAAGGTGCAAGTAATGGAATAATATCGTGAGTTTCCTCGCTGAAAACAAATTATAACGAGTGTGGTGAGGAGGCACAAGAGCATCAATAAAGTGGTGAGCCTACATCGACTGGTGAACTAGATAAACTCTAGGCAACACGTAATCATGGGGGCGTATGTCTTGCTAGACGAGTAGCATAAATACCACCATGAATTTTACCTTTAGTCATGTTGGTGTGCATACGATGTGCAATGATAGCCCCAAGGCTATAGGTGTGGTCATTATGAAGTGCACGACGTAAAATGGCAAGGTCAGGGGCACTGAGTATATTGCCTTGCACTCTGGCAGTCAAACATTTAGTTATGAATAAGGCAAAGTAATGCACATAAGGAAATTGCAAACTAGTGGATGTAGCTTTTGACACGCCCCTTACCTCACCCATTGTTAAAGTGCGGAGGAAACCCTCAAACTCCGCCAGTTTAGGCTCTCTTAATTCCCCATCAGAGGGAATCAAACATATCTCACAAAATTTATTGGGAAACGTACCATGCAATTTCAAAAATTTTCCTATGCTCACGCAAGATCTATCTAGGAGATGCATAGCAACGAGAGGGGGAGAGTGTGTCCATGTACCATCGTAGACCAAAAGCGGAAGCATTAACTTAACGCGGTTGATGTAGTCGAACGTCTTCTCGAATCAACCGATCAAGTACCGAATGTACGACACCTCCGAGTTCTGCACACGTTCAGCTCGATGACGTCCCTCGATCTCTTGATCCAACAGAGTGTCGATGGAGTCAATGAGTTCCGTCAGCACGACGGCGTGATGACGGTGTTGGTGATGTGATCCGCGCAGGGTTTCGCCTAAGCACTACGATGATACTATCATAGGAGTAAACGATGGAGGGGGGCACCGCACACGGCTAAGACAATGTTGTCTTTGGGGTGCCCCCTGCCCCCGTATATAAAGGAGGGGAGGAGGAGGCCGCCCACCAAGGGGCACACCATGGGGGGAGTCCTACTAGGACTCTACTCCTAGTAGGATTTGGCCCCCCTTTTTTTCCTTCTTTCCGGAGTAGCAAAGGGGGAAAGGGAGAGGGAGTAGGAGAGGGAAAGGGGGGCGCCGCCCCCTCCCCTAGTCCAATTCGGACTCCCATGGGAGGGGGGGGGGGGGCACCCCTTGTGGGCTGTACCCTCTCTCTCCCGTGGCCCATGTTGGCCCATTACTTCCCCGGGGGGTTCCAGTAACCTCCCGGTACTCCAAAAATTATCCGAAACTTCCCGAAACCATTCCGGTATCCGAATGTAACCTTCCAATATATCAATCTTTACCTCTCGACCATTCCAAGGCTCCTCGTCATGTCCATGATCTCATCCGGGACTCTGAACAACCTTCGGTCACCAAAACACATAACTCATATAATACCAATCGTCATCAAGCGTTAAGCGTGCGGACCCTATGGGTTTGAGAATTATGTAGACATGACCGAGACACCTCTCCAGTCAATAACCAATAGCGGAACCTGGATGCTCATATTGGTTCCCACATATTCTACGAAGATCTTTATCGGTCGAACCACAATGTCAACATAGCCATTCCCTTTGTCACCGGTATGTTACTTGCCCGAGATTCGATCATCGGTATCTCTATACCTAGTTCAATATCATTACCGGAGAGTCTGTTTACTCGTTCCGTAGTGCATCATCCCGTAACTAACTCATTAGTCACATTGCTTGCAAGGCTTCATATGATGTGCATTACCGAGAGGGCCCAGAGATACCTCTCCGATACTCGGAGTGACAAATCCTAATCTTGATCTATGCCAACCCAACAAACACCTTCGGAGATACCTATAGAGCATCTTTATAATTACCCAGTTACATTGTGACGTTTGATAGCACACAAGGCATTCCTTCGGTGTTCGGGAGTTGCATAATCTCATAGTCGGAGGATTATATATTTGACACGAAGAAAGAAGTAGCAATAAAATGGAACAATCATTCTGCTAAGCTAACGGATGGGTCTTCTCCATCACATCATTCTACTAATGATGTGATCCCGTTATCAAATGACAACCCATGTCCATGGCTAGGAAACTTGACCATCTTTTGATCAACGAGCTAGTCTAGTAGAGGCATACTAGGGACACATAGTTTGTCTATGTATCCACACATGTATCAAGTTTACGTTAATACAATTCTAGCATGAATAATAAACATTTATCATGAATAAGGAAATATAAAATAACAACTTTATTATTGCCTCTAGGGCATATTTCCTTCAGTCTCCCACTTGCACTAGCGTCAATAATCTAGATTACATTGTAATGAATCTAATACCCATGGAGTCTTGGTGCTGATCATGTTTTGCTCGTGGAAGAGGCTTAGTCAACAGGTCTGCAAGATTCAGATCCATATGTATTTTACAAATCTCTATGTCTCCCTCCTTGAGCAAATCTCAGATGGAGTTGAAGTGTCTCTTGATGTGTTTGATCTTTTTGTGAAATCTGAATTCCTTCACCAAGGCAATTGCTCCAGTATTGTCACAAAAGATTTTCATTGGACCCGATGCACTAGGTGTTACACCTAGATTGGATATGAACTCCTTCATCCAGACTCCTTCATTTGCTGCTTCCGAAGCAGTTATGTACTCCGCTTCACACGTAGATCCCACCACGACGCTCTGCTTGGAACTGCACCAACTGATAGCTCCACCATTCAATAAAAATACGTATCCAGATTGTGACTTAGAGTCATCCGGATCAGTGTCAAAGCTAGCGTCGACGTAACCATTTACGACATGCTCTTTGTCACCTCCATAAACGAGAAACAAATCCCTAGTCCTTTTCAGGTACTTCAGGATGTTCTTGACTGATGTCCAGTGATCTACTCCTGGATTACTTTGGTACCTCCCTACTAAACTTATAGTAAGGCACACATCAGGTCTGGTACACAACATAGCATACATGATAGAACCTATAGCTGAAGCATAGGGAATGCCTTTCATTTTCTCTCTATATTCTGCAGTGGTCGGGCATTGAGTCCGACTCAACTTCACACCTTGTAACACAGGCAAGAACCCTTTCTTTGACTGATCCATTTTGAACTTCTTCAAAACTTTATCAAGGTATGTGCTTTGTGAAAGTCCTATCAAGCGTCTTGATCTATCTCTATAGATCTTGATGCCCAATATGTAAGCAGCTTCACCGAGGTCTTTCATTGAAAAACTCTTATTCAAGTATCCTTTTATGCTATCACGAAATTCTACATCATTTCCAATCAACAATATGTCATTCACGTATAATATTAGAAATGCTATAGAGCCACTATTGCAGGATGCTGCTAACGCGACACTACGACCAGAGACCCTTCGAGAAACTGTGCGCGATGTAATAATCGCAAACGGTGGTGTCAGAGAATCGTCAAAAATATCCAAAACGTTTGCAATGACGGATGCATCAAACACGGTTCAGATTTTAGTTGTGTGTGCGATGCATGACATATGGTTCAGTCCAATTAACTGTTTGCGATGAGGAGTAACAAAAGAAATGGACATCCAGATGAAAGTGTGTGCGATATACAACATATGATTCACTCGGATGAACTGTTTGTGATTAGGCGACACAAAAGAAACAGTCAGCCAGATGAAGGAGTGTGCGATATACAACATACGGTTCACTCGGATGAACTATTTGTGATTACGCAACACAAAAGAAACGGTCAGCCAGATGAAGGTGTGTGCGATATACATCATACGGTTCACTCAGATGAACTGTTTGTGATTAGGATGTTAGAAATATAATTGGGTTTAAGTTAGAGATAAGGAGATAGAGATATAATTAGTTTAAACCACATGTAACTTGTCTTGTACTCCAAGTCTCTACCCTTCTTGTACTCCTATATATACCCTACACAAGGGTCAGATCAATACAACGAATATGGTAGGTTCTATATATTTCTACATGGTATTAGAGAGGTTTGTCCAACGACGCCGATCTTAGAACCTTCCACCACTTCCACAGCTCGCCGCCCCCGGGGAGATTAATCTCCTCTCCCCGAGGGCGCGGCACCCAACTGATCAAAGATCAGATTGGTCTCTAGTTTAGATCCAATTTTCGAGTCCATTAGATCGATCCCATTGATCAAGTCGAAATTTCATCAAGTAGATTTTTTTAGCCACCAAATAAATCATGGCGGCCACGGTGGGACGGCCACGGTGGGCTCGACCAGGCACTACCGCGTGCGGCCGGCTTCAAGATCAGAACTCCACCAGCGGACACCACGCGCGTGCACGCCAGGAGTACCAGCCACGAGCGACGACCTCCTTCACTTCGAGCCCCGCAAGACTTCAGCGGGATGAGCGCATCAGCTCGACATCTCCGCGACGCAATCTACACAAGACCCCTGTTAGCAGGCGGCCGCGCGTACGAGCACGTCGACGCCCAGCGGGTGATACGAGTGCGATCCAATCTACTCGATATACGCACCGCCGGACATCAACCTCTACCGAACAATTTAATCGACCGCGCTTCATCGTTGCTCTCCCACGCCTACATTGACCTCCACAACCCACGCGCAGGCTGCATCATTGACGGAAGCCACGCGGTACAAGGACGCCCAGAGGATTTCATCATATGCATGCATACATGTGGCCTAGATGGGCTAGATGTGATGCACGCGCATGCAAATTGATGCCAGTCCGTACGGAGGTTTCTGCTGTACGCACGCGGGGAACCATCAGATGGACTCCATCGCCCGTGAAGCCGCGGACGCATGCTCGATGCGGGCAACTACCACTACGGACTCCACTGCAGCTTGCCCTACGGCCTCGACTCCAATCCAGGCTGCACCGACCGCCTCGCAGATCATGCACGCCTCATATCACGGAAGGGCAGTTTTCCGCGCATCCTACTACGACGCCGCGACACCATCGTCTACGCCAAGCGCTGCACCCCGAGCCGAGCTACATCACCTCCTCCCGCATCAACCTACGGCGCCGATCTATACCTACACGAAGCATGACTACATCATCATGATCTGCACCAGATATTCTTCATCGAGCCGAATCCCCTCCTTCGAGCTGTACGACTACCCCAAGCTACGAGCCAACATAGTTTTTCGGCACGACACGGCATCGACACTTCGTCGGCACGGGGGACGCCTACAAGCGATGCACCATCGTCGGCACGCCGCTGCAACATCATCACCGACACTACATCGCCAAGGTCTTCATCAACATGGTCTTCACCAACATCATCGTCGACACACCACCGCCGCCTCGTCCACAAGATGGACAGCTAGCGTCCTCTGACAAATTTTTCTACAAGACGCGACCACGACGACGGCAATGACCTCGTCATGACGCCGGCACCGACCGCGTCATCCACGACAATACGACTGCATCGACACGGCGTCACTACAATGACGACCCCTACACGGCCACACGGTTCTGGCAAAACCGATGTGTGCTCGATGGGCTTCCTCCGGTCATGGCAAAACCGGTGGACTCATCACCAACGACACCCTCTGACATCCACAAGGTGCATCGTCCACGTCAGCAGCTCCGTCATAGCGCATTTTTTTGCATCTTCGGCTTTCTGCGGCTTCTTCATCGACGACGACTACACCATCGACCATGGCTACCTCGACCACGGCTACCTCACCATGATTGTCTACCTCGACATCGACATTAATGGCTATGTCTACAACAACTCATCGGCAAAAACTCCAGTCAACAGCATCCGCGTCGTCACTAGCATCCGCGCCACTCCCGCTGTGGCTGCGGGAGGGAATAGAGGAGAAGATAGGGAAGGCATCAGAAGGGGACGTAGTCACCCCTAGGTGCCAACCCATCAGATACGAAGTTGATGATGGCGCAACGGAGAAGATACGAAAGCTCAAGACTTCAAATTCAGTCGTACTCTTCCACTTCACTCCCACTACGACTGAGGGGGAATGTTAGAAATATAATTGGGTTTAAGTTAGAGATAAGGAGATAGAGATAGAATTAGTTTAAACCACATGTAACTTGTCTTGTACTCAAGTCTCTACCCCTCTTGTACTCCTAGATATACCCTATGCAAGGGTCAGATCAACACAACAAATATTGTAGGTTCTATATATTTCTACATAGGCAACACAAAAGAAACGGTCAGTCAGATCAAGGTGTGTGTGCGATATACGCATGCGGTTCACTCGGCCCTTGTCGTCAATGTGTGACCTCTGTGGCAACCATTCGCTCCCCACTTCCCCAGGCGCCTCTTCGTGTACCGTGGAAACCGTCCACCGTCTCTTCACCTTTCCCTCTCGATTTGGAACTGCTGTCGCACGCTCTTCCTCCCTTCATTTGCCTTCACCCTTCCTTATGCCATTGTTCGATCATCTTCTCCATGGAGGGAACAGGCCGGAAACGACCCCATTATTCTTGCCCCAATCTGAAAGATGACATGATGGAGGAACTCATTGATCGGTGCGACGTCATCACCTCGGCTAGCATGGCAGGTTCGTTCAAGACCATTCTCGACTCAACTAATAACATCATGAAAAGGAACCCAAGGGTCCAGGAGCGGTTTGATCTCCCCTATCTTCTTCGCCGTGACCCTGCTGACTGGCGCGGGGACGAGGGAAGCCTCGCCTTGTGCAAGTTGATGCCGCTTGATAATGATACGTATGATGTTAAAATGCCATTTCTGGAGGGCAAGGCTTGGGCAGACGCAAATGGAGATTGGGTTGTTTATATTGGGTACAACTGCTAGTGGGAACTTGTGAATGTGTACACCCGTCACCGGGTTCCACTTCCAAAAATCTCAGACGACTGCCCCAGAGGTTGAGTACACCGGTATTCTATGTGAGTTCAAATACGATCATGGTGACTGTCATCTATGGAAGATAGCAATTTGTCGAGTTCCCAACCGCTCTTGGGATTACACGAACTATGAAGTTATTGCTATCTTCGACAAGCTTGTTGCCGTCCTTAGTTCCATGCCTTGATGGATATTGCTCAAAAATCAATTTTTGTACTCGGATGAGTACTATGATGCAATTCAATACGAGGGTGGGGCAGGTGGTACAACGAGCGGTGCATCAAGGACATAATTCTTCTGTGCAGCAATGAGGATAATCCTCAAGTTATGGACCCAGTCCATGTAGTTGCTGCCACCATCTTTCAACTTAGCTTTCTCTAGGAACGCATTAAAATTCAAAGGAACGGTAACACGGGCCATTGATCTACAACATAGATATGCAAAAACTATCAGGACTAAGTTCATGATAAATTAAGTTCAATTTAATCAAATTACTAAAGAACTCCCACTTAGATAGACATCCCTCTAGTCATCTAAATGATACGTGATCCAATCAACTAAACCATGTTCGATCATCACATGAGATGGAGTAGTCTTCAATGGTAAACATCACTATGTTGATCATACTTACTATATGATTCACGTTCGACCTTTCGGTCTCTAGTGTTCCGAGGCCATATCTGTATATGCTAGGCTCGTCAAGTATAACCCGAGTATTCTGCGTGTGCAAATCTGGCTTGCACCCGTTGTATTTGAACGTAGAGATTATCACACCCAATCATCACGTGTGTATCTCAGCATGAAGAACTTTCACAACGGTGTGTACTCGGGGAGAACACTTATACCTTGAAATTTAGTAAGGGATCATCGTATAATGCTACCGCCGTACTAATAAAAATAAGATGCATAAAAGATAAAAATCACATGCAATCAAAATATGTGACATGATATGGCCATCATCGTCTTGTGCTCATGATCTCCATCACCGAAGCAACGTCATGATCTCCACCGTCATCGGCTTGACACCTTGATCTCCATCGTAGCGTCGTGGTCGTTGATACGTCCATTTTGCATCATGCTTTTATATCGATATTTATTGCATTATGGGCTGTTATTACACATTATATCTCAATACTTATGGCTATTCTCTCTTATTTTACAAGGTTTACCATGAAGAGGGGGAATGCCGGCAGCTGGAATTCTGGCTGGAAAAGGAGCAAACATTGGAAACCTATTCTGCACAGCTCCAAAAATCCTGAAACTCCATGGAACTTATTTTTGGAATTAATAAGAATTATTGAGCGAAGAAACTACCAGAGGGGGACCACACCCAGGCCAGGAGGGTGGGGGGCGCACCCACCCCTACTGGGCGCGCCCCCTGTCTCCTGGGCCCCTTGGTGGCCCTCCGGTGCCCATCTTCTGCTATATGAAGGCTTTTACCCTGGAAAAAAAATCAGGAGCAAGCTTACGGGACGAAACTCCGCCGCCACGAGGAAGAACCTTGGCGGAACCAATCTAGAGCTCCAGCAGAGCTGTTCTGCCGGGGAAACTTCCCTCCGGGAGGGGGAAATCATCACCATCGTCATCACCAACGATCCTCTCATCGGGAGGGGGTCAATCTCCATCAACATCTTCACCAGCACCATCTCCTCCCCAAACCCTAGTTCATCTCTTGTATCCAATCTTGTATCAAAACCACAAATTGGTACCTGTGGGTTGCTAATAGTGTTGATTACTCCTTGTAGTTGATGCTAGTTGGTTTGCTTGGTGGAAGATCATATGTTCAGATCCTTAATGCATATTATTATTCCTCTGATTATGAACATGAATATGCTTTGTGAGGCCCCCCTCCACAGATTTCCACCTCGGTCATATCGTCGTAGTGCTTAGGCGAAGCCCTACGCCGGTAACTTCATCATCACCTTCACCATGCCGTCGTGCTGATGAAACTCTCCCTCGACCTTAGCTGGATCTAGAGTTCATGGGACGTCACCGAGCTGAACGTGTGCAGATTGCGGAGGTGCCGTATCTTCGGTGCTAGGACCAGTCAGATCGTGAAGACGTACGACTACATCAACCGCGTTATCATAACGCTTCCACTTTCGGTCTACGAGGGTATGTGGACACACTCTCCCCTCTCGTTGCTATGCATCTCCTAGCTAGATCTTGTGTGATCGTAGGATTTTTTTTTGAAATTACCGTGTTCCCCAACGTATAAAAGGGGGTATTTTTCCCCAACGAATCTCATTCTTTTACCTCGTGTTCTTCCCCCATTGTTGACCTTGTTCGAGCTTGCTATCTCTGAATCCCTCCATGGATTCTTGCTAGTTTTTTGGGGAAAAGAGAGGGGAGATCTAGATCCACATTTCCACCAATCACTTTCTTCTTTATGTGAGGGGAACCCCTTGGATCTAGATCTTGGAGTTCTTGGGGTTCTCCTTCTTGTTCTTCCTCTCATATTCCTCAATAGATTTTGTTGCTTTTTGGTGGGATTTGCGAGTGAGAGACTGGGCACTCCGTGTGCCTTGCCATTGCATTAGTTGTATCGGTTTGAGTTCCCCACGGTGATACGTGAAAGTGAAAAATTGAGAAGCTTATTACTCTTGAGTGCTTGGTACCCTAGAGCTTGATTCTCTTGGGTGCCTGGGTGCCCTAGACGGTTGGTGGTGCTACGGAGCTCAATCATTATGGTGTAAAGCTCTCGGTGACTGTTGGGCTCTCTAGTTTGGTTGTGGAGATTGCCTCGAGCAATTTGTACGGGTTCCAGTGACCGCCCCAAGGGTTGTCAAAGTGTATGGGTTAGGTGACTGCTCCCAAGGGCTGCCATTTGTACGTGTTTGGTGACCGCCCTTAAGGGTCCCTTAGTGGAATAATGACATCTTGCATTGTGGAGGGCATGAGGAGATTACTGTGGCCCTAGTGACATTTTGGGGAGTATTGTGCCTTCACACCGCTCCAAACGAAGATTAGCATCCGCAAGGGTGTGAACATCGGGGTACATCATTGTCTCCGCATGCCTCGGTTATCTCTTACCCGAGCCCTTTACTTTCTGATAGCCATAGTGTTTCATGATATATATCTTGCTATCACCTAGTTGTTTATCTTACTTAGCATAAGTTGTTAGTGCACATAGGTGAGTCTAGTTGTTTTAGGTTTTGTGCTTGAGAAATTAAATGCTAGTTTTATTCTACATTTTTTCGAGCCTAAACAGTAATTATTTTAAAGCGCCTATTCACCCCCCATAGGCGACATCCACGATCTTTCAAATGTGGTGAAAGAGAAAATGGTAACCGGTCTAGCTAGTGCTATAAATTTGAATTGGCATTAGTGGCCCTCTTGTCGTTTTTTTCAAACACGCAAAAAGTGATGTATTAGGTGAAGAGAAATAGAAGTATAGAGAATCCGGCGGATTGTCGCGGCTACAACCATCCCCACGGCAACATATGGTGGTGATACGTCCATTTTGCATCATGCTTTTATATCGATATTTATTGCATTATGGGCTGTTATTACACATTATATTTCAATACTTATGGCTATTCTCTCTTATTTTACAAGGTTTACCATGAAGAGGGGGAATGCCGGCAGCTGGAATTCTGGCTGGAAAAGGAGCAAATATTGGAAACCTATTCTGCACAGCTCCAAAAATCCTGAAAGTCCATGGAAGTTATTTTTGGAATTAATAAGAGTTATTGAGCAAAGAAACTACCAGAGGGGGCCCACACCCAGGCCAGGAGGGTGGGGGGCGCGCCCACCCCTACTGGGCGCGCCCCCTGTCTCCTGGGCCCCTTGTTGGCCCTCTGGTGCCCATCTTCTGCTATATGAAGGCTTTTACCCTGGAAAAAATCATAGGCAAGCTTACGGGACGAAACTCCGCCGCCACGAGGCGGAACCTTGGCAGAACCAATCTAGGGCTCCGGCGGAGCTGTTCTGCCGGGGAAACTTCCCTCCGGGAGGGGGAAATCATCACCATCATCATCACCAACGATCCTCTCATCGGGAGGGGGTCAATCTCCATCAACATCTTCACCAGCACCATCTCCTCTCAAAACCCTAGTTCATCTCTTGTATCCAATCTTGTATCCAAACCACAAATTGGTACTTGTGGGTTGCTAGTAGTGTTTATTACTCCTTATAGTTGATGCTAATTGGTTTACTTGGTGGAAGATCATATGTTCAGATCCTTAACGCATATTAATACTCCTCTGATTATGAACATTAATATGCTTTGTGAGTAGTTACGTTTGTTCCTGAGGACATGGGTGAAGTCTTACTATTAGTAGTCATGTGAATTTGGTATTCATTCGATATTTTGTTGAGATGTATGTTGTCTTTCCTCTAGTGGTGTTATGTGAACGTCGACTACATGACACTTCACCATTATTTGGGCCTAGAGGAAGGCATTGGGAAGTAATAAGTAGATGATGGGTTGCTAGAGTGACAGAAGCTTAAACCCTAGTTTATGTGTTGCTTCGTAAGGGGCTGATTTGGATCCATATGTATAATTCTGTGGTTAGGTTTACCTTAATACTTCTTTTGTAGTTGCAGATGATTGCAATAGGGGTTAATCATAAGTGGGATGCTTGTCCAAGTAAGGGCAGTACCCAAGCACCGGTCCACCCACATATCAAATTATCAAAGTACCGAACGCGAATCATATGAGCGTGATGAAAACTAGCTTGACAATAATTCCCATGTGTCCTCGGGAGCTCTTTTCTCATTATAAGAAATTGTCCAGGCTTGTCCTTTGCTACAAAAAGAATTGGGCCACCTTGCTGCACTTTATTTACTTTCATTGCTTGTTACCCGTTACAATTTATCTTATCACAAAACTATCTGTTACCTACAATTTCAGTGCTTGCAGAGAAAACCTTACTGAAAACCGCTTGTCATTTCCTTTTGCTCCTCGTTGGGTTCGACACTCTTACTTATCGAAAGGACTACGATAGATCCCCTATACTTGTGGGTCATCAAGACTCTTTTCTGGCGCTGTTGCCGGGGAGTGTAGCGCTTTAGGTGAGTGGAACTTGGTAAGGAAACATTTATATAGTGTGCTGAAATTTTCTGTCACTTGTTACTATGGAAACTAATCCTTTGAGGCGATTGTTCAGGGTATCTTCACCCCGACCAGAAGAGCAAAGAGTTGCTCCTAAACCTACTGAACCTACTAAAAATATTTACTTTGAGATTCCTTCAGGTATGATTGAGGGAGTCCTGGATTAGGGGGTATCCGGACAGCCGGACTATATACTTTGGCCGGACTGTTGGACCATGAAGATACAAGACTCAAGACTTCGTCCCGTGTCCGGATGGGACTCTCCTTTGCGTGGAAGACAAGCTTGGCGGTCCGGATATTAGATTTCCTTCTTTGCAACCGACTCTATGTAAACCCTAGCCCCCTCCGGTGTCTATATAAACCGGAGGGTTTAGTCCTTAGAGACACAATCATAATCATTATAGGCTAGCTTCTAGGGTTTAGCCTCTATGATCTCGTGGTAGATCAACTCTTGTAATACTCATATCATCAAGATCAATCAAGCAGGAAGTAGGGTTTTACCTCCATCGAGAGGGCCCGAACTTGGGTAAAACATCGTGTCCCTTGCCTCCTATTACCATTAGCCTTAGACACACAGATCGGGACCCCCTACCCAAGATCCGCGGGTTTTGACACCGACATTGGTGCTTTCATTGAGAGTTCCTCTGTGTCGTTGCTGCAAGGCTCGATGGCTCATTCAATCATCAACAACGTGGTCCAGGGTGAGACTTTTCTCCCCGGACAGATCTTTGTTCGGCGGCTTCGCACTGCGGGCCAATTCGCTTGGCCATCTGGAGCAGATCGACAGCTACGCCCCTGGCCATCAGGTCAGGTTCGGAAACTTGAACTACACGACCGATATCCGCGGAGACCTGATCTTCGACGGATTCGGGCCTATGCCAGGAGCGCCGAACAGTCACGACGAGCATGGCTTAGACCTGCTATCGGACAATACTCGGGATATCGCACCTGCAGGAGCTCCGAACCTAAATCCGGGGAAGATCGCATCGTCCGAGGACGGGTGGATGGACCCCGCCTCGGAGGCCGCACACTCATCGGCGGTAGAGCCGAGCACCGGCTTCACCCCGAAGGAAGCCTGTGACACCGGACCCCCGGACTCGTGTCCGGCTGTTGGTTCCAGTCCGCGCATCCTCGAGCCCACTGAATCTGGTTGGGCTCCGGTAATGGAGTTCACCGCTGCGGATATCTTCCAGCACTCGCCCTTTGGCGACATGCTGAACTCGTTAAAGTCTCTCTCTTTGTCAGGAGACTCTTGGCCGAACTATGTCCGGCTCGAGTGGGAAGCAGGCGACGAGGGAATTCGCTGCCCACCCACCACCCACTTCATTGCCACGATCGATGATTTGACCGACGTGCTTGACTTCGACTCTAAAGACATCGATGGTGTGGACGACGATGTAGGAGAAGAACAGGAACCACTACCCACTGGGCGCTGGACAGCCACCTCCTCATATGATATATATATGGTGGACACTCCGAAAGAAACCAATGGCGATGAGGCAATGGAGGATAACCCCTCAATGAGGAAAGCAAAGCATGGGCGTCATCGGTGCCGCTCCAAGCCCCGCCACAGCAATACTGGCACAGGAGACGAAAGCAATCTAGATGGTGTCGAAGATGAATACAACCCCGATCAGCCTGCCTTCAAGCAGGCTGAACAGGAAGACGGGCAGGTCAGCCCAGATGAACAGGCGACGGACGGATAACCGGAGGAGGACAACTACATGCCCCCCTCCGAAGACGAGTTTAGCCTCGGCGACGATGAATTCGGCATACCTGAGGACCCCGTAGAGCAGGAGCACTTCAAGCGCCGGCTTATGGCCATTGCGAGGAGCCTGAAAAAGAAGAAGCAGCAGCTCCAAGCTGATCAAGACCTGCTCACAAACAGATGGACTGAAGTCCTGGCAGCCGAGGAATATGGGCTCGAGCGCCACACCAAAGGTTATCCAAAGCACAAGTGGCTACCTCAACTTGAGGAGGAGCCTATACTACCAGCACAGGACGAGGCTAACCGGCCACCTCGTGGCCGGGATAAAACGGCGTATTAGCCCGAATACCAGCCCGCACCCCCACGCCGATACACTACAGCCCGGGGCAATAGGCAGGACCTGCGAGATATACTGGAAAACAAGGCAGGACAGCCAAGATCGATCTACGGATCGCGGGGGCGCGCCCCAACACGTGATGATGATCGTCACGCCGGATACACTATCAACAAGTCCGGCCGGGCCGAACATAGCCAACCAGACTCATTCGAACTGCGTAGCCACATAGCCCGACATAGAGGCGCCGCACACCCCCTCTGCTTCACTGACGAAGTGATGGATCACGAATTCCTGGAAGGGTTTAAACCCGTAAACATCGAATCATACGACGGCACAACAGACCCCGCAGTATGGATCGAAGATTTCCTTCTCCACATTCACATGGCCCGCGGTGACGATCTGTATGCCATCAAGTATCTTCCCCTTAAGCTCAAAGGACCGGCCCAGCACTGGCTAAATAGTCTACCGGCAAATTCCATCGGCAGTTGGGAAAACATGGAGGACGCATTCCTCGACAACTTCCAGGGCATGTACGTGCGACCACCGGATGCTGATGACTTGAGTCACATTACCCAACAGCCCGAAGAGTCAGCCAGGAAATTCTGGACTTGGTTCCTAACTAAAAAGAACCAAATTGTCGACTGTCCGGATGCCGAGGCCCTGGCGGCCTTTAAGCATAATATCCGCGACGAGTGGCTCGCCCGACACCTCGGTCAGGAAAAACCGAAGTCCATGGAAGCCCTCACGACACTCATGACCCGCTTTTGCGCAGGCGAGGACAGCTGGTTGGCTCGCAGTAGCACCACGCCAATAAACTCCGGCACTTCAGATGTCCGCGACAATAACGGCAAGCCACGGCGCAACAGACATAAGCGTCGGAACAATGGCGACAACACTGAAGACACGACAGTCAATGTCGGATTCAGTGGCTCAAAATCCGGTCAGCAGAAAAAGCCGTTCAAAAGAAACAATCAGGGATCGTCCAGTCTGGACCGCATACTTGATCGCTCGTGCCAAATTCACGGCACCCCAGAGAAGCGAGCAAACCACACTAACAGAGACTGCTGGGTGTTCAAACAGGCCAGTAAAATAAATGCCGAGAACAAGGACAAGGGGTTGCACAGCAACGATGACGAGGAGCCCCGTTGTCCGAACACGGGGGGGGGGGGGGGGGGGCGGATAGAAGAAATTCCCTCCCCAGGTGAAAACGGTCAATATGATCGATGCCACCCACATTCCCAAACGGGAACGAAAGAGAGCACTAAGGGACGTCTATGCGATGGAGCTAGTCGCCCCAAAGTTCAACCCATGGTCAGCCTGTCCGATCACTTTTGATCGTAGGGATCACCCTACCAGCATCCGTCATGGCGGTTCATCCGCATTGGTCCTAGACCCAATCATCGACGGATTCCACCTCACGCGAGTCCTTATGGACGGCGGCAGCAGCCTGAACCTGCTTTATCAGGACACAGTGCGCAAAATGGGCATCGACCCTTCAAGGATCAAGCCCACCAAAACCACCTTCAAAGGTGTAATTCCAGGAGTAGAGGCCCGTTGCACGGGCTCCATAACACTGGAAGTGGTCTTCGGATCTCCGGATAACTTTCGAAGCGAGGAGTTAATCTTCGATATCGTCCCTTTCCGTAGTGGTTATCATGCACTGCTTGGACAAACCGCATTCGCTCGATTCAATGCGGTACCACACTATGCATACCTCAAGCTCAAGATGCCAGGACCTCGTGGGGTCATAACAGTCAACGGAAACACGGACCGCTCTCTCCGTACAGAAGAGCATACTGCAGCCCTCGCGGCAGAAGTACAAAGTAACCTTCTCCGGCAAACCACCAATCCGGCGACAACAACCCCGAACACCGTCAAGCGAGTCTGGAGTACTCCGCAACAGGATCGCCAGGCACGCCAAGAGTGCGACTAGCAGTCCGGCCTCCACCCCAGCCCCATTCAGGCAGCATTCGTGCCGTGCATACAAAATTACGCACTCAAAATACCATGGGCATAGGCGGAGGCGCGATAGTGACGCGGTCAACAGTGCGGGTCAGCCGCAACATACTTTAATAACCCCCTTTATCTTTCAGGACCCTGCCTTCGGGCAGCCTCTTCAGAGAGCCGGATCATCGGACTTGTCACAGGAGGGAAAACCAAGGAGGCAAAAGGCTTTGCGCACAATAGGAATACCCAGGTGGTATCTGTTAATGATCGTTATACCTGTTTTATATACCTACATGCGGCCCGCCCCTAGATAGGACATGTCAAATAGTCCTCTTTACTTCTGCTCAATGCATTAATTGTAAAGACACGCTTGGACGTATTATTCATCAATGGGAGATAATATATAGCGTCATCTTATTATTCTTACCTTCACATTTTTCCTAAAAATGTTTATTTAATATTGAATTCGTACACTTTGGTATGATCATTTTGCCAGGGGCTTCTCATGGCGGCCCTTAATACGGCAAGATAAGTCCAAACACTTTCGACAATGCGGCACCCCGAACTTATAACATTATATGCATCATCTCTGAATCATCGTGGGTCAATAGTTGGGTTTGCCCGGCTCCCTTGTTTTGGTACCTTACGTTCCGTTATATCGGCTAAGGTAGCGCAGGGAGAACTACTGCGATTGTGTCCCGGTTCTTCCGGACGAGCACCTCAGTAGAGAAAGCCGAAAACTGACTGTCATGATGCGGCGAGAGCTGGTCGCTGTCCGAAAGGTCTTAAAATCCTTAAAGATTTTCTCCGCTTTAGGCGAGGAATCGGCCTCGTCCGACTTAGGCGTATATAGCGCCCCAATTCGGCTTTCTGAATTCTAGGGGCTTCGCCGAAATTTAAAATTGTAGACTTCTATGGCTAAGTGAGAGTTATAAAGCCGCATAGTCCGATTGCCTTCTTCGTTATGCCAAACACCTCCTTCAGGGACCAAAAAATTGGATAAAGAGTGTTTGGGTTTTCCACGAACACCACAGTACTAGTTACTTGGGGGTGGAAGCCGACGACTGGCCTACTTTCAGAATTTTATAAACAGTCGCACAGAAGGTAATATTTTAAATCAATAAAGCGCTATATAGCGCAAACAAATTTGTTTTCATATTACAAAAACGACAGGAGTACATTCACTCAAAGATCGTGTCCTTGGTACACTCATCGGCCATGAGACGAGCGCCTTTCATCATGCCATCATAGTATTTCTCGGGGTAGCGATGCGCCTTGCCCTCTGGCGGTCCATCCTTCACCAGCTTCTCTGCATCCAGCTTGACCCAATGCATCTTCGCACAGGCAAAGGCCCGGTGGGCACCCTCAATGCAAACAGATCGCTTGATAACTTCAAGCCGCGGACAGGCATTTACCATCCGCTCTATAAGGCCGAAGTAGCTGGCGGGCAGGGGCTCACCAGGCCACATCCGGACTATGAGTCCTTCATGGCCACTTCGGCCGCCCTGTGGAGTTCAACCAATTGCTTCAGTTGGTCCTTCAGAGGCATCGGGTGTTCAGCTCCAGCATACTGGGACCAGAACAACTTCTTCAACGAGCTCCCCTCTTCGGCACGGTAGAACTCCGCGGCATCTGATACGCTGCGTGGCAGATCTGCGAATGCCCCTAGCAAGCTCCGAATTCGGGTAAGTAAAAGAAATGTCTCCTCCACATGCTTGCTTTGCATAATGAATGCCTTACCTGCCGCTATCTTCTTGGCCGCCTGGATTGCCTGCTGGGCCTTTTGGGCTTCGGCCTTGGCGTCTTTCATGCTCAAAAGGGAGCTCAGACTCTTTCATCTTGAAGTCACGCTCCAAGGACTCGAACTTCTTGCCGAGCTCCTGGAGCTCTTGCTGCACCTCGCCCACCCTAGCATCTTGCTTCTCACGCTCAATGCGCTCCGCGGCCGCCTTGTCTTTGGCCTCGGATAGCGCTTTCTTCAGGGCCGCCACTTCGGTCGTGGCCCCTGTTACAAAATCATGACGCTTTTTGTTAGCATCATCAATTTTTTCTCCGCTATATGATATGTGAACGGGATATCACTCACGTTTGTTCTCTTCGAGCTGCCTCTTTGTAAGGCCAAGCTCCTCTTTGGCCTGCTCAAGGTCCCGTTTGAGTCCGGCGACCTTGGCTATGCGGGCAGCAGCGGCAAGCAGCACTGCCTGCTTATTCACATAGACACCTACTCTAACACCCCGGATGTAACTTTCCATATTTGTAACTCCAACTCTTGCCATTTTCGGCTATGTGCTATGATATTCCCTCCGTGGTTGAGTTTTTGTCTTTCGTTTGCATTTTGTTCATGTCATGCATCTCATATCATGTCATCATGTGCATCTCATTTGCATACGTGTTCGCCTCATGCATCCGAGCATTTTCCCCGTTGTCCGTTTTGCATTCCGATGCTCCCACATGCACCGGCGCACCCCTCTTGTCTCTTTTTCGTGAGCGGGTGTTAAACGTTCTCGGATTGGACCGAGGCTTGCCAACTGGCCTTGGTACACCACCGGTAGACCGCCTGTCAAGTTTCATGTCATTTGGAGTTCGTTTGATACTCCAACGGTTAACCGGGTAACCGCGAAGGCTTCTTGTGTGTTGCAGCCCAACACCCCTTCAAAACATCCCCAAAACCCATCTAAGTCACTTCCATGCTCTCCGTCGTCGGATCACGATCGTGTGGGCGAAAACTACACTCCATTTGGAGCCTCCTAGCTCCCTCTACCTATAAAAACACCCCCCCTCCAAAATTCTGGGCGAAACCCTAGCCACCACTCCCCTCGCGCCACCGGACACGTCCGGGCAATGCCGGACGCGTCCGCCCCTGCCTCCCGAGCCAACCGGGCGCCGCCATGTGGCGCGTCCGCCGCCCCCGCGCCACCGGCCCGCCTGGCCCGTCGCCGGCCCCCGAGGCCCGCGCGCCGCCCCACCTCCTCGCGCCGCCCGCTCGGCCCCGCGCCGCCACGCCGGATCGCCGCGCCGCCGTGCCGGATCACCGCGCCGACCCCGCCGGCCGCCGTCCCGTCCGCCCCCCGCCGACCGCCGCCACGCCGGACCTCGCCGCCCCGGGGCTGCGCCTCCACGCCGACCGCCGCCTCTGCCCGTCGCCTCGGCCCCGCCGCCGCCGGCCACCTCGCCTCCCTCCTCTCCAACTCCGGCGGCTACTCCGGCAAACCTCGGTTCGCGCGCCCGGATCCAGATTTGGAATATCAGGGTTGACCCCGAAAACCTCTGCATTATTTTTAGCCATGTTCATCGCATCATAACTCTGCATCCGTAGCTCCGTTTCATGTGCATGATATATCAAAATGTTCATCAGGATGTGCTCTTAATTTTGTTCCATTGGGCCATGTTCATTTGAGGTCATCTAGATGCCTGAATCTCTGATGCAAGAGTGCTATATGATGTTAGTTTCTGATTCTTAACAGAATGTGTGCATTTGTCTTTTTGCTACATTTACTGTGTGCATCTTATGGGCATGAGCTCTACATGTGTTTTGTTCTATGCCATGTCTTCTTTATAGAGGTGCTTGCCATGTATTTTTGTGAGCTATGTGGTGACTAGCACAAGCATGCAAATTAGGCTTCGTGATGTTGCTGATTTCAGTCCCTGTTCTGCCATTATTTTATGCCATGTAAACTTGATGCTACAGAGAGATCCATTCATATTTTGAGATACTTCAGTAAGGATGTTTTGAACATATGGTTATTCTCTATCCATTCATGCCCCTGTTTGCAATTATGGAGTAGTATAGCATGTCATTTTCTTGCTCTACTTTTGCTACAAAATGTTTGCTGGCAGATTGTTTACATGATATTCAATTTTGCCAAGGTTTTTTAGATGATCCTTGCATGCTATGATCTTGTTCTTGCCATGTTTAGTTTCATAAACATGTATTCTTGCTGGTGCTATGCTTATCTTGTCATGCAATGACTTGTGGAGTGAATCGATCTCACAAAGATGCCTTCATAATTCTGTCAACGCCATGCCCAGTTTGCTGAATCTGTTAACGAAACTTGCTATGTTTACATGGGTGCCATCATTTCTTCTGGTCCTTTTTGGCTCATGGTCAGTAAGGGACTTTTGTTCTATGCTTTGAGTAGACTCATTTCATGCCTTGTTTTGCTATTATAAGTTCCTGTAGCATGTTGGTTACTTGCTCTGAACATTGCTACCTGATGCTGTTTATGCCATGTCCAACCTGATATCTTTTGCACTTTTGCCATGCTTGTTTGAACCTGCTATGGTGTGATTTAGCCGTAGCTCAGTGTTCCTATTTTGTCAAGCATCACCTGTAGATCACTTCCATATGCTTTTTTATTATGTTGGGCTGCTGTAGCATAGTTTCTTGTTGCATGCTAAGTAGCATCTTGCTGTTAATCGCAGATTTGCGTCATTCTTGTTTTGCTTGCCATTTGCAAACCGTGCATCCGATTCCGGTGATCTTTATATCGGTTTCAACCGAAATCATCTCATCTTTCCAGCGGCATACTTGGTTTGCCAAGTTGATGCCTTGTTCATCATTTTCCCTTCCGGAGCCCGCATATGCATTGCATATCACATCTCGCATATCATGTCATGTATTGCATCATGTTGCTTGTGCATTGCACCGTGATTTATTGTGTTTCCGTTGCTTGTGTTCTTGTTTTGGGTAGAGCCGGGATACGAGTATGTGAACGAGGAACCTGTTGAGTACGCTAACGAGGATCAAGCTTTCGACAACTCTGAGAACTTTGCAGGCAAGATGACCATACCCTCGATATCACTTCTATCTTTGCTTTGCTAGTTGCTCGCTCTATCGCTATGTTAGCTCTACCTATCACTTGTTTATCATGCCTCCCATATTGCCATGTCAAGCCTCTAACCATCCTTTCCTAGCAAACCATTGTTTGGCTATGTCACCGCTTTTGCTCAGCCCCTCTTATAGCGTTGCTAGTTGCAGGTGAAGATGAAGTTTGTTCCTTGTTGGAACATGGATACTTTGGGATATCACAATATCTCTTGTTTAATTAATGCACCTATATACTTGGTAAAGGGTGGAAGGCTTGGCCTTATGCCTGGTGTTTTGTTCCACTTTTGCCACCCTAGTTTCCGTCATACCGGTGTTATGTTCCTTGATTTTGCGTTCCTTACGCGGTTGGGTGATTTATGGGACCCCCTTGACAGTTCGCTTTGAATAAAACTCCTCCAGCAAGGCCCAAACTTGGTTTTACCATTTGCCACCTAAGCCTTTTTCCCTTGGGTTTTCGCGACCCCGAGGGTCATCTTTATTTACCCCCCCCCCCGGGCCAGTGCTCCTTCGAGTGTTGGTCCAACCTGAGCGATGTCCGGCACCCCTTGGGCAACCAGGGTCTATGCCAACCCGACGTCTGGCTCATCCGGTGTGCCCTGAGCACGAGATATGTGCAGCTCCTATCGGGATTTGTCGGCACAACGGGTGGTCTTGCTGGTCTTGTTTTACCATTGTCGAAATGTCTTGCGAACCGGGATTCCGAGACTGATCGGGTCTTCCCAGGAGAAGGTATATCCTTCGTTGATCGTGAGAGCTTATGATGGGCTAAGTTGGGACACCCCTGCAGGGTATTATCTTTTGAAAGCCGTGCCCGCGGTTATGAGGCAGATGGGAATTTGTTAATGTCCGGTTGTAGAGAACTTGACACTTGACTTAATTAAAATGCATCAACCGCGTGTGTAGCCGTGATGGTCTCTTCTCGGCGGAGTCCGGGAAGTGAACACGGTTTGAGTTATGTATGACCGTAAGTAGTTTCAGGATCACTTCTTGATCGCTTCTAGCTTCTCGACCGATGCGTTGCTTCTCTTCTCACTCTCACTTGCGTATGTTAGCCACCATATATGCTTAGTGCTTGCTGCAGCTCCACCATATTACCCCTTTCCTACCTACAAGCTTAAATAGTCTTGATCTCGCGGGTGTGAGATTGCTGAGTCCCCGTGGCTCACAGATTCTACCAAAACAGATGCAGGTACCGAGGATACTAGCGCAAGTGGCGCAATCGAGCTCAAGTGGGAGTTTGACGAGGACCTTGGTCGTTACTATGTTTCGTTTCCAGATGATCAGTAGTGGGCCCAGTTGGGACGATCGCGGATCTAGCATTTGGGGTTGTCTTCTTTTTATTTGGATTTGATCGTAGTCGGTCTATGAGTGTATTTTTGAATGATGTATGACTTATTTATGTATTGTGTGAAGTGGCGATTGTAAGCCAACCCTGTTTATCCCATTCTTGTTCATTACATGGGATTGTGTGAAGATGACCCTTCTTGCGACAAAACCACCATGCGGTTATGCCTCTAAGTCGTGCTTCGACACGTGGGAGATATAGCCACATCATGGGCGTTACACCTAATGTTAGACTCCTGCGGTTTAAAGTTGACCCTCCGTTTGGCTTTTCTTTCCGAATACCAAACATAGTATCAGGGGCTACAGTCTATCGGGCGATAATTTCACACACTTTTGATTACTCACCTCAAAGCCTGTCAGGAGGCTGGTGCAGGCTTCGGTCAATCCGCTTTTGGCGGACCAAACCTTCTGAATCACCGCACTCATAAGAGTACGGTGCTCTTCATCCATGGAAGCGCCGCGAAGCACTTCCAACAGACTATCCGACGCCTCTGGCACAACGGAAGTCATCGGCACGGCCTGCTCGCCCTCCTTAGCGAGGGCTGCCTACCCGAATCCGGAACCTTTGGAGGTTCCGGCACAGTGTCCGGCTGGGAGCCCGACTTGCTGCGGCCCTTGTTAGCATAATCTGCGGGAATCTTACTCCCCTTGTGCCCGGCGTCGGGAATCTCGCCTTGGGAAGTCTCCAGATCCGCCTCCCCCTCCTCTGGTACCCTTTGGGACCACACCTCCGTGTCATCTGCAGGCCGAGGGGAGGTGGCCGTCGGGAGCGAATTCATCGCCGAATCGCTCAAAGACCCATCCGAAGAGGATACCTCAGGATGGGCCCTGGCCGGACTGCATATACGTGTTCGGCGTTATAACAAACTATGAAGCTAAGTCGCACTAATGTACAACAGAGTGCGGATACTTACGATCTTACCAGGGGCTTGCCCCTGGGCAGCCACTCCTCCTTGCTGTAGGCGGCCATGGTGGAGTGATCCGGAAGGGACGCCTTTCCCTTCTTGGACGTCCTAGCCTCCCCCTGCGGGCAGCTTTCCTTTTCTTCTCCTCCCTAGTGCGTGGAGGCGGAATTTCCTCGTGTTTCCCACTGCCTCCGTGGGAGGAATCTGCCTCGTTGTCCTTGGACGACGAGCCTATGACGGCCTTGCGTCGGGGACCCTTCCTGGTCCCCTGGGCCGCCCTCTTAGGCCCTTCGGCCTCCCCGGATGGGGCGGCCCTTTCCTTTTCCTCCTCCCCTTCGTGGGAGGAGTGTGCCTCATCGTCTTCGGACGAGGCTTCCGGTACGACCTTGCGCCGAAGACCCTTCCTTGTCCCCGGGGCCTTCTTTTTGGCCTTCTTTTCCGGCACCTTGTAAGGCGCCGGGACTAGCATCTCCGTCAGGAGAGCGTTCGCTGGACCTTCTGGCAGTGGAGACGGACAGTCGATCCGTTCCGCAGTCACCATGTAATCCTGATTAAATACACACAATGACTTAATGTCTTCCCATGAGTATGCTGGGAAAGCTACATCTGGTGATGGTCAGAAAACTCACTGGGTGGGGGAGCCGCATGGCGTGAAGTCCGCGCTCCTCGGATATGGGAGGAGGTATTTCGGAGGCCTTGAACATCACCTTCCATGCGTCCTTGTGTGTCGTGTCGTAGAGCTCTTAAAGTGTCTGGTGTTCAGCCGGAACAAACTCCCACAGATTAAATGCCCGTCTTTGGCACGGAAGAATTCGGTGGACGAGCATGACCTGGATCATGTTGACAAGCTTGATTTTCTTGTCCATCATATTCTTGATGCAGTTCTGAAGTCCTGTCAGCTCCACAGGTTCACCCTAGGCCAGGCCCTTCTTTTCCCAGGAGGTGAGCCACATGGGAATTCTGGGTCAGAATTCAGGGGCCGCCGCCCAGTTGGCGTCGCGTGGCTTGGTGATATAGAACCACCCCGATTGCCACCTTTTCACGGTCTTCGCGAAGGAGCCGTCAAGCTAGGTAACATTGGGCATCCTACCCACCATGGCGCCTCTGCACTCCACTTGCTGGCCGCTCACGATCTTTGGCTTCACGCAGAAGATTTGTAGCCACAAGCCGAAGTGAGGCTTGATGCGGAGGAAGGCCTCGCACACGACGATAAATGCCGAGATGCTGAGGACGAAATTTGGGGCTAGATCATGGAAGTCCAGCCCATAGTAAAACATGAGTCCGTGGACAAAGGGATGAAGTGGAAATCCCATTCCACAGACGAAGTGGGCGAGGAACACGACCCTCTCATGGGGTCCCGGAGTCGGAATGATCTGCCCTGCGTCCAGCAGCCAGTGCATGATATCTGCGGCCAAGTATTCGGCCGCCCGGAACTTCGTAATATGCTCCTCCTCGACGGTGGAGGCCACCCACTTGCCTCCTGCTCCGGACATGTTTGGTTGTGCGGAGAAGGTGTGAACTAGGGCGTTGGAGCTCGAGGGGGCAAGAATGGATAAGTGAAGGAGGAAGGAGGCATGGGTAAAAATGGGGAATCCTTATCCCTTTATAGAGGCGACAAAAACGGTGCGCCTCCCCACTTGCCCATTGAAAATCGCTTATTTCCCAAGCGCCACGATTGATGGCACGGTTGGGTTACCCATACCCGTATTGATGAGAATCCCGTGATAAAGGGACATGATCTCTGCTTCGACAAGATGTGCCTAGGAAACCGCCTCGATATGTGCGGTAGCTGGTTGTGGGAAGATGATTCAATAATGACTCGACCATTTTTTCGTGTCACTTTATCTAAAGTTATCAGCAGGTTATATTTGTGGAATATCGTTTTCTCTACGGTGGTCGTCTTGCAGAGCCGGACACGATTTAAGAGTTCGAAGTTTACTTTGGAGTATTCGGAGATGGAACCCGCCTTGCCATGCTGAAGACAAACTGCGCGCCGAACTCATCGTCATTGAAGCCTAGTTCAGGGGCTACTAAGGGAGTCCTGGATTAGGGGTTATCCGGACAGCCGGACTATATACTTTGGCCAAACTATTGGACCATGAAGATACAAGACTCAAGACTTTGTCCCGTGTCTGGAGGGGACTCTCCTTTGCGTGGAAGACAAGCTTGGCGGTCCGGATATTAGATTTCCTTCTTTGCAACCGACTCTGTGTAAATCTTAGCCCCCTCCGGTGTCTATATAAACCGGAGGGTTTTGTCCTTAGAGACACAATCATAATCATCATTGGCTAGCTTCTAGGGTTTAGCCTCTACGGTCTCGTGGTAGATCAACTCTTGTAATACTCATATCATCAAGATCAATCAAGCAGGAAGTAGGGTTTTACCTCCATAGAGAGGGCCCGAACCTGGGTAAAACATCGTGTCCCTTGACTCCTATTACCATTAGCCTTAGACGCACAGATCGGGACCCCCTACCCGAGATCTACCGGTTTTGACACCGACAATGATAGAGAAACTGCTAGCTAATCCCTTTGCAGGAGATGGAACATTGCATCCCGATTTACACCTTATCTTTGTGGATGAAGTTTGTGGATTATTTAAGCTTGCAGGTATACCCGATGATGTTGTCAAAAGGAAGGTCTTCCCTTTATCTTTGAAGGGGGATGCATTGACATGGTATAGGCTATGTGATGATACGGGATCTTGGAATTATAAATGATTGAAGTTGGAATTTCACCAGAAGTTCTATCCTATGCATATTGTTCATCGTGATCGTAATTACATATATAATTTCTGGCCTCACGAAGGATAAAGGATCGCTCAAGCTTGGGGGAGGCTTAAGTCAATGTTATATTCATGCCCCAATCGTGAGCTCTCCAGAGAAATGATTATTCAAAAATTTTATGCTCGTCTTTCTCCCAATGATCGCAACATACTCGATACTTCCTGTGCTGGTTCTTATATGTTGAAGACTATTGAATTCAAGTGGGACTTATTGGAAAGAATTAAACGCAACTCTGAAGATTGGGGTTCCAACGATGGTAAGGAGTCAAGTATAACACCTAAGTTTGATTGTGTTAAATCTTTTATGGATACCGATGTTTTTCGTGGATTTAGCGCTAAATATGGACTTGACTCTAAGATAGTAGTTTCTTTATGTGAATCTTTTGCTACTCACATTGATCTCCCTAAGGAGAAGTGGTTTAAATATAATCCTCCCATTGAAGTAAAAGTAGTTGCACCTATTACAGTTGAAGAAAAGACTGTCACTTAAATGATCCTATTGTTCCTACTACTTATGTTGAGAAACCTCCTTTTCCTGTTAGGATAAAGGATCATGCTAAAACTTCGACTGTTGTTCGTAAGAGTAATACTAGAACTTATACACCTTCTGAGCAAATCAAAGTTGAACCTAGTATTGCTATGGTTAAAGATCTCTTGGATGATAATTTAGATGGGCATGTTATTTATTTCTATGGTGAGACTGCTAATATTGTTAGACCAGATGCTAAGATACATAGACCTATAGTAGGCATGCTTGTTATTTCTGTTAAAATAGGAGATCATTGTTATCATGGCTTATGTGATATGGGTGCTAGTGCTAGTGCAATACCCTATGACTTATATAAAGAAATTATGCATGATATTGCACCCGCTGAATTGGAAGGTATTGATGTTACTATCAAGCTTGCCAATAGGGATACTATTTCACCAGTTGGGATTGTTAGAGATGTTGAAGTCTTGTGTGGGAAGGTTAAATATCCTGCTGATTTTCTTGTTCTTAGTTCCCCACAGGATAACTTTTGTCCCATTATTTTTGGTAGACCCTTCTTGAATACTGTTAATGCTAGGATTGATTGCGAAAAGGATATTGTTACAATTTGCTTAGAGGATGTGTCTCATGAGTTAATTTTGGTAAGTTTTGTAGACAGCCTCATGATAGAGAATCACCTAGTAAGGATGAGATTATTGGTCTTGCTTCTATTGCCGTGCCTCCTACTGATCCGTTAGAACAATATTTGCTAGACCATGAAAATGATATGTTTACGAATGAAAGAAGGGAAATAGATAAAGTGTTCCTTCAACAGGAACCTATTCTGAAACACAACCTACCCGTTGAAATTCTAGGGGATCCCCCTCCACCCAAGGGTGATCCCGTGTTTGAACTCAAACCATTACCTGATAATTTTAAGTATGCTTATCTTGATGAAAAGAAAATATATCCTGTTATTATTAGTGTTAACCTTTCAGAGCAAGAAGAAGAAAGATTATTAAAAACTCTGAAGAAGCACCGTGCTACTATCGGATATACTCTGGATGATCTCAAGGGCATTAGTCCCACGCTATGCCAACACAAAATTAAATTGGAGGAGGATGCCAAACCAGTTAGAGATCCTCAAGGACGATTGAATCCTAAGATGAAGGAAGTGGTAAGAAAGGAGATACTAAAGCTCCTTGAGGCAGGTATAATTTATCCCGTTGCTGATAGTGATTGGGTAAGCCATGTTCATTGTGTTCCTAAAAAGGGAGGTATTAGTGTCGTTCCTAATGATAAAGATGAATTGATCCCGCAAAAAATTATTACAGGTTATAGGATGGTTATTGATTTCCGTAAATTAAATAAAGCTACTAAGAAAGATCATTACCCTTTACCTTTTATTGATCAAATGCTAGAAAGACTATCCAAACACACACATTTCTGCTTTCTAGATGGTTATTCTGGTTTCTCTCAAATACCTGTGTCAGCGGGGGATCAATCAAAAACTACTTTTACTTGCCTTTTCGGTACTTTTGCTTATAGACGTATGCCTTTTGGTTTATGTAATGCACCTGCTACCTTTCAAAGATACATGATGGCTATATTCTCTGACTTTTGTGAAAAGATTTGTGAGGTATTCATGGATGATTTCTCTGTTTATGGATCCTCTTTTGATGATTGCTTGAGCAACCTTGATCGAGTTTTGCAGAGATGTGAAGACACTAGTCTCGTCTTGAATTGAGAAAAGTGCCACTTTATGGTTAATGAAGGCATTGTCTTCGGGCATAAGATTTCTGAGAGAGGTATTGAAGTTGATAAAGCTAAGGTTGATGCTACTGAAAAGATGCCATGTCCCAAGGACATAAAAGGTATAAGAAGTTTCCTTGGTCATGCCGGTTTTTATAGGAGGTTCACTAAGGACTTTTCTAAAATCTCTAGGCCTCTGACTAATTGATTGCAAAAAGATATTCCTTTTGTGTTTGATGATGATTGTGTACAAGCATTTGAAATACTTAAGAAAGCTTTGATCACTGCGCCTATTGTTTAGCCACCTGATTGGAATTTACCCTTTGAAATTATGTGTGATGCTAGTGATTATGCTGTAGGTGCTGTTCTAGGGCAAAGAGTTGATAAGAAATTGAATGTTATCCAGTATGCTAGTAAGACTCTTGATACTGCCCAGAGAAATTATGCTACTACTGAAAAAGAGTTCTTAGCAGTTTTGTTTGCATGTGATAAGTTTAGACCTTACATTGTTGATTCCAAAGTTACTATTCACACTGATCATGCTGGTATTAAATATCTTATGGAAAAGAAAGATGCTAAGCCTAGACTCATTAGATGGGTCCTCTTGCTCCAAGAATTTGATTTGCATATTATTGATAGAAAGGGAGCTGAGAACCCCGTTGCAGACAACTTGTCTAGGTTGGAGAATGTTCTTGATGACCCACTACCCATTGATGTAGCTTTCCTGATGAACAATTAGCAGTCATTAATGCTTCTCGTACTGCTCCTTGGTATGCTGATTATGCTAATTATATTGTTGCTAAATTTATACCACCTAGTTTCACATATGAGAAAAAGAAAAAGTTCTTTTATGATTTAAGACATTACTTCTGGGATGACCCACACCTTTATAAAGAAGGAGTAGATGGTGTTATTAGACGTTGTGTACCTGAGCATGAACAGGAATAGATCCTACGCAAGTGTCACTCTGAATCATATGGAGGACACCATGCTGGAGATAAAACTACACATAAGGTATTGCAATCCAGTTTTTATTGGCCTACTCTCTTCAAGGATGCTCGTAAGTTTGTCTTATCTTGTGATGAATGTCAAAGAATTGGTAATATTAGTAGACGTCAAGAAATGCCTATGAATTATTCTCTTGTTATTGAACCATTCGATGTTTGGGGCTTTGATTATATGGGACCTTTTCCTACCTCTAATGGTTACACACATTTTTAGTTGTTGTTGATTACGTTACTAAGTGGGTAGAAGCTATTCCAACTAGTAGTGCTGATCATAATACTTCTATTAAAATTCTTAAAGAAGTTATTTTTCCGAGGTTTGGAGTCCCTAGATATCTTATGACTGATGGTGGTTCACATTTTATTCATGGTGCTTTTCGTAAGATGCTTGCTAAGTATGATGTTAATCATAGAATCGCATCTCCTTATCACCCGCAGTCTAGTGGTCAAGTAGAGTTGAGCAATAGAGAGCTCAAATTAATTTTGCAAAAGACTGTGAATAGATCTAGAAAGAATTGGTCCAAAAAACTTGATGATGCATTATGGACCTATAGAACTGCATATAAAAATCCTATGGGTATGTCTCCGTATAAGATGGTTTATGGAAAAGCATGTCATTTACCTCTAAAACTCGAACATAAAGCATATTGGGCTATTAAAGAGCTCAACTATGACTTCAAACTTGCCGGTGAGAAGAGGTTATTTGATATTAGCTCACTTGATGAATGGAGAACCCAAGCCTATGAGAATGCCAAGCTATTCAAAGAAAAAGTTAAACGCCGGCATGACAAAAGGATACAAAAGTGTGAGTTTAACGTAGGTGACTATGTGTTATTATTCAACTCTTGTTTAATATTTTTTGCAGGAAAACTTCTCTCTAAATGGGAAGGTCCTTACGTTATCGAGGAGGTCTATCGTTCCGGTGCCATAAAAATCCACAACTTCGAAGGCACAAGCCTGAGGGTGGTGAACGGTCAAAGAATCAAACATTATATCTCAGGTAATCCTATCAATGTTGAAACTAATATTATTGAGACCGTAACCCCGGAGGAATACATAAGGGACACTTTCCAGAACGTTTCAGAATCCAAAAAGAATAGGTATGTGGTACGGTAAGTAAACCGACTCCAAAACAATTCTAATGGCAATTTTCCTCTGTTTTGGAATACTTAAGAATTTTAGGAAGAAAGAAGTAATCCGGGAAGGACACAAGGCCTCCACGAGGGTGGAGGGCGCGCCCACCCTTACTGGGTGCGCCCCCTTGTCTCATGTCCACCTCGTGTGCCTCCCGGACTCCGTTTTCTTGCACATTACATATTTTGGTCGGTAAAAATTCATTATATAATCTCCCGAAGGTTTTGACCACCGTATAACGCAAATATCCTCTGTTTTCGTTTCGAGCTGTTTTTCTGACACATCTAGAGCACCATGACATCTCCAAGCGCTCCCAAGGACAAGTTTTTCGAGAGGGTTATCAACCCCTATCTCGCGGAGGTGCTGCAACACCCTCAAACCATTGAGATGCGTGAGGGGGTGCTGCACATCCGCGATGTGGAGGGACCAAGGCGTACCGGAAGCGTGGAGAAAAAGCTCGAAGCCAAGGAGCAACAAGTTTTCAAGTGCCAAGGGATGGTGGAGCGTGGACCCAACACCAACCAGATGATGATCACGGAGTTCACCAACAACCACAAGCTAGATGCCAAGATCATTGGGGAGACCATCTTCAAGCTTCAAGAGAAAATCGGGCACCTCCAAGCCCAGATCTATGACCTGCAAAACCAAAACTGTGAGTATGAATATAGATTCAAGAGGATGAGTTTGGCTGCAGATTTGAGGATTCCGGAGACCCGATCATCCTTCTATGATGGTGAGCCTATGCCTTGGAAGACGAACGACAAGCCTGCATCATCAACAACTCCTACTTCACCACCTCCGAGGACATAATTACATGGGTATGGGCACTCCCCTTGGCAACTGCCAAGCTTGGGGGAGGTGCCCCGGTATCGTATCACCATCACACTCCTATCTTTGCCGTTTTATTTAGTTCGATCCTTTTAGTAATATCTTGATCTAGTAGATTGTAGTTTTAATATCAAGTAGTTTTGAGTTTTGCTTTGTGATCTCTTTATGTAATCGAGTCCGTGAGCTATCTATAATAAAGATTAGTGTTGAGTCAAGGGCTTTGCTATCTTGCTATGATCTTGAGAAAGTAGAAAGAATAAAAAGAATAAAAGAGTTCATATTGATCTTATGGATAGTAATGACTGCACACATAGAAAGTGTGAGGCATAAAAGTTGTTGAGAGTTGACAAACGTAGTTTTGGTCATCGTTGCAATTAATAGGAAGTAATAAGGAAAGAGAGGTTTTCACATACAAATATACTATCTTGGACATCTTTCATGATTGTGAGCACTCATTAAGTATGAGATGCTAAAAGAGTTGATGTTGGACAAGGAAGACAACGTAATGGTTTATGTTTTCTCACATCTCAGTTAAAGTATATTGTCATTGATCTTCCCAACATGTTGAGCTTGGTTTTGCCCCTCATGCTAGCCAAATTCCTTGCACCAAGTAGAGATACTACTTGTGCTTCCAAATATCCTTAAACCCAGTTTTGCCATGAGAGTCCACCATACCTACCTATGGATTGAGTAAGATCCTTCAAGTAAGTTGTCATGTTGCAAGCAATAAAAATTGCTCTCTAAATATGTATGACTTATTACTGCAGAGAAAATAAGCTTTATACGATCTTGTTATGGAAGCAATAAAAGCGACGGACTGCATAATAAAGGTCCATATACAAGTGGCAATATAAAGTGATGTTCTTTTGCATTAAGATTTTGTGCATCCAACCCTAAATGAACATGACAACCTCTGCTTCCCTCTACAAAGGACCTATCTTTTACTTTATGTTTTTTACTTTATGTTTGAGTCAAGGTGATCTTCACCTTTCCCTTTTTCATTTTATCCTTTGGCAAGCTCCTCGTGTTTGAAAGATATTGATATATATATATCCAATTGGATGTAAGTTAGCATGAATTATTATTGTTGATATCACCTAAAGGTGAATACGTTGGGAGGCAACACAATAAGCCCCTATCTTTCTCAGTGTCCGGTTGAAACTCCATAACCACAAGTATTGCGTGAGTGTTAGCAATTGTAGAAGACTACATGATAGTTGAGTATGTGGACTTGCTGAAAAGCTCTATTCTTGACTCTTTCTGATGTTATGATAAATCGCAATTGCTTCAATGACTGAGATTATAGTTTGTTAGTTCCTAATGAAGTTTCTGAACAATACTTGACATTGTGAATCGATTGTTACTTGAGCATAAGAAATCATATGATAAAATCTATTTATGTTGCTGTTATAAGGATGATCATGATGCCCCCATGACCGTATTTTATTTTTATCGACACCTCTATCTCTAAACATGTGGACATATTTTTCGATTTCGGCTACCGCTTGAGGACAAGCGAGGTCTAAGCTTGGGGGAGTTGATACGTCAATTTTGCATCATGCTTTTCTATCAATATTTATTGCATTATGGGCTATTATTACACATTATATTTCAATACTTATGGCTATTCTCTCTTATTTTACAAGGTTTACCATGAAGAGGGGGAATGCCGACAGCTGGAATTCTTGCTGGAAAAGGAGCAAATATTGGAAACCTATTCTGCACAGCTCCAAAAATCCTGAAACTCCACGGAAGTTACTTTTGGAATTAATAAGAATTATTGAGCAAAGAAACTACTAGAGGGGGCCCACACCCAGGCCAGGAGGGTGGGGGCGCGCCTACCCCTATTGGGCGCGCCCCCTGTCTCATGGGCCCCCTGTTGGCCCTCCGGTGCCCATCTTCTGCTATATGAAGGCTTTTACCCTGGAAAAAAATCAGAGGCAAGCTTACGGGACGAAACTCCGCCGCCACGAGGCGGAACCTTGGCGGAACCAATCTAGGGCTCCGGCGGAGCTGTTCTGCCGGGGAAACTTCCCTCCGGGAGGGGGAAATCATCACCATCGTCATCACCAACGATCCTCTCATCGGGAGGGGGTCAATCTCCATCAACATCTTCACCAGCACCATCTCCTCTCAAAACCCTAGTTCATCTCTTGTATCCAATCTTGTATCCAAACCACAAATTGGTACCTGTGGGTTGCTAGTAGTGTTGATTACTCCTTGTAGTTGATGCTAATTGGTTTACTTGGTGGAAGATCATATGTTCAGATCCTTAATGCATATTAATACTCCTCTGATTATGAACATGAATATGCTTTGTGAGTAGTTACGTTTGTTCCTGAGGACATGGGTGAAGTCTTGCTATTAGTAGTCATGTGAATTTGGTATTCGTTCGATATTTTGATGAGATGTATGTTGTCTTTCCTCTAGTGGTGTAATGTGAACGTCGACTACATGACACTTCACCATTATTTGGGCCTAGAGGAAGGCATTGGGAAGTAATAAGTAGATGATGGGTTGCTAGAGTGACAGAAGCTTAAACCCTAGTTTATGTGTTGCTTCGTAAGGGGCTGATTTGGATCCATATGTCTAATGCTGTGGTTAGGTTTACCTTAATACTTCTTTTGTAGTTGCAGATGCTTGCAATAGGGGTTAATCATAAGTGGGATGCTTGTCCATGTAAGGGCAGTACCCAAGCACCGGTCCACCCACATATCAAATTATCAAAGTACCGAGCATGAATCATATAAGCGTGATGAAAACTAGCTTGACGATAATTCCCATGTGTCCTTGGGAGCTCTTTTCTCATTATAAGAAATTGTCCAGTCTTGTCCTTTGCTACAAAAAGGATTGGGCCACCTTGCTGCACTTTATTTACTTTCATTGCTTGTTACCCGTTACAATTTATCTTATCACAAAACTATTTGTTACCTACAATTTCAGTGCTTGCAGAGAAAACCTTACTGAAAACCGCTTGTCATTTCCTTCTGCTCCTCGTTGAGTTCGACACTCTTACTTATTGGAAGGACTACGATAGATCCCCTATACTTGTGGGTCATCAGGTGGCAACCATGAACACGGGGGAGACACACAACAATGCCCTATTCTTCTAGGAAACATATCTCCAAATGTCTGTCACCTCCCTCACATCGGGACCTCCAGACGTATAAACCCGATCAGAGTGAGCATATGTCCGGGGAGGCAAAACGCCATTCAAATTACACACGCCAAGCTCATATAATCAGAAAAACCACATGCATTATATCATTGTGTGTGCATAAAAATCCATATTAATTCCCTACTCCTTATCATCTTCAAAGGGTTTGACGTGACAATTCTGCATGACCAAGGCACAAAAAGAGACCCTGAGGTTTTGCATGCCTGTCCAATAAAAGAGGAAACACTCGATTATGCACACAATAGCATATTAATTTATCTCACCATATGACCAATAAAATGTAGAGGAGAAAGAGAACCACTAGCGTCACAACTAATTCGCTCTTAGAAATTTGATTCAGCATCAGTGGCCCAACGAGCCTCTAAACCCATCCGGAGGGAGTATACTAACCTAAAGGCACGACAAGAGTCGATGGTGTATTCGTAGGATCGGTTTTATTCATGGCATATGTTCGCCACACGTTTTATTTATCTATTTAGTGACCAAAAATATTATCATCATGTAATTATATTAACGATTGCACATATTCCGCCCAAACGATTCTTGTTTCGAAGGAAAAAAATCCATGGCATTCAAAAGCAAAAAAATGAAGAACTTCACTATCTCCTCTTTGGAGGGTCATTGACCTTGTACTATTCATACCGGGAGCGCCCCGGGAGTCAAAACACCCTTGCAATATTTACGCATGCCATACTAAGCCAAACAAAAAAGCCATGTGCTAGTATACAACAAAAAAGATATTCCTACTAATTAATTACTCATTCGATTGAGTTTAAAGGGTTGACATGCCAATTTTCAATTTTGTAGGACCAAGGCACAACGAGAGAAATGAAACGTGGATGCATATGGCGGCACATTAATTTTGTCAATCCTTCACCCTCAGACTAGTCACAATGGGTAGTAACATAGAGTAGTAACATGCCTATGTTACTAGTCTATGTTGCTACCTCTATAGTGGGGAGTAACATATGTGTGATAACATGGAACACTTCATTTATTAGGCTATAGATTCATCTTGTCTTAATATGTGTGATGTTACTCATACTACTAGTAACTAGCTATGTTACCACATGCCTCCCTTTCTTCATTTATTGCTCGCCACATCATCTATTTTATCTAGATATGTGTGATGTTACTACCTACGTTACTTCCATTGTGGGTAGTCTCAAGCCCCTCGTGTGCTCTCTCTCTCTCTCATGCGGGTTCGTGCATGCATAGCTGGTGAAGAGGCGATACTAAATCAAGCACGCAACAAAACAGAGGAAGAAAGGAAAAATATACATAGCCCTAATTGCTCTCACTAGCACCATAACTAATCCGATTCCGCATCGGTGGCTCTCTGAGCTAAACCCGACCGGATACACCCAGGGCATGTTTGGTTAGGGTCACCAGGTGAAATGTAACGATTTCATTCCACACTTGGGCCTTCTCCATGTGTTTGGTAGTAATTCAGAATGTAACCCACACATCCCTTCAAATGGAATATCCTGTATAGATCCGGAACACGCTCGTAACGCCGATTCATATGAATCGCATGGAACATGTCCAAACTCTCACCTTCGCCCTCGATGCTCCTCGCTCCCTAATATGCCCTCACTAGCAACCGCTGCTCTGCCATAACGTCTTCCCCATTTGTCTTTGTCCCCCATAGTCGGTCGTCTCGTCTCTCCGAATGACAAAAGGAGACGGCGAGCAAAGGAAGGAGGAGTAACCGTCCTACTGCGGACACATATGTGTGACGTAATCGACTAAGGAGGAGTGGACCGGCGACATTAGAAGGAGCATCAACAAGCATGTGCTGCAACAGTGGCTGGTGGCTACCGGTGGCAGCCTCATTTGCTACTGCCAGGCCAATGCCGAACATTGTACAAATCAATTTTGTTTAGCGGCACAACATGAGCACCCCGTGCAATGCGAGTAGATGGCGGCATAACACATTCGTGTATTAGCCAGAGGTTACTGTAGGAGACCACACTCTGATGGCGGCTGAACTTTTATGGGTGGTGGCGATCTGATTGGCCGGAAGGCCAGTAGACAACCTGATATGTGCAAAGGGTGGCTGCGACCATGCCTGTTGGGGGCGCCGGATCAGTTGGAGGGCGGCAACGGCCTGATATCTCAGAGGGGTGGTTGTCGTGGTACTAAATCTAACAGTAAGAGTAGGGGGTACGTATGAGGAGGCAAGGCCCTAGCTACGGCGAGGTTGTACACACGAGTTTACGAGTTCGGTCCCCTCTCAGAGGAGGTAAAAGCCCTACGTCTCGGTGCCCTGAGGCGGTCGACTGGAATATGGGTGTGTGTTACAAGGGGTGTGAACCCTTGTCCCAGAGGAGGGGGTGACTTATATAGAATGCGCTAGGACCCCAGCCGTCCTCCGTTACAGGGGCTCAATGTACATTAAGATAGGGCGTTACTGGTAACGCCATCTATAAAGTGCTATTAATGATCTTTAATACTACGAAGTGAATGCCTGACTGTTGCCATCCTGAATGACTCTAGGTCTTCTGTACTCCGAGTGGTTTCCTGTGTGGTCGAATGATTCCATCCAAGTCGAGTGAAATTGGGGTATCCAAGTGAGGTGACTGGTCGAGTGTATTGCACTCGATGGCTTCAGTCGGTACTTCTTGCTATACATTAAATGTCCTTGACTCTAGGGTAGTGACCTTGGGTAGGGCGTACAGGTCAGGCCTATGACCCTACCCTAGGTTCATGGCATCATCATTAGCCCCCGAATGGATCGAGGTCCGAGTGAAAAGAGAGTTGAAGTTGACCCTGTCTCGACTCTTATGCTTCATAAGCATTCCTGTTGAGCTCAAGGTTCATGTTGAAACTTCGACTTCATTTCAGTCACCTTGACCGATTCAAAGGTTGTCGAGTGAACTTAAGCTGGCAATCTTCGAGTGTTGATATGGTGCGAAATCTTCGGCGCGATTGGTTACCGTGGTTCCTGGGTCTCACGGGATTCGAAAATTTGGGGAAGCGCGCGAGGCGGAACGCACCGCAGTAATCGGGACGGATAGACAGGGGCACCTCAATTTCTGTGCCACCTTTTTCGCCACGTATCCGGTGCGCGACTGTTGCGGGATTTGACAGGATCGCCCGTGCCAACGCGTTAGCCACTCGGAAGAAGGCCCATAAAAGGCGTCGAGGCCGATGTTTTTGCACAGTGCGCCCCCTTTCCCCTTCTTCTTCATCTGCTTCTCCATCGCGTCTTCCTTTGCTCTCGATGCCGCCGCCTCACCTGTGCGCAGTCCGCCACCATGGTGAAGGACAAGACAGCGGCCCTGGAGCTGCCAAGAAAGCGACAATGATGGTGAAGGGCAAGAAAACTAGTCGGGGATCATCGTCGAGGTCCGGGTTGCCGCATGGTTGGATCCAGGGGGACTGGATCCGATCCACGCTCCGGCAAGAGGATCTGGAAGATCTGGCCACCACGGGCTTGATTGCCGACGGGACTTGGAGGCTGCCGAGGGATGAGATAGAGCCTCAGCCACGGGCGGGTGAGTGCGTCCTCCTTGCAACCCACGTAGACCGTGGTTTCTCCCTCCCCCCGCATCCTTTCTTCCGGGGTTTTCTGAACTTTTTCGGTGCTCAGCTTCACCATTTCTCTCCCAACACCATCAAATACCTTGATGCATTCATTTCTATGTGCAAAAACTTCTTGGGCTGTAGACCGCACTGGGGTCTCTTCAAACATATCTTCACTTGTCGTTCCCAATCTATGAAGAAGGCAAATCCGACTGACGAGAGGACGCACGTGATTCAGATGTGCGGGGGTTTAGGGATTCAGATGAGGAAGAGGAGCACTTTTCCTCTTATGACACATCCTGAGTCGGTTAGGGGTTGGCAGTCGACCTGGTTCTACTGCCAAGAAATTCCGGCTGAAAGGATCGATATAGTTTACTAGAGGGGGTTGAATAGGCAACTAACAATTTTTAGCTTTTCTTTACCAAATTAAAGTTTGCATCAAAGTAGGTTGTCTAGATATGCAACTAGGTGAGCAACCTATATGATGCAACAACAATAAGCACACAAGCAAGTAAAGGATATAGCACAATATAGCTTGCACAAGTAAAGGAGAGAGATAACCAAAAGCGGAACCGGTGGAGATGAGGATGTGTTACCGAAGTTCCTTCCTTTTGAGGGGAAGTACATCTCCATTGGAGCGGTGTGGAGGCACAATGCTCACCAAGAAGCCACTAGGCCCACCGTATTCTCCTCAAGCCTTCACACAATGCGATATGTCGTGATTCCACTATTGGTGCCCTTGGAGGCGGCGACCGAACCTTTACAAACAAGGTTGGGGCAATCTCCACAACTTAATTGGAGGCTCCCAACGACACCACGAAGCTTCACCACAATGGACTATGGCACCGCGGTGACCTCAACCGTCTAGGGTGCTCAAACACCCAAGAGTAACAAGATCCACAAGGGATTAGTGGGGGGATCAAATTTCTCTTGGTGGAAGTGTAGATCGGGGCCTTCTCAACCAATCCCAAGAGAATCAACAAGTTTGATTGGCTAGGGAGAGAGATCGGGCTAAAATGGAGCTTGGAGAATCAATGGAGCTTGGGGTAAGAGGTGAGTCAACTTTGGAGAAGATGACCTCCTTTTATAGAGGGGGAAACAATCCAATCGTTACCCCCCAAATCAGCCCCGCAGAGGGCGGTACTACCGCAGTGGGCAGCGGTACTACCGCGGGACCAGCGGTACTACCGCTCCCCCTCGCGGTACTGCCGCGCAGACTGGGAGGGCTAGATGTTGAGCAGGAATCAGACCCAAGGCGATACTAGCCGCGGTGGTAGGGCGGTACTACCGCTTGGGAGCGGTACTACCGCTTCTACTGCCACTGTGGTACTGTGGCTGAGGACCCCCAGGCGGTACGAGACTCGTACCGCAGCGGTACTATGGCTGAGGACCCCCAGGCGGTACTACCGCTGCAGAGCGGTACTGCCGCCTGTGGCTCTTGAGCGGTACTACCGCTAGGGTCCGCGGTACTACCACTGGGACCAAAACACACTCAGCGAAGCATAGAGGAAACTCCATCAAAGCAGGAAGGCTCTGTGGGTGCAAATAGGATGTGTACGTGTTGATTCCACCCTAGCCTTACCAATGCGGACCCCCTCTTGATAGTACGGTGACTCCTACGAAACAAGTCCACCAAAACTGAAACGAAAGAGCTACGCCGTCTTCGATTAATACTCCGAACTTAAGGAATCATCTCGTGCCAAAGGATGAATCTATGAAATGCTCAATGCATACGATTAGTCTGCAAAAGCGTTGTCATCAATCACCGAAACTACATAGAGAGAGATATGCCTTAACAATCTCCCCCTTTTTGGTGGATTGATGACAACCCGGGATTTGCACAAGGATAGTACATGAAAGTAAAACGAATCCCAGAACTACAAAATATAGACGGAGTCCCCCTGAATGTGTGCACCTAATTAGAGGTGCCTTTGGAATGCAAGGCACACCCATTAGGATCAACACTCCCCCTATATTTTATAGTCCAACAGCAATAGCAACAAGTAAATATATGTATAGCTTGAATGCAGAATGGTACGTGTGAGCAAGGTATATAACCAGAAAAGCATGCAACTCACAAAGTACCAAAGTACTAGATAGACATAGATAATAAGGGATAAGGTAGCATATGTCTCACACCATATGAACGGGAACCAGGTCTCACAGGCACAAACCAAACCAAAGCAAACGATGAGAAGAGTTTGCGAGAAAGATAAAGCGAACAAGCCACACAAACACACACTCGCAACTTGGCAACGACAAATCCCTAGACTCTCTCCCCCTTTGGCATCGAGACACCAAAAAGGCAAAGAGCGCTGCTACGGCTCCAGGTGATAGCAAACTGAGGATCTAGAGCATCACATCCCAGCGGGATCGTCTGCATCGCCGTCATTGGTAGGAAATTGCTCGGTGTCTAAATCAGCCCACGGGCAGTGCTGCTGAACCCACTCCTCCTCATCGGTGGTCCTTCCCTCAGATCCGCTGGCAACTGTTGCACCCAAGTGACGCATGAGCTCCTTGTGACAGCTCTGGGCCTTCTTCTTAGAAACATGAGACATGTACTGACCATGAGACTCCATGTAGAAGAGTTTCTTCATCTTGCGCTTAATCTTCTTTGCCCAAGAGGGCTCCACTCCGGAGGGCTCATAATCCTCATCATCATTGGCCTCAGCCTCACCCTCAGTCTCCATGCAGCAGCTTTAGATGGAAACCCAGACCTAGGAGCCGGGGTGCACCAGTTCTCCTTCTTCCTCAGACGCTTGATTTCATGAGAGACTAACTCTCCAGACTCTAGCACAACCTTAGGTTAGACACGCGCCCAGGCCTTCTCAATAAGCAACATTGTCGGTGTCAAAACCGGCGGATCTCGGGTAGGGGGTCCCGAACTGTGCGTCTAGGCGGATGGTAACAGGAGACAAGGGACACGATGTTTTTACCCAGGTTCGGGCCCTCTCGATGGAGGTAAAACCCTACTCCTGCTTGATTAATATTGATGATATGGGTAGTACAAGAGTGGATCTACCATGAGATCAAGGAGGCTAAACCCTAGAAGCTAGCCTATGGTATGATTGTTGTTGTGATTGTTCGTCCTATGGACTAAAACCCTCCGGTTTATATAGACACCGGAGAGGGCTAGGGTTACACAGAGTCGGTTACAATGGTAGGAGATCTACATATCCGTATTGCCAAGCTTGCCTTCCACGCCAAGGAAAGTCCCATCCGGACACGGGACGAAGTCTTCAATCTTGTATCTTCATAGTCTTGGAGTCCGGCCGATGATGATAGTCCGGCTATCCGGACACCCCCTAGTCCAGGACTCCCTCAGTAGCCCCTGAACCAGGCTTCAACAATGATGAGTCCGGCGCGCATATTGTCTTCGGCATTGCAAGGCGGGTTCCTCCTCTGAATAATTCATAGAAGATTGTGAACACCAGGATAGTGTCCGGCTCTGTAAAATAAATTCCACATACCACCGTAGAGAGAATAATATTTACACAAGTTCAATCTGCTGACGTATTTTGTGGCGTGACATCACACCACTACCAAGCGTTTACTTGAATCGTTTTTATTATACCACCTCAGCGCGTTTAGCGAAGCGGTTTCCTTGGCACGTCTTGTCGAAGCAGAGATCGTGTTCCCCTTATTCCGGGATTCCCATCAATACGGACGTGGGTAACCCAACCGCGCCATTGATTGTGGCGCTTGGGAGATAAGCGAGTTTTACCAGGCCGGTGGGGACGCATAGTCTTCGTCCGCCCATATATAAGGGGATAAGGATCCACCTCTTTTACCTACGCCTTCTTCCTCCTTTGCTTATCCATCTCCGCGCACTCGAGCTCCAGCTCCCAAGTCCGCACATCTCACCTCAACCTTCTCCAGCCATGTCCGGAGTGGGAGGTAAGTGGATGGCCTCCTCCGTTACGGAGGGGCACATCGAGAAGCTGCGCGGCGCCGGATACCTGTCCAGCAACATCGCGCACCGGCTGCTCGACGAGGGGCAGCTCATCCCCACCCCCAGGCCCCATGAGAGGGTCGTATTCCTCCCCCACTTCCTCCGCGGACAGGGCTTCCCACTTCACCCCTTCGTCCGGGGGCTCATGTACTACTACGGCCTGGACTTCCACGATCTGGCGCCAAACTTCATCCTCAACATCTCGGCGCTTATCGTCGTGTGCGAGGCCTTCCTCTGCATCCAGCCCCACTTCGGCTTGTGGCTAAAGACCTTTAATGTCAAGCCGAAGGTTGTGAAGGGCAGCCAAGCGGAGTGCGGAGGCGCCATGGTGGGCAAAATGCCCAACGTCACTTGGCTTGAGGGTGCCTTCGTGGAATCCATCAAAGGGTGGCAATCGGGGTGGTTCTACATCACCGAGCCGTGTGACCCTAAATGGGCAGCGGCCCCTGAATTCAGATCTGGTATCCCCATGCAGCTCACCTCCTGGAAAGAGAAGGGCTTGCTATGGGGTAGTTCGGAGGAGCTGACCGGACTCCAGTCCTGTCTCCAGACCCTGGTGAACAAGAAGCTTAAGCTTGTCAATGTGATCCAGGTCATGCTCGTCCGCCGGATTCTCCCCTGCCAGCAACGGGCCTTCAATTTGTGGGAGTTTGATCCGGCACAGCACCGGACCCTGACCGGGCTCTTCGACACGACGTATGAAGCTGCCTGGAGGGTGCTGTTCAAGGGCGAAGAAGCCCCCGCATCCGCAACTGAAGATCGCGGATTTAGCACGCAGTGCCCGGTCGGCGAGGTAAGTTATGTCATCCTTTATGGGACACTCATTTCTTTCATAGTTTGACTCTATGTGGGATCTAAACTCCCAATGCCTTTAATAGGACTGGAAGAAGAAGTCCGGACAGGTTAACTGTCCGGCTCCCCTTCCAGAAGACCCAGTGGACACCCGTTTGACGGGGCTGCTGGTCCCGGCACTTTACATGGTGCCGAAGAAGAAGGCCAAGAAGAAGGCCATGGGAACCCGAAGGAGTTCCCGGCGTCAGGTGGTATCGGACTCATCGTCCAATGACTCCGAGGCGGACTCCTCTCCTGAGGATGAGGAGGAGGAGAAGAAAGAAGCCTCTCCCCCAGTGGGGGGAGAGAAGAAGAGGAAGGCCTCCCCAGCGGGGGAGGCCGAAGGGTCCAAGAAGGGAAGGACCCTTCCCCCAGACTGTTCCGCCAACGTTGGCGACGGCGACGAGGAGTGGCCTTCAGGGGCCAATCCCCTGGCAAGATCGTAAGTATCCGGACTCCTGGATAGTTTATAATTTTTCATTTTGCCACACGGTGTCTTTCTAATGCTGCACACAACCCGTAGTCCGGCCAAGGACGATCTTCCCGCTTCGTCCAGCGGGTCCTTAGACACGTCGGATATGGATTCCCTTCCGACTGCCTCGACTCCCCGTGACACTGACAATGCCGAGGTGGGATCCCAAGAAGGGACCCGCCAGGAGGAGGAGGCCTCGGAGGTGCTGCAAGGCAACCTCCCGGACTCTGCACCGGACTCCGCACCGGAACCTGCAGTGGTTCCGGAGTCCGGCGAGCGGCCCCTTCGTAAGAAGGGCAAGACTGTGACACCAGCGGCCCCTGTCCAACCAGAGGCGCCGGATAACTTGCTGGAGGCGCTCAACGGCGCTTCCATCAAAGAAGAACACCACACTATCATGAGTGCGGTGATTCAGAAGGTTCAGCTCGCCAAGGGCGGGTTGACCGAATCCTGCAGCAGCCTTCTAACAGGCTTTGAGGTGAGAATTTTAAGATATGTAATATAATACCGCATAGACAGTAGCCCCTGATGCTCAGTTCGGTGTTCGGATAGAAAAGCCGGACTGAGGATCTAAAAAGATATACGCAGGAGTTCTAAAAATATGTCAATATGGGATTGTAGGCTGCGCTGCTGACCTCTGCCGCACTTACTGCGGAGGTCGATGCTTTGAAGCAAAGCCTCGAGCGGTCCGAGAGCGAGCTCGGCCGTGCCAAGAAGCAGCTCGAGGACAAGGAAGGTGAGTAACACCGTATTAAATTTGTACCTTACAGAAAAGGATTTGGTTGCAAGAGAAATAACAAGGATAACATGGGTACTACAGGGCCCACGAACGAGGTGGTGACCCTGAAGGAGGCGGTGTCTGCGGCCGAACGCAATGCGGCCGCAGAGCGAGCCGAGCGGGAGAAGCAGGAGGCGTGGGTGGCGGAGGTGCAGCAAGAGCTCCAGGTTCTCATGGAAAAACATGAGAGTTTGGAGCGCAACTCAAAGACTCGAGAGTCCGAGCTTGCATCGGCTCTTGAGAGCGCCAAAGCCGCTAAGGCGGAAGCCCACAAGGCCCTCCAGGAGATCAAGGATTTGAAGAAAATAGCAACGGGTAAGGCATTTTTCATGCAAAGCAAGCATGTGAATGTGAATTACCTATTACTTACCCGAATTCGGAGCTCTCCGGGAGCGTTCGCGAATCTGCCCTGAAGCGTGTCAGATGCTGCCGATTTCTACCGGGCCGAGGAGGGGAGCTCAATGGAGAAGGTCTTCTGGTCTCAGTATGCTGAGGCCGGACATCCGGTGCCCCTTAGCGACCAGCTGAAGCAGCTGGTCGAGCTTCACAAGGTAGCCGGACAAGCCATGAAGGGCCTCATAGTTCGGCTGTGGCCTAAGGAGGCCATGCCTGGGAGCTACTTCGGCCTGGTGCGGCGGCTGGTGGACGCGTGTCCCTGGGTTGAGGTCGTCAAGCACTCTGCCTGCATTGAAGGTGCCCGTCGGGCCCTTGCCCATGCAAAAGTGCACTGGGGCAGGATGGACGCTGAGAAGCTGCTGACGGACGCACCACCGGCGGGCAAGGAGTACCGCACGCCCGAAATGTATTATAAGAGTGTCCTGAAGGGTGCCCGCATGATTGCGGGTGAGTGCTCCAAAGATGTAATATTTGAGTAGACTCGCATTTTGTTATCCTGTGCGCTGAAAACTTTGTTCATATGCGCTAAGCAACGCTTGTTAATTTAAAATATTACCTTCTGTGCGGCCGTTTATCAAATCTGAGAGATGGCAAGTCGTCGGCTTCAGCCCCCATGCCACTAGTGCTGGGGTGTTCGGGATAAATTTGAGCGCTCTTGTTCCCATGTTTGGGTCCATCTAGGGAGGTGCTCAACACAACGAACGAGGCAACCGGACTTATAATGCTTGAACACTCTCACTTAGCCATAGAATTCTATAATTTTAAATTTCTGCGAAGCCCCTAGTGTTCGGAAGACCGAGTTCGGGGCGCTATCCACGCCTGGGCCAGACGAAGCCGGTTCCTCGCTCTAAGCGGCATAAGTCTTTAGGGACTCGAAAAAACCTCTCGAACAGCGACCAGCTCTCGCCTTATCATGCCGGTCAGTTTTAGCTTTCTCCACTGAGGCGCTTGTTGGAAATATGCCCTAGAGGCAATAATAAAAGTATTATTATTATATTTCCTTGTTCATGATAATTGTCTTCTATTCATGCTATAACTGTATTATCCGGAAATCGTAATACACGTGTGAATACATAGACCATAATATGTCCCTAGTAAGCCTCTAGTTGACTAGCTCGTTGATCAACAGATAGTCATGGTTTCCTGGCTATGGACATTGGATGTCATTGATAACGGGATCACATCATTAGGAGAATGATGTGATGGACAAGACCCAATCCTAAGCATAGCACAAGATTGTGTAGTTCGTTTGCTAGAGCTTTTCCAATGTCAAGTATCTCTTCCTTAGACCATGAGATCGTGTAACTCCCGGATATCGTAGGAGTGCTTTGGGTGTATCAAACGTCACAACATAACTGGGTGACTATAAAGGTGCACTACAGGTATCTCCCAAAGTGTCTGTTGGGTTGACACGGATCGAGACTGGGGTTTGTCACTCCGTATGACGGAGAGGTATCTCTGGGCCCACTCGGTAATGCATCATCATAATGAGCTCAAAGTGACCAAGTGGTTGGTCACAGGATCATGCATTACGGTACAAGTAAAGTGACTTGCCGGTAACGAGACTGAACGAGGTATTGGGATACCGACGATCGAGTCTCGGGCAAGTAACATACCGATTGACAAAGGGAATTGTATACGGGGTTTTTTAATCCTCGACATCGTGGTTCATCCGATGAAATCATCGAGGAGCATGTGGGAGCCAACATGGGTATCCAGATCCCGCTGTTGGTTATTGCCCGAGAGTTGTCTCGGTCATGTCTACGTGTCTCCCGAACCCGTAGGGTCTACACACTTAAGGTTCGGTGATGCTAGGGTTGTATGAATATGAGTATGCAGCATACCAAATGTTGTTCGGAGTCCCGGATGAGATCCCGGACGTCACGAGGAGTTCCGGAATGGTCCGGAGGTAAAGAATTATATATAGGAAGTGGTATTTCGGCCATCGGGAAAGTTTTGGGGTCACCCGGTATTGTACCGGGACCACCGGAAGGGTCCCGGGGGTCCACCGGGTGGGGCCACCCATCCCGGAGGGCCCCATGGGCTGAAGTGGGAGGGGAACCAGCCCATAGTGGGCTGGTGCGCCCCCCTAGGCCCACCCCCTGCGCCTAGGGTTGAAACCCTAGGGTGGGGGGGCGCACCACATGCCTTGCGGGGCACTCCACCCCCCTGGCCGCCGCCCCTTTGGGAGATTGGATCTCCCAGGGCCGGCGCCCCCCTGGGGGCCTATATAAAGGAGGGCAAGGGGGAGGGCAGCCGCACCCTATGCATTGGCGCCTCCCTCCCCCTGCTACACCTCGTCCTCCTCCCGCAGCAGCTTGGCGAAGCCCTGCCGGAGTTCTGCTGCATCCACCACCACGCCGTCGTGCTGCTGGATCATCATCAACGTCTCCTTCCCCCTTGCTGGATCAAGAAGGAGGAGACGTCTCCCGTCCCGTACGTGTGTTGAACGCGGAGGTGCTGTCCGTTCAGCACTTGGTCATCGGTGATCTGAATCACGGCGAGTACGACTCCATCATCACCCCTCCCTTGAACGCTTCCGCACGCGATCTACAAGTGCTATGTAGATACAAACTCACTCCCTTGACTCGTTGCTTAGATGAACTCATAGATGGATCTTGGTGAAATCGTAGGAAAAATTTTAATTTTCTGCAACGTTCCCCAACAGTGGCATCATGAGCTAGGTCTATCCGTAGTTCTCTATTGCACGAGTAGAACACAATTTCGTTGTGGGCGTGGATCTTGTCAACTTCCTTGCCACTACTAGTCTGTTCTTGCTTCAGCGGTATTGTGGGATGAAGCGGCCTGGACCAACCTTACACGTACGCTTACGTGAGACCGGTTCCACCGACAGACATGCACTAGTTGCATAAGGTGGCTGGCGGGTGTCTGTCTCTCCCACTTTAGTTGGAGCGGATTCGATGAAAAGGGTCCTTATGAAGGGTAAATAGAAGTTGACAAAATCACGTTGTGGTTATTCGTAGGTAAGAAAACGTTCTTGCTAGAACCCAATTGCAGCCACGTAAAAGATGCAACAACAATTAGAGGACGTCTAACTTGCTTTTGCAGCAATTGTCATGTGATGTGATATGGCCAGAAGTTGTGATGAATGATGAATGATATATTGTGATGTATGAGATCATGTTCTTGTAATAGGATTCACGACTTGCATGTCGATGAGTATGACAACCGGCAGGAGCCATAGGAGTTGTCTTTATTTTTGTATGACCTGCGTGTCATTGAAGAACGCCATGTAAATTACTTTACTTTATTGCTAAACACATTAGCAGTAGAAGTAGAAGTAGTCGTTGGCGTGACAACTTCATGAAGACACGATGATGGAGATCATGATGATGGAGATCATGGTGTCATGCCGGTGAAAAGATGATCATGGAGCCCCGAAGATGGAGATCAATGGAGCTGTATGATATTGGCCATATCATGTCACTACTATATAATTGCATGTGATGTTTATTATGTTTTATGCATCTTGTTTACTTAGAACGACGGTAGTAAATAAGATGATCCCTTACAAAAATTTCAAGTAGTGTTCTCCCCTAACTGTGCACCATTGCTAAAGTTCATCGTTTTGAAGCACCACGTGATGATCGGGTGTGATAGATCCTTACGTTCACATACAATGGGTGTAAGACAGTTTTACACATGCAAAACACTTAGGGTTAACTTGACGAGCCTAGCATGTACAGACATGGCCTCGGAACACAGAGACCGAAAGGTCGAACATGAGTCGTATGGAAGATACGATCAACATGAAGATGTTCACCGACGATGACTATTCCGTCTCACGTGATGATCGAACACGGCCTAGTCGACTCGGACCGTGTAACACTTAGATGACTAGAGGGACGTCTAATCTGAGTGGGAGTTCATTGTAATAATTTGATTAGATGAACTTAATTATCATGAACTTAGTCTAAAACCTTTGCAAATATGTCTTGTAGATCAAATGGCCAACGCTCATGTCAACATGAACTTCAACGCGTTCCTAGAGAAAACCAAGCTGAAAGATGATGGCAGCAACTATACGGACTGGGTCCGGAACCTGAGGATCAACCTCATAGCTGCCAGGAAACAATATGTCCTAGAAGGACCGCTAGGTGACGCTCCCGTCCCAGAGAACCAAGACGTTATGAATGCTTGGCAGTCTCGCGCTGATGATTACTCCCTCGTTCAGTGCGGCATGCTTTACTGCTTAGAACCGGGGCTCCAAAAGTGTTTTGAGCATCACGGAGCATATGAGATGTTCGAGGAGCTGAAACTAGTTTTTCAAGCTCATGCCCGGGTCGAGAGATATGAAGTCTCCGACAAGTTCTATAGTTGTAAGATGGAGGAAAACAGTTCTGTCAGTGAGCACATACTAAAAATGTCTGGGTTGCACAACCGCCTGACCCAGCTGGACATTAACCTCCCTGATGAGGCGGTCATTGACAGAATCCTTCAGTCGCTCCCACCAAGGTACAAGAGCTTTGTGATGAACTACAATATGCAGGGGATGGTGAAGACCATTCCTGAAGTATTTTCAATGCTGAAGTCAGCAGAGGTTGAAATCAAGAAAGAACATCAAGTGTTGATGGTCAATAAGACCACTAAGTTCAAGAAGGGCAAGGGTAAGAAGAACTTCAAGAAGGACGGCAAGGAAGTTGCCGCGCCTGGTAAGCCAGTTGCCAGGAAGAAGTCAGGCAATGGACCCAAGCCTAAGACTGAGTGCTTTTATTGCAAGGGGAAGGGTCACTGGAAGCGGAACTGCCCCAAATACTTAGCGGATAAGAAGGCCGGCAACACCAAAGGTATATTTGATATACATGTAATTGATGTGTACCTTACCAGTACTCGTAGTAACTCCTGGGTATTTGATACCGGTGCCGTTGCTCATATTTGTAACTCACAGCAGGAGCTGCGGAATAAACGGAGACTGGCCAAGGACGAGGTGACGATGCGCGTCGGGAATGGTTCCAGAGTCGATGTGATCGCCGTCGGCACGCTACCTCTACATTTACCTACAGGATTAGTTTTAAACCTTAATAATTGTTATTTAGTGCCAAGTTTGAGCATGAACATTGTATCAGGATCTTGTTTAATACGAGATGGCTACTCATTTAAATCCGAGAATAATGGTTGTTCTATTTATATGAGAGATATGTTTTATGGTCATGCTCCGATGGTCAATGGTTTATTCTTAATGAATCTCGAGCATAATATTACACATATTCATAGTGTGAATACCAAAAGATGTAAAGTTGATAATGATAGTCCCACATACTTGTGGCACTGCCGCCTTGGTCACACTGGTGTCAAGCGCATGAAGAAGCTCCATGCTGATGGACTTTTAGAGTCTCTCGATTATGAATCATTTGACACATGCGAACCATGCCTCATGGGCAAAATGACCAAGACTCCGTTCTCCGGAACAATGGAGCGAGCAACCAACTTGTTGGAAATCATACATACCGATGTGTGCGGTCCAATGAGCTTTGAGGCTCGCGGAGGATATCGTTATGTTCTCACTCTCACTGATGACTTGAGTAGATATGGGTATGTCTATTTAATGAAACACAAGTCCGAGACCTTTGAAAAGTTCAAGGAATTTCAGAATGAGGTAGAGAATCAACGTGACCGAAAGATAAAGTTCCTACGATCAGATCGTGGAGGAGAATATTTAAGTCACGAATTTGGTACACACTTAAGGAAATGCGGAATCGTTTCACAACTCACGCCGCCTGGAACACCTCAGCGTAACGGTGTGTCCGAACGTCGTAATCGCACTCTATTGGATATGGTGCGATCTATGATGTCCCTTACCAATTTACCGCTATCCTTTTGGGGATACGCTCTAGAGAGCTACATTCACTTTAAATAGGGCACCGTCTAAATCCGTTGAGACGACACCGTATGAATTATGGTTTGGAAAGAAACCTAAGCTGTTGTTTCTAAAAGTTTGGGGATGCGATGCTTATGTCAAGAAACTTCAACCTGAAAAGCTCGAACCCAAGTTGGAAAAATGCGTCTTCATAGGATACCCTAAGGAAACCGTTGGGTATACCTTCTACTTAAGATCCGAGGGCAAGATCTTTGTTGCCAAGAACGGATGCTTTCTGGAAAAAGAGTTTCTCTCGAAAGAAGTAAGTGGGAGGAAAGAAGAACTCGATGAAGTACTACCTCTCGAACGGGAAAGTGGTGCAGCTCAGGAAAATGTTCCTGTGATGCCTACACCAACTGAAGAGGAAAATAATGATGATGATCAAGGTACTTCGGATCAAGTTGCTACTGAACTTCGTAGGTCTACAAGGACACGTTCCGCGCCAGAGTGGTACAGCAACCCTGTCCTGGAAATCATGTTGTTAGACAACGTTGAACCTTTGAACTATGAAGAAGCGATGGCGGGCCCAGATTCCAACAAATGGCTTGAAGCCATGAAATCCGAGATAGAATCCATGTATGAAAACAAAGTATGGACTTTGACAGACTTGCCCGATGATCGGCGAGCGATAGAAAACAAATGGATTTTTAAGAAGAAGACGGACGCGGATGGAAATGTTACCATCTATAAAGCCCGACTTGTCGCTAAGGGTTATCGACAAGTTCAAGGGATTGACTACGACGAGACATTCTCTCCCGTAGCGAAGCTGAAGTCCGTCCGAATCATGTTAGCAATTGCCGCATACTATGATTATGAGATATGGCAGATGGACGTCAAAACGGCATTCCTTAACGGACATCTTAAGGAAGAGTTGTATATGATGCAGCCGGAAGGTTTTGTCGATCCTAAGAACGCTAACAAAGTATGCAAGCTCCAGCGATCCATTTATGGGCTGGTGCAAGCATCTCGGAGTTGGAACATTCGCTTTGATGAGATGATCAAAGCGTTTGGGTTTATGCAGACTTATGGAGAAGCCTGCGTTTACAAGAAAGTGAGTAGGAGCTCTGTAGCATTTCTCATATTATATGTAGATGACATACTCTTGATGGGAAATGATATAGAACTTCTGGACAGCATTAAGGCCTACTTGAATAAGTGTTTTTCAATGAAGGACCTTGGAGAAGCTGCTTATATATTAGGCATCAAGATCTATAGAGATAGATCGAGACGCCTCATAGGTATTTCACAAAGCACATACCTTGATAAGATTCTGAAGAAGTTCAAAATGGATCAGTCCAAGAAGGGGTTCTTGCCTGTGTTGCAAGGTGTGAGATTGAGCTCAGCTCAGTCCCCGACCACGGCAAAAGATAAAGAAGAGATGAGTGTCATCCCCTATGCTTCAGCCATAGGATCTATTATGTATGCCATGCTGTGTACCAGACCTGATGTAAACCTTGCCGTAAGTTTGGTAGGAAGGTACCAAAGTAATCCCGGCAAGGAACACTGGACAGCGGTCAAGAATATCCTGAAGTACCTGAAAAGGACAAAGGACATGTTTCTCGTTTATGGAGGTGACGAAGAGCTCGTCGTAAAGGGTTACGTCGATGCTAGCTTTGACACAAATCTGGATGACTCTAAGTCACAAACCGGATACGTGTATATGTTGAATCGTGGAGCAGTAAGCTGGTGCAGCTACAAGCAGAGCGTCGTGGCGGGATCTACATGTGAAGCGGAGTACATGGCAGCCTCGGAGGCAGCGCATGAAGCAATTTGGGTGAAGGAGTTCATCACCGACCTAGGAGTCATACCCAATGCGTCGGGGCCGATCAAACTCTTCTGTGACAACACTGGAGCTATTGCCCTTGCCAAGGAGCCCAGGTTTCACAAGAAGACCAGGCACATCAAGCGTCGTTTCAACTCCATCCGTGAAAATGTTCAAGATGGAGACATAGATATTTGCAAAGTACATACGGATCTGAATGTCGCAGATCCGTTGACTAAACCTCTCTCGCGAGCAAAACATGATCAACACCAGAACTCTATGGGTGTTCGATTCATCACAATATAACTAGATTATTGACTCTAGTGCAAGTGGGAGACTGTTGGAAATATGCCCTAGAGGCAATAATAAAAATATTATTATTATATTTCCTTGTTCATGATAATTGTCTTTTATTCATGCTATAACTGTATTATCCGGAAATCGTAATACACGTGTGAATACATAGACCATAATATGTCCCTAGTAAGCCTCTAGTTGACTAGCTCGTTGATCAACAGATAGTCATGGTTTCCTGGCTATGGACATTGGATGTCATTGATAACGGGATCACATCATTAGGAGATGTCATTGATAACGGGATCACATCATTAGGAGAATGATGTGATGGACAAGACCCAATCCTAAGCATAGCACAAGATCGTGTAGTTCGTTTGCTAGAGCTTTTCCAATGTCAAGTATCTCTTCCTTAGACCATGAGATCGTGTAACTCCCGGATATCGTAGGAGTGCTTTGGGTGTATCAAACGTCACAACGTAACTGGGTGACTATAAAGGTGCACTACAGGTATCTCCGAAAGTGTCTGTTGGGTTGACACGGATCGAGACTGGGATTTGTCACTCCGTATGACAGAGAGGTATCTCTGGGCCCACTCGGTAATGCATCATCATAATGAGCTCAAAGTGACCAAGTGGTTGGTCACAGGATCATGCATTACGGTACGAGTAAAGTGACTTGCCGGTAACGAGACTGAACGAGGTATTGGGATACCGACGATTGAGTCTCGGGCAAGTAACGTACCAATTGACAAAGGGAATTGTATATGGGGTTGTTTAATCCTCGACATCGTGGTTCATCCGATGAAATCATCGAGGAGCATGTGGGAGCCAACATGGGTATCCAGATCCCGCTGTTGGTTATTGCCCGAGAGTCGTCTCGGTCATGTCTACGTGTCTCCCGAACCCGTAGGGTCTACACACTTAAGGTTCGGTGATGCTAGGGTTGTATGAATATGAGTATGCAGCATACCGAATGTTGTTCGGAGTCCTGGATGAGATCCCGAACGTCACGAGGTGTTCCAGAATGGTCCGGAGGTGAAGAATTATATATAGGAAGTGGTATTTCGGCCATCGGGAAAGTTTCGGGGTCACCCGGTATTGTACCGGGACCACCGGAAGGGTCCCGGGGGTCCACCGGGTGGGGCCACCCATCTCGGAGGGCCCCATGGGCTGAAGTGGGATGGGAACCAGCGCATAGTGGGCTGGTGCACGCCCCTGGGCCCACCCCTACGCCTAGGGTTGAAACCCTAGGGTGGGGGGGGGGCGCACCACATGCCTTGGGGGGCACTCCACCCCCCCTGGCCGCCGCCCCCTTGGGAGATTGGATCTCCCAGGGCCAGCGCCCCCCCTGGGGGCCTATATAAAGGAGGGCAAGGGGGAGGGCAGCCGCACCCTGTGCATTGGCGCCTCCCTCCCCCTGCTACACCTCGTCCTCCTCCCGCAGCAGCTTGGCGAAGCCCTGCCGGAGTTCTGCTGCATCCACCACCACGCCGTCGTGCTGCTGGATCATCATCAACCTCTCCTTCCCCCTTGCTGGATCAAGAAGGAGGAGACGTCTCCTGCCCCATATGTGTGTTGAACGCGGAGGTGCTGTCCGTTCAGCACTTGGTCATCGGTGATCTGAATCACGGCGAGTATGACTCCATCATCACCCCTCCCTTGAACGCTTCCGCACGCGATCTACAAGTGGTATGTAGATGCAAACTCACTCCCTTGACTCGTTGCTTAGATGAACTCATAGATGGATCTTGGTGAAACCGTAGGAAATTTTTTAATTTTCTACAACGTTCCCCAATAGAGCTCGCCCAGCTCAACCGGGGCGCAATCGCAGTGGTTCTCCCAGTGCTACCTTAGCCGATACAAGGGAACGTAAGGTACCAAAACATGGGAGCCAGGCAAACCCAACTATTGACCCAAGACATGATTCGAAGCTGATGCATATAGTGCTATAAGTTCGGGGTGCCGCACTTGTAAAAGTGTTCGGACTTGTCACACCATAATGTGGGGAACTTAAGCCCCTGGTGTATTCAACCGTACCAAAGTGTACGGATGCAGCATGTCATAGATGAACATATATATAAGAAAGAAATGCAATTATAAGCAAAGAGCGATGCATTGTTTATTCAAGAAATACTGCCATGAATGCAGAATGATACAAATAGTGCGGTAAGCAAGGGATGGGACTATTAAGCATGTCCCCCTCCGGGGGTAGGCTGCGGAATGGTGTATAAAACAGATTTAATGCTCGTAATGGAGACCACCTGAGTGTTCGTCGTAGCCTTTCTCCTTCCCTGGCTGTTGCATCGTGAGTTCGGCATGTCTACTGCCAGACAGGGCCTCTGGTGAACAGAGTCCTGTGGGTAAGAAAGAAGAAAAAAAGAGCGACACACTTGGGAGCCCCTGGTGTGGTTGAGCCGCACTCTGGGCCTATCGTGGTCGTGCCCCTCCCCCTATGCCCATGGTATCTCCAGAGCGTAATGATGTACGCGAAGGACTAGTCTTGCAATTATGCAAGGGCTGGGGTTGGGGCCGCATTGCTACGCGTGCTTGGAACGTGCCAGGTGGTCTTGTCGTAGGTTATTCCGGGCGCGTTTGGCTGTGTCCGGTCGCTTGACGGCCGGACTCGAAAATTGCCTTAAGAGTCTGCTCTGTACTTCTGCCACGAGAGCCGCTGTGTCTTCCTCCGTTCGGAGGGAGCGTTCAGTGTTTCCATTGACCGTGATGACTCCTCGAGGGCCTGGCATCTTGAGCTTGAGGTATGCGTAGTGCGGCACCGCGTTGAACTTTGCAAACGCGGTTCGTCCGAGCAGAGCATGATAGCCGCTGCGGAACGAGACTATATCGAAGATTAACTCCTCACTTCGGAAGTTATCCGGGGATCCGAAGACCACTTCCACTGTAACCGAGCCTGTACAATTGGCCTCTTCACCTGGTATGACGCCTTTGAAGGTCGTCTTTGTGGGTTTAATCCTTGAGGGGTCTATGCCCATCTTGTGCACTGTATCCTGATAAAGCAGGTTCAGGCTGCTGCCGCCGTCCATCAGGACTCTAGTGAGGTGAAATCCATCGACGATTGGGTCTAAAACCAATGCGGCGAATCTGCCATGGCGGATACTGGTGGGGTGGTCCCTTCGATCAAAAGTGATCGGGCAGGAGGACCATGGGTTGAACTTTGGGGTGACTGGCTCCATCGCGTATACGTCCCTGAGTGCACGCTTCCGCTCCCTCTTGGGTATGTGAGTTGCGTATATCATGTTCACCGTCCGCACTTGTGGGGGGAAACCTTTCTTTCCTCTATTGTTCGGCGGCCGGGTCTCTTCCTCGTCCTCGCTATGCAGCCCCTTGTCATTGTTTTCGGCAATTAACTTGCCTGCCTGCTTAAATACCCAATAGTCCCTGTTGGTGTGATTAGCTGGCTTTTTGGGGGTGCCATGTATCTGGCAAGAGCGGTCGAGTATTCGGTCCAAATTGGACGGGCCCGGAGTAGTTCTTTTGAATGGCTTTTTCCGCTGACTGGGTTTAGAGCCTCTGAATCCTGCATTGACTGCCGTATCGTCAGTGTTATCGCCATTAACGCGGCGTTTGTTTTTGTTTCGACGCGACCTGCCATTGTGGTCCTTGGTATCCGGACTGCCAGAATTTTTGCTGAGGTTGTTACTGCGGGATAGCCAGCTATCCTCTCTCACGTAGAAGCGGGTCATGAGTGATGTGAGGGCTGCCATGGATTTCGGCTTTTCCTGCCCTAGGTGCCAGGCCAGCCACTCGTCGCGGATATTATGTTTGAAGGCTACAAGGGCCTCTGCGCCCGGACAGTCGACGATTTGATTTTTCTTTGTTAGGAACCGTGTCCAGAACTGTCTGGCCGATTTGTCTGGCTGTTGAATTATGTGGCTTAGGTCATCGGCGTCTGGTGGTCGCACATATGTGCCCTGGAAGTTGCCAAGGAATGCGGCTTCCAGGTCTTCCCAACACCCAATTGATTCTGCTGGCAAGCTGTTAAGCCAATGCCGAGCTGGTCCTTTAAGCTTGAGTGGGAGATATTTGATGGCGTGAAGATCGTCACCGCGGGCCATGTGGATATGAAGGAGATAGTCTTCGATCCAAACCGCGGGGTCTGGTGTGCCATCGTAGGATTCAATGTTCACGGGTTTAAACCCTTCGGGGATTTGATGCTCCATTACTTCATCTGTGAAGCATAGTGGGTGTGCGGCGCCTCTATATTGGGCTATATCACGACGTAGCTCAAACGAGCTTTGTCTACTGTGTTCGGCCTGGCCGGACTTACTGTGTCTGGCGCGACGGTTGTCGTCGCGTGCCGTGGGGCGCCCACGCGATCCGTAGATCGATCTTGATTGTCTTGCCTTATCCTCCAATATATCTCGCAAGTCCGGAGCGTTCCCCTGTGGCCTTGTGCTTTTCGAGCGATGCCGGGGTATAGTTCTGATGGAGGGCCTGAAGGCCTCTCTGTCGCGGCCACAAGGTGGTCGGTCATCCGTATTGTGCTCTGGTGATGCAGGTTTATATGCCTCCTCCTCTAATCGGTGGAGCAACTTGCGTTTTGGGTAGCTTTTGGAGGGGCGTTCAAGTTCATACTCTTCGGCCGCAAGGACTTCAATCCATCTGTCGGCTAGCAGGTCTTGATCAGCTCTAAGCTGTTGCTGCTTTTTCTTTAGGCTGTTCGCCGTGGCCATAAGCCTGCATTTGAAACGCTCTTGTTCGACGGGATCCTCGGGCACGACAAATTCGTTGTCGTCGAGGCTTGCCTCGTCTCCGGAGGGAGGCATGTAATTATCATCCTCGACCTCTTCGTCTGCCGCTCTCTCATGAGGGCTGGCTTCTCCGTCCTCCTGTGCTGAATCTTGCTGGAGGGGGTTGTCTTCGGCACTCTCTGGGGTGTTATTATCCCCGGTGCCGGAGTCTCCATTCTTGCTATGGCGGGATTTAGAGCGGCGCCGCTGACGCCGGCGCTTGGGCTGTTTCTTGGAGGGATCTGCCTCCGCTGCTTCTTCGCCATTCCCATCCTTTGGGATGTCCACCATGTATATGTCATATGACGAGGTGGTCTTCCAGTGCCCCGTAGGCACTGGTTCTTGGTCGTCTCCAGCATCGTCGTCCATACCGTCGATGTCTTCGGAGTCGTAGTCTAGCATGTCGGTTAGATCATCGACAGTGGCTACAAAGTGGGTGGTGGGTGGGCTTTGAATTTCTTTGTCGTCTGCATCCCAACCATCCTGACCGCAATTTGGCCAGGGCTCTCCTGATAGCGAGAGATACTTTAGCGAATTCAGGATGTCGCCAAAAGGCGGGTGTTGAAAGATGTCCGCGGCGGTGAACTCCATGATCGGCGCCCAATCGGATTCGAGTGGAGGGGGCGCGGGAGGTTCGGAGTCCGGCGAGGAGTCCGGCACCTCGGAGTCACGAGCGTCGTAAGGGACAAGGTCAGTATTCGGCTCCATCGCCGTAGAGGTTGCAGCCCCCGAGGCGGTGTCTAGCCACCCATCCTCGATCTGCGCGGTCGGCTCTGAATTAAGGATCAGAGCGGACTCATGTGCGGCTTCCAGGGCACTGTCCGGCAGCAGAGCTAAATCATGCCTATCGAGATAGTGCAGCGCGCTCGGCTGTGGCTCGATTCCATCGAAGATCAAGTCTCCGCGGATGTCACCCGTAAAGTTTAAGCTTCCAAATCTGACCTGATGGCCAGGGGTGTAGCTTTCGATCTGCTCCAGATGGCCAAGCGAATTGGCCCGCAGTGCAAAGCCGCCGAACACGAAGATCTGTCCGGTGAGAAAAGTCTCACCCTGGACTGCGTCGTTGCTGATGATCGAAGGAGCCATCAAGCCTATCGGTGATGACACAGCGGAACTCTCAATGAAAGCACCAATGTCGGTCTCAAAACCGGCGGATCTCGGGTAGGGGGTCCCGAACTGTGCGTCTAGGCGGATGGTAACAGGAGACAAGGGACACGATGTTTTTACCCAGGTTCGGGCCCTCTCGATGGAGGTAAAACCCTACTCCTGCTTGATTAATATTGATGATATGGGTAGTACAAGAGTGGATCTACCACAAGATCAAGGAGGCTAAACCCTAGAAGCTAGCCTATGGTATGATTGTTGTTGTGATTGTTCGTCCTATGGACTAAAACCCTCCGGTTTATATAGACACGGAGAGGGCTAGGGTTACGCAGAGTCGGTTACAATGGTAGGAGATCTACATATCCATATTGCCAAGCTTGCCTTCCACGCCAAGGAAAGTCCCATCCGGACACGGGACGAAGTCTTCAATCTTGTATCTTCATAGTCTTGGAGTCCGGCCGATGATGATAGTCCGGCTATCCGGACACCCCCTAGTCCAGGACTCCCTCAAACATGATAAACAGACCATAAATAGGACACTTGCGCTCAGATATGGCTGAGACAAGTTCAGACCACATGACAAGGGAGATGTCCAGGGACTCTTCAGTGTTTTCTTCCTTCTCATGCTGGCAGAAGAGAAGCATGTCCACGAGAAAAGAGTGGACCATATCCAAGTTCCCAATACAAGGGAAGAGAGTCTCTCGGAATATGTGATGAAGGATGTCCAGAAAGGCAGGCAACTCATAGGTCTCCTTCTTATTCACGGGGTGAATCTTCAAAGTACAGTAGGGCCAGAGAGCTTGCTTGTGAGTGGAAGTTGCATTGCAGTGAGGGTAGAAGCCAACTGGGGTCTCAAGCCCGTGATCTTCAACCCCAAGTAACTCCATGAAGGCCTTCCACTTGACACAAAGCAGCTTGCCATTTGTCATCCAAGTCAGAGTCCTTTCCTCATCTATTCCAAGATGAATCGTGGCATAAAACTGAGCCACCAAATCTGCATCAAAGTCCTTGTTGAACTGCATGATTCTGTGAATGTTGAGCTGAGAGCACATCTGAAGGGCTTCGCCAAAGTAAACAGGGTCCTTTTCCATAGCATCAGTGTCGATGGAGCGCACATCAACATATAGATTCTTCTTAGCTTTGATCACATCAAAGTAGATGGCAAACTAAAAGCGGTTCTAGAACGGGCGGTTGACCAAAGTGGGTTCTGGGTCTTTCGCATAGGGGTTGCGGCGACACCTTTCCCAGAACTCCTTGGCAGTCATCTCTGTCACAGTCTTGCCCCTAGGCTTTGGCTTGTTTGCAGTAGACTTCTTGTGTTGAGAAGGAGGTTGAGCACTTGAGGATGCACCCGTTGTCTCAGAGGTGCGGTAGCGCTTTGAGTTGAATGCCCGGGGTTGACACGGCGGACATGTTGCTCAGAAGGTTCATCACCTGGAACCAAATACACGAACAGAAGAAACAACACGAAAGAAAGAGCATAAGCCACCAAACAAAACAACATGGATCAAAAAGTGGTAGGAGTATGATGGAATTCGGGATCCAGCGGCAGTACCGCAAACAGGAAGCGGCAGTACCGCCTGAGCGGTAGTATCGCTCTAGGCAGGGGAACGGCGGTTCCCTACTGCCATGGATAGATCTGGCACTACCGGGATGCCAAATTCAAAAATAATCCTACAAAATATCAATCCAAATAGTCTAGACGCCATCTCCATCCTACTCAAGCCTCGACTTAGCCAAAAATCGAGAAAAGCGATGCCTATTGCCCCTAAAGACTAGATGTGAAACCTAGGCAAAGAGAGAATGGGAACGGGGGCAATACCGGCATACATGGCAAGAGGACGCGATGGGGATCGAATCCACCAAAGGAAATGGAGAGGGACGGCGCGGAGTCGGCGGCCTGCCGGAGCTCTCTCGCGGCGAGACGGCGCTGGAGAGACGTACAACACGAGCGAGTTGTGCGAATGGGTATGGGGAGAAAGACAACTCCCCCTGCCCCAACATAACCCCCAAGGCCCACCCCGCAGCGGTAGTACCGCTGGGGTGGGCGGTAGTACCGCTTGATGATCATCAGCGGTAGTACCACGCACTTCCAGCAGTAGTACCGCTCAGCCGCAAAAACGAGGACTGGACACAAAAGGCTGAGCTCACGAAAGATAAAGGAACCGACTAGAAGAGAGAGCAAACACACAAGCAGAAAACACCAAAGAGAAGACGAGAAACACACTCATCTCCAAGAGAGGGGGGTGGCCGAGGCCACCTATGTTTGAGTCCGGAGGTATGGCGCCGCGAAGATTTTAACCTTGGGCCCATGACTAAAACTCATCTTTGAAGCACAATTACCATCAAAAATGGCTAATGTGAAAGACTTGATCAATTTATGCATAATAGGGGGAGGGAGAGTTCATTGAGAGAACAACACTCCCCCTATGTCCATGCCTACATCTAAACAAGATATCAAGTTGAGTATGGTGGGATGTGCAAGAATTCAAGCTACATTGCTTGAATCAATGATATTTAACTCATGCCTTAACTCGCGAAATCTTGCTTCATCCAAAGGCTTCATGAAAATATCTGCAAGGTTATCATGAGTGTTGACATACTTGAGCTTGATCTCCCCTCGCCTAATGTGATCCCGGATGAAGTGATACCGAATCTCAATATGCTTCGTAATGAAGTGTTGCACCGGGTTGATAGAGATCCTGATGGCACTTTCATTGTCACACCAAAGAGGCACTTCATCACAAGTGACACCGTAATCCTTCAAAGTTTGCCTCATCCAAAGGAGTTGAGCACAACAACTACCGGCATCCACATACTCCGTCTCGGTGGACGAGAGAGACACACAACTTTGCTTCTTAGAAGACCAACTCACCAAAGAGCAACCAAGAAATTGGCACCCACCGGAGGTGGACTTCCTATCCACTTTGTCTCCTGCCCAATCTGAGTCTGAATAGCCCAAAAGATCGAAGTTGGCTCCTCTTGGGTACCATAAGCCAAAGTTTGGGGTATGAGCCAAATATTGAAAGATTCGCTTGACAGCCACAAAGTGGCTTTCCTTAGGTGCGGCCTGAAACCATGCACACATTCCCACACTCAACATGATATCCGGTCTAGATGCACAAAGGTAAAGGAAGGAGCCAATCATGGAGCGATATACCTTTTGATCCACTGCTTTACCATTGGTATCTATGTCAAGTTGGCATTTGACGGGCATTGGAGTGGAAGCCGGCTTGACATCACTTAGCTTGAATCTCTTGAGCGTGTCTTGAGTGTATTTGGCTTGGTTGATGAAGGTTCATTCTCTTCTTTGCTTTATTTCGAGCCCAAGAAAGAACCAACTCTCCCATCATAGACATCTTGAACTTTGAGGTCATGAGAGCGGCAAATTCCTCATTGAAAGCTTTGTTAGGGGAACCAAAGATAATATCATCAACATATAGTTGGCATACAAACAACTCCCCACTACAAAAAATACACTTCCATGATGATACGTGTTTGTCACAGTAGGTCGCGTTTTCTGTCATGCATGTACATGCATGACGATTTTATGATAGAATCAAGATAGTCATACCTGTGCTGCCATAGAAGTGTTCCATGACATTACCAAAATTATCATAACGGAAGTGTCCACTTCCATGACAATAAATCGCGCGTCACAGAAGTGCTTTCGTGAAGGGTGACCGACACGTGGCATCCACCGTAACGGAACACCGCTAAGCTATCGGGTCGGGTTTTGGATCCAATAACCCGTTAACAGCCCGGACCAATGGGGATTTTCCGTGTGTAAAATCATCATTGGCTGGATGAAACACGTGTCGGCTCATCATTGGGACAGATGTCATCCACTCATTGGACAGAAGGCGCCTATGATACATCGACACATGGCATGGCCCAACAGAGGCCCATTCCTGTGAAAAGGCCGGCCCGTTTGACTTGGTCAAAAGGTGGCGGGCCGGCCCATGGAAAGCCTGTTAACGGCATGTTCGCATATAGCCCATTTACAGTCCGCTAACCCAAGGCCCATTATGCCCTATCCGAATTAGGCCCAGTAGCGTCATCTGGGCCATCCAATATGATTCCAGCCCATTTTCACTTCTGGCCCATGTATGGCCCATGACGTCTTTCGGCCCATATGGGGCCCTTTGTAACTCCTGGCCCATTAACGGCCCGTGGTGAAACTGGCCCGCAATGAACAGTGTATCACTTTATACCCATTAACGGCCCGTGGTGAAACTGGCCCGTAATGAACAGTGTATCACTTTATACCCATTAACGACCCGTTATTCCGTTGGGCCGTTTCTAGCCCATGTTATCTTTCGGCCTTCTCAGAGCCCATTTATTCTTGGGCTCATTTCCAGCATTCGTTTACTTACGGCCCGTTACTGTCATTTTCTGCTTGTGGGCTAAATTCAGCCCAAGGTTACAGTCGGCCCGTTTGTGGCCGTTAATATGTTGGGCCGTTTTCATAGCATCATCAAATAAGGCCAATTAACAATGGCCCATTATGGTCGGCCCATGAACAGACGATTCCAACTCTAGCCCGTTTACGGCCATAATGCGGTCTGTTATTGGCCCATGTTTGGCCAACCGATCATACGGCCCATAGAAGGCCCATTGATGATACGGCCCGTAGAAGGCCCATTGTGTCTGTGACCCGTATAAGGCCCATTGTTTCTATGACACATAGAAGGCCCATTGTTTCTATGGCCCGTAGGAGGGAAATGGTAACTACAGTAAATATGTAGCACATGGTTATTGTGGCCTAGTTTTAAAAAATAGGTTATTGCGGCCACTAGCAAACCGTGGAAAAAAGAACTGCACTGACTACAAGCAAAGAAATAAACAAGACAATAAGGAAATAAATAAGCAAGCAACTTACGCTAGGCTATCACGGCTATTACACATATTACATCCACTGGGCATCAAAGTTCGCCACCAGTGCAAATATAAGGAACACAGCAGCATATAAACGCTGCAGCAAAACAAGTCCAGAACTGAAACCGCTTTAGAAGAGCTCAAGAAACAATATCCTGGGTACCCATAATGCTGGCAAGATGCTTAGCAAGCTTATTAACTTTCTCTTGTTTGGCGCTTAAGTCCTCCAGCACTTGTTGTTGCACCAGAAAGTATGCATCTGAATTCTGCAGGGACTTCCTCAGTCCTTCGGCTTCCTGTCGCATAACATCTGATCGATGTATTTCAACTTGAAGTTGAGACTCAAGAAGCCGAACTGATTCAGGCAACGAGTTCGAAGAGCTGGTGCCAGCAGTAGTAGCCAGTGACTCGAACACTACATCAAGACAGGACTTTGGGGTTGTCTCAGTGTCTTCAATATAGTTTTTATCAACTTTCTTGGAGACCAACAGGGATGTCTCACTATCTTGAACCTTATCTGAATTACTTTCTTTACCATTGCATAACAGGGTACTCTTCTCCAATATTTTATCCACGTTCTAAAAGAGAAACAAACAAACACATCACAGGTTTACAATGTAGTATATGAAACTCATTTTGGTAAACCAGTTCAGTAGTAAGGTGGACAGGATAACAACATGAAACAAACATATATCTATGTAGTATGGTCACTGTATGGTCTATATCATTCTAGTTTATGTTGCCAAATCAAGATAGATACAGTTCGAATCATATCTATTTAAGACAAAGCAGCATAGACAGAATATAAGTGTGGGAAACTACACAACAATAACAACACTTGTAATGTGCATGGCATGAGAATATAACTATTTATTCAATTGAAACTGAAATCAACATAGAGCAAGTTACAACGGCAAACACGTTAAAGAAACTGGTTTAAAACATACCTGTTGCACCATTGGAGTTTCAATTGCATCCTTCAAATTTGAAATTAGTTGGTATGAGTAAATACAGTGATGCAAGAGCAAAGTAGTATGAACCATAGATACGAAACCTGACCTGAGAACAATTCTTCTTCTGCTTTAAGCGTTGAATTGGGGTTCGGAGTGGTGGTCCTCGTGCTTTGGGCACTGCAGTTGCCTTACTAACTGCTTGTGTTTGGGTGCTCTGTGGTGGAGACGGTGATGTGTCAACAGGAACTGGGTTACTATCTGATGGGGTTGGGGTTAGAAGGGGTGTAGCTGGTTCTCTGTCCAACTGGGTAGGGGTACAATCTGCATGAGTCTGGGTTATGTGTGGTGGGGCTGGTTCTTGGGCAAGTACAACCGTGGTTCTATCTGCATCGACAAGTAGCACGATCTTTTCTGAAGACCGTGTTTTTACTCCCACAGACACTGCCATCACCCCCTCCAATTGAAATGGCTGATAAACAAGAAAAGTAATTGAATGTACAGACATTGCAAGATAGACAGGTGCAATGGATAGTAGGGAAGAAAACATGGCATGAAATAATTCACATTTATGTTGTCTAACCAAACAGAATAGCAGGACATAATTTCACATATATGATGGCTAATTAAACAGGATAGCATGACACAATTTCACATGTATGATGGCTAACTAAACAGGATAGAATGACATACTTCAAAATATGATGACTATGTAAACATGATGACATGATATAACTATACGATGTGTCTATTAAAGTGGTTGGCATGCCATAAATCAAAAACATGTCATCGATGGAAACATGATGGCATGATATAATTCACGGATAGAATGACATAATTTAAAATATGATGACTATGTAAACAGGATGAGATGATATAACTATATTATGTCTTTAGAAAATGGGTTGGCATGCCATAATTCATATACATGTTGTCTATGTAAACATCATGGCATGACATAATTCAAATATATTATTTATATACTAAGGAAGTGAGCAGAGGGCAATTGCATATATGATGTGTCAACTAAGGAGATGGCATTCAATATTGTGTATATAATATAAAAACTAAGGATTGCAATACAACATATGCATGATATGAGTAATATAACCCTGCCAAGTTTGAGCATACACCTCAGGGGGATAATAGGACTGATCATCTGCCTCTGAATCCTCCTCTAAAGAGCTATCTGTAACCAGCAAGATATCTGCTTCAACAGGTAGCATTGTCTGCTCTGAAGACCTTGTTTTCACTCTAGATTTCTCCATCACCAATTCAAATGGCTGATGCACAAGAAGAGCAGTTGAATATACAAACATTGTCAACAAAAGCAATGAGAAATACAAAACAAAGGACGGCATGATATAATTCACATATATGACGCTTGCCTAAACAACATGGCATTGCATAATTCACATATATAATGCCTTGCAACAAGATAAAATTGCATAATTCACATATATAATGTCTTCAAACAAGATGGCATTGCATAATTCACATATATGGTAATTAGACACTAAACAGGTGGCATTCCCACAAAGCATGTCTAAACTAAACAAATGACATAGCAATGCAAGATAACATATGCATGATATGAGCAACATAACCCTACCAAGTTAGAGCATGCACCTCGCGGGGGGAATATGACTGGTCATATGTCTCTGAATCCTCCTCTAAGGAGCTATCAGTAACCAACAAGACATGCGCTTCGTCAGATAGCATTGTCTGCTCTAAAGACCTTGTTTTCACTCCAGATTTTTCAATGACCATGCCGAATGGCTGATGCACCAGAGGAGTAATTGAATGTACTAAAATTGTTGACAAATTTAACACGTAATAAAGAAATGATGGCATGATATAATTCACATATAAGATGACTGGCTAACCAGGGTGGCATTGCAAAATTCACATATATGATGCCTGGCTAAACAAGATGGCATTGCATGATTCACATATACGATAACGAAATTAAACAGATGGCATTGGCACAAAGCATGTCTAAACTAAGCAGATGACATCTTTAATGTATACAATAAGCAATGCAAGGCACCATATGCATGATGTTACCAACATCAGCATGCCAAGTTAGAGCGAAGACCTCATGGGGTAAATAGGAGTGGTCTTCTCCTTCTGAATCCCCCTCGGAACAGTTATCTTCCTCTTGATTACGATCCGAAATGGGTGGAGGGGGGCTGCCTTTGCGCCCACCATGGAGCGACGTCTGCATGAAGTTTTATTGCCACGCAAGGCTCGTCTCTTTTGCTCTACATGATCAGTTCCATTGTGTACAATAACTGGCATGCATAGGAATAAAACATAATGAGATTATGTAAGGAGTGCATGCAATAATCCGGAGTGATGGTAGCAAAATGTGGATAGACCCAAAACCAATGGTAGCAGGCAGATAATAGCTTTAGTTAAAAAATATAGATAATGGCTCCTTTAATGTTTGTTTGCACCCAACATGAAACTCATAGTAGACACCCGAGATTAACCAGATAGTAGACATATAGTACTAATTGCTGCCCCAATATGTACCCCGCAACCATTTAAAAACTCAAGTTTCAGCATTAGTTTGGACCTGACTCGAAGTCTAATAGGTGAACACGACGATAATGTAGCATGTCATCATATTAACCGATGCATAACGTAAGCAGACACGAAAGAGTGCGGCCTCTCTTGCGGACCCATGTAGTCCTCAAGGTCATCTGCTCAGTTGATGATGGTAATGCAGTTGTCATGGTTGCCGGTAGCGGGAAAGAAGATCTGAGGCGGTGAAAGACAGTATGGAGAGCGGATCCCTGCTGTGGTGAACCCTTTCGTCGTTGGAGCAGTTGAGCTGGGGTGGAACACAGTGCCGCAGGAGCAGGACAAACCACACAAGGCTTTCTTTGACACATATCTGTAACAGAAGTAATTTGAGTAAATGCTTGTTTGAATTTGAGGATTATAACAATGCAAGGATAGGAAATAGACAGGAATAGGATAGGAATGCACGTGCAAAACAGAGAATTTAAAAACACGGGATTTCTGCCAATCTGGGTGTTCGATTCACAAGAATTGGAAGATCACAGGATGCAAAAAAGCATGGTGAGATTAAGTCAAACCACAAGAAAATGTACGGTTATAATGCTATTATGCTACTATCTCTTAGTCTCATGCTTGATGAATAGGAATATGAAAAGGAGGACAAGTGGAAATTAGAATTCCTGCGGTTTTTCTTTCAAGGAGACACTAAAGGAACAAATCCTACAGTTTTCCTTTGCTCCATTCCTTTGCACCAAATTCATGAAAAGTAGTACCATAGGAAATTTTCCAATTCCTATGTTTTTCATTCACTTTTCCTTTCAAGCACTGGAGATTCAAGTAGGCAGGCTTGAGCAAGGAAAATCCTACACTAAAAAATGTTTTTGTGCTACTTCTATTACTTTGGACCTAGGCCACTGCCATACTACCTCAACTCCCAGGCCCATCGACAAATGCACAGCTCAAACGCGCAGAGATAAATAATGATGCCGTTCAAGAGAGTCCATCACAGATAGCTAAGTTGCCTGGTACCTCACTGTTTGTCATATAGTAGGATAAAATAATCGTATTTCACGTTACTACGTGTGCTCAATGGACAATATATATAACATGTAGAGTAAAAAAGAGATGCAACAAGTGTATAACCTCTTTGGCAAAGCCATGTCGATCTCAGCGTGATTGGGTTGGCCGGTGAGGATGCTCCGGCTGACTTGGCTGTCGGAGGAGGGGAAGAATATCTTAGGCGTCTGGAGATGGAGACCGAGGTACTGCTCCGATGTGATGGAGGGTTTCGTTGTTGGAGCAGCTCTGGTGAGTTGTATGACGCCGAGGCTGAAGCAGGACAAGAGAGACAACGTTAACCTGAGTGGAATTCTAATAGCATCGCCAATACATGACGTAAAATACATAACCACAAAGTGCTAGATGTAAAATACATCAGCCGCTCATCTCTGAACTTAACTGTCGAAACTGAATTTAACTGTCGAAACTGAACATAACTGTCAAAACTGAATTTTGCTGTCGAAACTGAATGTTACTGTCGAAACTAAACGCACTAGCAAGGTGAGGCTACACGTCAGTTGACTGACTTTTTCATCTCTGGTCAGTCGATTTTGCAACCGTTGGATACAAAATCAATGGCCTGCAATTCATCTTCAACCTCCACCCCCCTGAGCCGCCAGCCACCACCGGCCAAACAGCAGCCCTCCACCGTCCGCGGCCGATGTTGCGCCGCCCCGCCCGCCTCAAAAACACTCCCCACCGCCGGTCCGCCGCCACCCCGGCCATCCCTCTAGGCCCCCCGTGCTAAGCTTTTTCTCCGGCGATCCCCACGCCACCGCCCCACCACCGCCGGCGACCACCGCCCCATCCTGAACCCTAAGATAGATAGTGGGGTACCTCTCCGGTGAGCACCCCTCCCTGCTGTGGCTTGTTCTTCCTTCACCCCGGCGAGCCCCCCCCCCCCCACCCCCTGAAAATTGACTGACCCAAAAGTCGATTCAGTCGACTGAAGTGTAGCTAAATCGGAGCAGCATCGCAAGCAAGAGCAAGAGCGAGAGCAGCAGCGCGAGCAAGAGCAGACCAGGCAGGGGACCGAGAGCAAGAGCAGAGCAGCAGCGCGAGAGAGAGCTAAAGCAGCAGCAGCTCCTACTGATGTGAACGTCGCCGCCGAGGGAGCGATGTCGTGGAGGAAGTGGCCGGCGATGCCGCCAGGGATGGAGCCGCGCCGTGTCAGCTCGGGACCAAGCACCGGCAGCACCTTGAGATCGAATCAAGAAGAAAATGTGGCGATTAGTGTACAACCTCTTTGGTGGCGCCGATTAGGCCGCAGCTTCATCCGAGAAAATGGTGATGATGATGCTCTTACGGTGGTTCAAGTGAAGATGACGGTGTGGGAATGGAGGTGGTGCGAAAGACGAGGGGAATGTCGGGGCAGCTCCTTGGAGGTGGAGGACGGGGTGGCTGAACTGGCGGGACGACAAGATCGACGACGGATCCTCATCCGGTATGGTGGATGAGGGACGTCGAGGTGTTGATGTGGACGACGTCGTCGGGGAAGAGGCTCCGACTGGGTGGCGGACGGAGGAGGGTGTGGGGCTTCATCGTGGGTTTTCATGGCCTTGGTGTACGAATGGGTGGGCGGATGGGATGGGAGTGGGGAACCATGGCTTAGGGACGCGCTTGTCCGAAATGTGGGGTAAGTTACAAAAGTACCCCCACCGATTTGAGGCGGTTCTTTCGGTTCAGGGGTACCATGGGCGTTTCGCGTGTCAGGATTTCACAGGAGGTGGGAGTTTTCGCGCGTGTTGTAATTTTGGAATAGCAAGGCACGGGTTGAGATGGAGGGAGTTGTCGGCGCACAACGAGACAAAGATATATCTTAAATATTTCAGGCTAACAAGGCGCAGGTTGAAGAGGTGGGAGTTTCGCAGCACGATATATAGAGACGCCAGCTTGAAATTCCGGCATAACAAGGCGTGGCTTGAAATTTCGGGAGAACAAGCTTAACGTGTACCCAAAAAGACAATCAACACGCACAACACACACACACAAAAAACCATTTAGACTAGAGTAAGGAACACGTGCATTGCACGCATGAGATTTGGCAACCAAATTATGAATAAATACCACATTATAGCATGTAAGCTTTGAGTCATATATGCATGATGTAGATGTTCGTTTAATTCTTATAGTTCATTTCATTCAAAATCATCTAGTTTTTATAAGAAAGCCAATCTATTTTAAGGTTAATGGAATTGTGCGTTGTAAGACATAAAGTAAAAACAAATAATGGAAAATCATGTAGAAAAACATTTGGGCAATTCTGATACGGAAGATTCTAGAACAAAGAAGAAGTGCTTGTGTTTTGATGTTTGTGCTTTATGCTTAAGTTCAACCATGGAGTCTTCTAAATTATACATGTGGTGAAATCTGGTGGAATCTAGATGATATCCAACTGCCAGTAGTGCTCAAATTTGCCATCTTTGGACCATCGGATTCGCCTCATCCAACGACCATCTTTCAAAGTTAAAGTTACCCACACACAATATAAAAAATATATATAATATAATATATATATATATATATAGGGGTATAGATATAGATATGTGATGCGAAAGCCACCCATCATCTCCAATAAGAATAGTGTGTCCATGTATGGATGCGACGTGGCCAAATGATGTCTGCCATCGGTATCTCAAATTCAAATCAGTCTGACCTTGTTCAATGTGTATACATTACAACATGCTCGTTTCCAAACCACACCCTGCAGATCTCCGTTATATTCATGCATGCACTAGTTTCAAACATCAGGATCTCTTATTCAAATATTTGAATTCAACTTTACATTGATTATGACCTCACCTAGTCTTTTACACCCACACAGTCGTCTTCTCTTTATAATTGTACCACTAACTTTCTCTCATGCATGCATGCACACACACTACCAGTCGGCATTATCCATCGCACACATGCAATCTTTTTCTTCAGGTTGGTCTCCCATGAAGGCACACACCCACACACATCCCCCTCTTCATCATATCGGGCATTCTTTATCTCTCACACGTGCATGCTCAACGATCGATGTTCCTCTATGTATGTGTGTATATAGCTAGGTATTTCATAGTTTTCCACACAAACCGATCAACCAATATATCCAGTGAGGTCTCACCCTCTTTCCCAGGTCCACATTGATCAATCTATACCTCTCTATATAGGATTAACATATATAGCTAATACACCCACATTAATTATATATCCAACGTCCCCCTATCATCATCCATGCCTTCCGCTTCATCTCTCAGACGCGCGCACAATGGCAAAGACAGGGGCAGCAAGGGCCCTGGCCCTCCCCCCTAACATCACTATATATCGAGTCTAATATGAATGTGATCATTAGACCATTGCTGCTAAAAATGGTTTAAGTTCATGAATTGACCCTCCTCGTAAAGGATTATCAATGCTTGGCCCCCTAGCTCATTTATTTTTCATGGCTCCACCACTGCGCGCAACAGCGCACGTTCTCGCCCCCTCTCTCTAAATATCGATCTCGCACTTGTGCATTCCTTCATAGTCTCCCTCCACTCGACCCCTTCACTTCTAGCCCCCACAGGATTTTGCCACATGTACAATCTAGCAGACTCCATGGTTGAACTTAAGCATAATGCACAAACCTCGAAACAACAGTGGTTCTCTTTTGTTCTAGAATCTTCCATATCATAACTGCCCAAACTTTTTTTCTAGTTGAATTGCCATTATTTGTTTTTACTTTATGCTTTACAACGCACAATTCCATGAATCATAAAATAGATTAGGGACTTCTTTGATTCAAAGGATTCTCAAAGGAATTTTGGAGGATTCTAATCCTTAGGAATTTTTCCTATCTTGGTTGTTTGATTCGTAGGATTGTAAACCATAGGAATTTTTCCATATGATTCATTTGCACTAGATTCCATAGGAAACATCCCATCCACTCAAACCTCTTTGAAAGAATTCTTCGTTTTTTCTATGCACAATCAAACACTCGTATGTGTGTATATAGGATTCAAGATGACATTCCACTATAATCCCATGTTTTTCCTATTCCCGCCTTTTGGAAATCCTACGAATCCAAGAGGCCCTAGATTTTTTATAAAAACTAATTGATTTTGAATGAGATGAACTATAAGAATTAAACGAAGGTCTACATCAGGCATATATGACTCAGAGCTTACATGCTATAGTGTGGTATTTATTCATAATTTGGTTGCAAAATCTGATGCGTGCAATGCACGTGTACCTTACTAGTACTTCGAGTATGTGCAAAACACGTAAATTAGAGTTCCAACAGCATGCTACACAGTGTCTCTCTTACAGTTCATGAAGCCACGTGGCACATGTGGAGGCATTGTCGCGACCTCCTTGTATGGATTGATCACAGTGACATGCTGCTGGTTCCAGAAGAATGTACTCGTCCTCCCTGAGCCATAATGTCGGTACATGCACGAAGCGAAGATGTGCACGCACGCCACGCACGCACTCATTCCCTCGCACGCACACGCAGGTACACGGGCGGACGCAATTTTGTACCAAGATCCACCCCATGTGATAATTTGATGCGTGTAAAGTCGTTCACTTCATTGATGGTCAATTAATACAGCGCATGCAAATTGAGTGGACGTGAGGGCGGAAGAAAGACATTACTATTCCACTGCGCGCATGCGAGTAGTTAAATCATGGGTTGCTAGTAGTACTTCCATTGGTCTCCTTTGTATTTGTGCCAATTTTTGACAGTAACATAATATTTACGCATTTGAGCAGTGTGGTCTACTTGAAATTTATGTTCCACTAAACTCATCGGGAGCCGTTTCGGGCCTCGAAACCAAAACCATCAATTAATATTTACCTTGTTCCATCCCATTCGAAAGCCTGCTCACACCTACTAGTACGTACCAAACCTGAACGTGTTCCCACTATGCAGGTATTAGTACTAGTGCTAGTACTTAGGTTATAAAAAGGGGAACTACCTAACCGAAAATTACTCTACCTTTCCTCCTCATAAGTGCTTCTTCTTCGTCCGTCCTTGCCATGGCCGGTGAGCAGAGCTCTAGGTCGAGAACTAGTCGTAACAAGGGAGCGGCAACCAAGGCTGCAGAAAAAAAAAGAGAGGGCTCGCCGCCATGGAGAGACCTCGAAAGATCTCTCACGGGCAGGCGATGGCTCCCAGGAGCACCCTAGCCGTGAAGGTGAACATGCCGAGCCAGCGGCGCTGGAGTCGTTATCCCTCGACGGCATGCCCGATCAGCTCAATAAGCACCTCAATAAGCAGAAGGAGTTCATCCAAGGCTTGGTAGAGCTGCTGAAGGAGAGCCTCGACGACATGCCCGCTGAGCTCAATAAGCAGGGGGAGTTGACCGACGGCTTGGTGATGCTGCTGAAGAAGAGCATTGCCTCGGAGAAAAAGGCGACCGGCGAAATCCTGCAACTTCAAGAGGACAAGGCGAAGCTCTGCCACGAGCTCGACCTGTTGAAGGAGAAGAACGCCAGTTGGAAGAAGCTTCATGAGAATAGTAGTTCCTCGATGAAGATGTTGTAGGCCCTCTCATGGAATAGAAGGAGGAGTTGGCGAAGCTCCGCATCGAGAACCCGGCTGCTGTCAAGGTACGTAATGCGGCCGTGGAACAGATGATGAAGGCTCGCGTTGAGAAATCCCGCATCATGGACAGAATGAAGAAGATGGCGGAGGAGACGCGCAAGGAGATGGAGGTCGTGGAGGCGATGAAGAAGCAGTTACGACTCTGCGACGAATTGGATCATTTGGGGTGATAATTTTCCTTCTTCTTTTGCTCTTGTGTTTCATCTTTTGCTTCGGGTGTTTCGCTGCACGTGGCATGTTCTCTACGAGGCATGAATAGAACAATGCTTTTTTTAGGGAATGAATAGAACAATGCTAACAATGAGATGACTAGCAAATTAGATCATTTTTTATCGCCATATGGCACTGGGCTGCCGTGTTTCATGATCCTCCGTCGTAGTACTACTCCAGTGGAAAACTTGAGTATACCGCACAGTTCTTTGCTCCTCCTCAGGTCGTCGGCACATTTATACGAGCAGCCAAATCACAAGGCCCCGCCTTCCAGCAGTAATGAGCCATCAAATCACAAAGGCCCTCGCCTCTCGTGAAATCAACCAAGCTAGACTGCCCCGCCCTCTAGCCTTTTAAAAATGTATACTTTTGTACATTAGTAGTATCGATGGATTGCGCCATGGAGCAAAACTTGAAATTAAAAAAAGGTGGTACATATAGAGAGCGCTCGTCACCAAATTATGCATATAGTACTATTAAAAAGGCTAGTTGCAATATTGGTGTCTAGCACAACCCACTCAAATAAAACTAAGCATCCTGAAATTCTTTGACAAAACTAAGCACCCTGAAATTCTTTGACAACTAAACTGCTTGCTATATGATGTTGGCTATATATATTGTACGTATATAATGTGAAGAAACGAGTGGTAGTATTATACCAACTAAAAGATGAAATGTAAGAAATACTAGTATGTACGTACTGAAGAGTTAAAGTAACGAGAAGAAACATAACATAGTTCTGCTGGGGGCTCAGCACAACACACCCCTCAAATTAAACTAAGCATACCTGAAATTAAACTATGCAACTAATCCGGTAGGCACTGCATTAGAACCACCATGAGAAACGACACTGCCACCTTACTCGGAGTCCTCGTCCACGTCCTCGACTTCGTCCTTGTCCCTCTTCCTCTTGGCCGATACTTCTTTGCTTGAACCGCACACTTGGCTCTTGCTCTTCTTCCAACCCTTGTAGATATTGAAACAAAGGTAGCCATCCATTGCAGCGTAGTGGATGTGGTCTATATCTAGTACATTCCGCTGCCATGCATAATGATGAAACATGTATTGAGGTTTCTCCAGTTTACCGCACAAAGGATGAACCATGGCTCCTGCCAGGGTCAGCATTGAAGGCTGGCCACCGAAGGGCAACAGCCAATTCTTCTGGGGGTCGAAGGGGTTGCCTACAATGAGGCCTATCCGACCCAGGACTTCTTTGTCATTTGTAAAGTCTACAGTAACGAATTTGACTAGGTTGCTCTCGAGGAAGTTCTTAAAATCCAGGCATTCAACGTCGGCATGGCATATGTGGTAGACCAAGCATAAGTCATGCACGCAAACCTGGATCATGGCGGGCTTCTTCCTCTCTTCGTCCTTTAGATCCTTCTCTCATCCCAGGACTATGGTGTACTCAACATCTAGCCCAGCGACCCACTCATCATCTGAGTTTTCGAACATGCGTCTGAAGCGAGAAAGGCATCCTTTCACCGTCGCGGAAGAACGGGTGTAGATGACGTCGAACTCATCGCCAGTGATGGTTCTAACCTTGTACTCACCGCCGATCATAGAGATTTGGGACGCCATGGATTTGGGAGGAGGGTTAGGATTAGTGGAACTGCCGTAATGTGAAAGGACGGGACGACTAGGAGCGAACCACCGTAATATTAAAGGACATGCAGGGACGAGTAGGAGCGAACTGCCAGCGTACGAACTACAGGGTAGTGGCTTTCCATTCTCCCATGATACGGGATTCCAAGAGCCCTTGGGTCTAAGATCGAATGGTTGCATGGCGTGATTCTAGACCTATGGGTGAATATCCTATCCTGGAGGGTTATTCTGCAAATTTTCAGCAACTTAGCATGCGACTGTTTAATCTCAGATCCAAGGGCTGCCAGCAGCCCGTATCATGGTCGCGCCTACCACGACCGTCGCGTCGCTTGCGCAGTCGCGCCCTTGGAGATTTAACACGGTGCGTTAGGCTATCTGATGTTGGCATGTCATACATAGTCATCACTTAGTCACTCATACTACAACAAGGTTAGCTATAAGGTTGGCTATAAGTGTATTTATTTATTTTACTTCTCTCTATCTCTTTCTTTGTACTCTCTCCGTCCCATAATATAAGAACGTTTTTGACACTAGTGTAGTGCCAAAAATGTTCTTATATTATGGGACAAAGGGAGTAGTATTTATTGCATTTGCCAAGGAGTGACCTCTTCCAATGAACTGGTGTGCTTATTAGTTTTTTGTTGCTAAGTTTGCTTCATTTAATTAGCTATAGACTCAAAATTGTCTTTTCACCTAGGTACACGCGCTTAGCACCATTTCTTCCTTGGGTCACCAAACTAGTCTCTCTCTTCTTGATTAACTTGCCACATCAGACTTTATGCCTATCTGGCAAGCTTAGCACTTGTAGGAGCAAGTAAGTACAATAGTGCGCTTTACATGGCATTTTTGCATATGTGGAGGAAAGAGAGGCAAGGAAAAAGTGGAGAAGTGGGCTCTCATGCAAGAGCCAGCCTCTACTACATGGTGGAGCATTGGGAGAGGCACGCTTGTCGTAGCGCCGCAGTTAAAATGATAATGGCAAGTCAAATCATGGAGCCCCACCTGTCCAGCAGTAACTCAATGTCAAATCACACAGCCCTACGTTTGCAGCAGCCTACTCCCTCATCTTCTCGCATCTCTGTTGAACCGACTAGGCGGAACTGCCTCGCCTACCACATAGGAAAAGCCCCGCCCTCGACTTTTAAATAGTACACCATACTAATTTTGTATCCATGGATTGCGCCATGGGGCAAAGCCTCTAGAAAACGGTGGTACACATATACGGAGTATACAGCACGCCCGTCGCGTTCGCTTCGCACCCCAGACGGTCGGTCGGTCTGGCACGCTGCTCTCAGAATGGAACGCGCATCATATTGCGTTTGCACACACATGTGGGACCGCAATTGAGAACCGACCATAGGCACACTCCCCGGCCCCGCAAGTCGGGTGACTTAATAGAAGAGGGAGACGAGCGATAGTACTAGAGAAGTGTTGTACTACGTTGGTGCCTAGACGATCCCTGCAAGACACGGAAGATCAGTTCGTCCATGCATGTGACCAGACTCCAGCAGACACGCCTAGATTGGCTATTGTCTACATATTGTGCAGGCTGTGTTGTACAAGGCTGTAGTTATGGTGAGGAATCTAAAAAAGGTTTCTTGTCATCTCGCAAAATTAGGTGTCATGTGCTTCAGATCACTGTGAGGGTTAAACAACGACAACTGAGTTGGGCTAGTCATTGGGGGCACATGCACGAAGGCTACTCAGCTGCCATCTAGGTCAAGCCGGCTATGTTAATTAGGACATCTATCGACGAACCCCTTTTCTACGAGTTTATCTTTAATTTGAGCTTTGTTCCTCATCTAGTTTGTCCGTCAGGATTCATGTTGACTCCTTTGGGTAGTGAGGTTATGATTTCTTGTCATGTGGCATTTTTTCGTGTTATATGTTATAGTCCGGTGATTCAGATCAAAATGACGACAACTGTGCCTCCGGGCCACGTGCATGAAGACTTCTCGACAGTCATTGACGATGTCAAGCCGGCTCCGGTAGACGAAAGAAAACTAGTACTTCTCCACTATATAGGCAGGAGCCTCTGCGCTTGCTTGCTAGTGTTGCTCTCTTCACACTGTCTCGTCCTCTCCAGATATAAACACGACAGCGGTGGCCACACACACACTCTCTCTCTCTCTGCTCACCGCTGGTCACAGATCCATCCTGATCCTCTCCGCCGGGGAAGGTGAGAAGGTGCAATGTTCATGTGGTCGTCCTCGGCGACGGCTCTTACCCACTGCTGGCGTGTACCGATCAGCTTGCCTTGCCGTTCTCTCCCAAGCACTGCTGGCGATGGAGGGCCTTCGACCCCTTCTTCCTTGCTACCATAGTGTGGGCAGATCCGGCCTCCCGCCGCCCACCTAGCAACATCCCGGCGACCATCAGGTATAACTTCCTTTGAAACCGGCCTTGCTCTACTTCCCGAGCTCCTGACATCGCTGCATTTGTATCTTTTACTATTTCTCTAGCCCCCTCGTAGATAGGATCGATCGGCTGTTCCAAAACCACCTAATTGTTTATGGTTAAGAGGTAAAACTAGTTCATGCACTTGAATCTAGTACTACTTGGTTCAAACAAGGAAGAAAGGTGGTGGGGGTGGGGGAAGATTTGTTACCTGGATCTAGGACTTGGTCGAAAGAGGAAATAATGGGGGCGAAAAGTAGCAGAGACTAGCTATCCAACTAGTCTCTAGGTCTAATAGGGAAATAAAGGGAAATGCAGTACAAAGTCAATATAAACCTTATCTATTGGTTGAAAAAGGAAAGAAAGTCGGGACTGGGGGACAAGTCAACAGAGTAAGTCCAGCACTAGATTTGCTAGCCTCACACAGTATAAGGTGGCTATACCGAACAAAAATGGGACCAACCCAGATATCCTGTTCTGATGTTTGTTGCCCCGAGCCACTCTTATGTAATGCCACTGGTAAAATGTAGCAGTCGCACTATTAAAAGTAAGGACGCGTTAAACCAATGTTGTTTTCAATGTAATGCCTCCAGTAATATGAATCAATCGCACTTTTTTACATGTCCTACTAAATTTCCCATTAAGATAAGTTGGTTCTTTTTGTTAGAAATGCAACTGTCCTGGTCCGCCTACTCTCGTGTGCGCAAAGTAATGTCGTATTTAAGGTTGTCATAGTTAATCCTAATGCCCACACTAATATCTAGCAATGCCACTGCTTTAGAAATTGCTACTGTCCTTGTAGGATTGCCATTCAGATAAGGAACATGCTTCTTTTGATTTGATGCACGTTTCATCACTTGTTAGTCACCCTCCTTTCCACCTTTTTTGTGCAAACAAAGATATACATTTCACGCTCGATCTTAGTTGAACTGCACAAATGATATCCAAATTATAGTTGAACATTCCAGGAGCTTCACAACCAACCTTGATGTTGCTCAATTTTATTGCAATAATGAAGAAGCTCTGTGGGTTTAATTTTCTGATGGAAATGGAACCGGGGCTGGAGCCCTTTTCTTAAAAAATGAAGAAGAAGTTGCTAGCTCATGGGACATTGTTTCATTTTAGGTGAACTGCACCAAAAGGTCCCATGAATTGAATCATCCATGTTGGTGATTGAAAGAGCCAGATTCAACATCCTAGTCTAAGCACCCCCGGCCTCCATCCTTGCAACGCACGGTACACCTCGTTTTCCGCCTGCTCGACCCTAGTGTCACTGATAAAATGAAGTAATAATACAGTTAAAATAGAGCGAGTGTCGTATCTATCATTTCATTTCCATTGTAGATAAAGAAAGTGCTTCTCTTTGTTAATGTATGTTTCATCAACTAGTCCCATTGTTAATGTTTAAGCGTTTCTGCAAACTAGGGTGCTTAATTTTAGTTGATCTGTACAAAAACAGAGATTTGAATGTCTCAAGGCGCCTCCTTGTACTACTGATGTACACTGATGTTCATCACTGCCAGAAGGTGTATCTGGGAGACTTGGGACGATTTCCAGTATGAGGTGTACCATATGAGGCGTCGCAGGGCCCATCTCGCCCTCGCAGCATGGCATACTATGATACTATCGCAATATTTTCTTCTATTTATTTTGTGTGTTTCATCAACTAGTGCCACTATAATGTAATCACGCTTTTTCATCATCTGTGCAAACAGGGTTATTCAGCTGCATTTTGGTGGAACTGCACAAATGTACGTATGGAACCAGCATATATTCAGAGTGCGAGGTGTGCCAAGTAAAAATTACCGACACCAACCATGCTGCATGCATGCATTGGCATCCACCACCACCAGTGGGATGTGTGGCGCTCTCTGTGGACGGATCTTTCTCGGCAGCAAATCCTCTAACCAAATACTAGTAGCTTATATTGGCAGTTTTCTAGGGAGTACTCTTTTCTGAAAGAAGCACCAATCTATTTTTCTTTATTTGTACACTGTATCACAACTTTGACCCAAAGGTCCAGAGCTATTTTAGGGTGATTGGCGTAGTACTCGGAGACTGATTGTAAGCATGATTTTCATTAGCTGTCACACTGATTGTAAGCATGAGCAGGTGGAAGATTAGCTTAGTGCGAAGCTTACCTTAAACCTTACCGTTGTCGTTGAAACGAGGCGAGCGTCGAGGGAACCGTGGAGAATGGCGGGGAAATGACGTCGCGCCATCCGGCCTCCTCTTGCGGTGGGAGAACGAATACTCATGTGGCTCCGGCTGGCTCTGCACCCTCACAAACGGCACACCATACTCGATCGATTCGTTATCCTCTGGGTGCTTGACCTTCGACCTATACGCCCACCACCTCCGCCTGACTGTCGCCTCGGGTGAATCTGTCTGCTCCATCGCCCAGAGGAGATACTCGATGAACTAGGAGGACTGCATCATGACTGCTGCCGAGGAGTACATGTACATCGCCACCCTCATCGCCGCCGTCTCGCTCTTTCGCATACATTGCCACATGGCCCGCATCGTCCTCGAAATCCCCCACTCATTGTCAAACCAAGTAAGGATCTCCTTCAACCTAGCTAACTTTGCCTGGTCGCCGTCAGCGATCTGCCTGATTCGCTGTTGCATCCTCTCCATAGATGTCCTTCTGAGTGGTCTGGTGCTAGCTTTGGAAGATGGGAGGAGAGACGGTGGTCTTGCAATAGAGAAGAGGGAGAGGTGAGACGGTGGTTTTGGAATGGAGATGATGGAGAGGAGAGGAGGTGGTTTTGCAATGGAGAAGATCAGAAGAGGGAGAGGCGAGACGATGGTTTTGGAATGGAGATGATGGAGAGGAGAGGAGGTGGTTTTGCAATGGAGAAGAGGGAGAGGAGCGTGCGGCAGCAATTTAGGATTGGACGAGAGGGCCAGCGCGCTATGACTGGATCAAAATCAAAATCAATTTACCCATCAATTAAGAAAGCGACCCCACATTAACTAGTCTCCCTTTTATTCTGGGTCATAATTGACCATGATTTTCACACATAAAATATATGTTATACATTGCAAAAATAATATAATCTGAAAGTACATTCATATACGAACCAAACAATACAATTTTTGGTGACATGCATTCACATTTTGTTTGTCAAATACAGTACGTGGTCAAACTTTGACTCAAAATACGCAAAACAACAAAAAAATACTTCCAAGACCAGCGCCGCTCTTCCGCTCTTCTCCTCTTAAACCACCGCCGCTCCTCTCCTGTTCCAATCTAAATCCAGCACCGCTCCTCTCCTCTTCCATTTCAAAACCACCGCCCCTCCTCTCCTGTTCTAGTCCAAAACCAGCGTCGCTCCTCTCCCATTCTAATCCAAAACCAGTGCTGCTCCTCTCCTCTTCCATTCAAAAACCACCGCTGATGAGTGAAGGTGTTGTGGAGAAGTAGATCGATGGAGGAGTACAACCGATACATGAGGATCGCAAATGGCGACCCTGTGAAGCTAGCTAGGATGTTGGAGATACAGTCTTGGTTTGAAAACAAGGACCAACTAGCGGCGACGGTGACATCCATGGCCAAATACGTGCAACAGAGTGAAAATGCGGCGATACTCCCGGAGGGAGTCGCGCGGGAGTACATAGAGCTGCTCCTCTGGGCCATGGAGCAAACAGATTCACCGAATCCGATCGTGAGGGAGCGGTGGTGGGAGTATCAATCCCAGATGGAGCATCCACCAGAGATTGTAGGATCGAGCATCTACATGGTGGCGTTTGTGAGGATGTCCTGCCAAAGCGAGCCGGTGGAGTCTTCGTCGACCGAACCCAACTGCAAGAGGAGAAAAGCAGTTGGCCCGACGACGCTTCCCCGCCATCCTCTCTCTCACCGTTCACATCGTCTCACGTGGCGGCTGTCTGCCGCCGAGGAATAGGAGGGGACTGCCCCCCCAGCCCAATAGTCAGGCAGGTTGTGAATTGTCAGGAGGAGCTTAGGGTTGTCAGTATTTGCAGGTTGTGAATTGTGTTTTGTGTTGTGTATTTTGAGAGTACTTTTAGATATGAATGTCTTTTGAATTTCAGATTTGCAGTATTGAGCATATGAAGTATTTTATGAATTCTAGAGATCTATTTTTAGCACTTAAGAAAATGTAGTTTCATAGGAGTATAAAAGTGCAGACAATGTGATTCTTAGAGAAGAAACTGCAAGTTTCAGTTTTAGATAAGAAACTGCAAGTTCAGTTTTAGATAAGAAACTGCAACTTTCAGAGGCAGAGCATTTATATTAACATGGCCTTTTCAAACAGGGTTAACATCATGTTGGAAGTTTTATTCATGGTTGAAAATGGAACTACCAGCCAGTTAACATCATTATGGTCAACATTCATGCATAGCACATCTTCATATGATGCACAGTCAAAAAGATATGCTATTTTCAAAATGCCCACACAATGTCGAGTGTGCAAAACACAGAGAAAACGAGGGATGAAGTTTTGGCAAGTGTTGGATGTGGTGTGCATAGATGACAATGGGGACCCACATGTCAATAAAGGAAGAGACAAAAAATTGGAGATATTTTCCCTGCACAGGTGGAATCGAACCCGGGCGGAACAACTGTTGGTAGTGTCACTTGGCCACTAGGCTAGTTCAGTAGTTTCGTTAATAATAAGGCACTTCCTCAGGGTGTCAGAACCCCTCTTGCGCCTTTGTGCGCTCGCCGCGACGCCGCTGACTGCCGTTGTGAACATGCTGAACAAACGAGAGGAATCTGGAGAGGACTGTACGTGGAGAGGAGGACAGCCGGGACCCACTAGGTCTATGCCCGTACGCAAGCAAGTGCCTCATCGAAAAAATATTCCCTCCTAATGCTATACTGACATTGGGGCCCACGGGCTTGTCAACATAGTTACATTTTTTTAGGTGCTTCAACGTAGTTACTATAGGAGATAAATTCACAATGAAGCCGGGGAGCTGGCAGGTATCATTTATTATCACTGGGGCAGCAAGTATCAGCTGGGTTTTGGGTTACCCCGTCTAGGCTTTCATTTTTAACATGCGCAGCCCACGACCTCGGATGGGAGGTCCATAGGTCTGTTTGTATTTTCTTGAGGGCTGTCATGTATCGACCGGCCTATGGACCTCCCATCCGAGGTTTTATTTTTCCTGAAACATCGGCAGCCCAATTTATGTTTTTTTTTGAAGAAAATGCAGAGGTCTGTTCTATTTTTCTATATAAGAATAGGAACGCCAAGTCCAACTTATGTTTCCCTTCTAACTATATTATATATATTGAAATTGTTTTATATGTTATTATTTTTATTGTTTTAACAGATACTTACTTATGTAAGAAAACAACATCCCACATCTTATTAACTTATAAAAATAATTTCTTAACAATAAAATCATGGATTGTTTTAGCACGAAAATCCTAGTGATTGTGTACAAAAGCTTGGTAAGATTTAAGGACGAATGTAATAATATCACTTATTATTTAAATATATTTATAATAAAATGCTCAGCCCCTTTTTATTTTTTGATAACATTGCTGGACCAACCCATCGTTATAATTAGAATCAGCCCAGCAAAATTGTGTATTTCGAGAAAGTGCAAATGGCCTGTAATTTTTTAGGAAATAAAATAAATGGGCCGCATGGACGCTACATTATTTGTTCATCCAGCCTAGCTAATGGACTGTAATTCAAAAAAGGTCAAATTGACTGTAAATTCTACCGCGCAAGAAAAGACTATAAATTCTGGAAAAAAAATGGGTTGAATACGTGCCACATTTTTTAAGGCTGAAATGTGGGCTAATAGGTCGAAGCCAACGCAAGTCGTTGTCAATTTAGTCAACAAATGATTCTGACATGTTAGCCGTTGGATTTGCATCCAACGACCGGCATCCATCTTCAATCTCTCGTCTTCTTCCTCCAGCACCGCCGGGACCACCTCCCGCCTCCTGCTGCTAGCAGCTATGCTTAGCACGCTTTGCTATGAAGCGCTACTCCACCATTGGCCAGACCATCCCTTCACCCCTCCACACCTCATGTTCGTCTCCACCGACTGCCGAACCACACCGCACTAGAACCAGTTAACCCTCGTACACCTCTCTGTCTGCGAGTCTACTCCCGCGTCTTCCCATCTCCGGCTCATTGTTGTCCGGGGCCTCGCCATCGGCCACCACCTTGGATGCACTCGGCGCGGCGTGGTCAACGAACGACACCATCGGAAGTAGACTATGCGTGGAGAGGCTGACAGCTGGGTCCACGGCCACACACAAGGAAATGCCTCCTTATTACGCGCAAAATAATGATTCCTCCACCTGACATCTGGAACCCACCAGAAGGGCCTCTGTATTTCGCAAAAAAAGTGCCCCCCGCTGACAGGTCGGACCCACCAGCTATCTTCGCACGCAAGAATGTGCCTCCTTATTACGCACAAAAATTGAATACTCCCCCTGCCAGCTGGAACCCAGCATAGTGGGAGGATGACTTGTGGGCCTACCAAGTTGATGGGGACAGAGGGCTTTGTCAACTTAGTCAATATGAACGATTCTAGCTCCTGTTACCGTACAATGTTCATCCAACGGTCGTAGTGCTTCTTCAACCTCTGGTCTTCTTGCTCCAGCCGCCCAAACCAGCGCCGGTCGTGCCGCATGCTCCTGCCTCCCGTGGCCGGCTGTGATGCCGCGGAGGCTTCACCACCCCCTACTACTCCCACCGCTGGCCAGGCCATCCCTCTACTCACCCACACCCCCTGTTATTCTGCGGCGATGGCAGCCTCACACTGCAGCCGAACCAGTGAACCCTCGTACTCCTGTCTGCGCGGGCTTCCACTGCCGCGTCTTCCCCGGCTCCATGTCGTCCCCTTCCTAGGCCTCGCTGTCGTCCACCGCCCTGGTGCTCTCCGTACGGCGTGGTCAATGTGGTCAAGGTACGACTTCCATCGGAGTATTGTACATGGAGAGGCTGGCAACTGGGTCCACGGCGGCCACAAGGAAGTACCTCCTTATTACGCGCAAAATAATTATTCCTCTACCTGACAGCAGGGACCCACCGGACGGGCCACCGTTTCGTGAAAAAATGATTCACCCCCTGACTGCTGAGACCCACCAGCTACATCTTCGCACGCAAGGAAGTGCATCCGGGCAAAAAAAACGATTTGCCCCCCTGACTGCTGGGACCCACCATCTACATCTTCGCACGCAAGGAAGTGCCTGACAGTCGGGACCCACCTGGTCGAAGCATACATAGCGTTGTCATTCTGGTTGCGAATGTGTACGTACATATTGGTGGATGTAAAGGTGCGCACGTGTCGTAGTAGAGGCGCGCACGTAGCATGTACACGTACGTACAGCGGCCAGTGTGCAAGAAAGAAAATACGGCCATGTACGTACATACGGGCAGGGTCTCAAATGCCTACTCGCGCATATGTACGGCCAGGGCTCATGTACATGGCTGGGTCGGAACGGAGAAACAGCGTCGTCGTCGTGTTCATGGGGAGCCAACCGGCTGGGTCGGAACGGAATGCGTCGTCGTGTTCATCGGGAGGGCTTGGACGGAACAGGCAATCGAAACGAGGCCTGGCGTACCGTAGAACGGAGGAAACGGCCTTGTGTTCGACCGGCCATGTTCGAAATGGGATCCTGTTCATCGGGAGGGGTCTGGCGTACCGCAAAACGGAGGAAACGGACTTGTGTTGGACCTCCTACGGTCGAAACGGGGTCCTGTTGATCGGGAGGGGTGTGGCATACCGCAAAACGGACGAAACGGACTTGTGTTGGAGCGCTACGGTTGAAACGGGGGTCCTGTTCATCGGGAGGGGTGTGGCGTACCGCAAAACGGGACTCCGCGGGATACTGTTCATCTCCACCGTCGACCTCCTCCAGCCCCCACGGGCTACTATTCATCCACCGTCAACCTCCTCCAGTCTCCACCTGTGACTGTTCATCCACGGGGCTCCTGTTCATCCAACCTCCACCGCGCGCTACTCCACCTGCTACGATTCAACCACCTCTCTCCATGGGCTCCTGTTCAACCACCCCTCCACGGGCTATTGTTCATCCACCCCTTCTCCGTCTACTATTCATCCAGCCCTCCACGGGGTCGTCCTGTTCATCCAGCCCTCGACGGGGTCCTGTTCATCCAGCCCCAACCGGCTCGATCGATCGGGGTCTTGTTCATCCACCCCCACCGCTCACTGTTCATCCAACCCCCCCCCCACACACACACACACACAACGCTCACTGTTCATCCAGAGGCAGCATCGATCTGCTTCAGTTAGCAGCAGTAGCGAAGGAATTGCTCGATCGGGTTCAGTTAACAGCCATCAATCGATCGCTCGGGTTCAGTAACGCGTAGCCTGCAGTGCAATTGCTCGTGTTCAGTTAGATCCCAACGCCTTGCTCGGGTTCAGTTAGAGCCCAACGCCTTGCACACACGTGCGTACGTGTATGAGAGAAACGCGCATCGCTCGGCCCCCGACCACCCATCGTAACCGGGAACTCGCCGAAATTTTCCTCGCCCTCGCTTCTACCATGGTTTTTCCATCATGGACGGCCCAAAGAATGTCATGCAGCTGCGTCTCCGGCCCGCCCAGGACGAAAAGCCCATTTTCTGTCATGATTTTTTGTCATAGAAGTAGGAGCCCACCACATCTATGATGATACTGGGTTTTGTCACAATTCTCGTCATAGAAGTGTCATAAGTATGACAGAAAAAAATCATTCGGCCCAAAATGTCACGGATGTGTCTTTTTTTTGTAGTGCCCCTTTGACCTTCTTAATAAAAAGAGTGGGGTCAATTTTCCCAATTTCGAACCCACGATCTTGCAACAACTCGGTAAGATGCTCATACCATGCACGTGGGGCTTGTTTAAGGCCATAGAGTGCTTTGTCGAGTTGGTACACATGATCGTGGAAATAGGGATCCTCAAACCCCGGGGGTTGTTTGACATACACCAACTCATTAATATGACCATTAAGAAAAGCACTCTTCACGTCCATTTGTTGCAACTTGAAATCATGATGAGAAGCATAAGCAATCAACAAACAAATAGATTCAAGGCGAGCAACGGGAGCAAAGGTTTCACCGTAGTCGATACCCTCGACTTGGGAGTAGCCTTGTGCCACCAAACAAGCCTTGTTGCGAACAATGATCCCGTGAGCATCTTGCTTGTTCTTGAATATCCACTTGGTTCCAATTACATTATGATTCCTCGTTGGCCTTGGCACCAATCTCCACACTTGGTTGTGCTCGAAGTTGTTGAGTTCTTCATGCATGGCATTGAGCCAATCTGGATCCTCGAGCACCTCATAGACCTTTTGGGGTTCGACACAAGAAACAAATGTGTGATGTTCACAATAGTTTGCCAATTGTCTACGAGTGCTTACCCCCTTTCTTAGGCTTCCAACCACATTCTCCATGAGATGACCTTTGGTTGTGAGCTTGGATACGATATTAGCGGCACGACGCTCTAATTACTCCTCAGGAGTGAAAAGAGGAGCGGAAACTTGATCATCTTGAGCATCGTCTTGAGCTTGTTCTTGATCTTGAGCTTGCTCTTGATCTTGAACTTGCTCGGAAGGGAGAACTTGACCTTGGGCGTCACTTGGTGGCTCAGCACAATCTAGAGGTTGATCTTGTCCTTGATCTTGTTCACGAGGTTGAGGGCCTTCACTTTGTTCTTCGGAAGCGTGTGGGTCTTGGGTCGGTGATGGCTCCACTTGAGTGGAGCATTGTCCTTCTCCTTCGGCCACAAGGGGTTCCTCAATGGGTAGTATATGACCAACACCCATTCTTCTTATGGCTTGGGGAGGAATTTCATCACCTACATCACAAGTTCCACTTTGCTCCACTTGGGAGCCGTTATTCTCATCAAACTCCATGTTACACGTCTCCTCAGTGAGTCCCGTGGACTTGTTGAGGACACGGTAAGCATGTGAGTTTGTAGCATAACCAACAAATATGCCCTCATTAGCTCTAGCCTCAAATTTAGACAAACGGACACCTTTCTTGAGAATGAAACACTTACAACCGAACACACGGAAGTACTGGAGGTTGGGCTTGTTGCTGGTGAGTATTTCATATGGAGTCTTGTTCAAGCCTTTGTGGAGATAGAGCCGATTGGATGCATGACACGCGGTGTTGATGGCTTCGTCCCAAAAGTTTTAAGGAGACTTGAACTCCGCCATCATGGTCCATGCTGCATCCATCAACGTCCGATTCTTCCTCTTCGCAACACCATTTTGTTGAGGGTGTATGGTGCGGAATATTGATGCTTGATCCCCTCATCACCAAGAATCTCGTCCAAGGTGTAGTTCTTGAACTCGGTGCCATTGTCACTTCTTATTTTCAAGATCTTTGCATCGTGTTGATGTTGAGCTTCATTTGCAAAGTCGATGACAGTTTTGTTGAGTTTCACTCTTCCTCTTGAAGAAATATACCCAAGTGTACCTTGAGTAATCATCAACAATCACCAAGCAATACTTTCTACCCCCAAGACTATCAAAGGATGGAGGCCCAAAGAGATCCATGTGAAGGATCTCCAAGGGTCTCTTCGAGTAGATGATAGTCGTGGGAGGGTGAGCCTTCTCATGTAACTTTCCTTTGATACAAGCACGATCTTTAGCAAAACTAACATTTGTTAGTCCACGGACATGGTCCCCCTTGAGATGACTTTGCAAAGATCTCATATTGACATGGGATAAACAGCGATGCCAAAGCCACCCCACATCAACTTTAGCCATTAGGCATGTCGCGGTTTTAGTGGGTCGCTGATACGTCTCCAATGTATCTATAATTTTTGATTGCTCCATGCTACTTTATCTACTGTTTTGGACTATATTGCTCTTTATTTTTCACTTTTATATTACTTTTGGGACTAACCTATTAACCAAAGGCCCAGCCCAGAATTGCTATTTTTTGCCTTTTTCAGTATTTCGAAGAAACAGAATATCAAACGGAGTCCAAACGGAATGAAACCTTCGGGATCGTGATTTTCCAACCGAACGTGATCCAGGAGACTTGGACCCTACTCCAAGAAGCTTCCGAGGAGGTCACGAGGGTGGAGGGCGCCCCCCTGGGCGCGCCCCCCTACCTCGTGGGCCCCTCGGAGCTCCACCAGCGTACTCCTTCCTCTTTATATACCTACGTATCCCCGTATGATCAATGAGGAGCCAAAAACCTAATTCCACCGCCGCAACCTTCTGTATCCATGAGATCCCATCTTGGGGCCTGTTCCGGAGCTCCGCCGGAGGGGGCATCCACCACAGAGGGCTTCTACATCATCACCATAGCCCCTCCGATGAAGTGTGAGTAGTTTACTTCAGACCTTCGGGTCCATAGCTAGTAGCTAGATGGCTTCTTCTCTCTTTTTGGATCTCAATACAATGTTCTCCCCCTCTCTTGTGGAGATCTATTCGATGTAATCTTCTTTTTTTGCGCTGTGTTTGTTGAGACCGATGAATTGTGGGTTTATGATCCAGTATTATCTATGGAAAATATTTGATTCTTCTCTGAATTCTTTTATGTATGATTGAGTTATCTTTGCAAGTCTCTTCGAATTATCCGTTTGGTTTGGCCAACTAGATTGGTAGTTCTTGCAATGGGAGAAGTGCATGGCTTTGGGTTCAATCTTGCGGTGTCCTTACTCAGTGACAGAAAGAGTTGCAAGGCACATATTGTATTGTTGCCATCGAGGATAACAAGATGGGGTTTTTATCATATTGCATGAATTTATCCCTCTACATCATGTCATCTTGCTTAAAGCGTTACTCTGTTTTTAACTTAATACTCTAGATGCATGCTGGATAGCGGTCGATGAGTGGAGTAATAGTAGTAGATGCAGAATCGTTTCGATCTACTTGTCACGGACGTGATGCCTATATACATGATCATTGCCTAGATATACTCATAACTATGCTCAATTATGTCAATTGCTCAACATTAATTTGTTCACCCACCGTAGAATACTTATGCTCTTGAGAGAAGCCACTAGTGAAACCTATGGCACCCGGGTCTATTCTCATCATATCAATCTATATCACTTTATTTACTTGCTTTGTCTTTACTTTTCCTTTACTTTTTACTTTGCATCTATCTATCAAAAATACCAAAAATATTATCTCTATCAGATCTCACTCTCGTAAGTGACCGTGAAGGGATTGACAACCCCTAAGCGTTGGTTGCGAGTTGCTATCGTGTTGTGCAGGTACGAGGGACTTGCGCGTGACCTCCTACTAGATTGATACCTTGGTTCTCAAAAACTAAGGGAAATACTTACGCTACTGTGCTGCATCATCCTCTCCTCTTCGGGGAAAACCAACGCAAGCTCGATACATAGCAAGAAGAATCTCTGGCGCCGTTGCCGGGGAGGCTTACACAAATGTCAACATACCAAGTACCCATCACAATCCCTATCTCTCGCATTACATTATTTGCCATTTGCCTCTCGTTTTCCTCTCCCACACTTCACCCTTGCCATTTTATTCGCCCTCTCTTTCCCAATCCCCTCCTCTCCTTCCCGGTTGCCTTTTTCTCGCCTTTCTGTTTGCTTGTGTGTTGGATTACTTATTGCCATGGCGCAAGATAATACCAAATTGTGTGACTTCTCGAATACCAATAATAATGATTTCCTTAGTACTCCGATTGCTCCTCTTAATAATGATGAGTCTTGTGAAATCAATACCGCTTTGCTGAATATTGTTATGAAAGATCAATTCGCCGGCCTTCCTAGTGAAGATGCCGCTACTCATCTAAACAATTTTGTTGATTTGTGTGATATGCAAAAGAAGAAAGATACGGATAACAATATTGTCAAATTGAAGTTATTTCCGTTTTCACTTAGAGATCATGCTAAAATTTCGTTTTCGTCTTTGCCTAAAAATAGTATTGATTCTTGGAACAAGTGCAAAGATGCTTTTATCTCTAAGTATTTTCCTCCCGCTAAGATCATCACTCTTAGGAACGATATTATGAATTTTAAACAACTTGATCATGAGCATGTTGCCCAATCTTGGGAAAGAATGAAATTGATGCTTCGCAATTGTCCTACTCATGGTTTGAATTTATGGATGATCCTACAAAAATTTTATGCCGGATTGAATTTTGCTTCTAGAAATCTTTTAGATTAGGCCGCGGGAGGCACGTTTATGGAAATTACGTTAGGAGATGCTACAAAATTTCTTGATAATATTATGGCTAATTATTCTCAATGGCATACCGAAAGATCTTCTAGTAAAAAAGTGCATGCTATAGAAGAAATCGATGTTTTGAGTGAAAAGATGGATGAACTTATGAAGATGTTTGCTACTAAAAATACTCCTCTTGATCCCAATGATATGCCTTTGTCTACTTTGATTGAGAATAATAATGAATCTATGGATGTGAATTTTGTTGGTAGGAATAGTTTTGGAAACAACGCGTATAGAGGGAATTTTAATCCTAGGCCTTATCCTAGTAATCCTTCTAATAATTATGGAAATTACTACAACAACTCTTATGGAAATTTTAATAAGATGCCCTCTGAATTTGAGAGTAGTGTTAAAGAGTTTATGAATTCACAAAAGAATTTTAATGCTTTGCTTGAAGAGAAATTGCTTAAAGTTGATGATTTGGCTAGGAACGTTGATAGAATTTCTCTTGAAATTGATTCTTTAAAGCTTAGATCTATTCCTCCTAAGCATGATATCAATGAGTCTCTCAAAGCCATGAGAATTTCCATTGATGAGTGCAAAGAAAGAACCACTAGGATGCGTGCTTCCAAAGATGTCTTTATTAAAGCGTGTTCTTCTAATCCCTATGAAAATCAAGATGAAGATCTAAAAGTTATTGATGCGTCCCCCATTAAATCTTTGTTTTGCAATATGAATCTTAATGAATCTGAAGATTATCTTCCTTTACCTAGAAGGCGTTCTAAGAATTCGGAGTTTCTAGATCTTGATGATGAAATTGATGAAAGTGGGATTGAAATAAATAGAAACCCTGATGTTGCTAAACCTACTATTTTGGATCTCAAGGAATTTAATTATGAAAATTGCTCTTTGATTGGTTGTATTTCCTTGTTGCAATCCGTGCTAGAATCTCCTCATGCTTATAGTCAAAATAAGGCCTTTACCGAACACATTGTTGATGCCTTGATGCAATCTTATGAAGAAAAACTTGAGATGAAAGTCTCTATCCCTAGAAAACTCTATGATGAGTGGGAACCTACTAATAAAATTAAAATTAAAGACTTTGAGTTTCATGCTTCGTGTGATTTGGGTGCTAGTGTCTCTACTATTCCCAAAACTTTATGTGATTTGCTAGATTTCCGTGATTTTGATGATTGCTCTCTAAACTTGCATCTTGCGGATTCCACTATTAAAAAGCCTATGGGAAGAATTAATGATGTTCTTATTGTTTCAAATAGGAATTATGTGCCCATAGATTTTATCGTTCTTGATATAGATTGCAATCCTTCATGTCCTATTATTCTTGGTAGACCTTTCCTTAGAACAATTGGTGTAATTATTGATATGAAGGAAGGGAATATTAGATTCCAATTTCCCTTAAAGAAGGGTATGGAACACTTCCCTAGAAAGAAAATAAAATTACCTTATGAATCTATCATGAGAGCCACTTATGGATTGCCTACCAAAGATGGCAATACCTAGATCTATCTTGCTTTTATGCCTAGCTAGGGGCGTTAAACGATAGCGCTTGTTGGGAGGCAACCCAATTTTATTTTGTGTTTTTTGTTTTTGCTTCTGTTTAGGAATAAATAATCCATCTACCTTCTGTTTGGATGTGGTTTTATGTTTTAATTAGTGTTTGTGCCAAGTAGGACCTATAGGATAACCTACAATGATAGTTGATTTGATTCTGCTGAAAAACAGAAACTTTAGCGCTCACGAGATTAGATGCCATTTTTTACTGGAGAGTGCTTTTAGGTTGATTATTTTTGCTTCTGATCAATAAACAAATTTTCCAGGACTTCCTATTTTGGTAGAATTTTTAGAGTTCCATAAGTTTGCGTTAGTTACAGATTACTACAGACTGTTCTGTTTTTGACAGATTCTGTTTTTCGTGTGTTGTTTGCCTATTTTGATGAATCTATGGCTAGTAAATTAGTTTATAAACCATAGAGAAGTTGGAATACAGTAGGTTTAACACCAATATAAATAAAGAATGAGTTCATTACAGTACCTTGAAGTAGTCTTTTGTTTTCTTTCTCTAACGGAGCTCACGAGATTTCTGTTGAGTTTTGTGTTGTGAAGTTTTCAAGTTTTGGGTGAATTCTTTTGATGCATTATGGAACAAGGAGTGGCAAGAGCCTAAGCTTGGGGATGCCCATGGCACCCCCAAGATAATCCAAGTACACCAAAAAGTCAAAGCTTGGGGATGCCCCGGAAGGCATCCCCTCTTTCGTCCACTTCCATCGGTAATTTACTTGGAGCTATATTTTTATTCACCAACATGATATGTGTTTTGCTTGGAGTGTCTTGTATTATTTGTGTCTTTGCTTGTTAGTTTACCACAATCATCCTTGTTGTACACACCTTTTGAGAGAGCCATACATGAATTGAAATTTGTTAGAATACTCTATGTTCTTCACTTATATCTTTTGAGCTTGATAGTTTGCTTATAGTGCTTCACTTATATCTTCTGAGCGTGATAAATTTTGCTCTAGTACTTCAGTTAGATCTTTTAGAGCACGGTGGTGAATTTGTTTTAAAGAAACTATTGATCTCTCATGCTTCACTTAGATTATTTTGAGAGTCGTTAATAGCATGGTAATTTGCTTAATGTTAATATACTTGGTATTCAAGATATGTGAAACTTTCTTTTGAGTGTGTTGAATACTAAGATAAGTTTGATGCTTGATAATTGTTTTGAGATGTGGAGATAATAATATCAAAGTCGTGCTAGTTGGGTGATTATGAATTTGAGAAATACTTGTGTTGAAGTTAGCAAATCCCGTAGCATGCACGTATGGTTAAAGTTGTGTAACAAATTTGAAACATGAAGTGTACTTGGCTTGTGCATCCTTATGAGTGGCGGTCGGGGACGAGCGATGGTATTTCCTACCAATCTATCTCCCTAGGAGCATGCGCGTAGTACTTGATTTTTGATGACTTCTAAATTTTTGCAAAAAGTATATGAGTTCTTTTGACTAATGTTGAGTCCATGGATTATACGCACTTTTACCTTTCCACCTTTGCTAGCCTCTTCAGTACCTGCATTGCCCTTTCTCACCTTGAGAGTTGGTGCAAACTTCGCCGGTGCATCCAAACCCCGTGATACGATACGCTCTATCACACATAAACCTCCTTATATCTTCCTCAAAACAGCCACCATACCTACCTATCATGGCATTTCCGTAGCCATTCCGAGATATATTGCCATGCAACTTCCACCATCATCATCGTGACATGCATTACTTTTGTCATATTGCCATTGCATGATCTTGTAATTGACATCGTATGTGTGGCAAAGCTACCATGCATTATTTTTCATACATGTCACACTTGATTCATTACACCATCCCGGTACACCGCCGGAGGCATTCATATAGAGTCATATCTTGTTCTAGTATCGAGTTGTAATTCATATGTTGTAATGAAAGTGTGATGATCATCATTAGAGCATTGTCCAAATAAAAAATAAAAAAGAGAAAGGCCAAAATAAAAAAAAGGAAGGCCCCAAAAAAATAAAAAAATAAAAAAAGGGCAATGCTACTATCTTTTTTTCCACACCTGCGCTTCAAAGTAGCACCTTGTTCTTCATATAGTGAGTCTCATATATTGTGCTTCAAAGTAGCACCATGTTTTTCATATAAGTGAGTCTCATAAGTTGTCTTTTTATACTAGTGGGAATTTTTTCATTATAGAACTTGGCTTGTATATTCCTACAATGGGCTTCCTCAAATGCCCTAGGTCTTCGTGAGCAAGCGAGTTGGATGCACACCCACTAGTTTTCTTTTGTTGAGCATTCATAGCTCTAGTGCATCCTTTGCATGGCAATCCCTACTCCTTGCATTAACGTCAATCGATGGGCATCTCCATATCTCATTGATTAGCCTCGTTGATGTGAGACTTTCTCTTTTTTTGTCTTCTCCACACAATCCCCAACATCATATTCTATTCCACCCATAGTGCTATATCCATGGCTCACGCTCATGTATTGCGTGAAGGTTGAAAAAGTTTGAGATTATATAAGTATGAAACAATTGCTTGGCTTGTCATCGGGGGTATAGAAGTTGGGAACATCTTTGTGTGACAAAAATGAAGCATAGCCTAACTATATGATTTTGTAGGGATGAACTTTCTTTTGCCATGTTATTTTGAGAAGACATGATTGCTTTGATTAGTATGCTTGAAGTATTATTATTTTTGTGTCAATATGAACTTTTGTCTTGAATCTTTCGGATCTGAATATTCATATCACAATCAAGAAGATTTACATTGAATTTATGCCAACGTATCACTCCGCATCAAAAATTCTTTTTTATCATTTACCTACTCGAGGACGAGCAGGAATTAAGCTTGGGGATGCTTGATACGTCTCCAACGTATCTATAATTTTTGATTGATCCACGCTACTTTATCTATTGTTTTGCACTATATTGGGCTTTATTTTTCACTTTTATATTACTTTTGGGACTAACCTATTAACCGGAGGCCCAGCCCAGAATTGCTATTTTTTGCCTTTTTCAGTATTTCGAAGAAACAGAATATCAAACGGAGTCCAAACGGAATGAAACCTTCGGGATCGTGATTTTCCAACCGAACGTGATCCAGGAGACTTGGACCCTACTCCAAGAAGCTTCCGAGGAGGTCACGACGGTGGAGGGCGCGCCCCCCTAGGCGCGCCCCCCTACCTCGTGGGCCCCTCGGAGCTCCACCGACGTACTCCTTCCTCCTATATATACCTACGTATCCCCGTATGATCAATGAGGAGCCAAAAACCTAATTCCACCGCCGCAACCTTCTGTATCCACGAGATCCCATCTTGGGGCCTGTTCCGGAGCTCCGCCGGAGGGGGCATCCACCACGGAGGGCTTCTACATCATCATCATAGCCCCTCTGATGAAGTGTGATTAGTTTAGTTCAGACCTTCGGGTCCATAGCTAGTAGCTAGATGGCTTCTTCTCTCTTTTTGGATCTCAATACAATGTTCTCCCCCTCTCTTGTGGAGATCTATTCGATGTAATCTTCTTTTTTGTGGTGTGTTTGTTGAGACCGATGAATTGTGGGTTTATGATCCAGTATTATCTATGGAAAATATTTGATTCTTCTCTAAATTCTTTTATGTATGATTGAGTTATCTTTGCAAGTCTCTTCGAATTATCCGTTTGGTCTAGCCAACTAGATTGGTAGTTCTTGCAATGGGAGAAGTGCATGGCTTTGGGTTCAATCTTGCGGTGTTCTTACTTAGTGACAGATAGAGTTGCAAGGCACGTATTGTATTGTTGCCATCGAGGATAACAAGATGGGGTTTTTATCATATTGCATGAATTTATCCCTCTACATCATGTCATCTTGCTTAAAGTGTTACTCTATTTTTAACTTAATACTCTAGATGCATGCTGGATAGCGGTCGATGAGTGGAGTAATAGTAGTAGATGCAGAATCGTTTCGATCTACTTGTCACGGACGTGATGCCTATATACATGATCATTGCCTAGATATACTCATAACTATGCTCAATTATGCCAATTGCTCAACAGTAATTTGTTCACCCACCGTAGAATACTTATGCTCTTGAGAGAAGCCACTAGTGAAACCTATGGCCCCTGGGTCTATCCTCATCATATCAATCTATATCACTTTATTTACTTTCTTTGTTTTTACTTTGCCTTTACTTTTTACTTTGCATCTATCTATCAAAAATACCAAAAATATTATCTCTATCAGATCTCACTCTCGTAAGTGACCGTGAAGGGATTGACAACCCCTAAGCGTTGGTTGAGAGTTGCTATCGTGTTGTGCAGGTACGAGGGACTTGCGCGTGACCTCCTACTAGATTGATACCTTGGTTGTCAAAAACTGAGGGAAATACTTACGCTACTGTGCTGCATCATCCTCTCCTCTTCGGGGAAAACCAACGCAAGCTCGAGACATAGCAGTCACTCCGAAAAGTTAATCACATAAAGACCATTCTCGACATGCCCAACAAAGGCTACTTTAAGAGGCTTGCTCCACAAGAGGGCCACTATATCAATATAAAAGAATGTGGCAAAACCCATGAGTGCAAGTTGACGAACGGAAAGTAGATTGTATGCAAGGGACTCAACAAGCATGACTTTCTCGATCCTGAGATCATGAGAAATGACAACCTTGCCAAGACCCAATACCTTAGAAGACGAGGCATCACCCCACTCGGCGTTGGTGGGCATAGATGGGATCTTGTGCACGTCCACCACCAAGTCCTTGCTTCCGGTCATGTGATTTGTGGCTCCACTATCGAGCAACCATGATCCCCCACCGAAAGCAAACACCTACAAGAGATCAATGCTTGGTTTTTAGGTACCCATTTTGTAATGGGTCCTTTGATGTTAGTAACAAGGGTCCTAGGAACCCAAATAGACCATTCGATGTACTCATAAGGAGAACCAACAAATTTAGCATAAACATGCCCATCACTAGCACGTCACCACACATAAGAAGGGTTAATGTCGCCGGCTTTGTTGGAAGAGGTGACATTGCCCTTTTTGACATCACCACCCTACACATTGCTCTTATTCTCCTTTGTAGCACCCTCTCCCTCCTTCACAAAAGTTTGCTTGAGAGGAGGAGGTCGCCTGGTCTTATCATTCTTCTTGTTGGTCTTGGACTTGGGTGCGAACCCAACTCCCTCCTTGGCCACAACTTCCTTTTGATTGCTCAAAAGGTCATTGAGATTCTTCTCACCTTGTATGCAAGACACAAGGCCTTTCTCAAGTTGCTCCTTCAACTTGGCATTCTCCTCCACAAGATGCACATGCTCACAACACGGGTTAGTAGCATTTGTATTATCAATTAATACCATATGAGGAAAAGTGGCTTTCTCCTTGGTTAGCTTCACTTGGAGTTGATCATGAGACTCCTTGAGGCTAGCATGAGCACCTTTCAAGACTTTGTGAGCCTTGTCAAGTATATCAAACTCCTCCTTGAGTCTAGCATGGTCAACCCCAAGGTTAGCCTTCTCGGAAGTGAGCACACAAGATACAACAAGAGCATGATCAAGATCTTTCTTTAATTTAGCATAGTCATCGTTGTGTGACTCCTCAAGAGCCAAACGATGAACACACTCTTCCTCAAGCGCATTAGAGAGATCCGATATCTCATCAGCATAGTCACGACTGTGACCTTCCATCTTAGAGATGGTTTCTTCATGAGCCTCGATCATGTCATTGGCTTCACCAAGTTGTTCCAAGAGAGCAATGAAGTGCTTCTTGGATATGCCCTTGAGCTTACTCATAAAAGATTCAAATTCATTTACTTCCTCATTAGACCCCTCACCTTCATCAATGCAATCTGTCAAGGAAGGATTAGTAATGATGGTGGTTTTGATGTTGGGGGTTACCTTGTTGGTGGCTTTAGCCATGAGGCACTTGGTGGTGATGTTCTCGTTGGGTGAACCGAAGAGAGATGGAGTTGTGGAAATGGCAACGGAGGCCATGGCCATGGCTTCACTATCTTCATCGTCATCATCATCCTCATTGTATTCTTCTCGTGCCACCAACCCTTTGGTCGGAGTCTTCTTGGTGAAGTTGTTCTTGTTGGGGAAGGACTTGGCTTTGTCTTTTCGGATGATCTTGCCACCATTGTCTTCCCGCTTCTCGTAAGGGCACTCCGCAACAAAATGGCTCACATTGCCACAATTGTAGCATGTTCTCACATGTTGCTTGCCCTTTAATCCAGTTCAGTTATTATTGTTGAAGTTGGCCCTTGTGTTCTTCTTGCTCCAAAATTTCATTGAAGCAAGAGCCATGTGCTCATGGTAATCATATTTTGTATCTTCGGGGTTGCTATCCTCATCTTCCTCTTACTCCTCTTCTTCCACACTAACCTTGGCCTTCAAGGCAAGGTTGGGCTTCTTTGCTCTTTGAGAACGCAACACCGCATTGTCGGCGGTCTTGTCCAAGATCCACATTGCCACAAACTGATCCAACACTTCACTTGAGGACAAGGTGTGGAAGTCCGGCCTTTGAGGATGACGGAGGACATGGCCTTGTGGTAAGGCATCATGGCCTTGAGGAACTTGCGCTTGATCCAATTGTCATCCGTATCCATGCTCCCATGATCTCAGAGTGAGACCGCGAGAGTAGTTAATCTCCGGTAAAGCTCACGAGGTTCTTCATCTTCATTCATTGCAAACTCATCGGCTTCATCTTGCACCACTTCATAGTTGGAACGTTGAATGCTTGTGCTTCCCTTGTATAGGGAAACAACATGGTGCCATGCTTCCTTGGCCATGGTGAAGGGTCAGAGATGCACAATGTCTTCGGGAGGAATTGCATCTTGGATGATGAAGAGAGCATTCTCATTGAATTGATTATCCGTGGCTTCTCTAGGGGTGAAGTTCCTTCGATCATGCGGATAGAAAAGTTCCTCAATGATTCTCCAAAGATTAGGATTAACATGATTTAAATGACGTTTAAAGCGATAAACCCAAGAGTCAAAATCTTACTTATGGAGGACCCGGGAAAGAGAGGAATTTTTAAGGATTGCTTACCCAGAACTGTTTTCCCAAGCAACCGAATCTCGAGGACGATATTCATCTTAAGTGGGGGAGGTTTGTGACAACCTGGTTTTTGCCTTCTCTCTTTTTCCGGACTTGATTTGCATTTGCCTTCATTTGCCTTGGTTTTGAGTTTTTAAGAATCAATTCAAATGGACTTGTCACTTGGGCATGCCCTTGACTTTCACACAAGTGACCCATCTGCCTCTCATCCAACTCCATTTCTTTCTAAAACCCTAGAATGGCCCATTGAATATTTTTCATAAGTGAAAATATTCATTTTCTTTCTGAAAGCTCATTTCAGAAATTAGAGCTCCAAAGCAACCCCAATTTTTATAGCTCCAAAAATCCTAAGATAATTCTTGAATTTTCTTTGGACCTTGGCCCACCTCCCCGAGTAAAAATATTGCATGACTTTTTGTAATATTTTTGCTACAAAAAATCTTTTCCATTCTGGCCCAAAAATGCACATTGTACAACAAGTGCATTTTTCCTAAATCTTTTGGAGCTGATATTTCTTGAGATTAAACACCCTCCTAAGAAACCCTTAACCCCGGGAGATCAACCCTAATGGCCTACCTAGCCAAACTTGGCGACCAAGTTTCTGTCCAGAAACTTGCCAGCAAGCTTGAGTCATTTCTGGTCGGCCTGGGTTCGAGTTTTCACCTTTCTTAGACCTAACACTGCGTGGACTATAGCCCATACATGGTTTGCCAGTGTTTGAGCGTCGTTTTGGCAATGCCAGGGCGGTGACCACGTGTGGACACGGGGCCTGGCATGCGTTCGACGCGCTCTGCGTCGCGCCAGCGCCTTTGTTCAGCGCGTCCTCGAGCCAGAGCTCGCTGACGACTGCCGCACCGCGCCACCACCCTCGTCTCTTCGCCCTTGACCTCTCCCTGGCGCTCACCGATGCCGGAGACGCCGCAGCGAGCACGAGCCAAAAGCCACAATGCACCCGTGCCCCTGTCTTCTTCTCCCCCTCCTCCCTGTTCTCGTCCGCGAGCGTGGACAGCCTCCGCGTGATCGCTGACCTCCTCGCTCCCTTGCTGACGCCCCTCGTTGCCTCTCGCCGGCTTCTAGAGAGCTCCGGTGGCGACACGTACCCCCTCCCCCTCCAGCTATAAATTGCGCCCCTCCCCTCCTTTCCAGCGCCACCCACAGCCCCATCCAACCTTCACACACACGCAACACAGCCGCCGTGCCCGACTAGAGCTCGCCGGCGACACCCGTAGCTCAGCCACCCCGTCCCCGGCCTCCTGGATCCCAACCAACCACCTAGGCGTGTCCCTGGAGCCCCTCTGGTGCCATCCCGAAGCCGCAGAGCCCCTAGATCAGCCCCTTGCCGTCGCCTTCTTCCTCTCCAGCAAGACCCGACCGCCGCCGCCGCTTGCGAGCTTGATTGTGAGCAGCTCCAGCCGTCTCTCGTCGTGCCACGGGTATAGGCAGGTGCGTCGTAGCCCCATCTCCATTTCTATCCCTCCAGTCTGGCCCAAGGAGCCCCCCTCGCTGGCGTACGCTCTGGCAAATCGCCACCGCATTCTGTTTCTCCCCCCTCCCCTCTCTCCTCACCGGCGGGGCCCGCTGTCAGCCTCTCCGCTCACACCCGAAGCGGTACGAGTGGAGGCGCCTTTTGGCTTTACGCCATCGACGTCACCCCCCTGGATTTTTTGTTTATTCATTTAATTCAAATATTTTGACCAGAACTTTGACCTTGAATATCTCCTAGCCTATAAGTCCAAATGAGTTGATTCTTTTTGCATTTCGTTTGTTACAGAAAACTCTAGAAGCACACCAAAGTGTGGATTTTTCCTTGCTTCCTAGAATTTCTGGTGATTTTCAGAGTGGTTCTTGATATTTTGTTTTGTGCTTTTTAAATATTTTCAGAGGGAGAGACTTGTCTTGAAGCTGTCCAGGAGGAGTGTGAACCTCCTCTGCACTAAGGCAAGACACAATAACATTTGGATGGTGTCATCTCAATATCTATGATTTTATACTTGAATATGAGCTAATTTTCATGCATTTAAAATAGTTAAATAATTATGTTTTGATGCTTAGTTACTTTGTCATGCTTGTTATGCTTGTTTTAGTTCCTCGTTAATTGCATGGAGTAGTTCAATCAAGTAGAGTAAAATTTTAAGCTTTATGGTAATGCTTTGATAAATAATGGTACTTTCTTTTGATAATGGCTATTTTCATATTAAAAATAAAATGACTAAAGATGAGGTTTCATAATAACCAGTGTAGTAACATCGGTAGCTTTGTTGATGAGTAGTGCAAGATAGTTATTTCTGTGTTGTTGATCCATTCTGATGAGTTGCATCTTGAGCATATCGAGTAGTTGCATGATCATGGCATCGTATGGCTTGTAGTGAGTTTATTTTTAAAGTTAAACTTGATAATAATCCAATTTGAATATTAAGTTGATCAAGTCATGGTGCCTCTGAATCGGGTTCTTTTCAATGCGACCACATTTACCTTATGGGGGGTCTTGACTCGGTCCTTTGTCAGGCCTCTTACCGGTGCCTCCAACTAGGGAACGTTATGGGCGTGCGGTACCCTGGCCCAGTAAGCAGACATAACCTTGTGTGCTCGGTTGTTTTTATGGTACCTTGTCCCCGTTTGGGACCGTTTTGCCACGACGGGGGCCGCAGATGCTTTTGGTAGGCATGGGCCACCCATGACTTAGCCCTGAGAGGGAGTGAGTCGGAGTGGCCGGGAGAGTGTCATGGCAAGGTAAGGGTTTCGTCGGAACTCGGTGGTCCACTGGAATGGGAGTGCAAGGCCCTTGAGTTCCGTAGTGTGGGTAAAGTGCGCTACCTTTACAGTGTGTATTTTAATCTATCAAAAGCCGCGTCCTCCGTTATGGACACAACTCGGTAGTAAGTCACACCATGGATCAACAACTATAATTAATCTTGCACACTTGGCATATTTCTGGAACTGGTTTCATGATGACTTGTGGATCATGTGATGATCATAAGTGATTGGTGTCAGTTGTGATCCAGGAATGATCACCGGTTGGTTACAGTAGTAACCCGTATGGTAAGCGAGTCCGTGGGACTCGGTGCACATGTTGGTTTCATTGCATCTGTATTATCTCTTGCATTGCATTAAACCTGATTAATTGTCATGGTATTATTTGCCATTGTGCTTATGTTTGTTGTGAGATTGCAAGTACATTCAATGTACTAACCTGGCGTGTCATGCCAGCTTTCAGACAAGACTGATCGGATAGGAGAGCCTCCCGCGTCTAGCATCGTGTCCACGTCGGTGTCCCTGTATTATTGAGTTCCACTTCGTCGTTATTCCGCTGCCGTGTAGTTGATATGATCGAGGCCCTTTCATGTTCATTAAATAATGTACATATTGTTTAGCTGCATCGTGTGTGCCGCTTGGCCTCTTATCTCGATGTAATATCAAACTTATGTATCCGCTAGCATCAATAAAGTGGTTGTTTCTATACCATGATGTTGTGTGTTGCCAGAAGACTTGATATCTGGGCTGGCAATGCAAGGTAAACCGGTTGCTCTGAGTCGGGGTGCCACAATGCTTGGTATCAGAGCCGTGCTGATTGTAGGACACGCTAGACCATTAGTGCGTTCGTAAGAGGGTAGCTAGTTGCGTTTGAGTGCCAGTAGTCATAGAAATTGGTTGTTGCATATTTGTTGTTATTACTAATCCTTTGGTGATTGTGAGTGTAGATGGCACCAGTTCCGATCTTGTACCATCTGGATCCATCTTCGTACACATCGCCGCACTTGCTTCATAATGTGTGGCGACGACTCTATCCAGAGGGTGCAGATCCAGTGTATCAGGTGTATCGGGAGCAGTTGGTCGGTTCGCTGTATGAGTATTACGCTGAGGTCCCTCTACACCATAGTTCCCTTTCCGGCGCTTACACTCATTCCTCTAAGGGTGGTTTCGCTTCTACGCCATCTCAGGCGGTCCAGTTTGCTGCTATCGAGGCTCTTGTAGATTTGCGCTACAACGAGGTTCACATGCACACCCACCCAGGTTTTTACTACTACCCATCTTTGCACGATAATGGGTGTAATCGCTTCCCTCTTATTGATCCGGTGTGCGATCGTCCTTCTAGCCACCTTTCTCGCTATATGACTGCCGCTTATATCTTGATCTATGAGTTAGCTCAAGAGCTAACCCGAGCTCGGATAGCCCTTGCCGCAGCTCGGAATAGGAACCCTCTACCCATTGTCGGTTTCACTCCATATGTTCCTCTCACTTCTAGTACCCTGGCGACCACCCAGGGTACCACCAACCCTTTGGCAGTGACTCCTCGCAATGCTCCTGCTGTGTGGTCTTCCCTTGTCGCTACTCCTGCAGCTCCCATGCTTAGATCTCATCCCGCACCTGCCCCTGAGGGAGAGTCCTCGAGGCAGCGTCGTCGCATTTCTTTTAATCCGGAGGTCTCCACTATCAGTTCAGGGTCTGAGTCTGGTTCAGGAGAGGAGCCTCAACAGCACCAGCCGAGGAGTAGATCGCTAGAGTACCATCTTCGTCATGAGTATGATGTATGGATGTAGTCGTACGTGTCATGATGTTTAGTTTCATGTATGAGGGTAGTGAACCCGTCATGATGTTATCTTTTATGCTGAGTCTATGTATAATTATGTTGGAACTTTTTTTTATTCGTCTTGGTTTCTTTTTTGCTGTGTTTTCTAGGTTCGTCACTGGCCTTTTCCTCCCATTTTGGATATTTCTCATCACGGTTTCCTTGCATTGGGAAAATAAATAATAGGATGACACGGGGAGGTAGCAGCAGCCAAGCTTGTGAGGATGTCCCTGTTCGTCGCTCTACCCGGCAAGCAGGACATTCCCTCGAGCCATACCAGCCACCACCACCTCCATCGCCACATCCGCCCTCCACTGAGCAGATTATGAGAATGTTTGAAGAAAGAAGAAACAACGATCTGATGGAGATGCTGACAAGTGTGCAAGTTATGGTTGGACAAAATGGAAATCAGAATGGTCATTACTCCAAGCTGTCAGATTTTCAAAGGACCAAGCCTCCCAGTTTCAGTCAAGCTATTGATCCACTGGAAGCCAATGATTGGTTGAGGACCATTGAGAGGAAGCTGGAAATTGCTCGCACTAAAGAAGGTGACAAGGTTTCATTTGTAACGCATTATCTCGAAGGAGTTGCCGCTATATGGTGGGATAATGCTAAAGCTATGTGGCCCGCGGACGAAGAAATTACGTGGACCAAATTCAATGATCATTTCCGCAAGTATCATGTACCCACCGGAATTGTGAAGATCAAGCAACACGAATTCCTCGCCCTTACTCAAGGAAGCATGACAGTAAGTGAATACCTGAATAAATTCAACCATCTGGCCCGGTATTCTCTCTATGATGTGGCCACCGAAGAAAGGAAGGTCGACAGATTCCTTGGCGGACTGAATCAGCACCTCAGATGCACTCTCAGCATGTTTGATTTTCCGGACTTCCAAACTCAGGTGAACAAGGCCCTCATCGCAGAAAGGGAACACAAGCTCATGCACGACAGCAGGTCCGTAAATAATGATCACAAGCGCAAATTTGAGCCTAAGAAGGATATGCAACTAGTGCAGAAGGCTCGTACATGGCAACAGACTCAGGTGGAGTATAAGCCCAACTGGCAGCAGAATGTCAACAAGACCACCACTCAAGTCAAGAATGTCATAACCAATCCAGTGCGTGAAGACTGTCAGCGCAGCAACTCCTGCTTCAGCTGTGGACAAACCGGACATTATGCCAGACAATGTCCCAAGAACGGCAAACCAGTAGTCTCCTACCATCCACAAGTCAACCATATGGAGTCATATCCCGACACGAGTACCATCCAAGGCCAAATCCATCATATCTCCGCTGACGGAGCCCAAGAAGACCTGGAAGTCATCATTGGTATGTTTCTTGTTAATAGCATACCTGCAGTAATTTTATTTGATTCCGGGGCTTCCCACTCTTTTATTTTGTGGAGATTAGCTGCCCAAAATAAATTCCCCTGCTCGATTATGTGCAAAAGTATGATGGTACAATCCTCGGGTTCGGTGCTCCGAAGTAATCTGGTCTGCCAAAATTTGGAAATTGAGATAAAAGGTGTCAAGTTTCCAACAGCTTTGTAGTCATTGAATCTGATAAACTAGACATTATTCTCGGAATGAATTGGTTGACCCAAATACCAAGTATGCATTAACTGTGCGACCAGAGAAGTCACCATGGTAAATTAGGAAGGTCGCACTGCAAGTTTTTATGCCCGCAGAAGCATACCCAAGAAGGATATGGTATTCTTAGTTGTGGCCGATGAAGTGGAATCAATTCCTGTGGTCAGCGAGTATCCAGATGTATTTCCTGAGGAATTGCCAGGAATGCCGCCAGACAGAGAATTGGAGTTTGCTATTGACTTGGTGCCCGGGACTGCACCGATATATAAGAAAAATAATCGGATGCCTTCGTCAGAATTGGTGGAGTTAAAGAAGTAGCTCGATGAAATGCTACAGAAAGGATGCATCCGTCCAAGCTCTTCACCTTGGGGATCACCCACTGATAACCCACAAGTATAGGGGATCGCAAAAGTTTTCGAGGGTAGAGTATTCAACCCAAATTTATTGATTCGACACAAGGGGAGCCAAAGAATATTCTCAAGTATTAGCAGTTGAGCTGTCAATTCAACCACACCTGGATAACTTAGTATCTGCAGCAAAGTATTTAGTAGCAAAGTAGTATGGAAGTAACGGTAACGGTAGCAAAAGTAACAGTAGCAGTTTTGTAGTAATTGTAACAGTAGCAACGGTAAAGTAAATAAGCAAAGCACAATATGTGAAAAGCTCGTAGGCATTGGATCAGTGATGGATAATTATGTCGGATGCGATTCCTCATGTAATAGTTATAACATAGGGTGAAACAGAACTAGCTCCAGTTCATCAATGTAATGTAAGCATGTATTCCGAATATTGTCATACGTGCTTATGGAAAAGAACTTGCATGACATCTTTTGTCCTACCCTCCCGTGGTAGCGGGGTCCTAATGGAAACTAAGGGATATTAAGGCCTCCTTTTAATTGAGTACCGGACCAAAGCATTAACACATAGTGAATACATGAACTCCTCAAACTACAGTCATCACCGAGAAGTATCCCGATTATTGTCACTTCGGGGTTGTCGGATCATAACACATAATAGGTGACTATAGACTTGCAAGATAGGATCAAGAACTCACATATATTATGAAAACATAATAGGTTCAGATCTGAAATCATGGCACTTGGGCCCTAGTGACAAGCATTAAGCATAGCAAAGTCATAGCAACATCAATCTCAGAACATAGTGGATACTAGGGATCAAACCCTAACAAAACTAACTTGATTCAATGGTAAATCTCATCCAACCCATCACCGTCCAGCAAGCCTATGATGGAATTACTCACGCACGGCGGTGAGCATCATGAAATTGGTGATGCAGGATGGTTGATGATGATGACAATGACGAATCCCCCTCTCCGGAGCCCCGAACGGACTCCGGATCAGCCCTCCCGAGAGAGATTAGGGCTTGGCGGTAGCTCCGTATCGTAAAACGTGATGAAACTTCCTCTCTGATTTTTCTCCGCGAAAGCCAATATATAGAGTTGGAGTTTAGGTCAGTGGACGTCCAGGGGGCCCACGAGGCAGGGCCCCCCCCCACCCTCGTGGACAGGGTGTGGGCCCCTGGACGCTGATTCTTTCGCCAGTATTTTTTATTAATTCTGAAAAGTTGCTCCGTGGATATTCAGGTCATTCCGAGAACTTTTATTTCTGCACAAAAATAACACCATGGCAGTTCTGCTGAAAACATCATCAGTCCGGGTTGGTTCCATTCAAATCACACAAGTTAGAGCCCAAAACAAGGGCAAAAGTGTTTGGAAAGTAGATACGACGGAGACGTATCACCCGCTATATTCGTGGATAAAAAGGACGGCAGTCTTTGTATGTGTGTAGCCTACCGACAGTTGAACGACGTCACCATCAAGAACAAGTATCCACTGCCAAGAATTGATGATTTGTTTGATCAACTCAGTGGGGCCAAAGTATTCTCCAAGATTGATTTGAGGACCGGATATCACCAACTCAAAATCAAGAAGGAAGATATTCCCAAGACCGCGTTCACCACTCGATACGGTCTTTATGAATATACTGTTATGGCATTCGGTCTCACCAACGCCCCCGCCTTTTTCATGCACATGATGAATAAGGTGTTTATGGATTTCCTTGATAAGTTTGTGGTGGTGTTCATCGATGATATCCTCATTTATTCAAAAAGCAAAGAAGAGCACAAGGACCATCTTAGAGCGGTGTTGCAAAGACTCTGTGACCATCAACTTTATGCAAAGTTTAGCAAATGTGAATTTTGACTCTACCAAGTGGGATTTCTGGGGCATATTCTCTCAGCTGAAGGTGTCACCGTGAATCCAAGTAAAGTGAAAGATGTGCTTGATTGGTCCGCACCCACGACAGTCTCAGAAATCCAGAGTTTCCTTGGATTAGCCGGGTATTATCACCGTTTTATCGAAGGATTCTCTAAGATTACCAAGCCAATGACAGAGCTCCTAAAGAAGGATAAGAAGTTTGAATGGAGTATGGACTGCGAAAGGAGCTTCAACGAGTTAAAAAACAGACTAACATCCGCGCCAGTATTGACTCTTCCCGGCATCTACCACAGCTTTGATGTCTACTGCGATGCATCCAGGAAAGGACTTGGATGTGTTCTCATGCAAGATGGCAAGGTTGTGGCCTATGCATCTCGACAACTACGACCTCACGAAGGAAATTACCCAACTCATGACTTGGAATTGGCCGCGGTGGTTCATGCCTTGAAGATTGGGAGACACTGTCTGATTGGAAAAAGGTGTCAAATGTTTACGGACCACAAGAGTCTCAAGTAAATATTCACTCAACCAGACTTGAACTTCCGTCAGCGAAGATGGCTTGAGTTGGTTAAAGATTATGACCTCGGGATAAATTATCACCCGGGAAAAGCTAATGTGGTAGCAGATGCCCTTAGCCGCAAGCCCGTCAGCTTGAATGCTCTACTGGATACGTTGCATCCTAAACTCTATGAAGAAATGGCTCAGCTCAATTTGTCAATAGTGGATGCCTGTATGGCCAGCATATTGGAAATGGCTCCTACTCTCGAGGAAGAAATTCGCAGCGCTCAAGCCCATGATGATTCACTGCAAGCATATGCCAAGTCGACTAAGAATTTCTCTAACAAAACGGTACGCTGAGGTTTCGAGGAAGGATTTGCGTACCCAACCAAGAGAGTTTGAAGAAGAAAATATTATCAGAAGCCCATGAATCTTCATACTCAATTCACCCAAGTGGCACCAAGATGTATGAAGATCTCCGTCAGGTATTCTGGTGGGAAGGAATGAAGAAACACATCGCTTACTTCGTAGCTTGTTGCGACATATGCAACAAGGTAAAGGCAGAACATCAGAAGCCCACCGGACTACTTCAACCTTTGCTCATATCACAATGGAAATGGGATGATGTCTGCATGGACTTCATCACTGGCTTACCAAAGACAGTCTTACCAAAGACACATCGTCGATACCTTGACCAAGGTGGCTCATTTTATGCCCATCCGGACCACATATCGTGCAGATCAGCTTGCACAATTATATGTGTCCAGGATCATCAGTTTGCATGGCGTACCCAGGACCATCACTTCCAACAGAGGATCTCTCTTCACTTCAGCCTTCTGGTCCCATCTATAGCAAGCATTGCGGACTGCTCTGAAATACAGCACAGCTTATCATCCATGGACCGACGGACAGACTGAGCAGGTAAATCAAATACTCGAAGATATGCTCCGAGCCTATGTATTGGCTCAAGGACCTAAGTGGGAAGACTGTCTGCCGTACACCGAGTTTTCCTACAACAACAGTTTCCAGACCAGTTTGAAGATGTCACCTTATGAAGCTCTGTATGGCCGTAAGTGTCGCACTCCATTGGACCGGTCTCAAACCGGAGACGGTCGTATCTTCGGAACCGACCTAATGATGGAAGCTGAGAAGCAAGTCAAGGAGATCCGAGACAGACTGCAGTTGGACCAGTCACGACAGAAGAGTTACTATGATGCCAAGCACCATCATATCAGATTTGAGCCAGGAGAACACGTGTATCTCCGAGTCACCCCGATGAAAGGAATTAAGAGGTTTCAGACCCTGGGCAAGTTGGCACCCAGATACATTGGCCCATTCCCAGTCATAAACAGAGTTGGAGCAGTTGCTTACCGATTGGAGTTGCCACCAGAATCGTCAGAAGTACACAATGTGTTTCATATCTCTCAACTACGAAGATGTATCTCGCCACTGGAGAAAAGGACTAATATGGCAGAGATAGAACTGGCTAAGGATCTGACATATATGGAAAGACCAGTAAAAATATTGGATGAGATAGAAAGAGTGATCAGGTTTTTCAAAGTTCAATGGGAGCACCATACCGAGGAAGAGGCAACCTGGGAAAGAGAGGATTTTTAAGGACTGCTTACCCAGAACTGTTTTCCCAAGCAAACGGATCTTGAGGACGAGATTCATATTAAGTGGGGGAGGTTTGTGATAGCCTGGTTTTTGCCTTCTCTCTTTTTTCGGACTTGATTTGCATTTGCCTTCATTTGCCTTGGTTTTGAGTTTGTAAAAATCAATTCAAATGGACTTGTCACTTGGCATGCCCTTGACTTTCACCCAAGTGACCCATATGCCTCTCATCCAACTCCATTTCTTTCTAAAACCCTAGAATGGCCCATTGAATATTTTTCATAAGTGAAAATATTCATTTTCTTTCTGAAAGCTCATTTCAGAAATTAGAGCTCCAAAGCAACCCCAATTTTTATAGCTCCAAAAATCCTGAAATAATTCCTGAATTTTCTTTGGACCTTGGCCCACCTGCCTCAGTAAAAATATAGCATGACTTTTTGTAATATTTTTGCTATAGAAAATCTTTTCCATTCTGGCCCAAAAATGCACTTTGTGTAGCAAGTGCATTTTTCCTAAATCTTTTGGAGCTGATATTTCTTGAGATTAAACACCCTCCTAAGAAACCCTTAACCCCAGGAGATCAGCCATAATGGAATTCTAGAACCTAGCCAAACTTGGCGACCAAGTTTCTGTCCAGAAACTTGCTAGCAAGCTTGAGTCATTTCTGGTCGGCTTGGGTTCGAGTTTTCACCTTTCTTAGACCTAACACTACGTGGACTCTAGCCCAGACATGGTTTGGCAGCGTTAGGGCGTAGTTTTGGCAATGCCAGGGCAGTGACCACGTGTTGACACGGGGCCTGGCATGCATTCGACGCGCTCTGCGTCGCGCCAGCGCCTCTGTTCAGTGTGTGCTCAAGCCAGAGCTCGCTGACGACTGCCGCACTGCGCCACCACCCTCATCTCTTCGCCCTTGACCTCTCCCTGGCGCTCGCCAACACCGGAGACGCTGCAGTGAGCATGGGCGCGTCGCGGCCAAAAGCCACAGTGCACCCGTGCCCCTGTCTTCTTCTCCCCCTCCTCCTTGTGCTCGTCCGCGAGCGTGGACAGCCTCCGCGTGATTGCTGACCTCCTCGCACCCTCGCTGACGCCCCTCATCACCTCTCGCTGGCTTCCATAGAGCTTCGATGGCGACACGTACACCCTCCCCCTCCGGCTATAAATTGCACCCCTCCCCTCTGTTCCAGCGCCACCCACAGCCCCATCCAACCTTCACACACACGCAGCATAGCCGCAGCCTGTCCGGGCAGGCCTCTGGCCGCTGTGCTAGACTAGAGCTTGCCCGCGACACCCGTAGCTCAGCCACCCCATCCCCGGCCTCCTGGAGCCCAACCAACCACCTAGGCGCGTCCCTGGAGCCCCTTTGGTGTCATCTCGAATTCGCAAAGCCCCTAGATCAGTCCCTCGTCGTCGCCTTCTTCCTCTTCGGCAAGACCCAACCGCCGCCGCCGCTTGCAAGCTTGATTGCGAGCAGCTCCGGCCGTCTCTTGCCATGCCACGGGTACAAGCAAGTGCATCGTAGCCCCATCTCCATTTCTATCCCTCCAGTCTGGCCCAAGGAGCCCTCCTCGCCGGCGTGCGCTCCGGCTAATCGCCATCGCGTTCTGTTTCTCTCCCCCTCCCCTCTCTGCTGATCGGTGGGGCCTGCTGTCAGCCTCTCCACTCGCACCCAAAGCGGTATGAGAGGAGGCGTCTTTTGGCTTTACGCCATCGACATCACCCCCCTGGATTTTATGTTTATTCATTTAATTCAAATATTTTGACCAGAACTTTGACCTTGAATATCTCCTAGCCTATAAGTCCAAATGAGTTGATTCTTTTTGCATTTGGTTTGTTACAGAAAACTCTAGCAGCACACCAAAGTGTGGATCTTTCCTTGCTGCCTAGAATTTCTGGTGATTTTCAGAGTGGTTCTTGATATTTTGTTTTGTGCTTTTTAAATATTTCAGAGGGAGAGACTTGTCTTGAAGCTGTCCAGGAGGAGTATGAACCTCCTCTACACCAAGGCAATCCACAATAACATTTGGATGGTGTCATCTCAATATCTATGATTTTCTACTTGAATATGAGCTAATTTTCATGCATTTAAAATAGTTAAATAATTATGTTTTGATGCTTAGTTACTTTGTCATGCTTGTTATGCTTGTTTTAGTTCCTGGTTAATTGCATGGAGTAGTTCAATCAAGTAGAGTAAAATTTTAAGCTTTATGGTAATGCTTTGATAAATAATGGTACTTTCTTTTGATAATGGCTATTTTCATATTAAAAATAAAATGACTAAAAATGAGGTTTGATACTAACCAGTGTAGTAACATCAGTAGCTTTATTGATGAGTAGTGCAAGATAGTTATTTATGTATTGTTGATCCGTTCTTATGAGTTGCATCTTGAGCATATCGAGTAGTTGCATGATCATGGCATCGTATGGCTTGTAGTGAGTTTATTTTTCAAGTTAAACTTGATAATAATCCAACTTGAATATTAAGTTTATCAAGTCATGGTGCCTCTGAATCGGGTTCTTTTTAGTGCGACCACATTTACCTTATGGGGGGTCTTGATTCGGTCCTTTGTCATGCCTCTTACTGGTGCCTCCAACTAGGGAAGGTTATGGGCGTGCGGTACCCTGGCCCGGTAAGCAGACATAACCTTGCGTGCTCAGTTGTTTTTATGGTACCTTGTCCCTGTTTGGGACCATTTTGCCATGACGGTGGCCGCAGATGCTTTTGGTAGGCACGGGCCACCCATGACTTAGCCCTGAGTGGGAGTGAGTCAGAGTAGCTAGGAGAGTGTCATGGCAAGGGAAGGGTTTCGTCGGCACTCCGTGGTCCACCCGAATGGGAGTGCGAGGCCCTTGAGTTCCATAGTGTGGGTAAAGTGCGCTACCTCTGCAGAGTGTATTTTAATCTATCGATAGTCGCGTCCTTGGTAATGGACACAACTCGGTAGTAAGTCACATCATGGATCAACAACTATAATTAATCTTGCACACTTGGCATATTTGTGGAACTGGTTTCATGATGACTTGTGGATCATGTGATGATCGTAAGTGATTGGTTTCAGTTGTGATCCAGGAATGATCACCGGTTGGTACAGTAGTAACCCGTCTGGTAAGCGAGTCCGAGGGACTCGGTGCACATGTTGGTTTCATTGCATCCGTAGTATCTCCTGCATTGCATTAAACCTGATTAATTGTCATGATATTGTTTGTCATTGTGATTATGTTTGTTGTGAGCTTGCAAGTACATTCAATGTACTGACCTGGCGTGTCATGCTAGCTTTCAGGCAAGACTGATCGGATCGGAGAGCATCCCGCGTCTAGCATCATGTCCACGTCGGTGTCCTTGTATTATGGAGTTCCACTTCGTCGTTATTTCGCTGCTGCGTAGTTGATATGATCGAGGCCCTTTCATGTTCATTAAATAATGTACATACTGTTCAGCTGCACCGTGTGTGCCGCTTGGCCTCTTATCTCGATGTAATATCAAACTTATGTATCCTCTAGCTTCAATAAAGCGGGTGTTTTGTACCATGATGTTGTGTGTTGCCAGAAGACTTGATCTCTAGGCTGGCGATGCAAGGTAAACCGGTTGCTCTGAGCCGGGGTGCCACATTCAACATGAGCATAGATGCCATTTCCACTTTTACCACTAGGCAAAGGAACTTTATCAATAGAAGCTTCCCCCTTATCGGAGTTGGCATCCGCCACCTTGTTAGTGGGAGCGACCACTTCCAAAGGTGCGGTGGATAATTTAAGACCATCAAGGAACTATTTGAACATGCCTTTGACCTCGGTCGTCATGGAGGTTTTCAATGTGTCCAAAGCCACATTGAATTCCTCACGTGAGACCAGGGATCCCCCATCGGTCATAGACGAAGAAGGATTCACACCGGGGTGCTCCTCCTCACCGTCTATAGTGTCAACCATACTCTTAGGACGGTAAAGCCTTAATTAAGAGACGAGGCTCTGGTACCAATTGAAAGGATCGATAAAGTTGACTAGAGGGGGGTGAATAGGCAACTAACAATTTTTAGCTTTTCTTTACCAAATTAAACTTTGCATCAAAGTAGGTTGTCTAGATATGCAACTAGGTGAGCCACCTATATGATGCAACAACAATAATCACACGAGCAAGCAAAGGATATAACACAATATAGCTTGCACAAGTAAAGGAGAGAGATAACCAAAAGCGGAACCGGTGGAGATGAGGATGTGTTACCGAAGTTCCTTCCTTTTGAGGGGAAGTACGTCTCCGTTGGAGCGGCATGGAGGCACAATGCTCCCCAAGAAGCCACTAGGGCCACCGTGTTCTCCTCATGCCCTCACACAATGCGAGATGCCGTGATTCCACTATTTGTGCCCTTGGAGGCAGCGACCGAACCTTTACAAACAATGTTGGGGCAATCTCCACAACTTAATTGGAGGCCCCCAACGACACCACGAAGCTTCAACAAAATGTACTATGGCTCCACGGTGACCTCAACCGTCTAGGGTGCTCAAACACCCAAGAGTAACAAGATCCGCACGGGATTAGTGGGCGGAATCAAATTTCTCTTGGTGGAAGTGTAGATCGGGGCCTACTTGATACGTCTCCAACGAATCTATAATTTTTTATTGTTCCATGCTATTATATTACCCGTTTTGGATGTTTATGGGCTTTACTTTACACTTTTATATCATTTTTGGGACTAACCTACTAACTGGAGGCCCGGCCCGAATTGCTGTTTTTTTTACCTATTTCAGTGTTTCGAAGAAAAGGAATATCAAACGGAGTCCAGACGGAATGAAACCTTCGGGAGCAATCTTTTCGGAACAAACGCAATCCAGGAGACTTGGAGTGGATGTCAAGCTGTAAATGAGTCGGCCACAAGGGTGCTCGGCGCGCCCCCACCCTCGTGGACCCCTCGTTGCTCCACCGACATACCTCCTTCGCCTATATATACTCTCGTACCCTGAAAACATCCAGGAGCACCACGAAAACCTAATTCCACCACCGCAACCTTCTGTATCCGCGAGATCCCATCTTGGAGCCTTCGTCGGCGCTCCGCCGGAGGGGGAATCGACCATGGAGGGCCTCTACATCATCTCCAAGGCCTCTCCGATGAGTTGTGAGTAGTTTACCACAGACCTTCGGGTCCATAGTTATTAGCTAGATGGTTTCTTCTCTCTCTTTGAATCTCAATACAAAGTTCTCCTTGATCTTCTTGGAGATCTATTCGATGTAACTCTTTTTGCGGTGTGTTTGTCGAGATCCGATGAATTGTGGGTTTATGATCAAGTTTATCTATGAGAAATATTTGAATCTCCTCCGAATTCTTTTATGTGTGATTAGTTATCTTTGCAAGTCTCTTCAAATTATCAGTTTGGTTTGGCCTACTAGATTGATCTTTCTTGCAATGGGAGAAGTGCTTAGCTTTGGGTTCAATCTTGCGGTGTCCTTTCCCAGTGACAGCAGGGGCAGCAAGGCACATATTGTATTGTTACCATCGAGGATAAAAAGATGGGGTTTATATCATATTACATGAGTTTATCCCTCTACATCATGTCATCTTTCTTAACGCGGTACTCTATTCTTCATGAACTTAATACTCTAGATGCACGCAGGAGTCGGTCAATGTATGGAGTAATAGTAGTAGATGCAGAATCATTTCGATCTACTTGTCACGGACGTGATGCCTATATACATGATCATGCCTAGATATTCTCATAACTATGCACTATTCTATCAATTGCTCGACAGTAATTTGTTCACCCACCGTAATACTTATGCTATCTTGAGAGAAGCCACTAGTGAAACCTATGGCCCCCGGGTCTATCTTTTATCATATAAGTTTCAATCTATCTTTTATTTGCATCTCTTACTTTCCAATCTATATCATAAAAATACCAAAAATATTTATCTTATCTTATTATCTCTATCAGATCTCACTTTCGCAAGTTACCGTGAAGGGATTGACAACCCCTTTATCGCGTTGGTTGCGAGGTTCTTGTTTGTTTGTGTAAGTGCGTGGGACTTTTGAGGAGCCTCCTATTGGATTGATATCTTGGTTCTTGAAAACTGAGGGAAATACATACACTACTTTACTGCATCACCCTTTCCTCTTCAAGGGAAAACCGGCGCAGTGCTCAAGAGGTAGCAAGAAGGATTTCTGGCGTCGTTGCCAGGGAGGTCTTCGCTCAAGTCAAGACATACCAAGTACCCGTCACAAAATCATCTCCCTCGCATTACATTATTTGCCATTTGCCTCTCGTTTTCCTCTCCCCACTTCACCCTTGTCGTTTTATTCGCCCTCTGAGGGAGTCCTGGACTAGGGGGTGTTCGGACAGCCGGACTATCATCGTTAGCCGGACTCCAAGACTATGAAGATACAAGATTGAAGACTTCGTCCCGTGTCCGGATGGGACTTTCCTTGGTGTGGAAGGCAAGCTTGGCGATACGGATATGTAGATCTCCTACCATTGTAACCGACTCTGTGTAACCCTAGCCCTCTCCGGTGTCTATATAAACCGGAGGGTTTGCGTCTGTAGGACACACAACCATTACAACAATCATACCATAGGCTAGCTTCTAGGGTTTAGCCTCCTTGGTCTCGTGGTAGATCCACTCTTGTACTACCCATATCATCAATATCAATCAAGCAGGAGTAGGGTTTTACCTCCATCGAGAGGGCCCGAACCTGGGTAAAAACATTGTGTCCCTTGTCTCCTGTTACCATCCGCCTAGACGCACAGTTTGGGACCCCCTACCCGAGATCCGCCGGTTTTGACACCGACATTGGTGCTTTCATTGAGAGTTCCTCTGTGTCGTCACCGATAGGCTCGATGGCTTCTTCAATCAATAACAACGCCGTCCAGGTTGAGACTTTTCTCCCCGGACAGATCTTCATGTTCGGCGGCTTTGCACTGCGGGCCAATTCGCTTGGCCATCTGGAGCAGATCGAAAGCTACGCCCCTGGCCGTCAGGTCAGATTTGGAAGCCTAAACTTCACGGCTGACATCCGCGGAGATTTGATCTTCGACGGATTCGAGCCACGGCCAAGCGTGCCGCACTGTCACGATGGGTATGATCTAGCTCTACCGCCGGACAGTACCTTGGAGGCCGCACACGAATCCGCTCCGACCCATAGTTCGGAGCCGACCGTGCAGGTCGAGGACAGGTGGCTGGACACTGCCTCGGGAGCTGCAACCTTTACGGCGATGGAGCTGAACACTGACCTTGTCCCTTATAAAGCTCGTGACTCCGAGGTGCCGGACTCCTTGCCAGACTCCGAACCTCCTGCGCCCCTACCAATCGAATCCGATTGGGCGCCGATCATGGAGTTCACCGCCGCGGACATCTTTCAGCACTCACCCTTTGGCGACATCCTGAATTCGCTAAAGCATCTCTCGTTATCAGGAGAGCCCTGGCCGGACTGCAGTCGGGATGGTTGGGATACGGACGACGAAGAAATTCAAAGCCCACCCACCACCCACTTTGTAGCCACTGTCGACGATCTAACAGACATGCTAGACTACGACTCCGAAGACATCGACGGTATGGACGACGATGCCGGAGACTACCAAGAACCAGCGCCTACCAAGCACTGGAAGGCCACCTCAACTCATGATGTATATATGGTGGACACCCCAAAAGGAAGCGATAACGAGGAACAACGGGACGCGGCAAAAGACAATCCTGCTGACAAACAACCAAAGCAGCGACGCAGGCGCCGCCCTAAGTCCCGCCTCGACAAAAACAGCACTCCTAATGACCCAGCAATAGAGCAGGGCAAACCAGTAGGCGACGAACATGCAACCAAGCAACCATCCGAACAGGACGAATCGGATAATCAATCCATGCCCGGCGAAAACAACAGTCCAGACGATCTCATGCCGGACACACCACCGGAGCATAAGAACCTTCACAAAAGACTTGTCGCCACTGCAAGAAGTCTGAAAAAGGAAAAACGGAAGCTCAAAACAGCGGAAGACATACTCAGAATGAGGTGGAGCAAAGTACTCAAGACCGCGGACAAATATGGCAATAGCCACCAAACAAAGAGCTACCCGAAGCGCAAGCTGCTGCCAGAATTCGACGAGGAGGCCATAGAGCCCCCACAGTCAAAAAGCAAAGAGGCCGCCTGGCCGGATAGACAACTAGATGACAGGCCAAAAGCGACAAGCGGCGCCGCACACAAGACGACACATGATCCTTGTAAAACAGATGGCCTGGTCAGGTCCATTTATGGGCCAAAAAAGAGGGCCCCAGAAAGCAACACAACACGCTGTATGTTCGAAGATAACGGCACGCCTCAATACAGGGGCGCCGCACACCCACTATGTTTCACCGATGAGGTGCTGGATCATGAATTTCCAGCGGGATTCAAACCCGTAAACATGGAGGCATACGACGGAACAACAGACCCCAGAGTCTGGATTGAGGATTACATACTGCACATACACATGGCTAGAGGAGATGATCTCCACGCCATAAAATATCTACCCCTCAAGCTCAAAGGGCCAGCTCGGCATTGGCTCAAAAGCCTCCCAGAAAATACTGTTGGAAGTTGGGAAGACCTCGAGGACGCATTTAGAGCAAATTTTCAAGGGACTTATGTCCGCCCTCCGGATGCAGACGATTTAAGTCACATAATTCAACAGCCCGGAGAGTCAGCGCGCAAATTCTGGAACAGGTTTCTTACCAAAAAGAACCAAATAGTCGACTGTCCGGACGCCGAAGCCTTAGCAGCTTTTAAACATAACGTCCGAGACAAATGGCTTGCCAGACACCTCGGCCAAGAGAAGCCAAGAAGAATGGCCGTACTAACAAGCCTCATGATCTGCTTTTGCACAGGGGAAGACAGCTGGCTAGCAAGATGCAACACCAGCGACCCGAGTACATCCGAGGTCAGAGATGGAAACGGAAAATCACGGCGCAAAAAGGACCAGCGCTGAAACAAAGAAAAAAGCCCAAAGAACACGACGGTCAACGCCGGATTCAAAAGCTCGCGGCCGAACAACAAAACACTGCCTCTTAAGGACAACAGTGATGAGCTATCCAACTTAAACAAAATTTTGGATCGGATGTGTCAAATCCACAGCACCTCCGGAAGGCCTGCAAACCACACCCACCGAGATTGTTGGGTCTTCAAACAGTCCGGCCGACTCAACGCCGAACACAAGGGGCTCGACGCGCCAAATGAGGATGACGACGAACCCCACCAGCAGAGTGCCGGAAAACAAAAGACTTTCCCACAAGAAGTCAAAACAGTAAACTCACTTCATGTGATAATACGGAACAACAGTGCGGCACCCGCCAGAGTAGATATCGCACGGTCCACCCCAGCGGAACCTCGAGATTGGATGTCAAAACCAATTACTTTCAACCATCTGGACTATTCCAGAAGTATTCGAAACGCAGGATGGACTGCTTTGATATTGGATCCTATAATCGACGGACTACAATTTACACAAGTCCTGATGGATGGCGGCAGCGATTTAAACCTGCTATATCCGGACACAATTCACAAGTTGGGGATAGACCTTACTAAAATTCGAAATAGCCGCACTTCCTTCAAAGGAGTGACGCCAGGCCCTTACGCCAAGTGCACGGGCTCCTTACTACTAGAAGTTGTGTTCGGGTCACCCGACAACTTCCGACGTGAAAAGCTAATCTTTCATGTCGCCCCATTCAAAAGTAGCCATCAAGCACTATTGGGACGTGAAGCTTTTGTCCGCTTTAATGCAATACCACACTACGCGTCTCTTACACTTAAAATGCCCGGTCCACGTGGCATCATCTCATTAAAAGGTCGTTCAAGACCCCGGACACGGCTAGACGAGTCCGGCATAAATAAGCTAGGGGCTCCCTAGCCGCACACTCCTTTACAAGGGGCTGTGCGTATGAGCTAATATAAGCTCAGCTCTATTCATTCATTCATATTTCGATTTTTAATTTATTTTTTGCACGATTACTTTTCAAGCTAAGTTCCTCTCTTTTACAGATGAACAGCGTGTTACACCCGTCCAGGATACAGCACAACGGAGACACAGGCGCAGACGTGCAGTAGGGACCCGTTGCAAGGATTCTTTTCAGATTAAGACCCTGCGTAAACCTTTTTTACTGTCTCTTGTTGCTAAACATCCCCTGGTTTCTCATCATAACCAGAGAGGAGGCTAACATTTTGGCATCGGCCGCGTCAGAGGACCTTGCGTGTACCTGGACACTAGGGGCTTAGGGCATTGATCTGCCCGTCATCATAAAGACCGAACACCTCAGGGAGTGTTCGGTGTCTCGAGTTAGGCCTTATATGCATCAGCTCCGAATCATGTCTTTGGTCAAATGTTGGGTTTGCCCGGCTCCTGTGTTTTGCTGCCTTACGTTCCGTATCATCGGCTAACGCGGCACCAGGAGAACTGCTGCAATTGTGCCCCGGTTCGGCCGGGCGAGCACCTCAGCAGAGAAAGCCGAAAACTGACTGTCATGATACAGCGAGAGACTGGTCAACCACTCGATCGACTACTGGAATGTTTAGAATTCCTCCGCTTTGACGAAGGACCGTTTCCCGGTCAGGCACATACGCGCCCCGAATTCAGAGAGCGCGGTGCCCCTAGGGGCTATATCGTAGCCCCACCCTCGAACTCCTATGGCTAAGTGAAAGTGATAAAGCATTATAGTCCGGTTGCCTCGTTTGCTATGCTACCACCTCCTTCACAGGACCAAGACGTTGGATTAAGTGTGAAAACGCTCTATTTTTGCAAACACCCCCGCACCTTGTGCGTGGGGGCTGAAGCCGACGACTGCCATCTTTCAGGTTATACACACGTATACATAAACGGTCGCACAGGAGATATTTCAATACTTGAATGCACAAGTACAAAAAGCGCTTACATTATAAACATCGTTTTACAAACCATAATGTTCATTTGAACATGACATTTTTTGAGCACTGCGACTCTATTTCACGAGCACCACGCAGAACTTCCCCAAAATAGTGCTCGGCGGGTAACCGGCTCTCGTCCGAACCCTGGGTCGCAACAGCGGTGGCATCCATCTCTATCCAGTGTGTCTTCACACGGGCGAGGGCCATCCATGCACCCTCTATGCAGGCCGACCGCTTCATCGCCTTGATATGCGGCACCGCCCCAAGAAATTGTTGCAATAAGCCAAAATAACTCTTCGGCTTAGGCCTATCCGGCCAGACATGAGCCACGATATCTGTCATGGCAAGTCCGAACAGCCTATTCAGCTCAGCCCACTCAGCCAGCCGATCGGTCAGCGGAAGTGAACGCTCCGGACTATAGAATTGAGACCAAAACAGCTCTTCCGTCTTGTGATCCTTCTGACTTCGGAAGTGCACAACGGCATCCGCCGCACTCGCCGCTAAATCCATATAAGGATCCTCCGGACCCCATGTCACGACCGGTTTTTCAATAAAAATATTTATTGAGAGACCGATCTTTTGATGTCCAGTGTGAGGAAAGTCCTCCTCACTGGTAGACAAAACTTTGATACAATAAGCCAGTAGCATTAATATATTATAGGGGTTGAACTGAAGTCGCTCAACAATTATTACAAGCATGCCAATAATTATACATATGGCGGATATGGCACAATGGTGGGGTGGCAATACTACTGACTCGAGATAAAAGTGGTTGGTGAAGTAACACAGTGGAGTGGGTAGTAATACTACTACACTGGCGGCTCATCGAGCGTCGAGGTGAGGCTCGATGAATTTTATTTAGGAAGCGGAAGCGGTTATAATACAGTGACCAAAATCAGGGTCGCACGAGACTGACTGGGACTACTCTAAGCGTCGGACTCGCTATCGAACTCCTCATCCATGAGATCGCCTTCGTCAGCATCTGGCAAAATCAACAAGCCAGGTGAGTACTTTGAAAGTACTCGCAAGACAGTTCAGACAAAAGATATAACAAATGCATGCATGAATGCGTCATGAGTATTTTAACAATGGCACACTTAATTCGTAAAAACAAGGTAGGTAAAAAGGGAGTCGGCGGTAGTCCGCTCGAAAACCCAAAAAAAATAACTATAAACGCAATCGGGTGTCTGAAGCGACACCTCGAAAGGAAGATAAATAAATAAAGCACGCCGCAGTCGGGCGTCTAGGCGACACCACATAAAGGGCTTTTAAAAGAAATGCCACAATCGGGCGTCTTAGCGACACCACATAAAGGGCTTTAAAAGAAATGCGACAGTCGGGCGTCTTAGCGACACCACATAAAGGGCTTTAAAGAAATGCCACAGTCGGGCGTCTGAGCGACGTCACAGAAAGGGCTTATAGCAAAATAAATAATAACAATGCCGCAGTCGGACGTCTGAGCGACGTCACAGAAAGGGCTTATAGCAAAATAAATAATAACAATGCCGCAGTCGGACGTCTGAGCGGCGTCACAGAAAGGGCTTATAGCAAAATAAATAATAACAATGCCGCAGTCGGACGTCTGAGCGACATCACAGAAAGGGCTTATAGCAAAATAAATAATAACAATGCCACAGTCGGACGTCTGAGCGACGTCACAGAAAGGGCTTATAGCAAAATAAATAATAACAATGCCGCAGTAGGACGTCTGAGCGACGTCACAGAAAGGGCTTGTAGTTCATTGTCATAACGTGTGAGGGTTAATGTACACAGAAAAAAAAATTCCACACAGATGGTTAACGGGTTAGTCCATCACAAGAATAAACATTAACCAACCTTAACACTCCTTTAGCTTACCGGGGTTTTTGTCACCAAGACTTACAATTGACAAGATAAAAAGGACACGGGACTAGGTCATGGATAGGATGTTGTAATGGGGAGTTGACTCTGCAGAGTTTGTACTAAAATACCCACAGCCAATGGATTTCCGTAGTCACGAGGGACTAGTTCCGTTTATGGTATTTCGGAAGAAACACAACTTAACCAGTACACACCCATCCCACTTCACGTTGCCAGGAATCACCCTAGACAGCGTTCAAGAAAAACTTTGAGACGGGGAGATCACAATCTCGAATAGCATGGGATCAAATTTATATACGCGCGCTCTAAGGGGTGCCCCCCTCTCGGTCCCAACCGGAAACACCCATGCCCCCTGACCGGATGAAAGGCTTTAATCTAGGGCCATGGAACCTTCATCCCGACCTCTCCATTTGGTGTGTACTAGGGAAGTAGTTTCCATCTTACTAAGCCATATCCCTTGCGGGAAACATGTGGCAGTACGGAAAGATGAATGAACGGGAGTTGATACCGGAGTCAAAAACATACTGGCATAAGACTGGCATGCTACAACACTACCATCTTAACCATCTTCATGCCACCACGTGGCCATGCAACCTCATTTCCATGAACTCATGGATTCCCGAAACTCACTTGTCTCAGCTTTTCACGAAACAAAATTTATCGGGATGCTTATGAACATGACATGAAACTATTCAATGCAAACATGCCAAGACACTCATCATATCAAGAGTTCAAACATGCTTGCCTGGCTCAGAGTAGTCGGGGCCTAGTTCGGCGAAGTTCGCATCTCCGTCACCACCTTCGGTATCTACGGTACACAAAATACACACGCTATCGTAAATACCATGGGGTACAGAAAGTTGATCCAAATATTTTTCAAATAAATATGATAAAAAACTAGACAAAAATTTGAAGAGGACAGAAAAAGAATCACTCAAAGATTCCTTTCTGATGAAAAGTTATAAGGGTTTTAACCCAAGGGCCCATTTGTAATGAAACAGAAAGTTTCCAAGGGCTCACTTATAAAAACAGAAAACGATTCGATTGAAAATACGTCGGCCCAGAGGGGAGACGTACTTTGGCAGAAGACGCCTTCAGAAAACGGTTCGTTTTGAAAGGACTGAGAGGCTGACGGGTGGGCTCCACCTGTCGGGTTTGAAAATCCAAAAGAGAGAAATAGGGCGCGACGGGGCCCGAGAGGTGCGGTGGTCGCCGGCGGCGATCCACGGCGAGGTAGAGTGATCGGACGGTACCTTCGTGATCAGCACGTCCTTCCGCGTCTGTGGGAGGTGGAAGTGGTCGCTGGCGAGCACTGTGTCGACGGCGGCCCTTGCTCTGGCGGACGGCGGTTCGGGTGGTCGTGGACCTCGTCGGAGAGTGCTGCGGAGGGCAAATTGAGGAGGGGGTTAGATCTCTGGTACCTAGAGGGGGTAGCTGACGGGGTTTGGGCACCAGAGACGGCCTCACCTGAGTGAATCAAGGTGGAGGCCGAGGCGGAACGGGGCCACCGGGGTTGGGGGAGGAGACCTCCTCGAGGTCCTCCTGGTGGCCTGGCGGGGTGCTGGTGAGGTGCAGAGAGGGTGTGTGCTCGAGGGCGAGCTCGGGAGCCCTTTTTATAGGTGGTCCGAGGCGGTGGCCAAGAACGGGGTTCTCCAGCGAAGCTTACGGTGGTGCAGGGCATTGGTCGGGGAGTTTTAGGAGCTGAGCACCGTCATGGGTTTCACGGGTTCCGTTCAGGCGTTAAAACGAGCCGGGACTCGAAGCTTAGGCTGCGCTCGACGGAACGGGGCGACGCGGGCCCGTCAGCGGCAGGGAGCACACTCTGTGCATGCCGCGCCACGGCGACGGTGCCGCATGCATGCGCTAGCAAGGAGATGGCCACGCGGAGCCACCAGGGGGTTTGGGTGGCGCCGAACGGTGTTGCGCCGCTGATCTGCTCTCTGTCGGCTGCTATGGTGGTTCGGCCGCCGCAAGACATGCCGGCGCAGGCGGGCCAGGGTGCCACCAACGCCAGGAACGCGCCAAGCGCGTGTGTGAGGCTCCGGACAAGCAAGCTAGGCCGTGAGCAACGTGCCAAGTGCACTGTGAGCATGTGACTGAATTTCTGACGAAGATCGACACTGAAACTCTGAACTTAACTGAAGATGAACAGAAACAGTGCATGCAAGGTGTTCGACAGAATGATCTAGGCATGTAGGGATTTTTCCTTGAGCTGGTTTTTGGTGGAGTGGTCTCTCATTGCAACTAGAGGTTGCCTGAATTTTGGTGGAATTTTTGGAAAAGTGGAAATATGAATTTCACTAAATTTGGCAAATCTGGTCCAAACTTGCAGTGAGTGAAATTTGAAATATTTTAAAAGAAGAAGAGTGGATCAAGATGGTTCTGGGTTGTGGGTACAAAGGACTATACATGGGTGTTGAGTTGAGGTCAAAAATCAAAAGCCTTTGGGTACTTGCTTTGCAAATCACTTAGGCTCAAAAGAAAAGACAGAATTATTTGGAAGGAGAAAATAATTGGAATAAAATCCAAAAATGGATTTTATTAGTTTGGACAGAATGTTTGGGTTGTATCCAAGTGGAAGGAGGGGTTTTGAGGGGAGTTTTACCATAAGTGGCATGGCAAAACAAAAATGGATCAAAATCAAATAAAATCCCAAAACCAAAAGGTTTTCTTTTTAGAAGAAAACTCAATCCAGAAAGAGTTTTTAGAGAGCAGACTTAGGAGAGAATTTTTTTTAAGAAGGGTTTAAATGACCTTCTTCAAACCAGGCAAGGCTCTTTTTGAAAACAAAACAAAAAAAATTTGGAGCGTCACAGCACCTACCCCCTTAGGAAAAATCTCGTCCCCGAGATTTCAGCTGATCCTTAAATAGGTGTGGGTGCTCTGTCCGAAGAAAATCCTCTCTTTCCCAAGTGGCTTCACTCTCGGTGTGATTGCTCCACTGAACTCTGAAAAATTTGATGGTTTTCTGTCTAGTTTTCCTTTCAGATTCTTCCAATATTTTCACTGGGTGTTCCCGATAGGTGAGGTCTGGTTGTACGTCGATGTTCTCATGGGATACTTGCTTCTCTGGGTTGCTCACGCACTTTCTTAATTGGGAGACGTGGAACACGTCGTGGATGTCGGACAATTCTTCGGGCAAGTCTAACTGGTAGGCTACTGTGCCTCTTCGTGCCACTATGCAGAATGGTCCAATGAATCTTGGTGCTAACTTCCCCTTAATCTTAAACCGTTGCAGTCCCCTCATAGGAGATACTCGCAGGTATACAAACTCATCGGGTTCAAAATTGACTCCATGATGTTTCTGATCGTAATAACTTTTCTGTCGGCTCTGAGCTGTCTTAAGTCGGTCCCTGATTAGCTTGACCTTTTCCTCGGCTTCTTTGAGCATGTCTGGGCCGAAGATATGGTTGTCACCGGTCTCTGACCAATTTAGCGGGGTACGGCATCTCTGCCCGTACAAGACTTCAAAGGGTGCCATTTGCAGGCTGGCCTGGTAACTGTTGTTGTATGCAAACTCGGCGCATGGTAGGCATTCCTCCCAACTGGCTCCATAAGTGAGGACACATGCTCTCAGCATGTCTTCCAAAATTTGATTTACACGCTCAGTTTGTCCATCGGTCTGTGGATGGTATGCGGTGCTGAAAGCTAGTTGGGTTCCCAGGGCCTGTTGCAGGTGATCCCAAAATCTGGAGACGAATTGTGTGCCTCTGTCAGATATTATGGTCTTCGGAACTCCATGTAGGCAGACGATACGGGAAAGATAAAGCCTGGCGAGCTTCTGAGTGGTGTGAGTTGTTTTTATGGGAATGAAGTGCGCTACTTTAGTCAATCTATCCGTGATGACCCATATGGCATCATGCCCATGTCGCGACCTAGGTAGCCCAACAATGAAATCCATTCCGATCTCGTCCCATTTCCACTCGGGTATCTTATTCGGTTGCAGTAGTCCGGCCGGTTTCTGGTGCTCGGCCTTTATGCGTTGACATGAGTCACAACACGCAATAAACGTGGCTATGTCCCTCTTTATACCATGCCACCAAAATGTTTCCTGAAGGTCTTTGTACATTTTTGTTCCTCCAGGGTGAATTGAATACGGGGCGGTGTGGCCTTCAGCCAAGATCTGCTGTTTAAGGTCATGAATATTTGGTACGCAAAGTCTATTCTCGTACCACAATATTCCTTGTTCATCGACAATGAATTCTAGGGCCTTGCCCAATTTCATCTTCCGTTTTATGCCTTCAATGCTGGGGTGACCACGCTGAGCCTCTTTAACTTTTTCTATCAGGGTAGGTTGTATCTCTAAGTTTGACACACTGCCTTTGGTGACCATAATTAGGTTTAGCTTAGCAAATTCCTGCCGAAACTCAGGCCTCAAGTTTGTCATGCTGTCGTTGTTTGGACTGGGGTTCCGACTTAGAGCATCTGCTACAACATTTGCTTTGCCTGGGTGATAGTGGATTCCAACATCCTAATCCTTTACCAATTCCAACCAGCGTCGTTGCCGTAAATTGAGTTCTGGCTGGGTGAAAATATACTTGAGGCTCTTATGGTCCGTGTATATTTCACAATGATTTCCAAGTAAGAAGTGTCTCCATTCCTTGAGTGCATGGATAACTGCTGCTAACTCTAGGTCATGAGTAGGATAATTTTCCTCATGCTTGCGAAGTTGTCTGGAAACATATGCGACAACCTTGCCTTCCTGCATTAATACGCACCCGAGGCCCTTTCGAGATGCGTCACAATATACCTCAAAATTCTTGTGTATGTCTGGCACAATTAATACTGGTGTTGTCGTCAGTTTCCTCTTTAGTTCCTGGAAACTTTTCTCACAAGCTTCCGTCCATTCAAACTTCTTGTCCTTCTTGAGAAGTTGTGTCATTGGCTTTGCTATCGTGGAAAATCCTTCAATAAATCTTCGGTAGTACCCTGCCATTCCCAGAAAACTTCGTACGTCCGTTACGCTGGCTAGTGTTTTCCAGCCAAGTACGGCCTTGACTTTTTCTGGGTCTACGGCAATACCTTCTTCGGTTAATACATGGCCCAGAAAACCTACTTTCCTTAGCCAAAATTCACATTTGCTGAATTTGGCGTATAACTGATGCTTCCTGAGTTCTCCTAGCACAATTCGGAGATGTTCAGCATGCTCTTCGGGTGTCTTGGAGTATATCAGAATGTCGTCGATGAATACCACAACAAACTTGTCCATGTATTTCATAAATACTTTGTTCATAAGGTGAACAAAATATGTGGGGGCGTTCGTTAGCCCAAATGGCATTACCGTGAACTCATATAGTCCATATCTGGAGGTGAAGGTTGTCTTGGGAATATCTTCTGTCCGTACTTTTAATTGATGGTATCCTGACCTCAAGTCAATTTTTGAGAATACCTTGGCCTGAGCAAGCTGATCAAATAAATCATTCATTCGTGGCATTGGATACTTGTTCTTGATTGTGACCATGTTAAGTGCTCGATAATCGATACACAATCTCAGTGTGCCATCCTTCTTTTTGGCAAATAATATTGGTGAACCCCAAGGTGAGGAGCTGGCTCGTATATACCCTTTGTCCAATAATTCCTTTATTTGCTTCTTCAATTCACTAATTCGGATGGTGCCATTCTGTATGGTTTCTTGTATATGGGAGCAGTTCCTGGTGCTAGCTCAATGCTAAATTCTATTTCTCGGTCTGGTGGCATACCTGGCAGCTCTTCAGGAAATACGTTTGGAAATTCACATACCACCGGAACCTTGCTTCATTCAGAAATATCCACCTTATTCAATCTCGGTTGCCGGGATATTTTCCTCTCTTTGGCCGAAACTTTTATTGTCTTCCCGTGGTGATGGGTGAGGATTACGGTCCTGTTGAAGCAGTCAATAAAACCTTTGTTGGTGGTTAACCAATAAATCCCTAAGATGACGTCCAGCCCTTTATTCTCCAATACAATAAAGTTGGCGTGAAATTTCAATCCTTCAAACTCAATCATCACACCTTGGCAGTAACTCTGGGTGACTTGCTTAATCCCAGGGGACTTGACGATCATTGATTTTTCCAAGGGAAGAATCGAAAAATTATTTTGCAAAGCAAAACTTTTCGAAACGAATGAGTGAGAAGCTCCAGAATCAAACAAAACCATGGCAGGTATTGTGTTGACAGGAAACGTACCGAGTACGATATCTGGGGCATTCTGTGCTTCCTCTCTGGTCATGTGGTTTAGGTGATCCTTCCTGTGATTGTTGTTGGGGTTGAAATTGTTGCGCGTGGGCGCTGAATTATTGCCACCGTTGTTTGGCTTCGGGGTCGAGTTCCTTGGCTTGGGGCACTGTTTGGCATAGTGCCCTTCTTCTCCACAAGCGTAGCAGGTCACGCCTGGACGATATGTGAACTCTTTGTCTCTGGCATGGAAATTCTTGACTGGTTGTGAGACATTTGTCGGGGTTTTGTGTGTACCACCTTTCTGAAAATCCGCCTTACTTCGGGGATTGCGAGCATGATTTTTCTGGTCCCTTTTTCGCTTGCAGAAATCTTCCAGGCTGCGCCTCTCATTTTCCAAGGTAATGGCTTTATCCACTAGTGTCTTGAAATCTGGAAAAGTGTGTACGATCAGTTGGCATTTAAGCGCAGGCGCCAGGCCGTCCAGGAATTTCTCCATCTTCTTACTTTCGGTCATACGCTCCTCATTGGTGTAGCGAGATAACAGTGTAAATTGTCCGTTGTATTCTGACACTGTCATGGTCCTTTGCTTGAGATCATCGAATTCTCTCTTCTTGATTTTCATAAGACTTTTAGGAATATGCGCCCCACGAAAACCTTCCTTGAATTCGTCCCAAGTTATATTATTCTCATTGGGGTGCATGTGCAGGAAATTCTCCCACCATGATGCAGTTGCTCCCGTCAGATAGTGTGGTGCATATAGCACTTTTTCAAGGTCTGAACACTTGGCAATAATTAATTTTCTCTCCATGTCTCGAAGCCAGTCCTCGGCCTCAAGAGGTTTGTCAGTATGAGAAAATGTTTGGGGACGCGTCTTCTGTAGCTCAGACAACTTGGATTGCTGCTGAAATTGTCCGTGGCGATTTCCCATATTGATGACCTGATTCCTTAATTCCTGATGCTGTTGCTGACTCTGCTCATAAAGGCGGCACATTTGTAAAAGTGCCGATTCACTGCCCTGTTGGCTCGACTGTCCCTGTGTGAAATTGTTGCTGTGTTGTGCATCATAATTTTCCTCTGGCGGAGTTGGCATGGAGCGCGTCCAAGGACGAGACATTTTTCACTCTGGGGATACATTTTGCAAAACTCATAAGAAAAGAAACTGAGTCGCAAAAATCAATAAATGCACAAGGACAAACAAAACCAAAAAGGACACTCCAGGATTTTATTTTTATTTTTATTTTTTTGAAATAGACATTGTTTGCGCATGGAGAAGGACTGCTCATACATATCTTACACGCAGGCGGTAATTATACAATACATCACTCAGGATATGCGTACATATTCCTGACATGTTATTTAGGCTAGTGCACTTCTCCAGCTCCTACATGATGCGCAAACAGGCTACTACTCACAACCTATGTACATATCATACAAGTCGGTACATCGCATGGCGACTAAACGCACTTAGTCGGAGGAAATGGTGAGGACCTCCTTTGCCCTGCCGAGGGTGAGACGCAGTGAGGGTGGGGACTCAACCTCCTACTCGCTAATAGGCTCCAGACGTGTAGCGCTGCGCTGAGTAGATGGAACGGGTGCCCTATATGGAGCAACACGTACAGGTGTGGGCGCAGTGGGTGGCGCGGAGCGGACTGGAGTGGGTGCAATGGCTTGGTTGAATTCCTCAGTGGAAGGCAGGCGACGAGGAATGGCGCGAGTGGCCGGTGCATAAGATGCTGAGGACGAGACAAACGTCAGTGGTGGTGCGGTGTGCAGGAGCTCCCTCCTGTTGGCGGCACAGCCATGGACAGAGTCCATGCGGGCAGCCACGAGGTCGTCCACCAGGCTGTCGAAGGCTGCCTCCAGAGCTCGGAGATACCCGACGAGCATCTCAAAAGCCTCATCTCGTTCTCCTCTGGGGCAAGAGTATGAGTAGTGACAGGCGTATGGCACGTGGCATGGAAGGTAGCGGTAACGACGAGTCTTCATTGACGGAAGGTCTTCCCTGAGACGAGCTATCGCCTCACGGGCTGCCATCTACATAGCATGCTTCTCTGTAGGCATGGCTCTCCCCAAGTACCGGAAGCGATGTAACTCAACACGCCCTCCCTTGAATTGCACCGCAGCCTGGTGCATGGTCAGACCGTCGTTGACCTTGTGTTGATGGAGTGAGAAGACTGGGCGCATGGACGGCCCCATCGCCACCTGGACGATGAAGGTGAGAAGCTTGACGAACCCATCAGGCTCGTTAGCGAACATCTGAGACTCGCAGTTGTTGTCGGCCATCTACAAAAGTAGGCAAAAATTCTGAGTGGTCAGATCATAAATTTATGCTAACTGTCAGAAAATGACTACATTTGCAAAAATAAAAAATAGCTCTATTTTTGCTAATATCCGATTAGCGATCGCACCTAGTGGCTTCCTACAGTCAGCCTGGCTCTGGTACCAAGCTTGTCACGACCGGTTTTCCAATAAAAATATTTATTGAGAGACCGATCTTTTGATGTCCAGTGTGAGGAAAGTCCTCCTCACTGGTAGACAAAACTTTGATACAATAAGCCAGTAGCATTAATATATTACAGGGGTTGAACTGAAGTCGCTCAACAATTATTACAAGCACGCCAATAATTATACATATGGCGGATATGGCACAATGGTGGGGTGGCAATACTACTGACTCGAGATAAAAGTGGTTGGTGGAGTAACACAGTGGAGTGGGTAGTAATACTACTACACTGGCGGCTCATCGAGCGTCAAGGTGAGGCTCGATGAATTTTATTTAGGTAGCGGAAGCGGTTATAATACAGTGACCAAAACCAGGGTCGCACGAGACTGACTGGGACTCCTCTAAGCGTCGGACTCGCTATCGAACTCCTCATCCATGAGATCGCCTTCGTCAGCATCTGGCCAAATCAACAAGCCAGGTGAGTACTTTGAAAGTACTCCCAAGACAGTTCGAACAAAAGATATAACAAATACATGCATGAATGCGTCATGAGTATTTTAACAATGGCACATTTAATTTGTAAAAACAAGACAGGTAAAAAGGGAGTCGGCGGTAGTCCGCTCGAAAACCCAAAAAAAAAATAACTGTAAACCCAATCGGGTGTCTGAAGCGACACCTCGAAAGGAAGATAAATAAATAAAGCACGCCGCAGTCGGGCGTCTAGGCGACACCACATAAAGGGATTTTAAAAGAAATACCACAGTCGGGCGTCTTAGAGACACCACATAAAGGGCTTTAAAAGAAATGCCACAGTCGGGCATCTTAGCGACACCACATAAAGGGCTTTAAAGAAATGTCACAGTCGGGCGTCTGAGCGATGTCACAGAAAGGTCTTATAGCAAAATAAATAATAACAATGCCGCAGTCGGACGTCTGAGCAACGTCACAGAAAGGGCTTATAGCAAAATAAATAATAACAATGCTGCAGTCGGACGTCTGAGCGACGTCACAGAAAGGGCTTATAGCAAAATAAATAATAACAATGCCGCAGTCGGACGTCTGAGCGACTTCACAGAAAGGGCTTATAGCAAAATAAATAATAACAATGCCGCAGTCAGACGTCTGAGCGACGTCACAGAAAGGGCTTATAGCAAAATAAATAATAACAATGCCGCAGTCGGACGTCTGAGCGACGTCACAGAAAGGGCTTATAGTTCATTGTCATAACGTGTGAGGGTTAATGTACACAGAAAAAAAATATTCCACATAGATGGTTAACGGGTTAGTCCATCACAAGAATAAACATTAACCAAACTTAACACTCCTTTAGCTTACTGGGGTTTTTGTCACCAAGACTGACAATTGACAAGATAAAAAGGACACGGAACTAGGTCATGGATAGGATGTTGTAATGGGGAGTTGACTCTGCAGAGTTTGTACTAAAATACCCACAGCCAACGGATTTCCGTAGTCACGAGGGACTAGTTCCGTTTATGGTATTTTGGAAGAAACACAACTTAACCAGTACACACCCATCCCACTTCACGTTGCCAGGAATCACCCTAGACAGCGTTCAAGAAAAACTTTGAGACGGGGAGATCACAATCTCGAATAGCATGGGATCAAATTTATATACGCGCGCTCTAAGGGGTGCCCCCCTCTTGGTCCCAACCGGAAACACCCATGCCCCCTGACCGGATGAAAGGCTTTAATCCAGGGCCATGGAACCTTCATCTCGGCCTCTCCATTTGGTGTGTACCAGGGAAGTGGTTTGCATCTTACTAAGCCATATCCCTTGCAGGAAACATGTGGCAGTACGGAAAGATGAATGAACGGGAGTTGATACCGGAGTCAAAAACATACTGGCATAAGACTGGCATGCTACAACACTACCATCTTAACCATCTTCATGCCACCACGTGGCCATGCAACCTCATTTCCATGAACTCACGGATTCCTGAAACTCACTTGTCTCAGCTTTTCACGAAACAAAATTTATCGGGATGCTTATGAACATGACATGAAACTATTCAATGCAAACATGCCAAGACACTCATCATATCAAGAGTTCAAACATGCTTGCCTGGCTCGGAGTAGTTCGGGCCTAGTTCGGCGAAGTTCGTGTCTCCGTCACCACCTTCGGTATCTACGGTACACAAAATACACGCGCTATCGTAAATACCATGGGATACAGAAAGTTGATCCAAATATTTTTCAAGTAAATATGATAAAAAAAACTAGATAAAAATTTGAAGAGGACAAAAAAAGAATCACTCAAAAATTCCTTTCTGATAAAAAGTTATAAGGGTTTTAACCCAAGGGCCCATCTGTAATGAAACAGAAAGTTTCCAGGGGCTCACTTATAAAAACAGAAAACGATTCGATTGAAAATACGCCGGCCCAGAGGGGAGACGTACTTTGGCAGAAGACGCCTTCAGAAAACGGTTCGTTTAGAAAGGACTGAGAGGCTGACGGGTGGGCTCCACCTGTCGGGTTTGAAAATCCAAAAGAGAGAAACAGGGCGCGATGGCGCCCGAGAGGTGCGGTGGTCGCCGGCGGCGATCCACGGCGAGGTAGAGTGATCGGACGGTACCTTCGTGATCAGCACGTCCTTCCGCGTCTGTGGGAGGTGGAAGTGGTCGCCGGCAAGCACTGTGTCGACGGCGGCCCTTGCTCCGACGGACGGCGGTTCGGGTGGTCGTGGACCTCGTCGGAGAGTGCTGCGGAGGGCAAATTGAGGAGGGGGTTAGATCTCTGGTAGCTAGAGGGGTAGCTGACGGGCTTTGGGCACCGGAGACGGCCTCACCGGAGTGAATCAAGGTGGAGGCCGAGGCGGAACGGGGCGGCCGGGGTTGGGGGAGGAGACCTCCTCGATGTCCTCCTGGTGGCCTAGCGGGGTGCTGGTGAGGTGCAGAGAGGGTATGTGCTCGAGGGCGAGCTCGGGAGCCCTTTTTATAGGTGGTCCGAGGCGGTGGCTGAGAACGGGGTTCTCCGGCGAAGCTTACGGTGGTGCAGGGCATTGGTCGGGGAGTTTTAGGAGCTGAGCACTGTCATGGGGTTCACCGGTTCCGTTCAGGCGTTAAAACGAGCCGGGACTCGAAGCTTAGGCTGGGCTCGACGGAACGGGGCGGCACGGGCCCGTCGGCGGCAGGGAGCACGCTCTGTGAGTGCCGCGCCACGGCGACGGTGCTGCATGCATGCGCTGGCAAGGAGATGGCCACGCGGAGCCACCAGGGGGTTTGGGTGGCGCCGAACGGTGTTGCGCCGCCGATCTGCTCTCTGTCGGCTGCTACGGTGGTTCGGCCGCCGCAAGACACGCCGGCGCAGGCGGGCCAGGGTGCCACCGACGCCAGGAACGCGCCAAGCGCGCGTGTGAGGCTCCAGACAAGCAAGCTAGGCCGTGAGCAACGTGCCAAGTGCACTGTGAGCATGTGACTGAATTTCTGACGAAGATCGACACTGAAACTCTGAACTTAACTGAAGATGAACAGAAACAGTGCATGCAAGGTGTTCGACAGAATGATCTAGGCATGTAGGGAATTTTCCTTGAGCTGGTTTTTGGTGGAGTGGTCTCTCATTGCAACTAGAGGTTGCCTGAATTTTGGTGGAATTTTTGGAAAAGTGGAAATATGAATTTCACTAAATTTGGCAAATCTGGTCCAAACTTGCAGTGAGTGAAATTTGAAACATTTTAAAAAAATAAGAGTGGATCAAGATGGTTCTAGGTTGTGGGTACAAAGGACTATACATGGGTGTTGAGTTGAGGTCAAAAATCAAAAGCCTTTGGGTACTTGCTTTGCAAATCACTTAGGCTCAAAAGAAAAGACAGGATTATTTGGAAGGAGAAAATAATTGGAATAAAATCCAAAAATGGATTTTATTAGTTTGGATAGAATGTTTGGGTTGTATCCAAGTGGAAGGAGGGGTTTTGAGGGGAGTTTTACCATAAGTGGCATGGCAAAACAAAAATGGATCAAAATCAAATAAAATCCCAAAACCAAAAGGTTTTCTTTTTAGAAGAAAACTCAATCCAGAAAGAGTTTTTAGAGAGCAGACTTAGAAGAGGGTTTTTTTAAGAAGGGTTTAAATGACCTTCTTCAAACCAGGCAAGGCTCTTTTTGAAAACAAAACAAACAAAAAAATTTGGAGTGTCACACCCCACAGCTGGCCAAGCTGAGCATACTTTGGATCTGTAAACCTCCGGCGCAGCAGAAAGGGCTTGCCAGCCACAATGTCTCCGGCCTGGCTCAGCTCCTCCTTTATAGCCCGCATTGCAGAACGGGCGTCCTTGGCTTTGGCGGTGGCCTTCCCCAGGTCTTCTTGCTCCGCTAGGCCTTCCTTTTCAAGAACCTCATTGTGGTCGGTAGCATCTTTCAACTTCACGGCCATTTCGGCCATCTCCTCCCTGCTTCGGCAGTGTGCAGCCCTTTCGGCTTCTAGCTCTTCGGCCGCCCTCGAGGCAGCCGCATCACTCCTTCTGGCTTGCTCCTTGGCTTGAGCAAGTTCTGCCCGAAGGCTCTCCACAGCAGCGGCACCATCTGCATCAAGCACACATGTCGTAAGGAGTGGGCTTCGGCTCCCTTACTAGGTGACCACGGAGAAAAAACCTACCTTGTGACTCGTCAAGTCGTTTATTGACCAGCGCGATGTCCACATCCGCAACGTCGAGCTGCCGCTTTAGTTCGGCAACTCCATCAGTCCGGCTAGCCACCGAACTATTCGCCACCTGCATAGGAAAGGCGACAATCAATACCTGGGATTTTGATCCTCGGCACGCTGTCGTTCTCGACACCCTACTGAGTCTCAGGGGCTACTATCTATACAGGGCGCACTTTATGTGTAAAACTGTCAAAGGGTATGTCATTTTTACGTACCTCAAACCCCGCCAGCAAACTCCTGACGGCATCACGCAATCCGCCTTCGGCGGATGAAATTCTTTCAATCACCGTACTCATCAGTGTACGGTGACCTTCTGAGATAGACACCCTCTCAAGCAGATCCTTCAGCTCCCCCGGCCGCACACCAGTTGGTGCCGAACTATTCGGCCCTGCCAGACTCGGGGATACCCTCCATGATGACACTTCAGGCTCGTCCGCCCTATCCGATGGTGCGACAGATGGAGGCATCTCGCTCTCCATCATCTCCGGACGGAGTTCCCCCAAAGACGAGCTCATCTGAGAAGGACGGAGATCCGAACTACAAGGTAAAAACTTAAGTTATCCTCAGAAGCACAAATAGGGATGTCCCTTATTACAAAACTCCCTTTTTTCTACTTACAGCTCCCTGGAGGGCTGATTCTTTAAGGGAGACTGTGCGGCCGGAGCCTCTCCGGACGCAGGACCCTCTGGTGAAGATCTCTTCCCCCGCTTCGGGGCTTTGGCCTCCGGGTTTTCGGAGGCAGTCCTCTTCTCCCCTTGGAGGAAGGGATTCTCGATCCCCCCTTCCTCAAAAGCCTCCTTGGTTGAGGCAGTAGTTCCTCTGTTCTCCCCTTCGCCTTCCTTTGAAGGCGCAACCTCCAGCATCCTGACCAGCACGGGATCCGGCGCGGTCTCTGGGAGGGGGGCCGAACACCGTATCAGTTTTGCTTGCACTATCCACTCCTGTTTAGAGGGCAATTGGTCAAAAGGCGAATCGTAGAAAGGCAAACAAACGGTATGTCCGGACACGGAGCTACTTACTTGTGTATCCGGGCGATTGCAGCTTAGGCCGGCATCCTCGGTCAATTCCGGACACGCCTCTCGTGATCCGAAGAACAGTTTGTACATCTCCACAGGTGTCGTACCCATGAAGTGTTGGAGAATTCATGGTCCCTCCGGATTAAACTCCCACAGCCGGAGAGGACGGCGTTTGCAGGGCAGGAGACGCCTAATCAGCATGACCTGCATCACCACGACCAGATCGATCTCCCTCGCTTGGAGGTCTTGAATCCGGCCCTGCAATAGGGGCACGTCCTTTGACGGCCCCCAGTTGAGCCCTTGGCTGACCCATGACATCACCCGCTGTGGAGGGCTCGAGCGGAAGATGGGCGGCGGCTTCTGCCTGCTGCCCCTGGGAGCGGTTATGTAGAACCACTCCTGCTGCCACAAGCCGACCTCCTCCTGAAAAGAGCCCTCGGGCCATGGAGCGTCAGCCCTTCTGCTTACAACCGCCCCGCCGCACTCTGCTTGACGCCCCTCGATCATCTTCGGCTTCATGTCGAAGGTCTTAAGCCACAAGCCGAAGTGAGGGGTAACACGGAGGAAGGCTTCGCAGACGACAATGAATGAAGAGATATGGAGGATGGACTCCGGAGCCAAGTCGTGGAATTCCAACCCATAGTAAAACATGAGCCCTCTCACAAAAGGATCCATCGGGAAGCCTAAACCCCGATGGAGGTGGGATACAAACACGACATACTCGCCGGGCTCGGGGGTCGGAATGACTTGCCCTTTGGCGGGCAACCTATGCGAAATCTCGTAAGTCAGGTACTTGGCCTCTCGCAGCTTTAGCACGTCTTCTTCCGTGACGGAGGAGGGCATCCACCGGCCCTGTAGGTCGGAGCCGGACATCGTTGAAGGTCCGAAGCGATCGAATTTGGGGCTCTGGGTGTTGGAACTTGGGGCGAGGAGAAGATTCGATTGAGGATTGAAGAAAAGAAACAAGCCTTGGTCCCACTATAAAGAGGGAGAATACCAAGAGCCGTCCCCGTGACCGTTCGGGACTCGCCTCCGATAGAGGGGGCGTGGCAACGGGCACGGTTGGGTTACCCACGTCCGTATTGATGGGAATCCCGGAATAAGGGGAACACGATCTCTGCTTCGACAAGACGTGCCAAGGAAACTGCTTCGCTAAACGCGCTGAGGTGGTATAATAAAAAATGATTCAAGTGAAGGCTTGGTGGTGGTATGACGTCATGCCACAAAATACGTCAGCAGATTGAACTTGTGTACATATTATTCTCTCTATGGTGGAATGTGGAATTTATTTTGCAGAGCCGGACACTATCCTGGTGTTCACAATCTTCTATGAGTTATTCGGAGGAGGAACTCGCCTTGCAATGCCGAACAATATGCGCGCCGGACTCATCGTCATTGAAGCCTGGTTCAGGGGCTACTGAGGGAGTCCTGGACTAGGGGGTGTCCGGACAGCCAGACTATCATCGTCAGCCGGACTCCAAGACTATGAAGATACAAGATTGAAGACTTCGTCCCGTGTCCGAATGGGACTTTCCTTGGCGTGGAAGGCAAGCTTGGCGATACGGATATGTAGATCTCCTACCATTGTAACCGACTCTGTGTAACCCTAGCCCTCTCCGGTGTCTATATAAACCGGAGGGTTTTAGTCCGTAGGACACACAACCATCACAACAATCATACCATAGGCTAGCTTCTAGGGTTTAGCCTCCTTGATCTCGTGGTAGATCCACTCTTGTACTACCCATATCATCAATATCAATCAAGCAGGAGTAGGGTTTTACCTCCATCGAGAGGGCCCAAACCTGGGTAAAAACATCGTGTCCCTTGTCTCCTGTTACCATCCGCCTAGACGCACAGTTCGGGACCCCCTACCCGAGATCCGCCAGTTTTGACACTGACACCCTCTCTTTACCAATCTCCTCTCTCTTTCGCTTGCCTTTTTGTGTGCTTGTGTGTTGGATTGTTTGTCATGATGGCGCAAGATAATACCAAATTTTGTGACTTTTCCAATACCAATAATGATTTCCTTAGCACTCCGATTTCTCCTCTTAATGATGTTGAATCTTGTGAAACCAATGCTGCTTTGCTGAATCTTGTTATGAAAGACCAATTCTCTGGCCTTCCTAGTGAAGATGCCGCTACTCATCTAAACAATTTTGTTGATTTGTGTGATATGCAAAAGAAGAAAGATACGGATAACGACATTGTTAAATTGAAGTTATTTCCATTTCCACTTAGAGATCGTGCTAAAACTTGGTTTTCGTCGTTGCCTAAGAATAGTATTGATTCATGGAATAAGTGCAAAGATGCTTTTATCTCTAAGTATTTTCCTCCCGCTAAGGTCATCTCTCTTAGGAATGATATTATGAACTTTAAACAACTTGATCATGAGCATGTTGCCCAATCTTGGGAAATAATGAAATTAATGATTCGCAATTGCCCTACTCATGGTTTGGTCTTATGGATGATCATACAAAAAATTTATGCCAGATTGAATTTTGCTTCTAGAAATCTTTTAGATTCGGCTGCAGGAGGCACTTTTATGGAAATCACCTTAGGAGAAGCTACTAAACTCCTTGATAACATTATGGCTAATTATTCTCAATGGCACACCGAAAGATCTACTAATAAAAAAGTGCATGCTATAGAAGAAATTAATGTTTTGAGTGGAAAGATGGATGATCTTATGAAATTGTTTGCTACTAAGAGTGCTCCTATTGATCCTAATGATATTCCTTTGTCTACTTTGATTGAGAATAATAATGAATCTATGGATGTGAATTTTATTGGTAGGAATAATTTTGGTAACAATGCTTATAGAGGAAACTTTAATCCTAGACCGTTTCCTAGTAATTCCTCTAATAATTATGGTAATTCCTACAACAACTCTTATGGAAATTTTAATAAGATGCCCTCTGATTTTGAGAATAGCGTTAAAGAATTTACGATCTCTCAAAAGAATTTTAATGCTTTGCTTGAAGAAAAAATGCTTAAAGTTGATGAATTGGCTAGGAACGTTGATAGACTTTCGCTTGATGTTGATTCTTTAAAACTTAGATCTATTCCACCTAAGCATGATATCAATGATTCTCTCAAAGCCATGGTAATTTCCATTGATGAGTGCAAAGAAAGAACCACTAGGTTACGTGCTAAGAAAGATTGCTTTGTAAAAGCGTGTTCTTCTAGTCTCCATGAAAATAATGATGAAGATCTAAAAGTTATTGATGTATCCCCTATTAAATCCTTGTTTTGTAATATGAATCTTGATAATGATGGGACTGGAGATGAGTCAACTTTAGTTAAAAGGCGTCCCAATAATTCGGAGTTTTTAGATCTTGATGCTAAATTTGGTAAAAGTGGGATTGGAGAGGTCAAAACTTTCCATAGCATTGAACCCACTATTATGGATTTCAAGGAATTTAATTATGATAATTATTATTTAATAGATTGTATTTCCTTGTTGCAGTCCGTGTTGAATTCTCCTCATGCTTATAGTCAAAATAAAGCTTTTACCAAACATATTGTTGATGCCTTGATGCAATCTTATGAGGAAAAACTTGAGTTGGAAGTTTCTATACCTAGAAAACTTTATGATGAGTGGGAACCTACTATAAAAATTAAAGTTAAAGATCATGAGTGCTATGCTTTGTGTGTTTTGGGTGCTAGTGTTTCCACGATTCCGAAAACTTTATGTGATGTGCTAGGTTTCCATGATTTTGATGATTGCTCTTTAAACTTGCACCCTGTGGATTCCACCATTAAGAAACCTATGGGAAGGATCAATGATGTTCTTATTGTTGCAAATATGAATTATGTTCCCGTAGATTTTATCGTTCTTGTTATAGATTGCAATCTTTCATGTCCTATTATTCTTGGTAGACCTTTCCTTAGAACGATTGGTGCAATTATTGATATGAAGGAAGGAATATTAGATTCCAATTTCCATTAAGGAAAGGCATGGAACACTTTCCAAGAAATAAATTTAAATTACCTTATGAATCTATCATGCGAGCCACTTATGAATTGAATGCCAAAGATGGCACTACTTAGAACTATTCTCGCTTTTATGCCTAGCTAGGGGCGTTAAACAATAGCGCTAGTTGGGAGGCAACCCAATTTTATTTTTGTTTCTTGCTTTTTGCTTATGTTTAGTAATAAATATTTCATCTAGCATCTGTTTAGATGTGTTTTCATGTTTTAATTAGTGTTTATGCCAAGTAGAACCTATAGGATAACCTACGGTGATAGTTAATTTGATTCTGCTGAAAAAAGAAACTTTTGCACGCACGAAAATAATTTTAGTAAATCACAGAAATGTTCTTTTGCGTTGTTTCTTTTTTCTGTAGATCAATAGACAAATTTTCCAGGATTTCCTATTTTGGTAGGATTTTTAGGGTTCCAGAAGTATTTGGAAGTTACAGATTGCTACAGATTGTTTTGTTTTTAACAGATTCTGTTTTCCGTGTGTTGTTTGCTTATTTTGATGCATCTATGGCTAGTATCGGGGGGTATGAACCATAGAGAAGTTGGAATACAGTTTGCTCTAGTACTTCACTTACATCTTTTAGAGCACGACGGTGGCTTTATTTTGTAGAAATTGTTGATCCATCATGCTTCACTTATATTATTTTGAGAGTCTTTTAAAACGGCATGGTATTTGCTATGGTTATAAAATTGGTCCTAGAATGATGGGCATCCAAGTTGGGTATAATAAAAACTATCATAGGAAGTGAATTGGATGCTATGATCAATTTGATGTTTTATAATTGTTTTGAGACATAGAGGTGGTGATATTAGATTCATTCTAGTTGGGTAATTGTGAATTTAAATAATACTTGTGTTGAAGTTGGCAAGTCCCGTAGCATGCGCGTATGGTAACCATTGTGTAACAAATTTGAAACATGACGTGTTCTTAGATTGTCATCCTTATGAGTGGCGGTCGGGGACGAGCGATGGTCTTTTCCTACCAATCTATCCCCCCTAGGAGCATGCGTGTAGTGCTTGGTTTTTGATGACTTGTAGATTTTTGCAATAAGTATATGAGTTCTTCATGACTAATGTGAGTCCATGGATTATACGCACTCTTACCTTTCCATCATTGCTAGCCTCTTCGGTACCGTGCATTGCCCTTTCTCACCTTGAGAGTTGGTGCAAACTTCACCGGTGCATCCAAACCCCGTGATACGATATGCTCTATCACACATAAACCTCCATATATCTTCCTCAAAACAGCCACCATACCTACCTATTATGGCATTTCCATAGCCATTCCGAGATATATTGCCATGCAACTTTCCACCGTTCCGTTTATCATGACACGCATCATCATTGTCATATTGCCTTGCATGATCATGTAGTTGACATCGTATTTGTGGCAAAGCCACATTCATAATTTTTCATACATGTCACTCTTGATTCATTGCCCATCCCGGTACACCGCTGGAGGCATTCATATAGAGTCATATCTTGTTCTAGTTTTGAGTTGTAATTCATGAGTTGTAAATAAATAGAAGTGTGATGATCATCATTATTAGAGCATTGTCCCTTATAAAAAAAGAAGAAAGGACAAAAAGAAAAAAAGAAAGGCCAAAGAAAAGAAAAAAAGGCCCCCAAAAAAAGAAAGGCCCAAAAAAAAGAAAAGAAATGAAAGAAAAGGAAAAAAAGAAAATAAAAAGGGGGACAATGTTACTATCTTTTTCCACACTTGTGCTTCAAAGTAGCACCATGTTCTTCATATAGAGAGTCTCATTTGTTGTTACTTTCATATACTAGTGGGAATTTTTCATTATAGAACTTGGCTTGTATATTCCAACGATGGGCTTCCTCAAAATGCCCTAGGTCTTCGTGAGCAAGCAAGTTGGATGCACACCCACTTAGTTTCTTTTGTTGAGCTTTCATACATTTATAGCTATAGTGCATCCGTTGCATGGCAATCCCTACTCCTCATGTTGACATCAATTGATGGGCATCTCCATAGCCCGTTGATTATCCTCGTCAATATGAGACCTTCTCCTTTTTTGTCTTCTCCACACAACCTCCATCATCATATTCTATTCCACCCATAGTGCTATATCCATGCTCACACTCATGTATTGCGTGAAAGTTGAAAAAAGTTTGAGATTACTAAAGTATGAAACAATTGCTTGGCTTGTCATCGGGGGTGTGTAAGATGAGAGCATTCTTGTGTGACGAAAATGGAGCATAGCCTAACTATATGATTTTGTAGGGATGAACTTTCTTTAGCCATGTTATTTTGAGAAGACATGATTGCTTTGTTAGTATGCTTGAAGTATTACTATTTCTTATGTCAATATGAACTTTTATTTTGAATCATTTGGATCTGAACATTCATGCCACAATAAAGAAAATTACATTAAGGATTATGCTAGGTAGCATTCCACATCAAAAATTATGTTTTTATCATTTACCTACTCGAGGACAAGCAGGAATTAAGCTTGGGATGCTTGATACGTCTCCAACGTATCTATAATTTTTGATTGTTCCATGCTATTATATTACCTGTTTTGGATGTTTATGGGCTTTACTCTACACTTTTATATCATTTTTGGGACTAACCTACTAACCAGAGGCCCAACCCGAATTGCTGTTTTTTTACCTATTTTAGTGTTTTGAAGAAAAGGAATATCAAACGGAATCCAAACGGAATGAAACCTTTGGGAGCGATCTTTTCGGAACAAACGCAATCTAGGAGACTTGGAGTGGATGTCAAGCTGTAAACAAAGCGGACACGAGGGTGCCTAGCGCGCCCTAAGGGGGTGGGCACGCCCCCCACCATCATGGGCCCCTCGTTGCTCCACCGACGTACCTCCTTCGCCTATATATACTCCCGTACCCTAAAAACATCCAGGAGCACCACAAAAACCTAATTCCACCGCCGCAAGCTTCTGTATCCGCGAGATCCCATCTTGGAGCCTTCGCCGGTGCTCCGTCGGAGGGGGAATCGACCATGGAGGGCCTCTACATCATCTCCAAGGCCTCTCCGATGAGTTGTGAGTAGTTTACCATAGACCTTTGGGTCCATAGTTATTAGCTAGATGGCTTCTTCTCTCTCTTTGAATCTCAATACAAAGTTCTCCTCGATCTTCTTGGAGATCTATTCGATGTAACTCTTTTTGCGGTGTGTTTGTCGAGATGCGATGAATTATGGGTTTATGATCAAGTTTATCTATGAGAAATATTTGAATCTCATCTGAATTCTTTTATGTATGATTGGTTATCTTTGCAAGTCATTCTTAGCAGGGAGAAGTAATTATCTAGATTGATCTTTCTTGCAATGGGAGAAGTGCTTAGCTTTGGGTTCAATCTTGCAGTGTCCTTTCCCAGTGATAGCAGGGGCAGCAAGGCACGTATTGTATTGTTGCCATCGAGGACAAAAAGATGGGGTTTATATCATATTGCTTGAGTTTATCCCTCTACATCATGTCATCTTTCTTAATGCGTTACTCTGTTCTTATGAACTTAATACTCTAGATGCCGGCAGGAGTCGGTCGATGTGTGGAGCAATGCTAGTAGATGCAGAATCATTTTCGTCTACTTGTCACGGACGTGATGCCTATATACATGATCATGCCTAGATATTCTCATAACTATGCGCTATCCTATCAATTGCTTGACGGTAATTTGTTCACCTACCGTAATACTTATGCTATCTTGAGAGAAGCCACTAGTGAAACCTATGGCCTCTGGGTCTATCTTTTATCATATAAGTTTCAATCTATCTTTTATTTGCATCTTTTACTTTCCAATCTATATCATAAAAATACCAAAATTTTTATCTTATCTTATTATCTCTATCAGATCTCACTTTTGCAAGTTACCGTGAAAGGGATTGACAACCCCTTTATCGCGTTGGTTGCGAGGTTCTTGTTTGTTTGTGTAGGTGCGTGGGACTTTTGAGGAGCCTCCTACTGGATTGATACTTTGGTTCTCAAAAACTGAGGGAAATACTTACACTACTTTACTGCATCACCCTTTCCTATTCAAGGGAAAACCAACGGAGTGCTCAAGAGGTATCACTTCCCAACCAATCCCGAGAGAATCAGCAAGTTTGATTGGCTAGGGAGAGAGATCGGGCGAAAATGGAGCTTGGAGCATGAATGGAGCTTGGGGAAAAGAGGTGAGTCAACTTTGGAGAAGAAGACCTCCTTTTATAGAGGGGGAAACAATCCAACCGTTACCCCCCAATCAGCCCCGCAGAGGGCGGTACTACCACAGTGGGCAGCGGTACTACCGCTGGGACCAGCGGTACTACTGCTCCCCCTCGCGGTACTGCCGCGCAGACTGGGAGGGCTAGATGTTGAGCAGGAATAGGACCCATGGCGGTACTAGCCACGGTGGTAGGGCGGTATTACCGCTTGCGAGCGGTACTACCGCTTCTACTGCCGCTGCTAGTGTCGCACAACCCGACACGAGAGGCGACCCCCTCGAGTCGATGCGGTAGGAGACCGGTACCGCAGCAGTACTATGGCTAAGGACCCCCAGGCGGTACTACCGCTGCAGAGCGGTACCGCCGCCTCTGGCTCTTGAGCGGTACTACTGCTGGGGTCCGTGGTACTACTGCTGGGACCAAAACACACTCAGGAAAGCAAAGAGGAAACTCCATCGAAGCGGGAAGGCTCTGTGGGTGCAAAGAGGATGTGTACGTGTTGATTCCACCCTAGCCTTACCAATGCGGACCCCCTCTTGATAGTACGGTGACTCCTACGAAACAAGTCCATCCAAACTGAAACGAAAGAGCTACACCGTCTTCGATTAATACTTCGAAGGGAAGGAATCGTCTCGTGCCAAAGGATGAATCTCTGAAATCCTCAGTGCATACGATTAGTCCGCAAAAGCGTTGTCAGCAATCACCAAAACTACATAGAGAGAGATATGCCTTAACACTGACCCTTGGTCAGTCGACCAGTCTTCCTCCCTTTACCCTAGGCCGAGTCCAGCAACCTTCTTCGCTGATCGTGTCTGGAGCGGAGAAAGTAGAGACGAACATGCTAGTCGAGAGGGTAGTCCAGTTGGTCCGTCAGGGTGTAACTGGCATGGATTTATTGGAAGTGTTTCTCAGTCGATGCATCCAGCCTCTCCAAGCTCATGATAATTCGATGTGGATGTATTCGGGCCCCAACGACACCGCTCGGGTCCACCCAGAGGAGGTCCCAAACGAGACGGTGGCCCTGTGGCTAAAGAGCATTACCGAGAACAAAGACAACCCCAGGGGCCCCAGGAGAGTCGACCCATTCGACGCTGAAAACCAGTCGGACAAGGTCTGGTCTTTGTTGTCGAGTGTCTTTCAATCTGTCTTGCAGTCATCTTTGAATCTGACTGATGTTTGTTTAACTTCTTGTCTTGCAGATTTATATTGAGATGTATTCTATGATGAACGGAGAGCAAGCCCAGGAGCAAGCCCATGAGGAGGTGGAGAGCACAGACGAGTGCACCAACTGGCAATCTCCCGATGATGATGACAAGGAAGAGAGTCATGAGTCGGACGATGAGGAAGAGGTCGACTCACCACCCCGCATAGAGCAACGATCCAAGCAGTCTCATGATCTATCGGGCGGGCGCAACAAGGTTGTGGCGCCGAGCACGCAAGTGCACAAGTGCACTAGAACTTCGACTCCGGAGCCGTCGAAAAAGGTTGCCAAGCAGCCCAAGGTTGTCCCTTCAAAGCCTCAGAGACCTTGCCCAATATCAAGATGGATGTTCCTGTCGCTTCTGCATAAGGGTTCTGCCTTTTTGTGTCTTTCTGTCGACTCATAGTTTTGCTTTGACCTAGTGGGTTTTGAATTTTTTTTAGTGCTGCAACTTCTGGGACCTCCATGGACATTGACAAGGCTCAGGGTGATGAGGAAACCGAAGACATGGCTACTTCCAAAGCTGGTACGATTCTGCAACCTCATGCTTATTTTGTTGGTTGAATTTGTCAATCAACTGAGTCTTTATGGCTGCTTTTGTGCAATCCCACGAGATGTTATTGAACTTCCAGATGACGATGAAGAGGCGCCTTAGAAGAATACGGGAAGGAGGGGTAGGGCTTCAAGTAGGAGAACACCTGTCAGACAGGAGCCTCAGTCGACATCAGCACCAGAAACGGTGGTCCCGCAGTCCGAAGATCCGACTCGGGCCACAGTTTATTTTGCCAATCCTGTGTCGACTGACCGTCCTTTAGCGTCGACTGCCCAAGTCCCTACTTCGTCTGCGCAGCTCCATGCTTCAGATCATATGATTGCTCCCTATACTACCATCGTCGCTCTTTGTTGCTCATCATACTCCAGATGACCCAGCGGGTGCAGCCAAGGAAGCCATACTCCAAGCAAACCTTATGATGGAGCAGATGAAGGTGGTGCATGAAGCCAGTCAGGCTGCCTACAATGCTGGCTCTGCTCTGCATGTTAATGTCAAGGTCAGTTGATTTCTGACTAGTTTTCCAATTTGACTTTTGCCTTGCTATGATACAGTAGTTGTCAGCTGCTGCTTCATTGTCCATAGGATGTCCCTGGATGAGTGTTTTGGAACCTTTTATGTGCATCTATCATGAGTCAGCATTTTGCATCCAATCACCCACTGGGTGCTTTAACTTGTTGTTGAATAGCTCTTCCACTTGAGTCGACCAAGTTGAGTCGAGTGTATCTCTGAACCAGTGGGGGCACGCAAAGTGCACCCGCTGGGTGTAGTCCCCGAGACAGCCGTCGGATGTTTGATTCGGCGGGGGACTTTTGTCGAATGTTTCTTCATTGTTCTTTCACTCGGTGGAATAGTTCGATCCGAGTGGGTTCTAGACCAGTGGGTGCATGCAGAGTGCACCCACTAGGTGTAGTCCCCGAGACCACGGTCAACTGCGGGCAGTCGGCTGGGGTCTGAGAATCTCTCTCTCTCTTTTTACAGACGCTAGACAAACCATGCTGCGTGATAAACCAGACCAGTGGGGGCACGCCAAGTGCACCCACTGGGTGTAGTCCCCGAGACTACTATTGAATATTTGATTCTGCAGTAGTCTTAGAACACTTTTTGCTGAAACTAACTTTTGTTTCTGTCAACTAACATGTCATGTTTGCTGATTGCAGAAGTCTTATGAGCTCGGGGCCCGGTTTGTTGAGTTGGAGAAAAAACAGATCAACCTTAACCTTGACTTGGAGCTAGCCAAGAAGAATCTTCAGAAGGCCAAGGATGATGCTGCAACTATGGGAGGTAACAACTCGCCGACTGTCCACCTTACAGCTTTTTCCCTTTTAGTCTTTTGAACCAAGTGACTCCACTGGAACAGATGTGCCTAGTGAAAACCGTCAACTCCAAGGTCGACAGAAGAATGTTATTTCTTTAGTCAAAATGAACCAGGCTCTGGAGCAGAAGGATAACGACCTTGCCGCAACACAGAAAGAAGCGCGAACAAAAACAGAGCTTGCTGACAAGAAGCTGGCTTTAGTCAGCAAGTTAGAAGAGGAGAACGCCAAGCTAAAGGTTGATGTTGCTGAAGCCAACAAGGAGGTTGCGAAGCTGAAGAAGGACAAGGAGACCCTGACTGACAAGGTTGGAGACCTCACGGCGAAGAGGCGAACTGGAGGCTTATCTGGGAAGACTTGCTGAAAAGCTGGTCCTGAAGCTTGAAGGTACTTCCTCTCGTCCGACTGATTTGCGATTGTCGACTCATTATATAACTATCGACTCACCACTTTTCCGATTGTGCAGAATTCTGTCAAGACTTTGAAGTAGAGACTGGGCGGATCGAGACAGATCTTGATCCCATAAACTCTCCCGTCAAGGACGACGTCGCGATGAACGTGTTGTGGTTGGAGTCTCGTCCTAACAGCGCTGTGGATTATCTTGCTCATTTGAAAGCGGCGATGTCGCAGATTCACACTAAGCTTTGTCCCCGAGCGGAGTTCCAGAATGATCTCGAGTCTCTGATGACTCGAATCAAAGAAATCCCTGGTCGAGTGCAAGAATGGAAGAAGTCATCTTCTCGTTGCGGTGCCGACATGGCTGTGTCCTTGGTTCGAGTCCATTTCAAGGAGGTCAGGGAAGACAAGCTGGCGGCTATCAAGGTTGCCAACACCAAGAAGCTCCAATTCAAATCCTTCATGGAGACCTTCATCGATGTTGCCACTCGCATTGTATACGGCATTGACCTTGACAGCTTCGTCGAGCCAGCAAGCCCTCCTCCCGAAGAGTGAACAAACTTTATGCCCCACCTTATTTGCCTCGGAATGCCGAGTGGTTTTGTAACCGTTAAACTCTTCCAGGCCTGATGCCTGAGTACTTCTGTCCGCCGCGGTTCTGAACTTTGTGGGTTTTATCTGAACTTGGTTTTTCTTGAATATGGTGTCTTTGCTTTTACCGCTTCTGGATTTTTTCTGATTCCGAGTGGAATCTTGACTTCTCACTCAGAATAGATGTTGTACTTGTGACGCAGCTCTAACGATGTGCTCGATTGGCACCTCGTCGTCCTTGCGGATCGGGATGGAGCGTACGTTGTACTTGTGACGTAGCTCAGAGGATCTTTGTGACTTATGCGAGTGCGGGGTCGCAGCTAAGCCTCCGACTGGGAGGGTTGCTCCCACTCGAAATGGTTTTCAACTTAGGCGAGTACGGGGACGCAGCTAAGTCCCCGAGTGGGAGGATTGCTCTCCAGTCAGAGTATTTTTTAAATTAGGCGAGTACGGGGTCGCAGCTAAGCCCCCGAGTGGGAGGATTGCTCTCCACTCAGAGTGTTTTTAACTTATGCGAGTACGGGGTCTCAGCTAAGCCCCCGAGTGGGAGGATTGCTCTCCACTCGGAGTGTTTTCTAACTTAGGCGAGTACGGGGTCGCAGCTAAGCCCCCGAGTGGGAGGATTGCTCTCCACTCGAAGTGTTTTTAACTTAGGCGAGTACGGGGTCGCAGCTAAGCCCCCGAGTGGGAGTATTTCTCTCCACTCGGAGTGTTTTTAACTTAGGCAAGTACGGGGTCGCAGCTAAGCCCCCGAGTGGGAGGATTTCTCTCCACTCAGAGTGTTTTTAACTTCGGTGAGTACGGGGTCGCAACTAAGCCCCCGAGTGGGAGGATTGATCTCTACTCGGAGTGTTTTCTAACTTAGGCCAGTACGGGGTCGCAGCTAAGCCCCCGAGTGGGAGGATTGCTCTCCACTTGGAGTGTTTTTAACTTAGGTGAGTACGGGGTCACAGCTAAGCCCCCGAGTGAGAGGATTGCTCTCCACTCGGAGTGTTTTTTAACTTAGGCGAGTACGGGGTCGCAGCTAAGTCCTGAGTGGGAGGATTGCTCTCCGCTCGGAGTAGTTTTTTAACTTAGGTGAGTACAGGGTCGCAGCTAAACCCCCGAGTGGGAGGATTGCTCTCCACTCGGAAAGGTTTTGAAACTTAGGCGAATCAGGTTCGCGGCTAAGCCACCCACTGGGGGATTTGAATGCAAATGATTATGGAAAATCAATCATCAAGATTGTTATCTGGAATAGTGCTGTGTTTACTGGCACATCTTGGTTTGTGGATTCTTTTGCCATTGGGATTTCTTTTGTGGCCACGCAATCGAATGATACGTGGAATCTAATCAATGTCTATGGCCCCTGCCTTGGTCAGCGTAGACTGGATTTTACGAACTGGCTTTTTGATCTGAATATCCCTGATGATGACAACTGGTTAATTCTTGGCGACTTTAACTTTATTCGATCCACGAATAACAGAAACAAACCAGGTGGCGACGCGGCGGACATGCTGCTATTTAACGAGATCATCCGCGCACAATCACTCATGGAACTACCAGTGAAAGGACGAGCATACACCTGGAGTAACATGCAGGATGATCCTCTGCTCGAACAGTTAGATTGGTTCTTCACGTCGTCTGATTGGACCACCACATACCCTAACACAATGGCTTGCCACTGGGGAAGCCAGTGTCTGGTCACATTCCGTGCGTGGTCACGATTGAATCAAGCATCCCACGGTCCAAGCTTTTTCGGTTTGAGAATTTCTGGACAGATCATGATGGGTTTATGGAGGTTGTTGCTGGATCATGGTCTAAATCATGTCACGCACCCAATGCCGCGGCGCGAATTTGCAAAAAACTTAAAATTCTGAGATATGATCTCAAGCGTTGGAGTAAGGGTGTCTCGAAGCTTAAAGTTCTGATTCAAAACAGTAATGAGGCTCTGGCCAACATGGACGCACTTGAGGACAGGCGACCCTTATATGTTCAGGAGTCAAACTTCAGGAATATATTGAAAACCCATTTACAGGCACTGCTCAAATACCAGAATGAGTACTGGAGAAAGAGGTGTACGATCAGGTATTTTCGCTTTGCTGATGAAAACACAAAGCTCTTTCAGTCTTTGGCCACAGAGAGGTACATGCACAACGCTATTGCCATGCTTAGAGTTGGCGAGGTAGAAATACATGACCATGTTGGCAAGGAGGGGGTACTGTTCAATACATACAAGGACCGTTTGGGTTCTTCTAAACCTACCAACATGAAGTTTGATCTCTCTAGGATCATCTGCATGATTGATGGGGTGGATCAACTGAGTGCGCCTTTCTCTAATGATGAAATAGATGCCGTTGTTAAGGAAATGCCGAATGACAGAGCACCTGGCCCGGATGGTTTTAATGGTTGTTTTCTTAAGAAGTGCTGGCAAATCATCAAGTCAAATTTCTATGATCTCTGTCACGCATTCCATGCAGGTGGTCTTGATATCACTAGCATAAGCGAGGGTTATATCACCCTGATTCCAAAAATATCCTCTCCGGAGACTAATGATTTCAGACCAATTACCTTACTGAACTGTTGTCTGAAAGTCATTACAAAAATCTTGGTGAACCGGCTGCAGAAAGTCATTCTAAAAATCATTCACAGGAACCAGTATGGGTTTATCAAAGGTAGGACCATCCAGGATTGTCTCGCGTGGTCGTACGAGTATATTCATCAATGCCACTCGTCTGGGAGAGAGATCATATTGCTTAAACTGGACTTTGCCAAGGCCTTTGACACGATTGAGCATGCCCCCATGTTGGAAATCATGAAACATATGGGTTTTGATGATAGGTGGTTGGGCTGGATGGAAACGATATTTGGCTCGGGAGTTTCGTCAGTCCTCTTAAATGGCGTTCCTGGCCGGAAATTCAAATGCAGGTGTGGGGTACGCCAGGGTGACCCTCTCTCACCACTGATCTTTGTTCTTGCGGCTGATCTGCTACAAGCTGCGATCAATGATGCTTACGCTCAGGGATTGCTGGAGCTTCCCATTCCCCGTGAAAATGCAGGTGACTTCCCGGTGGTGCAGTACGCTGACGACACAATCTTGGTTATGCAAGCATGTCCTACACAGGCAGCCCGCATGAAACTTATCTTGGAGGATTATGCGGCTTCAGTAGGTCTCAAAATTAACTTCCATAAATCGACCCTCATACCCATCAACGTCGACCACCAGCGTGCCGGTGGGTTGGCGGAGGTGTTTGGCTGCTCGGTTGGTTTCCTGCCGTTTACTTACCTTGGTCTCCCCATGGGGATGACGAGGCCGACTGTTCTTGATCTCATGCCATTAGTTCACTCAGTTGAGAGGAAAACTTCCACTGCCCTATCACTGATGTCGTCGGGGGCCAAACTGACGCTGGTCAATTCGGTGGTCACCTCCATGCTGATATATGCAATGTGTACGATCAAGCTACACCCCAAAATAGTTGAACACCTGGACAAACTCCGCCGCTATTGTCTCTGGGCAAAAAATTCTGATGATGGGATCAAATCCAACTCCCTTGCTGCTTGGGAGCTTGTCTGTCGACCGAAACGGTGTGGTGGCCTCGGTGTTATTGATATCAGAATACAAAACGCCGCGCTTCTCCTGAGATACTTCTTCAAATTCTACAATCGTGAGGATGTGCCCTGGGTTCAGCTGATCTGGGAGGCATACTACCCGAACAAGGTGCCACACGCCACTGAGCCAGTGGGCTCCTTCTGGTGGAAAGATGTAATGCAGCTCAGTGGAACCTTCCATGGGATCGCCAGGGTCATCCCCGGAGATGGCTATAGCTCTCTGTTCTGGAAAGATGTCTGGTTTGGCGACCCTGGCTCCGCACTGATGGACACGCATCCGCGGGCATTCTCTTATGCTCTGAATGAGGATGATTCTGTCGCCAAGATTCTCAGAACCACTGATCCCGCCGCGATCTTCAGTCTGCCTCTTTCGATCCAGGCCAGGGAGGAGATCAGAGAGATACAGCAAGGGTCCGTGCATGTCAGTCTGGACAGCGGCTCGGCTGATGCTTGGGTCTGTGACCTGGGACGATACTCGTCTAAGAAATACTATATCCACTGTTTCAGGCAGGTAATAGCTGATGAGGCCTTTGGATGGCTATGGAAATCCAAATGCCCGATCAAGTTCAAGATGTTTGGGTGGCTGCTTATGGTCGATCGTTTGAACACCAGGAATATGCTGAAGCGGCAGCACTATGATGTGGCTGGGGGCAACTATACTTGCATGCTCTGCCAAAACCCGCCTGAGGAAACCGTGGAACATCTCTTCTTCACGTGCCCTTTTGCCCAACAATGCTGGAGTAGGATTGGTCTGACGTGGCCAGGGGGAATCAATAGGCTTGCCATCTTGCATGGTGGGAGAGAAGACTGGCATCGGCCGCTTTTCATGGATATCTTCTTGCTCGCTGCTTGGAGCCTGTGGATGGAAAGGAACAACCAACATTTCAGGGGTATCCCACACTCGTTCGGGGCGTGGTTAGCTAGGTTCAAACATCTGCTGGGTTTGGTGACCCATAACTGTCCTGAGAAAGTTCATCCTTTCCTCTCTGATTTCATTATTAGTTTGGGCAGCTAGCTTCTATTTTTGTATCCATCATGGCCGGGGGGCCTAAAACCCTATGTAACACAAATGTAACTGTTCTGTTGTGAGTAATACAAAGTTAGCTGACCCTTCAAAAAAAAAGATACTGCAAAAATCTTGTCTTTGGTAAGCAAACTGAAGGACTCTTATTACAACTCGTCGATCTGAGTGGTTTAGGTACAGAAATGGTGAAGCAGCTCTGCGTTCCAGTCGCGTGGCTCGTCCACTTTCTTGGCTACGTTGTAAAGGTGGTACGCTCTATTGTGAAGCACCTTGGTGATGATGAAGGGACCTTCCCAGGCCAGAGCAAGTTTGTGAGGCCGTTTCTGATCCACTCGGAGCACAAGGTCTCCCTCCTGGAACGCTCGACCTCTAACATTATGAGCATGGAATCGACGCAAATCTTGTTGATAGATGGTCGACCGGATTAGAGCCATCTGACGTTCCTCCTCCAGGAGATCATTTGCGTCCTGGCGTGCCTGTTATGCTTCAGCTTCTGAGAAGAGTTCCACTCGGGGAGCATTGTGCAGCAAGTCACTCGGAAGCACAGCTTCAGCACCATACACCATGAAGAAAGGGGTCCTGTCCGTCGACCAGTTAGGAGTCGTTCTATCCGGTCTCCGTGTTCCGAGGCCATATCTGTATATGCTAGGCTCGTCAAGTTTAACCTAAGTATTCCGTGTGTGCAACTGTTTTGCACCCGTTGTATTTGAACGTAGAGCCTATCACACCCGATCATCACGTGGTGTCTCAGCACGAAGAACTTTCGCAACGGTGCATACTCAGGGAGAACACTTGATAATTAGTGAGAGATCATCTTAAAATGCTACCGTCAATCAAAGCAAGATAAGATGCATAAAGGATAAACATCACATGCAATCAATATAAGTGATATGATATGGCCATCATCATCTTGTGCTTGTGTCTCCATCCCCGAAGCACCTTCGTGATCACCATCGTCACTGGCGCGACACCTTGATCTCCATCGTAGCATCGTTGTCGTTTTGCCATCTATTGCTTCTACGACTATCGCTACCGCTTAGTGATAAAGTAAAGCAATTACAGGGCGCATGCATTTCATACAATAAAGCGACAACCATATGGCTCCTGCCAGTTGCCGATAACTCGGTTACAAAACATGATCATCTCATACAATAAAATATAGCATCATGTCTTGACCATATCACATCACAACATGCCCTGCAAAAACAAGTTAGATGTCCTCTACTTTGTTGTTGCAAATTTTACGTGGCTGCTACGGGCTGAGCAAGAACCGTTCTTACCTATGCATCAAAACCACAACGATAGTTCGTCAAGTTAGTGTTGTTTTAACCTTCGCAAGGACGGGGCGTAGCCACACTCGGTTCAACTAAAGTTGGAGAAACTGACACCCGCCAGCCACCTGTGTGCAAAGCACGTCGGTAGAACCAGTCTCGCGTAAGCGTACGTGTAATGTCGGTCCGGGCCGCTTCATCCAACAATACCGCTGAACCAGAGTATGACATGCTGGTAAGCAGTATGACTTGTATCGCCCACAACTTAGTTGTGTTCTACTCGTGCATATAACATCTACGCATAAAACCAGGCTCGGATGCCACTGTTGGAAAACGTAGTAATTTCAAAAAAAATCCTATGCACACGCAAGATCATGGTGATGCATAGCAACGAGAGGGGAGAGTGTGTCCACGTACCCTCGTAGACCGAAAGCGGAAGCGTTAGAACAACGCGGTTGATGTAGTCGTACGCCTTCACGGCCCGACTGATCAAGCACCGAAACTACGGCACCTCTGAGTTCTAGCACACGTTTAGCTCGATAACGTCCCTCGAACTCCGATCCAGCCGAGTGTCGAGGGAGAGTTCCGTCAGCACGACGGCGTGGTGACGATCTTAATGTTCTATCGTCGCAGGGCTTCGCCTAAGCACCGCTACAATATTATCGAGGAGGACTGTGGTAGAGGGGGGCACCTCACACGGCTAAGAGGTCAAGAGATCAATTGTTGTTGTGTCTAGAGGTGCCCCCCTGCCCCCGTATATAAAGGAGTGGAGGAGGGTGAGAGGACCGGCCCCTATGGCGCGCCCTGGAGGAGTCCTACTCCCACCGGGAGTAGGAGTAGGATTCCTTCCCTTCCATGTAGTAGGAGTAGGAGACAAGGAAGGGGGAGAGGGAAGAGAAGGAAGGAGGGGGCGTCGCCCCTCCCCCTACTCCAATTCGGACTAGTCAATGGGGGGCGCGTGGCCTGCCTCTCTCTCCCCTAAAGCCCAATAAGGCCCATATACTTCTTCCCCGTATTCCCGTAACTCCCTAGTACTCCGATACCCGAACCACTCGGAACCTTTCCGATGTCCGAATATAGTCATCCAATATATTGATCTTTACATCTCGACCATTTAGAGACTCCTCGTCATGTCCCCGATCTCATCCGGGACTCCGAACTCCTTCGATACATAAAAACTCATAAACTCATAATAAAACTGTCATCGAAACCTTAAGCGTGCGGACCCTACGGGTTCGAGAACTATGTAGACATGACCGAGACTCGTTTCCGGTCAATAACCAATAGCGGAACCTGGATGCTCATATTGGCTCCTACATATTCTACGAAGATCTTTATCGGTCAAACCGCATAACAACATACGTTGTTCCCTTTGTCATCGGTATGTTACTTGCCCGAGATTCGATCGTCGGTATCTCAATACCTAGTTCAATCTTGTTACCGGCAAGTCTCTTTACTCGTTATGTAATGCATCATCCCGCAACTAACTCATTAGTCACATTGCTTGCAAGGCTTATAGTGATGTGCATTACCGAGAGGGCCCAGACATACCTCCCCGACAATCGGAGTGACAAATCCTAATCTCGAAATATGCCAACTCAACAAGTACCTTCAGAAACACCTGTAGATATCCTTTATAATCACCCAGTTACGTTGTGACGTTTGGTAGCACACAAAGTGTTCCTCCGGTAAATGGGAGTTGCATAATCTCATAGTCATAGGAACATGTATAAATCATGAAGAAAGCAATAGCAACATACTAAACGATCAATTGCTAAGCTAGCAGAATGGGTCAAGTCAATCACATCATTCTCCTAATGATGTGATCCCGTTAATCAAATGACAACTCATGTCTATGTCTAGGAAACTTAACCATCTTCGATTCACGAGCTAGTCAAGTAGAGGCATACTAGTGACACTATGTTTGTCTATGTATTCACACATGTATTATGTTTCCGGTTAATACAATTCTAGCATGAATAATAAACATTTATCATTTAATAAGGAAATAAATAATAACTTTATTATTGCCTCTAGGGCATATTTCCTTCAGTCTCCCACTTGCACTAGAGTCAATAATCTAGTTCACATCGCCATGTGATTTAACACCAATATTCATATCTGTATATGATTAACACCCATAGTTCACATCGTCATGTGACCAACACCCAAAGGGTTTACTAGAGTCAATAATCTAGTTCACGTCGCTATGTGATTAACACCCAAAGAGTACTAAGGTGTGATCATGTTTTGCTCGTGAGAGAAGCTTAGTCAACGGGTCTGTCACATTCAGAGCCGTATGTATTTTGCAAATATTCTATGTCTATAATGATCTGCACGGAGCTACTCTAGCTAATTGCTCCCACTTTTAATATGTATCCAGACTGAGACTTAGAGTCATCTGGATCGGTGTGAAAGCTTGCACCGATGTAACTGTTTACGACGGGCTCTTTTATCACCTCCATAATTGAGAAATATTTCCTTAGTCCTCAGTATGGATATTCTTGACCAATGTCTAGTGATCTACTCCTAGATCACTATTGTACTCCTTTGCCAAATTCAGAGCAAGTTATACAATAGGCCTGGTACATAGCATAGCATACTTTATAGAACCTATGACTGAGGCATAGGGAATGACTTTCATTCTCTTTTCTATTTTCTGTCGTGGTCGGGATTTGAGTCTTACTCAATTTCACACCTTTGCAACACAGGCAAGAACTCTTTCTTTGACTGTTCCATTTTGAACTATTTCAAAATCTTGGCAAGGTATGTACTTATTGAAAAACTTATCAAGCGTCTTGATCTATCTCAATAGATCTTGGTGCTCAATATGTAAGTAGCTTTAGTGAGGTCTTTCTTTTAAAGAACTCCTTTCAAATACTCCTTTATGCTTTCCAGAAAAATTCTACATCATTCCTGATCAACAATATGTTACTCGCATATATTTATCAGAAAGGCGGTAGTGCTCCCACTCACCTTATTGTAAATACAGGCTTCACCGCAAGTCTGTATAAAACTATATGCTTTGATCAACTTATCAAAGCATATATTCCAACTCTGAGATGCTTGCACCAGTCCATAGATGGATTGCTGGAGCTTGCACATTTTGTTAGCACCTTTAGGATTGACAAAACCTTCTGGTTGCATCATATACAACTCTTCTTTAAGAAAACCATTAAGGAATGCAGTTTTGACATCCATTTGCCAGATTTCATAAAATGTGGCAATTGCTAACATGATTCGGACAGACTTAAGCATCGCTATAGTTGAGAAAATCTCATTGTAGTCAACACCTTGAACTTGTCGAAAACCTTTTTGTGAAAAGTCGAGCTTTGTAGATAGTAACACTACTATCAGCGTCTGTCTTCCTCTTGAAGATCCATTTATACAATATGACTTGCCGATCATCGGGCAACTCTACCAAAGTCCACACTTTGTTCTCATACATGGATCCCATCTTACATTTCATGGCCTCAAGCCATTTCGCGGAATCTGGGCTCATCATCGCTTCCTCATAGTTCGTAGGTTTATCAAGGTCTAGTAACATGACTTCCAAAACAGGATTACCGTACCACTCTGGTGCGGACTGTACTTTGGAAGACCTACGAGGTTTTGTAGTAACTTAATCTGAAGTTTCATGATCATCATCATTAGCTTCCTCACTAATTGGTGTAGGAATCACTGGAACTGATTTCTGTGATGAACTACTTTCCAATTCAGGAGAAGGTACAAATTACCTTATCAAGCTCCACTTTCCTCCCACTCACTTCTTTCGAGAGAAACTCCTTCTCTAGAAAGGATCCATTCTTAGAAATGAATGTTTTGCCTTCGGATCTGTTATAGAAGGTGTACCCAACAGTTTCCTTTGGGTATTCTATGAAGACGCACTTCTCCGATTTGGGTCCGAGCTTATCAGGTTGAAACCTTTTTCACATAAGCATCACAACTCCAAACTTTAAGAAACGACAGCTTAGGTTTACTGCTAAACCATAGTTCATACGGTGTCGTCTCAACGGATTTAGATGGTGCCCTATTTAAAGTGAATGCAGCTATCTCTAATGCATAACCCCAAAACGATAGTGGTAAATCGGTAAGATACATCATAGATTGCACCATATCCAATAAAGTGCGGTTACGACGTTCAGACACACCATTACGCTGTGGTGTTCCATGTGGCGTGAACTGTGAAACTATTCCACATTGTTTAAAATGAAGGCCAAACTCGTAACTCAAATATTCTTCTCTACGATCAGACTGTAGAAACTTTATTTTCTTGTTACGATGATTCTCCACTTCATTCTGAAATTCTTTGAACTTTTCAAATGTTTTAGACTTGTGCTTCATTAAGTAGATATACGCATATCTACTCAAATCATCTGTGAAGGTCAGAAAATAATGATACCCGCCACGAGCATCAACACTCATTGGACCGCATACATCGGTATGTATTATTTCCAACAAGTCAGTAGCTTGTTCCATTGTTCTGGAGAACGGAGTTTTAGTCATCTTGCCCAAAAGGCACGGCTCGCAAGCATCAAATGATTCATAACCAAGTGATTCCGAAAATCCATCTTTATGGAGTTTCTTCATGCGCTTTACACCGATATGACCCAAACGGCAGTGCCACAAATAAGTTGCACTATCATTATTAACTTTACATCTTTTGGCATCAATATTATGAATATGTGTATCACAACGATCGAGATCCAACAAACTATTTTCATTGGGTGTATGACCATTGAAGGTTTTATTCATGTAAACAGAACAACAATTATTCTCTGACTTTAAATGAATAACCGTATTGCAATAAACATGATCAAATCATATTCATGCTCAATGCAAACGCCAAATAACATTTATTTAGGTTTAACACTAATCTCGAAAATATAGGGAGTGTGCGATGATGATCATATCAATCTTGGAACCACTTCCAACACACATCGTCACTTCACCCTCAACTAGTCTCTGTTTATTCTGTAACTCCTGTTTCGAGTTACTAATCTTAGCAACCGAACAAGTATCAAATACCCAGGGGTTACTATAAACACTAGTAAGGTACACATCAATAACCTGTATATCAAATATACCCTTGTTCACTTTGCCATCATTTTTATCCACCAAATATTCAGGGCATTTCCGCTTCCAGTGACCATTTCCTTTGTAGTGTAAGCACTCAGTTTCAGGCTTTGGTCCAGCTTTGAGCTTCTTCGCAGGAGTGACAACTTGCTTGTCATTCTACTTGAAGTTCTCTTTCTTTCCCTTTGCCCTTCTCTTGAAACCAGTGGTCTTGTCAATCATCAACACTTGATGCTCTTTCTTGAATTCTACCTTCGTCGATTTCAACATCACAAAGAGCTCGGGAATCGTTTTCGTCATCCCTTGCATACTATAGTTCATCACGAAGTTCTAGTAACTTGGTGATGGTGACTAGAGAACTTTGTCAATCACTATCTTATCTGGAAGATTAACTCCCACTTGATTCAAGCGATTGTAGTACCCAGACAATATGAGCACATGCTCACTAGTTGAGCGATTCTCCTCCGTCTTTTAGCTATAGAACTTGTTGGAGACTTCATATCTCTCAACTTGGGTATTTGCTTGAAATATTAACTTCAACTCCTGGAACATCTCATATGGTCCATGACGTTCAAAACATCTTTTGAAGTCCCGATTCTAAGCCGTTAAGTATGGTGCACTAAACTATCAAGTAGTCATCATATTGAGCTAGCCAAACGTTCATAACGTCTGCATTTGCTCCTGCAATAGGTCTGTCACCTAGTGGTGCATTAAGGACATAATTCTTTTGTGCAGCAATGAGGATAAACCTCAGATCACGGATCCAATCCGCATCATTGCTACTAACATCTTTCAACACAATTTTATCTAGTAACATATCAAAATAAACATATGAAAGCAACAGCGCGAGCTATTGATCTACAACATAATTTGCAAAATACTACCAGGACTAAGTTCATGATAAATTTAAGTTCAATTTATCATATTACTTAAGAACTCCCACTTAGACAGACATCTCTCTAGTCATCTAAATGATCACGTGATCCAAATCAACTAAACCATGTGCGATCATCACGTGAGATGGAGTAGTTTTCAATGGTGAACATCACTATGTCGATCATATTTACTATATGATTCACGTTCGATCTTTCGGTCTCCGTGTTCCGAGGCCATATCTGTATATGCTAGGCTCGTCAAGTTTAACCTAAGTATTCCGCGTGTGCAACTGTTTTGCACCCGTTGTATTTGAACGTAGAGCCTATCACACCCGATCATCACGTGGTGTCTCAGCACGAAGAACTTTTGCAACGGTGCATACTCACGGAGAACACTTCTTGATAATTACTGAGAGATCATCTTAAAATGCTACCGTCAATCAAAGCAAGATAAGATGCATAAAGGATAAACATCACATGCAATCAATATAAGTGATATGATATGGCCATCATCATCTTGTGCTTGTGATCTCCATCCCCGAAGCACCGTCGTGATCACCATCGTCACCGGCGCGACACCTTGATCTCCATCGTAGCATCGTTGTCGTTTTGCCATCTATTGCTTCTACGACTATCGCTACCGCTTAGTGATAAATGAAGGAAAATATGCCCTAGAGGCAATATTAAGTTGTTATTTATTTCCTCATATCATGATAAATGTTTATCATTCATGCTAGAATTGTATTATCCGGAAACATGATACATGTGTGAATACATAGACAAACATAATGTCACTAGTATGCCTCTACTTGACTAGCTCATTAATCAAAGATGGTTATGTTTCCTAACCATAGACATGTGTTGTCATTTGATTAACGAGATCACATCATTAGGAGAATGATGTGATTGACTTGACCCATTCTGTTAGCCTAGCACTTGATCGTTTAGTATGTTGCTATGCTTTCTTCATGACTTATGCAAAGTTCCTACAACTATGAGATTATGCAACTCCCGTTTACCAGAGGAACACTTTGTGTGCTACCAAACGTCACAACGTAACTGGGTGATTATAAAGGTACTCTACAGGTGTCTCCAAAGGTACATGTTGAGTTGGCATAAATCGATATTAGGTTTTGTCACTCCGACTGTCGGAGAGGTATCTCTGGGCCCTTGTAAGTGCATCTAGTGCCCCTTAGTGATTTTGGTGTATTGAAGACTTATAGGTTAAGGGACTAATGCGTTTGTGAGTGTACACAGGTCTATAAGTCTATGAGGAGTTTGATGTTTACAGAGAAAGTCGACCCCTAAAAATGAAGTTCTTCGACTGAAGACTTTGATATTCTGAAGACTTTCTGAAGACTTTGAAAGTGAAGAAATTGATGTGACCTTGAAGACTTGATATTCATTTGAGGAACATGAAGCGTGAAGACTTTTGTTTTCGTAGTTTCATTTTCTCTTTCTTGAGTCATAGGAAACACCGTACTGTTAAAGGGGGTCGAGGAAATACTAAGGAAAAATTTCCATGTGATGCTCAACTCAAAAGCCTACGCCTACCAATCCCTTCGAGTGAAGCCATTGAAAATCTCATACAGTTCAGTCAATTTCTTCAGTGACAGAGACGCAGTTCTTCTGGTCACTGAGGACTTTGCTCTGACTGAGGAGTTAGGAATTCGCCAGTGCGAATTGCCTACACAGTGAGGAACATGATAGCCCTGAGGAATTTGAGAGTCAAATTTCCGACCGTTGCTATGCTGCGCGCCAGCTGTCCCAAAATATCTTATCCACCTAACGGTCATATCATTGAAGGGCATTTATGTCTTATCATGTCGGGCTGCTCCCTAGGCTATAAATAGCCGCCCCCTACAACCACTAGCTGGTTGGCTGCTCCGAGAGAACTTGACACTTGTCATTTGAGAGCAACCCATCCTCCGAGGACTTTGAGCGAAAATCATCGAGTGAGGAAAACCCAAAACCAAACCCCTACAAACACAAAGTGATTGAGCATCACTGAAGAAATTGATCCTGCGTGGATACGACGCTTGTTACCTTTGAAGATTGTGCTTCTTCCAGATGGTTAGGCGTCATGGTCTAGAGCATCCAAGAGGAATTGTGGATCGCCGAGTGACCAAGTCTGTGAAGGTTTGGAAGTCGCCTGAAGACTTACCACGAGTGATTGGACGAGGTCTGTGTGGCCTTAGTTCAAGGAGAATACGGTGAGGACTGGGTGTCCTGAGCTGTGTGCTCAGCGACTCGGTGTCCGGGACTGCGTGTCCTCGAGTTTAATACTCAGCCGCTCCAACTAGACGTACAACTCAGACAGCAGTTGGAACTGGTTTACCAAATCATTGTCTTCACCAACTAACTGGTTCTATTTCCTCAACCCTTTCATTTCCTCATTACTGTGTTGAGTGTTTGTTCATATCTGTGCTTGAAGACTTTGACTGAAGACTTTCTCAAATTCCTCAGTTCAATTTCTTCAGTCTGTTTGTCTTCATCTTGTGTTATCCTGTGATTACGCTTTCTGTACTCTGTGCTAGTCTTCATTTCATCATGATGACCATGCTTGTATTTTGTTATGCTTACTTCTGAGTACTTATTCCACTGCAAGTAGTTCTTCGCTATGGAATTTCCTCACCAGCAAATTCCTCAGTGAAAAATTCATAAAAATCGCCTATTCACCCCCCTCTAGTCGATATAACGCACTTTCAATTGGTATCAGAGCAAGGTACTCCCTTGTTCTGTGTGATTTTGGTTTAACCACCTGGAGTTTTAGTTATGTCGACCGCAGGTATGAAGAAAGTGACATGCCCTATCTTTGACGGTCATGACTATCCCAAGTGGAAGGCCATGATGAGGAAGCGCCTCATGGCAATGAACAGCGAGCTGTGGACCGTCACTGAGATTGGTCTTACTGATCTATGCAACATGGCGGACGCTGATGATATTCGCAAGTACACTCGACTTGACATCTTGGCGAAGGATATCATCTGTTCCTGCCTATCCAGAGATGAATTCAGGCGCATTATGCATCTTGGCAATTCGAAGCTTATCTGGGACCGAATCTCTGATGTCTATGAAGGTCATCGAACCCGTCATGATCCCTGGTTTGAGGACTTCAAGGAATCTCTCAAAATGATGACTTTCGAGCCAGAATCATCATCTTCTGCATCATGTCTCATGGCAGAGGGTGACGAGGTAACCGAATGCTCCTCATCTGAGTTTTGTGACGATGAATCTGATGATGATGAATCTGATGATGATATTGAATCTTGTTATACCAAACTTGTTTGCATTGCCACTAAACAACAAACGGCTTTGGAACAAGTTCAAAACATGCTAGACAAAAGTGATGATATGTTGGGTAAAGAAATGGATCAGTCAAAAGCATTGGGTGAATGTCTTCAGCGACTTCATTCCAAGTTTGACGCCCTTCAAGATCAACATAATACTCTCTTGACTGATCACAAGAAGCTTTCTTCTGAATCTCTTCAAAGAAAGGAAGATCTTGAAAAGCTAAGAGTGTGTTATGAAGATCTTTAGAAGGAGCGCGATTCATTACTAGCTCAACAAATCAGTGCTTCTCAGGAAGAATTTGTTCCTCCATGCTTAAAGTGCATTGAACGTGAATCTGCTAATTCTTCACCTGAATGTTCAAATGCTTCAACTGTTACAAATTCTTCACCTTCCTCTGCTATCACTAATTCCTCATCTGAGACCATTGTTAGTATCACTGACAATGTAGGGCTGAAGGAATTGTACATGACAGGCATGTACAAAAGCCTCAAAGGGCATCAGACTCTTTGTGATGTGCTTAAAAAGCAGATCCTCAACAGAAACCCTAGGAAAGAGGGTATCGCCTTTGAGAGGAAACTTAATGCTGATGGAACATATTGGAAGCCTGAGCAGTACCCCAAAACCTCATGGGTTGCTACAAAGGGATCTCCTGTTGATCCATCTAACTTATCTGGCTTTACATGTGAATCTCCTCATTCTTCTGATGAGTCATTTGACTCCAACAATAAACTGTTCAAAAATCAGAATGGTGAAGTATTTGCTAGATATGTTGGCACTAACTGCAGGAATGGTTCTCCTATGAAGAAAATCTGGGTTCCCAAGAAGTGCCTTGAAAGTCTTCAGGTGAATGTCCTCATGACACCACTTGTGAAGAACAGGAACCCCAGATCAAATTCTTCATATGGACCAAATTCTTCATATGGATCTAAGTCCTCATACGGACCAAATTCCTCACGTGGATCAAATTCCTCACGTGGATCAAATTCCTCATATGATTATCATCGTGCTAACAACTCTGTCTCGTAGGGTAGAGCTAAGGGCTATGAATATGTGCATTATTCTTCAAACCATTATGTTCATAAGTCCTCGAAGAATTTCTCTGCTTATTCATATGCTTACCCTAACCCCTCTTATGTGAAATGAAATGGTTTGGCCTCTATGCCACCATTCTCGTATGGTGCTCGCAAAGTGATGAACTCTTTGCCACCCCTTCAGATGTGGGTGGTGAAGAAAAGGAACTAATCTCTTCTGCAGGGTCAGGTCTCCAGACGCGCTTTAACGTCTGAAGAATTTGCTGGGGTCCTGACAAAATTGCCTGAAAGGACGCAGGCGAATCATGATGAAATGAACTTTCATTTCACACGTCCTCATACTGCTATATCTGTTTACTGCTTGATGAAATTCATCTGATGAATTTGATATCATATTCTTCAGTGATGAAGCATATGAGATTGTAAGCTACACTAATTCATCTGCAGGATGATCAACCCAAAACTACTGAATGGGTCCTCGATAGTGGATGTACGAATCACATGACTGGTGACAAGAATCTATTGATGGATGCTCCCTTATCACCGTCACATCTGAAGCATATCATCTTTGCTGACAAGGGCAAAAGTCAGGTATTGGGTCTTGGTAAGGTTGCAATCTCTAAGGATAAACACATGGACAAAGTCATGCTTGTTGAGTCCTTAGGATACAACCTTATGTCAGTCTCAATGCTTTGTGATCTTGATATGGTTGTTGTCTTTGGCAAGTATCGCTGTGTTGTGATTATGGAAGCTGACAATTCCAAAATCTTCGAAGGCTTTAGGAGAGGAGATTTGTATATTGTTGATTTCTCTACAGGACCACAACCAGCCGTGTGTCTACTTGCAAAAGCTTCAGAAGGCTGGCCATGGCATCGACGACTTGGTCATGCAGGCATGAGGAATTTGCACACGCTTGCGAAGAAGAAGCATGTCATTGGCATTGAGAATGTCAAATTCCTCAAGGATCACTTATGCGGAGCCTGTGAAGCAGGAAAAATGACCAAGGCCAAGCATCCAGCGAAGACTATCATGACCACTACTCATCCATTCTAATTGCTTCACATGGACCTCTTCGGACCTAATCATTACTCAGCAGTCACTAATGATGCATCTCTATATGGTTTTGTCATTGTTGATGATTACTCTCGATATACATGGGTACACATTGTTACTTACAAACATGAAGTGCAGGAAGTCTTCAAACGATTTTCCTCGAGGGCTTCAACCAACTTTGGTGTGAAGATCAAGCACATCAGAAGTGACAATGGAACTGAGTTCAAGAATTCCGGTCTTGATGACTATCTTGATGAACTTGGTATTACTCATGAGTCATCTGCTCCCTATACTCCTCAGCAAAATGGCGTCGTGGAGCGCAAGAACAGAACTCTTGTTGAGATGGCTCGCACTATGCTTGATGAATACAAAACGCCTCAGCGTTTTTGGATTGATGCAATTGATACTGCGTGCCACATCATCAACAGAGTATATCTTCACAAATTCTTCAAGAAGACGGCCTATGAACTCCTCACTGACAAGAAACCCAATGTGAGTTATTTCAAAGTCTTCGGTGCTAAATGTTGGATTAGAGATCCTCACCACAATTCTAAATTTGCACCGAAAGCACATGAAGGTTTTATGCTTGGTTACGGAAAGGACTTGCACACCTACAGAGTCTTCAACATTATTCTTCACAAGATTGTTGACACTATAGATGTGCGGTTCGATGAAACTAATGGCTCGCAAAGAGAGCACCTACCTTCTGTGTTAGATGAACCAGCACCTGAGGATTCTATCAAGTTCAAGGCAACTGAGGATGTCATTCCTACTGAAGAATCTGCTGAAGAATTCATTCCAGTTCATGAAGAACATCGAGCTGATGCACCTGAAGAAAATGCTGAGGAAAATGGTGCTGAAGAAAATGCTGATCAAATTCCTCAGCGACAACCAGCTCATCCTCGCGTTGCAAAAGAAGTGCAAGTAGAGAAGATCATCGATGACATTAGTGCACCAGGTCCTCTCACACGCTCAAAAGCTTCACATTTATCTAACTTTTGTGCGCACTATGCTTTTGTCTCTATCATAGAGCCCACTAAGGTAGATGAAGCATTTCTGGAGCCAGAGTGGATTCAGGCTATGCAAGAAGAATTACATCAGTTCGAGCTCAATAATGTCTGGGAACTGGTTAAACGTCCAGATCCTCGCAAGCATAATATCATTGGAACAAAGTGGATCTACCGCAACAAGCAAGATGAAAATGGCCTTGTGGTGAGGAATAAGGCACGACTAGTAGCTCAAGGCTACACACAGGTTGAAGGAATTGATTTCGATGAAACTTTTGCACCTGTTGCTAGAATTGAGGCTATTCGCATATTACTTGCTTACGCTAACCATCATGATATCATCTTATATCAAATGGATGTGAAAAGTGCATTCCTCAATGGTAAGCTTGAGGAAGAAGTATATGTTGCTCAACCCCCAGGTTTTGAAGATCCAAAGAATCCTGACAAAGTCTTCAGACCAAATAAGGCCCTCTATGGCATGAAGCAAGCCCCTCGGGCGTGGTATGATACATTAAAGGAATTCTTCGTGAAGAATGGCTTCACACCCGGTTCACTCGACCCTACTCTCTTTACTAAATCTTATGATGGTGAACTGTTTGTGTGCCAAATATATGTTGATGATATTATCTTTGGCTGTACTGACCAACGTTATAGTGATGAATTTGCCTATATGATGAGTGAAGAATATCAAATGTCTATGATGGGAGAGTTGAAATTCTTCTTAGGTCTTCAAATTCGTCAACAGCGCAATGGCATATTCATATCTCAGGAGAAATACCTCAAAGATGTACTAAGGAAATTCGGCATGCAAGATTGCAAAGGCGTCAAAATTCCTATGCCCACAAATGGCCATCTATGCACTGATGAAAATGGTATTGACTTCGATCACAAGGTATACCACTCCATGATTGGCTCTTTATTGTACTTATGTGCATCTAGGCCAGATATAATGCTTAGTGTTTGCATGTGTGCCCGATTTCAAGCTGCACCGAAGGAATCACACCATAAGGCTGTGAAACATATTTTCGATATCTAGCTCACACACCAACACTAGGATTATGGTACCCCAAGGGCTCTGCTTTTGATCTCATTGGATATTCTGACTCTGACTATGCTGGTGATCGTGTGGACCGCAAGTCAACTTCTGGCACTTGTCATTTCCTCAGACGATCTTTGGTCTGTTGGTCCTCAAAGAAACAGAACTGCGTATCACAGTCTACTGCTGAAGCTGAATACATTGCTGCTGGCTCTTGCTGTGCTCAACTGCTTTGGATGAAGCAAACACTCAAGGACTATGGCGTCAACGTGAAGAATGTGCCTCTCCTCTGCGACAATGAGAGTGCCATCAAGATTGCTCACAACCCAGTTCAGCACTCGAAGACAAAGCACATTCAGATTCGTCATCATTTTTTCGTGATCATGTGTTGAAGGGCGACATCTCCATCGAGCACGTGAAGACTGAAGAACAGCTAGCTGATATCTTCACTAAGCCCTTGGATGAGAAGAGATTTAGCAAGTTGCGGTGTGAGCTAAATATCTTAGAATCTTCGAATGTTCTTTGAAAAGGACACACATCCTGACACTTATGCAAAATTGATGACTTAGATGTGCAACACATGAAGAAACGTTTTTCTTCAATCAATGAAGATTAACACTCTAAGTGTGAAGAAATTAATGAAGAATTTGATTCTCAGAACCCTACGACAATTGTACGCGGTGTCTGAAATCATCATTCTTATACGGTGGGTCACGCCACCACAAAAAGTTGAAAATCTTCAATTTGAGTTTTTCCTCATTTTTGAAATTCTTCAGTTTTTCAAATTCTTCAACTTTGCAAAATCTTCATTGTTTCCGTCATTTTTCTTCATTGGCTATATATATGAGTTTATGTCCTCTATAGCATTCACTTATAGCTATTTCTTCAAGTTGCTTTTTCTGCTAAGTGAATGTGATCGGACCCTTCCCCCTCTATGCTATACTCAACCCAATCTATTCACAAATTCTTCATGTGCGGTCTATTTGAAACTCGTTCAAAATCTTCACTGTGTCCTTGTCAGGTGAAGAAATTGCGAACGAAACTTTAAAACAAATCTTATCCAGATTTTTGGCTTTGCCGCTCAAACCGTTCCGCATCCCACGATGCATTATTATATTCACCCACGATCTTACACGATCTCAACTACACAGTACGTGGTGACACATGTCGCGAGAAGGAGAAAGGGCAGGGGCATGTTCGTCCCAAAATCTTCGGGCGAACAGTTTTTCACCGTGTCTATAAATACCCCTCTCCCCTTCCTCACTTCATTTACTCTGCTCGATCGCTCTCTCTCGCTCGAGCTCCTCAAACCCTAGCGCCGCCGCTACTCCATCGTCGCCGGTGAGGAAGAGCTTCGCTGCCTCGACCTCGTCACCGTCGTACTCGCGCCGGTTGCGGAAATCTTCACTCCGCCGCCGCCGTAGCTGTCTTCCTCTGCCAAGTTAGGGCGTGGGAGATCTAACCTGACGAACTTCACCTCTATTCATCTCAGTTCGTCGTGTTCTTCACTTCGGGTAATTAAAAGTTACTTTTATTACTCACTTTGATTCTCAAACTTTCCTGAAAATCTTCAAAGGTGTTTATTCTTCAAATCTTCACACATATGAACACCTCACATATCATATGATCTTGAACTGTCTCTCTAAGCAATCATTTTCTTCAAGATTCCCTAATTGTGTGGATCTTCGATCTGTACAACTCTGGAACCTAAGACAAGAACGCTTAGTGAAATTCCTCAAGGTTCTTCTGGTCAAATTCCTCAAAACTTGTCTTTCCGAAAAACCTTCTAAGAACGCATATGACCTCTCCAAATTCCTCGCACCTACACTCTGTTCACAGGTACTCATGTCTGCTGCTGAATCACTAGGTTCTCATCAACTTAACTCATTTGCAGTGTTCCTCGAAGAAAAACTGCATACTTCTTCAGAGTGTTCAATTGTTCAAATTCCTCATCTGAAGAATATGGCTGAAGGTCATGACTGCTTTTGGATGGTCAATTTCGCAAGGCTGCATCTTACTCCACCAATGACGACTCTGCCACACATGACTCTGCTGCAAATAACTCAGCCAAGCAAAATCCTCAAGCCACAGCACCCAGGGTGATGACTGACCGTGAGTTACTCCTCAGTCTTCATCAGAAGGTTGATCGCAATCACAAATGGGTAAAGCGTCAATTTGGTGCACTTCTTCACAACATGACCTCAACACACAATGCAGCGAAGAAGAACCAATACTACCTTCATGAAACCTTCAACCGCACCTGGGCTGTCCTCACTCATGTCTATAGCGCTGAAGAACTGAAGACTATGGGTCTCAAGGAAGAATTTGACTGGTCTGCACCTCCTTCGAAGAAATTCAAGAGGGTAAAAGTTCCTCAACTGGTGGCCAGCTCTTATTCTTCATCGCGTGACACCGATGAGTATGAAGATTTGGACGACACTGCGGCAGGCCCTGCTACAACATACAACCCCGACAACGCTGGCGCTCCTCCATCGACTTGAAATTCTTCAGGGGCGTTAGTCCTCAGTTTCAATCCTTTTGGTCATTTGATGACAAAGGGGGAGAAATCTGAGTTAGTCTTCAAGCGGGTCTATATTAAGGGCATTTTTTAAGTTACAACTCTCGTTCTTCTGAAACTCTTATTTGGATCGAGTTGTAATCTTAAAACCGATGGTGCGCTGATGCTTTTGTTGCATTATGTTCTGAGACTTTTCATGCTTTCGGCATGCTTATTCCTCGTTCATATTATTGCACGCATGCTGAATTTCATCAGGCACCATATTTCATCATGCATTTCAAATTCTTCATATTATATATCAAATGCGTGTATGAATTACAAGATATAGGGGGAGATCTCCATGATTCAACTCTTCAAATGTGCATTGCCTCAAACGCAAATTCCTCACTATGCACATCTTCAGGGGGAGTTCTTCTATATCTTGCAATAAAATTCCTCAATATCAGTATTTACACTTCATATGTTTATCCTCGTTGAAAACTTAACCTATATTGTCATCAATCACCAAAAAGGGGGAGATTGTAAGTGCATCTAGTGCCCTTAGTGATTTTGGTGTATTGAAGACTTATAGGTTAAGGGACTAATGCGTTTGTGAGTGTACACAGGTCTATAAGTCTATGAGGAGTTTGATATTTACAGAGAAAGTCGACCCCTAAAAATGAAGTTCTTTGACTGAAGACTTTGATATTCTGAAGACTTTCTGAAGACTTTGAAAGTGAAGAAATTGGTGTGACCTTGAAGACTTGATATTCATTTGAGGAACATGAAGCGTGAAGACTTTTGTTTTCGTAGTTTCATTTTCTCTTTCTTGAGTCATAGGAAACACCGTACTGTTAAAGGGGGTCGAGGAAATACTAAGGAAAAATTTCCATGTGATGCTCAACTCAAAATCCTACACCTACCAATCCCTTCGAGTGAAGCCATTGAAAATCTCATACAGTTCGGTCAATTTCTTCAGTGACAGAGACACAGTTCTTCTGGTCACTGAGGACTTTGCTCTGACTGAGGAGTTAGGAATTCGCCAGTGCGAATTGCCTACACAGTGAGGAACATGATAGCCCTGAGGAATTTGAGAGTTAAATTTCCGACCGTTGCTGTGCTGCACGCCAGCTGTCCCAAAATATCTTATCCACCTAACGGTCATATCATTGAAGGGCATTTATGTCTTATCATGTCGGGCTGCTCCCTAGGCTATAAATAGCCGCCCCCTACAACCACTAGCTGGTTGGCTGCTCCGAGAGAACTTGAAACTTGTCATTTGAGAGCAACCCATCCTCCGAGGACTTTGAGTGAAAATCATCGAGTGAGGAAAACCCAAAACCAAACCCCTACAAACCCAAAGTGATTGAGCATCACTGAAGAAATTGATCCTGCATGGATCCGACGCTTGTTACCTTTGAAGATTGTGCTTCTTCCAGACAGTTAGGCGTCATGGTCTAGAGCATCCAAGAGGAATTGTGGATCGCCGAGTGACCAAGTCTGTGAAGGTTTGGAAGTCGCCTGAAGACTTACCACGAGTGATAGGACGAGGTCTACATGGCCTTAGTTCAAGGAGAATACGGTGAGGACTGGGTGTCCTGAGCTGCGTGCTCAGCGACTGGGTGTCCGGGACTGCGTGTCCTCGAGTTTAAATACTCAGCCGCTCCAACCAGACGTACAACTGAGACAGCAGCTGGAACTGGTTTACCAAATCATTGTCTTCACCAACTAATTGGTTCTATTTCCTCAACCCTTTCATTTCCTCATTACTGTGTTGAGTGTTTGTTCATACCTGTGCTTGAAGACTTTGACTGAAGACTTTCTCAAATTCCTCAGTTCAATTTCTTCAGTCTGTTTGTCTTCATCTTGTGTTATCCTGTGATTACGCTTTCTGTACTCTGTGCTAGTCTTCATTTCATCATGATGACCATGCTTGTATTCTGTTATGCTTACTTCTGAGTACTTATTCCGCTGCAAGTAGTTCTTCGCTAAGGAATTTCCTCACCAGCAAATTCCTCAGTGAAAAATTCATAAAAATCGCCTATTCACCCCCCTCTAGTCGATATAACGCACTTTCAGCCCTCTCGGTAATACACATCACTTAAGCCTTGCAAGCATTGTAACTAATGAGTTAGTTATGAAATGATGTATTACGGAACGAGTAAAGAGACTTGCCGGTAACGAGATTGAACTAGGTATTGGATACCGACGATCGAATCTCGGGCAAGTAACATACCGATGACAAAGGGAACAACGTATGTTGTTATGCGGTTTGACCGATAAAGATCTTCGTAGAATATGTAGGAACCAATATGGACATCCAGGTTCCACTATTGGTTATTGATCGAAAACAGTTCTAGGTCATGTCTACATAGTTCTCGAACCCGTAGGGTCCGCACGCTTAACGTTACGATGATAGTTTTATTATGAGTTTATAAGTTTTGATGTACTGAAGTTTGTTCGGAGTCCCGGATGTGATCACGGACATGACGAGGAGTCTCGAAATGGTCGAGACATAAAGATTGATATATTGGACGGATATATTTGGATACCGGAAAGGTTCCGGATGAGATTGGGACTATACCGGAGCTCCGGGAGGTTACCGGAACCCCCCGGTAAGTATATGTGCCTTATTGGGCCTTAGTGGAAAGGAGGGAGAAGGAGCAAAGGAGGGAGCGCCCCCCCCAAGCCCAATCCGAATTGGGAGGGGGGCCAGCCCCCCCTTTCCTTCTTCCTTCCCCTCTCTTCCTTCCCTCTCCTACTCCTAATAGGAAAGGGGGGCCAAACCTACTTGGAGTAGGATTGCCCCACCCAGGGCGCGCCTCTCCCCTTGGCCGGCCCTCTCCTCCTCTCCCCCTTTATATACGGGGGAGGGGGCACCCCTAAGACACACAAGTTGATCTTCGTGATCGTTCCTTAGCTGTGTGCGGTGCCCCCTCCACCATATTCCACCTGGTCATATCGTTGCAGTGCTTACGCGAAGCCCTGCGTCGGTAGAACATCATCATCATCACCACGCCGTCGTGCTGACGGAACTCATCCCCGACAACCTGCTGGATCGGAGTCCGGGGATCGTCATCGAGCTGAACGTGTGCTGAACTCGGAGGTGCCGTACGTTCGGTGCTTGGATCGGTCAGATCGTGAAGACGTATGACTACATCAACTGCGTTGTCATAACGCTTCCGCTTATGGTCTACGAGGGTACGTGGACAACACTCTCCCCTCTTGTTGCTATGTCATCATCATGATCTTGCGTGTGCGTAGGAATTTTTTTGAAATTACTACGTTCCCCAACAGTGGTATCAGAGCCTAGGTTGCGTTGATGTTATATGCACGAGTAGAACACAAGTGAGTTGTGGGCGATACAAGTCATACTGCTTACCAGCATGTCATACTTTGGTTCAGCGGTATTGTTGGATGAAGCGGCCCAGACCGACATTACGCGTACGCTTACGCGAGACTGGTTTTACCGCCGTGCTTTGCACACAGGTGACTAGCGGGTGTCTGTTTCTCCAACTCTAGTTGAACCGAGTGTGGCTACCCCCGTTCCTTGCGAAGGTTAAAACAACACTAACTTGACGAACTATCGTTGTGGTTTTGATGCGTAGGTAAGAACGGTTCTTGCTAAGCCCATAGCAGCCACGTAAAACTTGCAACAACAAAGTAGAGGACGTCTAACTTGTTTTTGCAGGGCATGTTGTGATGTGATATGGTCAAGACGTGATGCTATATTTTGTTGTATGAGATGATCATGTTTTGTAACCGAAGTTATCGGCAACTGGCAGGAGCCATATGGTTGTCGCTTTATTGTATGAAATGCAAACGCCCTGTAATTGCTTTACTTTATCACTAAGCGGTAGCGATAGTCGTAGAAGCAATAGATGGCGTAAACGACAACGATGCTACGATGGAGATCAAGGTGTCGCACTGGTGACGATGGTGATCACAACGGTGCTTCGAAGATGGAGATCACAAGCACAAGATGATGATGGCCATATCATATCACTTATATTGATTGCATGTGATGTTTATCCTTTATGCATCTTATTTTGCTTTGATTGACGGTAGCATTTTAAGATGATCTCTCACTAAAAATTATCAAGAAGTGTTCTCCCTGAGTATGGACCGTTGCCAAAGTTCGTCGTGCCCAGACACCACATGATGATCGGGTGTGATAAGCTCTACGTCCATCTACAATGGGTGCAAGCCAGTTTTGCACACGCAGAATACTCAGGTTAAACTTGACGAGCCTAGCATATGCAGATATGGCCTCGGAACACGGAGACCGAAAGGTCGAGCGTGAATCATATAGTAGATATGATCAACATAGTGATGTTCACCATTGAAAACTACTCCATCTCACGTGATGATTGGTTATGGTTTAGTTGATTTGGATCACGTGATCACTTAGATGACTAGAGAGATGTCTGTCTAAGTGGGAGTTCTTAAGTAATATGATTAATTGAACTAAAATTTATCATGAACTTAGTACCTGATAGTATTTTGCTTGTCTATGTTTGTTGTAGATAGATGGCTCGTGCTGTTGTTCCGTTGAATTTTAATGCGTTCCTTGAGAAAGCAAAGTTGAAAGATGATGGTAGCAATTACACGGACTGGGTCCGTAACTTGAGGATTATCCTCATTGCTGCACAGAAGAATTATGTCCTGGAAGCACCACTGGGTGCCAGGCCTACTGCAGGAGCAACGCCAGATGTTGTGAATGTCTGGCAGAGCAAAGCTGATGACTACTCTATAGTTCATTGTGCCATGCTTTACGGCTTAGAACCGGGTCTTCAACGACATTTTGAACGTCATGGAGCATATGAGATGTTCCAGGAGTTGAAGTTAATATTTCAAGCAAATGCCCGGATTGAGAGATATGAAGTCTCCAATAAGTTCTACAGCTGCAAGATGGAGGAGAATAGTTTTGTCAGTGAGCGTATACTCAAAATGTCTGGGTATAATAATCACTTGATTCAACTGGGAGTTAATCTTCCGGATGATAGCATCATTGACAGAATTCTCCAATCACTGCCACCAAGCTACAAGAGCTTCGTGATGAACTATAATATGCAAGGGATGAACAAGACAATTCCCGAGCTCTTCGCAATGCTAAAGGCTGCGGAGGTAGAAATCAAGAAGGAGCATCAAGTGTTGATGGTCAACAAGACCACTAGTTTCAAGAAAAAGGGCAAAGGGAAGAAGAAGGGGAACTTCAAGAAGAACAGCAAGAAAGTTGCTGCTCAAGAGAAGAAACCCAAGTCTGGACCTAAGCCTAAAACTGAGTGCTTCTACTGCAAGCAAACTGGTCACTGGAAGCGGAACTGCCCCAAGTATTTGGCGGATAAGAAGGATGGCAAGGTGAACAAAGGTATATGTGATATACATGTTATTGATGTGTACCTTACTAGAGCTCATAGTAGCACCTGGGTATTTGATACTGATTCTGTTGCTAATATTTGCAACTCGAAACAGGGACTACGGAATAAGCGAGCACTGGCCAAGGACGAGGTGACGATGCGCGTGGGAAACGGTTCCAAAGTCGATGTGATCGCGGTCGGCACGCTACCTCTACATCTACCTTCGGGATTAGTTTTAGACCTGAATAATTGTTATTTGGTGCCAGCGTTGAGCATGAACATTATATCTGGATCTTGTTTGATGCGAGACGGTTATTCATTTAAATCAGAGAATAATGGTTGTTCTATTTATATGAGTAATATCTTTTATGGTCATGCACCCTTGAAGAGTGGTCTACTTTTATTAAATCTCGATAGTAGTGATACACATATTCATAATGTCGAAGCCAAAAGATGCAGAGTTGATAATGATAGTGCAACTTATTTGTGGCACTGCTGTTTAGGTCATATCGCTGTAAAGCGCATGAAGAAACTCCATACTGATGGACTTTTGGAATCACTTGATTATGAATCACTTGGTACTTGCGAACCGTGCCTCATGGGCAAGATGACTAAAACACCGTTCTCCGGTACTATGGAGAGAGCAACAGATTTATTGGAAATCATACATACAGATGTATGTGGTCCGATGAATATTGAAGCTCGTGGCGGATATCGTTATTTTCTCACCTTCATAGATGATTTGAGCAGATATGGGTGTATCTACTTAATGAAACACAAGTCTGAAACATTTGAAAAGTTCAAAGAATTTCAGAGTGAAGTGGAAAATCATCGTAACAAGAAAATAAAGTCTCTACGATCTGATCGTGGAGGAGAATATTTGAGTTATGAGTTTGGTTTACATTTGAAACAATGTGGAATAGTTTCACAACTCATGCCACCTGGAACACCACAACGAAATGGTGTGTCTGAACGTCGTAATCGTACTTTACTAGATATGGTGCAATCTATGATGTCTCTTACTGATTTACCGCTATCATTCTGGGGTTATGCTTTAGAGACGGCCGCATTCACGTTGAATAGGGCACCATCAAAATCCGTTGAGACGACGCCTTTTGAACTTTGATTTGGCAAGAAACCAAAGTTGTCGTTTCTTAAAGTTAGGGGCTGCGATGCTTATGTGAAGAAACTTCAACCAGATAAGCTCGAACCTAAATCAGATAAATGTTTCTTCATAGGATACCCAAAAGAGACTATTGGGTACACCTTCTATCACAGATCCGAAGGCAAAACATTCGTTGCTAAGAATGGATCCTTTCTAGAGAAGGAGTTTCTCTCGAAAGAAGTGAGTGGGAGGAAAGTAGAACTTGATGAGGTAACTATACCAGCTCCCTTATTGGAAAGTAGTTCATCACAGAAATTGGTTCCTATGACACCTACACCAAATAGTGAGGAAGTTAATGATATTGATCATGAAACTTCAGATCAAGTTTCTACTGAACCTCGTAGGTCTACCAGAGTAAGATCCGCACCAGAGTGGTACGGTAATCCTATTCTGGAAGTCATGTTACTTGACCATGATGAACCTACGAACTATGAGGAAGCGATAATGAGCCCATATTCTGCAAAATGGCTAGAAGCCATGAAATCTGAGATGGGATCCATGTATGAGAACAAAGTATGGACTTTGGTTGACTTGCCCGATGATCGGCAAGCCATTGAGAATAAATGGATCTTTAAGAAGAAGACTGACGCTGACGGTAATATAACTGTCTATAAAGCTCGACTTGTTGCGAAAGGTTTTCGACAAGTTCAAGGGGTTGACTACGATGAGACATTCTCACCCGTAGCGATGCTTAAGTCTGTCCGAATCATGTTAGCGATTGCCGCATTTTATGATTATGAAATTTGGCAGATGGATGTGAAAACTACATTCCTGAATGGATTTCTGGAAGAAGAGTTGTATATGATGCAACCGGAAGGTTTTTTCGATCCTAAGGGAGCTAACAAAGTGTGCAAGCTCCAGCGATCAATCTATGGTCTGGTGCAAGCCTCTCGGAGTTGGAATAAATGCTTTGATAGTGTGATCAAAGCATATGGTTTTATACAGACTTTTGGAGAAGCCTGTATTTACAAGAAAGTGAGTGGGAGCTCTGTAGCATTTCTAATATTATATGTGGACGACATATTGTTGATTGGAAATGATATAGAATTTTTGGATAGCATAAAAGGATACTTGAATAAAAGTTTTTCAATGAAAGACCTCGGTGAAGCTGCTTACATATTGGGCATTAAGATCTATAGAGATAGATCAAGACGCTTGATTGGACTTTCACAATGCACGTACCTTGATAAAGTGTTGAAAAGGTTCAATATGGATCAGGCGAAGAAAGGGTTCTTGCCTGTATTACAAGGTATAAAGTTGAGTCAGACTCAATGCCCGACCACTGCAGAAGATAGAGAGAAAATGAAAGGAGTTCCCTATTCTTCAGCCATAGGCTCTATCATGTATGCAATGTTGTGTACCAGACCTGATGTGTGTCTTGCTATTAGTTTGGCAGGAAGGTACCAAAGTAATCCAGGAGTGGATCACTGGACAGCGGTCAAGAACATCCTGAAATACCTGAAAAGGACTAAGGATATGTTTCTCGTATATGGAGGTGAAAAAGAGCTAGTCGTAAATGGTTACGTCGATGCAAGCTTTGACACTGATCCGGACGATTCTAAATCGCAAACCGGATACGTATTTTTATTAAACGGTGGAGCTGTAAGTTGGTGCAGTTCTAAACAAAGCGTCGTGGCGGGATCTACATGTGAAGTGGAGTACATAGCTGCTTCGGAAGCAGCAAATGAAGGAGTCTGGATGAAGGAGTTCATTTCCGATCTAGGTGTTATACCTAGTGCATCGGGACCAATGAAGATCTTCTGTGACAATACTGGTGCAATTGCCTTGGCAAAGGAGTCCAGATTTCACAAGAGGACCAAGCACATCAAGAGACGCTTCAATTCCATCCGGGACCAAGTCCAAGTGAGAGACATAGAAATTTGTAAGATACATACGGATCTGAATGTTGCGGACCCGTTGACTAAGCCTCTCTCACGAGCAAAACATGATCAGCACCAAGACTCCATGGGTGTTAGAATCATTACTATGTAATCTAGATTATTGACTCTAGTGCAAGTGGGAGACAGAAGGAAATATGCCCTAGAGGCAATAATAAAGTTATTATTTATTTCCTCATATCATGATAAATGTTTATCATTCATGCTAGAATTGTATTATCCGGAAACATGATACATGTGTGAATACATAGACAAACATAATGTCACTAGTATGCCTCTACTTGACTAGCTCATTAATCAAAGATGGTTATGTTTCCTAACCATAGACATGTGTTGTCATTTGATTAACGAGATCACATCATTAGGAGAATGATGTGATTGACTTGACCCATTCTGTTAGCCTAGCACTTGATCGTTTAGTATGTTGCTATTGCTTTCTTCATGACTTATACAAAGTTCCTACAACTATGAGATTTATGCAACTCCCGTTTACCAGAGGAACACTTTGTGTGCTACCAAACATCACAACGTAACTGGGTGATTATAAAGGTGCTCTACAGGTGTCTCCAAAGGTACATGTTGAGTTGGCATAAATCGAGATTAGGTTTTGTCACTCCGATTGTCGGAGAGGTATCTCTGGGCCCTCTCGGTAATACACATAACTTAAGCCTTGCAAGCATTGTAACTAATGAGTTAGTTACGAAATGATGTATTACGGAACGAGTAAAGAGACTTGCCAGTAACGAGATTGAACTAGGTATTGGATACCGACGACCGAATCTCGGGCAAGTAACATACCGATGACAAAGGGAACAACGTATGTTGTTATGCGGTTTGACCGATAAAGATCTTCGTAGAATATGTAGGAACCAATATGGACATCCAGGTTCCACTATTGGTTATTGATCAGAAACAGTTCTAGGTCATGTCTACATAGTTCTCAAACCCGTAGGGTCCGCACGCTTAACATTACGATGACAGTTTTATTATGAGTTTATAAGTTTTGATGTACCGAAGTTTGTTCGGAGTCCCGGATGTGATCACGGACATGACGAGGAGTCTCGAAATGGTCAAGACATAAAGATTGATATATTGGACGGATATATTTGGATACCGGAAAGGTTCCGGATGAGATTGGGACTATACCGGAGCTCCGGGAGGTTACCGGAACCCCCCGGTAAGTATATGGGCCTTATTGGGCCTTAGTGGAAAGGAGGGAGAAGGAGCAAAGGAGGGAGCGCGCCCCCCAAGCCCAATCCCAATTGGGAGGGGGGCCGGCCCCCCTTTCCTTCTTCCTTCCCCTCTCTTCCTTCCCTCTCCTACTCCTAATAGGAAAGGGGGGCCAAACCTACTTGGAGTAGGATTGCCCCCCCTAGGGCGCGCCTCTCCCCTTGGTCGGCCCCCTCCTCCTCTCCCCCTTTATATACGGGGGAGGGGGGCACCCCTAAGACACACAAGTTGATCTTCGTGATCGTTGCTTAGCCGTGTGCGGTGCCCCCTCCACCATATTCCACCTCGGTCATATCGTTGCGGTGCTTAGGCGAAGCCCTGCATCGGTAGAACATCATCATCATCACCACGCCGTCGTGCTGACGGAACTCATCCCCGACACCCTGCTGGATCGGAGTCCGGGGATCGTCATCGAGCTGAACGTGTGCTGAACTCGGAGGTGCCGTACGTTCGGTGCTTGGATCTGTCGGATCGTGAAGACGTACGACTACATCAACTGCGTTGTCATAACGCTTCCGCTTACGGTCTACGAGGGTACGTGGACAACACTCTCCCCTCTCGTTGCTATGTCATCACCATGATCTTGCATGTGCGTAGGATTTTTTTTTGAAATTACTACGTTCCCCAACAATAAAGTAAAGCAATTACAGGGCGCATGCATTTCATACAATAAAGCGACAACCATATGGCTCCTGCCAGTTGCCGATAACTCGGTTACAAAACATGATCATCTCATACAATAAAATATAGCATCACGTCTTGACCATATCACATCACAACATGCCCTGCAAAAACAAGTTAGACGTCCTCTACTTTGTTGTTGCAAATTTTACGTGGCTGCTACGGGCTGAGCAAGAACCGTTCTTACCTATGCATCAAAACCACAACGATAGTTCGTCAAGTTAGTGTTGTTTTAACCTTCGCAAGGACCGAGCGTAGCCACACTCGGTTCAACTAAAGTTGGAGAAACTGACACCCGCCAGCCACCTATGTGCAAAGCACGTCCGTAGAACCAGTCTCGCGTAAGCGTACGTGTAATGTCGGTCTGGGCCGCTTCATCCAACAATACCGCCGAACCAGAGTATGACATGCTGGTAAGCAATATGACTTGTATCACCCACAACTCACTTGTGTTCTACTCGTGCATATAACATCTACGCATAAAACAGGCTCGGATGCCATTGTTGGAAAACGTAGTAATTTCAAAAAAAATCCTACGCACACGCAAGATCATGGTGATGCATAGCAATGAGAGGGGAGAGTGTGTCCACGTACCCTCGTAGACCGAAAGCGGAAGCGTTAGAACAACGCAGTTGATGTAGTCGTACGTCTTCAGGCCCGACCGATCAAGCACCAAAACTACGGCACCTCCGAGTTCTAGCACACGTTCAGCTCGATGACGTCCCTCGAACTCCGATCTAGCCGAGTGTCGAGGGAGAGTTCCGTCAGCACGACGGCGTGGTGACGATCTTGATGTTCTACCGTCGCAGGGCTTCGCCTAAGCACCGCTACAATATTATCAATGAGGACTGTGGTGCAGGGGGGCACCGCACACGGCTAAGAGATCAATAGATCAATTGTTGTTGTGTCTAGAGGTGCCCCCCTGCCCCCATATATAAAGGAGTGGAGGAGGGGGAGAGAGCCGACCCCTATGGCGCGCCCTGGAGGAGTCCTACTCCCACCGGGAGTAGGACTCATCCCCTTCCATGTAGTAGGAGTAGGAGACAAGGAAGGGGGAGAGGGAAGAGAAGGAAGGAGGGGGCGCCGCCCCTCCCCCTAGTCCAATTCGGAATAGTCAATGGGGGGGGTGCGCGGCCTGCCTCTCTCTCTCCCCTAAAGCCCAATAAGGCCCATATACTTCTTCCCCGTATTCCCGTAACTCCCTGGTACTCCGAAAAATACCCGAACCAATCGGAACCTTTCTGATGTTTGAATATAGTCGTCCAATATATTGATATTTACGTCTCGACCATTTCGAGACTCCTCGTCATGTCCCCGATCTCATTCGGGACTCCGAACTCCTTCGGTACATCAAAACTCATAAACTCATAATAAAACTGTCATCAAAACCTTAAGCGTGCGGACCCTACGGGTTCGAGAATTATGTAGACATGGCCGAGACTCGTTTCCGGTCAATAACCAATAGCGGAACCTGGATGCTCATATTGGCTCCTACATATTCTACGAAGATCTTTATCGGTCAAACCGCATAACAACATATGTTGTTCCCTTTGTCCTCGGTATGTTACTTGCCCGAGATTCGATCGTCGGTATCTCAATACCTAGTTCAATCTTGTTACTGGCAAGTCTCTTTACTCGTTATGTAATGCATCATCCCGCAACTAACTCATTAGTCACATTGCTTGCAAGGCTTATAGTGATGTGCATTACCGAGAGGGCCCAGAGATACCTCCCCGTCAATCGGAGTGACAAATCCTAATCTCGAAATACGCCAACTCAACAAGTACCTTTGGAGACACCTGCAGAGCTCCTTTATAATCACCCAGTTACATTGTGACATTTGGTAGCACACAGAGTGTTCCTCCGGTAAATGGGAGTTGCATAATCTCATAGTCATAGGAACATGTATAAGTCATGAAGAAAGCAATAGCAACATACTAAATGATCAAGTGCTAAGCTAACGGAATGGGTCAAGTCAATCACATCATTCTCCTAATGATGTGATCCCGTTAATCAAATGACAACTCATGTCTATGGCTAGGAAACTTAACCATCTTTGATTCACGAGCTAGTCAAGTAGAGGCATACTAGTGACACTATGTTTTTCTATGTATTCACACATGTATTATGTTTCCGGTTAATACAATTCTAGCATGAATAATAAACATTTGTCATGAAATAAGGAAATAAATAATAAGTTTATTATTGCCTCTAGGGCATATTTCCTTCAACACATTACTAGGGATAGGCTTCCAAGTGGAACCTATCTTCGCCAGATTATCAGCTGCTTGATTCTTGATTCGGGGTATGTGGTGGAGCTCTAATCCCTCAAACTTCTTCTTTAGCTTTTTTACTGCATTGCAATAACTGGTCATTGCTCGACTCCTCATGTCTCATTCCTTCCTTACTTGATTAACCACTAAGTCTGAGTCGTCGTAGACCATCAAGCGCCAGACGCTGAGTGAAATGGCCATATGCAACCCATACAAGAGTGCCTCTACTCAGCTTCGTTGTTTGAAGAATCAAAGTGAATCTGGAGGACATAGCTGAACTTGTCTCCTCTTGGGGATACTAAAACCACTCCTGCACTAGAGCCATTCAATATCTCTGATCCAACAAAGAACACAGTCCAATGTTCCGATTGAATCTGAGTCGGTTGTTGCTGTTCAATCCACTCTGCGAGGAAATCTGCTATTGCTTGAGACTTGATGGCGTTCTTTGGCTCAAACTTGATATCCAATGGAAGGAGTTCAATCGCCCACTTTGCCACTCGACCAGTTGCATCTCTATTATTCAGAATTTCTAACAATGGGGCATCGCTGACGATTGAAACTGAGTGGTATGAGAAATAGTGTGCAACCTTCTTCATGGTCAAGTAAATTCGTAAACAAGCTTCTGATAATGAGGATATCTCTGCTTGGACGGAGTCAAGACTTCAGAAATGTAGTATATAGGGGCTGAACTTTGTAGGCTTTGCCTTCTTCTTCCCGCTCGACCGTGAGCACTGTGCTAACAACCTGTCTAGTGGTCGCGATGTAAAGCAGCAAAGGCTCCTTGCTGACTGGAGCGGTAAGCACCGACTAGTTGGAAAGCAGGGCTTTGAGCTCTTCAAACGCTGCTTTAGCTTCATCGTTCCACTCGAACTTGTCAGACTTCTTCATTAGTCGGTAAAGAGGTAATGCCTTTTCACCGAGGCGTGAGATGAATCGACTCAATGCAGCCAAACAACCAGTAAGCTTCTGAACATCATGCACACGCATAGGGCGTTTCATTCGGAGGATTGTGCCAATCTTCTCTGGGTTTGCATCGATCTCCCGTTCAGAAACGAGGAAACCGAGCAACTTTCCACCTGGGACTCCGAATGTGCACTTTGATGGATTGAGCTTGATATCATATTTTCTTAAGTTGGCAAAGGTTTCAGCGAGGTCAGTCAGCAGGTCGGAACCTTTGCGTGACTTAACCACTATGTCATCAATGTATGCTTCCACATTCCGACTAATTTGAGTGAGCAGGCACTTCTGAATCATGCGCATGAACGTGGCACCAGCATTCTTGAGGCCAAAGGGCATAGTAACATAGCAAAAACACCCAAATGGGATGATGAAAGCTGTCTTTATCTCATCGGGTCCATATAGTCGGATCTGATGGTACCCAGAATAGGCATCCAAAAGGGACAATCGCTCACATCCCGCAGTTGAGTCGACTATCTAGTCGATGCAGGGCAGAGGAAAATGATCTTTCGGGCAGGCCCGATTGGTATGCTTGAAATCAATACACATTCGAAGTGACTTATCGTTCTTGGGGACCATAACGACATTGGCAAGCCACTCGGAGTGGTATATCTCGCGGATGAACTCAGCAGCCAGAAGCCGTGCCACCTCCTCGCCAATTTCCTTTCTCTTCTCCGCGGCGGACCGACGGAGATGCTCTTTAACGGGTTTTGGCTTTGAGTCGACTCACAAACAGTGCTCAGCCAGTCCCCTGGGTACACCTAGCATGTCAGATGGCTTCCATGCGAAGATGTCCCAGTTCTCATGGAGGAACTGGATGAGCGCTTCTTCCTATTTGCTGTCGAGTGTGTGTTGAGATATGAGTCGGAGCAGCATTGGGATTGGTCGGGTGAATGTGAAACAGTTTTGTTTCAACGGCTGACTGAAATGCGGACTCCGAGGCAGGCCTCTTGGCACGCAACAAATCACTCGGATCTGCATTCTTCTGGCATTCCTGAAACTCTACTGCTGCCATCTGCTCATCGGCGATCTTTGAACCATTCTGGAGACAGTCTTCTACTCTCTGCCGATTCCCAGTGACAGTGATCACGCCTCCGGGGCCAGGCATCTTCAACTTAAGGTACACATATCACGGTTAAGCCATGAAACTAGCGTAAGAAGGCCTGCCTAGAATGGCATGATAGGCACTGTCAAAATCTACTACCTCAAACGTCAACTTTTCCTTGCGGTAATTCTTGGAATCACTGAAAACCACATCAAGAGTGATCTGACTAAGTGAATCGGCTTTCTTTCCTGGGATGATATTGATACGTCTCCAACGTATCTATAATTTTTGATTGCTCCATGCTACTTTATCTACTTTTTTAGACTATATTGGGCTTTATTTTCCACTTTTATATTACTTTTGGGACTAACCTATTAACCGGAGGCCCAGCCCAGAATTGCTGTTTTTTGCCTTTTTCAGTATTTCGAAGAAACAGAATATCAAATGGAGTCCAAACAGAATGAAACCTTCGGGATTGTGATTTTCCAACCAAACGTGATCTAGGAGACTTGGACCCTACTCCAAGTAGTGCCCGAGGAGGTCACAAGGGTGGAGGGCGCCCCCCCTGGGCGCGCCCCCCTACCTCGTGGGCCCCTCGGAGCTCCACCGACGTACTCCTTCCTCCTATATATACCTACGTATCCCCGAACGATCAGAACAGGAGCCAAAAACCTAATTCCATCACCGCAACATTCTGTATCCACGAGATCCCATCTTGGGGCCTGTTCCGGAGCTCCGCCGGAGGGGGCATCCACCATGGAGGGCTTCTGCATCATCACCATAGCCCCTCCGTTGAAGTGTGAGTAGTTTACTTCAGACCTTCGGGTCCATAGCTAGTAGCTAGATGGCTTCTTCTCTCTTTTTGGATCTCAATACAATGTTCTCCCCCTCTCTCGTGGAGATCTATTCGATGTAATCTTCCTTTTGCGGTGCGTTTGTTGAGACCGATGAATTGTGGGTTTATGATCCAGTATTATCTATGGAAAATATTTGATTCTTCTCTGAATTCTTTTATGTATGATTGAGTTATCTTTGCAAGTCTCTTCGAATTATCCTTTTTGGTTTGGCCAACTAGATTGGTGGTTCTTGTAATGGGAGAAGTGCTTAGCTTTGGGTTCAATCTTGCGGTGTCCTTACCCAGTGACAGAAGGGGCAGCAAGGCACGTATTGTATTGTTGCCATCGAGGATAACAAGATGTTTTTTTTATCATATTGCATGAATTTATCCCTCTACATCATGTCATCTTGCTTACGGCGTTACTCTGTTTTTAACTTAATACTCTAGATGCATGCTGGATAGCGGTCGATGAGTGGAGTAATAGTAGTAGATGCAGAATCGTTTCGATCTATTTGTTTTGGACGTGATGCCTATATACATGATCATTGCCTAGATATACTCATAACTATGCTCAATTCTGTCAATTGCTCAACAGTAATTTGTTCACCCACCGTAGATACTTATGCTCTTGAGAGAAGGCACTAGTGAAACCTAAGGCCCCCGGGTCTATTCTCATCATATCAATCTCTATCACTTTATTTACTTGCTTTGTTTTTACTTTGCCTTTACTTTTTACTTTGCATCTATCTATCAAAAATACCAAAAATATTATCTCTATCAGATCTCACTCTCGTAAGTGACCGTGAAGGGATTGACAACCCCTAAGCGTTGGTTGCGAGTTGCTATCATTTTGTGTAGGTACGAGGGACTTGTGCATGGTCTCCTACTGGATTGATACCTTGGTTCTCAAAAACTGAGGGAAATACTTACGCTACTTTGCTGCATCATCCTCTCCTCTTCGGGGAAATCCAACGCAATGCTCAAGAGGTAGCAGATATCATGGAATCTCATGTTGCTTTCACTGAGCTTGGACATCGGAATGCCCATCCCCTGGAGGGTCTCAGCATACAATATATTCAATCCATTGCCACCGTCCATCAAAACCTTGGTCAGTCGGGTGCCCCCAACGATTGGGTCGACCACCAACGCTTGCCGCCCAGGGGTAGCAACGTGTGGCAGGTGGTCGGACTGGTCAAATGTAATAGGGGTTTTTGACCACTTCAAATATCTTGGCGTTGCCGGAGCAACCATGTTCACCTCCCGGTTAATAACTTTCAGTCGACTTTTGCTCTCGAGGTCAGCAAAAATCACTAAGGTGACATTAACATCGGGGTAACCACCATCTTCATCTTTGTCTTCCTCCTTATCAGACTCTTTGTCCTTTTCACTGGGCTGGCTCTCTCGAAAGCTCTGAATCAGGAGTCGACACTGTCGAGTGGTATGCTTGGGAAGAACCAGATTCCCCTCTTCATCCTTTTTGGTGTGAATATGACACGATAAATCAAAAACATCGTTTCCCGCTTGATCTTTCACCTTTTTAGGAGTCCAAGGCCCTTTATGTTTCCCCTTGAACTTCCCTTGATTCAAAACTGCTGTCTCAGCAGGGCCTGCAGCCTCAGCTTTTCGTTTCTGCTTCCGACTGGAGTTTCCTCCTCCGGTGTCCTGGTCGCTGGTCTGTTCTTGCCACTCTGGAGTCGGTCCTCTTCTTCATCGTTAGCATACCGAGTGGCAATCTCCATCATCCGAGTCAGAGTCATGTCTCCAGTCCGACCGAACTTCAGATTGAGCTCTCTGTAGCGAATGCCTTCTTTAAAGGCACAAACTGCTTGGTGATCCGACACACTCTCCATTGTGTGGTGAAGAGTGGTCCATCTTTGGTTATAGTCTCTCAAGGTCTCATTCTATTTCTGAACGCAATGCTGCAATTCTGTCAAACCGGCAGGTCTCTTGAAGGTGCCCTTAAATGTTTTGGTAAACACTCGGGCCAACTCATCCCGATTGAAAATGCTTCCAGGGGCCAACTGATTCAGCCAAGCTCTGGCAGAACCTTCAAGCATCAAAGGGAGGTGCTTCATGGCCACCTCGTCATTGCCGTCACCAATATGCACAGCCACTCGGTAATCTTCTAACCAAGTGTCAGGCTTCGACCCCCCTGTGAGCTTACTGACGCCAGTCACCAATCTGAAGTTGTGAGGGATCTCAGCGGCTCGGATGGCTCTTTCGAAACACTCAGGGCCGGAAATGCGCACCCTGCTTCCACCGGGCCTGTCTCTATCCAACCCTTCTTTGTATGCTCTATTCCTGTCGACCAAACCTTGCACAAGGACGGACATTGCGTCGAACCCAGGCTCTCTTGGGTCGACTGGAACTCTGCGGTCATTACCATACGGGCGCCTGTCGTCATACCGCCGGTGTGCGTACGACCCGTCCCTCGGAGGGAGCGAAGGCACTCGACGGTGGTTGTCACGGGCGTACTCACGATCAAACTCTCCATGAGCTCTTCCCAGGTGCCGATCTCAATGGCGATCACGATCTTCACGTCGCAAAGGCGACCCAGGACTATGTGCCGACTGAATTGTATCTGCCCTTACTGACCTGCTGTGGATCCTGTTCCGCGACTGGGAAACGGCGGAGTTCAGCTCTCCTGCTGCTCGGAGTAGAGCTCGGATCTGTTCCAAGCCTCTTCCAGCTTCTGAACGGGATGGCTGAATAGACTCTGCTATACATGCAACAACCGTAAGATTCTGGATCGGAGTGCGGTATACTTGAGTTTCAGGAGGAAACAACCGTCGTTGACTGGATTCAGGGATCAGTCGACGGGCGCGTTCATTGAGAGAATGTTGGAGATTCTCCAAACGTGTGCACTCGGCCAGTGTGGCCAGACGCGCAGCCTCCAAGGCCCGAGCCTCGGTGGTTTCCCCTATGATGGTCACACTGGCCGAGTGCCTCCAAGACCCAAGATAGGGCGTTACTGGTAACGCCAACTATAAAGCGCTATTAATGATCTTTAAGACTACGGAGTGAACGCCTGACCGTCGCCATCCTGAATGACTCTAGGTCTTCTGTACTCCGAGTGGTTTCCTATGTGGTCGAATGACTCCATCCAAGTCGAGTGAAATTGGGGGTGTCCAAGTGAGGTGACTGGTCGAGTGGATTGCACTCGATGGCTTCAGTCGGCACTTCTTGCTATACTTTGAATGTCCTTACTCTAGGGTAGTGACCTTGGGTAGGGCGTATAGGTCAAGCCTATGACCCTACCCTAGGTTCATGGCATCGTCAGTGGTAGCGGCCTTGCTTGCTTGGAGTGACGGAAAGCTGACCTCAATGGCAAGCATCAACACTGTTTTTTTTTCCGGTTCTTCCTCAATATTAGAATTCACATTAGCCACTTCCTGTTCTTCCTCTAATATACAACTCAATGGCAACGAGCCAACTACTCCCTTCATCTCATGAGATGTAATAATGTCTTATATTACGAGACAGCAGGAGTAGTTCATTAGCATTAACCCCGACTTAGTGCTTAGAGTTAGTTAGTTATTCTTTTTAACTTGTAAGATATGTTGTGGTGCAAGAGGAGATAGTTATATAATCATACCAACAAGTGCCCGTCTCATCCTCAACTCACTACAGATGTTTGGGAAAATGCAGATTGAAATCAAACCCATTACATTCCGTTTCTACGATAAACACTGAAACATCACCACTCCATTTTATCTATCATCCTCAATCAAACACACGAACAAAACCAACCCATTCAGATAGAATGACCATGGCATTCCATTCCACTTTGTTCCTTAACCAAATTCTTCAACAAAAACACACCCTACACACACGACAATAGTCTCTCCGTCCGTAGCATGTTTTTGCCACGTGTTTTATTTACCTTTTCGGTGACCACAAAGATTAGTGGTATGTAATTGCGCAATGGTTGCATATACGTGTTATTTTGAAGTGAAATTCCAGTCAAAACAGATATGAATACTAGACAAATTCAGCAGCAGAGTTTCACAAAATTTCTTTTTTCAGAAGCAGAGAGCTGCAGAACTTCAGAATTCCTTCTTTTGGAGGGGTGCGTTGACCTGATAGCGGCACTCGGCTTCCTTCTTTCCGAAGCCACGAGCCCGACCGCACCGGAGGGACCGAACCCAACCCAACCCAAGCAGCCCCAAACGCAACACCACCTTCCCTAATTAAAACCATCGCTCTCTCCCTTCGTCCCCATCTCTCTCCCCCCCTCCCCCATCCCCCAAACCCTCCTCAGCTCGCCCGCGAGCGCGAGGTCCCGCTCCGAAACGCGACGCACGGCTCGCCCCGTGCCGGAAAGATCGAACGCGCGTCCCCCTCCGCCACTCCCCACCCTCCCCGCCCCTCGGTCGGCGGCGGCGGCGCCGGGTCGTCCCCTCCGGGCGCCGCAGATCCCCAAAAACCTAAGCCCTGGCGCGGTAGGGTTTGTCGTCCGCGCGTCCTCCAAGCGGGGCTGGGGCCGCCATGGCGCCCATCAACAGCTCCAACATGGAGATGCACTCGCAGAGGCTCTTCGAGCCCGACCTACGTACGCCCCGCGTTCCCCTCCCCCCATGCCCTGTGTATCTGTTTTCTTGTATGTGCTGGCCACCGCGTCAATTTTGCAGCCGTGCTTGCGCGACGCGCTCGCGATTTCGCCCGGGGGGCGGCGGATCGTCTGCAGTTTGCCCGCCCATTGTTTCCTCGCAACCTTTTTTTGTTTGTCTGCAGTTAGACTGTCGCTCTTGCAGTCCTGTTTACCTTACTGAATCTCTGCATTCCCCATCTGGTGCATTAAGTCTGTATCTTCTCTATACGGTGTGGATTAAATTTAATTAGAGGTATATTGCTCCCCAATGTACAATTTTGTAGTGTCAGGTTTCCTCTGCGTGGAACCGAATGAAGCTGCTCCATGTTTTTTTTTTTAATTAATCTAGCATGTAGTTCTCCATCGTAGAATTTTGTCAAACGACCTGCTCTCCAATTTCCTGTCGAAATTCGCCATAAAGGACTAAAGGACACCTTTTTTTTGTTCAATCCCAAGTTGCAAATTTTGAAAGCCATAATACTTTCTCTGGAGTTGCCTAATCATCCGTTTTACTATTTTGCAGCTGTGCAAGTCCGGCTGCAGCTCGTGATGGAAGTTCGGGACAGCCTGGAGATGACACATACTCCGGATTACCTCAACTTCCTTCGATGCTACTTCAGGGCCTTCTCAGCCATCCTGAGCACCTACACCTCACCACAGGCCACCGAAAACGCTGAGCACAAGCTGCGCAATGTGGTGATCGAGATCCTCAACCGGCTTCCGCACAGTGAGGTGCTGCGACCCTTTGTGCAGGATCTTCTCAAGCTCTCTCTCCGTGTGCTGACACAGGACAATGAGGACAATGCCCTTCTTGCCATTCGAATCGTATTTGACCTTCTCCGCAACTTCCGCCCTACTGTTGAGGCGGAGGTCCAGCCATTTCTTGATTTTGTTGTTGCAATATACCGCAACTTCAAATTTACTGTCAAGCATTTCTTCGATAACCCCAATGCCAGTGCCAATGTCGTTCCTCCCGTGTCCAATCAGCATTTGGACCCCACTGCCGATGGCCCAGGCATGTTGGCAGTGCCAAGTGGTGGACAACTCAATCCAAGCGCACAGTCTTTCAAGATAGTTACCGAGAGCCCTCTTGTGGTGATGTTCCTCTTTCAGTTGTATGCCAAGCTGGTGCAGACAAATATCCCGTTCTTATTGCCACTCATGGTGGAAGCAATTGCTGAGAACGGGCCAGACAAGGTGCCGCCTCACCTGAAGACGCCCTTTGTTGAGTTAAAGGGTGCACAAGTCAAGGTAGGGCTTAGTTCACTATACTTCTGTTGCCTTGCCTGTGGAGTTCTTAACTGATTGATGGTTTGTGCTGCAGACATTGTCGTTCCTGACGTACCTGCTAAAAAGCAACGCAGATTATATAAAGCCATATGAGAACAGTATATGCAGCAGTATTGTGAAATTGCTTGTTACATGCCCCGCAGACTCAGTCTCCATAAGAAAGGTTACTATGACTTGCAAACTCCCTTAGTTAGGTGCTGCATCATGCATTATTTCTAAAACACTTCCATTTATGTAATTCCAGGAGCTGCTAGTTGGGCTGAAGCAAGTTCTCAACACTGAATACAGGCGTGGGCTGTTTCCCTTGATTGACACACTTCTTGATGAAAGGTACATAAACCATTTCACTTCTTGAATGCTCACTACCATATTTTGTTCCATGATTTTTAACTGCGGAGGCAAGATGGTTTACCAAGCGGTGTGCTAGCTAGCTATTGATCTGATGTCATAACTCATGACCACCTGTTTCTTTCGGTGTTCCCTTTCGAAGTTACTTTTAGATGGCTGAATATTTCTAGATATAGTCCAAATAAACAGGGTCACATAAACTCCTTTTCATTCAAGACAAGGATAATTCAAAGCAGTTGGAAACTAAGGAATTATAAAAAATCATCCCTCCCCTTGATTTGGATTGGTTTGAACTCTTCAATTTTAGTTTGTAGAAAATCGCTGTAAAACTGTAAGCAGAGAACTACCATATCCACCTAGCTGTCAATGAGGCACTATGTGTTATGCTGACCTTATCCTTCTTTTCTTATGGTTGCTGTGTTATAACTCAACTGGGTAAATGGTAATCTTATGTCATTTATGCCCTGTTATGGATATTGGAGCACTTGATTGCTTTCTTTTTTGCGTGTCATGCTTTATTCTTGGTTTCAGACAAGTTTTAACTCTTGATTGCTTGTCTTCCAGGGTTTTGGTTGGCACAGGGCGAGTTTGTATCGAGACATTAAGGCCGCTTGCTTATACCCTTCTTGCAGAGTTGGTGCATTATGTTCGAGGAGACCTTTCCCTTCCGCTGGTTGATCTTATTCTTTAACTCTAGCATGTCAATCTTGTTACGTTAAAATATTTATTTTATTTCACAAGATCACAAATTTGGCACTGCTCAGTCAGAGGGTATGCCTGGCTTATGTCCAAAACATGCGTTACCAACATTTTGGGTATGGCCTAATTTTTGGTCATTGTTTGGATGCTTGCCAATATTTTGACATGCCTTGCTCCTATGCCTATTTTAGTTTTTTTTTCTTGCCAACATTGGCCAAATCATGGGCACGAGAAACCATGGCCAAAATTTTGGCCAGGTAGAATTTTGGTTTGGTAGACTTGGGAGAACTACTATCTTATTTGCTCATTGTAAACACCATCAATATAAAGGCTTAGACAGCTAGTTGTTTCATTGATTAGGTGCTTTTTGTCAGATGTTTCTTCTGCTAGCTGTAACACAGATACAAGTATCTACGAGAGCAAAGATTAGGTGCTTTGTCAGATGTTTCTTCTGCTAGCTGTAACACAGATACAAGTATCTAATTTTCCTTGTTCAGAAAAGATTATGCAAGTATCTACGAGAGCAGACTTTTGCTTTGTTCTACTATATTCATGACTGAGTTTTGGGGATGTTTATACTAAAGCAGTAACTTCACTTTTGTGCAGTTGTCACGGATCATCTATTTGTTCTCTCGGAATATGCATGATTCTTCGTTAACTCTCGTAATTCATACGACGTCTGCCCGCCTAATGCTTAATCTGGTATGCTTACTATTCTTCCTTTCTTTAGTATAAAAAGTGGCATTTACCAAGGATTTCAAATCATATTGGCTGCTGGAGGCAGGCGTCAGTGGGCTTAACCAGGCCAGCTGGACTTAGGTGGGTGTTTGGAAGGAGTGGAAAGGAGGGGATAAGAGGGGGATAGGGGAGGAAGCGAGTGAAGTCACTGCCACCGTCACATCCGTTCCACGATAGTGGAGTAGCAGATCTTTTTAAAAAAAAAAATCCTTGAACATAGACCTTGAACTTGGGCTCGATCTCAATCATGGCTTTGCTGGCCTATGATGATGATGTCAGGATACGATGGTTGCCTGCCAACGATCACCTCTATCGTCGAGTCTCCTCTCTACCTATTGTTATGTGTTCTGTGGCGGTGGCCTGCTGGGAGGGAAAATACATACGAAAAAAAGCAAGAGCTATCCCCTAACATCGCCAGATGGTCCAAGCAATCACTCCTGCTACATTTTGTGTTATTTCTTTTCCCATTCCCATTTCTCTTCTCCAAATATGCTTATCCTATATTATGTACTCCCTCATCCCATAATGTAAGACGTTTTTTGACACTCTATGTCTCCTAACGTCCTACCAAAATGGTATATTTATTAAATAAAGTACTTGGTATCATTTATTGTTTGTATTTGCACTGTCTAACTCTCGCTTAAGATGACCCTATGCACTTAGTTGTCCTGGTGCCCTGGGGTCGCCGTGATTTTCCAGATTGCCGAGATAACTCAAGTGACTTGTACATTACTTTTGTTGTTGAGTTTTTCCGTCTGTAATTCAATATTCATGCATTACCATAAAGCTAGACAGTAGTTTTAGTGAAACTACCATTTGTAAACCGCTATTTTTTCTGGTACCACTCTAGGTCGAGCCCATATATGAAAAAGGTGTTGACCAGCAAAGCATGGATGAAGCACGAGTATTGTTGGTAAGACTTGTTTGTTCATAATGCACGCATCAAAGATTACTTTTTTCTTTAACAAATACTCCTGATTGGCCAATCACCAGGGGCGCATATTGGATGCATTTGTTGGGAAATTTAGGACACTGAAGCGCACAATTCCTCAGGTATATGGAAACTTCAGAATCTTTCTTCAATCCATTGGCACATTATATACACATGTCCACATTGGTTAGGTATTGCATTGCAATAATTCAAACTGCAAAACTACAGTACACAGCTATAAAACATAGGCAATATTTTCTAATGCTGCTATGTTCCAAAACAATGGGGCAGTTCTGCTCAGCTGAATCCCTGCAAGGTCTGTATGGAATGGAGTACGAGCTAGCTGTGTGAATTTCTAATGCAAATGTGTGTAGGAATGCGTTGGTAGTCTTGGTCCCTCTAATTTTTTGGTATGCAATTTATGTTCCACCCATATTAACTGTCTCTCAAACGAATGTATCTAGCACTGAAATATGGGACGGAGGGAGTACAAGTATACAACTATATACACAACAGAAGATTCATATTATCAGTGTCTCAGTCTTACTCTAGCAGAAATCTACTTTCCATTCGGAATTTCCAAGGCCAAAGTGCAGGCCTTGGTGCGTTGCAGTTAAGTAGCTATCATAAGATCTGCTCACTCTGCTAGTTACTGGCATGATATATTCTCCCTGCTGTCATTGCCTATCCACACGATATGTTTCTATTTGGCGGCATGCTTTACTTTGCCTGTTAAATATCCACAAAAGCAGGTGATGAGGTAGGAAAAGCATGGGGAATAATCTTGTCTAGTACTCCTAATTGTTAAGGTGATGAGGTAGGAAAAGTAGGGTTGACCTAAGGGCTCTGCTCACTCTGGCTAGGAGATAGGGTTTCTCATGTAGCTTTGTGTGATTGGCTGGGTGCCCTGTCTCGTTTGTATCTACATGTTTTACATACTCCATCTTGTCCTGCAACAGAACATATCAGTTCTTAAGATTTCTATTATGAACAACAACGAAAGGTAGCTATCATTTACTTCAATTTCAGCTTCTTTATACATGAGAACTGAAAATGTAATGGTAGATTCATGTTGTGCTTACTGATATGTGTATCTCATGATCTACTTTTGAGCCATAGTACTTAAATTGGCTTTCAAGCACCCATTATTACTGCGTCATTTCCATTTAGTGCTTTATATTATGTCACCTTACTCTTGTTCTCTGTAGTTGCTTGAAGAAGTTGAGGAAGGGAAGGAACGTCCAAATTTGAGAATGAAGCTCGAAGTCCCATTGCAGGTGTGTTTTATGTGATACAGCTGAACCTGATAAACCAAGCAACCATGAAACATAATTAGGTGTGTTTTATGTGATACAGCTGCTGCTTTGTTGTTGTTTATTAAACCATTTTGACATTTATTGCAGACTGTGTTGAATTTGCAACCACCCTTGGAGTATACGAAGGAGGTTAATGATTACAAAAGTCTGATAAGGACACTTGTAATGGGTATGCATTTTGATATACAGTATTCACACCATTCAAAGTTTTTAAGCGATGACATGCATCTTGTGGCTACACGTCTGAACTATCAATTTTCATATTGAACACACCAGGAATGAAGACAATAATTTGGAGTATAACCCATGCTCATTGGCCACGCCCACAGGTATCATGGACTCTGATTTGCTAAATACTCCCTCCGTCCCAAAATGTAACTAGTGTCAAAAATGGTCTTACATTTTGGGATGGAGGGAGTAGTAAATTTGGCCGCTTGTCATTTTCTTTGTGCTCTAGTCCTTAAGTTCTTATATCCTATCATGTGTTGTGCAGCAACAGAATCAGCAATCTGCTAATTTGTCAGTTCAACCCTTCAGGGGATTGCGGGAGGATGAGGTACATCACTCTGTCCGAACCTCTTTTCCTCTTGGTTTGATTTGAGTTTTTGTAATAAATCTTGACCATCTATTCTAGGTGCGGAAGACTTCAGGTGTTCTAAAATCTGGTGTTCACTGTTTAGCTCTATTTAAGGAGAAAGATGAAGAGAGGGACATACTGCAATGTTTTTCACAAATGCTAGCTATAATGGAAGCTCGTGATATCATGGATATGTTTTCCTTCTGCATGCCGGACCTCTTTGATTGCATGATAACCAACAACCAGCTTTTACACATATTTTCTTCCCTTCTGCAAGCTCCGAAGGTTCTTCGGCCCTTCACAGATGTATTGATTAATTTCCTTGTTAGCTCGAAGCTTGATGCTCTGAAACAACCAGATTCACCTGCAGCAAAGCTTGTCTTGCAACTTTTCCGCTTCTTGTTTATTGCTGCCGCAAAGGCTCCAGAAAGCTGCGAACGCACTCTTCAGCCACATGTGCCAGTAATAATGGAAGTTTGCATGAAGAGTGCCACTGAAGTTGAGAAACCTCTTGGTTACATGCACCTTCTCCGTAGCATGTTCCGTGCATTGAACAGTGCTAAATTTGATTCGTTGATGCGTGATCTTATTCCATCTCTTCAACCTTGCCTCAATTTGTTACTCTCGATGCTTGATGGGCCAACAACTGCAGATATGCGGGACTTGATTCTGGAGCTTTGCCTGATATTACCTGCCCGTTTGAGTTCGTTGCTACCTCACATTCCTCGTTTGATGAAACCTCTTGTTCTTGCTCTGAAAGGGAATGATGATCTTGTGAGCTTAGCTCTTTGTACACTTGAATTTTGGATTGATAGCCTTAATCCTGATTTTCTAGAACCTAGCATGGCCAGTTTAATGTCTGAGGTCATTCTTGCTTTATGGTCTCACTTAAGGCCCCTTCCCTACAAATGGGGTACAAAGTCCTTGGAACTTTTAGGTAAGCTAGGCGGTCGAAACAGGCGATTTCTGAAGGAGCCCCTAGCACTTGAATGCAAAGAAAATCCGGAACATGGACTTCGTTTAGTTCTGACTTTTGAGCCTGCAACACCATTTTTAGTTCCTCTGGACAGATGCATACATTTTGCTGTTGGTGCTGTTATGCAAGGTAATGGTATGGAAGCTTTCTACAGGAAACAGGCTCTTCAGTTTATTCGAGTATGCTTGAACTCTTTGTTAAATTTGAGGGAAAATGTACCCGCGGAGGGTGTGAGCTCTGGAGTTCTTGGGCATCTGCTCATTTCTTCATTAGATCCCTCAAGGCGTCGCAACGATGCTTCAGATATGAAGGTTGGTATACTATTTAAGACTCCCCTCAAGTCATCCTGTGTATACTATTGAGCACTAGCATTAAATATTAATATGCACTCCCCCCTTTCTCCTCTTGATGTCCTTTAGAATGCATGAGTCTACTACTACCTCCGTCCCATATTAATTGTCCCTCAAATGGTTGTATCTAGACGTATTTCAATGCTAGATACATACGTTTGAGCGACAATTAATATGGGAAGGAGGGAGTAATAAACTAAAAGCCACTATTAATAATTATCATTTTGAATTAGTAATTTCTACTAAACTAACCTACAAGTGAATGCATCTTCATTCTTCGGATTATACTGGGCCTTTTATCATTGCCAAGTTGGCACATGTGATTTTTGGGTTGCATGCAGTATCTGCACTTGAAGGGGAGCCTTGGCGCAGTGGTAAAGCTGCTGCCTTGTGACCATGAGGTCACGGGTTCAAGTCCTGGAAACAGCCTCTTGCAGAAATGTAGGGAAAGGCTGCGTAAAATAGACCCAAAGTGGTCGGACCCTTCCCCAGACCCTGCGCAAGCGGGAGCTACATGCACTGGGGCTGCCCTTTTTATGCAGTATCTGCACTTCTGATTGCAGCTAACTGCAACTAGGTGTTTAATAAGGTGTCGTCACACTGGCAATGCTATGCATATAGATGTTTTAGATTCCTATTTGCAGATCTGTTGATCACTTAGCCTTAAGTTTTAGTGATCCATGTCCAAAGCAAAATGATTTCATAGATTAGTGGTAATTGATTCTGGACTTGGAACCATAGTTTTTTTTTTGGCCTCTGTGTTCTAGCCATCTTATTGTTTCTTACTGATGCTTCCCTTTATTTTATCTGTTTTTAGGGAGATTTAGGTGTGAAGACAAAGACACAGTTATTGGCAGAAAAATCTGTTTTCAAGGTTTTGCTTGTAGCTATCATCGCTGCTAAAGCTGATACCAGTCTTCAAGATGAGAAGGATGACTTTGTTGTTGATATATGCCGGCATTTTGCTATACTTTTCCATGTTGATTCGTCATCGTCCAATCAATCTGGATTTGGGCAGCCAATTGGTTCGTCCCTCTCATCTAGCATCACCATGGGGTCTAGACCAAGAAGCACCACATCATCTAATCTCCGGGAGTTGGACCCTTTAATATTTTTGGATGCATTAGTTGAAGTTCTATCTAGTGAAAACCGTCAACATGCAAAAGCTGCTCTATCTGCTTTGAATACTTTTGCTGAGACACTAATCTTTCTCGCACGGATGAAACACACTGGTGTGCTCAGAGGAGGCCCAAGCACTCCTATGCTCGTTTCTAGTCCATCTTTGAATCCAGTATATTCTCCTCCCCCGAGTGTGCGGGTTGCCGTGTTTGAGGAACTATTGCCCCGATTATTGCACTGTTGTTATGGTAGCACGTGGCAAGCTCAGATGGGTGGTGTAATAGGCCTTGGAGCATTGGTTGGTAAAGTGTCTGTGGAAACCCTATGTATCTTTCAGGTCAGAGTTGTACGTGGACTTATATATGTTCTTAAGAGGCTTCCAGTGCATGCAAACAAAGAGCAGGAGGAGACAAACCATGTCCTAACACAAGTGTTACGGGTAGTAAACAACGCAGATGAAGCAAACAGTGAACCCCGCAGACAAAGTTTCCAGGGAGTTGTTGAGTTTCTTGCTTTTGAGCTGTTTAACCCCAATGCTTCAATTGTTGTGAGAAAGAATGTGCAGGCATGCTTATCACTGCTTGCAAGTAGGACTGGCAGTGAAGTCTCTGAATTGCTCGAGCCTTTGTATCTACCATTGCTTCAGCCTCTGATTTCACGACCTCTGCGTTCGAAGAACGTTGAGCAACAGGTTTCCTTGGATTCCTAACCTTTTACTCATCCAGACTAAACTTTTACAATATCAGTTGATAGATTTCTTTTCTTCTTGTCACAGGTGGGTACTGTTACAGCCCTGAACTTCTGTCTAGCACTAAGACCACCTCTTCTGAAGTTGTCGCCTGAGCTCGTCAATTTTTTGCAAGAAGCACTGCAAATTGCAGAGGCTGATGAAACAGTATGGGTCACCAAGCTGATGAATGCCAAAATAGTCATGACATGGAATAAACTAAGAACTGCATGCATTGAACTGCTCTGTACTGCGATGGCGTGGGGAGATCTGAAAGCTCCAATTCACAGTGAATTGCGGGCAAAGATTATCTCAATGTTTTTCAAGTCTCTGACATGTAGGACAACTGAAATTGTCAATGTTGCCAAGGAGGGACTTCGTCAGGTAACGTTTATCTGCAGTTATGTTTTGTTATATTGACACTTTGCGATGGAAATCAGAATATTTGCTAATTCTTAGCCTTTTGTTTCTTAATCTCTGCTTTACTAATAACTATTTCAACATAAAAAATGTTTTCCATGTGTTATGTTCTCACTTGTAATTGCATTTATAGGTTGTTCAGCAACAGAGGATGCCAAAAGATCTTTTACAGAGTAGCTTAAGGCCCATCTTAGTTAACTTAGCACAGACAAGGAGTCTCACCATGCCATTACTCCAAGGATTGGCCCGTCTGCTTGAATTACTGTCAAATTGGTTCAATGTAACTTTGGGTGCAAAGTTATTGGATCACTTGAAAAAATGGCTGGAGCCAGAGAAGCTTGCCCAGAGTCAAAAATCTTGGAAAACTGGAGATGAACCAAAAATAGCTGCAGGTGACATATTTTGCTATGTTCCTTCATCATGTATTCTATTTCTCTCAAATCGGATATTGTGTGTGGGAAGGATTACATGCCACTCTACATTTATAAACCATATTTTATTGTACAACATTTGGTCACAAGACTTAACTAACTTTGTGAGTTGTGACATATTTTACATGAACCTACTTAGATATAGATGATTATAATGTTCATTGAGAAATATCCGATTCATTTAAAAATAGTGATCCAATGTGAAGCCATCCTTGTATTGTTTGGCAAAATCGTGGTGTCCTCATTTCTGACTTTTTTTTTTGCTTGGTAGTTTTATATGGTCTTATGTAATGTTTTTTCTTTGCTTGGGCAGCTATGATTGAGCTTTTTCACCTTCTCCCTGCGGCGGCGAGCAAGTTCTTGGATGACCTTGTCACCTTGGTAATAGATTTGGAGAGCGCACTTCCTGAAGACCAATTTTATAGTGAAATCAACAGCCCGTACCGTGCTCCACTCTCCAAGTTTTTGAACCGCTATGCTGTGGAGGCTGTGGACTATTTTCTTGCTCGATTAAGTCATCAAAAGTATTTCAGAAGGTAGACACTTTATCAGATCATGCGTTTATCGATGATGTATGAATAGTACTAGTGTACTACTTTGTGCAATAATGGGAAGCTTCAAAAGCACAGTTTAGTACTTCAAAATAACTTGGGTAGATTAATTAACTTCAAAGACTTTTAGCTGGCTTAATCCAGAAGTGATTTTTTGGGTTATTATGGATTCATTTTTACATGTGTTTTCAAAACTGTACTTTACCACTGTACCTTCATAATCCAGAGGGAATTACTTTAGGCATTCTGCAAGTGCAATGCACATTTTTTGCAACATATCTCTGAAATTACACCGACCAGGTGATTGAAATAATAGGCTGGTAAAAAATATTATCCCCCAAATCATTCTTCCATTAGATTGTCGTTATCTTCTGACATCTTGTCCCCTTCAAAGTTATATTGGGAGATATACATATGTGAACAGCCTTTGGTCCTGTGACGTTATCATCTTTGAAATGCACCTCTTGCTCCTATGATTAACATAGGGGTAATTATATTTATCACGTCCAAAAATTGATTAATTCTTCCTTTTTGAAAATACAGGTTTATGTACATAATCTGCTCTGATACTGGGGAATTACGGGATGAACTTGCGAAGTCACCTCAAAAGATACTTGCTAGTGCCTTTTCACAGTTTAACTCTCAGACTGAAGCAGGTGCTGCTCAACTACCATCCTCGGGACCTGGTAATCAGTTGTTGTCCTCGGTAAAGGATGAAGGAGCTGGAGCCACAACCAATAGTTTTACTGTCCAATCTTCATCAAACATGGTTATTGGTTCAGATAGTTATTTCAATGGATTAGAACTTATCTCGACCCTTGTGAAATTGATGCCCGAGTGGCTCCGTGACAACAGGGATGTCTTCGACACATTGCTGCTTGCTTGGAAATCACCTGCAAGAATTGCTCGCCTGCAGAACGAGCAGGAATTGAGTTTACCCCAGGTAGGTGTTTTCACTTTCCACTTACTCCTGATGCCTTTGTACACTGGTCATGTACAACATCTTTGATATTTTGACCGCTGCCTTTCCGGTTTTAACCTTTCTTAATTTTCTGTTTTGTGCATTACTTATATTTTATTTCCTGTATTCTTTGCTTTGCTTCTGTCATCTTTCTGTGTATCAGATCATATTTGGCTATTAAGCTGGACTTTTTTTTTCGAATTCTGTATTTTGTTTTCAAATGTTCATTACTTCAGTCTTGGCCTCTCTTTTTGCAACATCAATTTATGCCACAAGAAAAAAAATAATTTGTCGGCAATTTTTGTGCTCCACAGATCCTTCTGAAATGCTACTTTAGTACCCTACCAGTGGTGCAGTTTGACAATACCAGTGGTGCAGTTTGACAATCCTAACTTCCTAAGCAATTAGTACGATCATATGGATAGTATTTCTGATTTCTGCATTATCTGAATACTCTGCTGCATTGCGGAAATCCATTTTGGCTCTAGGGAGCACATGCTCCTGCGTGCCAAAAATGGATTTTACAAATGTCATTTTTTTTGAAAAAAAAAGATGTGTTCATTGTCAAACCCAAATGGTACATGCAAATTTCCAGGGGAAAAACTTAAGCATTTTGACCTGTGCAAAAAAACAAAACAAGTCGAACGCCAAATGTTACACTTAATTTTGTTTTTTTCACCGGCGAAGCACTGCTATCCCATATGGCATGAAAATTGTCAAGCACACTTGCTACACTAATATGAACATCTACGAAATTTTTCAGAATTTTTGAAATTTATTTACTATTTATTTTGATTTTACTGTTCATTAGGGAGCATATGCTCCCGAGAGCCAAAAATCCGCGCACTGAGCTTATTCACTCCGATGCACATACTTCCTCTTGCACTGAGTGCTCATTCACTCCTATGCACATACTTGTTCATAATTGAAGTTTGGTAGTTGAGTTCCTGTTGCAAGACACTTTACTCCTTTGCAACTTATTAATGCTGTGGTAAATATTGTGAGTTACTTTGATCCCTTAGCATATTGCAGATTTGCACATTCTATCCAGATCTTGTTTTTTTAATATATTTGCTTTCTGACCAGGTGATGGAAAGCAAACGGCTCATAAAATGCTTCCTGAATTACTTAAGGCACGATCGTACTGAAGTTAGTGCACTCTTTGATATGCTATCAATATTCTTGTACCGAAGCCGAATAGATTATAGCTTTCTGAAGGAATTTTATGTCATAGAGGTAACCCCATTTCTTGTTTCTAATTCGTGCAAGTTGTTCGCTTGTATTTTCTGAGTGCTTACCATTTCTTACACATTTACATGTTGCATTTAGGTTGCTGAAGGATATGCTCCAAATTTGAAGAAAACTATCCTGACCCACTTTCTGAACATATTCCAACTAAAACAGTATGGGCAAGATCATTTGGTTGTTGCTATGCAGATACTCATTCTTCCAATGCTAGCTCATTCTTTCCAAAACGGACAAAGTTGGGAAGTTGTTGATCCTTCTATAGTTAAAATTATTGTTGACAAGCTTCTTGATCCTCCGGAAGAGGTGAACTATAGTCCACTCCTTAATACATGCCTGGTCTTTTTCTCTTCATGAGGATAATGGGATTTTTTTTTCATGTGTCTAGGTCAGTGCTGAATATGACGAGCCTTTAAGAATAGAACTCCTTCAACTTGCCACATTACTTCTGAAGTATCTTCAGAATGACCTTGTTCACCATCGAAAGGAACTCATAAAGTTTGGCTGGAACCATCTTAAACGTGAAGACAATTCCAGCAAACAGTGGGCCTTTGTGAATGTGTGCCATTTCTTAGAGGCATATCAAGCCCCTGAAAAGATAATTCTACAGGTAGGTTAACATAAATTTCTCCTGTAACAATTGTGCATCGTTATCGTTACCAGCTTATCCAGCAAGCCAGTCTGACCTGTTATATTGCCCAGGTTTTTATTGCTCTATTACGGACATGCCAACCAGAAAATAAGTTGCTAGTAAAGCAAGCTCTTGATATCCTTATGCCTGCTCTGCCTAGAAGACTCCCTCCTGGGGATACTCGCATGCCAATATGGATCAGATACACGAAGAAAATCCTTGTGGAGGAAGGCCATTCTATTCCCAACATGATTCACATATTCCAGCTTATTGTTCGCCATGCAGAACTGTTCTATAGTTGCAGAGCACATTTTGTTCCCCAGATGGTTAACTCTCTTAGTCGTCTTGGATTACCATACAACACAACTGCTGAAAACCGACGTCTTGCAATCGAACTTGCTGGATTGGTAGTGGCGTGGGAGAGACAGAGGCAGAGTGAAATGAAAGTTGTGCAGGAAAGTGAGAGCCAGAATCAGATTGTTGATATGCTTAGCCCTACTGTTATTGGTGGTGATCCAAAACGCTCTTCAGATGTTCCCATGTTTGCTGATGATCTGAGTAAGAGGGTAAAGGTTGAGCCAGGCTTACAACCTCTTCCTGTGATGTCACCTGGTGGGGCATCCATACCTAATATTGAAACACCAGGATCTTCTGGGCAACCGGATGAGGAATATAAACCCAATGCTGCAATGGAAGAGATGATTATTACTTTCCTTATAAGGGTGATTATCTTTTTTAGTTTTATGCCTTTTGTTTTAAATAACACACTAAGCTGCATCAGTAGATTGTGTGCGTTAAATTGATAATTTTCTTTCAAAATACGTGCATGTTTCTAAGGTATACCTCTTGTTTAGTGGTGTTGTATACTTGCGGCATATAACCTGTGCTTTCTCCCCTTAAGGGGACCTGTGGATTAGCTGGCTCATTGCTCTTTTGTCATATAGCACTATATACAATCAGCATGTCCACGTCACATTTTGTATTTGGTTTGAAGTAGTGGATACTCATATAAATTCATTGATTTGGAGAATAGGTGTCACTGGTGATTGAACCCAAGGAAAAAGAATCTAGTTCAATGTACAAGCAAGCTCTTGATTTGCTGACACAAGCTTTGGAAGTCTGGCCCAATGCCAATGTTAAATTCAATTATCTCGAGAAGCTGCTTGGGAATCTGACACCCTCCCAGTCAAAGGACCCTGCAACGGCGCTTGCACAGGGTCTTGATGTTATGAACAAAGTCTTGGAAAAACAACCCCACCTCTTCATTCGGAATAACATCAATCATATTTCTCAAGTAAGTTACTCCAGAATTATCTCTCTTCTCTTGACAAGGTCTTCCTTAGATTCCTATTTTTGAGGGGGTTCTAGACAGATGTTTCTAATCTTTGATATGTTCTGTGAATTCTTGTGCTTAGATACTGGAACCTTGCTTCAATAACAAAATGCTGGATGCTGGAAAGTCCCTTTGTTCCTTGCTAAAGATGGTATTCAGCGCTTTTCCACTTGAAGCGGCTACGACACCGCAGGATATAAAAATGTTGTATCAAAGGGTTCAAGATCTCATTCAGAAGCATCTTGCTGCTGTGACAACTCCACAGATAACACTCGAAGCTAGCAATGCTAACTCTATAATAAGCTTTGCACTGTTCGTCCTCAATGCACTTGCAGAAGTACAAAAGAATTTCATTGATCCATTTATTGCGCTGCTTCTTCGTGTCCTGCAACGTCTTGCACGTGATATGGGATCTTCTGCTGGCAGCCATGCCCGACAAGTATGTTGACTTAATTTTGTTATGTTTTTAAACTTACCTTAGTGCACTAATGCGCTGACATATTTTGCTGCAAGCAATCTGCATTTTTGATCTCTTATCCTTGGATCTCACTTATCTTTTACTTGTATGACTGTAGCAAACCTTATTATTGATTAATTATATTTGGTGAACTGAATAAACAGTGACATCAAGATAACTTATCTAGGGTGAAACACAGGTCACTTTAATTTAGTTGTCCAGCAAACTTTGTCGCATCATGTACCCACATAATACCCCCGTCCGGGTTTATTGGCCCCCTTTGTATTTTGTATACGTTGTATGTCACAGAGTTTGACCCAAAAATACAAGGGGGACTAATAAACCCAGGCGGAGCTTAGTACATTATTGACTAGTTGTCACTCTACCCTTAAATGTCAACGCTGTAGTCCGTTTCAGTCTCAGCTTCCACTTTGTACCTTAGTTTTCTTTTGGTTATTTTTTTCCTATGACCTACAACTTTTTATGTTAGAATTAGAATTACCCATTTAATGACTAAACCTACTATTTGTTATTATTGTTTAACTATGTGGTTTGGTTCCTATTCCATGCACAAATTTTCTGACAAGACTCAGTGAACACTTGTTTGATTAACCTTGGCAATTGACATTGCAATACTTTTAGGGACAGAGGCCTGAAATGGATTCAGCTGTTAGTTCGCGTCCTACTGTGGATTCTACTGTCATATCTAACATGAAGACTGTCCTAAAGCTCATAAGTGAGAGGGTGATGGGCTCTTCTGAGTACAGACGAAATATGGGACAAATACTTCAAACACTTCTTTCAGAGAGAGGCACCGATTCCAGTGTTCTTCTATGCATACTAGACATGATAAAAGCTTGGATTGAGGATGACTACAGACTTGTTTCATCAGCTGGCTCTGTTAGTTCTCTTAACCCAAAAGATATAGTAACTTATCTTCAGAAGTTATCAATGGTTGACAGGAAAAGTTTCTCCTCATCCGCACAAGAAGAATGGGATGCAAAGTATCTGCAGCTTCTTTATTCACTTTGTGGTGATTCTACCAAGTAAGAACATCTCTATGCAGTAAGTTTTTATTAGTAGTTTTTGGTTTCTATTTGATATTTATTTGTTTGTGCAGATATCCATTGGCTTCCAGGCAAGAGTATTTTCATAAGGTTGAGAGACAATACATGCTTGGATTTAGGGCTAAAGATCCAGAAATGAGGAAGCGGTTCTTCAGGCTTTACCATGACTACGTGGGAAAGACGTTATTTGCTAGATTGCAATTTATAATACAGACTCAGGACTGGGAAGCAGTGAGTGATGTTTTCTGGTTGAAGCAAGGCTTGGATCTCATTTTAGCTATATTAGTTGAAAATGAACCAATTTCTCTTGCCTCAAATTCTGCTCGACTTACCCCGCTTACGATAGTGGGTCCAGTTCCAGATCGCATTATCATGCCACAGCAGGTTCCTGATGCTCATGAAAGCTTGGATGGCACTTCCCTGTCATTTGATTCTCTTACGATGAGGCATTCTCAGTTCTTAAATGAAGCAAGCAAGCTTGTGGTAAATACCATTCTAAACTTTCATAGACAGGCTAATCTGGATGGGGCTATGTTTTTATTTAACCCTTTTGCCAGTTTTGCTTGCAAGAAATCTTTGTCTTGAATGTAATCCATGTTAAGAACTAATTCCTTTGTTACCTGTAATTTATGCAGGTGGCAGATGTCATGGCTCCATTGAAAGAACTTGCTTTTGCTGATCCCAATGTTGCTTATCATCTGTGGGTTCTTGTCTTCCCAATTGTTTGGGTTACTTTACAGAAAGATGAACAAGTTGCGCTAGCCAAGCCAATAATTGCACTTCTATCAAAAGACTACCATAAGAGGCAGCAGGGATGCAGGCCTAATGTAGCCCAAGCACTTCTTGAAGGTCTTCATTTGAGCCACCCTCAACCACGCATGCCAAGCGAGCTTATCAAATACATTGGAAAAACTTGCAATGCCTGGCACACTTCAATCGCATTACTTGAGAGTCACATGCTGCTTATGAATGAGGCTAAATGCTCCGAGTCACTGGCCGAGTTATACAGGCTTCTGAATGAAGATGACATGAGGTATGGATTATGGAAGAGAAGATCAATCACTGCAGAAACTAGAGCTGGGCTATCACTTGTCCAGCATGGATATTGGCAGCAGGCGCAAACCCTCTTTTACCAGGCAATGATCAAAGCAACTCAGGGCACATACAATAATACCGTCCCAAAAGCTGAAATGTGTCTGTGGGAAGAACAGTGGTTGTCTTGTGCAACTCAGTTAGGCCAGTGGGAAGTATTGGCTGATTTTGGAAAAGGTGTGGAGAATTATGAGATTCTTTTGGACTGCCTCTGGAAGGCGCCTGACTGGACATATATGAAGGAGCATGTAATTCCGAAAGCTCAAGTAGAAGAGACACCAAAGTTACGCCTGATTCAAGCATTTTTCACTCTTCATGACAAAGGTACTAATGGTGTTGGTGAAGCTGAGAACCTCGTTAGCAAAGGTGTTGAACTTGCACTAGAACAGTGGTGGCAGTTGCCTGAGATGTCTGTGCAGTCCCGAATGCCTCTGCTGCAGCAGTTTCAGCAGTTGGTTGAAGTGAAAGAATCCTCTAAAATACTTCTTGATATTGCAAATGGGAATAAGCCAGCTTCAGGGAACTCTGGTGCCAGTTCAAATCACCAGAATTCATTTGCTGATCTCAAGGATATCCTTGAGACATGGAGACTTAGGACTCCTAATGACTGGGACAATACGACTATTTGGTATGACCTGCTCCAATGGAGGAATGAAATGTACAATTCGGTAATAGATGCGTTCAAGGATTTTGGCCAAACAAATCCTCAACTTCATCATCTTGGTTACCGAGACAAGGCTTGGAATGTGAACAAGCTTGCTCACATCACTCGCAAGCATGGTCTTCCTGATGTTTGTGTTACTATACTTGATAAGATGTATGGGCATGCTACAATGGAAGTCCAGGTGACTGTCTTTACCATTAAAAATTTGTATTACTGCACACTCCTCATCCAATGTCTATTTTACTAGTTTGCGTTCTGATCTGATTGCAGGAAGCATTTGTGAAGATATGCGAACAAGCTAAGGCATACTTAGATATGAAAGGCGAACTAGTCAGTGGTCTTAACTTGATCAATAATACCAATTTGGAATTTTTCCCGGTGAAAAATAAAGCAGAAATATTTCGTCTGAAAGGCGACTTCATGTTGAAAATGAATGACTGCGAGAATGCAAATGTTGCGTATTCAAATGCAATCACCCTTTTTAAGCATTTGCCAAAAGGGTGGATTAGCTGGGGAAATTATTGTGACATGGTATGGATATGATCCTCTTTATTAACAATGCCCGTTCAGTTTACAGATTTGTTGAGTAATTATGATTGTGTGCCTTTTCGCAGATTTTCAAAGAAACACAAGAAGAGGTTTGGCTTGAGTATGCCGCAAGTTGTTTCTTCCAAGGCGTTAAATATGGAGTTTCAAACTCAAGGAGCCATCTAGCTCGAATTCTCTATCTTCTCAGCTTTGATACGCAAAATGAACCAGTCGGAAGGGCTTTAGATAAATATCTTGAGCAGCTGCCCCATTGGGTTTGGCTTTCTTGGATCCCTCAATTGTTGCTATCATTACAGAGAAATGAAGTTCAACACTGCAAATTGGTTTTGCTGAAGATAGCTCAAGTTTATCCACAGGTAAAATAAATGCTTTAACTTTCTTGTTATTGAACTTCTTGGACTAAAAAAAAGCATATTCTTGTCTCTGGATGTACCATATCTGAAAGTTGTTCATGCAGGCCTTGTATTATTGGCTTCGTACATACTTGATGGAGCGGCGTGATGTTGCTACTAAAACTGAAATGGGAAGAAATATGTTGGCTCAGCAGCGCATGCAACAAGCTATGTTGGCAAACAATGCTGCGAATAACAGCAGCGCGGGTGGTAATTTGACTTCTGACAACCAGGTTCATCAGGCCGCCCAGTCAGGTGGTGCTACAGGTTCTCATGAGGGGGGCAACCTCCAAGGACAAGAGGTGGACAGATCTGCTGTTGAAGGTGGTACAAGTACCAGTCATGATCAAGGTCAACAGAGTGCAGAGGGTTCACAAAATGCACTAAGACGTAACAATGGACTTGGCTGGGTCACTTCTGCAGCAAGTGCCTTTGATGCTGCAAAGGATATCATGGAAGCTCTTAGGAGCAAGCATACCAATCTAGCCAACGAACTTGAGGTAAGAAATAACAAAGTAGTTTAATGAGAAGAAGATTATTCATATTGATGTACATATCTCAAAAGCATGGTAGAGGTGATATATTATTTCTAAACCACTAGCTGTTCTCTATAATTATAGAGTAAATAGGTTTGGGCTTTTGCACATTTTTAAGGAAATTTGTTAAACAACACCTTTTAAAATCGGCAGAAAGCTGTGATGCTTATGTACAATAGTTCGTCTATTATGAAGGTTTATAATCTAATGTTATTTCATGCTTGTTTCAGCTTTTACTGTCTGAAATTGGGTCAAGATTTGTTACTCTTCCTGAGGAAAGACTTCTTGCTGTGGTTAATGCACTGCTTCATCGCTGCTACAAGTATCCAACTGCAACCACAGGCGAGGTTCCGCAATCTCTCAAGAAGGAGCTTTCTGGTGTGTGCAGGGCTTGCTTTTCACAAGACGCTGTTAACAAACACGTTGATTTTGTTAAGGAGTACAAGCAAGACTTTGAGCGTGACCTTGACCCAGATAGTGCTACTACATTTCCATCAACCCTTGCTGAACTTACTGAGAGATTGAAGCACTGGAAGAATATTCTGCAGAGTAATGTTGAGGACAGATTTCCTGCTGTATTAAAGCTAGAGGAAGAAAGTAAAGTACTTAGGGATTTTCATGTTGTTGACGTAGAACTTCCGGGGCAGTACTTTACAGATCAGGTTGGTCCTAATTCTTTTGAACTATTTCATTCATGATCTGTCTTAGATGAAGATAATGCTCCACATTCTTTTGAAAGTTTTATACTACCCACCAGTTCTTTACTGTACTACTCGCCACACTGGTTATTGTTTGTATTATCTCACTTTGCATTTCTTTTGCAGGAGGTTGCACCTGACCACACTGTCAAGTTGGACAGAGTTGGCCCTGATATACCAATTGTCCGGAGGCATGGTAGTAGCTTTCGGCGCCTGACACTTATTGGTTCTGATGGTTCACAGCGCCATTTTATTGTTCAGACATCATTGACGCCGAATGCTCGGAGTGATGAAAGAATGCTGCAGCTTTTCCGTGTGCTAAACAAAATGTTTGACAAACACAAGGAGTCTAGACGTCGCCATCTTGCTATCCATACCCCGATAATTATTCCTGTTTGGTCTCAGGTGAACTAACCCCCCGGCTCTGCCCTATTCTTTACCTGATAATAATCTGTTATCCTGAACTTTTAGGTTCAAGGTAGCATTTAATGAACATGTCTTGACATTGCAATTTTTGTTATTCAGGTTCGGATGGTAGAGGATGATTTGATGTACAGCACTTTCCTTGAGGTTTATGAAATCAACTGTGCACGGCATAACAGAGAAGCTGATTCACCTATAACAATTTTTAAAGAGCAGCTAAATCAAGCCATCTCAGGGCAGGTTTCTCCCGAACAAGTGGTGGAACTGCGTTTGCAAGCATACAATGAAATTACTAAAAGTATTGTAAACGATAATATCTTCTCCCAGTACATGCACAAGATTCTGCCAACTGGCAACCACCTTTGGACTTTCAAGAAACAGTTTGCAATCCAAGTGGCTCTGTCCTGCTTCATGTCATACATGTTGCAGATTGGTGGCAGGGCTCCTAACAAAATTCTGTTTGCGAAAAATACTGGGAAGATCTTCCAGACTGACTTCCATCCAGGTATTCTTCTTGATGATCATTAATCTTTTTCTTTTCGAGGGACAATAATCAATCTATGTAAATATGGCATGTGGAACTTGATGATCACTCACATTTGATTTTTTTTTTTTTTTGCAGCTTATGATCCAAATGGATTGATTGAGTTCAATGAGCTAGTTCCATTTAGGCTGACACGCAACATGCAAGCTTTCTTCTCAAATTTTGGTGTTGAAGGTCTCATCGTTTCTGCCATGTGTTCTGCTGCCCAGTCTGTGGTTTCACCTAAAGTGAGTATTTCCACCCAGCATAGGTGATTCTTGTAGGATATATTCTCCAAGGCTAAGAGTAGATAGGATCTTATCTTGGTACCGATTCTGCTTGAAGATCCATTATAGGGTGCATCTATTTAGTTTTATTGCATGTGCCACATGTTGAGATTGCTACTATTATGATTTTCAGCAAACCCAACACATATGGCATCATCTGGCTATGTTTTTCCGCGACGAGCTGCTATCTTGGTCATGGAGAAGGCCGCTTGGCATTCCGTCTGTTCCAGTTGCCGCCGGAATGATCAACCCATTGGATTTCCAGCAAAAGGTTACACACAATGTGGATCACGTCATCAACCGTATCAAATCCATATCACCACATTATCTTGCTGACGAGGTATGCAGTTTCTTGAAGATGGTTTTTGCGTGCTGCTTGATCTTTGCAGACAACATTTAAGTTGTGCGATCTCTGACCATACTCTTGGTTTTTCAGGAGGAGAGCACAACAGAACCGCCCCAGTCTGTCCAAAGAGGCGTTACAGAACTGGTGGAATCGGCGCTGTCTTCGAGGAACCTGTGCATGATGGATCCGACGTGGCACCCGTGGTTCTGAGTGATGCAAATCACATTTTGTAGCCTAATGAGGAAGTAGCGTCTCCCTAGTTAATATCTCCTGTGAATATAACCTTATGTAGCAGAACCGGTCCGCTAGCCTGTATCGTGTTCGTGTAGATAAAGGAGGAAGCTGGGGTTGCAGCTCTGTTTTCCTGCCGGTATTGACATAGTCTGATTTTGTTGGTTTAGCTGGGCAGCATGAATGAACCAACGGTAACATGTCCAATTTCGAAACTGAGACTTGACTCCTAGAGAAAGAGATTCATCAAATAATCATGTCTCTTGGATGTTGCCTTTAAAAACTTGGGCTGTGCTCCCTTCGCCCGCGTTTGATCCTTTCGTTTTGAGAGAAAGTTTGACCATACATATACTCCCTCCGTCCGGAAATATTTGTCATCAAAATGGATATAATGGGATTTATCTAGATGTATTTTAGTTCTAGATACATCTTTTTTTATTCATTTTGATGACAAGTATTTTCGAACGGAGGAAGTATGTAACATATACTCCCTCTGTTCCCCTCTGTTTCTAAATATAAGTCTTTTTAGAGACTTCATATGGACTACATAAGGAGCAAAATGAGTGAATCTACCCTCTAAAATATGTCTATATACATCTATATGTATTGAAATCTTGACTTGTATTAATATGTCCATATACATCCGTATGTAGTTCATATTGAAATCTTGACTTGTACTCCGTCCGTTCCAAAATAGATGACCCAACTTTGTACTACAAAGTTGGGTCATCTATTTTGGAACGGAGGGAGTATTTAGGAACGGAGGGAGTAAAATATAACTATATGTCATAAAAGTGGATGGCTTGTATCCGGGGACCTGGCTGGGCTGTTCATGATGGGTGGACCTAGCGGTTGCACCCGGGGTCACCGTCATTGGGCGTGGTCTGTACGCCCACGAGCGCCCTGTTGCATGCTGCTCCGCATGTATAATTTTTACTAAATGACCCTGGGCCGTCTTATAATGCTCACTGAACACCTCCCCCCATCCCACACACACATAAAAAAATTCACCTTATATTGCGCACTGAACCCCACCCCCACCACCACCACCAAAAAAAAGAATTTATTTCGTCGCCTTAACACCCCCCTCCCCCCCCCCCCACCCACATTCGCGACACTTGGTCTGACGCGCCACATTGTAAGGCGTCACACCTAATAGAATATCTGAATTGTGTGTAATGGCCAGAACCGTTGTCTCAGTACATCCACGTTTCAGCTCAAATGTTCTTATGTAAGGATGAAACGCCTAAGTGGTAGGCCTTGTGCATGAATATGAATATGTCAACCAATATGGCGTGTCCAGTCCATGGCGCCTTCCTTTTTGGCGTCTGGACGTTGTAAGTACGCCCTTGTGTATGGCGTGGCATAACACCGCCAACCTCGCCTTTTAACTTGACGCTATAGTGCCATGAACCGCCCGCGAACTTGGCGTGTCAGGCCGTTTATGGTGCCGCCTTAGAGTTAGGCGTGTCATGTCAGATAGGCTGGTCATGCCGTTTGTCATGCCGTCAGGTGACGTGTCCTTTTTAGGGCTCCTTAGAATTTGTCCATTTGAGCTCCTCTCGACCCCCCCCCCCCCCCCCCCGAAACCAAGTCATCCACTCCATAGAGCCACACTCACGGTTCACCCAACCTCGTCGGCTCCTCCGGGTGTTCCCCACAGAAGCGGCGGCCCATTGGAAGCTTGCTGCCGGCGGCAGGCTCCTCTTCCCTTAAGGCCCCTATTACCAACCTCGACCCCAACCCCAAATCCACGATGGTCGGATAGTCCGACGGTGGAAACGATGCAGAAGCTTCCAGATCCGGGCAAACCAGCAGGTAATCTTGTTACGAATCAACCTTAGAGCATGTATATCAGTTGTTCATTAGGTAATAGGAGGGTGCTAGCAAGTGGGATTCTTGTATGCCGAACCTGTTTCTGGGTTAATGTTGGCTATATTGCCTTTTTATGTAGGATGGCGTATCGTTAACGTAGTCCATTTACATCATGGCGGTGTTCTTAACATCCAATCTGGCAACACCGGTGTGGAGTTTGTGAACACCCAAAGCCGTGTGTTATGTTTTCCAAAGGATCCAACTCAACTTGCTGATAAGGTGAGGCAAGTGATGGATGTCGATGGTGTTGGGGAACGTAGTAATTTCAAAAAATTTCCGACGCACACGCAAGATCATGGTGATGCATAGCAACGAGAGGGGAGAGTGTTGTCCACGTACCCTCGTAGACCGTAAGCGGAAGCGTTATGACAACACGGTTGATGTAGTCGTACGTCTTCACGATCCGACCGATCCAAGTACCGAACGTACGGCACCTCCGAGTTCAGCACACGTTCAGCTCGATGACGATCCCCGGACTCCGATCCAGCAGGGCGTCGGGGATGAGTTCCATCAGCACGACGGCGTGGTGACGATGATGATGTTCTACCGACGCAGGGCTTCGCCTAAGCACCGCAACGATATGACCGAGGTGGAATATGATGGAGGGGGGCACCGCACACGGCTAAGGAACGATCACAAAGATCAACTTGTGTGTCTAGAGGTGCCCCCTGCCCCCGTATATAAAGGAGCAAGGGGGGAGGCCGGCCGACCCTAGGAGGGCGCGCCAAGGGGGGGGAGTCCTCCTCTTAGTGGGAGTAGGACTCCCCTTTCCTAGTCCAACTAGGAAGGAGGAAGGGGGAAGGAAAGAGCGGGAGAGGGAGAGGGAAAGAGGGGCCGCGCCCCCTCCCCTAGTCCAATTCGGACTCCCCATGGGGGGGGGGGGCGCCACCTCCTGGGCTGCTGCCCTCTCTCTCCCCTCAGGCCCACTAAGGCCCAATACTTCCCCGGGGGGTTCTGGTAACCCCTCCGGCACTCCGATTTTCTCCGAAATCTCCCGGAACACTTCCGGTGTCCGAATATAGTCGTCCAATATATCAATCTTTATGTCTCGACCATTTCGAGACTCCTCGTCATGTTCGTGATCACATCCGGGACTCCTAACAACCTTCGGTACATCAAAACTTATAAACTCATAATAAAGCTGTCATCGTAACATTAAGCGTGCGGACCCTACGGGTTCGAGAACTATGTAGACATGACCTAGAACTGTTTCCGGTCAATAACCAATAGCGGAACCTGGATGCTCATATTGGCTCCTACATATTCTATGAAGATCTTTATCGGTCAAACCGCATAACAACATACGTTGTTCCCTTTGTCATCGGTATGTTACTTGCCCGAGATTCCATCGTCGGTATCCAATACCTAGTTCAATCTCGTTACCGACAAGTCTCTTACTCCTTACGTAATGCATCATTTCGTAACTAACTCATTAGCTACATTGCTTGCAAGGCTTATAGTGATGTGCATTACCGAGAGGGCCCAGAGATACCTCTCCGACAATCAGAGTGACAAATCCTAATCTCGAAATACGCCAACTCAACATGTACCTTCGGAGACACATGTAGAGCTCCTTTATAATCACCCAGTTACGTTGTGACGTTTGGTAGCACACAAAGTGTTCCTCCGGTAAACGGGAGTTACATAATCTCATAGTTGTAGGAACTTTGTATAAGTCATGAAGAAAGCAATATCAACATACTAAACGATCAAGTGCTAGGCTAACGGAATGGGTCAAGTCAATCACATCATTGTCCTAATGATGTGATCCCATTAATCAAATGACAACACATGTCTATGGTTAGGAAACATAACCATCTTTTATTAATGAGCTAGTCAAGTAGAGGCACACTAGTGACATTATGTTTGTCTATGTATTCACACATGTATCATGTTTTCGGGTAATACAATTCTAGCATGAATAATAAACATTTATCATGATATGAGGAAATAAATAATAACTTTATTATTGCCTCTAGGGCATATTTCCTTCAGTCTCCCACTTGCACTAGAGTCAATAATCTAGATTATACAGTAAGGATTCAAACACCCATGGAGTCTTGGTGCTGATCATGTTTTGCTCGTGGAAGAGGCTTAGTCAACGGGTCTGCAACATTCAGATCCGTATGTATCGTGCAAATCTCTATGTCTCCCACCTGGACTTGGTCCCGGATGGAATTGAAGCGTCTCTTGATGTGCTTGGTCCTCTTGTGAAATCTGGATTCCTTTGCCAAGGCAATTGCACCAGTATTGTCACAGAAGATCTTCATTGGTCCCGATGCACTAGGTATGACACCTAGATCGGAAATGAACTCCTTCATCCAGACTCCTTCATTTGCTGCTTCCGAAGCAGCTATGTACTCCGCTTCGCATGTAGATCCCGCCACGACGCTTTGTTTAGAACTGCACCAACTTGCAGCTCCACCGTTTAATAAAAACACGTATCCGGTTTGCAATTTAGAATCGTTCGGATCAATGTCAAAGCTTGCATCGACGTAACCATTTACGACTAGCTCTTTGTCACCTCCATAAACGAGAAACATATCCTTAGTCCTTTTCAGGTATTTCAGGATGTTCTTGACCGCTGTCCAGTGATCCACTCCTGGATTACTTTGGTACCTACATTCCAAGCTTATTGCTAAGCATACGTCAGGTCTGGTACACAGCATTGCATACATGATAGAGCCTATGGCTGAAGCATAGGGAACATCTTTCATTTTCTCTTCTGCTATGGTCGGGCATTGAGTCTGACTCAACTTCACAGCTTGTAATACAAGCAAGAACCCTTTCTTTGCCTGATCCATTTTAAACTTTTTCAAAACTTTATCAAGGTATGTGCTTTGTGAAAGTCCAATTAAGCATCTTGATCTATCTCTATAGATCTTGATGCCCAATATGTAAGCAGCTTCACCGAGGTCTTTTATTGAAAAACTTTTATTCAAGTATCCCTTTATGCTATTCAGAAATTCTATATCATTTCCAATTAATAATGTGTCATCTACATATAATATCAGAAATGCTACAGAGCTCCCACTCACTTTCTTGTAAATACAGGCTTCTCCAAAAGTCTGTATAAAACCATATGCTTTGATCACATTATCAAAGCGTTTATTCCAACTCCGAGATGCTTGCACCAGTCCATAAATGGATCGCTGGAGCTTGCACACTTTGTCAGCACCTTTTGGATCGACAAAACCTTTTGGTTGCATCATATACAACTCTTCTTCCAGAAATCCATTCAGGAATGCAGTTTTGACATCCATTTGCCAAATTTCATACTCATAAAATGCGGCAATTGCTAACATGATTCGGACAGACTTAAGCATCGCTACGGGTGAGAAAGTCTCATCGTAGTCAACCCCTTGAACTTGTCGAAAACCTTTCGCAACAAGTCGAGCTTTGTAGACAGTTACATTACCATCAGCGTCAGTCTTCTTCTTAAAGATCCATTTATTCTTAATGGCTTGCCGATCATCGGGCAAGTCAACCAAAGTCCATACTTTGTTCTCATACATGGATCCCATCTCAGATTTCATGGATTCTAGCCATTTTGCGGAATCTGGGCTCATCATCGCTTCCTCATAGTTCGTAGGTTCGCCATGGTCAAGTAACATGACTTCCAGAATAGGATTACCGTACCACTCTGGTGCTGATCTTACTCTGGTAGACCTACAAGGTTCAGTAGAAACTTGATCTGAAGTTTCATGATCAATATCATTAGCTTCCTCACTAATTGGTGTAGTTGTCACAGGAACCGGTTGTTGTGATGGACTACTTTCCAATAAGGGAGCAGGTACAGTTACCTCATCAAGTTCTACTTTCCTCCCACTCACTTCTTTCGAGAGAAACTCCTTCTCTAGAAAGGACCCGAATTTAGCAACGAATATCTTGCCCTCAGATCTGTGATAGAAGGTGTACCCAACAGTCTCTTTTGGGTATCCTATGAAGACACATTTCTCCGATTTGGGTTCGAGCTTATCTGGTTGAAGTTTCTTTACATAAGCATCGTAACCCCAAACTTTAAGAAACGACAACTTTGGTTTCTTGCCAAACCACAGTTCATAAGGCGTCGTCTCAACGGATTTTGATGGTGCCCTATTTAACGTGAATGCGGCCGTCTCTAAAGCATAACCCCAAAACGATAGCGGTAAATCAGTAAGAGACATCATAGATTACACCATATCTAGTAAAGTACGATTACAACATTCGGACACACCATTTCGCTGTGGTGTTCCGGGTGGCGTGAGTTACGAAACTATTCCGCATTGCTTCAAATGTAAACCAAACTCGTAACTCAAATATTCTACTCCACGATCAGATTGTAGAAATTTTATTTTCTTGTTACGATGATTTTCCAATTCACTCTGAAATTCTTTGAACTTTTCAAATGTTTCAGACTTGTGTTTCATCAAGTAGATATACCCATATCTGCTCAAATCATCTGTGAAGGTGAGAAAATAACGATACCCGCCGCGAGCCTCAATATTCATTGGACCACATACATCAGCACGTATGATTTCCAATAAATCAGTTGCTCACTCCATAGTTCTGGAGAACGGTGTTTTAGTCATCTTTCCCATGAGGCACGGTTCACAAGTACCAAGTGATTCATAATCAAGTGATTCCAAAAGTCCATCAGTATGGAGTTTCTTCATGCGCTTTACACCGATATGACCTAAACGGCAGTGCCACAAATAAGTTGCACTATCATTATCAACTCTGCATCTTTTGGCTTCAACATTATGAATATGTGTATCACTAATATCGAGATTCAATAAAAATAGACCACTCTTCAAGGGTGCATGACCATAAAAGATATTACTCATATAAATAGAACAACCATTATTCTCTGATTTAAATGAATAACCGTCTCGCATCAAACAAGATCCAGATATAATGTTCATGCTTAATGCTGGCACCAAATAACAATTATTTAGGTCTAAAACTAATCCCGATGGTAGATGTAGAGGTAGCGTGCCGACTGCGATCACATCGACTTTGGAACCATTTCCCACGCGCATCGTCACCTCATCCTTAGCCAATCTTCGCTTAATCCGTAGTCCCTGTTTCGAGTTGCAAATATTAGCAACAGAACCAGTATCAAATACCCAGGTACTACTGTGAGCATTAGTAAGGTACACATCAATAACATGTATATCACATATACCTTTGTTCACTTTGCCATCCTTCTTATCCGCCAAATACTTGGGGCAGTTCCGCTTCCAGTGTCCAGTCTGCTTGCAGTAGAAGCACTCAGTATCAGGCTTAGGTACACACTTGGGTTTCTTCTCTTGAGCAGCAACTTGTTTGCTGTTCTTCTTGAAGTTCCCCTTCTTCTTCCCTTTGCCCTTTTTCTTGAAACTGGTGGTCTTGTTGACCATCAACACTTGATGCTCCTTCTTGATTTCTACCTCCGTTGCTTTTAGCATTGCGAAGAGCTCGGGAATAGTCTTGTTCATCCCTTGCATATTATAATTCATCACAAAGCTCTTGTAGCTTGGTGGTAGTGATTGAAGAATTCTGCCAATGACACTATCATCAGGAAGATTAACTCCCAGTTGAATCAAGTGATTATTATACCCAGACATTTTGAGTATGTGTTCACTGACAGAACTATTCTCCTCCATCTTACAGCTATAGAACTTATTGGAGACTTCATATCTCTCAATCCGGGCATTTGCTTGAAATATTAACTTCAACTCCTGGAACATCTCATATGCTCCATGACGTTCAAAACGTCGTTGAAGACCCGGTTCCAAGCCGTAAAGCATGGCACACTGAACTATCAAGTAGTCATCAGCTTTGCTCTGCCAGACGTTCTTAACGTCGTCAGTTGCATCAGCAGCAGGCCTGGCACCCAACGGTGCTTCCAGGACGTAATTCTTCTATGCAGCAATGAGGATAATCCTCAGGTTACGGACCCAGTCCGTGTAATTGCTACCATCATCTTTCAACTTAGCTTTCTCAAGGAACGCATTAAAATTCAACGGAACAACAGCACGAGCCATCTATCTACAACAAACATAGACAAGCAAAATACTATCAGGTACTAAGTTCATGATAAATTTATGTTCAATTAATCATATTACTTAAGAACTCCCACTCAGACAGACATCTCTCTAGTCATCTAAGTGATCACGTGATCCAAATCAACTACACCATGTCCGATCATCACGTGAGATGGAGTAGTTTCAATGGTGGACATCTCTATGTTGATCATATCTACTATATGATTCACGTTTGACCTTTCGGTCTCCGTGTTCCGAGGCCATATCTGTATATGCTAGTCTCGTCAAGTTTAACCTGAGTATTCCGCATGTGCAACTGTTTTGCACCCGCTGTATTTGAACGTAGAGCCTATCACACCCGATCATCACGTGGTGTCTCAGCACGAAGAACTTTCGCAATGGTGCATACTCAGGGAGAACACTTCTTGATAATTTAGTGAGAGATCATCTTAAAATGCTACCGTCAATCAAAGCAAGATAAGATGCATAAAGGATAAACATCACATGCAATCAATATAAGTGATATGATATGGCCATCATCATCTTGTGCTTGTGATCTCCATCTCCGAAGCATCGTCGTGATCACCATCGTCACCGGCGCGACACCTTGATCTTCATCGTAGCATCGTTGTCGTTACGCCATCTATTGCTTCTACGACTATCGCTACCGCTTAGTGATAAAGTAAAGCAATTACATGGCGTTTGCATTTCATACAATAAAGCGACAACCATATGGCTCCTGCCAGTTGCCGATAACTTCGGTTACAAAATATGATCATCTCATACAATAAAATATAGCATCACGTCTTGACCATATCACATCACAACATGCCCTGCAAAAACAAGTTAGACGTCCTCTACTTTGTTGTTGCAAATTTTACGTGGCTGCTACGGGCTGAGCAAGAACCGTTCTTACCTACGAATCGAAACCACAACGATAGTTCGTCAAGTTAGTGATGTTTTAACCTTCGCAAGGACCGGGCGTAGCCACACTTGGTTCAACTAAAGTGAGAGAGACAGACACCCGCCAGTCACCTTTAAGCAATGAGTGCTCGTAACGGTGAAACCAGTCTCGCGTAAGCGTACGCGTAATGTCGGTCCGGGCCGCTTCATCTTACAATACCGCCGAACCAAAGTATGATATGCTGGTAAGCAGTATGACTTGTATCACCCACAACTCACTTGTGTTCTACTCGTGCATATGACATCTACGCATAAAACCTGGCTCTGATACCACTATTGGGGAACGTAGTAATTTAAAAAAATTTCCTACGCACACGCAAGGTCATGGTGATGCATAGCAACGAGAGGGTAGAGTGTTGTCCATGTACCCTCGTAGACCGTAAGCGGAAGCGTTATGACAACGCGGTTGATGTAGTCGTACGTCTTCAAGATCCGACCGATCCAAGTACCGAACGTACGGCACCTCCGAGTTCAGCACACGTTCAGCTCGATGACGATCCCCGGACTCCGATCCAGCAGGGTGTCGGGGATGAGTTCCGTCAGCACGACGGCGTGGTGACGATGATGATGTTCTACCAACGCAGGGCTTCGCCTAAGCACCGCAACGATATGACTGAGGTGGAATATGGTGGAGGGGGGCACCGCACACGGCTAAGGAACGATCACGAAGATCAACTTGTGTGTCTAGAGGTGCCCCCTGCCCCCGTATATAAAGGAGCAAGGGGGGAGGCCGGCCGGCCCTAGGGGGCGCGCCAAGGAGGGGGGAGTCCTCCTCCTAGTGGGAGTAGGACTCCCCTTTCCTAGTCCAACTAGGAAGGAGGAAGGGGAAAGGAAAGAGAGGGAGAGGGAGAGGGAAAGAGGGGTCGCGCCCCCTCCCCTAGTCCAATTCGGACTTCCCATGGGGGGGGGCGCCACCTCCTGGGCTGCTGCCCTCTCTCTCCCCTCAGGCCCACTAAGGCCCAATACTCCCCCGGGGGGTTCCGGTAACCCCTCCGGCACTCTGTTTTTCTCCAAAATCTCCCGGAACACTTCCGATGTCCGAATATAGTCGTCCAATATATCAATCTTTATGTCTCGACCATTTCGAGACTCCTCGTCATGTCCGTGATCACATCCGAGACTCCGAACAACCTTCGGTACATCAAAACTTATAAACTCATAATAAAACTGTCATCGTAACGTTAAGCGTGCGGACCCTACGGGTTCGAGAACTATGTAGACATGGCCTAGAACTGTTTCCGGTCAATAACCAATAGCGGAACCTGGATGCTCATATTGGCTCCTACATATTCTATGAAGATCTTTATCGGTCAAACCGCATAACAACATACGTTGTTCCCTTTGTCATCGGTATGTTACTTGCCCGAGATTCGATCGTCGGTATCCAATACCTAGTTCAATCTCATTACCGGCAAGTCTCTTTACTCCTTACGTAATGCATCATTCCATAACTAACTCATTAGCTACATTGCTTGCAAGGCTTATAGTGATGTGCATTACCGAGAGGGCCCAGAGATACCTCTCTGACAATCAGAGTGACAAATCCTAATCTCGAAATACGCCAACTCAACATGTACCTTCGGAGACACCTGTAGAGCTCCTTTATAATCACCCAGTTACGTTGTGACGTTTGGTAGCACACAAAGTGTTCCTCCGGTAAACGGGAGTTGCATAATCTCATAGTTGTAGGAACTTTGTATAAGTCATGAAGAAAGCAATAGCAACATACTAAACGATCAAGTGCTAGGCTAACGGAATGGGTCAAGTCAATCACATCATTCTCCTAATGATGTGATCCCGTTAATCAAATGACAACACATGTCTATGGTTAGGAAACATAACCATCTTTGATTAATGAGCTAGTCAAGTAGAGGCACACTAGTGACATTATGTTTGTCTATGCATTCACACATGTATCATGTTTCCGGGTAATACAATTCTAGCATGAATAATAAACATTTATCATGATATGAGGAAATAAATAATAACTTTATTATTGCCTCTAGGGCATATTTCCTTCAGATGGAAGTTCTGTAGTAAGGCTGGAAGGAAGATATGACACCGACACATGCCCTCGGTCGTTCTGCACCATGATCCCCTTGGCCGAGGATTATTCTTGGGATAACTACAAGGCAATGGTCGGTGAATCTTGCATGAAGATCCTTGTTATATATGCAGTGGTCGAGGTAGGTTAGAGCCTGTCAGACAGAGACCTCAATCGCATGCCTCAAGGCTGTGATGGTCACGACCATAGGTCAGGCGTAGGCATCCATAGTATACCTAGTCATTGTGTTCTTAGTCCAGAGATCTATGATACCATGACTGGCAGTCAGCCAACGGCAGAAGTTAGCACCCCTATAACACAAGAGTTTGTAGAAGCTGAGGAAAGTGTGGTCGGTGGTTTTGATCTGAACAACGATGTGGCGACCGAGGACGAGAGTGATGCAATTTTGCTAGAAAGGACTGAGTTGGAGGTGGATGCAGAGGAGGCGGATGGAGCACAAGAGGATGCAGAGGAGGTTGAGGAAGATGATGAAGAGGAAGAGCCATTGTTTGAAAGAATGGCGCCGGAGCTTCCTCTGATAGAAATATTATCCGAGTTACGTGCAGAGGAAACAACCTTTGCATCAGACGATCTTAATGAGGCAACTTATTATTCTTAGGAAGAGGGAGAGGAAGATGCCGAGCGGGAATACCTGACGAGACATGGAGAGAACTCGGATGACGATTGCCCCGCTGATGAATTTGAGTTCAGTTTGTTGTAAAAGATAGTGTTCCGCACTATATACGAGAGATACATGAGCACACATGAGTTTAGAGATTTGATGGGCGCTGACCTAGCAGTTGTGACGGAGGAAGATATGTATGATACGGAGGCAGTGGTGGTGCCAAGGCCTCAGACATTGGAAGAAGAGAAGATAAATCCAAGGTCCAAGCCTTTAATATATCCAGGCCTTGTGTTCAGCTCAATGCTAGACATGAAGATATGGCTGCAGGAGTATGCAGTGCGACACTATCGGCCTTACATAGTCTGAAAGTCAGACAAGAAAGCGATACGTGGTGTGGTGTGAGAACAGGGAGCAAGGATGTCCCAAGCCCTGAATCGCACAGATGCGGGAGAGGCCGCATAGAAGGTCATCACCGGCAGCTGACGTCCAGCTTCATCGGCCAACGTCTGAAACATGCCATCGCCAAGCAGCCGACACAATCTGCGTCACAGCTTCAAGATTACATAAGCATGATATTTGAGTACAATGTCAACTATGGAAAGGCCTGGAGGGCTAAGCAGCTGGCTCTAAGGATGGTGTACGGTGACTGGGAGGAGTCGTACGATCTGCTCCCGAAACAATTTCAGGCGATGAAAGCCCGCAATCCAGGAATGGTGTACGAGGTGGAGGGATGCCCAGACAAGACCCCAGAGGGGTGGGATAGGAGATTCACCATGTTTAGGAGGTCATTCTGGGCCTTCAAGGCGTCCATAGAGGCGTACCGTTACTGCAAGTCAGTTCTTTCTGTTGACGAAACGTTTCTGTCCGGCAAGGTCCGAGGCATGCTTCTGGTGGCCATAACCTGTGACGCCAACAATCAGCTCATGCCCCTTGCTTTCGGTCTCGTCGAACGAGAAGACAATTCCAACTGGGAATGGTTTTTGACTCTTCTCCAGGTGCATGTTCTGGGTGCTAACAGGTCACCATGCATCACATCTGACCGACACCCTGGTATCATCAATGTTGTGCGCGTGCATAGGGCTGGAATTCGAGCCGAGTCGAGCCGGCTCAGCTCGACTTGCTAGAGCTCGTTTCGTTAACGAGCTAGCTCGACTCGACTCGTTATTATAACGAGCTCAAATCCAAGATTGGCTCGACTCGTATAACTCGCGAGCTGGCTTGTTTAGCTTGTTAAGCTCGTTAAAGATATGAACATAAAACTCTCAAATATTGTAAAAATGATTATGTATATATTAAACATATATATCACTAACAATAGTAATTTCCTTGTGACGCATGAGTCTCCAAGGCGGTTGGGCCTTCAACGGCTAGGCCTTGTGTTGTGCGCCTAGGACATAGGGTGCTGAGTGTCTGATCTTTTTTTGTATTGGTAGTGGCTGATATTTTGTACCGAGCCAAACGAGTTACACGAGTACTCGTGAGATTGGCTCGTTTAACTTGGTCTATAAACGATCTTAAACTAAAGCTTGGCTCGACTCATTATTCTTCGAGTTCGAGTCGATTCGAGCCAAGTCACGAGCTACTCGTTTAGCTCACGAGCTTCGAGCTTTTTTTCCAGCCCTACGCGTGCAGTTAGAATGTTATTGGGATGTGATTCATAGATGGTGCATGAGGCATTTCATACATAACTTATACTCCAGGGTAAAGAACAAAGACTGCATTGATGCATGGAAGCTCGTGCGCTGTGAATTTGAGCCTTTCATGTTCCAGCAAAGGCTGAATCACCTCTTGAAGTTAGTGTTCAATGATGACTCGCAGTTCAGACAGACAGACAGACACACACACACACACACACACACACACACACACACACACACACACACACACACACACACACACACACACACACACACACACCTTCCTTTGAAGGAGACGTGGGCTCGCGCCTTTGACGTAGGGGGTGCTAGGTACGGCCACATGACGAATCCCGACCGTGCCCCCGTCCACTCCTAGCCGTTGGAATCGGGACTAATGCTCATATTAGTCCCGGGCCCTAACCCGACCGGGACTAGTGCTTCGGATGAAAGATCAGTTTTCTACTAGTGCGCTAGCTTGATGTCTACTACACAACCTTCTTCTTGTAGACGTTGTTGGGCCTGCAAGTGCACAGGTTTGTAGGACAGTAGCAAATTTCCCTCAAGTGGATGACCTAAGGTTTATCAATCCGTAGGAGGCGTAGGATGAAGATGGTCTCTCTCAAGCAACCCTGAAACCAAATAACAAAGAGTCTCTTGTGTCCCCAACACACCCAATACAATGGTAAATTGTGTAGGTGCACTAGTTCGGCGAAGAGATGGTGATACAAGTGCAAAATAGATGGTAGATATAGGTTTTTGTAATCTGAAATTATAAAAACAGCAAGGTAACAAGTGGTAAAAGTGAGCGTAAACGGTATTGCAATGATAGGAAACAAGGCCTAGGGTTCATACTTTCACCAGTGCAAGTTCTCTCAACAATAATAACATAGATAGATAATATAACAAGCCCGCAACATGCAATAAAGAGTGACTCCAAAGCCACTAATAGCGGAGAACAAACGTAGAGATTATGGTAGGGTACGAAACCACCTCAAAGTTATTCTTTCGGATCAATCTATAAAAGAGTTTGTACTAGAATAACACCTTAAGACAAAAATCAACCAAAACCCTAATGTCACCTAGATACTCCATTGTCACCTCAAGTATCCGTGGGCATGATTATATGATATGCATCACACAATCTCAGATTCATCCAACCAACATAAAAGTACTTCAAAGAGTGCCCCAAAGTTTCTATCGGAGAGTCAAGAACGTGTGCCAACCCCTATGCATAGGTTCCCAATGTCACGAAACCCGCAAGTTGATCACCAAAACATACATCAAGTGGCAAACATTGTCACCACAGATAATCACGGCAAGACATACATCAAGTGTTCTCATAAAGACTCAATCCGATAAGATAACTTCAAAGGGGAAACTCAATTCATCACAAAAGAGTAGAGGGGGAGAAACATCATAAGATCCAACTACAATAGCAAAGCTCGGGATACATCAAGATCGTGCCATAGAGGGAACACGAGAGAGAACACGAGAGAGAAAGATCAAACACATAGCTACTGGTACATACCCTCAGCCCCGAGGGTGAACTACTCCCTCCTCGTCATGGATAGCGCCGGGATGATGAAGATGGCCATCGGTGATGTGATCCCCCTCCGGTAGGGTGCCGGGAAGGGCTCCCGAGAGGTTTTTGGTGGCTAAAGAGGCTTGCGGCGGCGGAACTCCCGATCTATCTTCTGTTCTGAAAGTTTTAGGGTACAAGAGTATATATGGGTGCAGGGGGTATGTCGGAGGAGCTACGGGGGGCCCACGAGGCAGGGGGGCGCGCCGGGGGGGTGGGGTGGGGGGGGGGCGCCCCCCACCATCGTGGGCAGCCCGTATATCCCCTAACGTGCACTCCAAGTTCCCTGGGTTGCTTTCCTTCCAAAAATAACTTCTCCAGTTGATTTCGTTCCGTTTTGACTCCGTCTGATATTCCTTTTCCTCGAAACACGAAATGGGCATAAAACAGCAAATCTGAGCCGTGACTCCGGTTAATAGGTTAGTCCCAAAAATAATATAAAAGTGGATAATAAAGCCCAATATTGCCTAAAACAGTAGATAAAGTAGCATGGAGCAATAAAAAATTATAGATACGTTGGAGACGTATCAAGCATCCCCAAGCTTAATTCTTGCTCGTCCTCGAGTAGGTAAATGATAAAAAAGAATTTTTGATGCGGAGTGCTACTTGGCATAATTTCAATGTAACTCTTCTTACTTGTGATATGAATATTCAGATCCGAAAGATTGAGGACAAAAGTTCATATTGACATAAAAATAATAATACTTCAAGCATACTAATAAAGCAATCATGTCTTCTCAAAATAACATGGCAAAAGAAAGTTCATCCCTACAAAATCATATAGTTAGGCTATGCTTCATTTTTGTCACACAAAGATGTTCCCAACTTCTATACCCCCGATGACAAGCCAAGCAATTGTTTCATACTTAAATAATCTCAAACTTTTTCAACCTTCACGCAATACATGAGCGTGAGACGTGGATATAGCACTATGGGTGAAATAGAATATGATGATGGGGATTGTGTGGAGAATACAAAAAAGGAGAAAGTCTCACATTGACGAGGATAACCAACGGGCTATGGAGATGCCCATCAATTGATGTCAACATGAGGAGTAGGGATTGCCATGCAACGGATGCACTAGAGCTATGAATGCTCAACAAAAGAAAACTAGTGGGTGTGCATCCAACTCGCTTGCTCATGAAGACCTAGGGCATTTGAGGAAGCCCATCGTAGGAATATACAAGCCAAGTTCTATAATGAAAAATTCCCACTAGTATAAAAAGATAACTTATGAGACTCACTATGTGAAGAACAAGGTGCTACTTTGAAGCACAATATATGAGACTCACTACATGAAGAACAAGGTGCTACTTTGAAGCACAAGTGTGGAAAAGCGATAGTAGCATTGCCCTTTTTTTGGGCCTTTCTTTTTTTTGGTCTTTCTCTTTTTTTTGTTTGGGAAATGCTCGATGATCATCACACTTCTATTGATTACAACATAAGGATTACAACTCAAAACTTAGAACAAGATATGAATCTATATGAATGCCTCCGGCGGTGTACCGGGATGGTGCAATGAATCAAGAGTGACATGTATGAAGAATAATGCATGGTGGCTTTGCCACAAATACGATGTCAACTACATGATCATGCAATGGCAATATGACAAAAGTAATGTATGTCATGAATATGATGATGGAATTTGCATGGCAATATATCTCGGAATGGCTATGGAAATGCCATGATAGGTAGGTATGGTGGCTGTTTTGAGGAACATATAAGGAGGTTTATGTATGATAGAGCGTATGGTATCACGGGGTTTGGATGCACCGGCGAAGTTTGCACTAACTCTCAAGGTGAGAAAGGGCAATGCACGGTACCGAAGAGGCTAGCAAAGGCGGAAAGGTGAGAGTGCGTATAATCCATGGACTCAACATTAGTCAAAAGAACTCATATACTTATTGCAAAAAATTTAGAAGTCATCAAAAATTAAGTACTACGCGAATGCTCCTAGGGGGATAGATTGGTAGGAAAAGACCATCACTCGTCCCCGACCGCCACTCATAAGGATGCACAAGCCAGGTACACTTCATGTTTCAAATTTGTTACACAACTTTAACCATACGTGCATGCTACGAGACTTGCAAACTTCAACACAAGTATTCCTCAAATTCACAATTACTCAACTAGCACGACTTTAATATCATTACCTCCATATCTCAAAACAATTATCAAGTATCAAACTTTTCTTAGTATTCAACACACTCATAAGAAAGTTTCACATATCTTGAATACCAAGTATATTAATATTAAGCAAATTACCATGCTATTAACGACTCTCAAAATATTCTAAGTGAAGTATGAGAGTTCATCTATTTCTTCAAAATAAAACTACCACCATGCTCTAAAAGGTATAAGTGATGCACTAGAGCAAATGACAAACTACTCCGAAAGATATAAGTGAAGATCAATGAGTAGTCGAATAATTATGCAACTATGTGAAGACTCCCTCTCGTTTAAGAATTTCAGATCTTGATACTTTATTCAAACAGCAAGCAAAGCTAAAGAAAACTACATTGCAAGGATAGCACAACTCATGTGAAGAAGCAAAAACTTAGGCTCAACCGATACTAACCTATAGTTGTTGAAGAAGAAAGGTGGGATGCCTACCGAGGCATCCCCAAGCTTAGATGCTTGAGACTTCTTGAAATATTATCTTGGGGTGCCTTGTGCATCCCCAAGCTTGAACTTTTGTCTCTCCTTAATTCCTCTCATATCATGGTTTCTCTTTTTATCAAAAGCTTCATTCACAACAAACTCAACAAGAACTCGTGAGATAGGTTAGTGTAAACCAATGCAAAATCTTATCATTTTCTACTGTAACAAATCACTAAAATTATTATTCAACATTTCATACTAAATGCCTCTGCATATTTAATACTCCTATCCTCAAATAGAATCATTAAACAAACAAACATATACAAACAATGCAAACATAACAGCAATCTGCCAAAACAGTACAGTCTGTAAAGAGTGCAAGAGTATCAATACTTCCCTAACTCAAAAAATTATGAAATAAAATTCCCACTGTAGTAAATTTGTTAGAGCTTAATATGCAAAAAGATTCAACGTTATACCACTCTCTGACTTTTCTAGGGAATTTTTGCAACAACGGTAAACTTTCTGTTTTTCAAACAGCAACATGTATACTTGCAAAATAAGCATGGTAAAGGCTATCCTTGACTTTTTTATTGAAACTAAAGATGAAAAACATTATTATAACTAACAGCAAGCAAAAACTAACAAAAGGAAATGACGCTCCAAGCAAAACACATATCATATGGTGAATAAAAATATAGCTCCAAGTAAAGTTACCGATGAACGAAGACGAAAGAGGGGATGCCTTTCGGGGCATCCCCAAGCTTAGGCTCTTGGTTATCCTTGATTATCTTGGGGTGCCATGGGCATCCGCAAGCTTAGGCTCTTGCCACTCCTTATTCCATAGTCCATCAATTCCTTACCCAAAACTTGAAAACTTCACAACACAAAACTCAACAGAAAACTCGTAAGCTCCGTTAGTATAAGAAAACAAAACCACCACTTAGGTACTGTAATGAACTCATTCTAAATTCATATTGGTGTAATATCTACTGTACTACAACTTATCTATGTCTCATACCCTCCGATACTACTCATAGATTCATCAAAATAAGCAAACAACACATAGAAAACAGAATCTGTCAAAAACAGAACAGTCTGTAGTAATCTGTATCAAATGTATACTTCTGGAACTCCAAAAATCTCTACCAAATTAGGAAGTCCTAAGCAATTCGTGTACCAATCCAGAGCAAAAAGAATCAGGTCAGAAGCACGTTTCTGTGAATTAACAAAACTAATTTACTGGGTGCAAAAGTTTCTGATTTTCAGCAGGATCAACACAACTATCACCGTAAGCTATCCTAAAGGTCTTACTTGGCACTTTATTGAAAAGTTATAAAACATGATTACTACAGTAGCATAATCATGTGGACACACAAAAACAGTAAGGATAAATATTGGGTTGTCTCCCAACAAGCGCTTTTCTTTAATGCCTTTCTAGCTAGGCATGATGATGATAGTGATGCTCACATAAAAGATAAGAATTGAAACATAACGGGAGCATCATGAAGCATATGACTAGCACATTTAAGTCTAACCCACTTCCTATGCATAGGGATTTTTTGAGCAAAAAACTTATGGGAACAATAATCAACTTGCACAGGAAGGTAAAACAAGCATAGCTTCAAAATTTGAAGCACATAGAGAGGAAACTTAATATTATTGCAATTCCTACAAGCATATGTTCCTCCCTCATAATAACTTTCAGTAGCATCATGAATAAATTCAACAATATAACCAGCACCTAAAGCATTCTTTTCATGATCTACTAGCATAGAAAATTTACTACTCTCCTCATAAGCATTCTTCTCATGAATAGTAGTGGGAGCAAACTCAACAAAATAATTATCATATGATTGAAAATTAAGATCAAGATGACAAGTTTCATGGTTATCATTATTCTTTAAAGCATGCATGTCATCACAATAATCATCATAGGTAGGAGGCATGCTTTCATCATAGTAAATTTGCTCATCAAAGCTTGGGGGACAAAATATATCATATTCATCAAACATAGCTTCCCCAAGCTTGTGGCTTTGCATATCATTAGCATCATGGATATTCAAGGAATTCATACTAACAACATTGCAATCATGCTCATCATTCACATATTTCATGCCAAGCATTCTATGTAATTCTTCTTCTAGCACTTGAGCACAATTTTCCTTTCCATCATTCTCACGAAAGATATTAAAAAGACGTAACGTATGAGACAAACTTAACTCCATTTTTTTGTAGTTTTCTTTTATAAAATAAACTAGTGATAAAACAAGAAACAAAAAGATTCGATTGCAAGATCTAAAGATATACCTTCAAGCACTCACCTCCCCGGCAACGGCGCCAGAAAAGAGCTTAGTTGACGCGGTGTGAGTGAGTGCCCTTTACCTAGCCTCCCCGGCAACGGCGCCAGAAAAGAGCTTGATGACTACTACACAACCTTCTTCTTGTAGACGTTGTTGGGCCTGCAAGTGCACATGTTTGTAGGACAGTAGCAAATTTCCCTCAAGTGGATGACCTAAGGTTTATCAATCCGTAGGAGGCGTAGGATGAAGATGGTCTCTCTCAAGCAACCCTGCAACCAAATAACAAAGAGTCTCTTGTGTCCCCAACACACCCAATACAATGGTAAATTGTATAGCTGCACTAGTTCGACAAAGAGATGGTGATACAAGTGCAAAATAGATGGTAGATATAGGTTTTTGTAATCTGAAATTATAAAAACAGCAAGGTAACAAGTGGTAAAAGTGAGCGTAAACGGTATTGCAATAATAGGAAACAAGGCCCAGGGTTCATACTTTCACTAGTGCAAGTTCTCTCAACAATAATAACATAGATAGATAATATAACAAGCCCTCAACATGCAACAAAGAGTCACTCCAAAGCCACTATAGCGGAGAACAAACGTAGAGATTATGGTAGGGTACGAAACTACCTCAAAGTTATTCTTTCGGATCAATCTATAAAAGAGTTCGTACTAGAATAACACCTTAAGACACAAATTAACCAAAACCCTAATGTCACCTAGATACTCCATTGTCACCTCAAGTATCCGTGGGCATGATTGTACGATATGCATCACACAATCTCAGATTCATCCAACCAACATAAAAGTACTTCAAAGAGTGCCCCAAAGTTTCTATCGGAGAGTCAAGAACGTGTGCCAACCCCTATGCATAGGTTCCCAATGTCACGAAACCCACAAGTTGATCACCAAAACATACATCAAGTGGCAAATGATATCCCATTGTCACCACAGATAATCACGGCAAGACATACATCAAGTGTTCTCATAAAGACTCAATCCGATAAAATAACTTCAAAGGGGAAACTCAATTCATCACAAGAGAGTAGAGGGGGAGAAACATCAGAAGATCCAACTACAATAGCAAAGCTCGGAATACATCAAGATCGTGCCATAGAGGGAACACGAGAGAGAGAGATCAAACACATAGCTACTGGTACATACCCTCAGCCCCGAGGGTGAACTACTCCCTCCTCGTCATGGATAGCGCCGGGATGATGAAGATGGCCACCGGTGATGGGATCCCCCTCCGGCAGGGTGCCGGGAAGGGCTCCCGAGAGGTTTTTGGTGGCTACAGAGCCTTGCGGCGGCGGAACTCCCGATCTATCTTCTGTTCTGAAAGTTTTAGGGTACAAGAGTATATATGGGTGCAGGGGGTATGTCGGAGGAGCTACGGGGGCCCCATGAGGCAGGGGGCGCGCCCGGGGGGGGGGGGGGGGTCCCACCCTCGTGGGTAGCCCGTATCTCCCCTGACGTGCACTCCAAGTTCCGTGGGTTGATTTCCTTCCAAAAATAACTTCTCCAGTTGATTTCGTTCAGTTTTGACTCCGTCTGATATTCCTTTTCCTCGAAACACTGAAATAGGCATAAAACAACAAATCTGGGATGGGCCTCCGGTTAATAGGTTAGTCCTAAAAATAAATTAAAAGTGGATAATAAAGCCCAATATTTCCTAAAACAGTAGATAAAGTAGTATGGAGCAATTAAAAATTATAGATACGTTGGAGACGTATCATAGCTCCATACCATTATTCAATGCCAAAGCTTCCGCTGCAGCGGCATCAAGCACATGTTGTTGACCCAGCAAGAGCCTCACCCCAATGGTTTCAAAGAAGCGTCGTTGTGACTTCGCTTCCATCTTTCATGAAGCATGCATCCACGCTCATTTTATAAAGATAATCACGGTACTCGTATACCAGGCGACTTGAAATAGACTCGAATCCTCTTCATATTTCAAATCGACGGTTTGAAATAGACCCGAACCTCTTGGAAATACGGGATGGACTTGGTAGGGAGAAAAGGAGGAAGCAACACCGACGCCCTGACGTTGAGCTGTCCGCCTGTCCCGGCGTCGGTCCGGTGGTACCAAACTCAATGGAAAACCCGCGATGCGCCGCTTTCTTAATTCGTTTGCTTCGCGTAATCAATCTGCCACTGCCGCGCACGTTGCCGGGCGCCTTTTATTAGTAGCGCACCGACAGTGTTAGTTAGGGATCCTTTTTCTTAACCAGAAAGCGACGGCAGGTAAACCATTTTAACACCGGCAGAAGAATACTTCCGTTAACAACAGCGCCGCTTTTACCTTTTACAGTAGGACAGAGGACCGGGAGGAGTAAAGTGAAGAGCAAAGCAAGTGCAGTGGCAGTGGTTGGCCGCAGACAGCAGCAGCTCGCCTCCTTCCTTCCTTCCTCCTCGCTCCCCCCTATATACCTGCTACCCTACCCGTCGGTCGGAGGGTGCGCGCAGTGGTGGAGCTCGGTGGATTATCGGGGCAAATGGATTCCAGTTCCAGGGCCGCGCTCTTCTGCTTCCTGGCCGTCGCCTCCTCCCTCCTGCACCCCGCCAGATCTGACGGTAAGAGCAGGCGCTGCTCTTCTTTTCTCTCCTTTCTTTGCGGCCCGATTCGCTCGCTTGCCTGCTTGCTCGCTGCTGCATTTGTGATTCGGGTCTGCGCTTGAGCCAGATCTGATCCGCGCGGCGTGGATTTAGAGGCTGGTTCTTGTAATCTGGTAATCGCTTAGGATGATGAGCATAGTGTAGTGTAGCCGTATGGACTAAGGGCCTGCTACGGCCTACGGGCCAGGATGCTCGTCTGGATATCGGTGCCACATGACATCCTGGCTCCTAGTTGGTTTGCCGTTGGATGTCCATGTGCCGACTGCCGAGTTCTTGGATGTCACTAAGCGGTTCTAGTGGGTTGGTGAGAGATCTGGCCTCCCAAGATCTCTTACTCTGTTTTACCTTCGTTTGGGACATGGTAGTTTGTCAAATTGTTCCAGCACACACAAGATTCAGCATGCATGATCTGATGGTCAGGTCTCGTTGGTGTGCAATTGCAGTGTTCTTCTGTGCGCTCGAGCTGGTAGCTGGTGCTCATGCTCTGTTGCAGGGCACGGTCGTGGCCACAAATGAACGGTCGCTATTTGAGTGGTGTGAAGTGTGTACTAGGCACAAGACATTGGTACTCCCTCCGTAACAAAATGTGTAAGCCGTTTTTTATGCCCTGTGCAAAACCAAAAAAAACGTCCTGCATTTTGGTACAGAGGTAGTACTATGATCTGTAACTTATACTGGAAGTATTTAGCAATAAAAAACTTGGGAGTGCTTTTGCCTCGTAGAGATCTGGTTACTCACGAATGAAATAGTTGCTTTAGCCACGAAATGAAGAGAACTCTGCACCCATTGTTTTGATGCTGCAGCTTAGCACCTTGCAGAGGGCGCGATCGTGTTGGCTCTGTCCATCCTAATCGTGTTGGCTCTGTCGACCGGGTGTGTGACCATTGTGTTTGTATGATTGTATCGCCTTGATGCTTCATTACGAGATAATAAAAACGCCCTTTACCGGAAAAAAAACTCACCTTGTAATTAAACTGCTTGCTTGATACTGGTGACTGTTTTTCAGGGGAGGACAACCAGCTCCTCAAGGGGATCAACAGCTACAGAGCTTCGCTCAAGGTCCCCGCGCTCACCGAGAACAGCAATGCCGACTGCCTGGCCGAGCAGCTAGCGAAGAAGTTCAAGGGCCAGGAGTGCACCAACACCACCGGAGCCAACACCGTCCCCGGCACCGAGCCGCAGTTCCCCGACTACCCCCAGTTCCTCGACCGCTGCCACCTGAACGCGTCGGTGACCGAGGACGGGCAGGTGATGCCGGCATGCGTGCCTGGCCTTGTGGCCGACATTGTGCTGACCAACTACACCAAGTCGCAGTACAACCGGTTCCTCAACGACACCAAGTACTCCGGCGTCGGGATCGCCAACGAAGGCGACTGGGTGGTCGTTGTCCTCAGCACCAGCACCGACTCCGGCGACTACTCCCCTGCTCCCCCGGGCTCCAACTGGGCTCCTTCGGTCCAGCCGTTCAGCTGGATGATTGTTTCGCTGGTAGGGTTTGTAGTTTTGCTGATGAAGTGAGAAAATCGGTGTTGTGTTGCTCATCTCGCGTGCTACACCGCTGCAAATGAGCGTGTTGATCTTATGTCCATGTCAATCGTTTCTGTATCATTCAGATTTTCATTTCTACTTGGTCCAGTTGACACCACAGTACAGTAGCATATGCATGCCACGAGGTTTGGGATCAAAACTTTTTTTTTCCGGTATTTGCCTTTGACCACAATTGGCAATGGCTTTATGGATATTGTGGTCAGGTGATGTGCATTATTGAACCACATCTTTCTTTGAACATTTAGCTAAGAGTCCCGCTTCGGTACAACCCCCCTCGCAATATGTATAAAGGATAGTATGGACTTTTCACAATTTGTATCTACTTCTGTAGAAACGTATATGGCATGCGGTCAAAAATAGTGAACAAGGATTGCACAAGCTGGGAATCGAAACCACGATCACTTAAAAGTGCGACCGGAACCACTGCGATACGTTACCTTTCGTGAGCGATCTAAAGCTAGACATATTAAGTAATGGACGGGCTGGGAATTTAAAAAAGATTTTAGAAAAACTTTGTGAACTGGTCTTGTTTCCATGATTTCTTTTTATTTATTTATTTTCTTTTCCAGTTATGTTTCTTCTTTCTTTTTCAAAAAAATGCCTGCGCTTTCAAAATGTTGGTCAAAATTTGAAAAGGTTTGTTATTTCCAAATTTTGTTCATAAATTAAAAATATTTGCGTTTTCGAAAATTGTAAGATAATTTCAAAAAATGTCCGCGTCTTTAATTTTTTCTCAGAATGTCAAAATGCGAATAATTTTTTGAAAGCACAAACAAATTGTGAAAAATATATTTTCTGAGAGCATGGAAAAAAATTAAATTCCAAAACATTTTCAGAAATGAGACTAAATAAATGATATCAGAAAAGTGTTCTAAATTTGCCCAAACATTTTTCCAGTTTGTGAACAATTTTTTGAAAATGAGAACATTTTTTAAATTCTGAACAAATTCCAATAGTCGCCCAACAGAACCGATGCCGTCGCTTAGTTGGGCAAGGCCTAAGATTTTTTTTTACTTTTCTATTTTTTCGTTTTTCTATCTTTTTTAAAAATTTGTCTTTTCTCCTTTTTAAACTTTATTATTTTTTGAAACCTATTCAAAAAATGAAATACAAAAATAACAGTTTTAAGTAACTATTTTAAATTATGATTTTAATTCTTTTTTGTTTAAATATTTATTAAATGCTTAAAAAAGCATTTGTTGTTTTCAATTCTATCATTTTGTATTTGTTAGTTATGTTAGAAACTTAAAATGAAAATTTTAAATATCTACTTAAATTATGATTTAAATACATCTTTCCTTCAAACCTGGCGTGAATGACTACTTGGACACGCTACGTTGAACATGGTGTTTTTTGGGACATTCTTGAAATGACCCCAACATTTGCCAGTAGGTGGCATGCCCATGGTAGGCATCCATGCCCCCAATATTTTTTTCAGTGGGTTTGTATGACCAATTCAAGACACAAATTCAAGTTGCTTAGGTTTTCGACAAGTTTTGCATTTCTAAAGGTTTCTCTGTCAAAAAGGTCGATAAATGGCTAGATGTGTCGCAACTTGCATATGGTGTCGGAAGTAGTTCAAACCTGACATGGATGCCTACCATGGGCATGTCCACCCAGTGGCAAAAGTTATGATAATTTCAAGGATGTCCACGAAAACACCATGTTCAACGGAGGGTGTTCAGGTTGGCCAGAAGGGTATGTCAGAGAGCACGTTGTTTTTCGACATCCTTGAAATGACCCTATTTTTTTTAATGTCCTCGTATGACAAATTCAACGAACCATGATAAGTTGTTTTGGTTTCCGACAAGTTTTGTATTTTTTTTCTAGACTTTTCTCGGTAAGAAAATCCAGAAAAAAGGCTGGACTGTCGCAACGTGCGTACAGTGTCGGAAGTCATTCAGACCAGGCATGGATGCCTAACATGGGTATGTCCACTTGCTTCCAAAAGTTGGGGGCATGTATGATATTTCCAAAGAAATACCATGTTCAAAGGAGAGTGTTCGAATAGGCCAGAAGGATATGTTTGGGAGCACCTAATTTCTCGACATTCCTTAAATGACCCTATTTTTTTCATGGTCTTGTATGACCAATTCAAGGCATCATGCCAAATTGTTTGACTTTTTGCCAAGTTTTGCATTTTTTTCAGTTTTCTCGGTGAAAAATGCCGATTAATGTCAAAATGTGTTAAAACGTGGATACGGTGTTGGAAGTCGTTCAAACCAGGCATGGATGCCTCATATGTCCATGCTAGACTCTTACAAGAAGCTGGGATCATTTATCCATAGCCTAAAAATATACCAGTTAGATGAGTGTACTTATAATTCCCGTCATTATAACTCAACATAAACATTTTTTTCCTAACAATTTATTGAAATTTTTCAACAATTTTGGAATTTCAAAGTGTGTATGAAAATTTTACTAACTTGAACACTTTTTCCCAAAATTGTTAACAAACTACGAAAAAATGATGAAAATTTAGAACAAATATTGCAAACCACGTAACTTTTTCAATAAATCATCAACTTTTTCGAAAAGCATACATTTCGTAAATATGTGAACAAAAAATTCGAAAATCGGAACATTTTATGAAATTCCAGAATAGTTTTTAGAATTTTAAACAATATTTGAAAACAAGAACATTTTATGTTATACCAAATTTTTTTTCAAAATTTTGAACAAGTTTCGCAAAGAATAATAAAGTTCAAAATTAGAAAAATGGATTACCAAAAAGAGAAGAAAAACGAAAATAATTGCAAAAAAAAAATGCTTAGGCCCTAGAAAATAAGAAATGTTTTCAGAAAATGTTAGTATATTAGAAAAAATATTTGCAAATTTGAATTTCTTTTTTTGTGTTTTAGAATAATGCTCGCCAATTTTTAAACTGTTTGCATTTTTAAATGTTCAGAAATTTAAAAATTGTTCATGATTTCAACAAAATGTTCACAAATTTGATAAATTATTCATCTTTTCGAAAAAATGTCTGCAGTTTCCGAAGAATGTTGAAAATTCTGAAAGACTGTTCATATTATTTGAAAAATATTGACAAAATCAAAGTATTTTTCATAAAAGAGGGTCCGAAATTTGAAGAAAATTCGTGTTTCCAAAAGAAGTTCAAATTTTGATTTTTTTCGTATCTTGAAAAAAATCCATGTTTTCGATAAATATAACAAAAGATGAAAAACACATTAGTTATTTTTATTCTATAAAAACGCTTTAGATAGAATGTCCGGCCAGGCTGTACAGTACCAATTTTGATCTGCTACTGTATTTCTAATTAAAAATTACCTACAATTCATCCACTCTAGGTGATAAAGATTGGCGCTCCATAAGTATCACCTAAGTATGACGGTTTTGGTGGCTATTAGCAATTTCAGAACCCTTGAAGGTCCTGTGTTCGATGCCTGGTAGGCTCATTGTTTTTTTGGATTTTCGATCAGTGCTACCGTACATACTCACTAATGGGCTGGCCCAAGATGGACTCAAAACGTGATAGATCTCCGCGTCGTATTTTCTAGAAAGACAATCCTACCCCTTATTATGAAGGGGTATGGACAGATCTTGACCGTTGATGTGTTCAGGGCGGTTGTACCAAAGAAGAACTTCAACTTTGCTGGGTGTTGGCACTGTGCACTCAATTTCTTTTAACATCTGTACTGCGCATTTAGTTTGTTATTGTTAGAGTATATTGGTGAAGCTGAGATGACTTGCGTTTTTTCTTCTTTGCTAGGAGATAACTTGTGTGTTTGTAGCTCAGATTTGTTTTCATTCAAAAAGGAGGAATACCCCCGGCCGGCCTCTGCGTCTCTTGATGTACACAGCCATATGATTAAACGTCCAAGTTCAAAACAAGGTCTCAAAGAGTCTTACGGACCTCAAAGAAAGAAAAGGAATGATATGCCACAACCGGCGAGGCGAAAATAGGTAAAGATGACCAAACAATTATCCTATTGTTGGACCGCCATCCAAACCGGTTGTATGTATCTCGTGCAACCATCTTTCATCGGTTGCAACCCAATATCCATAAGCTCCGTGTGGTCCAAGATGGACTCATTGTTTTTTTGGATTTTGGATCAGTGCTACCGTACGTACTCACTAATGGGCTGGCCCAAGATGGACTCAAAACGTGATAGATCTCCGCGTCGTATTTTCTAGAAAGATAATCCTACCCTTTATTATGAAGGGGTATGGACAGATCTTGACCGTTGATGTGTTCAGGGGGGTTGTATCGAAGAAGAACTTCAACTTTGTTGGGCATTGGCACTGTGCACTCAATTTCTTTTAACATCTGTACTGCGCATTTAGTTTGTTATTGTTAGAGTATATTGGTGAAGCTGAGATGACTTGCGTTTTCTTCTTTGCTAGGAGATAACTTGTGTGTTTGTAGCTCAATTTTTTTTTCTTTCAAAAAGGAGGAATACCCCCGGCCGGCCTCTGCATCTCTTGATGCACACAACCATATGATTAAACGTCCAAGTTCAAAACAAGGTCTCAAAGAGTCTTACGGACCTCAAAGAAAGAAAAGGAATGATATGCCACAACCGGCGAGGCGAAAATAGGTAAAGATGACTAAACAACTATCCTATTGTTGGACCACCATCCAAACCGGTTGTATGTATCTCGTGCAACCATCTTTCATCGGTTGCAACCCAATATCCATAAGCTCCATGTGGTTCACATGGCTGAATAAGGACCACATAGGTATCCAAGCTGACGCCCTGAAGATAACTTGCAAATTTGTTGTGATGGTTTGTCTGTTAAAGGCAACATCATTCTGACAATTTCAAATGGCTCAAATTAATGCACACACTCCTATTCAAATATGTGCCGCAGTTTTAGGCTCAATCCCGGTTAACCAAGTCCCAAATAAATGTGTATCCGAGACGGGCAGAGCAACGTTAAAGGATACGCGAATGGTCAGCCATAGCAACTTTGCAAGTGGGCAAATGAGAAACATATGTTCTATTGTTTCGTGGTGATCACAAAAGCAACAACGTCTACTACCTTCCCAACTATGCTTTGCAGTTTATCCTTCGTCAAAATGACTCTCTTATTCACAAAACCACATAGATAACCAGTAGATTTTCAATTAGAGGGGAGAGGCCGCACACCTCCTCAAAGGGACATTGTAAAGTAAGAGCATCTACAACCAGGCTCCTCAAATGCCTCCCGATACGTCCAGGCGAACGATCTGGTCAATGACCGGTCATAAAATTACAACTCAGCAGATATCCTCAAACCAACCCTATATGTCCAGACTGACCAGCACTGCCATATCCAACCCATATCTAGACCAAATATGGGAGGTCCAGGCTGACTCGCACTCCCATATCCAAACATATCTAGGGCAAATATGGGAAGGCCTGGATGCATCCACCACGTTAGAACTGATAGACAGGGCCCACCAAAAATTTCATCAAATTCTCCTCCTCCCCCAACCTAGTCGGACCGATCCTTTTCCTCCCCTCTCTTCTTCCTCGTCCACGCTGGCCCTCTCCTAGCTCCACTGCCATCCCGACCACTCAGCGCCGCCCCCACAACCATAAAACTCCTTCCCATCAGTGTCGCCGCCACGCTGCATCCGACTCTTCTCATAGTACGCCTTGCCCCCTATGTGTGCAAAAAATTATTTGAGAAGTTTTTTTGATTGTTTTGTAGGTGAAACGATGGATTTGGAGGGTTTTCAGATGAAGAGTATCAACACAAGGAGCTTGATGAATTAATTCAAAAGGAGTTCCTTTGATTCTTCAGATTCGAATGACGAAGATGATAAGATGATGATGAGCATCCAGGGGGGAATGGAGCAGATTCTAAACTTCAAGGGTTCAATCAAAGGGATGAGAGTTTACAACTGGGATAGGATCGCTATCAGAAAGCTACTTTACAAGGACTATTTTCACCCCGTACCAACATTCGCTGAAACATTTTTTTGTCGATGCTACCCTATGCGTGAACCATTATTCTTGCGCGTGACGGAGAGAGTGGAGGCACATGATCCCTACTTCAGTATCAAGAAGGATTGTTGCGGAAAACTCTCATTCTCTCCTTTGCAGAAATGCATGGCTACACTGAGGATGCTTGTTGTAGATACCACCATTGATACTATCGTGAAGATAGTCTGGATGGGGGAGAGCACATGACTTGATACCACTGTGAGATTTTATCGCATCGTGGTGCAAGTGTTTGGAGCAGAGTATCTGAGAGAACCAACTATGCAATACAGAGGAAGGTTGATGGCTATTGGAGCAGCAAGAGGTTTTCCATGTATACTTGGTTCAATTGATTGCATGTAGTGGAGCTATTGCTTCACAGTAAATAGTCAAAAAAATTGTTTGCATGCATTGGCAATGGAAGAACTGCCCCAAAGATTTACACATGATGTACCAATGTCACACTAAAGAGGCGACCACCATACTAGAAGCAATGGTATCAAGGGACTTGTGGATTTTGAAGGAAATATGCCCTAGAGGCAATAATAAAGTTGTTATTTTATATTTCCTTATAACATGATAAATGTTTATTATTCATGCTAGAATTGTATTAACCGAAAACTTGATACATATATGGATACATAGACAAAACACCGTGTCCCTAGTAAGCCTCTACTAGACTAGCTCGTTAATCAAAGGTGGTTAAGTTTCCTAACCATAGACATGTGTTGTCATTTGATGAACGGGATCACATCATTAGGAGAATGATGTGATGGACAAGACCCATCCGTTAGCTTAGCATATTGATCGTTCAGTTTTATTGCTATTGCTTTCTTCATGTCAAATACATATTCCTTCGACTATGAGATTATGCAACTCCCGGATACCGGAGGATGCCTTGTGTGCTATCAAACATCACAATATAACTGGGTGATTATAGAGATGCTCTACAGGTATCCCCTAAGGTGTTTGTTGGGTTGGCATAGATCGATATTATGATTTGTCACTCCGAGTATCGAAGAGGTATCTCTGGGCCCTCTCGGTAATACACATCATAAGAGGCCTTGCAAGCAGAGTGACTAATGAGTTAGTTACAAGATGGTGTATTACGGAACGAGTAAAGAGACTTGCCGGTAACAAGATTAAACTAGGTATGTGGATACCGACGATCGAATCTTGGGCAAGTAACATACCGATGACAAAGGGAATAACGTATGTTGTCATAACGGTTCGACCGATAAAGATCTTCATAGAATATGTAGGAGCCAATATGAGCATCCAGGTTCCGCTATTGGTTATTGACCGGAGAGGTGTCTCGGTCATGCCTACATAGTTCTCGACCCCGTAGGGTCCGCACGCTTAACGTTCGATGACGATATAGTATTATATGAGTTATGCGATTTGGTGACCGAATGTTGTTCGGAGTCCTGGATGAGATCACACACACACACGATGAGGAGTCTCGAAATGGTCGAGAGGTAAAGATTGATATATAGGACGATGGTGTTCGGACACTGGAAGTGTTCCAGAGGGTATTAGGTACTTATCGGGTCACCGGAAGGTGTTTCGGGTACCCCCGGCAATCCTATGGGCCATATGGTCCTTGTGAAGGAACACACCAGCCCACAAGGGGCTAGTGCGTCCTGTAAGGCTATAGGAGGAGGAGAAGGAAAGGGGGGAAGGGAAAGGAAAGTGTGGATTAGGATTCCACATCCTTCCCTCACCCCCCTCTTTCCTTCCCCTTCATGCATACATGGACGGGGGGGGGGGGGGGGGGGGGGGGGGGCAGGGCAAGGCAGGGCCTCTAGGGGGCGGCGGCCAACCCTAGGGCTCTCCTTTGCTGCCTCCCCTCTCCCCCACCTATATATATGTGGGGGGCGCCTCTAGCACACCCCAGACTATTGCATAGCCGTGTGCGGCGCCCCCTTCCACCGTTTACTCGCATGGTCATATCTTCGCAGTGCTTAGGCGAAGCCCTGCGTGGATCACTTCACCATCACCGTCACCATGCCGTCATGCTGATGGAACTCATCTACTACCTCAACACTTTGCTGGATCAAGAATTCGAGGGACGTCATAGAGCTGAATGTGTGCATAACTTGGAGGTGCCATATGTTTGGTACTTGATCGGTCGGAATGAGAAGAAGTTCGACTACACACTACAAAAAAAAAGACACATCCATGACATTTTGGCCCGAACGAATTTTTTTCCTGTCATACTTATGACACTTCTATGATGATAATTGTGACAAAACCCGGTATCATCATAGATGTGGTGGGCTCCTACTTATATGACAAAAATATGATAGAAAATGGGCTTTTCTTCCTAGGCGGGCCGGAGACGCAACTGCATGACATTCTTTGGGCCGTCCATGACGGAAAAAACCGTGGTAGAAGCGTGGACGAGGAAAATATCGGGGAGTTCCTGGTTATGGTGGGTGGTCGGGGGCCGAGCGATGCGCGTTTCTCTCGTACCATACGCGTGTGGGTGCGAGGCGTTGGGCTCTAACTGAACTCGAGCGGGACATTGCCTAACTGAACCCGAGCGATTGCATTGCAGTCTACGCGTTACTGAACCCGAGCGATCGAGCGATTCCTTCGCTACTGCTGCTAACTAAAGCCGATCGATGCTGCCTCTGGATGAACAGTGAGCGTTGCTGGGGGGGGGGGGGTTGATGAACAGTTTCCGGTGGGGGTGGATGAACAGGACCACGTGGTGTTGCCTCTGGATGAATAGGACCCCGATCGATCGAGCCGGTTGGGGCTCGAAGAACATGACCCCGTGGAGGGCTGGATGAACAGGACGATCCCGTGGAGGGCTGGTTGAACAGTAGCCGGTGGAGGGATGGATGAACAGTAGCCCATGGAGGGGTGGTTGAACAGGAGCCCATGGAGAGGGCTGGTTGAACACTAGCCGGTGGAGTAGCGCGCGGTGGAGGCTGGATGAACAGGAGCCCGTGGATGAACAGTCACAGGTGGAGGCTGGAGGAGGTCGATGGTGGATGAACAGTAGCCTGTGGAGGCTGGAGGAGGTCAACGATGGAGATGAACAATATCTCATGGAGTCCCGTTTTGCGGTACGCCATACCCCTCCCGATGAACAGGACCCCCGTTTCGACCGTAGCGCTCCAACACAAGTCCGTTTCCTCTGTTTTGCGATATGCCACACCCCTCCCGATCAACAGGACCCCGTTTCGACCGTAGAAGGTCCAACAGAAGTCCGTTTCCTCCATTTTGCGGTACGCCAGACCCCTCCCGATGAACAGGATCCCGTTTCGAACGTGGCCGGTCGAACACAAGGCCGTTTCCTCCGTTGTGTGGTATGCCAGGCCTCATTTCCATTGGCTGTTCCGTCCAAGCCCTCCCGATGAACACGATGACACATTCCGTTCTGACCCAGCCGGTTGGCTCCCCATGAACACGACGATGACGCTGTTTCTCCGTTCCGACCCAGCCATGTACACGAGCCCTGGCCATACGTTTGCACGAGTAGGCATTCGAGACCCCGCCCGCATGTACGTACGTGGCCGTATTTTCTTTCTTATACCCTGGCCGCTGTACGTACGTGTACATGCTACGTGCGCGCCTATACTACGACACGTGCGCACCTCTACATCGACCGGTATGTATGTACACGTTCGCGACCACAATGACAACGCTACGTACGCTTCGACCAGGTGGGTCCCGACTTGGCGCCTCCTTGCGTGCGAAGAGCTAGTGGGTCCCAGCAGTCAGGGGGCGAATCATTTTTTTTGCCCGTAATATGGACGCACTTCCTTGCGTGCGAAGATGTAGCTGGTGGGTCCCAACAGTCAGGGGGGAAACATTTTTTTCGTGAAATACGATGGCCCGTTCGGTGGGTCCCTGCTGTCAGGTGGAGGAATCATTATTTTCCTCGTAATAAGGAGGCACTTCCTTGCTGCGGCCGTGGACCCAGCTGTCAGCTTCTCCACGTACAGTCCATGTCCGATGGAAGTCGTTCCTTGACCATGTTGACCACGCCGCGCCAAGAGCACCAGGGCGGTGGACGAAGGCGATGCCTAGGAAGGGGACGATGCGGAACCGGGGAAGACGCGGTAGTGGATGCCCACGCGTAGAGGAGTATGAGGGTTCACTAGTTTGGCTGCGGTGTGAGGCTGCCGTCGCCGCAGAATAACAGGGGGTGTGGGTGAGTAGAGGGATGGCCTGGCCAGCGGTGGGAGTAGTAGGGGGCGGTGAGGCCTCCGCGGCATCACAACCGGCCACGGGAGGTAGGAGCATGTGGCACGACCGGCGCTGGTTTGGGCGGTTGGAGCAAGAAGACCAGAGGTTGAAGAAGCACTACGGCCATTGGATGGACATCGTACGGTCACTGGAGCTAGAATCGTTCATATTGACTAAGTTGACAAAGCCCTCCGTCCCCGTCAACTTAGTAGGCCCACAAGTCAGCCTCCCACCAAGATGGGTCCCATCTAGTAGGGGGAGTATTCATTTTTTTGTGCATAATAAGGAGGCACTTCAGGTGGGTCCAAGCTGACAGCGGGGGGAACGGTTTTTCCGTAATACGGTGGCCTATCCGATGGGTCCCAGCAGTCAGGGGGAAACATTTTGTTCACGAAATACGGTGGCCCGTCCGGTGGGTCCCTGCTGTCAGGTGGAGGAATAATTATTTTGCGCGTAATAAGGCGGCACTTCCTTGCGGCTGTCGTGGACCCAGCTGTCAGCCTCTCCATGTACAGTACTCTTCCGACGGAAGCCGGTCGTTGACCACATTGATCACGCCGCACCGAGAGCACCACGGCGGTGGACGACGGCGAGGCCTAGGAAGGGGACGACGCGGAGCCGGGGAAGACGCGGCAGTGGAAGCCCGCGCGGAGAGGAGTACGAGGGTTCACTGGTTCGGCTACGGTGTGAGGCTGCCGTCGCCGCAGAATAACAGGGGGTGTGGGTGAGTAGAGGGATGCCCTGGCCAGCGGTGGGAGCAGTAGGGGGCGGTGAGGCCTGCGCGGCAGCACATCCGACCATGGGAGGCGGGAGCAGGCGGTCCCGCCGGCGCTGGATTTGGTGGCTGGAGCAAGAAGATCAGAGATTGAAGAAACACGACAGCCGTTGGATTGACATCCAACGGTTACCTCTGCTAGAACCGTTTGTTGACGTATATAATAACTAAAAAAATCTTGCATACGCACCACCTTAATAGGCCCACAAGTCAGACCATTTCCTCTTTTTTTTAATAATTTATATATAGCTCATTGCAACTTCTTATGCAATTTATTGTAGTCCATTTTTTTGGTTGGCCAGGGCCAGGGTTAAAAATTTAAACGAAATTTCGCATATTTCTGTGGGTTCCAAACTATTTTAATACCGAAATGTCGAGGCAGATTTAAAGTACTTTGAAGATATATTTAAATTAGGTTAAAGCCCAGTGAAATAGGAATATGAAAATGTGAAAAAAATTAAAAATAATAAAGTAATTGCCAATTTGTCATCTGTTTTTATATTTACAGCCCATTTCATATTACTTTCAAGATTTGCAGGCGTCTTGAAAGAGTTGCAGCCCATCAGGGCTAAAAAAATAAGTAGGCCTGGATTGGGTATTCTTCAGAAAAAATAAACTGGGCTCATTTTCACAAAGAAAAAAATAGCTGGGCTGGTCACATGGTGAACATAAAATATAAGCCTGGGCTAGACGGGCCACAGCCCAGTTCAAACCCTGCTCCGTCTCAACAATAACAAAAAAAAAATACCGCTCAAGCAGCTACGTCCTAGGTGTCAGCCGATCTTGTGATGTTCTCTTGTCTATTGACTATATACGCTCACAATGTCATGGGTCCTAGATGTCAGGAAAACACTATGAGGAAGCATTTTATTTTTCCATACGCTAACATGGTGGGCCCCTACTGTCATCCTCTCCACGTACTTCTGCCGATTCCTATTGTTTGTTGACCGCCTTGACAATGCGAGAGGGTGGCGCCGTGGCAAGCGCACCAAAGCGCGCGGAGGACGACGGTGAGGCCTCGGACGTTGGTGTTAGCAATTTAGGAGACGGTGGGGCAGCGATGCATGCGCTGAGGCGCAGCCAGCCGTGGGAGGCGGAAGCAGGCGGCCCCGCCGGCGCTGGTTTGGTTTTGGCGGCTGGAGGAAGACAGGACTGAAGAAACACGATAGCTGTAAAAGCAGTAGGAGTACTTAACAACCTTAGCTGAAACCAGCAGGGGCACTTAACAACCATAGCTGAAAGCAGTATGATTACTTATACAGGTTCAACCATACAAAACACACTTCGAACAGTGCTACTTTGCCTACAGTTAACCAAGGGTGAGGTTGCTAAGCCACAGGACAAGGCCCAGGCGCCACCCCGCGCATCCACAACCTTCTAAAAGCGACTTCATCTCGCAATGTGGTCAATAAATAGGATATTCTCTTTAGAGCCATGGAAAAGCAGGAACATAATCTTTTGTCCTATTCTCCAAGATGGACGAGCCTTCATTATTTGAGACCACCCATGAATAAGTATCTTTTCACCTCCAAGGGGAATGGAGTAGGTCAACATAAACATCATGTTGTGACCAAGCGCAAGTCTGACCCGACCATGGTCACGCATCTGTATAGGAACAATAGAACTGGGCAGTTTCTGTTCCAAGAAGATCACAACTGTAAAACTATGTATAAGCAATAGTTTATGAACAACATGTATAACAGAAAACAACTCGTGCCATAAGTTTCTCGACACAGTTGGACCTGTTCAACGAGCGCAACAGTGGCACACATATCCCACGTGGCCTTCCACCATTGAAACACCTCACAAGGACTCAAGATGATCAATAAAGTTAGGAACTTGTGGATGTCGACCAAGTCAACTTCAGTGCCATCAGTAAGGGCCGAGTTCTTACAGAATAACAAATGAGCAGCCTGCTTAACTCTAAAAAAACCTACACATGCCCCCAATTACAAGAAAATATTAGTTAGAAGTAGCATCTTCGTGAGAGATTCGTTGCTACTTCTAAAGTTAAATTGTGATTAGTTAGAAAGAATAGGTGGATTAAGAAGTAATCGAGGCAACAAGCAAGAACCAGATACAAAACTAACATGGATGAACAATTGGAACGACATCAGGGTGGAAGATCGCAGTGAAGATGAGACCAGGTTCTGCTATTTCCATCAACATTCGTGCGCCAACTTTCAGTCCGTAACACTTGAGAAAGTTTATCCAAGTTCGGCCATAAAAAAGAAGCGATCTTCTTGGTTCATGAACCCAACTCAGAACTTATATCCAGGGCTTGTCTTCACTGTGACCATTAAACTGGTGTATTCAGTTATGGCAAAGCCGAGCATCTTGAGTACATGTGTTCTGGCAGAGCAAATAATGCACTGCAGGAAAAATAATATGAGAACACAATGTATTCCCTATCCAAATCTAGAAATAATTTCCTCCTTCATGTTAGTGTTGACCATCGTACTAGTAGTACCTTTTATCCAAATATAGCAATCCAAATTTCCAAATTAGTCGACAACATGTTCAAAAAAACCCCACCCTCCCGGATAGAAAAGAGGATTCTAGGAACATACTGTGTGTGTTTTAAAATCCTGTGTTAGGATGAGAAGGAACAAGTGGGGCATCTCGCCGAGGGCGCTGATAACCCACAAGTATAGGGGATTGCAACAGTTTTTGAGGGTAGAGTATTCAACCCAAATTTATTGATTCGACACAAGGGGATCCAAAGAATATTCTCAAGTATTATCAGTTGAATTGTCAATTCAACCACACCTGGATAACTTAGTATCTGAAGCAAAATATTTAGCAGCAAAGTAGTACGGAAGTAACGGTAACAGTGGCAAAAGTAACGGTAGCAGTTTTGTAGTAATTGTAACAGTAGCAACAGTAAAGTAAATAAGCAAAGCACAATATGTGAAAAGCTCGTAGGCATTGGATCAGTGATGGATAATTATGTCGGATGCGATTTCTCATGTAATAGTTATAACATAGGGTGACACAGAACTAGCTCCAGTTCATCAATGTAATGTAGGCATGTATTCCAAATATAGTCATACGTGCTTATGGAAAAGAACTTGCATGACATCTTTTGTCCTACCCTCCCGTAGCAGAGGGGTCCTAATGGAAACTAAGGGATATTAAGGCCTCCTTTTAATAGAGTACCGGACCAAAGCATTAGCATTTAGTGAATACATGAACTCCTCAAACTACGATCATCACCGAGAAGTATCCCGATTATTGTCACTTTGGGGTTGTCGGATCATAACACATAATAGGTGACTATATACTTGCAAGATAGGATCAAGAACTCATATATATTCATGAAAACATAATAGGTTCAGATCTGAAATCATGGCACTCGGGCCCTAGTGACAAGCATTAAGCATAGCAAAGTCATAGCAGCATCAACCTCAAAACATAGTGGATATTAGGGATCAAACCCTAACAAAACTAACTTGATTACATGGTAAATCTCATCCAACCCATCACCGTCCAGCAAGCCTACGATGGAATTACTCACGCACGGCGGTGAGCATCATGAAATTGGTGATGGAGGATGGTTGATGATGACGACGGCGATGAATCCCCCTCTCCGGAGCCCCGAACGGACTCCAGATCAGCCCTACCGAGAGACATTAGGGCTTGGCGGCGGCTCCGTATCGTAAAACGCGATGAAACTTTCTCTCTGATTTTTTTCTCCACGAAAGCAAATATATGGAGTTGGATTTGAGGTCGGTGGACGTCCAGGGGGCCCACGAGGCGGGGGGCGCGCCCTAGGGGAGGGGGCGCGCCCCCACCCTCGTGGACAGGGTGTGGGCCCCCTAATGTTAATTCCTTTGCCCAATATTTTTTATTAATTCTGAATAGTTGCTCCATGGATTTTCAGGTCATTCCGAGAACTTTTATTTCTGCACAAAAATAACACCATGGCAATTCTGCTAAAAACCGCGTGAGTCCGGGTTAGTTCCATTCAAATCATGCAAGTTAGAGTCCAAAACAAGGGCAAAAGTGTTTGGAAAAGTAGATATGACGGAGACGTATCAACTCCCCCAAGCTTACACCTTTGCTTGTCCTCAAGCAATTCAGTTGACAAACTGAAAGTGATAAAGAAAAACTTTTACAAAATCTTTTTGCTCTTGTTGTTGCAAATATGTAAAGCCAGCATTCAAGTTTTCAACAAAGGTTATGAACTAACCATATTCACAATAGCACTTAGGTCTCATGTTTACTAATATCAATGGCATAATCAACTAGCGAGCAATAATAATAAATCTCGGATGACAACACTTTCTCAAAAAAATCATAATATGATATAACAAGATGGTATCTCGCTAGCCCTTTCTGAGACCGCAAAACATAAATGCAGAGCACCTTTAAAGATCAAGGACTGACTAAACATTGTAATTCATGGTAAAAGATATCCAGTCATAGTCATACCCAATATAAACTAATAGTAATGCATGCAAATGACAACGGTGCTCTCCAGCGGGTGCTTTTTAATAAGAGGGTGATGACTCAACATAAAAATAAATAGATAGGCCCTTCGTAGAGGGAAGCAGGGATTTGTAGAGGTGCCAGAGCTCGATTTTGAAATAGTGATAAATAACATTTTGAGCGGTATACTTTCACTGTCAACATAACAACTAAGAGATCTCGATATCTTCCATGCTACACACATTATAGGCGGTTCCCAAACAGAATGGTAAAGTTTATACTCCCCCACCACCAACAAGCATCAATCCATGGCTTGCCCGAAACAACAGGTGCCTCCAACTAGCAACAATCCTGGGGGAGTTTTGTTTAATTATTTTGATTTGATTTGAGCATGGGACTGGGCATCCCGGTGACCGGCCATTTTCTCGTGAATGAGGAGCGGAGTCCACTCCTCTTGAGAATAACCTGCCTAACATGGAAGATACAGACAACCCTAGTTGATACATGAGCTGTTCGAGCATACAAAACAGAATTTCATGTGAAGGTTTGGAGTTTGGCACATACAAATTTACTTGGAACAACAAGTAGATACCTCATATAGGAAGGTATGGTGGACTCATATGGAATAACTTTGGGGTTTATGGAGTTTGGATGCACAAGCAGTATTCCCGCTTAGTACAGGTGAATGCTAGCAAGAGACTGGGAAGCGACCAACTGAGAGAGCGACAACAGTCATGAACATGCATTAAAATTAATCAACACCGAGTGCAAGCATGAGTAGGATATAATCCACCATGAACATAAATATCGTGAAGGCTATGTTGATTCTGTTTCAACTACATGCGTGAACATGTGGCAAGTCAAGTCACTCGAATCATTCAAAGGAGGATACCACCCTATCATACCACATCACAACCATTTTAATAGCATGTTGGCACGCAAGGTAAACTATTATAAGCTCCTAGCTAATTAAGCATGGCATAAGCAACTATAATATCTAATTGTCATTGTAAACATGTTTATTCATAATAGGCTGAATCAGGAATGATGAACTAATCATATTTACAAAAACAAGAGAGGTCGAGTTCGTACCAGCTTCCCTCATCTCAACCAGTCCATCATTTATCGTCATTATTGCCTTTTACTTGCACGACCGAACGGTGTGGATAATAATAATAGTGCACATGCATTGGACTAAGCTGGAATATGCAAGCATTCAATTCAAGGGAGAAGACAAGGTAATATGGGCTCTTGGTCAATTTCAACAATCATGCATATTAGAGCCACTAAACATTTTCATTATGGTCTTCTCCTCTCGACCCCCAAAGGAAAGAAAAGAAATAAAACTATTTACACGGGAAAGCTCCCAACAAGCAAAAGAAGAATGAGAAATCTTTTTGGGTTTTCTTTTAATTACTACTACAAGCATGGAAATTAAACTAACTAATTTTTTTGGTTTTTCTTAAGGTTTATCAAACACACAAGAAGAAAGCTAGAAAAAGAAATTAAACTAGCATAGATAGTACAATGAAAAAGTATGAGTACCGACAACTAGAATGAGTGTGTGAACATGAATGTAATGTCGGTGAGAAATATGTACTCCCCCAAGCTTAGGCTTTTGGCCTAAGTTGGTCTATGGCCATGGGTAGCCTGGCTGATATCCGAAGTTGTAACTGGGGTCGTACTGAGATGCAACAGCCATTGCCTCCTGAGCTGCAGCATGGCGGTGAGCTGCCTCCGTCCTCCTCTCGTACTCGTTTGCCTCCTCCCTGGTGATAACATATCTTCCTTTTGCTTGATAATCAAAAAGGGCAGGAGTAGGGAGAGTAATATGGACAGCGCGACGTCTGTCAAAGATTAGTCGATACTGGAGGAATTGTTCATTCCTCTGAAGAAAATGATGATTAACCATGGCATTATAATCTAAGTAAGCGGGAGGCAACTCCCTATCATTTTCATGTGCCGGTATACCAAGATAATTAGCCACACGGGTCGCATAAATCCCTCCAAACAAGTCTCCAACTAAACCATTATTATGCAACCTACGTGCAACAATTGCCCCCAAGTTGTATTGTTTATCACCTAATACAACACTCTTGAGAACACAAAGATCAGGAACACAGATGTGACATGCTTCATCTTTACCGTTAATGCATCTACCAATGAAGAGAGCAAAATAAGGTATAGCAGGAAAATGAATGCTCCCTATGGTAGCTTGTGCTATTTCTCTAGATTCTCCCACAGTGATACTAGCAAGAAAGTCTTTATATTCAGATTTACGAGGTTCATTAACACTGCCCCACTGCAGGAGTTTACAAGCAGTAGTGAAATCTTCCAAGTCCATGGTATATGATTTATCATAAATATCAAACAGGACATTTTGAGAATTACGCGAAGATGTAAATTTAAACCTTCTCACAAATGAGTCAGTCAAATAGTAGTATTGCGGGCACTTATCTTGCATGAAGTCCTCAAGGTCGGCATTACGCACATATGCATCAAATTCATCCTTGATGCCTGCTTTGACCATAAACTCCTCCGACGGCCATTCACAAGGCTGCACGTCAGCTTCCCTTGGTGGTTCATCGTCATGCTCACGTATTGCGAGCCTGGGTCCTTTCTTCCTTGAAGAACCACCTTGGTACATTTTCCTAGACATATTTCTTCCTCTGAAAAATTTCTGAAATTTTTAGTAACTCAAAATAAAAGTGAACCAAACTCAATATAATTGATAGCAACTACTCCCACAAGTGCCTAGAGACTATATCATGCATTAGAATTACTTGGGATCATATAAATTTGACATGCAAGCTCAAGAACAGGGTCACCTAGGCAGCAAAAATTTGCAATGAATAAAACACTAGAACAAAAACTAATTGGACCATTGGAGGAGACATACCAAGGAACAATCCCCCAAAGCAGTTTTATGAATGGAGCTTTGAGCAAGGAGATCGAAAATCGCGACAAAATGAGCTAGAACTCATGCTTGAGCTGGATGGTGATTTTTTTGGGAGGAAGATGAAGTGTGTGGGTGCAGGAATAAGTGGAGGGGGGCCACCATGGGCCCACGAGGCAGGGGGCGCGCCCTATAGGGGTGGGCGCGCCCTGGACCCTCGTGGCCAGGTGCCAGCTCCCACTGTTGTGTTCTCAGTGCTAGATATTCTCAAATATTCCAGAGAAAATCATATTAAATTTGTAGGGCATTTGGAGAACTTTTATTTTTGGGGTATTTTTTGTTGCATGGATAATTCAGAAAACAGACAGAAAATACTATTTTTACTTTATTTAATCTAAATAACAAAAAGTAAAAAGAGGGTATAGAAGGTTGTGCCTTCTAACTTCATCCATCTCATGCTCATCAGAAGGAATCCACTAGCAAGGTTGATCAAGTCTTGTTAACAAACTCATTCCGAATAACATGAAACCGAAGAAATTTCGAATGACACTAAGTTACCTCAACGGGGATATGCACATCCCCAATAATAAGAATATCATATTTCTTCTTGACATTAGTAAGAGGAAATTCAAAACCTCCAATAATGATAGTTGGAATTTTTCCAATAGAATTGATGCTATGAACTTGAGGTTGTTTCCTCGGAAAGTGCACGGTGTGCTCATTATCATATCCTGGGGACTACGCACACAACCAGGATCAAGAGAATTAAACCAAGTTTTAGCATCACCCTTTAATGAGAATGGAAATATCTTAAGGATATAATAGTAGTGAGATTTCTCATCGTTAGTGAACAGGGTGGCTATATCATTCAATTTAGTAAGAGGTGCCACAACAGTTTCAGATTCATAGCCATAAAAAAAAATCAGATTCAACCAAAGTAATTATCTCAGGATCGACAGAAAAATCATAATCCTTATCAGTAACAAAGATAGGTGAAGTAGCAAAAGCAGGGTCATATTTCATTCTAGCATTCAGGGATTTCTGTTTCAGTTTAGCTAATAACTTCTTAAGATTAGATCTATCATTGCAAGCAAGAAAATCTCTAGCAGTTTCTTCATCCATAACATAACCCTCAGGAAAAACAGGCAATTCATACTTAGGGGGAGAACCTTCATCATCACTATCTTCAATAATATCAGTTTCAAGAATTTCATTCCCTCTAACCCTAGCAAGTTGTTCATCAAGATATTCACCTAATGGCACAGTAGTATCAAGCATAGAAGTAGTTTCATCATAAGTATCATGCATAGTAGAAGTGACATCTGTTGGCGAACGTAGTAATTTCAAATAATTTCCTACGCACACACAAGATCATGGTGATGCATGGCAATGAGAGGGGAGAGTGTTGCCCATGTACCCTCTTAGACCGAAAGCGAAAGCGTTAGTACAACGCGGATGATGTAGTCGTACGTCTTCAAGATACGACCGATCAAGTACCGAACGTACGACACCTCTGAGTCCAGCACACGTTCAGCTCGATGATGTCCCTCGAACTCCGATCTAGCCGAGCTTTGAGGGAGAGTTCCGTCAGCACGACGGCGTGGTGACGTTGATGATGTCCTACCGACGCAGGGCTTCGCCTAAGCACCGCTATGATATTATCGAGGTGGATTATGGTGGAGGGGGGCACCGCACACGGCTAAGAGATCCAAGGGATCAATTGTTGTGTTCTAGGGTGCCCCTGCCCCCGTATATAAAGGAGCAAGGGGGGAGGCTGGCTGGCCCTTGGGGCGCGCCAAGGAGGGGGGGAGTCCAACTCCTAGTAGGAGTAGGACTCCCCTTTCCTAGTCCAACTAGGAAGAGGGAAGGGGGAAGGAAAGAGAGGGAAAGAGGAGAAGGAAAGGGCGGGGGGGGGGGGGGTGCGCCCCCCTCCCCTAGTCCAATTCGGACCCCTCATGGGAGGGGGTGCGCCACCTCCTGGGCTGCTTCCCTCTCTCTCCCCTAAAGCCCACTAAGGCCCAATACTCCCCTAGGGGGTTCCGGTAACCCCTCTGACACTCCGGTTTTCTCCAAAACTGCCCGGAACACTTCTGGTATCCGAATATTGCCGTCCAATATATCGATCTTTATGTCTCGACCATTTCGAGACTCCTCGTCATGTCCATGATCATATCCGGGACTCCGAACTACCTTCGGTACATAAAAAACACATAAACTCATAATATAACCGTCATCAAACTTTAAGCGTGCGGACCCTACGGGTTCGAGAACTATGTAGACATGACCGAGACACGTCTCCGGTCAACAACCAATAGCGGAACCTGGATGCTCATATTGGCTCCTACATATTCTACGAATATCTTTATCAGTCAAACCGCATAACAACATACGTTGTTCCCTTTGTCATCGGTATGTTACTTGCCCGAGATTCGTTCGTCGGTATCTCAATACCTAGTTCAGTCTCGTTACCGGCAAGTCTCTTTACTCGTTATGTAATGCATCATCCTGCAACTAACTCATTAGTCACATTGCTTGCAAGGCTTATAGTGATGTACATTACCGAGAGGGCCCAGAGATACCTCTCCGACAATCGGAGTGACAAATCCTAATCTCGAAATACACCAACTCAACATGTACTTCGGAGACACCTGTAGAGCTCCTTTATAATCACCCAGTTACGTTGTGACGTTTGGTAGCACACAAAGTGTTCCTCCGGTAAACGGGAGTTGCATAATCTCATAGTCATAGGAACATGTATAAGTCATGAAGAAAGCAATAGCAACATAGTAAACGATCAAGTGCTAAAATAACGGAATGGGTCAAGCCAATCACATCAATCTCCTAATGATGTGATCCTGTTAATCAAATGACAACTCATGTCTATGGCTAGGAAACTTAACCATCTTTGATTCAACGAGCTAGTCAAGTAGAGGCATACTTGTGACATTATGTTTGTCTATGTATTCACACATGTACTAAGTTTCTGGTTAATACAATTTTAGCATGAGTAATAAACATTTATCATGAAATAAGGAAATAAATAATAACTTTATTATTGCCTCTAGGACATATTTCCTTCAGTCTCCCACTTGCACTAGAGTCAATAATCTAGTTCACATCACCATGTGATTTAACACTAATATTCACATCTGTATGTGATTAATACCCATAGTTCACATCGTCATGTGATCAACACCCAAAGGGTTTACTAGAGTAAATAATCTAGTTCACATCGCTATGTGATTAACACGCATAGAGTACTAAGGTATGATCATGTTTTGGTCGTGAGAGAAGTTTAGTCAACAGGTCTGTCACATTCAGAGCCGTATGTATTTTGCAAATATTCTATGTCCACGATGCTCTACACGGAGCTACTCTAGCTAATTGCTCCCACTTTCAATATGTATCAGATTGAGACTTATAGTCATCTAGATCAGTGTAAAAGTTTGTACCGATGTAACTCTTTACGACGGGCTCTTTTATCACCTCCATAATCGAGAAATATTTCCTTAGTCCTCACTAAGGATATTCTTGACCGCTGTCTAGTGATCTACTCTTAGATCAAAATTGTACTCCCTTGCCAAACTTAGAACAAAGTATACAATAGGTTTGGTACACAACATAGCATACTTTATAGAACCTATGACTGAGGCATAGGGAATGACTTTTCATTCTCTTTCAATTTTCTGCCATGGTCGGGTTTTGAGTCTTACTCAACTTCACACCTTGCAACACAGGTAAGAAATTCTTCTTTGACTGTTCCATTTTGAACTACTTCAAAAACTTACCAAGGTATGTACTCATTGAAAAATCTTATCAAGCATCTTGATCTATCTCTATAGATCTTGATGCTCAATGTGTAAGCAGCTTCACCGAAGTCTTTCATTGAAAAACTTTTATTCAAGTATCCTTTTATGCTATCCAGAAATTCTATATCATTCCCAATCAACAATATGTTGTCCACATATAATATCAGAAATGCTACAGAGCTCCCACTCACTTTCTTGTAAATACATGCTTCTCCAGAAGTCTCTCCAGAAGTCTGTATAAAAACATATGCCTTGATCACACTATCGAAGCGTTTATTCCAACTCCGAGAGGCTTGCACTGGTCCATAAATGGATCGCTGGAGCTTGCACACTCTGTTAGCACCGTTCGGATTGAAAAAACCTTCTTGTTGTATCATATACAACTCTTATTCCAGAAATCTATTCAGGAATGCAGTTTTGACATCCATCTACCAGATTTCATAAAATGTGGCAATTGCTAACATGATTCAGACAGACTTAAGCATCGATACGAGTGAGAAAATCTCATCGTATTCAACATCTTGAACTTGTCAAAAAACTTTTTGCGACAAGTCGAGCTTTGTAGATAGTAACACTACTATCAGTGTCCATCTTGCTCTTGAAGATCCATTTATTTTCGTCGGGCAAGTCCACAATTTGTTCTCATACATGGATCCCATCTCCGATTTCATGGCCTTCAAGCCATTTCGCAGAATCTGGGCTCATCATCGCTTCCTCATAGTTCGTAGGTTTATTATTGTCTAATAACATGACTTCCAGAGCAGGATTACCGTACCACTCTGGTGCGGACTGTACTTTTTGAAGACCTACGAGATTCTGTAGTATCTTAATCTGAAGTTTCATGATCATCATCATTAGCTTGCTCACTAATTGGTGTAGGTATCACTGGAACTGATTTCAGTGATGAACTACTTTCCAATTCGGGAGAAGGTACAATTACCTTATCAAGCTCTACTTTCCTCCCACTCACTTCTTTCGAGAGAAACTCCTTCTCTAGAAAGGATCCATCTTAGCAACGAATAACTTGCCTTCGGATTTGTGACAGAAGGTGTACCCAATAGTTTCCTTTGGGTATTCTTATGAAGACGCACTTCTCCAATTTGCATTCGAGCTTATCAGGTTGAAACTTTTTCACACAAGCATCGCAGCCCCAAACTTTAAGAAACGACAACTTTGGTTTCTTGCTAAACCACAGTTCATAAGGCGTCGTCTCGACGGATTTTGATGGTGCCCTATTTAAAGTGAATGCAGCTGCCTCTAATGCATAACCCCAAAACGATAGTGGTAAATCGGTAAGAGACATCATAAGTCGCACCATATCTAATAAAGTGCGGTTATAACGTTCGGACACACCATTACACTGTGGTGTTCCAGGTGGCGTGAGTTGCGAAACTATTCCGCATTGTTTCAAATGAAGACCAAACTCGTAACTCAAATATTCTCCTCCATGATCAGATCATAGAAACTTTATTTTCTTGTTACGATGATTTTCCACTTCACTCTGAAATTCTTTGGACTTTTCAAACGTTTCAGACTTATGTTTCATCAAGTAGATATACCCATATCTGCTCAAATCATCTGTGAATGTCAGAAAATAACGATACCCGCCGCGAGCCTCAACACTCATCGGATCGCATACATCAGTATGTATTATTTCCAATAAGTCTGTTGCTCGCTCCATTGTTCCGGAGAACGGAGTTTTAGTCATCTTGCCCAAAAGGCATGGTTCGCAAGCATCAAATGATTCATAACCAAGTGATTCCGAAAATCCATCTTTATGGAGTTTCTTCATGCACTTTACACCGATATGACCCAAACGGTAGTGCCACAAATAAGTTGCACTATCATTATTAACTTTGCATCTTTTGGCATCAATATTATGAATATGTGTATCACTACGATCGAGATCCAACAAACTATTTTCATTGGGTGTATGACCATTGAAGGTTTTATTCATGTAAACAGAACAACAATTATTCTCTGTCTTTAAATGAATAACTGTATTGCAATAAACATGATCAAATCATATTCATGCTCAATGCAAACACCAAATAACATTTATTTAGGTTTAACACTAATCCCGAAAGTATAGGGAGTGTGTGATGATGATCATATCAATCTTGCAACTACTTCCAGCACTCATCGTCACTTCCCTCTCAACTAGTCTCTGTTTATTCTGTAACTCCTGTTTCGAGTTACTAATCTTAGCAACCGAACAAGTATCAAATACTCAGGGGCTACTATAAACACTAGTAAGGCACACATCAATAACCTATATATCAAATATACCCTTGTTCACTTTGCCATCCTTCTTATCCACCAAATATTCAAGGCATTTCCGCTTCCAGTGACCATTTCCTTTGCAGTGTAAGCACTCAGTTTCAAGCTTTGGTCCAGCTTTGGGCTTCTTCGCGGGAGTGACAACTTGCTTGTCATTCTACTTGAAGTTCCCTTTCTTTCCCTTTGCCCTTTCCTTGAAACTAGTGGTCTTGTCAATCATCAACATTTTATGCTCTTTTCTTGATTTCTACCTTCGTTGATTTCAACATCACGAAGAGCTCGGGAATCATTTTCGTCATCCCTTGCATACTATAGTTCATCACGAAGTTCTAGTAACTTGGTGATGGTGACTAGAGAACTCTGTCAATCACTATCTTATCTGGAAGATTAACTCCCACTTGATTCAAGTGATTGTAGTACCCAGACAATCTGAGAACATGCTCACTAGTTGAGCAATTCTCCTCCATCTTTTAGCTATAGAACTTGTTGGAGACTTCATATCTCTCAACTCGGGTATTTGCTTGTAATATTAAATTCAACTCCTGGAACATCTCACATGGTCCATGATGTTCAAAATGTCTTTGAAGTCCCGATTCTAAGCCGTTAAGCATGGTGCACTAAACTATCAAGTAGTCATCATATTGAGCTAGCCAAACATTCATAATGTCTGCATCTGCTCCTGCAATAGGTCTGTCACCTAGCGGTGCATCAAGGACATAATTCTTCTGTGCAGCAATGAGGATAAACCTCAGATCACAGATCTAATCCGCATCATTGCTACTAATATCTTTCAACATAGTTTTTCTCTAGGAACATATCAAAAATAAACATAGGGAAGCAACAACGCGAGCTATTGATCTACAACATAATTTGCAAAATGCTATCAGGACTAAGTTCATGATAAATTAAAGTTCAATTAATCATATTACTTAAGAACTCCCACTTAGATAGACATCCCTCTAATCATCTAAGTGATCACGTGATCCAAATCAACTAAACCATGTCCGATCATCACGTGAGATGGAGTAGTTTCAATGGTAAACATCACTATGTTGATCATATCTACTATATGGTTCACGCTCGACCTTTCGGTCTCAGTGTTCCGAGGCCATATCTGTATATGCTAGGCTCGTCAAGTTTAACCTGAGTATTCCGCGTGTGCAACTGTTTTGCACCCATTGTATTGAACGTAGAGCCTATCACACCCGATCATCACGTGGTGTCTCAGCACGAAGAAGTTTCGCAACGGTGCATACTCAGGGAGAACACTTATACCTTGAAATTTAGTGAGAGATCATCTTATAATGCTACCGTCAATCAAAGCAAAATAAGATGCATAAAGGATAAACATCACATGCAATCAATATAAGTGATATGATATGGCCATCATCATCTTGTGCTTGTGATCTCCATCTCCGAAGCACCGTCATGATCACCATCGTCACCGGCGTGACACCTTGATCTCCATCGTAGCATCGTTGTCGTCTCGCCACCTATTGCTTCTACGACTATCGCTACTGCTTAGTGATAAAGTAAAGCAATTACAGGGCGATTACATTGCATACAATAAAGCAACAACCATATGGCTCCTGCCAGTTGCCGATAACATTGTTACAAAGCATGATCATCTCATACAATAAAATATAGCATCACGTCTTGACCATATCACATCACAACATGCCCTGCAAAAACAAGTTAGACGTCCTCTACTTTGTTGTTGCAAGTTTTATGTGGCTGCTATGGGCTGAGCAAGAACCTTTCTTACCTATGCATCAAAACCACAATGATAGTTCATCAAGTTAGTGCTGTTTTAACCTTCTCAAGGACCAGGCGTAGTCACACTCGGTTCAACTAAAGTTGGAGAAACCGACACCCGCTAGCCACCTATGTGCAAAACACATCGGTAGAACCAGTCTCGCGTAAGCGTACGCGTAATGTCGGTCCGGGCCGCTTCATCCAACAATACCGCCGAACCATAGAATGACATGCTGGTAAGCAGTATGACTTGTATCGCCCACAACTCACTTGTGTTTTACTCGTGCATATAACATCTACGCATAAAACCAGGCTCGGATGCCACTGTTGTGGAACGTAGTAATTTCAAAAAAATTCCTACGCACGCGCAAGATCATGGTGATGCATAGCAACGAGAGGGGAGAGTGTTGTCCATGAACCCTCGTAGAGCGAAAGCGGAAGCGTTAGTACAACGCGGTTGATGTAGTCATACGTCTTCATGATCCGACCGATCAAGTGCCGAACATACGGCACCTCTGAGTTCAGCACACGTTCAGCTCGATGACGTCCCTCGAACTCCAATCTAGCCGAGCTTTGAGGGAGAGTTCCATCAGCATGACGGCGTGGTGACGATGATGATGTTCTACCAACGCAGGGCTTCGCCTAAGCACCGCTACGATATTATCAAGGTGGATTATGGTGGAGGGGGGCACCGCACACGGCTAAGGGATCCAAGGGATCAATTGTTGTGTTCTAGGGTGCCCCCTGCCCCCATATATAAAGGAGCAAGGGGGGAGGCTGGCTGGCCCTTGGGGCACTCCAAGGAGGGGGGAGTCCTCCTCCTAGTAGGAGTAGGACTCCCCTTTCATAGTCCAACTAGGAAGAGGGAAGGGGGAAGGAAAGAGAGGGAAAGAGGAGAAGGAAAGGGGGGGGGGTGCGCCCCCTCCCCTAGTCCAATTCGGACCCCTCATGGGAGGGGGCACACCACCTCCTGGGCTGCTGCCCTCTCTCTTCCCTAAAGCCCACTAAGGCCCAATACTCCCCTGGGGGGTTCCGGTAACCCCTCCGACACTCCGGTTTTCTCCAAAACTGCCCGGAACACTTCCAGTGTCCGAATATATCCGTCCAATATATCGATCTTTATGTGTCGACCATTTTGAGACTCCTCGTCATGTCCATGATCATATCCGGGACTCTGAACTAACCTCGGTACATCAAAAACACATAAACTCATAATATAACCGTCATCAAACTTTAAGCGTGCGGACCTTACGGGTTCGAGAACTATGTAGACATGACCGAGACATGTCTCCGGTCAATAACCAATAGCGGAACCTGGATGCTCATATTGGCTCCTACATATTCTATGAAGATCTTTATAGGTCAAACCGCATAATAACATACGTTGTTCCGTTTGTCATCGGTATGTTACTTGTCCGAGATTCGTTCGTCGGTATCTCAATACTGTTGGGGAACGTAGTAATTTCAAAAAATTTCCTACGCGCACGCAAGATCATGGTGATGGCATAGCAACGAGAGGGGAGAGTGTTATCCATGTACCCTCGTAGGCCATAAGCGGAAGTGTTATGACAACGCGGTTGATGTAGTCGTACGTCTTCACGATCCGATCGATCCAAGCACCGAACGTACGGCACCTCTGAGTTTAGCACACGTTCAGCTCGATGAGGATCCCCGGGCTCCGATCCAGCAAAGCTTCGGGGATGAGTTCCGTCAGCACGACGGTGTGGTGATGATGATGATGCTCTACCGGCGCAGGGCTTCGCCTAAACTCCGCGACGATATGACCGAGGTGGAATATGGTGGAGGGGGGCACCGCACACGGCTAAGGAATGATCCGTAGATCAACTTGTGTGTCCTAGGGTGCCCCCCGCCCCCATATATAAAGGAGCAAGGGGGGAGGCCGGCCGTCACTAGAGGGCGCGCCAGGAGGAGGAGTCCTCCTCCTAGTAGGAGTAGGACTCCCCCTTTCCTACTCCTACTAGGAGGGGAAAGGAAGGGGGAGAGGGGGAAGGAAAGAGGGGGGCGCCGCCCCCCCTCCTAGTCCAATTCGGACTAGAGGGGGAGGGGGCGTGCGGCCCATGCTGGCCGCCCCTCTCTCTTTCCACCAAGGCCCATGTGGCCCATTATCTCTCCAGGGGGAGGGGGGTTCCGGTAACCCTCCAGCACTCCGGTTTTCTCCGAAATCACTCGGAACACTTCCGGTGTCCGAATATAGTCGTCCAATATATCAATCTTTATGTCTTGACCATTTCAAGACTCCTCGTCATGTCCGTGATCACATCCGGGACTCTGAACAAACTTCGGTACATCAAAACTTATAAACTCATAATAAAACTGTCATCGTAACGTTAAGTCTGCGGACCCTACGGGTTCGAGAACTATGTAGACATGATCTAGAACTATTCTCAGTCAATAACCAATAGCGGGACCTGGATGCCCATATGGGTTCCTACATATTCTACGAAGATCTTTATCGGTCAAACCGCATAACAACATATGTTGTTCCCTTTGTCATCGGTATGTTACTTGCCCGAGATTCGATCATCGGTATCCAATACCTAGCTCAATCTCGTTACCGGCAAGTCTCTTTACTCGTTACGTAATGCATCATCCCGTAACCAACTCATTGGTCACATTGCTTGCAAGGCTTATAGTGATGTGCATTACCGAGAGGGCCCAGAGATACCTCTCCGACAATCAGAGTGACAAAACCTAATCTCGAATTACGCCAACTCAACATGTACCTTTGGAGACACCTGTAGTACTCCTTTATAATCACCCAATTACGTTGTGACGTTTGGTAGCACCTAAAGTGTTCCTCCGGTAAACGGGAGTTGCATAATCTCATAGTTATAGGAACATGTATAAGTCATGAAGAAAGCAATAGCAATATACTAAACGATCAAGTGCTATGCTAACAGAATGGGTCATGTCAATCACATCATTCTCCTAATGATGTGATCCCATTAATCAAATGACAACACATGCCTATGGTTAGGAAACAAAACCATCTTTGATTAATGAGCTAGTCAAGTAGAGGCATACTAGTGACGTTATGTTTGTCTATGTATTCACACATGTATCATGTTTCCGGTTAATACAATTCTAGCATGAATAATAAACATTTATCATGATATGAGGAAATAAATAATAACTTTATTATTGCCTCTAGGGCATATTTCCTTCAGTCTCCCACTTGCACTAGAGTCAATAATCTATATTACAGAGTAATGATTCTAACACCCATGGAGTCTTGGTGCTGATCATGTTTTGCTCGTGAGAGAGGCTTAGTCAATGGGTCTGCAACATTCAGATCCGTATGTATCTTGCAAATCTCTATGTCTCCCACTTGGACTTGGTCCCGAATGGAATTGAAGCATCTCTTGATGTGCTTGGTCCTCTTGTGAAATCTGGATTCCTTTGCCAAGGCAATTGCACCAGTGTTGTCACAGAAGATCTTCATTGGTCCCGATGCACTAGGTATGACACCTAGATCGGAAATGAACTCCTTCATCCAGACTCCTTCATTTGCTGCTTCCGAAGCAGCTATGTACTCCGCTTCACATGTAGATCCCACCACGACGCTTTGTTTAGAACTGCACCAACTTACAGCTCCACCGTTTAATAAAAACACGTATCCGGTTTGCGATTTAGAATCGTCCGGATCAGTGTCAAAGCTTGCATCGACGTAACCATTTACGACTAGCTCTTTGTCACCTCCATATATGAGAAACATATCCTTAGTACTTTTCAGGTATTTCAGGATGTTCTTGACCGCTGTCCAGTGATCCACTCCTAGATTACTTTGGTACCTTCCTGCCAAGCTTATTGCTAAGCATACGTCAGGTCTGGTACATAGCATTGCATACATGATAGAGCCTATGGCTAAAGCATAGGGAACATCTTTCATTTTCTCTCTATCTTCTGCTGTGGTCGGGCATTGAGTTTGACTCAACTTCACACCTTGTAGCATGGGCAAGAACCCTTTCTTTGCCTGATCCATTTTGAACTTTTTCAAAATTTTATCAAGGTATGTGCTTTGTGAAAGTCCTATCAAGCGTCTTGATATATCTCTATAAATCTTGATGCCCAATATGTAAGCAGCTTCACCGAGGTCTTTCTTTGAAAAACTTTTATTCAAGTATCCCTTTATGCTATCCAGAAATTCTATATCATTTCCAATTAATAATATGTCATCTACATATAATATCAGAAATGCTACAGAGCTCCCACTCACTTTCTTGTAAATACAGGCTTCTCCAAAAGTCTGTATAAAACCATATGCTTTGATCACACTATCAAAGCATTTATTCCAACTCCGAGATGCTTGCACCAGTCCATAAATGGATTGCTGGAGCTTGCACACTTTGTTAGCACCTTTTGGATCAACAAAACCTTCTGGCTGCATCATATACAACTCTTCTTCCAGAAATCCATTCAAGAATGCAGTTTTGACATCCATTTGCCAAATTTCATAATCATGAAATGCAGCAATGGCTAACATGATTCGGACAGACTTAAGCATCGCTACGGGTGAGAAAGTCTCATCGTAGTCAACCCCTTGAACTTGTCGAAAACCTTTCGCAACAAGTTGAGCTTTATAGACAGTTACATTACGATCAGCGTCAGTCTTCTTCTTAAAGATCCATTTATTCTCAATGGCTTGCCGATCATCGGGCAAGTCAACCAAAGTCCATACTTTGTTCTCATACATGGATCCCATCTCAGATTTCATGGCCTCTAGCCATTTTGCGGAATCTGGGCTCATCATCGCTTCCTCATAGTTCATAGGTTCATCATGGTCAAGTAACATGACTTCCAGAATAGGATTACCGTACCACTCTAGTGCGGATCTTACTCTGCTAGACCTACGAGGTTCAGTAGAAACTTGATCTGAAGTTTCATGATCAATATCATTAGCTTCCTCACTAATTGGTGTAGTTGTCACAGGAACCGGTTCTTGTGATGAACTACTTTCCAATAAGGGAGCAGGTATAGTTACCTCATCAAGTTCTACTTTCCTCCCACTCACTTCTTTCGAGAGAAACTCCTTCTCTACAAAGGATCCAATTTTAGCAACGAAAATCTTGCCCTCAGATCTGTGATAGAAGGTGTACCCAATAGTCTCTTTTGGGTATCCTATGAAGACACATTTCTCCGATTTGGGTTCGAGCTTATCTGGTTGAAATTTCTTCACATAAGCATCGCAGCCCCAAACTTTAAGAAACGACAACTTTGGTTTCTTGCCAAACCACAGTTCATAAGGCGTCAACTCAACGGATTTTGATGGTGCCCTATTTAACGTGAATGCGGCCGTCTATAAAGCATATCCCCAAAATGATAGCGGTGAATCAGTAAGAGACATCATAGATCGCACCATATCTAGTAAAGTACGATTATGACGTTCGGACACACCATTTCGTTGTGGTGTTCCGGGTGGCGTGAGTTGCGAAACTATTCCGCATTTTTTTAGGTGTAGACCAAACTTGTAACTCAAATATTCTCCTCCACGATCAGATCGTAGAAATTTAATTTTCTTGTTACGATGATTTTCCACTTCACTCTGAAATTCTTTGAACTTTTCAAATGTTTCAGACTTGTGTTTCATTAAGTAGATATACCCATATCTGCTCGAATCATCTGTGAAGGTGAGAAAATAACGATACCCGCCGCGAGCCTCAACATTCATTGGACCACAAACATCAGTATGTATGATTTCCAACAAATCAGTTGCTCGCTCCATAGTTCCGGAGAACGGCGTTTTAGTCATCTTGCCCATGAGGCACGGTTCGCAAGTACCAAGTGATTCATAATCAAGTGATTCCAAAAGCCCATCAGTATGGAGTTTCTTCATGTGCTTTACACCAATATGACCTAAACGGCAGTGCCACAAATAAGTTGCACTATCATTATCAACTCTGCATCTTTTGGTTTCAACACTATGAATATGTGTATCACTACTATCGAGATTCAATAAAAATAGACCACTCTTCAAGGGTGCATGACCATAAAAGATATTACTCATATAAATAGAACAACCATTATTCTCTGATTTAAATGAATAACCGTCTCGCATCAAACAAGATCCAGATATAATGTTCATGCTCAATGCTGGCACCAAATAACAATTATTTAGGTCTAAAACTAATCCCGATGGTAGATGTAGAGGTAGCGTGCCGACCGCGATCACATCGCTTTGGAACCATTTCCCACGCACATCGTCACCTCGTCCTTAGCCAATCTTCGCTTAATCCGTAGTCCCTGTTTCGAGTTGCTAATATTAGCAACAGAACTAGTATCAAATACCCAAGTACTACTGCGAGCATTAGTAAGGTACACATCAATAACATGTATATCACATATACCTTTGTTCACTTTGCCATCCTTCTTATCCGCCAAATACTTGGGGCAGTTCCGCTTCCAGTGTCCAGTCTGCTTGCAGTAGAAGCACTCAGTTTCAGGCTTAGGTCCAGACTTGGGTTTCTTCTCTTGAGCAGCAACTCGTCTGCTGTTCTTCTTGAAGTTCCCCTTCTTCTTCCCTTTGCCCTTTTTCTTGAAACTGGTGGTCTTGTTGACCATCAACACTTGATGCTCCTTCTTGATTTCTACCTCCGCGGCTTTTAGCATTGCGAAGAGCTCGGGAATAGTCTTGTCCATCCCTTGCATATTATAGTTCATCACGAAGCTCTTGTAGCTTGGTGGCAGTGATTGAAGAATTCTGTCAATGACACTATCATCAGGAAGATTAACTCCCAGTTGAATCAAGTGATTATTATACCCAGACATTTTGAGTATGTGTTCACTGACAGAACTATTCTCCTCCATCTTGCAGCTATAGAACTTATTGGAGACTTCATATCTCTCAATCTGGGCGTTTGCTTGAAATATTAACTTCAACTCCTGGAACATCTCATATGCTCCATGACGTTCAAAACGTTGTTGAAGACCCGGTTCTAAGCCGTAAAGCATGGCACACTAAACTATCGAGTAGTCATCAGCTTTGCTCTGCCAGACGTTCTTAATGTCGTCAGTTGCATCAGCAGCAGGCCTGGCACCCAGCGGTGCTTCCAGGACGTAATTCTTCTGTGCAGCAATGAGGATAATCCTCAGGTTACGGACCCAGTCCGTGTAATTGCTAGCATCATCTTTCAACTTTGCTTTCTCAAGGAACACATTAAAATTCAATGGAACAACAGCACGAGCCATCTATCTACAACAAACATAGACAAGCAAAATACTATCAGGTACTAAGTTCATGATAAATTTAAGTTCAATTAATCATATTACTTAAGAACTCCCACTTAGACAGACATCTCTCTAGTCATCTAAGTGATCACGTGATCCAAATTAACTAAACCATGTCCGATCATCACGTGAGATGGAGTAGTTTCAATGGTGAACATCACTATGTTGATCATATCTACTATATGATTCACGTTCGACCTTTTGGTTTCCGTGTTCCGAGGCCATATCTGTATATGCTAGGCTCGTCAAGTTTAACCTGAGTATTCCGCGTGTGCAACTGTTTTGCACCCGTTGTATTTGAACGTAGAGCCTATCACACCCGATCATCACGTGGTGTCTCAGCACGAAGAACTTCCATCTTCGAAGCACCGTCGTGATCACCATCGTCACCGGCGCGACACCTTGATCTCCATCGTAGCATCGTTGTCGTTACGCCATCTATTGCTTCTACGACTATCGCTACCGCTTAGTGATAAAGTAAAGTAATTACAGGGCGTTTGCATTTCATACAATAAAGCGACAACCATATGGCTCCTGCCAGTTGCCGATAACTTCGGTTACAAAACATGATCATCTCATACAATAAAACATAGCATCACGTCTTGACCATATCACATCACAACATGCCCTGCAAAAACAAGTTAGACATCCTCTACTTTGTTGTTGCAAATTTTACGTGGCTGCTATGGGCTTAGCAAGAACCGTTCTTACCTACGCATCAAAACCACAACGATAGTTCGTCAAGTTAGTGCTATTTTAACCTTCGCAAGGACCGGGCGTAGCCACACTCGATTCAGGTAAAGTGAGAGAGACAGACACCCGCCAGCCATCTTTAAGCACGAGTGCTCGTAATGGTGAAACTAGTCTCGCGTAAGCGTACGCGTAATGTCGGTCCGGGCCGCTTCATCTCACAATACCGCTGAACCAAAGTATGACATGCTGGTAAGCAGTATGACTTGTATCGCCCACAACTCACTTGTGTTCTACTCGTGCATATAACATCAACGCATAAAACCTAGGCTCGGATGCCACTGTTGGGGAACGTAGTAATTTCAAAAAATTTCCTACGCACACGCAAGATCATGGTGATGGCATAGCAACGAGAGGGGAGAGTGTTGTCCACGTACCCTCGTAGATCGTAAGCGGAAGCGTTATGACAACGTGGTTGATGTAGTCGTACGTCTTCACGATCCGACCGATCCAAGCACCGAACGTACGGCACCTCCGAGTTCAGCACACGTTTAGCTCGATGACGATCCCCGGGCTCCGATCCAGCAAAGCTTCGGGGATGAGTTTCGTTAGCACGACGGCGTGGTGATGATGATGATGCTCTACCGGCGCAGGGCTGCGCCTAAACTCCGCGACGATATGACCGAGGTGAAATATGGTGGAGGGGGGCACCGCACACGGCTAAGGAACGATCTGTAGATCAACTTGTTTGTCCTAGGGTGCCCCCCCGCCCCCGTATATAAAGGAGCAAGGGGGGAGGCCGGCCGTCCCTAGAGGGCGCGCCAGGAGGAGGAGTCCTCCTGTTGGGGAACGTAGCAGAAATTCAAAATTTTCCTACGTGTCACCAAGATCTATCTATGGAGAAACTAGCAACGAGGGGAAGGAGAGTGCATCTACATACCCTTGTAGATCGCTAAGCAGAAGCGTTCAAGAGAACGGGGTTGAAGGAGTCGTACTCGTCGTGATCCAAATCACCGGAGATCCTAGTGCCGAACGGACGGCACCTCCGCGTTCAACACACGTACAGCCCAGTGACGTCTCCCATGCCTTGATCCAGCAAGGAGAGAGGGAGAGGTTGAGGAAGACTCCATCCAACAGCAGCACAACGGCGTGGTGGTGGTGGAGGAGCGTGGCAATCCCGCAGGGCTTCGCCAAGCACCGCGGGAGAGGAGGAGTACTTGGGAGAGGGGGAGGGCTGCGCCAGAACTTGTGGTGCGGCTGCCCTCCCACCCCCCACATATATATAGGGGCAAGGGAGAGGGGGGCCGGCCCCCTCGGATCCAATCTGAGGAGGGGGCGGCGGCCAAGGGGGGAAGAGTGCCTCCCAAGTCAAGTGGAGGCCCTCCCCCTTAGGGTTTTCCCTCTCCCATGCGCATGGGCCTTGGGGGGGCTGGTGCCCTTGGCCCATTAAGGCGAGGGCGCCCCCCTACAGCCCATGCTACTGTATTGGACGTCGTGGAACAATTTACGGACCTCCGGACCCCTCCGGAATCCTCCGGAACCTTCTGGAAGCTTCCCGGTACAATACCGAAAAAAACCGAACTTTTCCGAAACTCGAACAACAACTTTCCATATATAAATCTTTACCTCCGGACCATTCCAGAACTCCCCGTGACGTCCGGGATCTCATCCGAGACTCTGAACAACATTCGTTAACCACATACAAACTTCCTTTATAACCCTAGCGTCATCGAACCTTAAGTGTGTAGACCCTACGGGTTCGGGAACCATGCAGACATGACCGAGACGTTCTCCGGTCAATAACCAACAGCGGGATCTGGATTCCCATGTTGGCTCCCACATGTTCCACGATGATCTCATCGGATGAACCACGATGTCAAGGACTCAATCGATCCCGTATACAATTCCCTTTGTCTAACGGTATTGTACTTGCCCGAGATTCGATCGTCAGTATACCGATACCTTGTTCAATCTCGTTACCGGCAAGTCTCTTTACTCGTTCCGTAACACATCATCCCGTGATCAACCCCTTGGTCACATTGTGCACATTATGATGATGTCCTACCGAGTGGGCCCAGAGATACCTCTCCGTTTACACGGAGTGACAAATCCCAGTCTCGATTCATGCCAACCCAACAGACACTTTCAGAGATACCTGTAGTGCACCTTTATAGCCACCCAGTTACATTGTGACGTTTGGTACACCCAAAGCATTCCTACGGTATCCGGGAGTTACACAATCTCATGGTCTAAGGAAATGATACTTGACATTAGAAAAGCTTTAGCATACGAACTACGATCTTTGTGCTAGGCTTAGGATTGGGTCTTTTCCATCACATCATTCTGCTAATGATGTGATCCCGTTATCAACGACATCCAATGTCCATGGTCAGGAAACCGTAACCATCTATTGATCAACGAGCTAGTCAACTAGAGGCTTACTAGGGACATGGTGTTGTCTATGTATCCACACATGTATCTGAGTTTCCTATCAATACAATTATAGCATAGATAATAAATGATTATCATGAACAAGGAAATATAATAATAACCAATTTATTATTGCCTCTAGGGCATATTTCCAACAGTCTTCCACTTGCACTAGAGTCAATAATCTAGTTCACATCGCCATGTGATTAACACTCATAGGTCACATCGCCGTGTGACCAACATCCAAAGAGTTTACTAGTGTCATTAAACTAGTTCACATCATCATGTGATTAAGACTCAATGAGTTCTGGGGTTTGATCATGTTTTGCTTGTGAGAGATGTTTTAGTCAACGGGTCTGCAACATTCAGATCCGTATGTACTTCGCAAATCTCTAGGTCATATTGTAAATGCTGCTTCTACGCTCCACTTGGAGCTATTCCAAATGGTCGCTCCACTATACGTATTCGGTTTGCTACTCAGAGTCACTCGGATAGGTGTTAAAGCTTGCATCAACGTAACCCTTTACGCCGAACTCTTTATCACCTCCATAATTGAGAAACATATCCTTATTCCTCTAAGGATAATTTTGACCGCTATCTGGTGATCCACTCCTTGATCACCTTTGTACCCTCTTGCCAGATATGTAGCAAGGCACACATCAGGTGCAGTACACAGCATAGCATACTGTAGAGCCTACGTCTAAAGCATAGGGGACGACCTTCGTCCTTTCTCTCTTTTCTGCCATGGTCGAGCTTTAAGTCTTGACTTCATACCTTACATCTCAGGCAAGAACTCCTTCTTTGACTTATCCATCTTGAACACCTTCAAGATCATGTCAAGGTATATGCTCATTTGAAAGTACCATTAAGCGGTTTTTGATCTATCCTCATAGATCTTGATGCTCAATGTTCAAGTAGCTTAAACCAGGTTTTCACTTGAAAAACACTTTTCAAATAACCCTATATGCTTTACAGAAAATTCTACATCATTTCTGATCAACAATATGTCAACAACATATACTCATCAGAAATTCTATAGTGCTCCCACTCACTTCTTTGGAAATACAAGTTTCTCATAAATTTGTATAAACCCAAAATCTTTGATCATCTTGTCAAAGTACATATTCCAACTCCGAGATGCTTACTCCAGTCCTTAGAAGGATCGCTGGAGCTAGCATACCTTTTGTCATCCTTAGGATCGACAAAACCTTTCTGATTGTATCACATACAACCTTTCCTTACGAAGACTGGTAAGGAAACTCGTTTTGACATCCATCTGCCAGATTTCATAAATGCAGCTAATGCTAACATGATTCCGACGGACTTTAAGCATCACTACGGATGAGAAAATCTCATCGTAGTCAACTCCTTGAACTTGTGAAAAACTCTTCGCCACAAGTCGAGCTTCATAGATGGTGACATTACCATCCACGTCCTCTTCTTCTTAAAGATCCATTTATCTCAATGGCTTGCCGATCATTGGGCAAGTCCACCAAAGTCCATGCTTTGTTCTGATACATGGATCCTATCTCGGATTTCATGGCTTCTAACCATTTATCGGAATTTGGGCCCACCATTGCTTCTCCATAGCTCGTAGGTTCATTGTTGTCTAGCAACATGACCTTCAAGACAGGATTATTGTACCACTCTGAAGCAGTACGCATCCTTGTCACCCTACGAGGTATGGTAGTGACTTGATCCGAAGTTTCATGATCACTATCATAAGCTTCTACTTCAATTGGTGTAGGTGCCACAGGAACAACTTCCTGTGCCCTGCTACACACTAGTTGCAGTGACGGTTCAATAACCATATCAAGTCTCCACCATCCTCCCACTCAACTTTCCGAGACAAACTCTTCCTCGAGAAAGGACCCGATTCAAGAAAGAATCCCTATTGCTTTCGGATCTGAATTAGGAGGTATACCCAACTGTTTTGGGTGTCCTATGAAGATGCATTTTATCCGCTTTGGGTTCGAGCTTATCAACCTGAAACTTTTTCACATAAGTGTCGCAGCCCCAAACTTTTAAGAAACGACAACTTAGGTTTCTCCAAACCACATTTCAAACGGTGTCGTCTCAACGGAATTACGTGGTGCCCCATTAAAGTGAATGTGGTTGTCTCTAATGCCTAACCCATAAACGATAGTGGTAATTCGATAAGAGACATCATGGCACGCACCATATCCAATAGGGTGCAACTATGATGTTTGAACACACCATCAAACTATGTGTTCCAGGAGGTATTAATTGTGAAACAATTTCCACAATGTCTTAATTGCGTGCCAAAGCTCGTAACTCAGATACTCATCTCTATGATCATATCATAGACATTTTATCCTCTTGTCACGATGATCTTCAACTTCACTCTGAAATTACTTGAACCATTCAATAATTCAGACTTTTGTTTCATCAAGTAAATATACTCAACATCTACTCGAATCATCTGTGAAGTAAGAACATAACGATATTCACTGCATGCCTCAGCACTCATTGGACTGCACATATCAAAATGTGTTACTTCCGACAAGTTGCTTTCTTGTTCCATCTTACTGAAACTGAGGCTTTTCAGTCATCTTGCCCATGTGGTATGATTTGCATATCTCAAGTGATTCAAAATCAAGTGAGTCCAAACGATCCATCTGCATGGAGTTTCTTCATGCGTATACACCAATAGACATGGTTCGCATGTCTCAAACTTTTCAAAAAACGAGCGAGTCCAAAGATCCATCAACATGGAGCTTCTTCATGCGTTTTATACCAATATGACTTACATGGCAGTGCCACAAGTAAGTGGTACTATCATTACTATCTTATATCTTTTGGCATGAAAATGTGTATCACTACGATCGAGATTCAATAAACCATTCGTTTCAGGTGCAAGACCATTGAAGGTATTATTCAAATAAACAGAGTAACCATTATTCTCCTTAAATGAATAACCGTATTGCGATAGACATAATCCAATCATGTCTATGCTCAACACAAACACCAAATTATTCAGGTTTAATACTAATCTTGATGGTAGAGGGAGCGTGCGATGTTTGATCACATCAAACTTCGAAATACTTCCAACACATATCGTCAGCTCACCTTTAGCTAGTCTCCGTTTATTCCGTAGCTCTTTTATTTCGAGTTACTAACACTTAGCAACCGAACCGGTATCTAATACCCTGGTGCTACTAGGAGTACTAGTAAAGTACACATTAACATAATGTATATCCAATATACTTCTATCGACCTTCCCAGCCTTCTCATCTACCAAGTATCTAGGGTAATTCCGCTCTAGTGACTATTCCCCTTATCATAGAAGCACTTAGTCTCGGGTTTGGGTTCAACCTTGGGTTTCTTCACTGGAGCAGCAGCTGATTTGCCGTTTCATGAAGTATCCCTTCTTGCCCTTGCCCTTCTTGAAACTAGTGGTTTCACCAACCATCAACAATTGATGCTCCTTCTTGATTTCTACCTTCACGGTGTCAAACATCGTGAATACCTCAAGGATCATCATATCTATCCCTGATATGTTATAGTTCATCACGAAGCTCTAGCAGCTTGGTGGCAATGACTTTGGAGAAACATCACTATCTCATCTGGAAGATCAACTCCCACTCGATTCAAGTGATTGTTGCACTCAGACAATCTGAGCACAAGCTCAACGATTGAGCTTTTCTCCCTTAGTTTGCAGGCTAAGAAAATTGTCGGAGGTCTTATACCTCTTGACGTGGGCACGAGCCTGAAATCCCAATTTCAGCCCTTGAAAACATCTCATATGTTCTACGACGTTTTGAAAAACGTCTTTGGTGCCTTAACTCTAAACCGTTTAACTGAACTATCACGTAGTTATCAAAACGTGTATGTCCGATGTTCGCAACATCCACAAACGACGTTTGGGGTTCAGCACACTGAGTGGTGCATTAAGGACACAAGCTTTCTTCTGTCCGCATAATCGCTACTTTCAACTTTCAACTATATTCTCTCTAGGAACATATCTAAATAGTGGAACTAAAGCGCGAGCTTACAACATAATTTGCAAAGATCTTTTGACTATGTTCAGGATAATTAAGTTCATCTTATGAACTCCCACTCAGATAGACATCCCTCTAGTCATCTAAGTGATTACATGATCCGAGTCAACTAGGCCGTGTCCGATCATCACGTGAGACGGACTAGTCATCATCGGTGAACATCTACATGTTGATCGTATCTACTATACAACTCATGCTCGACCTTTTGGTCTCTTGTGTTCCGAGGCCATGTCTGTACATGCTAGGCTCGTCAAGTCAACCTAAGTGTTTCGCGTGTGTAAATCTGGCTTACACCCGTTGTATGTGAACGTAAGAATCTATCACACCCGATCATCACGTGGTGCTTCGAAACGACGAACTTTCGCAACGGTGCACAGTTAGGAGGAACACTTTCTTGAAATTTTAATGAGGGATCATCTTATTTACTACCGTCGTTCTAAGCAAATAAGATGCATAAACATGATAAACATCACATGCAATCAAAAAGTGACATGATATGGCCAATATCATATTGCTCCTTTTGATCTCCATCTTCGGGGCTCCATGATCATCATCGTCACCGGCATGACACCATGATCTCCATCATCATGATCTCCATCATCGTGTCTCCATGAAGTTGTCTCGCCAACTTATTACTTCTACTACTATGGCTACCGGTTAGCAATAAAGTAAAGTAATTACATGGCGTTGTTCAATGACACGCAGGTCATACAATAAATAAAGACAACTCCTATGGCTCCTGCCGGTTGTCATACTCATCGACATGCAAGTCGTGATTCCTATTACAAGAACATGATCAATCTCATACATCACATATCATTAATCACATTCTTCTTGGCCATATCACATCACATAGCAAACCCTGCAAAAACAAGTTAGACGTCCTCTAGTTGTTGTTTGCATGTTCTACGTGGCTGCTATGGGTTTCTAGCAAGAACGTTTCTTACCTACGCAAAAACCACAACGTGATATGTCAATTGCTATTTACCCTTCATAAGGACCCTTTTCATAGAATCCGATCCGACTAAAGTGGGAGAGACTGGCACCCGCTAGCCACCTTATGCAACAAGCGCATGTCAATCGGTGGAACCTGTCTCACGTAAGAGTACGTGTAAGGTCGGTCCGGGCCGCTTCATCCCACGATGCCGCCGAATCAAGATTGGACTAGTAACGGTAAGCATATTGAACAACATCAACGCCCACAACTACTTTGTGTTCTACTCGTGCAAAGAATCTACGCAATAGACCTAGCTCATGATGCCACTGTTGGGGAACGTAGCAGAAATTCAAAATTTTCCTACGTGTCTCCAAGATCTATCTATGGAGAAACTAGCAACGAGGGGAAGGAGAGTGCATCTACATACCCTTGTAGATCGCTAAGCGGAAGCGTTCAAGAGAACAGGGTTGAAGGAGTCGTACTCGTCGTGATCCAAATCACCGGAGATCCTAGTGCCGAACGGACGGCACCTCCGCATTCAACACACGTACAGCCCGGTGACGTCTCCCATGCCTTGATCCAGCAAGGAGAGAGGGAGAGGTTGAGGAAGACTCCATCCAACAGCAGCACAACAGCGTGGTGGTGGTGGAGGAGCGTGGCAATCCTGCAGGGCTTCGCCAAGCACCGCGGGAGAGGAGGAGTACTTGGGAGAGGGGGAGGGCTGCGCCAGAACTTATGGTGCGGCTGCCCTCCCAACCCCCACATATATATAGGGGCAAGGGACAAGGGGGCCGGCCCCCTCAGATCCAATCTGAGGAGGGGGCGGCGGCCAAGGGGGGAAGAGTGCCTCCCAAGTCAAGTGGAGGCCCTCCCCCTTAGGGTTTTCCCTCTCCCATGCGCATGGGCCTTGGGGGGGCTGGTGCCCCTGGCCCATTAAGTCTAGGGCCCCCCCCCTACAGCCCATGCTACTGTATTGGACGTGGTGGAACAATTTCTGGACCTCCGGACCCCTCCGGAATCCTCCGGAACCTTCTGGAAGTTTCCCGGTACAATACCGAAAAAACCCGAACTTTTCCGGAACCCGAACAACAACTTTCCATATATAAATCTTTACCTCCGGACCATTCCAGAACTCCTCGTGACGTCCGGGATCTCATACGGGACTCCGAACAACATTCGGTAACCACATACAAACTTCCTTTATAACCCTAGCGTCATCGAACCTTAAGTGTGTAGACCCTACAGGTTCGGGAACCATGCAGACATGACCGAGACGTTCTCCGGTCAATAACCAACAGCGGGATCTGGATACCCATATTAGCTCCCACATGTTCCACGATGATCTCATCGGATGAACCACGATGTCAAGGACTCAATCGATCCCGTATACAATTCCCTTTGTCTAACGGTATTGTACTTGCCCGAGATTCGATCGTCGGTATACCGATACCTTGTTCAATCTCGTTACCGGCAAGTCTCTTTACTCGTTCCATAACAGATCATCCCGTGATCAACCCCTTGGTCACATTGTGCACATTATGATGATGTCCTACCGAGTGGGCCCAGAGATACCTCTCTGTTTACACGGAGTGACAAATCCCAGTCTCGATTCGTGCCAACCCAACAGACACTTTCGGAGATACCTGTAGTGCACCTTTATAGCCACCCAGTTACGTTGTGACGTTTGGTACACCCAAAGCATTCCTACGGTATCCGAGAGTTGCACAATCTCATGGTCTAAGGAAATGATACTTGACATTAGAAAAGCTTTAGCATACGAACTACGATCTTTGTGCTAGGCTTAGGATTGGGTCTTTTCCATCACATCATTCTGCTAATGATGTGATCCCGTTATCAACGACATCCAATGTCCATGGTCAGGAAACCGTAACCATCTATTGATCAACAAGCTAGTCAACTAGAGGCTTACTAGGGACATGGTGTTGTCTATGTATCCACACATGTATCTGAGTTTCCTATCAATACAATTATAGCATGGATAATAAACGATTATCATGAACAAGGAAATATAATAATAACCAATTTATTATTGCCTCTAGGGCATATTTCCAACACCTCCTCCTAGTAGGAGTAGGACTCCCCCTTTCCTACTCCTACTAGGAGGGGAAAGGAAGGGGGAGAGGGGGGCGCCGCCCCCCTCCTAGTCCAATTCGGACCAGAGGGGGAGGGGGCGCGCGGCCCATGCTGGCCGCCGCTCTCTCTTTCCACCAAGGCCCATGTGGCCCATTATCTCTCCGGGGGGGGGGGGGGGGGGGTTCCGGTAACCCTCCGGCACTCCAGTTTTCTCCGAAATCACCTGGAACACTTTTGGTGTCCGAATATAGTCGTCCAATATATCAATCTTTATGTCTCGACCATTTCGAGACTCCTTGTCATGTCCGCGATCACATCCGGGACTCCGAACAAATTTTGGTACATCAAAACTTATAAACTCATAATAAAACTGTCATCGTAATGTTAAGCGTGCGGACCCTACGGGTTCGAGAACTATGTAGACATGACCTACAACTATTCTCGGTCAATAACCAATAGCGGGACCTGGATGCTCATATTGGTTCCTACATATTCTACGAAGATCCTTATCGGTCAAACCGCATAACAACATACGTTGTTCCCTTTGTCATCGATATGTTACTTGCCCGAGATTTGATCGTCGGTATCCAATACCTAGCTCAATCTCGTTACCGGCAAGTCTCTTTACTCGTTACGTAATGCATCATCCCGTAACCAACTCATTGGTCACATTGCTTGCAAGGCTTATAGTGATGTGCATTACCGAGAGGGCCTAGAGATACCTCTCCGACAATTGGAGTGACAAAACCTAATCTCAAATTACGCCAACTCAACATGTACCCTTGGAGACACCTGCAGTACTCCTTTATAATCACCCAGTTACGTTGTGACGTTTGGTAGCACCCAAAGTGTTCCTCCGGTAAACGGGAGTTGCATAATCTCATTGTTATAGGAACATGTATAAGTCATGAAGAAAGCAATAGCAATATAGTAAACGATCAAGTGCTATGCTAACGGAATGGGTCATGTCAATCACATCATTCTCCTATTGATGTGATCCCATTAATCAAATGACAACACATGCCTATGGTTAGGAAACAGAACCATATTTGATTAATGAGCTAGTCAAGTAGAGGCATACTAGTGACGTTATGTTTGTCTATGTATTCACACATGTATCATGTTTCCGGTTAATACAATTCTAGCATGAATAATAAACATTTATCATGATATGAGGAAATAAATAATAACTTTATTATTGCCTCTAGGGCATATTTCCTTCAAATACCTAGTTCAGTCTCGTTACCGGCAAGTCTCTTTACTCGATATGTAATGCATCATCCCGCAACTAACTCATTAGTCACATTTCTTGCAAGGCTTATAGTGATGTACATTACCGAGAGGGCCCAGAGATACCTCTCCGACAATCGGAGTGACAAATCCTAATCTCGAAATACACCAACTCAACATGTACCTTCGGAGACACCTGTAGAGCTCCTTTATAATCACCCAGTTACGTTGTGACATTTGGTAGCACACAAAGTGTTCCTCCGGTAAACGGGAGTTGCATAATCTCATAGTCATAGGAACATGTATAAGTCATGAAGAAAGCAATAGCAACATACTAAACGATCAAGTGCTAAGCTAACGGAATGGGTCAATTCAATCACATCATTCTCCTAATGATGTGATCCCGTTAATCAAATGACAACTCATGTCTATGGCTAGGAAACTTAACCATCTTTGATTCAACGAGCTAGTCAAGTAGAGGCATACTAGTGACATTATGTTTGTCTATGTATTCACACATGTACTAAGTTTCCGGTTAATACAATTTTAGCATGAGTAATAAACATTTATCATGAAATAAGGAAATAAATAATAACTTTATTATTGCCTCTAGGACATATTTCCTTCAGTCTCCCACTTGCACTAGAGTCAGTAATCTAGTTCACATCACCATGTGATTTAACACCAATATTCACATCTGTATGTGATTAATACCCATAGTTCACATCGTCATGTGATCAACACCCAAAGGGTTTACTAGAGTAAATAATCTAGTTCACATCGCTATGTGATTAACACCCATAGAGTACTAAGGTATGATCATGTTTTGCTCGTGGATAACTTAGTATCTGCAGCAAAGTGTGTAGTAGCAAAGTAGTATGGAAGTAATAGTAGCAGTGGCAAAAGTAATGGTAGCAGTTTTGTAGTAATTGTAATAGTAGCAATGGTAAAGTAAATAAGCAAAGCACAATATGTGAAAAGATCGTAGGCCTTTGATCAGTGATGGATAATTATGTCGGATGCGATTCCTCATGTAATAGTTATAACATAGGGTGACACAGAACTAGCTCCAGTTCATCAATGTAATGTAGGCATATATTCCGAATATAGTCATATGTGCTTATGGAAAAGAACTTGCATGACATATTTTGTCCTACCCTCCCGTGGCAGCGGGGTCCTAATGGAAACTAAGGGATATTAAGGCCTCCTTTTAATAGAGTACCGGACAAAAGCATTAGCACTTAGTGAATACATGAACTCCTCAAACTATGGTTATCAAACCCTAACAAAACTGACTTGATTACATGGTAAATCTCATCCAACCCATCACCGTCCAGCAAACCTATGATGGAATTACTCACGCACGACGGTGAGCATCATGAAATTGGTGATGGAGGATGGTTGATGATGACGACGATGACGAATCCCCCTCTCCGGAGCCCCGAACGGACTCCAGATCAGCCCTCCTGAGAGAGATTAGGGCTTGGCTTATCCTGGGCCGAATGGAGGATGGTTGATGATGATGGAACTTTCTCTCTGATTTTTTTCCTCCACGAAAGCAAATATCCTGGGCCGGTTTGATGAACTCGTCCCTCTGGATCATTGTCTTCGGGCGTCTGCTCCGAGCTATGTTCGGCGTGACTTGGTTCGTCCTGCTCCATCGCTGGTTCCATTTGGTCGTTGTTGCCTTTGGGGTTGACCAGAGTATCCATCCTTCTGGCGCTCTTGCAGATATTTTTGCTGTTGCTGGATTTGGAACGGCGTCTGTGCCGTCGCTTTGGTTTTTGCCCAGGGGTTTTATCTTCCAGATTGTCACCGTCGTCCTCCTTGGGCATATCCACCATGTATATGTCATGTGACGAGGCGGGAATCCGGTACCCCATAGATTTTGAGTCTTATCCTGCATCGTCGTCCATACCGTCGATGCCTTCGGAGCCGAAGTCAAGCACGTCGGTTAAATCATGAACCGTGGCTACGAAGTGGGTGGTGGGTGGGCAACGAATTTCTTCGTCGTCCGCTTCCCACTTGAGCCAGACATAGTTCGGCTCGGAATTCTCTATCAGAGAGAGAATTTTTAATGAGTTTAGCATGTCGCCAAAGGGCGAGTGCTGGAAGATATCCGCGGCGGTGAATTCCTCTACCAGAGCCCAGCCTGGCTCGACTAGCTCGGAGACGCGCAGACTGGAACCTGCGACCGAATACGAATCCGGGGGTCTAGAGTCATAGGCTTTCCTAGAAGTGGGGCCTGTGTTCGGCTCCATCGCCGATGAGGGTACGGCCTGCAGGGCAGGGTCCAGCCCTCCGTCCTTAGGTGACGCAACCTGCCCTGGATTTAGATCCGAGGCTTCTGCCGGGGTGATATCCCGCGCATCGTCTGACGGTAGGTCTAAGCCGTGCTTGTCATGGATATTCGGCGCTCCTGGTGCGATCTGCTCCAGATGGCCAAGCGAATCAGTCGCAGCGTGAAGCCGCCAAACACGAAGATCTGTCCGGAGAGTAAAGTCTCACCCTGGACAGCGTCGTTGATGATGATTGAAGGAGCCATCAGGCCTTGCGGCGACGTCACAGAGGAACTCTCAATGAAAGCACCAATGTCGGTGTCAAAACCGGCGGATCTCGGGTAGGGGGTCCCGATCTGTGCGTCAAGGCTGATGGTAACAGGAAGCAAGTGACATAGATGTTTACCTAGGTTCGGGCCCTCTCAATGGAGGTAAAATCCTACTTCCTGCTTGATTAATATTGATGATATGGGTAGTACAAGAGTAGATCTACCACGCGATCGTAGAGGCTAAACCCTAAGAGCTAGCCTATGATGGTATGATTGTAATTGTGATCGGCCTTCTGAGGACCAACCCCTCCGGTTTATATAGACATCGGAGAGGGCTAGGGTTTACATGGAGTCGGTTACAAGGAAGGAAACACAATATCCGGATTGCCAAGCTTGCCTTCCATGCAAAGGAGAGTCCCATCCGGACACGGGCCGAATTCTTGAGTCTTGTATCTTCACACTTCAATAGTCCGGACGTTGTACACAGTCCGGCTGTCCGGATACCCCCTAATCCAGGACTCCCTCAGAGGGGCCCCGCCTACTCCCACAAGCAGGACAGTCCAAAGGTTGTGACAAATCGTATGGACCAAACATCCATGGGACTGGAAATCCTGGTGGGTGCGATAAACCCTGCAATGCATACAAGTATTGGAGTGTAACCATAATTGATAAGCCGTCCTCACAAAAAAGATGGTCTGGATACTTCAAAATATACAAACTGAATTGAGTGGACAGACATTAACATAGACCATTCTCAGGACTGACCACACAACCAAAGCGGCAGTACTAAACAATATAGGTTTCACAAACACAAATCAAGTACTGGACAATAGTACTTACTACAGACAAGCAAAGTTGCACTAATTAAACCCTGCAGACTATTTCTTGCCACCGACCTACGGGATGAACCCCGCATAACTGACTAGGCAATGGACTTCGTGAGAGATGTCTACCTGCACCATCACCATCTCTTCAACCTTGGAGAACCTAATGGTCTTTCCGCTCATAAAGATGGTGATGAAGACAGGCCGCATCAGATTTTTTGGGAAGCTTTACAAGAACCACACCCTTCGTAATCGAAGGCACAGCCAGGAAATTGTTGTGGTCAAGTACAGCCTCGAGAACACGCCTGACAACAATGCTACAGGAAAACACTAGTTCAGGACACGTGGCGACAAGGACACAGCAGCTGGATAGTTTAGTAGTAGAACTCATCCTCAGGTCTTGCAGTTCACACGGCATGACTTTGAGGACTTCATCTCCACCGTGGACCTGGTTCTAATTCAAATAGAAACCATATTTTATTACTACCTCCGTTCAGAAATATAAGATGATTTTCAATATTATACTCCATATATGACTACATATACGCACAGAAATGAGTGAACAAAGACACTAGAACATGTCTTCAAAGGCATGAGAGCAGATGGATTACTTGCAATATCCATAACACAAGTTACTGAGGCAAATATACCATCTCCAAAGGTACTCCCTCCGTTCGGAATTACTTGTCACAGAAATGAATGTATCTACAACTAAAATACATCTAAATACATTCATTTCTTGGACGAGTAATTCTGAACGGAGGGAGTAGCATTGATGTTCACAAAGTACTCCCTCCGTCCCAAAATTCTTGTCTTAGATTTGTATAGATACGGATGTATCAAGTCACATTTTAGTATTAGATACATCCGTATCTAGACAAATCTAAGACAAGAATTTTGGGACAGAGCGAGTAGTTGAAAGTAATCTATAAGAAATCAGTGTCAACCTCTCGCATGTTTTGGTCAAAAGAGGAATTTAGAACCGTCATTTGGCACACAAAAATCACATGCAAGATCACCCAGAAAGTTGTACTACTAGTACTAGTACTACGTGTTAGATGAAAAAACACGATCAAGATCGAGAAAAAGATCGTCAAGAAGAGATATTACCTGGACTTGCTTAATGAGGGATCCCGAAGAGGGGGGCTTGGACAGGGCGATGGCTTTGAGCTTGTCTGCGGTAGTCTCGGCGGGGTGCTTGCACTTCTTAGTACCATGAGCCTCGACGGTTTTGGCCAGAGCCATAGACATCACGTCGACCGGTGCTCCAACGTCCATCCAAGAGAGGAAGATGAGAGAGAAGAGTGAAATGAGGAACAAGATGAGGGAGAAGCGAAGTGAGTGGGGATTTCTTCAAGAGAGGAAGCTGAGAGAGAAGAGTGAAAGAATGGTTGCTTCGTCCGTCCAACTTACTGCTGGAAAGGAGGGGTTTTTGTGATTTGACGGCTCATTGGGCATTACTGCGGCGCTTCGATCGGGGTAGTCTCCCGTCACTCTACTATGGAGTAATTTAGTGCATGGTTGGTGGACCCCGATGCTGGCTGTCCCACACGTCGGCGAAGTGAGTAATTTAGTGCATGGACGGAGGAGGATCCGCATGGTAGAGCGTGTCCACTGTTTTTCTGAAGAAAAAAAATGATTACAACAAGCGTTTCCACTCTTACAACGAAGGAGTGCGAAACACGGTAGCCACTTTGTCGGAGTAATGGGCCACGGGTAGGCTGACCCAGGACCTAGGATCTTTCAACACATCGGGGCAGGCCACGCCCCTCCAGCCGAGTCCCAGCTGGCGACCTCCAGAGAGGCCGAGTCCCAGATGGCGATCTCCCGAGAAGCCGAGTCTCAGCTGGCGATCTCCAGAGGAGCCGAATCCCAGATGACGACTTCAAGGCAAGCCGACTCCAAGCTGGCGACCTCCAGGAGTGCCGACTATGGGAGTCGGCCCATGACACTTCACGAAGCCCGATGCGGGGTACGGTCACGACGTGGCCGTCCCTCCCTGCCTACGAGGGACTGGCATGGCTACAGTGAGCCGTATCGCCAGAAGATCTCCGGCGAGGCGCGACACTGTTGCCATGCCTGCTCTAACCTCAGCCACAGTGTGCGACGCACTGTGCCCATGACGCTGGCCTGTACAGCCCGAAGGCCGTGGGGCCGCCTGTCAGTGGGTGGACCGAAGGCGGCCAGAGCGCCTGAAGACGGCCCTGTGGGAGTCGGCCTCCCCGGAGTCGGTCGTCTCCCCTCCAGGGCCCCACGAGCCATTAATCAGATTGGACAGGGAGTGGCGACAGTGATCGCCCGATAGACGGCGGCACTGTTTCCACGACCCGATGACCAAGCCTGCGTCACCAGGAGTGCCGCACAGTGTCGGCCTGTCCGCGGGGCCCACCAGTCGGCGGGCCCCAGAAGTCAGCGGGAAGGACAACAGCATGAGAGACAGACGGCTGGGACCCGCGCCCAGCCGGATTACCATTGTATCCCCGGGGGGTAGGCCTATATAAACCCCCCGGGACACCCATGCAAAGGGTTCGGACCCTGATAGAGATAGACCACATAGCCCAGGAAGGAGAGAACTAGCCTTGCTCTCTCTTGCCTCTCAATATAGCTCCAGGAGCACCATTGTAGTCACCTTGCTTTAGTGACCATGCGGAGACCCCGCAGAGTAGCAGTAGGGGTGTTATCTCCCCGGAGAGCCCCGAAGCTGGGTAAGATTCGCCGGCGTGCATGTCTACGCCTTATCCCGTTTCCAGGCACCGGCGACGTTCTACTCGCCCCCACCATGATAAGCCATCCTTTGGCATATGTCGCACCCAACCCCCGAAATTTGGCGCCCACCGTGGGGCGAGGTGCACCGTTGTCCGGAGATCTGTTCTGGACGGGAACCCTCTTCCTCCCAGGCGAGTGCAGCCAGCCAGGCTCGCCTGATGGAGTCTGCATCGACACGTTGCGCGGCGCTGAGGCCGCCTGCGCCGTGAGCAGCCTCGCCGAACTTGTCGGCGAGGTGCGCCTCTCCGACGAACCTGCATCCGACGCAGGCACGGGTGGCCCCGAGAGCCTTCTCGCGGGCCTCCTCGACCAACTCCACGTCGTCGGCGAGCCTGCCGTAGACCTGGAGTCCGTAGGCTCCTCCGACCCGATGCTGGTCGACTCCGACGCCGTGTTGCTTGACGTTTTCCCCACCAACGTGGTGGTCTACGACAAGCCGCTTCCGTACGAGGAGAGCGGCGGAAGTGCCGTCACGGAGGTGCTCATCATCAGCCACGGCAAGCACTCCGACGAAGAAGCCCAGGACCCGCTAGCGGCGGCCCTGCAAGACCTAACAGCGCCCATTCCAGAGGACGCAGACGCCGAGACGCTGGAGGCGCGCCGCCTTCAGATCATCGAAGGCGCCAAGAAGCTGGCAAGCATGAGGCGCTTGTCAGAGGCATACCAGCGCGAGATGGATCACGCCGTAGGCGGCTCGCCGGCTCCGACTGGGCCGAGCCGTCTAGGTGCGGTCCGGCAGCGCGGCGCGGCCATCGCCGACTTGCTCGGGTCAAAACGCCCCATGTACGCCACCCCAGTGGAGAACATCCGCGCCGCCCAAGCGGTGACTGACGAGCTGAAGAACTTCGAGGGCGAAGAGCGCCGTGTGATGATGGAGCGAGTCCAGCAGCTCCTTGACGCGGTTGCTGTGCAAAACGCGGCCGGCGGCCGCGCAGATGCGCTGCAGCAGCCGAACGACGACTTGCCTCCCCGCCGAGATCAAGGCGCGACCTCCCAGACACCGATTGGCAGAGTCCGCGGAAGGAAAGAGAAGGAGCCGGCTGTCAGTCACAGTCGGACTCATATCACAATCGAGTGCGACCAAGACGGCCGCCCGAGAGCAGTAGAGCGGCGGGACGATTACCTGCCTCCCCCGCCCAGAAGAGAGCGGCGAGTTTCCCCGCCGCCTGTTGAGCATCCGACTCTCGGAGGTCGCCTTGGCCACCGAGAGGGAGTCGGAGAGAATGACGCCCGCCATCGGATCGACCGACTCCATGGATCCCTGGCGCTGGAAGAAGAAGATGAGCTGGGTCCGCCTTGCTTCGGGCCCCGCATCAGAGACGAGCCCTTCCCCAAAGGGTTCACGCTCCACCGAGACACACCCAAGTACACCGGCTCCATGAAGCCGGAGGACTGGCTGATAGACTACTCCACAGCCGTCAGCATAGCAAACGGCAACAAGCGAGTTACCGTGATGTATGTTCCTCTCATGCTCCAGGGCATGGCCCGGACATGGCTGAACAACCTGAAGCCCCGCAGCATCAATAGCTGGGTCGACTTCACCGAAGACTTCATCCGCAACTTCACAAGCATGTATAAGCGACCTCCCAAGCCGCACCAGCTCTCCTTGTGCGTGCAAGGCCCTGATGAATCAACACGCGACTACCTCACGCGCTGGGGCGAGCTACAAAACTCCTGCGAGGGCGTGCACGAGGTGCAGGCTATCGAGTACTTCACTGCCGGGTGCCGAGAGGGCACCCTCCTCAAGCACAAACTCCTCTGCGACAAGCCAGAAACCCTCGACGAATTGCTAGTCATAGCAGACAAGTACGCCACGGCCGACTCTTCCATGAAGACGGAGATTCAAGTCAACGCGGCTGGCAAGGTGACTCCCCAGGCTCCCAGAACTCCGGCTGGAGACACCAGTCGGCGACAGCAACAGAACGACAACAGGCGCAAGGCCCAGCAGCCGACTTCCAGCAGTCGGCAGGTCGCGGCAGTTGAAGATCAGCAGCCGGAAGGGCAGCCTCCGGCCAAGCGGCAGAAGGGCGGCAAATCCAATTGGCTGCCAGCCTTCTCCTATGATCAGACTTTGGATGGTCCTTGCAAGTTCCACAGCAGCGTGAAGCCATCAAACCACACCACCAGAAAGTGCCACTGGCTCACCGGGATCGCCAAGGGAGACAGCCTCACTCCTCCACCGCCTGCTGGGCCGCCGCCTCCGCCGCCGCCCCAGCAGCCGGCGGCTCGGCCAGTCGGCGCAGTACAAGACGAGATCCCGGAAGAGCATGGAGCCTACGTAGTGTTCACCAGCATGGCAGATGACCGGCTCAGCAGGCGCCAACAACAACAAGAAGTAAATGCAGTAGCAACAGATGCTCCGGAGTTCATGCATTGGTCCGAGAGGCCTATCAGCTGGAGTCGGGCGGATCACCCAGAGGTGATGCCGAGTCCGGGCTCTTATGCCCTGGTCCTAGGTGCGACCTTGGCCACTTATAGGCTGGCCGCCCGTTTTTTGCGGGTCCTGATAGATGGAGGCAGCAGCATAAACATCCTGTACAAGGACACCATGGAGAAGCTAGGAATCAAGCGAAGACAGCTGCAGAGCAGCCGCACCGTGTTCCACGGAATTGTACCCGGCCTCTCCTGTTCACCGATCGGCAAGATCCTGATAGACGTCCTCTTCGGAGAAAAAGATCACTTCCGCCGAGAGCCGGTCTGGTTCGAGGTGGTGGACTTGGAGAGCCCGTACCACGCCCTGCTTGGCCGACCCGCCTTGGCCAAGTTCATGGCGGTTCCCCACTACACCTACCTGAAGATGAAGATGCCGGGTTCCAAGGGGATCCTGACCATAGTCGGCGACTACAAGAAGTCGTCCGCCTGCGCAGTCGAGAGCAGTCGGCTGGCCGAGTCTCTGGTGACCGTGGCCGAGAAGCAGCTCCTTGACCGAGTCGTGGCGATGGCCGGAAAGCAGCCAGAGATGTCGCCCGACCCCAAGGAGTCGGAGGCAGAAGGATCATTCAAGCCGACCAAAGAGACCAAGAAGATACCCTTGGACCGGGAGCACCCAGAAAGGTACGCTGTCATGGGCACGGGCCTTGACAGCAAATAGGAAGGCGAGCTCGTCGATTTCCTCCGTGAGAATCAGGACATCTTTGCATGGTCCCCCAAAGCCATGCCGGGTGTACCGACAGAATTTGCCGAGCACAAGCTACACGTCAGGCCAGATATGAAGCCCGTCAGGCAGCCCTTGCGCCGCCTGTCAGAAGAGAAAAGAAGAGTTGTTGGAGAAGAGATAGCCCGGCTCCTGGCAGCCGGTTTCATCATGGAAGTGTTTTTTCCAGAGTGGCTGGCAAACCCGGTTTTGGTACTGAAGAAGAACAAGCAGTGGCGGATGTGCATCGACTACACAAGCCTCAACAAAGCCTGCCCAAAGGACCCGTTTGCTCTGCCAAGAATTGATCAGGTGATAGACTCCACAGCCGGATGCGAGCTGCTGAGTTTCCTAGACACATATTCGGGATACCACCAGATCAAGCTGAACCCAACGGACAGATTGAAGACCGCCTTCATCACGCCATTTGGAGCCTTCTGCTACCTGACAATGACGTTCGGCTTGAGGAATGCCGGCGCCACCTTTCAGCGTTGCATGCAGAAGTGCCTCCTCAAGCAACTCGGCAGGAACGCCCATGTCTATGTGGATGATGTGGTGGTGAAGACGGAAAAGCATGGGACGCTGCTGGAAGACCTCAAGGAGACCTTTGAGAATCTGCGCCGATTCCAGATCAAGCTCAACCCTGAGAAGTGCGTTTTCGGAGTACCAGCCGGCCAGCTCCTTGGCTTCCTGGTCTCCGAACGCGGCATAGAGTGCAACCCTGTGAAGATCAAGGCCATCGAGAGAATGGAGGTACCCAGCCGACTATTGGATGTGCAGAAGTTCACCGGCTGCCTGGCGTCCATCAGCCGATTTATCAGTCGGCTGGGCGAGAAAGCTCTGCCCTTGTATCAATTGATGAAGAAGACCACCTTTTTCGAGTGGAGCCACAAGGCAGATGAGGCATTTCTCCAGCTGAAGAAGATGTTGACTACTCCCCCCGTGTTGGCGGCTCCGACTCCCAAAGAGCCCATGCCTTCTAAATCTCCATCGTAACCACTGTCGATCGCCCGCACCGTCCCGTCGCCGGCACCACCTTGTGGTGAGCCTCTTGTTCATGAAATTTTATATAAAAAATTGATGTTTGTATGATTTGGATATATAGTTAATCATGTAATAATTATCTTACCCGTACGTTGTTTGTTATACATAGTGCCATGGTTTTGATATCCGTCCCCGTCGGCCCTTGTCCTTGTTATGATTCGGATGTGGTATATTCTCTTTTAAAACTATTTGTTACATTTCGTGTTTATGACAAATTATGCCCATCAAGTTGACATAGATTTTTTTTATCCAGGAGGTATGTGAACCGGAAATTCCAACCGACCCTATTGTCGAGAGGTTAAATTTAGTTGAAAGAGAAAACGAGTACTTGAAAGAAAAATTGAGAAGAATTGAGGGGGAGAAGATGGAATTGGAGTTGCATGTTGCCGATGTCGTCGATGATCACAAGATCAAGATGGAGAAAATGCGCTTGAAGATTAGAAAGATTAGAAAATATGCCATCGATAGTGAGGCTTGGTATCATTATGCTGTTGGATCAATTGTTACCTTAGTTGCGATCTTGATCGCATTTGTTGTTGCATTTAAATGCTTTAGCTAGAGAGTTATTTGTTTGTTGCATTTAAGTGTTGTATGAACTTTATGTATGAACTTGTATTAATTTGGTCTATTCGTTGTTGCGTAATGAAGATGAGCCGGCAATGGATGTACGATGACCGATGCTCTCCCCAGTTCATTGAGGGCGTGCATACTTTTTTGCTTGCGGCTGAGGCAAACAAGCGGGCGGATGGTTTTATGCCTTGTCCATGTGCTGGCTGTAAGAATGGTCGCAATTACTCTACGTCAAGAACCATTCACGTCCACCTGTTTGAGTCCGGTTTCATGCCCCACTATAATGTTTGGACCAAGCACGGAGAAAGAGGGGTTATGATGGAAGACAATGAAGAAGAAGAGGACGACGACAGCTATCCTGGCCATGGGTTCCCTGAATACGATGATACAACAATGGGGGAAGAAGCTGAGCCGGTAATGCGGGAAGAAGCTGAGCTGGCAATGCGGGAAGAAGCTGAAGAAGAGGCATCAGATGTGCCCGTTGATGATCTAGGTCGGGCCATTGCCGATGCAAAGAGAAACTGCGCAAGTGATTTGGAGAAGAAGAAGTTGCAGCGCATGTTAGAGGATCACAAAAAATTGTTGTACCCGAATTGCGTAGGTGACAAGAAAAAGCTGGGCACCACACTGGAATTGCTGCAATGGAAGGCAGAGAATGGTGTATCTGACAAGGGATTTGGAAAGTTGCTGGTAATGATAAAGGATATGCTTCCAAAGGACAACGAATTGCCTGAGAGTACGTACGAAGCAAAGAAGGCTGTCTGCCCTCTAGGGTTAGAGGTGCAGAAGATACATGCATGCCCTAATGATTGCATCCTCTACCGCGGTGAGTACGAGGATTTGAACGCTTGCCCGGTATGTGGTGCATTGCGCTATAAGATCAGCCGCGATGAGCCTGGTGATGTCGAGGGCGAGCGCCCCAGGAAGAAGATTCCTGCCAAGGTGATGTGGTATTCTCCTATAATACCACGGTTGAAACGTTTGTTCCAAAACAAAGAGCATGCCAAGGCGATGCGATGGCACAGAGAAGACCGTAAGAAAGACGGAAAGTTGCGAGTACCCGCTGACGGGTCGCAGTGGAGAAAAATCGAAAGAAAGTACGGGAAGGAGTTTGCAGATGACGCAAGGAGCGTATGGTTTGGTCTAAGCGCAGATGGCATTAATCCTTTTGGGGAGCAGAGCAGCAACCATAGCACCTGGCCTATGACTCTACGTTTGTATAACCTTCCTCCTTGGTTTTGCATGAAGCGGAAGTTCATTATGATGCCAGTGCTCATCCAAGGCCCTAAGCAACCCGGCAACGACATTGATGTGTACCTAAGGCCATTAGTTGAAGAACTCTTACAACTGTGGAATGGAATAGGTGTACGTGCGTGGGATGAGCACATGGGGGAAGAATTTGACCTAAAGGCGTTGCTGTTCGTGATCATCAATGATTGGCCTGCTCTCAGTAACCTTTCAGGACAGACAAACAAGGGATACCGCGGATGCACGCATTGTTTGGATGATACCGATAGTATATATTTGAATAGTTGTAAGAAGAATGTGTACCTAGGACATCGTCGATTTCTTCCGAGCAGGCATCCCGTAAGAAAGAAAGGCAAGCATTTCAAAGGTGAGGCGGATCACCGGACGAAGCCTCGCCACCGTACTGGTGCTGATGTACATGATATGGTCAAGGATTTGAAGGTGATATTTGTAAAGGGTCCTGGCGGACAACCTGTTCTGAAGGACGCGGACGGACGTGCACCCATGTGGAAGAAGAAATCTATATTTTGGGACCTGCCATATTGGAAAGACCTAGAGGTCTGCTCCGCAATCGACGTGATGCACGTGACGAAGAATCTTTGCGTGACCCTGCTTGGCTTCTTGGGCGTGTATGGGAAGACAAAAGATACAACTAAGGCACGGGAGGACCAGCAACGTATGCACGGAGAAGATGGCATACATCAGGGTCATGCAAGCTACGCTCTTACCAAAGAAGAGAAGGAAATCTTCTTTGAATGCCTTCTCAGTATTAAGGTACCATCTGGCTTCTCGTCGAATATAAAGGGAATAATAAACATGGCAGAGAAAAAGTTCCAGAACCTAAAGTCTCATGACTGCCACGTGATTATGACACAACTACTTCCGGTTGCATTGAGGGGGCTTCTACCGGAAAACGTTCGATTAGCCATTGTGAAGCTATGTGCATTTCTCAATGCAATCTCTCAGAAGGTAATCGATCCAGAAATCATACCAAGGTTACAGAATGATTTGGTGCAATGTCTTGTCAGTTTCAAGTTGGGGTTCCCACCATCCTTCTTCAACATCATGATGCACGTCCTAGTTCACCTATGCGAAGAGATTAACGTTTTGGGTCCTATATTTCTACACAATATGTTCCCCTTTGAGAGGTTCATGGGAGTCTTAAAGAAATATGTTCATAACCGTGCTAGGCCAGAAGGAAGCATCTCCAAGGGCCATCAAAATGAGGAGGTCATTGAGTTTTGTATTGACTTTATTCCTAACCTTAAGCCGATTGGTGTTCCTGAATCGCGGCATAAGGGCAGACTGGATGGAAAAGGCACGCTAGGAGGGGAACAAATAATATGTATGGACGAACATTCTCTCACTGAAGCACACTACACAGTTCTATAGAATTCCACCTTGGTGGCTCCGTATATGGATGAACACAAGAATTTGCTACGCTCCAAACACCCGGAGCGGTCTGATGACTGGATTACACGTGAACAAACCAGGAGTTTCGCCAACTGGTTGCAGACACGTACCATGCATGACACCTCTATTGAAGATGACCTGTACTTGCTGTCCCAGTTACCATCTTCGAATATAATGACTTTCAAAGGGTACGAGATAAATGGTAATACATTTTACACGATCGCCCAAGATAAGAAGAGCACCAACCAAAACAGTGGTGTCCACTTTGATGCAGAAACCAAGACGGGAAAGGAAACATATTATGGTTATATACAGGACATATGGGAACTTGAATATCGACGTGGTTTAAAGGTCCCTTTGTTTCGGTGCAAATGGGTCAATATGACACGAGGCGGGGTAACGGAAGACCCGCAGTACGGAATGACAACAGTGAATCTCAACAATCTTGCGTATGCAGACGAACCATTCGTCCTAGCCAATGATGTGGCACAGGTTTTCTATGTGAAGGACATGTCTACCAAGCCAAGAAAAAGAAAAGATAAGGAAGCGAATGCATCATACGATGAGCCAAAGCGGCACATAGTTCTTTTTGGGAAGAGAAACATCGTGGGAGTGGATGACAAGACAGACAAGTCAGAAGATTATGAAAAGTTTGATGAAATTGCTCCATTCACAGTGAATATTGACCCGAGCATCCCGTTAAATGATGAAGATTTTCCATGGTTACGGCGCAAAGGGACACACGCGAAGAAAAAATTTCACACCCAAAGATCTGGGATGTGATCGGCTTCACTATCATCACTTTCTTCTGTGTTTCACACCCAGGAGGGAATGTCTGTAATAGTTAGGGTAGTTATGTGTTTTGTCATTTAAAACGCGAAGAAATTTTATGTGCAAACAAATTCTTTTCATGCATTTACTGATTTTTTTCCAGCTAAATGACCCTGAAATTGAAAAGCAATTCAAATGAACTCAGAAAAGGTTGAAAGTTGGCATGGTATCATAATTTCATACAAATAGCATGTGCAAAAAAGTAGAGAGGGTTACGGCAAAAACTGGATGCACTTCGTGTACAAAATGGACAATCTCTTTCGAAGTATCAGGGTTTCCGACGGAAACTGAACTGTTACAAAGGCATTTCATTTTTTAAATAACCTAAGCGTTACTAAACTTAATATAATGATAAAACACACTAATATTAAACATAAGAAAAAAGAATCACTGATATTTTTTTCAAAGTTAAGTTATTCACAAACTAGTGATTCACACAAATTTCAAATAATTCAAAATTTAAACTATTCAAATTTGAAATCTACCGGCACTAACAGAAAGTTTGTAATTTTTTGTACCTAAATCAAAAATATTCACAAAGAAACTCTAAATACAGCAAAAAACAACTCAAAATAAATAAAACAAAAAAAATAAAGCAAAAAAAAATAAAGAAAAAAAAGCCCGCCTACTGGGCCCAAGCGGCCTGCATACGACTAGCGACACAACCTGCGTTGGGCCAGGATGCAGGCCCACGAAGGCCCAGTAGGCCCACTAGGCGAAGAGGACAGGTAGGCCCAGTAGGCCTGGTTAGGAGAGGAGCTCGAGAGAGCTACCGCACTGGGGCTTATAAACCAGTGCGGTAGCCCCTCGACTAGCGAGGTGGGACTAAACTTGCCGCACCGCACCTGCACCAGCGCACCCCCTTTAGTACCGGGTCGTGGCACAAACCGGTACTAAAGGGGGGGGGGGGGGGGCTTTAGTACCGGTTTGTGCCACCACCCGGTACTAAAGGGGGTCGCTTCCCGTCGCTTGGCCTGGCCAAAACAGACCTTTAGTACCGGTTGGTGGCTCCAACCGGTACAAAAGGTGCCTTCTATATATACAACTGCTACGAAAATTTCAGTTTCCCTCTGTTTTCCTCTGTTCCGTCGTCTCCGTCGCCGTCGCCGCCGCCCTCGATCGTCTCCATCGCCGCTCGTCTCCGTCGCCGCCCCCGTCCCCGTCGCCACCCTCGTCTCCGTCGCCGCCCCAGGCCCGTCCTCGTCGCGTCGTCCCCGTCCCCATCGCGCCGTCCCCGCCGTTGCCGCCTCGGCCGTCGCCTCGCCGTCGCCTCGCCTCGCCGTCGCCGTCGCCCGCTGTGAGCCCTCCCCGAGCCCGTACACACACACACACAAGCATGTTTAATTAGTTTAGATAATTAGTCTTTAATTAGTATAGATAATTAGTTTTTAATTAGTTTAGATAATTAGTCTTTAATTAGTTTAGATTATTTAGATTATTATTTTGTATGTTTAATTAGTTTAGATAATTAGTGTTTAATTAGTACACACACACACACACGTATTTTGTATGTTTAATTAGTTTAGATTATTTAGATTATTATTTTTTCACTATTATTTATGTATGAATGCATGTTAGATGGATATAATTAGTGTTTAATCAGTTAGAAATTAGTGTTATATAGAAATGTTAGAAATTAGTGTTATATAGAAATGTTAGAAATTTTAGTGTTATTTAGATTATTTAGATTAGCATAATTAGTGTTATATAGAAATGTTAGAAATTTTAGTTATCAAAATCCAATCATTAAAAAAATGTTACTTTTTGCGGGCATATAGCTAGTATTTGTTCTCGACGATGCCCGGCCCGCATCCTCGCCGTCGACCCGTCCGCGACGACGTCCAGCCGACCCATGTCCGGGACTGGGCTCCACCGGGCTGGCACTGGGAGGTGCTGCCTGGAGGGGCGTGCCGCTTGATGAGGAACCCAGCCCCGGGTCCCGTCGTCGACCCTGATCTCGTTTGGTGGCGTTCGCGTGGGCCAGTTTCGGTGCGGAGGGACCCGGCCCCGCCGGAGGTGGTACGTCGCCGTGTTAGGGAGGAGGACGAGCACGTCCATTGCTACATGGTAGCGTTAGAGGGCGGCAGGTTCTCCAATACGTGGCAGTATCTTCGGGGATCTCACTTCAGCTATGATCCTATGAGGGTTCCTTCTCTTTGGGTGTCCACCGCCCGCGCCGGAGGAACCGCGAGTGTCCTAGATTCTTCTATAGTATTCGATCTTTATTAGCTAATAGCCAGTGATGTACTATTCAATATTATATATTATTCAAGACGATGTATTCGAGATTATATCTATTATTCTAGACGATGTATTCGAAATTATATCTATTATTCGAGACGATGTAATTTGAATACTAAATTGTTTTATATTTCTTTTGGGTTAGTTAAACAAAAGCTATGGCAGACAATACTGACAGAGAGGGAGAACAGACCATGTTCGATATGATACGCGGGCCAGATGATAATCAGAATGAAGAAGATTATGACGGCTCCGAATTTCTAAACAACACCAGAGAGGGTGATATGATATTCGATCGCGACGACGAAATTGATGAAGTCATGAACTACGATTATGACGATGACGAAGAACATGTTGATCCTGAAACAACAAAGACAGGCGAGGTATATATATTTATATAAGTAGGCATTTGGTGATCATCACATGTTTTAAATGATTTGAAGATATATTAACGAATCGATCTTTGTTCTTTCAGCCATCCGGATCGAGCAAATCTTCAGGCAAAATGACGAAACGAGGCCCGAACAAAAAGTTGAAGCCGGGCGTAAAGTACAATATCGAGGCATGCAGCCCTACTGGCAAACCATTAGCGCCTAAGAAGATTGCGGACAAGTTCGTTCATCAGTGCGGAGTTCTTGTGAAGGACCAACTCCCGATCAAACTTCAAGAATGGAGAGAGCCAGCAAAGCCACGTCCAGATGTTACTTTTGTCGACAAGAATCAAAAAGATCTGCTTTGGGATACTCTCATGGAACATTTCACCCTACCAGATCATTTCACAGAAGCAGATGTGCAGAAAGTCAAGGAGGCTGCTCTTAGGATGATGGCGATTGCATTCAAGAACTACAAGAATCGTGAATGGAAGAAGTACGTCAAGGGAGGAAGGAAGACTCCAGTATTCAAGGGAACACTAGAGAACCAACGTGATCATTGGGACGATTTCGTGAAATTCAAGGATTCGGAATTAGCTAAGGAATGGTCGAGAATAAACAAGAAGAATGCCGAAAAAAAGGATAAGTTCCATAAGCTGGGGCCAGGTGGCTATGCGGTGGCAATGCCTAAGTGGGAGAAGTCTAAGAAAGAGATGGAGGATGCAGGTGTCACTCCGGCTACTAAGAGCTGGCCCCCCAGGGTCAGGACTTGGTTCTATGCGCATGGGGGGGAGTTGGACCCGGAGACAGGCAATGTTTCGACGATGGCAAGTCTGAAGGGAGCCGACGATGCGATACTTGTTGCAATAGAAGAGGCACGATCGGGGGTGTTCCAGCCCAACAGAGAGAACGACGAGCTTACGCGTGCCTTGGGAAATCCTGAACACCTGGGAAGAACACGAGGCAAGGGTGCTATTCCATGGTATGAGGGGTTTTCAGAATGGAACACCGACTACAGAACCCGTGCGAGAAAGAAGATTGCGGAGGAGAAGAAGAGGAAGATGGAGGAGGAGCAGAGGAAGCGGGACTATGAACGCCTTCAAGGCCTAGAAGCAAGTCAAGCGGAATTGGCAGTCAAATTCCAGCGGCAGCAGGAGCAGACCGACTCACTTACCCATCAAAGGGGGTCTCAGCAGCTGCAGCAGCTAGCGGATGATCCAGCATTGGATAGCACCGGCCCATCCATGCCGAGAAGCAGCGTGGGTTCCGTCCCGGACGACGCAATGCTGGGTGGATACCCCGTGGGTGACATCACGGAGAACACTAACTGCGAGCTACACGTCAAAATGAAGAACATATACATGAAGGTGGTGGACGGCTTTGCTTTCACAAATCCCCCCGAGGCAACCTTCCATTGCAACCCAATTCCAGCGGGCTATGCTCGTGTCTTGGTTGATGAGGTGGTGGACCCACCATATTCGGGGCTACAGCTTGACATTGCTGGAGGTGACGGCGAGCGCTTTCTCGGAGAGGCCAAACATCGTATCATCCTATGGAAAAAGGATTGCATCATCTTTCGAAGGCCACCGACACCGCGTCAGTCGAGTCCTCGTCGAAGTCCGCCACCGAGTCAGCAGACTCCCTCTTCTGCAAGTCCACCAAGTCCGGCAAAGTGTCAGGCCACTCCTCCTCCTCCAAGTCCGGCAAAGTGTCAGGACAATCCTCCTCCTCCAAGTCCGCCACAGCGTCAGACGTCCACTCCTCCTCCAAGTCCGGCACAACCTCAGGCCACTCCTCCTCGTCCAACTCAGCCCCGTCAGCCGTCTCCGCCACCTCAGCAATCGCAGAAGAGACACCCCGCAGCTATGGTGCATAGCGGTACGAGTCGAGGTAGTACAGGAAGTACAGGCGGAGGCAAGCGATATAAATATGGTCCAAGCCTCAAGCCTCTTCCGCAGAGGTCTTATGACAGGTCCGAGGAGGAAATCACAGCCATATCGAAGGCCGAGGTGGAAGCCCATTTTGCACCGAAACCGCCACCGCCGCCAAGGGAGAAAGTGCCTGAGGAAACGATTGACCACTTCATTCGTATGGCTCAACCACCAGCTCCCAAGCCTATAGACACAGACTATGAGTGCCACATCAGGAAGTTAAATCGAGCACGTCTACAAAGGGAGGCGAGCACGTCTACATCGGGATCGAGCAAACAAGAAGCAGCTGCCAAAAAATGCGAGAAAACCATTCCCCAGCTGGGAGAACAGGCGGCGCCATCGATCCCCTCGCTTGTTGTGCCAACAACAGGTGACAGTACGCGCGCCCAATATTATTGTGGGCAAACAGTGCACGTTCCCGAGGTGGGCAATGTGGTAATCACGGAGGAGCATATAATGCAGGCTGAAGTTCTCAACATCACTGTTGGACAACTCCTCGAGATTGAGCCCATGCCTTTGCTTAGAGAGGATGAAATAAAACGGAAATATGTCCGGGGCCAACCTTTGGTCGCGCCAGACAAGGTCAAGAACCTCCCAACGAGAATGTATGAATTGCATCAATGGTACATGAACATTACCAAGATTTCAGATCGATTGTCCCTCATGGTGAATGTCAAGCAGGACCATTACTTCCATGAGAAAGCTGTGTCCGTTGAGTATTTAGAACTGTTTTAGTTATACAATCAACACGCACTCGACAAATCTATCGTCAGTTGCTATTGTTTGTAAGTGATTTCTTCTATAATTTAAGCCTCAAGCTAGCTCTAGTGATCCTTTTGATCAATCATTACCTGTAATTATCCTCAGTATATTCTTTTCTGTGGTATTATGCAGGATGAAGATATATGAAATGAGAAAAGGTGGACGCTTTGGCATTGGGTTCATTGACCCAAACACCGTTAATGAATACACATAGAAGATAAATGAACGTCAGAAAAAGAACGTAGAGGACAGCATGCTAGAGTTCTTGAAGCGCCTCAAATACAATGAAGATATACTACTTCCTTACAACTTCCAGTGAGTCACAATGTCTTGTACTACAAATTCTCTGTTTTTGCCTACTAGCTAGCTAAATGTTTTTGCTTACATATGCCGCTTAATTAAGACATGCAAACGTGTGTGCATGCAGATTTCACTGGGTCTTGTGTATCATTAAAGTTGACACCGAAACAGTTGAAGTACTGGACTCCCTAATCTCAGAAAAAACTGATTATAACATCTTGTATGGGATAGTCAACAGGTAATTTCAATCATTATTAACTATATATCTCGGCCTATTTAGTTCATCATTTCATGATATGAACTATTTAATAACCCATTTATTCATTTTCTTTGTCGGCGGGCAGGGCTTGGGCAAGGTTCATCGCCGTCACGCCCGGCGAATGGAAACAAAAGCTTCGATGGTTTCAACCCAAGGTAAGCAATTAAGTAGTACTAGCTAGCTAGCTAGCTGCCATATCTTTAATTATCATGCTTGATTAATTTTTATCTAATCAAATTCCATTCTCGTAAAGGCCCTGAAGCAGGCGCAGGGGACTGATCTGTGTGCATTCTGCGTTTGCGAGAACATTCGCATGATGGCGTCCGAAAGGAGCAGATCTCAAAGACAGGAATGGGTACGCTTGTCAGAACACTATTCACAATTTTTACACCATTATCGATATCTAGCTCACACAACTAATACACATGCATATTGATCTCCTTCTTAACAGTTCAAAGAGGTGCGGGAGAAGCTCATAGAAACGGAGCGCGTAGAAGCACTTCAAGAGGAAATAGCGGGATTTTTGCTCGACCAGGTCATAAATCCGAAGGGAGAATTCTATTACCCGCTACCGCCCCCATGAAAACCACTTCCAATTGTCATCGTGCTCCGAAGGCACCAATTAGGCTAATGCCACTGGCTCCGAAGGCAACATTCATATGTAGGAGAAATTGTATATAGCTATACATGTGTGTACGTGTGAATTAATTAATATGGTGGTTTGTGAGACATTGATGATATATATATGCATGATTTGTTCTACTAGAAATTCTATTTATATATATATATATATATATATATATATATATATATATATATATATATATATATATGCATAACATGTACAATGTGTAGTATCGTAAAATACCAGCAAACGAAAAAGAATTAAAATGGAAACACAAAATTAAATGAAAAAGAAATCATAAAACTAAAAACCCCCCAAACCTTATAGTACCAGTTGGTCTTACCAACCGGTACTAAAGGGCTCCAGGCCCCCGGAGCTGGCTCGTGCCACGTGGTTGCCCTTTAGCACCGGTTCATGCTGAACTGGTACTAAAAGGGGGGCCTTTAGTGACCACAATTTAGTGTCGGTTATGTAACCGGCACTACAGGGCCTTACGAACCGGTGCTAATTCCCGGTTCTGCACTAGTGGTAGTGGTGTTTGACAAAAGATGCTTACAAAAGAAAAGAAAACCATAAAAAGTTCAACTTTAAATAAGTTATATACTACAATTCTGGACATTGAAAAAGATGCTCCTACTTATCCATATAAATTGTCGCTGCTTTAATATATTTTTCAAAACGCGCATGAGATTTACGCGTCATTTCATTAAGAAAGAAAAAAACCTGGCACAACCTCCACTCACTATCTTTGCCAGCAACTATCCCACCGGTCGAAGTTGTCACCTTGTCGAAGACCAGCTATTTCTCTTTTTCCAGATGCGGTGCATCACTAGGACAAGGTAGGAGTTGAGCTTCTTTCTTGTTTCCACCTGGGGTGTCTGTGCTTGCTGCCGTCCACCATGCGACGAGCGCATCATGCTGAGTAGGAGTGTGCTGCTCCCATCCCCTAGCCCGCAATGCGTTGAACCAGACAGCACGGGCAAAGGAACACTGAATTAGCAGGTGGTCGAACGTCTCCGGTTCCTGAAGGCATAACAGGCAGCAAGGCTGGTGCGGTAGGCTCCTAGCTGCAAGGCGGTCTAAAGTCCAGCACCGGTTCTTGACTACCAGCCAGGCGAAGAATTTTAGCTGGCGTCCAAAGTAAAAACATTCATAGTTTTTATATTTGCCACAACCATACTAGGCGTTCAAAGTATAGCCATAAGTCGTACATAATCTTGTGAGCACATGCGTTATTCGAGTGTATCAGAACTCTACTGAAGGTGGTTCTAGTATTCTAGAAGAAAATAATAAGTTCATTACATATGCTTCTCCCAAGCTCCTTTTGTGAGCAGTATGCACTAGTAGAAAAGGGGGCTATGGTCCAGCCCATTAGTCCCGGTTCAATCCAGAACCGGGACCAATGGGGGCATTGTATCCGGTTCGTGAGCCCCGGGGGCCGGCCGGGCCACGTGGGCCATTGGTCCCGGTTTGTCTGAACCTTTTGGTCCCGGTTGGAGGGACGAACCGGGACCAATGGGCCTCGCTCCTGGCCCACCACCATTGGTCCCGGTTGGTGGCACGAACCGGGACCAAAGGCAAACCTTTAGTCCTGGTTCATGCTATCAACCGGGACCAATGGTGGTGCCTATATATACCCCCTGCTCGCGAGCAGAGCACTCCCAATGCTCTATTTTTCGTGGCCGGCGAGGGGAGAGTTTTGTGGTGCTCTAGCTCACCTCCTATGCACACGAGGTGTTCGATGGAATGCCCGAGCCACACTACTTAAGCTTTCTCCCCTCCAAGCTCGACCGCCAAGCTCCATTTTCCTCAATATTTGTCTAGATTTAGCGGTCCGTCACGCCCCGTCCCCGTCTTCACCATTGTCGATCACCCGCACCGATCTCATCGCCGGCACCACCGTGGTGAGCCTCTTGTTCTTATCTTCTTTCTGAAAGGAAAAATATTCTTACTTGTATGTTTAGATAGATACTTGTATTATTTTCTTACTTTTATTATTGCATCTTATATAGTGCGATGGTTTTGGTATCCGCCCCCGTCGGCCCTCGTCCTGTCTATGATTCGGATGTGGTATATATTATCTTTTCATAACTATTGGTTCATTTATTGTTTATGACAATTATGCCGACCAACGTGACATAGATTTTATTTATCTAGGAGGTTGTTGAACCGGAAATTCCAACCGACCCTATTGTTGAGAGGTTAAATTTAGTTGAAGAAGAAAACAATTTCTTGAAGGAAAAAATTAGAAAAATTGAGGAGGAGAAGATGATATTGGAGTTGCATGTTGCGGATGTTGTCGATGATCACAAGATCAAGATGGATGCAATGCGCTTGAAGATTAAAAAGATTAGAAAATATGCCATTCATACCGAGGCTTGGTATCATTATGCCGTTGGATCGGTTGTTACATTGGTTGCGATTATGATCGCATTTGTTTTCGCATTGAAATGTTTTACATAGTTTCAGTGTATGGTTTAATTAATTTAGATGCTCTGCAGAGATTTATGTTGTTAGATGAGAACTATGTATGTACTTTGGTTTTAATGTGATGATGAACTTCTATTAATTTGGTCACTTCATTATATAATGCACGCAGATGAACCGGCAATGGATGTATGGTTCAAGACACACCTCCGAGTACATTAAGGGCGTGCATGATTTTCTTGAATTGGCTGAGGCAAACAAGCAGAATGGTTTTATGTGTTGTCCATGCCCTATATGTGGGAATACGAAGTCTTACTCTGACCGGAAAATCCTCCACACTCACCTGCTTTACAAAGATTTCATGCCACACTATAATGTTTGGACGAGGCACGGAGAAATAGGGGTTATGATGGAAGACGGCGAAGAAGAAGAGTACGATGACAACTATGTGCCCCCTGAATACGGTGATGCTCCTGAAGATCAAGAGGAACCAGACGATGTGCACGATGATGCTTCAACAGGCGAAGCTGCTGAAGATCAAGAGGAACCAGACGATGTGCCCGATGATGATGATCTCCGCCAGGTCATTGTCGATGCAAGGACGCAATGCGAAAGTCAAAAGGAGAAGCTGAAGTTTGATCGCATGCTAGAGGACCACAAAAAAGGGTTGTACCCCAATTGCGAAGATGGCAACACAAAGCTCGGTACCGTACTGGAATTGCTGCAGTGGAAGGCAGAGAATGTTGTGCCTGACAAAGGATTTGAGAAGCTACTTAAAATATTGAAGAAGAAGCTTCCAAAGGATAACGAATTGCCCGACAGTACATACGCAGCAAAGAAGGTCGTATGCCCTCTAGGATTGGAGGTGCAGAAGATACATGCATGCCCTAATGATTGCATCCTCTACCGTGGTGCGTACAAGGATCTGAACGCATGACCGGTATGCGGTGCATTACGGTATAAGATCAAACGAGATGACCCTAGTGATGTTGACGGCGAGCCCCCCAGGAAGAGGGTTCCCGCAAAGGTGATGTGGTATGCTCCTATAATACCACGGTTGAAATGTCTGTTCAGAAACGGAGAGCATGCCAAGTTGATGCGATGGCACAGTGAGGACCGTAAGAAAGACAGGAAGTTGAGAGCCAAGGAACGTATGGTTTGCTTTAAGCGCGGATGGCATTAATCCTTTCGGGGAGCAGAGCAGCAATCACAGCACCTGGCCCGTGACTCTATGTATGTATAACCTTCCTCCTTGGATGTGCATGAAGCGGAAGTTCATTATGATGCGAGTTCTCATCCAAGGCCCTAAGCAACCCGGCAATGACATTGATGTGTACCTAAGGCCATTAGTTGAAGAAATTTTACAGCTGTGGAATGGAAACAGTGTACGTAGGTGGGATGAGCACAAACAAGAGGAATTTAACCTAAAGGCGTTGCTGTTCGTGACCATCAACGATTGGCCCGCTCTCAGTAACCTTTCAGGACAGACAAACAAGGGATACCACGCATGCACGCACCGTTTACTTGACACCGATAGTATATACCTGGCAAGCTGCAGGAAGAATGTGTACCTGGGCCATCGTCGATTTCTTCCGACCAACCATCAATGTCGAAAGAAAGTCAAGCATTTCAAAGGCGAGGCAGATCACCGGAAGAAGCCCGCCATGCGTACCGGTGATCACGTACTTGCTATGGTCAATGATTTACACGTAATCTTTGGAAAGGGTCCCGGCAGACTAGCTGTTCCGAGTGACGCTGGGGGACACGCACCCATGTGGAAGAAGAAATCTATATTTTGGGACCTACCCTACTGGAAAGACCTAGAGGTCCGCTCTTCGATCGACGTGATGCACGTGACGAAGAACCTTTGCGTGAACCTGCTAGGCTTCTTGGGCGTGTATGGGAAGACAAAAGATACAGCTGAGGCACGGGAGGACCTGCAATGTTTGCACGAAAAAGACGGCATGCCTCCAAAGCAGTATGAAGGTCCTGCTAGCTATGCTCTTACCAAAGAAGAGAAGGAAATCTGTTTTGAATGCCTGCTTAGTATGAAGGTCCCGACTGGCTTCTCGTCGAATATAAAAGGAATAATAAATATGGCAGAGAAAAAGTTTCAGAACCTAAAGTCTCATGACTGCCACGTGATTATGACGCAACTGCTTCCGGTTGCATTGAGGGGGCTTCTACCGGAAAACGTCCGATTAGCCATTGTGAAGCTATGTGCATTCCTCAATGCAATCTCTCAAAAGGTGATCGATCCAGAAATCATACCAAGGCTAAGGAGTGATGTGGTGCAATGTCTTGTCAGTTTCGAGCTGGTGTTCCCACCATCCTTCTTCAATATCATGACGCACGTCCTAGTTCATCTAGTTGACGAGATTGTCATTCTGGGCCCCGTATTTCTACACAATATGTACCCCTTTGAGATGTTCATGGGAGTCCTAAAGAAATATGTCCATAACCGCGCTAGGCCAGAAGGAAGCATCTCCATGGGCCATCAAACAGAGGATGTCATCGGGTTTTGTGTTGACGTCATTCCTGGCCTTAAGAAGATAGGTCTCCCTAAATTGCGGTATGAGGGGAGACTGACTGGAAAAGGCACGCTTGGAAGGGACTCAATAATATGTAGGGACGGATATTCTTGGTCTCAAGCACACTACACAGTTCTACATAACTCTACCTTGGTGACCCCGTATGTCGATGAACACAAGAACAGTCTGCGCTCCAAACACCCGGAGCAGTGCGACGACTGGATTACATGTGAACACATCAGGACTTTCAGCAGTTGGTTGGAAGCACGTATCAGAGGTGACAACACTGTTTGTGATGAGCTGTACTTGTTATCCAGGGGACCATCTTTGACTTTATTGATTTTGAAAGGATACGAGATAAATGGGAATACATTTTACACGATTGACCAAGATCAAAAGAGCACCAAACAAAACAGCGGTGTCCGCTTTCATGCAACAACCGAGAGGGGAAAGGACACATATTATGGTTACATAGTGGACATATGGGAAATCGACTACGGACATGATTTTAAGGTCCCTTTGTTTAAGTGCAAATGGGTCAATCTGTTAGGAGGCGGGGTACAGGTAGACCCATAGTACGGAATGACAACAGTGGATCTAAAAAATCTTGGGTACACTGACGAACCGTTCATTCTAGCCAATGATATGGCACAGGTTATCTATGTGAAGGACATGTCTACCAGAGCGAGAAACAGAAAAGATAAGGAAGCGAATACATTATACGATGAGCCAAAGCGCCACATAGTTCTTTCAGGAAAAAGGGACATCGTGGGAGTGGAGGACAAGACAGACATGTCTGAAGATTATGAAAAGTTTCATGAAATTCCTCCCTTTAAAGTCAAGGCTGACCCCAGCATCCTGATAAACGATGAAGATTATCCATGGTTACGGTGCAATAAGCAAATGACACAAGCGAAGAAAAAGTGAAGACTTTCTCCCGCAACTATTATGATGATACCATGCCAACTTTGTAACTGAAGAGTATGATACCATTGTCCGTTTTGTATATGCACATGCTATGTGTGGGTCAATTTATGATACCATGCCAACTTTCAACTTTTTCAGAGTTCATTTGAAATGCTTTAATGTCTTATGGTTCGGCCCTCGTAATAATTAAAAATAGCAACAATAAGTATTTTGTTGTGAGTAGAAACAAAATAAAATAAATAAAGCAAGAAAGAAAACAAAAAAACAAAAAAAGTGGAAAGTTTATAATTTTCCTAAAACTAAAAGCAAAAAGATTTAAAAAATAAAGCAAAAAAAAATGCAGAAAAAAAACAACAATAAGTATTTTGTTGTAAGTAGGAACAAAATAAAATAAATAAAGCAAGAAAGAAAACAAAAAAAGGTGTTTTCAAATTTGAAAAGTAATGGCACTAACAGAAAGTTTATAATTTTCCTAAAACTAAAAGCAAAAAGAATTAAAAAACAAAGCAAAAAACAAAAGAAAATAAAAATAGCAACAATAAGTAAAGAAAAAAAATAAAAAAAATGCCACCTACTGGGCCCACACGGCCTGAATACGACTTGAATCCCTACTTTGGGCCAGGATTCAGGCCCGCAGAAGGCCCAGAAGGCCCATCAGGCAAAGCAGTAGCTAGTAGGCCCGTAAGCCTGCAATGGAGAGGAGCTCGAGAGGGGTGCGGCAGTGGGGCTTATAAACCACTGTGTGCCCCTCTCAACTAGTGAGGTGGGACTAAACTTTGGCCCCGATGCGGGCAGCACAGGGGCCTTTGGTCCCGGTTGGTGGCACCAACCAGGACTAAGGGGGGGGGGCATTGGTCCCGGTTGGTGCCACCAACCGGGACTAAAGGCCGCAGCTTCCCACCCTTTGGGCTGCCGAAAAAGAGGCCTTTGGTCCCGGTTGGTGGCTCCAACCCGGACTAAAGGGGGCATTAGTCCCGGTTGGTGCCACCAACCGGGACCAATGCTCCTTGTATATAAGTAGCACTTCGCAGTTTTGCAGAGTTCATCGCCATCAGTTGCCCCCCGACGACGCCGAGCACATCGACGCCGCCAGGCTGCCCCGACGCCGCTCGCCGCCCCCGCCGTCGCCGTCGCCGTCGCCCGCGCCCGTCGTCGTCGCCGGCCTCCCCGAGCCCACGCCGGCCTCCCCGAGCCCGCGCTGTCCTCCCCGAGCCCGCGCCCGCCGTCGTCGCCGCCAGGCTGCCCCATCGCCGTCGCCCGCCCCCGTGCACCGCGCCCCGAGCCCCTGCCCCGTCGCCGTCGCCCGCCCCCGCGCGCCGCCATCGCTGTGAGCCGCCGCGCCGCACCGGCTCTGTTTTTTTTTCATTTTTATTAGTTTAATTTTTTTGTTCAATGTATATATATGTGTATGTATGTGGCTATATATATATATATATGCGGCTCTATTTTTTTCATTTTTATTAGTTTAGTTTTTTTGTTCATATATGTATATGTGTATGTATGTGGCTATGTGTATGTAATGTTCAAAAATTGTTCAGAGCATGTTTTTGTTCATATATGTAATTATTGTTCATATGTGTATTTATTGTTCATGTTTTTTTTCTGTTCATAGATTTTTTTAGTGATATTAATTATTGTATAATATGCAAATGTTTGTATATTCATATGAACAATGCATTAGGCAAAACCTTTGTTTTTTTCGAAATTTTCTATTTGAACATTTTTTTAAAACAAGCAATACTAAAAGAATGAGAGGAAAAGGGAAAATTAGAAGAGGAAGAAAGGAGAAAAGGAGGAGAGGAAGAAGAGGAGAAATAAATAAGAAGAGGAAAAAAGAAGAAAAAGAAGAGGAGAAGAAGAAAGGAATAGAGGAGAAAGAAGAAATTTTTTTCTTCTTTCTCCTCTATTCCTTTCTTCTTCTCCTCTTTTTTTTTCTTTTTTTTTCTTCTTCTTCTTCCTTCTTCCTTCTTTCTCTTTTCTTCCTTTTCCTTAATTATTTTCCTTTCTCGAGGGAGAAGAAGAAAAAGAAGAGGAGAAGAAGAAAGAAAGGAATAGAGGAGAAAGAAGAAACTTCAACACGAGCTAGGGGGTGGTACCGATACCCCCTCCCCGATAACTCTCGAGGACACCCAAACCCTAGAGAGAAAACGATGTTGGTCTCCTACCCCCTCCCGCCGCGCCCCTACCCGACAAATTAACTCTCTCGAGGCCACCCAAATTTATCAAGTTGAAAGAGCGTTGTCGTCGAGGCCACCCCAAACCCTTGAAGCGTTGTGTCGAGGCGACCCCAAACCCTAGAGAAGCAGCGTCGAGGCCACTAACATGATTCCTTATTGTGATTAGCTAGCTAGTTCTACATTTTCCACTAATATATATATATATATATATATATATATATATATATATATATATATCCATCTGTACCATGTTTGAATAATAATTGACATGTTGTAAATATTTGCAGAAACTATGGAGCACTCCCGAGACGAAGAAACAGAAGCGATGTTGGGGGACATAATCGCAAATGGAAGTGATGATGTTGCGTCATTTCTCATCGACACCGATGGTCAGCTGGAAGGACTGGATGAAGAAGAGGGCTATGTTTATGATGGCTTCGACCCATTAATGCCGGTACAAGAGGAGGAGTATGTTCATGATGCCTCCGGTGACACAATGGAGGTACAAGAAGGAGACCGTGCTGACTGCTCCAGTCACCGAACCGAGTCCGGCCAGGTATATATATATTAGTTAAGCCCATGCTGACTAGTTAATTGATGCATCCATTGTTTTGGTATATGTACACATATTAATTACTGTCGTCTTTCTTCCTTATAATTTCTAGCCCTCCGGATCGAGCACAACTTCGGTAAGGAGACGAGGCCCGAAGAAAAAGTTGAGCTTGGATGAAAAGTTTGAGATCATAGAAATCACGCCCGACGGCGAACCGATTGAACCCATCCGGACAAAGCGCGCATTTTCTGCTCAGTGCGGGGTTCTTGTTAGGGACAAGATCCCGATCAGCATCCAGCAATGGTATAAGCCTGCTAAGGATGAAGACGCTGAGGTGTCTTATGTCAATGATATGCAGAAAGAAAATCTTTGGACTGAGCTGAAGGCAAATTTCACCCTACCGCCAGAGGAGGATCCGAAGAATCCAGTTAAAGAGCAATTAATCAAGTCTTGTGCTCTTAAGAAGATGGCAAGCCTAATGAGGAGGTGGAGGAAAGAGCTGAACCAGTTTGTCGAGAAAAAAAAGACACCAGAATTCATCGGCAAATATGAGAAGATCAAAGATCACTGGCCCGCATTTGTGGCCCACAAGACATCGGAAAAGAGTAAGAAGATGTCGGAGACAAACAAGAAAAATGCTACGAAGAAGAAGCTTCACCATCGCACGGGGTCAGGTGGCTACCTCAAAGCCCGGCCTAAGTGGTCCAAGGCTGAGCATGATCTGCTTGAAAAAGGGATCGAACCAGAGACAATGCGCTGGCCAGACCATTGCCGGACTTGGTTCTTCGGGGCTGGCGGAACCTTGGACCCTGTAACAGGGAAGTGTCAGTGGACGGATGAGCAACTGCAAACACCAGTCAAGAACCTTCGACACTATATCAATGGAGCACAGCGAGGGACGTTCCTTCCAAACAGGGAGAAGGACGAGCTCACAATGGCCCTTGGGAATCCCGAGCACCCTGGACGGACACGAGGCACGCCAGGCTCCCTTCCGTGGAAGGTTGGTTTTTCGGACGCAGGGGGTTACAAAACCCACGAGAGGAGGAAGAAATTGGAGCAGGACCAAATGGAGGCGCTGCTTGGAAGGGTAATGGGGCTAGAGGATCGAGAAGAGGAACGAGAAGCAGCAGATCGCAACAAACGACATGCCGAAGCTTCCCCCGAAGCTACCCCGCCATCTCAGCGGAGAAGCAGCATGGCTTCCACCGAGCTGCTTCAGCTGGAGCATGTCTTGACGGCTCCTGCCAGCTATCCCGTGGATGGTATCACGGAGTCTCAAAATTGCCACATTATGGCGCGATGGATGAATTTCAAGGTCAAGGCGGCTGTTGGCCAAGTTTATCCTAGTGGACCCGGCACAACTTATCACTGCCAGCCGATTCCAGAAGGATTTGCTAAGGTGATGGTGGATGAAATAATGGAGGGATTTGAGGACCTCATGCTTGAGCACCCTACTGGTGAAGGGGAGACTAGGCTAGGTTCTGCTCTGAAGACTCCATGCCTATGGCGGAAGGAGCTCATCAACCTTCTGAACTGGACGCCTCCGCCTCCTCCTCCTCCTCCGGCGAGTCAGGGCACTCCGCCTCCTCCACCGCCTCCTCCTTCGGCGAGTGCCGATCAGGGCACGCGTGGCGGCACTCCGCCTCCTCCACCGCCTCCTCCTCCGGCGAGTGACGATCAGGGAACGCGTGGCGGCACTCTGCCTCCTTCTCCGGCGCATGGCGGCACTCCGCCTCCTCCTTCTCCGCCTCGCCAGCAAGGGCGGAAGAGACCCGCCGCCGCCCCGGCTGCTCCAGCGCGTCGTAGTCCTTCTCCTCCGCCTCGTAAGCAAGCACGAAAGAAGACAGACGCCGCAGCCGCTCCGTCTGCTCCGGCGTCTAGCAACACAAGAAGAGGAGAGAGGCAATACAGATACGGTCCACCTCTAAAGCCTCTAGAGAAGTTACCGTACGAGAGGACCGAGGAGGAAAACAATACGATCGTGCAGACCCATGTGAAGGAGTTCTTTGAAGGGGTGAAAGCAAAGAGACATCCACCTCCGGAGGAAAAGGTAGATCCGGTGAAAGCAAAGCGCACTCTCGATGCCCTGAGGAAACCATCAAAGTCTCCGCCGAGAACCAACTATGAGCGCATTACTGAACAGACATATCTCCAAGCCAAGCGGTCGGGAACTACTGTCAGTGATAAAAGGTCAAAAGAACAACAAGCAAAGGGGAAAAATTGCCCAGCTCGGCGAACAAGCACAGCAATCGTGCCCCCCGCTCAATGTGTCTAATCCTCCGGGGCCGGTGGCCGGTTATGGCAATCTTGAAGATTACCTGCCTGACGATGCACTTCCTGATTTCATGGAGGTGGACATATTCAGATACGAGTACGGGAAGCCTCTCGTCAAAGATGAAAAATCTCTGACAACAATGATGCGAAGATTCCATAGTTGGTACATGAAAACCTACAGAGAGTCTGAGGGGACGAACAGTTTGTATCTGAACATTAAAGAGGAGCACGACCTCGTTACAAATGATCTGTTGTGTGTTCCATTTGAGGAGTTCTTCGAGTTCTTCAATCAAAAGGCCCTCGATAAATTAATGGTCTTTTTGCTACTGCCTGTAAGTACTATTTCTGTCATTAAGTCTCTATATATAGCTCGGCTCTTTCATTGCATGTATTTATAATTAATTATCCTCAATATATTATGCAGATTGAAGATCGTCGAGTGCAAAAAAAAATGAAATATATGATATTGGGTTCATTAACACAAATATCATAGATGTATTTCTGGTTAAAAAGCACGTCGAAGAGGCCGAGGACAACTTGCTACAATCGTTGATCAAAAATCAAAACAAAGATACCATACTCTTTCCTTACAACGGCCCATGAGTGTTACTGTCGTGTGCATATTCGGTTTCCCTTATTACTCGAGCGAGAGGTTAATGTAATTGATGAGTTATGCATGCGTGTGCAGGTACCACTATATTCTTCTGGAGATTAAGCTTGAGCGTGGGCTAATAACCGTCTTAGACTCCAGACGGAAAGATCCCAGCACCTATGCGGACATGACTGAAATGCTCAGCAAGTAAGTTCAATCGATCATTATCGCACCATATCGGCAACTTTTTGTTCATTTCCTGATATCTCAAGTAATAATTATTATTTTCTTTGTCTTGCAGGGTTTGGAAACAGTTCACCGCACAAGCTCCGGGACTGCCGAAGGAGCTGTGATATGTATACCCGAAAGTAAGTACTACTGGCTAGCTAGTTGCGCGCATCTCCCGTTGATTCTATAGCTATACTTTCATCAATGCCATTTATAATGCTTCATTATCAGTTTGATTGACCTCTATTTCTCGTAAAGTGCTTGTGGCAGGAGGAAGGGAATGATTTCTGTGGATACTACGTGTGCGAGTTCATCCACAACGCGACTTTGAAAAACAAGCGGGGCTACTCTAGAAGACAAGATGAAGTGCGTAAGCAATAATATTCACAATTTCATTTTATTACACCATTATTTCTATTGAGTTTCATTCATATATATGTATTAATTAACCCCCTTCTTCAAATTAATTAGACGTGGCAGATGCGGGATGAACTCCTACCACCAGATCGCATGAAAGCAATTCAAGAGGAATTGGCGGGATTCTTTCTTGAACACGTCATCAGTAAAGCCGAAGAATACCATGTGGAAGTTGATTTCAAATGCTAGGGGTTTGTAATTAAGAGATCTTATACATATTGTACATGTATGTAGCCAGTAAAAAACTTGTTGTTCGACCAATCTCTCGGAGAAGGAGAGGTCGATCGATCACTTCTCTCGGTATGCATAACGAACTTCTATACTGAATGGTTCTCTCGATCACTTATGTATATATACTACGTAGCGTCGACCAAGCACGGACATAAGAGAGGACACTTCTCTTTATTAATTAGCTAGCTAACACAATATACGAAACACCTAAATTAACCCCCCAAAACCCCCAACCCCACTCCTTTAAAAAAAAAACCCAACCACTGGAATGCAGACGCGTGGATGCCTTTTGGTCCCGGTTGGAGCCACCAACCGGGACCAAAGGCCCCCTGACTGGGCTCGGCACACAGGGCCACGTGGAGGCACATTGGTCCCGGTTCCTGTTTGAACCGGGACTAATGGGTTGAGGTATTAGTAACGACCCATTAGTCTCGGTTGCTGTACCGGGACTATAGGCCCTTACGAACCGGGACTAATGGGTTGTTTTCTACTAGTGATGGGACTAAACCCATGACAAGCTTTGGTGTTTTTTAGAGTTCATGGGCCACAAGTGCACATGGGACATTGTCCACTGACCGAATGAAACCCGCTAAGAAACCATGGACCTTGAAAGCCTCTCAACATAACGATGTAATGGCAATGCTAATCTGACGTGCAATGATTTTGAGACAATTATTGATGAGTAGGCATGCCGGTAACCGCATGCTTACAATAGTTGCCGTTGGTGCCCAATCTACTGTGTATATTTTAATCTGTACTAGCTACTAATCAAGTTTGATATATTTCATGTGTACAATGACATCAATGCCCTGCAATGGTCCCAAAATCATCTAGGACCTAGTCTTCCCTGCAAAGCATATGACACAGTAAGTACAGGTCGGGAACGATCGATCAATTCTACTCCCTCTGTCTAGGTGTATAAGTCACATTATGAAAACCAAATAATCCCAAAACATTTAGGCGCGATGTGTTAACTCCCACCTCATTTCTAGTTTCATGACATATCAATCAATAAGAGATGTGGGGTGTACATGCTTTTAATGACTTGAGACTACCAAACACGACATGCAGTAGTTAGTTCATTACACGCAATGCTATTAGCTAGCAAATAAACATTAAATTCTTTCGTTTCCCCCCTCCGTCTTGGTTGCGGTGCACAACCTAAGATGACTTATACATCTAGACGGAGGAAGTACTGTCAGAAGAGTGGCTGCTTACTTGAGCAATCTCGAAACCAAGGAGGATATTTGTGACTGGAACACACGCACGTTATCAGAAGTAAACTCTGCATGTCCGTGCAAGGACTAATGATGGTCTCTTTATCTGCACTCCAAAAGTGTTGATATCCACTAAGATCATTGACTGTTGCTTATGTTTAGGTGCAGAAAAAAAAAGTTTTCCCTTCATGAAACAAACACCGCTTAAATAACAGGAAAAAAATACATCTCCCGTAGCACCACTTTCATGGATAGACATTACACTTACCATTAATATCATGACTTTATACCTCGGGTACATAGCCCCACCAGTCCACCATTTCTTGCCTTTTATCGCATAGAAATCCCTGTTTGTCGAGTGATAAATAATGAAGTAGTCAGCAACGCACTAAAGAAAATGATGTCATTTGTATAGACTATCAAAAGAGGATCTGGAAATGTACGGTATGAGGATATACCTGAGTTCATATAGTGTTAGTACATGGATAGCATGTACCACAAGCTGACCCTTGACATTGTCAGGACAAGAAAAAAATGACACAACCCACCGTGTTGTACGACACGCCTCTTGCGTAAGCAATCTATCCAAAGGACATGTATTTTAATTGTGATTGCACCCATGTTTATCGATGTTAGGTAATTAACATTTGGTCGTGAATGAAATGGCATCTAAAGTGTTTTTTCGTAACCCAATAATAACCAATTTATAGCCGTGATCTAAAATAAGGAGACATTTCCCATCTCCACTCTCCACGAGGCGATAAGGGAGAACCCTCGTTCCCCACCTTCCACGCGACCGATGTTGAGGTTGTGGGTCGGTGATCTCTCCGGTGTTGGGTCATGGGCTGGGAACCCAAATGTTTCTGGCTTTGCAGATAAGTTATGGTTAGGGTATCGAGGTGGTGTGTCATTGATGGTAGTGAGGGTGGCGGCGGGGCATTATAATCAAACCAATGATTTTCTATGCATGCATAAGAGCATCTTCAGCCACAATGTACAAATTTGGCCCCTCAAACGCCTACGGATGCGCCCGGTCAGCGTCCGGGCGTGTCCGCTTTGAATCCCTATTTTTCCGCTCACGCAATCATGTTCCTTAGTTTTTTCTTATATGTCCGGTCACATGCATGTGATTGGTGGAGAGAGAGATAAAGAAAAGAAATAATAAAGAAGGAAAAAAGATATGGAGGGCCAATCCTATGTGGCGGAAGCAGGACCATTGATCGGGCATGCCCGGGCACTCCACATACTCATCTCATATATGAGATGAATATGAGGGTTGCCGGGCAGACTGGGCATTTAAGGAGGCTTTGAGGGGTCTGGTTGGGTCAACTTTTTGCTTCTCTCTCCTGTCCGATCACTGGTCCCCGTGCCCGTCCGATCAATTTAAGGAGTCCGGCTATAGATTCTCTAAGTATTTTGTGTTGCATAATGTGATCACTTTCGTTGTTTATTTTTCGTATGTATCAATAAGTAAGATCGATGGTGGATTAGAGAGAGAGAGAGAGAGAGAGAGAGAGAGACCATTGATCACTTGGGCAAGCATGCATGTAGATGTAGCTAGCAAAATGGAGTGCATGCACGCAGGTACGTACTTGCGTGTGTAGCCAATTGGTAGTCACCCACGCATGCATGCATTGCATGTGCGTCTCAAGCAGGCTGGCTAGCAGTGTACGTGATGCTCCAAAGAAGAAGAAAAAGTCGTGCGTACTTGCACTAGCTAGCAGCTAGCAGTGTTTCTTTGCGTGCTTACGTGATGCTCAAAAGAAGAAGAAAATATATTTGTATTATGACTGGACGTCCGGAGAGAGGGGCAGCCAATTGGTTGGATCTGGCGATCGAAGACGGAAATAAGGGGGTGGCCGTGCAGAGAGGAGAGGAACCGATCTGGCGATTCATGAGCAATGCTACATCTGGCGATCGAAGATTACGTAGCGTACGTACAAGAGTTACGTAGGTGTAGCATTTTTGGCGATTCATTCATCGTTTCCGTTTCGTGATTAGTCAGGAAAGGAAGCTTGGTCTGTGACCTGCTTCGACTCAAACTCGGCAACTCGTTGGGTGGTGCCCTCTATAAAATACCAAGTCGACGGTCACAACCCACAATCGATCGATTTCGAGCGAGTTTCCCGGCCGCCGATCGAGTAGGATGCGCATCTCTTTGCCATGGGACGTCGATGTCTATGCTACAATGGGACGTCGTCGTCCCAGTGAAGCCGAGGAAATCCCTAACGAGATGCTACAGGAAATCCTGATGAAGCTGCCGACCAAGGACGTGGCCCGCTGCTGCTGCGTCTCCAGGCAGTGGCGCAGCGCCCTCGGAGACCCCTCCTTCCGCAAGCTCCACGCTGCCAGCCCTGCCGCGCTCTCGTCAGAGCCCGAGTTCTTGCGCTTATCCGGTGTGCCATGCGGGCTCGGCCAGAGCGTCAAGACCAGTATCTTCAGCTTATCGTCGGACAAACCCATGTGCACCATCGCGAAGCCCGAAGGCCACGGCCTCGCCGACATCTGCAACGGCCTCCTCTGCTTCGTGGACGGGTGCGACGCTCATGCACCGGCGCTGGTGTGCAACCCCGTCACCGGCGAGACGCTGGCGCTTCCGGCGGCCCCTCCGCTCAACAACAATGACCATGCATATTTATTTGCCTTTGGGTTCAGCCCGCCCACCAACGAGTACAAGCTGTTCCGCCTCTCTTTCCCGCTATGCTCCTACTCCTCCGAAGAGCGGGTGGACGTGGACGTCTACACCTTGGGTGACGCCCGCGGGTGGCGCAAACACTCGTTCCTCACACCCTCTCGCCCACTAACCAGAGGAAATGACACTTCAACGCCAGTGTTGATCGACGGTAAACTTTACGTGGTCACCAAAGGCTGGAATGCACCCATGTGGCAGGAGGCTGCCGGAGTGCTGGTAGTGGACGTGCCTGCCGAGACGTGCCGCGCCTACCCTCTCCCGGATGATCTCGGGACCTATAGATACGATAATCCGACGGCCTTTGAGCTCAAGGGGCGGCTGTGCCTCGCCGCGCACGTGCTCAACAGCTGTAGTCGCCCCAAGGCCCTCCGCTTCTGGGTCATGGCCATGGAGAACAAGGGATCGGACGGCGAGAAGGAGCCGCACTGGGAGTTGCGCTACAGCTTCCTCGTGCAGGTGGAACCTCCCATCCCCATCCGAAGGCCATGGAGCCGTGTGTCGTGGAGTGCATGGTTTCAACATGAGACGCTCTTCTACACCTGCAACGACACCTTGTACAAGTATGACACGAGGTCGTCCGTTCCTGACCACGGTCGACTGCTGCAGTGGGACAAGCAGCTCCAACGGATACCGTCATATCAATGGCTATGGATCATCCATCGGGTTTACCGTCCCAGTCTCCTCTCGCCTCACATCTTTGAATTGCCACCATCACAAGACGAGATGATGGTGGACATATGCTCTTAAGGAATTGTAGTCTATTGTATAAGTTTATTGTCTGAGTTTTCTAATGAAACTTTGTATAATGTCCCAGGAGTGGAATTTATATTGTGTTTAATTATTTTGAACTATCGTTTTGTTGCTAAGCATGAAACAAATTCTGAACATCCTTTCATAGGAAATGCAGATAAAACGACCAACATCTCTATAATTACCGCACACAATCATTTATCATAATTATTATTAGAAGGGTAGTGGTGTTTGACAAAAGATGCTTACAAAATAAAAGAAAACCATAAAAGTTCAACTTTAAATAAGTTATACTACAATTCTGGACATTGAAAAAGATGCCCCCCCTGATCCACATTAATCGTCGCTGCTTTAGTATGGACCCGAAGGAGTAGTTAATTGCTATACACAAGCACAAACTATTAGTGCTCAAATCACGCGGGGAAGAACTTTCATAGATTTTATATTTGCCACAACCATGCCAGTCGTCCAAAGTAAAGTCATAACTTGCAAACAATCTTGAGAACGCATGCGCTATTCGTGTGTATCAGAAACCCTGCTGAAGGTGGTTCTAGTATTCTACTCCCTCCGTTCGGAATTACTTGTCGTTGAAATGGATGTATCTAGATGTATTTTAGTTCTAGATACATTCATTTCCGAGACAAGTAATTCCGAACGGAGGGAGTAGCAGAAAAGAATAAGTTCACTATATATGCTTGTCCCAAACTCCCTATGTGAGCGGTATGGGACTAAACCCATGACAAGTTAAGCTTTGGTGTTTTTTAGAGTTCATGGGCCACATGTGCATAAGGGACAATGGCCACTGACCTAATGGAGCCCGCTAAGAAACCATGGACCTTGAAAGACCATGCATTTAAACCCTATCGACATAACGATGTAATGGGAATGTTAATCTCACGTGCAATGATTTTGGAACAATTTTTGACAAGTAGGCATGCTGGTAACCGCATGCTTACAATAGTTGCCGTTGGTGCCATATCTACTGTGTATATTTTAAACTGTACTTGCTACGAATCAAGTTTATTATACCCTTGTGCACAATGACATCAATGCCCTGCAATGGCCTCCACTATTTGCAAGGTTATCTATCGGTAATGCTCCATTGATGAAAAATGAAGTCAATGATCACAAATACTCCCTTCTTCCTAAAATATAAGAGCAGTTTTTACACTAGTGCAGTGTCAACAACGCTCTTATATTATGGGACAGAGGGAGTACATGGTGGCTACTATCTTTTTGGTGGCATATATGCCATGTGGTCCACGTACGTAAATAAATATCAAAATCTCAAGGCAATAAAAAAATCACTTTACCAAGCAAGGCTTACATGTCAGCCAGTAAGAATGTTGAGCGAGCGTTTGGGATGTTGCAAGCTCGCTTTGCATTTGCTACTGGACCTCATGGACTCTAGGATCAAAGAATGTTTTGGCAAATCATGAATGACAACATGATAATTGAGAGTGGTTGAGATCAAGAGGAAGACTTTGAGTATGATAATGCAGGAACAACTGGGAGGCTCGAGCTACATCAAGCCGAACCCGAGCATTTCATGAAGTGCATATATAAATCAAAGGTCGTGTGGCACCTGAGCAAGTTCGAGATGACCTAGTTCATCATATGTGGTACCTCTCCATGGGCAACAATTTCTCATGTGAATTCATGTATTATTTACATTAGTTAGTTTATTATCTCAACTTTATTTTATTTTTGAATTTGAATTTGAAATTTTATAAATTTGAATCTCAGTTAGAAACTAAGAATGCAATGGATAGGGAATCGGGCTACCGTTTGTGCTAGGATACATTATTTTTGTTTTCCGTGTATGCTTAGCAATTGCATTTGCTCTGCTTGTGTTTACCTATAACTAGCTAGTTTTTTGCATGTAATGGGGATCAACTAGCAATTGTGAAATACAACCCCCCCCCCCCCCTCCCCCCATATAATGGTGTATCCGATCTATCAAGACTCTTCGTTGTCTTTAAGATTCGTCCAGAGTCTTTCGTTAAACAGTACTAAAGCTATATGAATCCATAAAGCCATAACAAAAGTCGCTGAAAGCCAAATGAAACTTGCGTCGACAAAAGATTAGTTTCACCAATGTTTTGTTCGAGATTCAAAATATGAAATTTTAAAATTCATTGGAAACCATGGCAAACTTGCATCTATAAAAACTTGGGTTTATAAAGTTTGCATCGATGTTTCATTCGAGTTTCAAAACATGAAGTTTTGAAAACATCTTCAACATTGATTTTGTTCGGAACATCTTCATTAGATATGGAAAATGGTGAAAATAGGCGCTAAATTAGACATTTGTCTAAACCTTATTTAAGACATAACCCTTTCTACGTTTGAACAAAATATAAATGCATCAAGTAAAGGATGGGAGGCAGCAGAGATGTTGAATGCGGGTTGATTTCTGAAACACAATAGCTAAATGTTAGTCGACCGATTTTTGGGTTTGGGTCAATCGATTTTGAGAAGGAAGATGGAAGCGCCGACGGAGATGAAGAAGGAGATGGCAAGCCCGCTGGTGAGGCCTCCGGTGTCGGGGAAGAAGGACCCCACTATCTATCTTAGGGTGGCGGGTGGGGTGCTGCTTCGGTGGAGATTTTTTGGGTAGTCGCCGGGCTTAGAGGGATGGCCGAGGGCGGTGAGGCGAGTCGGTCGCAGGAGCGCTGGTGGTCCCGGGCGGTGGAAGCAGGCGGCTAGGCCTAGGCTGGATCGGGCAGGGGTGAGAGAGGAAAAAAAGAAACGGCGGCCAGAGGTTGAAGATCAGCAGTGCCTGCTCTTGGTTATACGTACGTACGTACACACATACGCAGTGTTGATCACGGCGAGGAGTCAAGCACTCACCAGTGAAAGCACGTACACTCTGTGACTGCGAGAAGGGAGCATGTGAGGTCTACACACGTAGCAACTCACACTGGATATAAGAAAAAGAAGAAAAACAATGGCGTACACACTGCATGCAGTACGTAGTGCACCAACGATGTACTGAAGGGACAAAGTGCATTGAATTCTTTCACGAAAAAAAGGGCGTTGCATACATGTTGTGTCGCGGGCTTGCAACTGGTGCGCGTTGCACCTTTCTCTTTAATTTGTGCTGTGTGTTTGTGCTGCTTGTGCATGGCGAGCAAGGCATGGACTAGCTTAGCTAAACCCGACCAGTTGCGTGTCGGGAATCAACTTGCAACTAAACCCCACCTATTTTCTCTTAGTTGCCTGCCAAAATTTGTGTGCGCGACAAACAGCTCCACACGAGCTAGTAGGTTAGAACAAGCACAAATCTTGAAACATATATAAACGATCACAAAAATATATGTGACTTAACTCATTCTCCTCCAAATGAGGATGAACAAATCCGTTTATTTTAAATTCATAAATATAAAACCAAATTTTGGAAAACAATAATAAATTTTATAAAAATAGCAATTTGAAAAAGTTTTCAATATTAAAAAAATGAATTCTAAAAAGTATCCGCACACTTCAAAAAAGAGTTGATGTACTCACAAAAATCCTGAACCAAAAATGGGGAAAATAAAAAAGGGAAGAAAAACAAAAAACAAATAAGAAAAAAAAATAAAAGGATAGAAAAACAGTACAAAAAAATTTCTCTGAAAAAGAGAAAAAGAGAGCTCAAAACCATGGCGTGAGCATGAAGACACAAACATAAAAAGGCAAAAAAGGGAGAATAAATAAAGGTAGAAAAATCTTGTAGGCACAGGGACAAACGCATGCAGTAGTAGATACGCACTCACAGTCTTTTTTTAGCAAATACGCACTCACAGCTGATTCTTCTAGACAAACCCACGGAGGGGATCCCACATATGTGGACAAAGCCATGTAGGAGTAGTAGACACGAGGGCAACAGAGCGATCATCATTTGCCTAAAAAAGAAAGCAGAGCGATCAACAAATCTGCACGAATGTTTACAGAGCGGTCACTCGAGCGCGAAAAACATTGCACAAACAGACAGGATGGATAGACACCTAGATGTGAGATCATTAAAAAACATGAGTTAATACCACTTCTGATACATAAACTTGTCCTGGTGGGAACAAGTTCATACAAGAACTAAAAAACCCCACAAAAGTAGTACAACAACTTTGCTAACGGAACATTTTAGTCCATTTCCGTCTATTCTGCCGGTGCACCATCTCCTGCCGTTATAACGTGCTTCTACATTTGCTGACATGGAACCGGGCCCACTGGTCAGTGCCACAAAGAAAGAATAAACGAAAACAACAAAATAGCGCGCCGATTTTATTATACAGTTGACCCCTAACCATATGAAGCTTCTTTTATTTATGAAATCTAACTATATGAAGCTCTCCTCTCCCTGGAAATTGCAAAACGGTCGAAGTGCTCCTCACACCGGCCGGTTTGGTATAAAGAATTTTCCTGTGTTTGATTTGTTCCACCAGCCGCTGCGCCCACTCCCTTCCCATTTTCTTGACAATGAAACTATAACATCACCCCCCCCCCCCCCCCCCCCCCCCACGGCAAAAAAAGAAACTATAACATCCACATTATTTAATGAGACCAAAGACTTGCCAAGGAGGAGGTTGCTTTAGACATACCGCGACACATGGGAATTTTTTTCACTCTTGCGACATTACAAAACTCAAAAGTTTGGCGCTTACAATGGACCAAAGAGCGGTCCCCCCTTCTTCATTTTATCGACGATGGCCATCATGTGGGTGGAAGTGTCGCATACAGTGGTGGAGGCGGGATTAATTTGTAGGTGTGGCAGAGCTGATACAACACGTGGCTCATCGTCTGTTGCCTCGGTCCACGAGTGTAAACTATGCCTAGGAAAGAATATAAGACGTACAACTCTACGTATTACAACAACTCACGTGGTTGGGGTGAGGAGGTGATCCGTCATTTTTTTCTTCGGTGACTGCTGTGGTGGTGTCGGAGGCAGGTGATGGGCATTGGTGTCAAGCTTAGAGATGTTCTGCTATCTTTTCAGTTTTGTCATGTCGGTCCTTACGTGACTTGTACTTTGATCTTTATGATATGAATGAGACACGTATTACCATGCAAAAAAATGTGGTTCTATACAAAATCTATACCTACTATTAAAGGAAATAGGTATTCTTGGTTTGGTTCCGGTTTGTTTCGTCCCGTTTTGAATATTTTTACATATGCTATGTTTTAGTTGAAAACCGAGACGTACGTGTGAAAAACCGAAAACTAAGAGGTAGGAGGCCACGACACGAGAGTGGATTTTTGAACATAGTACATACGCGAGGGCTCATATACACGCTTGCGTCTGTACTATGTTCAAATATCCACTCTTGTGTCTGTACTATGTTCAAAAATAGCATACACTCACCCCCTATGAACGCACACACGCACACCCTATCCCTATGAGCACCTCCGAAAGACTGAGCCGACATATCATCTTGAAATTTACGAAGTCATCGTAGGCACTCAGGTGGACTGGGATACCACAATCCTGCTAACCATCCAACCACAGTTTAGTTCGCGACATGAGAGTGGATTTGGGAGGTGAGATGAGCTAAAACACATCTAGCAAGATTTCTTACGACTCCATGCGAATTCAAAAAAATTGCTCCAACTTCTGACTAATGCATTGGTATGTAGGATTTGAAATGTGGCCTTTTAAATAACAGAGCTGTTGTACAAAAATCATAGCAAAAATATTATATGTTATGGTTTATAATGTACGGCTTATAGGCATTTTTGGTAACGTTCGTCTCGCTGCCGCCATTGGGTGGCACCATTCGAATATTGTTATGCCGCGTTGTTGTGGTGGACACGTTAATTATCACTCCCGTTGCAACGCACGGGCATATGTGCTAGTAATAATAATAATAATAATAAATTTACAAAAATAATTATTATAAAAAAATCTTATTTCATTTGAAATTGTGCTTCTATGCAAAACAACTTCCCATGTGATAAAATGTGATTTTTTTTCAAAAAAAAAGATAACCCCGGCCTCTATATCGAACGATGCACACAACCAATGAGTTATGATTACTGATGGTGAATTATCAGAAAATGATTCCCTACAGTCGCCGCCTCCCTAAAGCTAGGGTTTCTCTGCCTCTCGCCGGCATCGTCCCTGGTCCGCCTCGCCTCCGGTGAAGGGGACAGTGTTGTGTTGTGGGATGATGACTGTATCGGCGAGATGACGGGGTCTGCTCAATGTTGCCAGCACAGGAATATAGCCACGTTAGCTGGCCCAGTTATTTGGTCTCGGTCGTTGAAGAGATGCCAGTGGCTCATATACCGAAGCAGTGAACAGCGGCAACGTCTTCCAGCTCATGTACAAGAAACCTTGGCTCAAACGTGAAGCATACATACTCAAATGGATCACTGAACGTATCTTTAGCGCGGAATACAACTCTCGGTATTTAAGAAAACATTATGAGTGTAAACTGTGCATGACCGAAAGAATATAATGGTTGCAGCTACAATTAGTACAACAAGTGTGTTTTGTCTGGGTGGTTAGCGCGTTCCAGCCTTGGTCACGTAGACTGCGTGCGCGAGGTCTCCGGATCGAATCCGGCTGCGTGCTATTTTATGGCTTTGGTTTATTGTTTTGTCTGTGACACTGACAAGTGGGCCCAGTTCCACGTCAGCGAACGTTATAACAGCAGGAGACGGTGGACCGGCAGAATAGACGGAAATGGACTAAAATGTTCCGTTAGCAAAAGTTTGTGTACTACATTTATGGAGTTTTTTAGTTCTTGTATGAACTTGTTCCCACCAGGACAAGTTTATGTACTAGAGATGGTATTAACTCAAAAAACATTTAGATGTGAATTAGTTATGGGAAATGTTTAGATCCGGCGCACCGGCCGAACTTTGGGCCGGTCGCGTCCACGCGTGCTTCGCCCAAGCCACCCATCAGGCGACACGTAGACACGGGGCCACCAAACGTTATCTCTATCCATCCCTCCCTGCGTCGTTTTCACGCAACCCGCGCGCCTGCGAGTCGCGCCCCCACACGAGCCCCGTCGCCCCGCGCCTCGCCTCATCGTCGCCCGGCACCGCCGCCTCGCCGACCGGTCGCCGGAGGGCGCCGCCACTGCGCGGGTCTCAACCCAATCCACTGCTTATTTCCAGCTGCTCAGGGCGCCGGCGGCGAGAATCAACGGGATGAGCTACTACCTCGACCGGCAGCCACGGCGTGGGAGCACACAGATGCTACAACCGGCTGGGGAGGGAGCTGCAACCGCGTACTGTTTTTGCTGGAACCAGCAATGGTGGCGAGCTGCAGGATTCACCCCGACGAGTTGTTTGAAATCATCCCGACAAGTTGGACTAGGGAGTGGGCGGTGTGATGTTGCAACCAGGGATTAGGATTGCTGGAACCGGCGCAGTGTTTTGCTGGAAGTAGCACCCAAAAATGCTTCCATCAAAGTCTTCTTTGCTGGACAAGCAATTTTTTGCTACATCCTGCATCTTTTTTTGCTACATCCGGCATCGTTTTTTACTGGAACCAGTCAACTGTCCGCTACGAATGCCAACACGACAGAAGCTGCAACCAGGGTAGAGAAATGCTACAACCGGTGTATAAATTTGCTACTAGCGGCAATGGAAAAGCTTCTGAGCGGCACGAGGAGAAATCTGCCACCGCGGAAAAAAGGCTTCAATGGTGGAAAAAGCTTCAAGCGGCAATGGAAAAGTTTCAACGGGCGGAAGAAAAAGCTTCAAGAGCTAATGACAAGAAAAGCTTCAACCGGGGATGCCGGGGCGACGACCGGCGACGAGGGCCGCGACTGGGGGCGAGGCCGCCGACGGGCGGCGACGGGACGGCGACCGGGGGCGAGGACGGCGACCCGGCGGCGACGACAACGACGATCGGGGGCGAGGACGGCGACCGAGGGCGACGACAGCGACCGGGGGGGGGGGGGGGGGGGGGGAGGACGTCGACCGGCGGCGAGCTGGTGATACTTCAAGGTCGGGCCTCGCAGCGTCCATGGCGGATGGATGAAGGGGCGATGCTGCTGTTCGTGCGTGCGCCAAAGGGAAGATACTGCTGTTCGTGCGTGCGTGATCTAACGGCTCCAGGCAAAGCGATCTGACGGTTGGCAGCTGACCGGCCGAATCGTTCAGCCGGCGCACCGGCGCAGATCATCGCCCATTAGTTATTCCGTTTGTTTATTTTGCGCCGAAGAGGGGAGGCCGGCCCGGGACCTGTTGCAGCTTGCTGTGAACGTGTCACGTGCTTGCTGGTGGCCTCCTGGAGGTAAGAAAGTAAACATGTAAGAACATGTAAACCAAATTTTTTTTATTTATCAAAAAACTCGAGAATGGTTTTATTGCTTTGGAAGGCATCCATCGTTTTAACCAACATGAGAACGTAAGAGCAACTTCAACGGGCTGATCCAAACCGATAGCGCTTTTGTCCGCCTTTTGTTCATTTGGGTCGGTCGCCTGCCCGGCGTTCACCCTGTTTTAGATTTGAGTCGGCAATGACGCGCCGACCCATTTCATGTCCGCACTTAATTTTTTTAAAGGCCCACAGCCATAGATCATGCCAGCGGCCAAGTCTCATGCCGGCACCATGTCAACGCCGGCATACAATGCCGGCTTCAAAAAATATCACCACACAGTTCATGCTGGCGCACTCACCAGCGGCCGGCACACATGGCAGCACACAAAAAAGGGGTGGGACTTGAGTTCGACCACGCCATCGCGACCCCGTGGTCATGCCAGCACACCTGTTGACATTCAAAAAAAGAATGGCACTCGCCGCCATAGATAACTCGTCGTCGAACTTGAGCATGTCGGCCTGCATCTTCTCGAACCACGGCCTCTTCCTTTAATGTAGACCGAACCTTGTGGTGAGATCCGATCGGTTGTTGTGGCCCGATCTTTCACGACACTCCACCACCACCAATAGCAACCTCTCGCCCGCGCACGCGATGTACACGAAGTAGAGGGTTTGAACCTTGCAGCCCAACACGAGAAAACCAATCTCGACGAAGGTACTCACGCGCAAAAACAATTTCTACAAAGAAATCGCAACACAGAGGTTTCTAAAGATCCCTCTAAAACTTGATACGGGTGTCTACCCTTAAAAATACATCGTGTCTATTTTATCAAAATAACCTCTCTTACATTGACCGTACTATGGCTATTTATAATAGTATAGCTGGCCCGTACATGGTTTGACCAACAAGCTAACCGCACCCCTAAACCAAAAAGGAAAACAAACTTTACCATAACAACCGACTTGACTAAATCTTAGGAAACAAAAACAACTAGTACGACTTGTTATTTGGTGCTGGTGACTTCTGCAATTCACCAGTGGACCCCACCCGGTTCCTTTTAAAGAAAACAAGTCTCTAATCTTCATAGTTGTCCACGAGTACGCTTCTTAATTTGTCAGGTGGCCGCACCAGATGGAACTTGTATAGTTTTGTAACTCATTGCTGGTGGTTAGTTGCGTACATGACTAATCTCCGATGGATGCACGTGAACTCATTTATCTCTGGCCCAAACTGAAACTGATCAATGTTGCATGTGGATTCCTTTGCTGACTCAAACTGAACTCCTCCCAAAATATCTCCACAAACGTGACTCACCAAGGCTTCATGTTTCCTATGCATGCATGGCCGTACGCACATGCATACAGGTGCTCCTGTAGACCTACTAGTAACTTCCATGGAGTCTTGTACATTCTTCACACTTTCCTGATCAATATGTATATACTCCCTCCGTTTTTTTTACTCCGCATATAAGATTTGGTCAAAGTCAAACTACACAAAGTTTGACCAAATTTATATAAAAATATATGAACATCTACAATATTAAAACTATATAGTATGAAAATATGTTTCATGATGCATCTCATAATATTGATTACATATTGTGAATGTTTATATTTTGTAATATAAAGTTAGTCAAACTCAACAAAGATTGACTTTGACCAAACCTTATATGCGGACTAAAAAGAAACGGAGGGAGTACTTCAATGCATCTGTGTCATCTATTTTCAATCTTGGCGATACAACAATTAAATCTTCATCTTGAACAATACTAGTATCATATTCGGCCATCTGTGCAGACTTCGTTTTATCAGTAGCAACCATCATAGATAAATTGCACGGGGTCATATCATTCTCTCCTCCTTGCATCGAAACCGTCCTCGGTTTTGAGTCATCCCGTTTAGTAATATTTTTATCTCCAGGCTGAACGCCGGCAGTAGACATATCAGCAGCTTCAGCCTTCTTTTTTGCTTCTTCCTGCTCTTTCATCTTCACAATATGTTCTTTCCTCCAAGTAATAAAACGCTCCGCACCCATTGGCACAAGGGTGCACTTCTTACCCCTCTTGACGGTATATCTGTGTGTTTTGCGATCATACACAACATCATGCTCTTTGTACCATGGCTAGCCCAATAACAAGTGACATGAAATCATTGGTGCCGGAATCACATCGCACAAAACCTCGCAAAAATAATTTTCCAACAAAAATGGTACCTTGGTTTGGTGCGTGACAGTGAGCTCTTCATGACCCGAACGAAACAAGTATGGTTGTGGACGTGGTACCATTGGTAGATTCAGTTTTTCAACCATCTCGATGCTTGCGGCATTGACCACATTCATGTGATCGATCGTCATGGCACATGATCTCTCCCTCACCACCACACGGGTGTGAAAAAGACCGACCCAGCGTCCTTCCTCCTCCAACTGAAATCCATAGCTTAGCTTACTGAACGGTGATACACTCGCCATCTTCTCCATAGTGTCGAGAACAACCTGGTGCTCTGATACCACCCAATGTAAACCGAACCTCGTGGTGAGATCCGATCAGTTGTTGCGGCCCGATCTTTCACGACACTCCACCACCACCAATAGCAACCTCTCGCCCGCGCACGCGATGTACACGAAGTAGAGGGTTTGAACATTGCAGCCCAGCACGAGAAAACAAATCTCGACGAAGGTACTCACGCGCAAAAACAATTTCTACAAAAAAAATCGCAACACAGAGGGTTTCTAAAGATCCCTCTAAAACTTGATACGGGTGTCTACCCTTAAAAACATGTCGTGTCTATTTTATCAAAATAACCTCTCTTACATTGACCGTACTATGGCTATTTATAATAGTATAGCTGGCCCGTACATGGTTTGACCAACAAGCTAACCGCACCCCTAAACCAAAAAGGAAAACAAACTTTACCATAACAACCGACTTGACTAAATCTTAGGAAACAAAAACAACTAGTACAACTTGTTATTTGGTGCTGGTGACTTCTGCAATTCACCAGTGGACCCCACCTGGTTCCTTTTAAAGAAAACAAGTCTCTAATCTTCATAGTTGTCCACGAGTACGCTTCTTAATTTGTCAGGTGGACGCACCAGATGGAACTTGTATATTTTTGTAACTCATTGCTGGTGGTTAGCTGCGTACATGACTAATCTCCGATGGATGCACGTGAACTCATTTATCTCTGGCCCAAACTGAAACTGATCAATGTTGCATGTGGATTCCTTTGCTGGCTCAAACTGAACTCCTCCCAAAATATCTCCACAAACGTGACTCACCAAGGCTTCATGTTTCCTATGCATGCATGGCCGTACGCATATGCATACAGGTGCTCCTGTACACCTACTAGTAATTTCCATGGAGTCTTGTACATTCTTCACACTTTCCTGATCAATATGTATATACTTCAATGCATCTGTGTCATCTATTTTCAATCTTGGCGATACAACAATTAAATCTTCATCTTGAACAATACTAGTATCATATTCGGCCATCTGTGCAGACTTCGTTTTATCAGTAGCGACCATCATAGATAAATTGCACGGGGTCATATCGTCCTTGGCGACACGGTGTTGAGATCCACCTTCATGATCTCCACCCTAATCATCATGCTCGCGAGAGCCACTTCTTTCGCCTTGGTATTGGCGTTGGCGGCCTCGATCTCTAGAATCTTGACTTGCTTCTCCACCTCCATCTCAAGCATCTTGGCTTGCTTCTCCACGTCCATCTCAAGCCTCCTCCTTTGGATCTCCATGAAGGCGTTCATTTGCTCTTCTTTGTAACGCCGGCGCTCCTCCTCCCTTGAGTCCTTCTTGCTCATCATGTCCTCCACGCTTGCGATCAAGGCGTTCGACGCCGCATCCCGCTTCTCCTCCTTCTTGAAGTTGGTCTACCCCCGCGGTTGTGCCTTCTCACCGTTCCCAACCTCCTTCACGGCTTCACTAGTAGAAAAGGGGGCAATGGTCCAGGCCGGTCCAGCCCATTAGTCCCGGTTCTATCCAGAACCAGGACTAATGGGGGCATTGGACCCGGTTCTTGAGCCCCAGGGGCCGGCCGGCCCACGTGGGCCATTGGTCCCAGTTCGTCTAGACCTTTTGGTCCCAGTTGGAGGGACGAACCGGGACCAATGGGCCTCGCTCCTGGCCCACCACCATTGGTCCCGGTTGGTGGCACGAACCGGGACCAAAGGCAAACCTTTAGTCCCGGTTCGTGCTATCAACCGGGACTAATGGTGGTGCCTATATATACCCCCTGCTCGCGAGCAGAGCACTCCCAGTGCTCTGTTTTTCGTGGCCCGCGAGGGGAGAGCTTTGTGGTGCTCTAGCTCACCTCCTATGCACACGAGGTGTTCGATGGAATGCCCGAGCCACACTACTTAAGCTTTCTCCCCTCCAAGCTCGACCGCCAAGCTCCATTTTCCTCAATATTTGTCTAGATTTAGCGGTCTGTCACGCCCCGTCCCCGTCTTCACCGTCGTCGATCACCCGCGCCGATCTCATCGCCGGCACCACCGTGGTGAGCCTCTTGTTCTTATCTTCTTTCTGAAAGGAAAAATATTCTTACTTGTATGTTTAGATAGATACTTGTATTATTTTCTTACTTTTATTATTGCATCTTATATAGTGCGATAGTTTTGGTATCCGCCCCCGTCGGCCCTCGTCCTGTCTATGATTCGGATGTGGTATATATTACCTTTTCATAACTATTGGTTCATTTATTGTTTATGACAATTATGCCGACCAACGTGACATAGATTTTATTTATCTAGGAGGTTGTTGAACCGGAAATTCCAACCGACCCTATTGTCGAGAGGTTAAATTTAGTTGAAGAAGAAAACAATTTCTTGAAGGAAAAAATTAGAAAAATTGAGGAGGAGCAGATGATATTGGAGTTGCATGTTGCGGATATCGTCGATGATCACAAGATCAAGATGGATGCAATGCGCTTGAAGATTAGAAAGATTAGAAAATATGCCATTCATACCGAGGCTTGGTATCATTATGCCGTTGGATCAGTTGTTACATTGGTTGCGATTATGATCGCTTTTGTTTTCGCATTGAAATGTTTTACATAGTTTCAATGTATGGTTTAATTAATTTAGATGCTCTGCAGAGCTTTATGTTGTTAGATGAGAACTATGTATGTACTTTGGTTTTAATGTGATGATGAACTTCTATTAATTTGGTCACTTCATTATATAATGCACGCAGATGAACCGACAATGGATGTACGGTTCAAGACACACCTCCGAGTACATTAAGGGCGTGCATGATTTTCTCGAAGTGGCTGAGGCAAACAAGCAGAATGGTTTTATGTGTTGTCCATGCTCTATATGTGGGAATACGAAGTCTTACTCTGACCAAAAAATCCTCCATACCCACCTGCTTTACAAAGGTTTCATGCCACACTATAATGTTTGGACGAGGCACGGAGAAATAGGGGTTATGATGGAAGACGGCGAAGAAGAAGAGTACGATGACAACTATGTGCACCCTGAATACGGTGATGCTCCTGAAGATCAAGAGGAACCAGACGATGTGCACGATGATGCTACAACGGGCGAAGCTGCTGAAGATCAAGAGGAACCAGACGATGTACCCGATGATGATGATCTCCGCCGGGTCATTGTCGATGCAAGGACGCAATGCGAAAGTCAAAAGGAGAAGCTGAAGTTCGATCGCATGCTAGAGGACCACAAAAAAGGGTTGTACCCCAATTGCGAAGATGGCAACACAAAGCTCGGTACCGTACTGGAGTTGCTGCAGTGGAAGGCGGAGAGTGTTGTGCCTGACAAAGGATTTGAGAAGCTACTTAAAATATTGAAGAAGAAGCTTCCAAAGGATAACGAATTGCCCGACAGTACATACGCAGCAAAGAAGGTCGTATGCCCTCTAGGATTGGAGGTGCAGAAGATACATGCATGCCCTAATGACTGCATCCTCTACCGCGGTGCGTACAAGGATCGGAACGCATACCCGGTATGCGGTGCATTACGGTATAAGATCAGACGAGATGACCCTGGTGATGTTGACGGCGAGCCCCCCAGGAAGAGGGTTCCTGCGAAGGTGATGTGGTATGCTCCTATAATACCACGGTTGAAACGACTGTTCAGAAACGATGCGCATGCCAAGTTGATGCGATGGCACAGTGAGGACCATAAGAAAGACGGGAAGTTGAGAGCACCCGCTGACGGGTCGCAGTGGAGAAAAATCGAGAGAAAGTACTGGGATGAGTTTGCAAGTGAGCCAAGGAACGTATGGTTTGCTTTAAGTGCGGATGGCATTAATCCTTTCGGGGAGCAGAGCAGCAATCACAGCACCTGGCCCGTGACTCTATGTATGTATAACCTTCCTCCTTGGATGTGCATGAAGCGGAAGTTCATTATGATGCCAGCTCTCATCCAAGGCCCTAAGCAACCCGGCAATGACATTGATGTGTACCTAAGGCCATTAGTTGAAGAACTTTTACTGCTGTGGAATGGAAACGGTGTACGTACGTGGGATGAGCACAAACAGGAGAAATTTAACCTAAAGGCGTTGCTGTTCGTGACCATCAACGATTGGCCCGCTCTCAGTAACGTTTCAGGACAAACAAACAAGGGATACCACGCATGCACGCACTGTTTACTTGACACCGATAGTATATACCTGGCAAGCTGCAGGAAGAATGTGTACTTGTGCCATTGTCGATTTCTTCCGACCAACCATCAATGTCGAAAGAAAGGCAAGCATTTCAAAGGCGAGGCAGATCACCGGAAGAAGCCCGCCATGCGTACCGGTGATCACGTACTTGCTATGGTCAATGGTTTGCACGTAATCTTTGGAAAGGGTCCCGGCGGACTAGCTGTTCCGAGTGACGCTGGGGGACACGCACCCATGTGGAAGAAGAAATCTATATTTTGGGACCTACCCTACTGGAAAGACCTAGAGGTCCGCTCTTCGATCGACGTGATGCACGTGACGAAGAACCTTTGCATGAACCTGCTAGGCTTCTTGGGCGTGTATGGGAAGACAAAAGATACAGCTGAGGCACGGGAGGACCTGCAATGTTTGCACAAAAAAGACGGCATGCCTCCAAAGCAGTATGAAGGTCCTGCTAGCTATGCTCTTACCAAAGAAGAGAAGGAAATCTGTTTTGAATGCCTCTTAGTATGAAGGTCCCGACTGGCTTCTCGTCGAATATAAAAGGAATAATAAATATGGCAAAGAAAAAGTTTCAGAACCTAAAGTCTCATGACTACCACGTGATTATGATGCAACTGCTTCCGGTTGCATTGAGGGGCTTCTACCAGAAAACGTTCGATTAGCCATTGTGAAGCTATGTGCATTCCTCAATGCAATCTCTCAGAAGGTGATCGATCCAGAAATCATACCAAGGCTAAGGAGTGATGTGGTGCAATGTCTTGTCAGTTTCGAGCTGGTGTTCCCACCATCCTTCTTCAATATCATGACACGCGTCCTAGTTCATCTAGTTGACGAGATTGTCATTCTGGGCCCCGTATTTCTACACAATATGTACCCCTTTGAGAGGTTCATGGGAGTCCTAAAGAAATATGTCCGTAACCGCGCTAGGCCAGAAGGAAGCATCTCCATGGGCCATCAAACAGAGGATGTCATCGGTTTTTGTGTTGACTTCATTCCTGGCCTTAAGAAGATAGGTCTCCCTAAATCGTGGTATGAGGGGAGACTGTCTGGAAAAGGCACGCTTGGAAGGGACTCAATAATATGCAGGGACGGATATTCTTGGTCTCAAGCGCACTACACAGTTCTACAGAACTCTACCTTGGTGACCCTGTATGTCGATGAACACAAGAACAGTCTGCGCTCCAAACACCCGGAGCAGTGCGACGACTGGATTACATGTGAACACATTAGGACTTTCAGCAGTTGGTTGGAAGCACGTATCAGAGGTGACAACACTGTTTGTGATGAGCTGTACTTGTTATCCAGGGGACCATCTTTGACTGTATTGATTTGGAAAGGATACGAGATAAATGGGAATACATTTTGCACGATTGACAAAGATCAAAAGAGCACCAACCAAAACAGCGGTGTCCGCTTTGATGCAACAACCGAGAGGAGAAAGGACACATATTATGGTTACATAGTGGACATATGGGAAATTGACTACGGACATCATTTTAAGGTCCCTTTGTTTAAGTGCAAATGGGTCAATCTGTCAGGAGGCGGGGTACAGGTAGACCCACAGTATGGAATGACAACAATGGATCTAAAAAATCTTGGGTACACTGACGAACCGTTCGTCCTAGCCAATGATGTGGCACAGGTTATCTATGTGAAGGACATGTCTACCAGACCGAGAAAGAGAAAAGATAAGGAAGCGAATACATCATACGATAAGCCAAAGCGCCACATAGTTCTTTCAGGAAAAAGGGACATCGTGGGAGTGGAGGACAAGACAGACATGTCTGAAGATTATGAAAAGTTTCATGAAATTCCTCCCTTTAAAGTCAAGGCTGACCCCAGCATCCTGATAAACGATGAAGATTATCCATGGTTACGGCGCAATAAGCAAATGACACAAGCGAAGAAAAAGTGAAGACTTTCTCCCGCAACTATTATGATGATACCATGCCAACTTTGTAACTGACGAGTATGATACCATTGTCCGTTTTGTACATGCACATGCTATGTGTGGGTCAATTTATGATACCATGCCAATTTTCAACTTTTTCAGAGTTCATTTGAAATGCTTTAATGTCTTATGGTTCGGCCTTCGTAATAATTAAAAATAGCAACAATAAGTATTTTGTTGTAAGTAGAAACAAAATAAAATAAATAAAGCAAGAAATAAAATAAAAAAGTAAAAAAAGTGGAAAGTTTATAATTTTCCTAAAACTAAAAGCAAAAAGAATTAAAAAATAAAGCAAAAAACAAAAGAAAATAAATAATGCAGAAAACAAAACAAAAAAAACAACAATAAGTATTTTGTTGTAAGTAGAAACAAAATAAAATAAATAAAGCAAGAAAGAAAACAAAAAAAAAGTGTTTTCAAATTTGAAAAGTAATGGCACTGACAGAAAGTTTATAATTTTCCTAAAACTAAAAGCAAAAAAAATTAAAAAATAAAGCAAAAAACAAAAGAAAATAAATAATGCAGAAAATAAAACAAAAAAACTGGAAAAAATAAAAATAGCAACAATAAGTAAAAAAACAAAAAAACAAAAAAATGCCACCTACTGGGCCCACACGGCCTGAATACGACTTGAATCCCTACTTTGGGCCAGGATTCAGGCCCGCAGAAGGCCCAGAAGGCCCATCAGGCAAAGCAGTAGCTAGTAGGCCCGTAAGCCTGCAATGGAGAGGAGCTCGAGAGGGGTGCGGCAGTGGGGCTTATAAACCACTGCGTGCCCCTCTCAACTAGCGAGGTGGGACTAAACTTTGGCCCCGACGCGGGCAACACAGGGGCCTTTGGTCCCGGTTGGTGGCTCCAACCGGGACTAAAGGGGGGGGACATTGGTCCCGGTTGGTGCCACCAACCGGGACTAAAGGCCGCAGCTTCCCGCCCTTTGTGCTGCCGAAAAAGAGGCCTTTGGTCCCGGTTGCTGGCACCAATCGGGACTAAAGGGGGCATTAGTCCCGGTTGGTGCCACCAACCGGGACCAATGCTCCTTATATATAAGTAGCACTTCGTAGTTTTGCACAGTTCATCGCCACCAGTTGCCCCCCGACGACGCCGAGCACATCAACGCCGCCAGGCTACCCCGACGCCGCCCGCCGCCCCCCGCCGTTGCCTTCGCCGTCGCCCGCGCCCATCGTCGTCGCCGGCCTCCCCGAGCCCACGCCCGCCGTCGTCACCGCCAGGCTGCCCCGTCGCGGTCGCCCGCCCCCACGCGCCGCGCCCCGAGCCCCTGCCCCGTCGCCGTCGTCCGCCCCCGCGCGCCGCCACCATTGTGAGCCGCCGCGCCGCACCGGCTCTGTTTTTTTTCATTTTTATTAGTTTAATTTTTTTGTTCAATGTATATATATGTGTATGTATGTGGCTATATATATATGCGGCTCTGTTTTTTTCATTTTTATTAGTTTATATATATATATATATATATATATATATATATATATATATATATATATATATGTATGTGGCTATGTGTATGTAATGTTCAAAAATTGTTCAGAGCATGTTTTTGTTCATATATGTAATTATTGTTCATATGTGTATTTATTGTTCATGTTTTTTTTCTGTTCATAGATTTTTTTGGTGATATTAATTATTGTATAATATGCAAATGTTTGTATATTCATATGAACAATGCATTAGGCAAAACCTTTGTTTTTTTGAAATTTTCTATTTGAACATTTTTTTTAAAACAAACAATAGTAAAAGAATGAGAGGAAAAAGGAAAATAAGAAGAGGAAGAAAGGAGAAAAAGAGGAGAGGAAGAAGAGGAGAAATAAATAAGAAGAGGAAAAAGAAGAAAAAGAAGAAAAAGAAGAGGAGAAGAAGAAAGGAATAGAGGAGAAAGAAGAAACTTCAACACGAGCTAGGGGGTGGTACCGATACCCCCTCCCCGATAACTCTCGAGGACACCCAAACCCTAGAGAAAAAACGATGTTGGTCTCCTACCCCCTCCCGCCGCGCCCCTACCCGACAAATTAACTCTCTCGAGGCCACCTAAATTTATCAAGTTGAAAGAGCATTGTCGTCGAGGCCACCCCAAACCCTTGAAGCGTTGTGTCGAGGCGACCCCAAACCCTAGAGAAGTAGCGTCGAGGCCACTAACATGATTCCTTATTGTGATTAGCTAGCTAGTTCTACGTTTGCCACTAATATATATATATATATATATATATATATATATATATATATATATATATATAAATATATATATATATATATATATATATATATATATATATATATCCATCTGTACCATATTTGAATAATAATTGACATGTTGTAAATATTTGCAGAAACAATGGAGCACTCCCGAGACGAAGAAACAGAAGCGATGTTGGGGGACATAATCGCAAATGGAAGTGATGATGTTGCGTCATTTCTCATGGATGCCGATGGTCAGCTGGAAGGACTGAATGAAAAAGAGGGCTATGTTTATGATGGCTTCGGCCCATTAATGCCGGTACAAGAGGAGGAGTATGTTCATGATGCCTCCGGTGACATAATGGAGGTACAAGAAGGAGACCGTACTGACTGCTCCGGTCACCGAACCGAGTCCGGCCAGGTATATATGTATTAGTTAAGCCCGTGCTGACTAGTTAATTGATGCATCCATTGTTTTGGTATATGTACACATATTAATTACTGACGTCTTTCTTCCTTATAATTTATAGACCTCCGGATCGAGCACAACTTCGGTAAGGAGACGAGGCCCGAAGAAAAAGTTGAGCTCGGATGAAAAGTTTGAGATCATAGAAATCGCGCTCGATGGCAAACCGATTGAACCCATCCGGACAAAGCGCGCATTTTCTGCTCAGTGCGGGGTTCTTGTTAGGGACAAGATCCCGATCAGCATCCAGCAATGGTATAAGCCTGCTAAGGATGAAGACGCTGAGGTGTCTTATGTCAATGATATGCAGAAAGAAGATCTTTGGACTGAGCTGAAGGCAAATTTCACCCTACCGCCAGAGGAGGATCCGGAGAATCCAGTTAAAGAGCAATTAATCAAGTCTTGTGCTCTTAAGAAGATGGCAAGCCTAATAAGGAGGTGGAGGAAAGAGCTGAACCAGTTTGTCGAGAAAAAAAGTCACGAGAATTCATCGGCAAATATGAGAAGATCAAAGATCACTGGCCCGCATTTGTGGCCCACAAGACATCGAAAAAGAGTAAGAAGATGTCGGAGACAAACAAGAAAAATGCTGCGAAGAAGAAGCTTCACCATCGCACGGGGTCAGGTGACTACCTCAAAGCCCGGCCTAAGTGGTCCAAGGCTGAGCATGATCTGCTTGAAAAAGGGATCGAACCAGAGACAATGCGCTGGCCAGACCATTGCCAGACTTGGTTCTCCGGGGCTGGCAGAACCTTGGACCCTGTAACAGGGAAGTGTCAGTGGACGGACGAGCAACTGCAAACACCAGTCAAGAACCTTCGACACTATATCGATGCAGCGCAGTGAGGGACGTTCCTTCCAAACAGGGAGAAGGACGAGCTCACAATGGCCCTTGGGAATCCCGAGCAAAAAAAAAATGAAATCTATGATATTGGGTTCATTAACACAAATATCATAGATGTATTTCTGGTTAAAAAGCACGTCGAAGAGGCCGAGGACAACTTGCTACAATCGTTGATCAAAAATCAAAACAAAGATACCATACTCTTTCCTTACAACGGCGTGTGAGTGTTACTGTCGTGTGCATATTCGGTTTCCCTTATTACTCGAGCGAGAGGTTAATGTAATTGATGAGTTATGCACGCGTGTGCAGGTACCACTATATTCTTCTGGAGATTAAGCTTGAGTGTGGACTAGTAACCGTCTTAGACTCCAGAAGGAAAGATCCCAGCACCTATGCGGACATGACTGAAATGCTCAACAAGTAAGTTCAATCGATCATTATCGCACCATATCGGCAACTTTTTGTTCATTTCCTGATATCTCAAGTAATAATAATTATTTTCTTTGTCTTGCAGGGTTTGGAAACAGTTCACCGCACAAGCTCCGGGACTGTCGAAGGAGCTGTGATATGTATACCCGAAAGTAAGTACTACTGGCTAGCTAGTTGCGCGCATCTCCCGTTGATTCTATAGCTATACTTTCATCAATGCCATTTATAATGCTTCATTATCAGTTTGATTGACCTCTATTTCTCGTAAAGTGCTTGTGGCAGGAGGAAGGGAATGATTTCTGTGGATACTACGTGCGCGAGTTCATCCACAACGCGACTTTGAAAAACAAGCGGGGCTACTCTAGAAGACAATATGAAGTGCGTAAGCAATAATATTCACAATTTCATTTTATTACACCATTATTTCTGTTGAGTTTCATTCATATATATGTATTAATTAACCCCCTTCTTCAAATTAATTAGACGTGGCAGATGCGGGATGAACTCCTACCACCAGATCGCATGAAAGCAATTCAAGAGGAATTGGCGAGATTCTTTCTTGAACACGTCATCAGTAAAGCCGGAGAATACCATGTGGAAGTTGATTTCAAATGCTAGGGGTTTGTAATTAAGAGATCTTATACATATTGTACATGTATGTAGCCAGTAAAAAACTTGTTGTTCGACCAATCTCTCGGAGAAGGAGAGGTCGATCGATCACTTCTCTCGGTATGCATGACGAACTTCAGTACTGAATGGTTCTATCGATCATTTATGTATATATACTACGTAGCGTCGACCAAGCACGGACATAAGAGAGGACACCTCTCTCTATTAATTAGCTAGCTAACACAATATACGAAACACCTAAATTAACCCCCCAAAACCCCCAACCCCCCTTCTTTCAAAAAAAAACCCCAGCCACTGGAATGCAGATGCGTGGATGCCTTTTTGTCCCGGTTGGAGCCACCAACCAGGACCAAAGGCCCCCTGACTGGGCTCGACGCACAGGGCCACGTGGAGGCACATTGGTCCCGGTTCCTGTTTGAACCGGGACTAATGGGTTGAGGTATTAGTAACGACCCATTAGTCTCGGTTCCTGGACCGGGACTAAAGGCCCTTATGAACCGGGACTAATGGGTTGTTTTCTACTAGTGCTTGCTTCCCCCCACGCGACTTGAGGGTGTCATATTGCGCCTTGAACTTCTCCTCGTCTTTGATGACCCTAAAGCAATGGGAGAGGTTGAAGCACTTGCCATTGTGTTGGACCTTGAATGCCTCCAAAGCTTGAAATGCCTACAAATGTATTTCATGCAAGCATATTGGCAAATGGTATGCAAATGAACATGCAAGCATACACTTGATGACACAAAAAGAGGGCGGCTTGCTAGCATACCATGTCTTGCATGCCAATGCCGTTCACGGGGCGGGCCTTGTCACTCTCAAGAGTGGCACAAAACTTGTTGCACTCTTGTTGGATCACCCTCCATCGCTTCGAAATGGACACCGACCCGTGTGTGCTTACTATTTGGTACGGCGGAAACTTTTTGCACTCATGGAACTCGTGGTGGACACGAATCCAAAAGGTTGAATGCTTTTGTTCGGCGCTCGTCTTGGGGTCTTGCCCAATGTCTCTCCAACACTCGCAAAGAAGCTTGTCCTCGGCCTCCGTGTATGCCTTGGTCCGCTTACTCTTGCGCTTCGGCTTCGCCCCGGCGGCTTGGTTGGCGAGCTCGTCCTCGAACAAAGGCTCCCCTTCGATGTCACACTCGTCCTCTTCCTCTTTCCCGTAGTCCTTCGAAAACTCGTTGTCGAGTGGGAAGTCGTCCAGGTCCATGCCAACCTGATCATGCATGAAGGCCTCCTGATCTTGATCGTAGCCAACGGACGGCACGAACGCCCCTCGGCCGTCCTGGCTTTCTGTCTCGTCGGGATCGTAGCCAGCGGCCGGCGCACCACCCTCAAAGATCATGTTTTGCATGTAGTCCTCGTCGCCGGCGGCCGGCATTCCGTCGAACAGGTTGCGTGCGCCCGGCAGCACATCGGCTGGCATCTGCCGCGCGCGTTTCCTCGCGCCTTCGGATGACGAGCCACCGGCCACCGATGTGGCGTTGAGGTCGGTGGGCGCGGACGCGGGCGTGAACGCGCCACCACGCTCATCTCGGGCGAGCACTCCCCGGAGAGGCGGGAGGCCTGCGGGTAGACGTGAAAGCCGGGCATCAGGGTGCACGCCGACGCGCGGGGCGAGTCGGGCAGCACCATCCAAGAGAACGCGGATTAGCCTGTGCTGGCCGCGGCCACGACGGCGTTGACGAGGACGAGCTGGCTAGGGTTTAACCCTACGCGGCGGCAGCAACGGCGGCTGCCGTGATGGCTTCATCCCTCGTGTCCGCCGCATGCCTCCGGCCCTTTCTCTTGGCCGTCTCCCTTGCCCATTGTTCGGGCGTCAGCGTCTTCTTCGGCTTGGGCGCGGCGTCGGTCTTGCGGGGGGCGCGAGGCTTGCCTTTGCCGGAGGGGGCGGTCGTCATGCCGGACGATGCGAGGGAGGTGAGGCCGGCGGTGGCGTCGACGTCGTCGTCCATGGCGGGGGTGGGACGGGAGCGTGCGCGGGCGTGAGGATTTTTGCGGGAAATGGAGGAAAATGGTGGAGGCTGCCACCGACCAGCGGGCCCGGGAAAAGGAGAAGGCGCGCGCGCGTTCGTCTCGTGTCCCGCGTCGATGCAAATCCAGCTCAAAAATGGGCCGAGAATGGGTCGCCAGGTGGACGCCAAGCGGACGTGCGTCCGTTTAGGTCGGCGCGTCGGGCTAACTTTTGTATCCACGCCGACCCAAACGGACGCCAGCGGATGAAATGGGTCGCCCTGTTTGGAGTTGCTCTAAATACACAAAAAGTTAAAAGCCAAATGATGCTGAACGATGCGTGATATTTACGAGAAGAAAACTGCGAGAAGAGAGCATGTGAGGTCTACACACGTAGCAACTCGCACTAGATATAAGAAAAAGAAGGAAAAAAAAGCGTACACACTGCATGCGGTACGTAGTGCACCAACGATGTACTGAAGGGACAAAGTGCATTGGATTCTTTCATGAAAAAAGTGTGTTGCATACGTGTTGTGTTGCGGGCTTGCAGCTGGTGCGCGTTGCACCTTTCTCTTTAATTTGTACTGTGTGTTTGTGCTGCTTGTGCATGACGAGCAAGGGTTGGCTAGCTTAGCTAGATACAACAGTGACATATTTCCTCCGTTCTTAAATATAAGTCTTTTTAGATATTTCAAATAGACTACACATACGGATGTATGTAGACATATTTTAGACTATAGATTCACTCATTTTGCTTCGTATGTATTCATTTATTGAAATCTTTAAAAAGACTTATATTTAGAAATGAAGGGAGTAGATTGCAGATGAGATGTGATCAAGCAAGATTTTGCGCCACCGCAACCGCGAAACATAGGAACGGTAGGTACCTCCGGCAGCGAGCATGATCGAGCACGACGCGGTGGCTGTGTGCATCCATCGACCGGGCTGTCTCAAGCATGAATGCATGCATGTGCGGTCTCCACGCCATCTTTTTCCCTTCCGGTGAAACCTACCTTTAAACGTCCTATATAGCTACCACCGTCCAGCGAGAGCGACTCGTGTTGGGATCAATTATTTACTAGCCCGTCACGCTCCTGCTACGCGGCTTTGCTATATTGCTGCACCCATCTGCACAAGGCCATCAGCATCAAGTCTTGCACCAATTCGATCCATCAGAGCCTGCCCGCCTTTCTCATGCATGATTCAGCACTACACCACGTACGGGGTCGCTCTATTTATTAATAAAATAGCCGTATGCATCATGCTGATGCAGAGGCCGGGGATCACCCCTTTTCGAAAAAAAACGTACGGGGTCGCTTGCTAGAAGGCCCCCGGCCATCTTGCTACCTGTCGTCGTTGTATGGCTGGACGTGCATGGTTCCCGTATTTATTTCGGGGCCAAGATTTGATGTGATGTCTAGTTCCACTTTCACAAATGAATGAATACTTCGGTCCTTTCCCACGAAACAAAAGTAGTAGCAGATAATATTTTTGAAATGCATCAACAGATCAAATTGAACATGTGATGGAAAACAACCAAATTGAGCCTTATAAAATGAAAAAACTAAAATTTTGAGATAAGCCCTATAAACCGGAAAGGAGGGAGTACCGCATAATTTTCTTGAAATGCATCAACAGATCAAAGACCGCATCCGCATGGCACATGAACAACTTCGAGATGGCCTAGTTGAGCATTTCTGGTGGTTCCATGGGAAACAATTTCTCATGTCACTTAATGTTTTATTTATTTACACTAGTTGGTTAATCTCAAAAACTAGCTCTATATTATGTTCGAATTTAAATTTGTTTTTTAATTTGAAATATTGTTTAATTGTATGTAGTGGAAACATAGTTTTTTATTATTGACATGTCAAATAGGAGTTTAAATGGATTGCATATGCACTAGAGGGATCGACATAAGGGACATGATGATTTTCGTGGGTAGTTTTAGGTAGTCTATGGAGGTAATTTTTCCTTCAGCGAGGATGACTTGCAAATTTCTATTTTTGAGTGATAACTGGCTTGTACATGTGCTTATGAAAGTGTCCATGCATCTAAAATTTCACTTCAATGGCATCAAATTTCATGAAGTGCGAGGCTCTCGTGAAATCTAATACTATTATTTAACATTATAAAGAAAAAGCTTCCTCCTTTGAGTGATTTTAGGATTTCCTTGGTATCTTTGCCGCGTCTGTGTTGTTGATAATGGAAGAGGGTGAAACGATGTCTTTACCTCTAACTAAGTTTTGGTGATGATGACACATGATTAGGGGACAAACAATATTCATGAGTATATTAACAAGTCGTTAGTCCCAAACGAAATGAAGTATAAAGATGTTGGAGATCTCAAAGAGAAAAAAAGATAAATTAAAAAAGACAGTGTATTTAAATGTCATCCTACATTTCTATCTATGTGTCCTAATAAAAGCATATTATTTTTTTGAAACGGAGGCAAAAGATTTGCCTCATCGATTAATTAAGCAGAAGAGAATTGCTCAGTTAATTAACGGAAAACCGAGCGAAAACCGATACAAACTAACCACATGCGGATTACTCACAGAGCATACAACTCCAGAAGCGCACGATCAGCCCTACAAACAAACCCAACATGGAACGACCATCAACCTCCAAACTACTACATCGCAAACAAACCCCTAACAAGAGCACCTCCGCCGAAGTCCACAAACACCGCGAAATCCACATAGACAAACACAAACCAGACCATATGGACCGCCCAATAGACTGATGAATATCCATCAAGCAGCTGCAGACGCCTTTCCTGTGACGTCACTCTTCTTAGTTTTGCTCCTGAGAGCCTTCTCCAAAATCATCTTGTCAGATCCAGGGCTGACCGCCTCCAAACGTGCGAGCAAGCTGCTGACTTGTATCTCAAATAGAATCTCATCAACCCTGTCCCTTACAGACACCACTGCATTAACATGCTCAGCCACGGGTGCCACCGACACAATGGACTCAAGCGCCTTCAGTTGCACACATGGCAGAGGCAAACCCTGTAGTTGCGCCCCAGAGATAGGTGCCAACGCACCTACCTCATCAACCTCGCCACCCACAGACATCACCTGACCCATCTCCTTCGGAAGCACCATTGAAAGAGGTGAAGTAGGCTCCCCACAACGCTCCTGCAACTCAGGCATAATCTCCAGCACTGGAGCCATGACCTCATCGATGACTACACACCCAGGGCCAGTGAGCAGCACAGACATCGGCGAACATGATGTAGCACGAGGGGAGAAATGTCCATAGAGGCTTGCTTCCTCCCCAACAGGAGACCCGATCTGAAGCTCAGGAAGCGAGGACACAGCTGGCACAACCTCTAGTTTGGCGAGAGCAGCCTCTGCTCTCCCCAAAACACTCTCAACTCGCGCAAGGCAGTCGCGCAGCTCAGTGCGGAGCAGCTCGGTCTCCTCCGCTAGGACAGGTTGCAATTGCACGTCAACCGGTGTTGCGTCAACCTCCGATGCAGGCGCTGGGTTAGGCTTTGCAGCATCACGACGCGGCTTTGTAGTCAGATCGGATCGGTGCTGAGCATGACAAAAACGCACTTTGTGGCCGAAACGAAGGCATGCTGAGCACCGAATTGGGTCCCTGCAAGAGTGAGCATGATGACCTTTGGAGAGACACCGAAAGCATCGATCTCGGAGCCACGCCGGAGGAGCCATCCGGGCATTGGAACCGGGCCGACGGAAGGCATTTGAAGATGGCGAACGGCGGCGGCCGGTAACGAGGTGCCAGTCTCCCAATGTTTCCTCACGAGCTGTTGGCGCACAACACATGGGATCAGCGGACGTCGTCTTCCTTCCGAAGCATCCTAGCCAGTCCCCCCAACCAGACAGCACGGGAGCGGCCACCTGACCTGGCCCCGTCAAGGGTGTAGGCGTCGACACCGGGGACAACGGCAGCTGGCCGGTGGCAAGAGGAGCCGGGGTGGTGGCCTGCAGGCCACGACCGCAATTGGGACGAGCACCGGCCATAAGCCCACTAATGGCCGGGTCCGACCTGCGCCGAGCAAGGGCATCCGCCGCTAGAGCAGCGGCGGTGGGCGATGCAGTCGACGTCTGAAGCGGCGCAAGTGGAGCGATTGGGACGAGCTGCAGACTGCATTGAGAGGCTGCTGCCAGAGCATTGGGAGCTCCCTGCACAGTGACGGGCATCACCACATCGCCCGGACCAGACGGGTCGCCGGGCAAGGCAGACGGCAGCATCATTGAGGTCGTCTGGGATGCCGGGACGACGAACAGGGGCGGCTCGGATGCCGAGGCGACGCCCAGCAAGGCCGCGGCGGCCGCCGCCTCCCACAGGGGCGCAGAGCCGGCGCTCACCTCGGCTGGAGCGGCAGCAGCCGACGCGGACGCAGAGCCAACGCGCAGCAAGGCCGGAGAGGCAGCTGCAGCCGCCGCCGACGCGGACGCAGGCCGGGGGAGCGGACAAGGAGCCATCGCGTCGGGTCGAGGCCGACGTAGCTGACGGGCGGGAGGCGGAGGAGCACGAGGGAGCTTCGCGGAAGAAGGACAGCGGCTAAGAGAGGGCTCGACGAGGATCCCGGATCTGGTCGAGCCTGACACAGGGACGGCCGGAGGGAAGAGATCAGGGTGGCGCCGTCGCGAGCACGCCCGCCGCGAGCGCGTTCGCGAGAGCCATAGGTGGAGGTCTGTTCATATAAATATAATAAAAGCATATTATTAACAGGGGCTTTGGCGAATGCCGAAGAGGGGATTCATGCCAAGTAAAAAACCTTCAGCATTCCTAAAGACTTGAGACAAATGTCAAAAGGTAACCTCTACCAAAAAAAAACATGTTATAGGAAATCCTATCCCGAACCCGTGCACTTGCTCAGCACATGCAGCTAGCCAGCTCGTCCGGAGATGGATGCTGCTGCTCACATCAACAGTTTATTACTGTACTACACAGCTCGATCATATCGTACTCGTACGTGCAGTCAAGTTAACACTTCATCAACTCAAAAATGGGAAGTTAACACTTGATCAATTACAAATAAAACTTAGTACGTACGACACATGCATATATAGCTAGACGAAAGCAACACAGGAGTAGGCAGTCATGCATGCACTGTTCTCGAACACTACTGATTAACCAGTGAACAGAAAAGGAAAAGGTGGCGAAAATAACACTCTTGATGTTCTTATGTTGCGGATTGCTGTAGCATGTTCTCGCTTCTCATCATCTTTGTCACCGACCCTCTGGAGATTATTAAGAAGATACTCCCTGCGCAATCGAGAGTGGCCAACACATGCATGAGTATGTATGTAAGAAAACTGGAACATGCTAAGATTTTATTGCGTTTTTTTCAATCGTGTTAAATAACATGAGTAAAGAAATATAGCAAAAGCAAAAAAGAAAAAGAGTACCTGCCGGTGTCGCATCCGGCGTTGCGTCTTCTCTTCACCGGCGATGGCGAGAAGCAGTGCAGTAGTTGGCTACTGTCAGAATGAAGTTGGCTATGATCAAAGCTAGAAGGCCTACACGGAGAACTGTGTGGAAACCAAAATTCGTTGTGTGTCAGTGCCATTCCTTTTTGAATGAAAGAAAAAGGAAAGAAAGATCGTAGGTCATTAATAGGATCGAGAACTCACTGCCGCTGTGGTCGCTGGGGTCGTCGCTCTGGTTGCTGCGCGGCGCCAGTGCGGTGGAGACCTCGAACCGAACGTGGCAGTTGAAGCCCACCACCGTGGCCGCCGCGCCACCGTCGCCGCGGGCCGCGTCGAGGTCCCAGCCTACGGCCTGCGCCGAGTCCTGCAGGGACCCGGCGCAGTCCGCCGCCGTGAGGTCGCCGGCGCACTGCACCCGCACGCGGACCGTGCTGCTCACGATGGCGAAGTCGCAGCCGCAGCCGCAGCCTTTCTCCACGATGGTTTTGTGAACCACCCTCGTGCTGGCTGGCATCACCGGCTTGGAGAGCCTTCCGGCCGCGCGCTGCGCCATGAGCTGCGCCATGGCGATGAGCTCGGCGTGCAGGCCGGCGGAGTAGAGGACCCGTATGTAGAACCGCGACGTAGAACCGATCGAGGAAGAGCTCTTGAGCAATTTTTTGAGCCGCCGTACGTCCTGTGTATGCGATTTTTTCAGTCATTGTGCTCTAGTCATCTCCCGTGTCCCCTAATTAATGAGTTATAATTGCAAGGAGATACCACATTTCAGCATCGTGTAACGAGTCAGTACCACATTTCGTGCGTCGCAACTCAGTACCACTATTCGGCCTAATCATTACAAATAGGACTGAAAGCAGTATAACCCCGTATTGATCATGTACCTGACCGTGCGGCTCCACCTGCCAGGCGACACGCTGGCGAATCGGTGCGTGCCGGTGCACTGACTAGGACGAGGCAGGCTCGGTCGAACCGAGCCGGTTCCCCGACCACTCCAGTCTCCCTCCTCCTCATCGAGCTCTCTCCCTCCCCCCTACGATTCGCCGTCGACCGCCCCCACCGCTGCCGCCGTCCGTCGCGCTATGGTGTACGAGGACGAGAGCAGCAACGAATACTCCAGTCTCCTGTACTTCAGCTCCTCGGACGACGGCATGCAGTACCAACTGAGTTGCAAAACTAGGGTTAGGGTTAGGGTATGTGTTCCTCGGGGATTATTGATTTGAGTTGGGGGGTTCTTGGTTCAATTTGCTCCTTTAGGTCTCTGCTAGCATTGACAACCAGGACTACATGGGCGTTGAGACAACACCGCTGGTTCCTTGCAAGCACCATGGTCTGGCAGCTGAGAGGCGTGTGGCCTTTGAAGGATCTGACACGGGCAGGAGGTTCTTAGTGTGTGCTAATAAGGTTAGATGCTACACATTACCTTTATTTTTTGTATTAAGAATGATAGTAAGCACATGGCCCAGTCCATAGTTTATGTTGGCAGATCTGTTGGTCATTTCTTAGTTTACCCATGTGCTGATGCAGATTGTGTGATTGTTTAAGTAGGCACCATCTTATTGTGTACTTGTTTAGCCAGTTGCTGATGCTTTCCATGTATATTTAATTTGTGAAGTACTCCCTCCGTTCCTAAATATTCGACTTTTTAGAGATTTAAATAGACTACCACATACGGATGTATATAGACATATTTTAGAATGTAAATTCACTCATTTTGCTCCGTATTTAGTCACTTGTTGAAATCTCTAGAAAGACATAGGAACGTAGGGGGTAGATGTTTATTTTATAACATGTCAACAGCTTAGTCTGTAGTGTAGATGCTCATTCTTTAATTGGGCATCTCACTGATTATGTCAGATGCTTCAAGCTTGAGTTATGTTTTAATTGTTAGTTGGCCAAAGTAGATTTATCTTACACTGTGGGTCCCTCGTAGTTGTCCTGTTTGAGTTTGAAATCACTTTCATAGTTAGTTGGGCAGCTCACTTTGGGTTACTTGTTAATTGTTAGTTGCTCAAAGTACAGTTATATTTAACTGTGGGATGCTCATAGATCAGATAATTTATTCTGTGGGATGCTCATAGTTCAGTTGTTTACAATACAAGTGTTGCTGACATTAAACTTGTTGTTTACATTGCACATGCTGGGCTTCAGCTATTTGAATGGGCTGTTTACAATAATTGTGATGTTTACATTGCAGGAAGCTGATAAATGTGGTTTTGTTCAATGGATTGACCCAAAGTGGCCTCCCACACTGCAGAATGCTTTGTTGAAGCTATGGGAGATGTACTCAGACAACAGGAGTGGTAGGAGGAAGGATAACCTTGAGAATTCACTCAATATTCACCATTTGACAGAGGAGAAAAACAAACTAGAGCGCAACTATGACAAATTGGTTGAAGATGTGCATGAACTATTCAGTGCCCAAGAGGACAAGATGATGGATTTCAGCTATTTGAATGCTAAGATGAAGGGTGTTGAGGTTACCAAGTCAGTTGTGTCTGATATGAAATTAGAGATGGATAAGGAAGATGCAAAGATCTACAAGCTGCAGGAGAAGTATAAAGTCCTGATGAATCTGACACAAGTTCAAGGCACTGTCATCCAGAACCTAAAGTTCAACCATTTGAAAGAGAAGGAGCAGCTCAGTGAAGCTAGTAGTAACTTGCAATTGCAGGTTGATGAACTCAACAAGTCAGTGGAAAAGCTCACACAGGAGAACTCAAAGTTGAAGCTTCACATGGGTGACCTGAAGAAGGGACATGAGAAGCTCACTGGAGGCAGGGCTGAACTGAAGCTTCACATTGCTGATTTGCTAAGGCCAGAGGAGAAGAACAGGAAGAACTTGAAGGGGGTCCAGGACATCTTGGCAGAATGAAGAAGATGTGAGAGCAAGATCCAGATGAACATGACATGAGAAGCGTGCTTAGCTGACCTTTTGTGATGTATGTTGTTGTTTAGAAGTTGTAAATGTGGACTATGGCTGTGTACTTGTGAACTAAGTTGGAATTAGTTGAACTCTACTAAGCTATCTACTATGTAAGAATCTACTATAATGTGTAATAATTTGTTGAACTCTACTATGATGTGTAAGAATCTATTAAGTATGTAAGAATCTATTAGAGTACTCAATCTATTTAGTATTATAGATTTGGATGCTTTTTTGTATAGAGGTTTTCATCTATAGAGAAGCACATCGATTTAGGCCAAAAAAATCCATATCCAAATTAGCACACTCAACTATCAAATCCATGCCAAAAAACGATGACATGGCAGTAGTCAACATGGGATTGACCTGACTTATTGGCCAGCTAGTGCTTTTGTTTATTGGTGTGGTCGTGTTAAAAGGATTGGGACAGAGAGTGGGGATTCCTGGAGGTGAGAAGCTAGGGTTAGCGGTGGCAGTGATGACGGGGTGCAGAGCGCGGCGGCAGCGGCGCGATGTCGTGGTCTTTGGGCTCTTCCGCTCCCGGCTTCTGCCGCGCCAGTGGAAGGAGGGACACGGAATCGAGGTCTCCTGTTGCTTACAGGCAGAGCCCAATGGCATACGAGCCGCCGAACATGTGCCACTACGATCCGCCGCAGAAGGCGCCGCGATGGATCTCCTGGAGCCATCAAAACCCCTGCCGGAGGTACTACGCCTGTGTGGATGCAATGGTGAGCCCCATTTCTTGTGCTCATATCATTTTCTTCTGGCCATTTTTGCTCATACTCTTTGATTGATTTCTTGCCACATTTGTGTTGAATAGCATGGTGGATGTGGCTTTCTGGAATGGCATGATGATCCTTTGCCTAAGTTTTTAAGCGACTTGATTGGAGATTTGAGAGATGAGGTGTGGAGGTTGAAGGGTCGTCAAGGATTTTTGGCTCGTACAGAAGATTAATATCCAAATCTGGCTGTCTCTGGAAATGAAGCAGCTTTAGAAGGGTCAAGGATTATGTCTCTGCAGGTTCAGTTAAGGGAGAAGAATGCATAACTGGAAGCAATGAAGGGCAAGTATATGAATTTGGTGATGGTTTTCATTGTCTTTGTGCTAGGTGTAGTCTTAGGGAAAATGCTAGTGTACTGAAGTTCATTTACTTGTGTCGGTTTGAGTGCTAGAAAATGGGTTGTAATTGATCATTAAAGTGATCTGGAACTTGGTTTGTAATGTTCTAGGTGTAGTCCTAGGGTTTGTAATGGACCCAGACTATCGACTACCGATTGCTATATTTGGTGAGCAAAGAAGACTACTATTCTCATTTTGCTTTGCTATCTACTATTTTCATACCTGATTTGGCTTGCTTGTGGTGCCTTCTGTTGTATAGATGCATTTTTATGAACCATTGTTTGGACTGCACCCCTAATATAGAATACCAAATGTGTGTGTGTGTGTGTGTGTGTGTGTGTGTGTGTGTTGTGTGTGTGTGTGTGTGTGTGTGTGTGTGTGTGTGTGTGTGTGTGTGTGTGTGTTGTGTGTGTGTGAAGTTCTGCTCTAAACAAATATATGAGACACACAAATGCACGTATGTGTATTCATGTCCAGTTGTTGCGACGGGTGCAGTTATATTTTGATCCAATTTCGCAAACAAGCATATGTACGCATACTAATGCCAATTCAGTTTCGCTCTTCCTAGGATGGCCTTGATGCCCCGAGGTGTGCAGCCTTTGATACGCCATGTTAGGCGCCCAGGTGTTGCCTTTTCCTGATAAATCCTGCTGCCACAGACCGGCGCGAGCTCGCTTCAGCCTCCTCCTCTGCCCCCTAATGGCCTCCTCCTCCGATCTTGCAACTACTGCCTCATCGCTAACCTACAACAAAAAAGGCGAGCCTCCAGCCTTTATATGTTGTCATGATTAAGAAGGTTGGAGGAGCTTTATTAATGGATGATATCCCTTGCCTGGTCCGTTCACCACCCCCAGTGACCAGTGTTTAGCCCCAACGCCCGTCCCGCTAGGTCCCAGCCTCATTTCATTGGTTAATCTTATGTATAATAGTGTGATAAAAAGTGAGGTGTATACAGATCTATAACAGTATATCATACTTCTGATTGTAGTGTGATAGGACACTGAAGTATAATTTGGCCTTTTTGGTTAGAGAGATAATTTGATCACTTTCTTAAGTTGCTGCATGCTGTCATATGCACTATGCTTAGGTTATTTGCTACTAAACCAATAGTGAAATATACTTTTATGTTCATATACTGTTTGGTGGCTTCTCAATTTGTGCATGAAAACAAACTTTGCTTCCGAGTGACACTTCATGGTTGATGGAATAATGAATGCAAAGATAAGTTTCCGTTGATTTGGTTGCTCGGCTGACAAGAATATGCATTCCTCTATATACCAGCTTACCTCTCCTGTGGTGCTTTCTACGTTGTGGATTCCCTGTATTAGATAAGGGCCATTGCTTACATGGACCATTTTGATTCCGATTGGCCTACTGTTAAAGTTCAAGGTATTAGGGTTGATGCTTGAGTACATAAATCATTGAATTCCATATATCTCACAGTTTGTTTGTATCAGGTTTGTGTGAGGTGGTCCCTATGAAGTACATCGACAAGGCAGATGGATTACGACACTTATTAGTATGCTTAGTGATAATGGCTCCATAGTTGGCTCTTTTTATTATGTTCCTTTTCTTATTACCTACTCTCATGTGTTCTCGTTTTTGGTATTGAACTTCATGTCGAATGGCTATCTTTTGTGGTCGTATCAACGCACCGAGCTTGATCCTGTATAAGTGCAAATGCTATACCTGGTTTCCTACTGACATAGTATTACGTGCTTCGGCAAAACGCTTTGACCGGCACCCTCGCGCCAGGGGGCGATCCGGATCTAGTTGGTAGTCACCCACGCATGCATGCATTGCATGTGCGTCTGAAGCAGGCTGGCTAGCAGTGTACGTGATGCTCAAAAGAAGAAGAAAAAGTCGTGCGTACTTGCACTAGCTAGCAGCTAGCAGTATTTCTTTTTTTTTGAGGGGGAGGCCTTCATGGCTAGCTTTATTAATTTAGATAACACTTACATCATCCGCTAAAAACTTCAACAGAAAATTTGGGGGGTTATCCGCCCACACAGTCGGTGAATTACCTCTCCCGAAACTAGCTAGCTCATGCGCAACACAATTAGACTCTCTATTACAGAAATCTAAGTAGACCTTCCCGAATTCTTTCAGTAACACTCGACAATCATTAAGAATTGGAGCAGCAACCAATGAATGGCCTTCATTATTCTTCAATGCGTCCACCACAATAACGTTATCAGATTGTATAAGGACCTTGCTGCATCCTAGGCTTTGCAAAAATAGTAGACCTTGTCTCATTGCCTCAGCCTCTGCGGAGACCACATCAGGGACATGCTCCATCGGTGTTGTACAAGCTCCAATGAATCCACCGTTGTGATCCCTCACTACAGCTCCACAAGCACCTAGGCCATCTTCCACAAAAAAAGATGCATCCACATTCAAAGCTTGAAAATCTGACATTGGCTTCCTCCATTCATTCAAGCGAGGTACTTGTCTAGTTTGTTTAGATGCACGCACAAAATTTAGAGTTAGAGCCAGCAAAGATAGAGCAGTTCGGGGTGGAGACTGAACTTGTTCTCCCCTCACCATCTCTCTCCTTTGCCACCATACGTACCAGCATGTAGCCGCAACAATCTCTGGAGTATCCACTACTCCATCATATGTTTTCTGAAATTTAGTATCACAAAGCAGGAACTCAAGGATTGCAGCGCCCGATCGGTCCACCAAAACTGCCTCATCTATTATTTCAATCAGACCGAGTTCCCTCCATATCATCTTCGCTCTGCTGCATGTAAACATAGCATGTCTTACATCTTCGGCTGCACCTTGACACCATGGGCATTCATCATTTATAGGGATGTAGCGATTTGCTAACGTGCTCCGGAAAGGGATAGAATTATGAAGGCATCTCCAAATAAATATTTTGACCTTGCATGGCATCTTAAGTCTCCAGATTTTCTTCCACACAGGATGGTTCAGGCTACTTGATTGTCCTCCATTAGAGCCAATTTTTGCTTCGTACTGATCCTCCTACTCAGCATAATAAGCAGATCTAACATTGAAACTACCCGTCTTTGTAAACTGCCATGCAACATAATCTTCCATTTCATACTGCGGTAAAGGGATTCGCAGAATTCGTTCAACATCAATATGCAAAAATTATCACGGACCAGCTGTTCATCCCAAGTACCAGATATAGGGCCAATGAGGTCATTAACGGATGTCAAAACCTGATTACCTCGGATTGTAATGACTCTCCTGGACGGGCTATTAGGAATCCAACAGTCCTCCCATATGTTTATCTTGAGGCCATCACCAACTCTCCAAATGTGTCCCTTCTTAAAAGTTTGGATCCCAGCAAAGATGCTCTGCCAAACAAAAGAAGATCCTTTCTTTAGTGTGCTATTAAGAATGTCACCAGTAGGATAGTATCTTGCATGAAGTACTTTAGCACACAGTGAGTCATAATTTTCAATTAGCCTCCAGCATTGCTTGGCAAGCATTGCCAAGTTAAAGCAATGGATATCTCGAAACCCCATACCACCTTTCTCCTTCGGGATACACATCTTCCACCATGCAAACCAATGCATTCTTCTCTGGTTTTCATCATCACCCCACCAATACTGCGACATTGCATCATTGATCCCCTTACAGATTTTTTTCCGGGAATTTAAACACACTCATCGCATAAGTCGGGATAGCTTGAGCCACCGCTTTGAGAAGAACCTCCTTACCGCCAAACGACAAAGTTCTCTCCTTCCACCCATTCACCATCTTCTGAATTCTCTCTATTAGATGCAGAAAGCAATCCGTGCGGTCAACCCCAATCATAGAGGGTAAACCCAAATATTTGTCAGCCAAGGCCTCTGTCATTATATCAAGAATTTGGCATACCTCTGCTTTCACTTCCACCTCTGTATTGGGACTAAAAAAAGTTGAAGATTTTGCAACACTAACTAGTTGCCCCGACGCTGCACAATAGTCATCCAATATACTTTTTAGGGACGTGGCGTTATCAGAATCTGCCCGCATCAAAATCAAAGAATCGTCCGCAAACAAAAGGTGAGAGATTTTTGGTGACTCCCTGCACACCTGGACGCCTAGTAACCTCCCCTGAATTTCTTCGTGTTCAATCAATGCTGACAGGCCTTCCGCGCAGAGAAGGAATAAGTATGGAGATAGCGGATCCCCCTGTCGTAGACCTCTTGAGGGTTTGAATGGGAGTGTTTCATTTGAATTGAACCTCACCTTGTACTCTACTGACGTGACACAAGCCATGACAAGTTGGATCCATTGCTGGGCAAACCCAAGTTTTTCCAACATAGCTTGCAAGAATACCCACTCCACACGATCATATGCCTTATGCATATCTAATTTTATTGCACAAGTACCATGTTTACCTTTCTTTCTCTTCTTCATAGTATGTAGACACTCGTAAGCAACGATAACGTTGTCTATAATAATCCTCCCCGGCACAAAAGCGCTTTGGGTTTCGCTGATGATTTCAGGTAAGAACACCTTTAAACGCGCTGCCAACAATTTGGAAATTACCTTGTAAACCACATTACAAAGGCTAATAGGCCTAAATTGTGTGATTTTCTCTGCTTGTTCTACTTTGGGTATTAGCACAATTGTGGTCGTGTTCCATCCTTCTGGTATCACTCCGCTGTTCACAGCTTCTAAAACTTCCTTCACCAACTCATCACCCACAAGTGGCCAGAATTTTTTGTAGAAGATCGCATGTAGCCCGTCTGGTCCAGGAGCTTTCATATCACCAATACTAAACAGCGCCGCCTTAACTTCTTCGGCCGTGTATGGAGCAAGCAAGGACTCGTTCATATACTCAGTAACTTTGGACCGAACCTTGTTTAGAACATCAGCGTTTGGGTGTGCTACTTCCGCTGTGAAGAGCTCTTTGAAATAATCTGCGATCAACTTTCCCATAGAGTCTTCATCCTCCAGCCAAATGCCATCATCTCCTAGGAGTTTCCGGATTTGATTCCTTTTCCTCCTAGCTGTCGCAAAATTGTTAAAAAAGTTTGTGTTTCGATCCCCATATTTTAACCAGTTGGCACGGCTTCTCTGAACCCAGTATAATTCTTCCTTCTCCAATGTTTCTTCTATCAATATGAGAAGTTCACATTGCCGGTCTGCCCCCTCATCAGTGAGAGGACCCAACCGCAACTCCTCCAGCTCCGCCTTTAGCTTTTTTAGCTGTCGCTGGGGTGCACATAGCACCTCGCAATCCCACGAATGTAGTTCAGCATGTACTGCTGCCGTACGAGCAGCAAATGACGACTAAGCATCCGTCCTCTCCCATGCATCTGTTACCCGTTGTACCAAATCATTTTCTTTGAGCCACCGTGCTTCGAACCGCTTCACTCCCCCATGAGGTCGTTGGACATCCGAGTCTCCTTCTAGGTCCAGCACTATAGGCCTGTGATCTGACTTAGAATGTTCAGCGTTTATCAATTTAGCATTAGGATATAGCAGCCGAAAACCTCCATCACAGACTGCTCTATCAAGCCATTCCCTTAGGCGTCTTCTACGCCACGTAAACTGATCACCACTGAAGCCCATATCATCTAAGTGGCAGTCCACCAATGCATCTCTGATCTTGCATCATCCGGTTTGGTCGTTGGGCACCTCCTTCTTTCTCATGCGAGTACAAGATTTCGTTAAAATCACCGATCACTATCCAAGGCAGGTTGTTACGGTTATGTAGATCTCTGAGATAAGCCCACGAGAGATGCTTATCATCCCATTTAGGTTCGCCATAAAAACCGGTAAGCCTCCACTTCTGCTGATTTTGGCCTTCCACTACCACATCAATAAAGTTCTTATCTGTACTCAACTTTTCAATCTTTATTGAGCTTCGCCATGCCATCAGTAGACCACCGCTTGCTCCATTACTCTCAAAAACCTCCACACGATCCATCTTTAATTTCCTTCTTAATTTTTCTGCCTTCACTGTATTCAGATGTGTCTCAGACAGGAACAACACATCAGGCCCCCATTGCTTCTGGATCTCCAGAAGCGCCCTAACTGCCGCGGGGCTGGCCATCCCGCGACAGTTCCAACTTACTGTTTTCATTGCGAGCAGCAATCCTCCTGGAGTCTCGGAGCAGAGAACTAGAAACTAGCGACAGCACCTCCGGTGCCGTCCTGGGAAACAACTTTGATGCACCCGATGATCGTTTGTCGTAGACAGAACGATGCAGAGGAACAAACAACTTTGATGCAGAGAGAAAAACAATAACCGAACACAGCAGCTTGCAAGGCACCGAAGCTATGCCGGGACAGAAAACCAGTAGCGCAGGACGCTCTGGGACATGAACGGTGCAGGCACCCGATCCTAAGCAAACACTAGTGCAGAACCGGGCATTAGCAACGGTTCGTAAGGCCCTATAGTGCCGGTTACATAACCGGCACTAATTTGTGGTCACTAAAGGCCCCCCCCGTTTAGTACCGGTTCAGCACGAACCGGTGCTAAAGGGCAACCACGTGGCATGAGCCAGCTCCGGGGGCCTGGAGCCCTTTAGTACCGGTTGGTAACACCAACCGGTACTATAAGGTTTGGTGGGTTTTTAGTTTTATGATTTCTTTTTCATTTAATTTTGTGTTTCCATTTTAATTCTTTTTCGTTTGCTGGTATTTTACGATACTACACATTGTACACGTTATGCATCATACATCATGCATGCTTTGTTTATCAACGCTGCTGCTATGTTCATTGCACCCGCAGATATAACATGCTCATGCATGCTTTGCATCATTACATCATCATATATATATAATAACAAGTCCTACTAATCATGCATCATCATACAACTTCTACTCGTTATTAATAATAAGTCATACGATCATCATCCTCATATATAGTCATCGAACCCAACCCTACATAATTGTTCTTAGCACATGATCATCAGTATCAGGTAGGACCTAAACACCCTTAAGGTAAAATAGCATAAAACAATATAGATCCTGACTCTCCATTATGAAGAATGGCGATTATCCTATCTCCAATTCTTGCCTTTCGCTGCTTATTGCTTCCAAGAAGCTCCTTACGACTGTCCATACATTTTTTCCATTCTTTGATTGTTATGTCTTCACTTCTTTTAGAAACCCGGTATGGACAGTTGAGATTCGTAGGACAACCTGGTCGTATGTTCAAAACATGAAGGCTACCACGCGTATACATCAGATGAGGCACACAATCATTCAGGATTATCTGTTGAAAAACATAATAATAACTTTGTAGTTAGCAATGATGTACTAGTTTTAGAAGTTTGCAAAAAGATGCACGGATGTTGTAATAGTAAAAAATAATCTTACCAGGGTATCTCCATGGTAGTTACCGTAGTTCAACATGTGCACTAGTGGCACATATTGACCATAATGTTGAGGAGTTTGATTGTAGATATTGTAATTCTCAAGATCAGTATAAAATCCGACCAGATGATTTTTCTCCTGATAAGTTAATTCGAAGCCTTCAGTGTAGTACGTTCTGTCTACCATCTTCCGCACATTCTTTGAAGAATGAAAATAAGCTGTCAATGGAGATAAGTTGTCAACATTATATTTTGAAATAAACAATATAAATTACTTAATAACTATGTTTAGCTCACATGAGGGAAGAACTGGAGGTGTATCCACAAAGACCCAAATCGAAGGTGTCTCTTGCTCGATTGTAGGATCACCAAGATCCATGGTGACAAGCATACCCTTATCAAGACCATACATCTTGCAAAATGCATCTCAATTTTTGCAACCAAAATGGGTTACACTCTGAGCATTGTACAGCTTTACTTGAAAATCCACACCATGTTCGGTACTTAGGATAATTTTTTTGGTTTCGAAATTTTCATGGTCTTCAAAACTCATCCTCTCCAAGACATAGCATCTTGCAAAGCATGGGATAAGCTATTCGAATTGGAAAAGATGAAAAATACACGTTAAAATAGTTGAAGTCGTGCTTAATTACGAAAAAACTATTGTCGTCGTTGCGTACCGTATGAACATCGCAGGTCTCCTCGAGATTAATGCTGAAGCGCCGATCTTCGTCCAGCTCAATAAACCTGTCGCAGATACCTCGGTCGTCGTGGCACCAGTCGCACTCCCCCGGGCGGTTTTCGTCGTACGATGAGTACGACATTTCCGGCCTACGTTCATAATTTAGTTTTATTAATTAAGTCAACTATCTAGTTCAACTACTAAGCACTTACTATAAATAAATAAGTAGTACTTACTAAAAACAAACTACTTCTATATATAGTAAAATAAATTAGTTTATTAAATCAACTAGCTAGTTCAACTATATATAAACTACTTCTTCTTTTTTTTCCTTTTTCTAAATACTATGAACAAAAAAATCATTAAAATTCTATGAACAAAATTAATTACACAATCTAAATATCACCCAAAAAAATCTATTAACAACAATATCACCAAACATGCATATTCAATAATAATATCAACAAAAAAATCTATTAACAGAAAAAAAATCTATTAACAGAAAAAAAATCTATTAATTCAACTAGTTCAACTAATTAAGCATTTACTAAAAATAAACTAGTTCTATATATTAATTCAACAAGTTCAACTAATTAAGCATCTTCTAAAAATAAAATAGTTCTATATATTAATTCAACAAGTTCAACTAATTAAGCATCTTCTAAAAATAAACTAGTTGATCTATATATTAATTCAACTAGTTCAACTAAGCATTATATTTACTAAAAATAAACAAGTTATTATATTAATTCATCGATGATAACATTTCTAATTAACATTCTAAAAATAAACTAGATAGTTCTAATTCATCTAAACATTATATATAGAAAACAGAAAATAAGTAAAAAAAATATGTGTGTGTGTGTATATATACGTGTGTGTGTGTATGTGTGTGTATGTGTGTGTGTTTGTGTGTACGTGTCTGTGTGTATGCGTGTGTGTGTGTAGTGTGTGTGTATGTGTGTGTGTGTGTGTAGTGTGTGTGTATGTGTGTATACGTATGCGTGTGTACGTATATAGGGCGCGTACGGGTGGCGCGGGCAGCGACGACGACGGGCGCGGGGGCGGCGTCGACGGGCGGCCGGGGGCGGCGACGACGGGCGCGCGGCGGGCCGGGGGCGGCGACGACGGGCGGCCGGGGGCAGCGACGACGACGGGCGCGCGGCGGGCCTGGGGCGCGCGGCGACGACGGCGGGCGGCGGGGGAGGCGAGGGCGACGGCACGGCGGCGCGGCGGCGTCGGCGAGATCGAGCGAGGGACTCTCTCGCGCGAGAAACGTGGAACGAAGTGGCGACGATAACTGATTTTTCGTAAGTGCCAAATATATAGGGGGAGCCTTTAGTACCGGCTGGAGCCACCAACCGGTACTAAAGGCCAATTTTGGCCAGCCCAAGCGGCGGGAAACGAGGCCCTTTAGTACCGGTTGGTGGCTCCAACCGGTACTAAAGGGCAACGCATTAGTACCGGTTAGAGCCACCAACCGGTACTAAAGGCCGTGCGCTGCCACCCGCGGTGCGCTATGTTTAGTCCCACCTCGCCGAGCGAAGGGCAGCCGCACTGGTTTATAAACCCAGCCGCGGCTGCCCTTTCAAACTCCTCTATATAGCAGGCTTCTGGGCCTAACTATGGCGCGCTGCCCGGTGAGCCTCCTGGACCTTCTGGGCCTGCATTTGCACACCCTAGGTCTTGTAGGCCCACCGGGCAGCGCCCCAACATTTTTTTAAATTTTTTTCTTTTCTGCATTATTTATTTTCTTCTATTTATTTTTGAGTAATTTTTTTATATAGTTATTTCTTTTCTGCATTATTTATCTTGTAGGCCCACCGGGCAGCGCCCCAACATTTTTTTAATTTTTTTTCTTTTCTGCATTATTTATTTTCTTCTATTTATTTTTGAGTAATTTTTTATATAGTTATATCTTTTCTGCATTATTTATCTTGTAGGCCCACCGGGCAGCGCCCCAACATTTTTTTTAATTTTTTTCTTTTCTGCATTATTTATTTTTTAGTAATTTTTTTATATAGTTATTTCTTTTCTGCTTTATTTTTTTCTTCTATTTATTTCTGAGTAGTTTTTTTGCCGTATTTAGTTTCTTTGTGAATAATTTTGCTTTATATTAGTTTTTTTCTTTTCTGCATTATTTATTTTCTTCTATTTATTTTTGAGTAATTTTTTATATAGTTATTTCTTTTCTACTTTATTTTCTTCTTCTTCTTCTTCTTCTTCTTCTTCTTCTTCTTCTTCTTCCTCTTCTTATTCTTCTTCTCCTTCTCCTTCTACTTCTTCTTCTTCTTCTTCTTCTTCCTCTTCCTCTTCTTATTCTTCTTCTCCTTCTCCTTCTCCTTCTTCTTCTTCTTCTTCTTCTTCTTCTTCTTCTTCCTCTTCTTCTTCTTCTTCTCCTTCTTCTTCCTCCTCCTTCTTCTTCCTCTTCTTCTTCTTCTTCTTCTTCTTCTCCTTCTTCTTCCTCTTCTCCTTCTTCCTCCTCCTCTTCTTCTTCTTCTTCTTCTTCTTCTTCTTCTTCTTCCTCTTCTCCTTCTTCCTCCTCCTCCTCCTCCTCTTCTTCTTCTTCTTCTTCTTCCTCTTCTTCTTCTTCTTCTTCTTCTTCTTCTTCTTCTTCTTCTTCTTCCTCTTCCTCTTCTTCTTCTTCTTCTCCTCCTTCTTCTTCTCCTCCTTCTTCTTCTTCTTCTTCTTCTTCTTCTTCTTCCTCTTCTTCTTCCTCTTCTTCCTCTTCCTCTTCTTCCTCTTCTTCTTCTCTTCTTCTTCTTCTTCTTCTCCTTCTTCCTCTTCTCCTTCTTCTTCCTCCTCCTCCTCTTCTTCTTCTTCTTCTTCTTCTTCCTCTTCTTCTTCTTCTTCTTCTTCTTCTTCTTCTTCTTCTTCTTCTTCTTCTTCTTCTTCTTCTTCTTCTTCCTCTTCTTCTTCTTCTTCTCCTCCTTCTTCTTCTCCTCCTCCTCCTCCTTCTTCTTCTTCTTCTTCCTCTTCTTCTTCCTCTTCTTCCTCTTCCTCTTCTTCCTCTTCCTCTTCTTCCTCTTCCTCTTCTTATTCTTCCTCTTCTTCTTCTCCTCCTTCCTTTTGCCATAACAGAAGAAGTCCGGAGTTGTAATAAGTTATTAAAAATAAAAAAGAGGTGCAATGCTCGTTAATTTGCTTCAAGCCTTTTGGAATAGTGTAAACTACACTGCGCATAGCTCCGTGCAATCTACCATATTCCTAAAGGCTTGAAGCTAAGCAACGTGAGCATTGAGCCTCTTCTTCATCGTCTCTGCACTCAGGGCTTATAAACCGCTCCTACTCCCTCTCTCTTGGCGAGGTGGGACTAAAAAACAGCTTACCCTTTAGTACCGGTTGGAGCCACCAACCGGTACTAAAGGTGGTGCGCTGCCTGCACAAAATTTAATTAGTGTCATTTAGCTCAAAAAAAATCATTAAATGCATGAAAAATATCAAATGAAGGCAGAAATGGTTGAAAGTTGATGACGTCGCTTTGAATGATGCATACTGAATGCACAAAAAGTCTGGAGTTGTAATAAGTTTAAAAAAATGAAATGCCTTTGTAACAGATGAGTTTAATTTCGTCAGAAACCTGAATACTTCGAAAGAGATTGTCCAGTTTGTAAACGAAGTGCATCCAGTTTTTGCCGTAACCCTCTCTACTTTTTTGAACAATCTATGTGGGTGAAATGATGATACCATGCAAAGTTTCAACTTTTTCAGAGTTCATTTGTAGTGCTTTTCAATTTCCAGGTCATTTAGTTCTCAAAACAAATCATTGAATGCATGAAAAATAGTAAATGAAGGCAGAAATGGTTGAAAGTTGATGGCGTCGCTTTGAATGGTGCATACTGAATGCAAAAAATGTAAGAGCATTTACATCACGATCTTATATTTCTTTAGAGTCTAAACTGTCAATATGATCTTATAACATCAAAAATACTTTGATCATCAATGATCTTTGTGTGTACAATCTGAATTGTCAATATGAGTCATCAACGATTTATAAACCGATGAAGACTCATATTGCGGCCACAAATTCTACACATAGAGTTCAATGAAGACCAAGTGCTTGTGATAGTTTGAGAAATAACATATTTAAGGTGGTAAAAGGCTTGTTAGGGAGCGAGGTGGGACTAAAAACAGCTTGCCATAACCTCATTAGTACCGGTTCGTGGTACGAACCGGCACTAAATGGTGATGGTGCGGCCATAGCCTGACCGCAGGCTGACACATCCCCTTTAGTACCGGTTCGTGGCATGAACCGGTACTAAAGGTTCGCCACGAACCGGTGCTATTGATCGCCGCCACGAACCGGTGCTATTGTACACATTAGTGCCGGCTCTAATACAAACCGACACTATTGGGCTTCACGTATGACCCTTTTTCTACTAGTGAAACAGCAAGGACCAGACTGCACCAACAATAAACTGACTAACTCTTTTCATCTCCTTATCTCGTCAAAGCACCTGACTAGTAGGAGAAGTGGATCACTGGCCCCGATAGAACAGACGCCGGCTAGGCGGCCGCCGCCGGCGGCGGCGGCGATCAAACCCTAGTTCGCCTTAGAGTCGCCTCACGAGAGAAAAACGATACGCTGCCATGCTAGCAGTATTTCTTTGCGTGCTTACGTGATGCTCAAAAGAAGAAGAAGAAAATATTTGTATTATGACTGGACGTCCGGAGAGAGGGGCAACCAATTGGTTGGATCTGGCGATCGAAGACAGAAATAAAGGGTGTGGCCGTGCAGAGAGGAGAGGAACCGATCTGGCGATTCATGAGCAATGCTACATGCCTACATCTGGCGATCAAATGGCGAGAGTTTTGATGGCAAGCCGATGTGGTGGGTTTTCCGGTAAAAAGTACGTCAAGCATTACCGGAAACTTTGCTTCACTGTCTGCAACAGACGGCAAGTTTTCCGGTAATGCTTGACGTAATTTGAAGCAGATAGTAGCTCATTATAAAAAAAAAGTATGCAAAAAAACTCAGGACGCATGCAAGTAGTCAGCGGCGAGCGTGTCCTAGTGTAACTCTTGGCGTCCTTCTCGTGAAACTTTGCTTCACTGTCTGCAACAGACGTCAAATGTTTCAGGGGCCGGTATTGAATTAGACATCCATGCAGCTGTTGTTATCACAAAAATAAAACATACTCCCTCCGTTCCCAAATACTTGTCTTTCTAGGCCTTTCAAATGGACACAACATACAAATGTATGTAGACATATTTTAGAGTGTAGATTCACTCATTTTGCTTCGTATGTAGTCACTTGTTGAAATCTGTAGAAAGACAAATATTTAGGAACGGAGGGAGTAAATGACATCCATGCGGCTGCATAGTGAGATCATGATTTCTCTTGAATAATGAACGACTACTTTCTGCTATACGTACGTAGTACTACTACAGTAATCGATGGAGTTCCACCCAAACATGTCGAACGAGACATGTACTAGTAGGCAGTAGCTAGTACGTGCACATGAGAAAACACGCTGCTCTCCACCTTTTCTCATCCTTTAATTCTGCTACCTAGCTGGCGTGCATTTGTCCGAGCACACGCCGTAATATCTCCCCGTGATGGAGTCGTACACGTGTGCTAGTAGAGTGTGTTGTGTGCGTCGGTAGAATAAGCGGTCGCCATTCTCAAAAAAGAAAAAAAAAGAATAAGCGGTTGCTCAATGTTCTTAACGGTGAAATGGGTGCTCGATCGGCTAGTGCATGGGTTTGCAACGGCTGGTCTTAGTTCTATTGCTATCTACGCAAAAAATTGTTTCCTCTAATTTATTTATTTCACCTACTGACAGCTGGGTCCCACGGAATAAAGAGAGAGGACCTGAGCTTTGACCGGTCAACTAAACAAAATACGAAACTATACGGTGAGCCAGTGACCGTATAATCATCCAAAGTCGTATTTAATGACCGTATTGACCGTATACTTAAGTACAGTAGCCCAAGTGAGCCATCGGCACAAGTTCAATGACTACTAGTGCATTTTACTCAAAAAAACTGTAGCGTAAGTAAAAGAGTTACGTAGGTGTAGCATTTTTGGCGATTCATTCATCGTTTCCGTTTCGTGATTAGTAAGGAAAGGATACATTAGCACGTGCAGAAGCCAATCGGTTGCATGCATTCTTGACGACGGAGTCGCGCAGGCAGTGACGGAGTCGTGCATGCATGTTTAGGCTCGGATATATTAGTAATAAAAACACCAAGTCGTACTACCAGGAATTACGCGAATACCTGCTTCGACTCAAACTCGGCAACTCGTACGGTGGTGCCTTCTATCTATAAAATACCAAGTCGACGGTCACAACTCACAATCGATCGAGTTGGAGCGAGTTGCTGCCTTCCACCGATCGAGTAGGATGCGCATATCTTTGCCTTGGGACGTCGATGTCTATGCTACAATGGGACGTCATCGTACCAGTGAGGCCGAGGAGATCCCTAGCGAGATGCTACAGGAAATCCTGATGAAGCTGCCGACCAAGGACGTGGCCCGGTGCTGCCGCGTCTCCCGGCAGTGGCGCAGCGCCGTGAGAGGCACCTCCTTCCGCAAGCTCCACGCAGCGAGCCCTGCCGCGCTCTCGGTAGAGCCCGAGCTCTTGCGCTTATCCTACATAGGCGAGCTCGGCCATATCGGCTCGAGCGAAAGGACCGGCGTCTTCAGCGTATCTTCAGGCAATGTTGGCTTTTGATCGCTAGATCAATTCACCGGGAGCTGAAACACGTATGCGCAAAGCTAGCAAGCAAGCAAGCAAGAAGCTTGATGGATTTTATAGCTAGCTGGCACTACGTGCACGCCGTACAGGATCGATACAAACTTGATCGACGGAGCGACTCTCTCGGCCGAACAATCATAAACTTGCGAACGTAAACTAGCACAGAGGAAAACTGATTTTGGTGATAGCTACAGGAGCTTGTCGCTCCTGGCTTCTTTTCCTTTGTATTGCTCTTTTCGTTACGTTGATTACAGGGAGCTTTACATGGCTATATAAATAGGGTCTGAATAACTGCCACACGTGTGGCGTCGACGATACCTCGCCCGCACGCCTCGTGTGGCATGAACGTGAACAGGCCCGCACGACCACGTCCGTGCGCACAAACGCGCGGCCCGCAGGTCCGTTCCGTGCCAACCCCGCCCGCACTGCCACGTTCGGGCAAGCCGATCCGCTGCCCGCACGACCAACCAGTCCTCGGTCTCCGATCCATCCCCTCCCTCGTCTGCCGCCATCGTCCCCCACCTCACGAACCCCGACCTCCGTCGCCGGCCATCTCTGGATGCCATGGCAACCAGAGCAGATCCGTAAGGCACTCCCATCTCAAAACCACACCCCAAACCCTCCCCCACCCCCGGCCCCAAACTCCAACCAGGCCATCCGAAGACGATCATGTAAAAACCCAGGTGAGAATCTCCCCCGATCTGAACCTTCTCACCCTTAAAAGCTGAAAAATCTCCCGATCTTGTGCTGGATCTATGCTGTAGGGGTAGAACACTACATGGTCCAGTGTGTAGTCGCAATTGCCAGGCAGAGTGCACCAGATCTGCCGTGTACTAACGTTTGAAATTGACTTAATTCCCTAATTTAAGTGACGCAAGTAGTTGGGTACGAAAAAATAGGACGGCAGGGGCAAAAATTTGGAATGGAGAGGGTTGGAAGAAATTAATTGCCACTTGTGTATAACGATAGTTGCCACCTTCCGTTGTCGTTAGCTGCCACCTATTATGACCCGTCGATTGCCATCCATATCTTCTGTGTGCAAGCAGCAGAAGAAATGCTATTCTTGTGGGTTGTTGATGCCTTCTTGTTCATGCAGAGATTGAGAACACATTGGAAAAGAAGGGAGACACGGTAAGAATGAATCACGAAGGTGGCGCTGGTGATTGGGGTTCTCAAAGGCCAGAAACAGCCCCTCGGGATGCAACAGAGTACAGTCAGCTCATCTCTTCAGGGCCGTTGCTGCCACTACTGGAACAGTATGCAGGCGTAGGTATGATGCGTGCTAACAAAAAGAAGAGAACAGTTGCCATCTTCGCGACGATGAATATGACATTCTACTTTTGTCGTGCATTGCCATTTTTTAGCAGGTTCTTATGACCAAAACACAATTAGCGGGGCCCCGTGGCAAGTTCACTCGCAAGGAGCTATCACTGACAAATGTACGGGCAGCAAACTTCAACTAGCTTGTATGGACAGTCAAGGTAATGTAAACACGAAAAAAAGGAGCGCATACTGCGGTGGACATGAAAAATGAACATGCAAAAAAATCTAGCAAAAGGACTCACGACTTACCGCGGTGTGAAAATGCAGAGCCTTCGTGCAGCACGTGGCATCAGGCACCGCCAATGTACCTGCCGTCGACGTCGTACACAGGTCAGTCCATAAAAATAAGGTGAAGTTGAGGATGATCAATTGGCAGAAGGAGCATAGGTGGCAAATGCAAAAAATTGCCATGACTGGTCATCTACAGTTGCCATGTATTAGCAAACTACATTTGACATCCCTGCACGTCTGTTGTTGCCGTCCATGGGCAGAATATAGTTGCCAGGGAAGAACAACTGCAGTTGCCATGCCATTGCAACTACATTTGCCATGTCATGGCACTGCAGCTGCCATGGATGAACAACTGCGGTTGCCATGCCGATGCAAAATACATTTGCTTTGCCAAATAAAATTGCAGTTGCCACATCAGGGGCAACTGAGTTGCCGTCCTAGCGCAAAAAATACAGTAGCCATGAATTTGACCAACCACTGCTATGCACACAGGTTATTACGCTGGTGGTACCCCGGCAAACATCTCGTGGCAGCCTTCGCTAATTGCAGGTGGGGGGAACCATTCTGGTGTCCCAGGCAACACGGGAAGGTCGAATGCAACGCACCAAGGTAAGTGAAAAAAATCTGAACCAGTAAAACAAAACAGTACCTTTGATACTTGAAGTTATTTGCATGCAAAAATAAACTAGTTGCCGTGTTTGTTGAAACACTGGCTGCCATCACTGGACAGCTATAGCTGCCGTGCATGCCCACACACATACTCGCGGCTTGCTGTTTGAAAAATGATGCCGTGCAAAATCACTCGTAGATGGTGTGGTCCGTTGCGATACACATGTTATTCAAACATAAAACTTAAATCTCGTACCTGTTTTCCCTATCGCAGGGCCTACAACTACAGTTAGCAGCAACGCAACAACATCAACTGCGGGGAGCTCTGAGCGCACGGAAGACGCGTTCCACCAGCCAGCAGACACTCGTGCCGCAGACAATTTCGAGTCACAGTCGGGAATGGCAATCATTCCAGCAATACAGACAAGCACCCCTTTGAACACACACACTGACAACACTCAAGTAGGAGGAACTGCCGCCGATACTGAAGTGAATGATGAAAGTGACGACGAGGCAGAATATGATGAAGATGGTGGGCAATCAGAGATTGTGGTACCTCAGCCGCCGTACATTGGGCAGCGATTTGAATCGTTCGAGGAAGCAAAGGAATACTACCAGACATATGCAAAGTTCCATGGATTTGCGGTCAACACCGAGTACCATAGAAAAATTACGAAAACTAATGAGTACAGCAGAGGTGAGATGAGGTGCCACAAGGCACGGAGGAACAAGAAGGTGAAAGGTGCCGCGCCTGTCGTTCCAGAACGAAAAAGAGGAATCATTCTCAAGACAGGATGCCCTGTCCGGTGTAAGCTAAATGTAGATGGAACACAGTATGTGGTCACTGAATATTTTGACGAGCACAACCACAGTCTCATAAAGAAGTTCGACCTGGTCAAATTTCTGACCGCTCACAGAGGATTCACCCCAGTCGAAAGACAATTCGTAAAGCTGCTACATGACTGTAATGTCGGTCCATCCAGAATGGTCCAGATACTATCACTCATCCACAGCAAAAAGGGTAAACTGAGTAGCATGCCCTACATACCGGCTGACGTCACAAACCTACAGGCCAGGTACCGTAGAGAGAGCAGGCTGGCTGACATAGAGGCTACAATTGCCTACTTCGATGAGAAAGCAAAGGAAGATCCAGATTTCTTCTACAGGATAAGGTTGGACGATGAGGACCGTGTCAGAAACATGTATTGGGTGGATGGTGCTGCAAGGAGAGCCTACAAACATTTCCGAGATTGCATTTCGTTCGACGCGACGTACCTCACCAATATGTACAAGATGCCATGCGCTCCGTTCATAGGAATAAATAACCACAATCAGTCGTTGCAGTTCGGTTGCGGGCTCGTTCGGAACGAAGACACGGATGGGTACGTCTGGTTGTTCAAGACTTTCTTGGAGTGCATGGATGGACTTGCTCCGATGAACATAATAACGGACCAAGATTTCAGCATGCGTGCAGGCATAGAGGAGGTCTTTCCGTTGGCAGTGCACAGGCACTGTAGGTGGCACATAATAAAGAAGGCTGAGGAGACGCTAGGACCGTTCTTTGCTGATCGTCCAGAGCTGCACAAGGCATTCGAGCTGTGTGTGGACCACAGCTTGACGGTCGAGGAGTTTGAAAGGAGCTGGATGGCCATGGTTGAAACACATCAAGTCCAAAACAACGAGACGCTTGCTAATCTGTGGGAAAAGTGAATGTACTGGGTGCCCGCCTACTTCATGCAGTGCTTCTTCCCTTTTCTATAGACTACGCAGCGCAGCGAGGGGTTCAATGCTGTGTTGAAGCGATACGTGAGCCCTGGCAACTCATTGTTATGGTTTGCCAAGCAGTACACAGCTCTGCAACAGAAAATTCTGGGATCTGAGCTGCAGCAAGAAGCTACCACCGCACTAAAGCAGCCGAAATTGTAACGTACTTACCAATGGAGAGGCAAATGAGCAAGATATACACAAACAAGATCTTTAACAAGTAAGTTAGTTGCGTTACGGGTCTTGTTTGCACAAAAAGCACTAGGGCAGTAGTTGCCATATAGATTTGCAAAATGCAGTTGCCATGATATGCAGTTGCCATGTTTAATGGAATACTGTTTGTCATGCTTACTCAGCTGCAGTTGCCATGTTTTGATGAAAATATCTGTTTACAATGCTTACTCAGCTGCAGTTGCCATGTTTTCGTATGCGGATGCCAATGTCAACTGAAAAAATGTCATACTGTCAACACGTATGCTGAATGTACAAATTGCAATGTCTAATAAAATGCAACTGCCATGTTTGTTGAAAATGCAATTCCCATGTTTACTGAAATGTAGATGCCCATGTTTGATGCAATGTGCTTCCATTTTAGAGAACATTGGTGTGGAAATGATGATGGCTAGTTGAAAATGTAATGCAGTTGCCATGTCTGGTGTAATGCAGTTGCCATGTCTGGTGTACTGCAGTTGCCATGTCTGGTGTACTGCAGTTGCCATGTCTGTTGTAATGCAGTTGCCATGTTCAGTGTGCTATGTTTGCCATGTTCAGTATACTATGATTGCCATATTCAAAAACAAAAATATATTTCTATTCCCTTGACAGCATAACGTGCTACAAAAAAAAAGGATCGCACGATAGATTAACATAAAGCACACAAAACTTGCAGATTCCAGGAAGAAATAAAGCGTGCCAGCATGTTCACGGCTTTCCAGATGGACGAACATACATTCAAGGTGTGTTCTATTTTGGGCATGTCAGATTCAGAACCTGAAGACCCAGACAAAGGAAGGAACTATTTCGTGAAAGCCTCGATAGGCGAAGGCGAGTACTACTGCCAATGCAGCAAGTTCGAACGGGATGGCATTGTGTGTTGTCACATACTAAAAGTGATGGACATGAACACTGTGACACGGATGCCCCGCCATTTCATAAGGCGACGATGGACTTGGGACGCTGACGACGCGTTGGCGCCGCAGACAACACACGCGGTTCTGGCTGTGCATGACGAGAGACCAGAGTCCACCATGGAAGCCGTGAGGCACGTAGTGCTGACAAAGAACTATGCTGAGCTAATTGATGAAGCGTGCAAAAGTGATGAGACTGCAAGAGTCGCAGAAAAACACAGGAAGGCGCTAAAAAGAGAGCTTGATGAGATCAAGAAGCGGAAAGCTGAGGAAGCCTTACACCGGTTCCCCTGCACATCAAGTGTGCCTTCATCGACCGGGCCATCATCTGAAAACTCGGACATAGGATCTGGAACAGCAAGCACACAAACGCAGGTTAGGAACCCACCACGTTCCATCACAAAGGGTCGTCCGAGAGAGATAAGGTACAAGTCGGGACTGGAGATTCAAGCAAAACACAAGAAAGCAAAGAAAGCGGCGGGCAATCCATGAGCAGAAATTGGGGCGTTGCGTCATGGTCCTTGTGGACATTTTGTTTTGTACCCCTATACGATGAGATTTTTTGTTTTTAAAATTGGGAGAATAACTATTGAGGAACATCAGAAAAGAAAAGGGACAAAAATTCATTGACTGCAGAAATGCAGTTGCCATGTTATGTGTATTAAATCTGCCATGTTATGTGTATTAAATCTGCCATGTAGTGTGTACTAAATCTGCCATGTAGTGTGTACTAAAAATATGCCATGCTATCTTATACTAAAAATATGCCATGCTTTTTGTACTGGATCTGCCATGTTAGTTGTACTATATCTGCCATGTTAGTTGTACTGTATCTGCCATGTCAAGTATGCTTGATCTGCCATGTTGTTTTGAACTGTAATTGCAATGTAAGCTGTGCTTAAAATATGACATGGTATTTGAAATGACTGTGCATGACGTATATTTCCATGACAAAATACCACACGGTTTAGAGAAACATATTGTGTTGTGCGCAAAAAATGTATGGAAAATCAAGTTGGACAAAGGCGGAACGTGCATAAATCGCAACCAGGGTTGTGGCTGCATGATCAACCCTGCCCCCCATGCTAGCCGGTGATACCCCACGTATGTTGAACTACATTTGCCATCTGTTTTAAAACATCATAGACGCAATCCAAAAACAGCAAAAACTGGTGATGTGTGCGACTGGAACCATTGTAATAATGATGAAAACATAAAAACATATGTGCATTAACGACTGAAAAAAAAGGTTCACGTCCACACATATATTACAGAACTACTAAAAAATGTCGCTCACACACCACCACTGCATAGTGGCATACGCTGGGCTGCAGTCGTAACATAGCACACAAACATAGTTTTCGACAATAACAAATATAGATAAGTACCTTACGTTCCTCAGCAACAGAATGTAAGGTATGCGTCCGGCGTCTAACACCACATGATCACTTGTACTTCTTGTTGATTTTCTTGACAGCTTCCTCCACGAACTCGCGTGCTCCAGACCGCTTGTTGAAATCTTCGTTCGTCAACCAGTTCCACGTGTGGATTTTTCGGAGCTCAACAATCGTTGCAGCTGTGATGGCGGGGACGATTCTGCCTTCCCACTTTGCAAAATATTCCAGCACGTGAAAGCCGCAGTCCGTACTGCACGAGAAAAAGACTCAGATGAACACACAAAAAAAGGACAGACATAGAAAAACATAGACTTCAATTCACATGTGGCAACAAAAAAAAGGGTTTGCAATTGATGTAAACGGCACATAAAAAGGAGGGGAAAAAGAAATTACGTGTTCCCTTGCTTCACAGTCGCCACATACTCAATCGGGAAATGTCTGATCTGGACCTTTGAATTTTCATAGTGACGGTTCCATGTCTCTTTAAGGTTCTTGATGAAGAATTCAGCATGCGTAGTAAGATCTGAATCAGCTCCCGAACGGATTGAATCAAGCACCTCGAAGCGTTGGTTCTTCAGGTCCAGACAGATCGCGTAGTGGTGACCACACTTGTCTTGTTGGGCATGTGGTGCAAGCTCCTAGAACATGGGGAACATGACCTGCATTTAAAAAGTGAAGAAATGAGAAGCAGAGTTCACATAAAAAAACAGCAGAGGGACAAAAAAATAGAATCATGTAGGATGTTTTTTTGGTTATGGGTGGGGGTAGTTGAAGGAAAGTTGCCATTCATGTATGTACAAGATTTGTCGTGCATTTCGCAAAATCAAAAATTGCCACGTGGTTTGCACGGGGAATGCACAAAACAAAAAAGAAGAAAAAAATGTGCATGGCAACTGTTGCCACATGAAAAAAACATCTGACACACAATCACAAAAGTGCAGAAGATGGCAAAAAACCACACCATGTAAAAAAAGTGCAGACAGGAGAGGAGTACTCACATATTTCTTCAATGTTAGCTTGAATTCACCGTGCTGAGCGAAATTCTTCCTTAGAATTTTGTGGTGGAAGTCACCATCCCATATTTTGCATGTCACGCTGTAATGCATGATGACCTTGTTGGAACACGTATCGATGTGATTGTTGATGTAGTCGATCCCGCATGCAATCACATTCGTCGACATTTTCCCGTTTGGCCTCACAGACTCGGCGAGATCACCCAGGTCGACGTACGTCGCTCCGCATTGAATGACTTTGGTTCTGTCCAAACATGAGCTGTAAGAAAACGACATAACACGGAAGAATCATGCCTGCTAAGTAAAGAGATATATGAAAGAACTAAAACGTAAGCGCATCATGTATAGGGAGTTCAAAAAAGAAAAAGATGAAAATGCTAAAAAAAGAACAAAGCAAAATGAGTGATTGTAGGATGTGGTCATTTACGCTTTCAACTCCTTCATATGCTTGCTGCTGGCCCTCGCATTTCCAAACCGCTTGATGATGTCGTACAGCTGGGTCTGTTCCTTAGTGGCCCTGATTTCGGGCTCGTAGTCTTCCGCGGGAGGTGCGTGAACTACCCTCTGCTGTCTCACAGAACCAGGGGTCGCGCTTCTGATCGTATCCTTAGTTGCCATCTCCGCAGTCAAGTTGGAACTTGATTGCCCTTGTCCTCGGGATGTCCTCCTCTGCAATGCTGCCTCCTCCATCTTGCGGTAAGCTTCGTCAAGTGACGGTGAAATTTCCTCAGGGGTGCCTGCAATGATTCGAGAAGAAAAAATAAAAAAGTGTGTTAGGTTAAGGAGAAAGTCAGAAAACATATGGATTGTGAGGAAATTGGGTGTATGATGTGAGATGCAGGTAGGAAAAAGTGGGGAAATTGCCATGTGTGGTGCAACTACAGTTGTGATGAAAAGTGGGGAAAAGTGGAGAAATACGGTGGCCATGCCATCGCAACTGCGGTTGCCATGCAGTTGTGATGAATTACCGTTCAGATGGCCTGTGGTTGCCATGTCACATCAAATGCAGTTGCCATGTTGTGTCAACTCCACTTGCCATGTGATTACCGTATAGAAAAAATGCAGAATGGTAACAAACAAAATGCAGGTGACATGGTGTGGCAAATCCAGTTGCCATATGTAATAAACTATAGTTGCCATGTGTCAGCAAAATACAGTTGCCATGATGAATCAACTTCAGTTGCCATGTGTTTACCCAAATGTCAAAATGCAGCATGGCAACAACCAAAAAAAATGCAGGCTATGGTGCATCAAAAATCAACTTGCCATGTCATCACACCGCAGTTGCCACCGCAAGTGAGAACACCCCCGAAAGGAATATGATTGGGGCAAAATTCAAACTACATAAATATGTGCACACGAAAATTGTAAGGACATGACAAGTGTACCTTGCACAATTGGCTCTGCGAACTTGACAGCCTTCCTGCCCTCGACCATTGGTTGCGCGCCATCATTGCCGCCGTGCCTCCAGGAAAAGCAAAGGCAACTGGAATAGGATCATGCACCACCGCTTGGTCTTGACTTATGCCAAGGCTGAAGCTCGGTGGGGGGAATGCCATTGGGTGCCTCCTTGCAATGGTGAATCCTACTGGCCGGACCACGAACGATTTGTGGGGCAGAATCCAATGGTGAAAGATCAACAAACATATCTGAATCAGCCGCTCCGGAATGTTCGGGCTTGTTTGCAGGGCGGGGCGTCTTGTCAGCGGTATCAGCAGCAGCTTTCATGGCAATCTTCTTGTTTGGGCTGTAGGGGACACCAACATTGACTGGCAGCCTGGAAGTGCGCAGATTTATGTTGGGGATTTCCACTGCGGGTAAAGGCGCAGTCTGCTCCGACCGTTCACCTGCGTCACTCGTGCCAGCCTTGACAACTGCCTCAGTTTTGCTCCGGTCTTGCGGGTTCTCCATCACATTGCTTTGGGCGGTTGGCGGGAACAGTGTGGATGCAGGAACATACCCAGACTCATCTCTCCTGCTGCTAGGTACAGCCGGTGCATTGGGTACGACTGTTGGTTGCTTACGGGGGCTGCGACGCCTAGGTGGAAGACCAGCACGCGCCACGGTAACCTTAGCAGTATCTGCACCGACAGGGGCTGGAGCTATTGTGCCATGACTCTCTCCTGAAGATGGCATATCCTTATGAACTGCCGCCTCAGTGGCTTCTGTCGTGGACACAGGTGTGCCATCACGCACGCCCTTGGAGTCAGTGTCTGAAGAGCGCGAATCTTCCTTGCCTATGTTCGTCTCGGGAGCGTCAACTTCAACACTTGTTGATGGGGTGGCGTGGCTCACTGCGGCTTCCTTCATTGCCAGAAGAGTTGGCAATATTTCAGCCGTCCTGGCAGATATGGACTCATCACTCCCCGATGTACGGATGCCTGTTGTTCTAGCCTGGGCATCCGCAGCCGGCGGAGATGGTTGGCCACTCGCATCAGGGTTGGTGGAAGCAGTCATCGGTGCAGCAGCAGTATTGTCGCCGGGTGCCTCATGTACATCTGAGTTGCCCCCAGTTGACAACTTTAAATGTAGTCGTTCAAGCGGATCATTTATCCTATGCTTGGCCCCGCGCGTAGTAGTCTTCTTAACCCTGCAAAAAGAAAAAAAATCACATGAGAAAGGTTTGAAAAAAATGAGCAAAAAATATGTTTTGCAAAAAAAAAATGGTAGAAACCTTAAAGTGAATGAAAAACAAGTGGAAAGTTGGTAGTTGCCATGTAATGGGAACTTGAGTTGCCATGTGTCCTGGTTGGCAGTTGCCATTCAGCAGTAGTTGCCATGTTAGCAAAAATTGAAGAATGAAAACCTGATGTATGTTCTGTCAGGAATGCAATTTGAAAACTGTGTATGGGATGAGCTCACAAAGCCATAGGTAAAAAATGGCAGTTGCCCATGAGGTAGAGGGTTAGATGCCAGTTGCACTAGATGCCAGTTGCCATGTGAAGAACAAACATGAGTTGCCGTAAAACTAAAAAAAGAATTGAAGGAAGAAATCATTTGGGGGAAGAGAGGTTGCCGCGTGGGTGACGGTGAAAGAAGATCATGTGACAAAGCTGAACAAAAAAAGCATTGGAAAAATGAAGGAAAAAAAACAAAAATGAAAATGAAAGCACATTGATTAACATACTTCTTGACTGACTTCCTCATGTCTGGCAACACAACAGGATCCCCGGTGTTGGTCGTCGTCGTACGAGGAGACAACCTGGTGGAAGGGGTGTCACCAGCAATGGGGGCACCTTTGTTCAAGCGAGCAGAAGCACGGGTTGGCGTTGGCGCCTGTTTCTTCGTAACTGCTCGTCCACCAGCGGTCGGCTCGCTGCAAAAATAACAGATGGAGGGAAAGGGGCAAGGTGGCAAATGTCAGACAACAAACCCGTTGCCGCGCTTGACAACATAAAAGTGCAAAGAAAATTGGATGAGATTATTCCAACAAAATAGACACGGCGGAAAACTAAAAATTGAAAGTTGAACCTCCTCCTGGCAGCTACGGGATCCGTCTTGGACTTCTTGCCATGAGAACCCTGCCCAACGTCATCTGGAGCCCTCCCCCTCCTTGATGGCAACACCCCCTGGCCTCTCGCAGCCGTCTGTTCTTTCACTTTCTCCGGTGGTGGGGCATCTGTTGCATCCTTGCCCCTGTTGCCGCCTCTGCGAACTTCAGCTTGTTCATCGTCATCCGTGTCCTGATGCACATTGTCCATGTCACCGTCGTCATCCTTGCTGAGGCCAGCGTCTCCGTCTACATCATCTTGTGTGTTGCCGGGCTCTTGGGAACTGTTGTAGTCGTATCGGCCACGACAACCGGTTGGCCGGTGTGTACGTTCTAGGACAAATGAAGTGAACTGCCTCGCAACCGCGTCGCTGTCAGAGGCACTGAGGGACGTCCACCCCTCGACCAACTTCCCGAGCAATCCGGTCATTCCGGAAGCAAACTGCCCAATTAGATGCTCAACTGGTGCCCTCGCCTGTCCACGAAAAACAAGAAGCATCAACAAACAACCCGTATTGAAGTCACTTCCGCAACATCAACATGTAATCCATGGCAAAACCATGGATGTGGACATTTTGATTACCTCAAAAGGGCAGGACGGAGCTGAGTGCACGTCCATCCACTTTTCAAATTTTTGAGGCCCCCCAAACACACTGTAGTCTATAGCATGCTTGGCCATCAGCTATGAAAAAACAAAAAAAGAAATTGTAAGCATGCCTTATAAACCACGGACGGTTGCGTCGTGTCAAATTTGTAAGCATGCCGTGTGAAAAAAAAGACATAAACAAAAACTAACCTGTAGTTTTCCATACGTGCCATCAGTTGCCCTGTCTGCAGCAAGCACAGCCTTGACAGCGCTGATGGTCCACGCAGAAACAGCAAACTTGTGCGTAGGCAGCGGGCCTCCTACCCCAGTAAAATCCACGGTGGACAGATCAAGACAGTCAACATACATAAGCTGATTTAAAAAAAAATTGTAGAGAAAAGAAAATATCAGTTGCCATCGTGGGTAATTTGTAGTTTAAAAAAAGAAGAGCAGTATAATGTATGATCCAACGATAAAATATGTATGTGGCAGTTGCCATCAAAGTGTGATGGCAGTTGCCATCCTACTGTGATGGCAGTTGCCTTGCTAATATGAAGGCAGTTGCCACATTGTCAATATGACAGTTGCCACGTTGTCATTATGGCAGTTGCCACATTTTCGCTATGGCAGTTGCCATCTTGTTGTGACCAGATTGTCATGCATGAATGAAAGTGCGTTATAAACAAAGAGTTCACACAGAGACCTGGTAAAAAAATACCATTAAATGCAGGCGACAACCCTTCTGGTACATCTTGTTTTTGAAAGCATCGTGGAGAAAGTCGGCAATGAACTTACACCAGTTCATACTCTTCACGTTTTTCAGATTCGCCTGCACCACACAAAATTTCAGGGCAAAAAAGTTTGCCGCGTTAGAAAATCAAAACGGAAGAAACGCAACGAAAAACACTGGCAGTAGCAGGCATGGATCATTCACCAGGATGGGGAAACATTTGTTGCTTGGGCGAAGAGAAGTGGTCGGCGCGAAAACAGCTGATATGAGGTACATGAGTAGCTTCATCTTGAAAACTTCTCCGTGCGTCGTCATGGCCTGCAGAGAATCTGCCAGTACAGACGTGTTCGGCATTGCCTCCAACCCAGGAAACAAACGGGCGAACATCTCTTCCTCGATCTCATTATTAACCTCGTACGGGACTTTGATATGTCCCCGAGGCACACCCAAAGTGCAGAACACGAATTCCTCATTCAGTGGGAGTCTTCCCCGTCCCGGGATCACGAATTCCCTGGAGGCGGGATCGTATATCTCACCAAGCTAGTCGCATACTGGGTTGACAAGGTTCGTGCACCGGACATCCATCAGAACCTGCATATCCATCTCGGCAGCAGCTCCCTTTTGATCGTCAGTGAATTTCTCAATCAACACGGTCAGACGTTCCTGGGAGGCTCTGTTGCGAATACGTTTCTTCTTCTGCAAAAAACAAACACAAAAGTGTTGAGTTGTTGCCATGTTTTTGCAATGTTATGAAAATTTAGTTCATGATGGACGACAATAAAAAAAGATCTAGGTGCCAGCAAATAACATAAATCAGGAGGAGGGGGCGGGTGTGCGGACAATTACCTCATCGCCCTCTTTTCTCCGTCCAGTTGCCCGGTTACGTTGAGGTGGATCCATGAAATCGTCATCATCACTTTGATGATCGTCGCGAGCCATTCTGCTGATGTAGGAACAGACCAAATTGTTAAGGGCGAAAATGTAAATGCAATGGGTAAGCAGTTGCCACCTAACAGAAAAATGTTAACTATTTGAATGCAAATATGGTTGCCATACTATGCAGCCAGTTTGCCACATTGTCTTATCTGTGTTGTGGCAACAGACATTGTGTTCACATACTGTAATGCAAACATGATTATACAAAAAATCCAAGTGGCAAACACGCCCACTCGATGTGCACATTAGTTCCATCCAGTGCTACCGATTGTGGCAACTATCAAAGTATGGAAACTGTCGTAAATAATTCAGAAAAAAAAAAACAAGTCTCACAAAATGAAAAAGAATGTTTGAGGTTACTATCATGTAAATTCAGCAAAAAATCAGTTTGCCTCGTTAAAAAGAGCGTGTATGTGGCAACTATCTCATTCATTCAGTAAAATTTAGTTGCCCCCTTGTGTGTGAGCTTGAACACATTTGTGGCAACTATGACAGTCAGTTTCACAAAAATATGTTGCCGCAGAAGAGAACACATTTGTGGCAACTGCCACATTTGTTCATGCAGTTTAGTTGCCACACACCTGTTTCACGTTCGGCCATACTGCCATAGTTGCCACATTCAGAAAGCATATTTTCTCTGGTTACTTATCGTACAAGTTCAGCAGAATTAAAATTTGCCACATGTGAAGAGCATGCGTGTGGCAACTGCCACAGGAGTTCAATGAAAATTAGTTGCCCTTATGTAAAAGCTTGAGTGTGGCAATTATGACAGTCATTTTCGGAAATCTGTTCCCACAGAGGAGAACACGTTTGTGGCAACTACCACATTTCTTCAGGTAGTTTAGTTGCCACACATTTGTTCACATTTCAGTCATACTGCCAATTTCTCCACATTTCTGCAGTTTCAAACCCAAAACTAAACTAGATCTAGGTTTCAATGGCAACTACTTCAACCTCAAAAATCACCCTTACAATTCTCGCGCGAAAAATGGCTGCAACCCCAAATTTCGAACCAATGCGCACCAAAACAACTCTCAAATCCAAAATGCAAGACTAATGCGTGCATACGAGCAGGCATAACCTCACCGACGATGCCGCCGCATCGGCGGCGACGAAACTGCCCACTCCCACCAAGCAACGGCAGGCGCACAACTACGGCGCACCGCCACAGCGGCGGGAACGCCGGCGCACCGCCGAATCGCCGGAATCTCTAGGAATCGGATCTAGAAATCGAACAGGGAGGAAAAAGGGGAACAAAAACAGGGAGGGGATGCGAGAGATGAAGCGAGCATTACCTTCGACCCGCACGCGTTCCGGCGACGCCGCTCCGCTCCGGCGAGCACAACCGACAGCCGCGAACACCGTCGACTGTTCCGCCTCCGCCGTCGCCTTCTCCCCTCGCCTTCTCCTCCAGTGGTTTGAAGTGCGAGTGGGTTGTGCCAGTAAATGCGACGCGGGGGTGAGTGAATGGAACCGTGAGGGAGAGGGTGGAGGGGTGTGCGACGTGTTTGACGTCAACCGTGGTCGGAACGTGGCGTGCGGGCGCATGGCAATTCCACCGCACGCCTCTCGGTGGCAACCGCTGACCGCGGGATGGCAACCACCGTGCGGGCGAACCCACTCGCACACCGCACACGAGAATCGTCCTACGTGGCGCCGAAAACCAGCCCTTTTGCTCCCTGATTCGTGCGTACGGAAACCAGTGGCGATGCTTGCGTGTGGACGGAGTGGTGAACGCCCACACGTGTGGGCGTTAACATTATCGTATAAATAACAGCCAAGCCTGTACGAGCTAACCTACTCGGCTACTAGTCGGGAGAACTACTCGGACACAGGTACGAGTACAACTCGGACGTAGTACACGTCTTGTTTAGCTCTAACATTCACCTCCCTAAACATGACGTGGTCATCAGTACCAACCTGGATCTCAAATACGTCTACTTCTACTACCCATAGGTATTATCTTTGGCATTGCTTTTGCCGTTCTTCGTAGCATTTCAGGGACCGTCTTTGCTGTCGTCGGCTCGTCCGTAGCTTGACGCCAGCACTCCTCCGTGGTCGCGTCTTCAACACTCACCTGTTCTTTGGTGCTTGGTAGACTGTCTTTTGGATCCTCGAGAAAACATCTTTTGAATCCGAGCGTGATCAAACTTCGGTCTAACTTTGTGTTCCAAGCTCTTGGCGCTTGCTTCAACCCGTAAAGTGCCTTCTTGAGCTTGTAAACTTTCCCTTCTTCGCCTTTCTTCTCGTAGCCGTGGGGTTGTTCCACGTACACTTCTTCTTTGATGTCACCATTGAGGAAAGCGGATTTCACATCCATATGATGAACCTTCCAATCCTCTTGTGATGCCAAAGCTAGGAGCACTCTCACCGTCTTGATTCGAGCAACCGGTGCAAACACCTCCTCATAGTCAACTCCTTGATGTTGTACGTAGCCCTTTGTGACGAGTCTTGCCTTGTGATTCACAATGGCACCCTTCGTGTCCTTCTTCAACTTGTAAACCCACTTCAAACCTATGGCCTTTTGGTTCGGAGGTCGGGTTACCAAAGTCCACGTGCCATTGCTCTCGATCGCCTTCATCTCCTCATCCATGGCGTGCATCCAACTTGAACTTTTACTCGCCTCTACAAAGTTCGATGGCTCCTCAACTCCGAGTAAACACAAATCGGAGTACTCGAGTGTAACTGGCTTTGCGTACTTGTAGACTTTCTCTAGGGGCTTGTAGCGACGAGGCCCGGAAGAACCCGTCGTGGCTTGCGAAGGGGGCGACAAAAATTGTGTCGGTGTCGATGCACTTGAGGAAGATGGCCGAGTCTCGGGCGTGGTAGATGCCGGGTCGTTGGCATCCGCGTCGTTGACATCCACGTCGTTGGCGTAGTCGTCGTGACCGTGACCATCATCTTGATTGTCGTCGTCACTATGCGCCTCATTGTCGATGTCGTTGCCGAGATCTCCGCCCGTGTCGTGCGCGTCGTTGTCGCTATCACCTTGCGACCCATGCACGTCATCGTCGGTGTCGGCACCATGATGATCACTGCCATTGCGGTCACCTTGGTTGGGTGTCTTGCCAACCACCTGGACGTCTTCCCTTGCATCATCATCAGTTGGAAAATCCACTGTGAATATGTTACCATTTGGAGCATCGTTGGCTGTTGTGCTCCAATTCCACGCTTGGTTTTCTGCAAACACGACATCGCGTGAAATCCGTAGACGCTTGGTTTGTGGATCATAGAAGCGGTATGCCTTGGTGCCGGAACTCCTCTCGTATCCGATGAACACCATCTTGGTGCTGTGATCGGCAAGCTTTGAGAGATGCGGCTCCGCCGTCTTCACATGCGCCACGCACCCGAACATCCGTAGATGAGACACATTCGGCTTCCGTCCGTAAATTGCTTCATACGGAGTCTTGCCGATCACTGCCTTCGTTGGAGCCCGGTTGAGAAGATAGACCGCTGTCGAGACAGCTTCTCCCCAAAATGTCCCCGGTAAGTTCTTGCTCTTGAGTAAACTTCTCGCCATGTCAACGACGGTTCGATTGCGCCTTTCAACAACACCGTTCTGCTGTGGCGTATAGGGTGCCGTCAGGAACCTCTTTATGCCAATCTTCTCACAGTAGTCGTTGAACTCGTTTGACGTAAACTCTCCGCCGCGATCTGTCCGTAGAGCGCGAACCTTCAACTTGTGTTCCATCTCCGTTGCAGCCTTCAGCTTCTTGAACGCTTCAAATGCCTCATCTTTAGATCGTAGGAGAACGACCCACATGTATCTCGAGTAGTCATCTACCACAAGGAAGAAGTACTTCTTTCCTCCGTGAGTTGCTGGGGTGATAGGGCCACATAGATCACCATGGAGCAGCTCGAGTGCATCACTTGCACGATAGGTAGACTGAGCAGGGAACGGCCTGCGTTGCTGTTTTCCAACCAAGCACCCGTCACATACACGATCAACATGGTCGATAAACGGCATCCCAGATACCATCTCCATCTTCGACATCTTCTTCAAGGCGTAGAAGTCAACGTGTCCAAATCTAGCATGTCATAACCACGAATCATCATAACTCTTGGCGAGCCAACACTCCGCTTGAGATTGATCAAGGTTGAGGATATAGAGCCTGTTCCGCGTGCGATTCACACGCGCTAGCACGTTTCGGAGGTTGTTGAAGATCGTCATCACTCCGTTCTCGATATCCACCTTGCATCCATTCTCGTCAAGTTTCCCGACAGAGATGATGTTGTTTCGAAGCCGTGGGATGTAGTACACTCCGGTGAGTATGCGATGTTCTCCTGTGAGACCCTCAAAGAGGACAGAGCCTTGCCCGCAAATCTCCACATTTGAACCATCACCGAACTTGACCGAGCCTTGAACATCATATTCCAGCTCGAGGAACTTCTCCTTGCACCCCGTCATGTGGTTACTGGCACCCGTGTCTAGATACCACGACACGTTCTAGCTTCCGGATAACTTTGGTGTTACTTCTTTCTCATGAAGTATCACCTTCCGATTTGGTTTCACAACCGCTGTTTGGACGAGATCACAAACTTCGGCCATCAGAAGACCTGGACGTTTGTCTTCCTGCTTCGCCAAATTTGCCTTGATCTCCCGCTTGTTAGGCTCCGTGAGATCACAAACTTCAGCCATCAGAAGAAGTGTACGTGGAACAACCCCACGGCTACGAGAAGAAAGGCGATGAAGGAAAAGTTTACAAGCTCAAGAAGACACTTTACGGGTTGAAGCAAGCGCCAAGAGCTTGGAACACAAAGTTAGACCGAAGTTTGATCACGCTCGGATTCAAAAGATGTTTTCTCGAGGATCCAAAAGACAGTCTACCAAGCACCAAAGAACAGGTGAATGTTGAAGACGCGACCAAGGAGGAGTGCTGGCGTCAAGCTACGGACGAGCCGACGACAGCAAAGACGGTCCCTGAAATGCTACGAAGAACGGCAAAAGCAATGCCAAAGATAATACCTATGGGTAATAGAAGTAGACGTATTTGGGATCCAGGTCGGTACTGATGACCACGTCATGTTTAAGGAGGTGAATGTTAGAGCTAAACAAGACGTGTACTACGTCCGAGTTGTACTCGTACCTGTGTCCGAGTAGTTCTCCCGACTAGTAGCCGAGTAGGTTAGCTCGTACAGGCTTGGCTGTTATTTATATAGCCATGTAAAGCTCCCTGTAATCAACGTAACGAAAAGAGCAATACAAAGGAAAAGAAGTCAGGAGCGACAAGCTCCTGTAGCTATCACCAAAATCAGTTTTCCTCTGTCTGCAACTTGTGAAATTGGCGCTTCAGTACTTGTGCCCGAGCCTTGGTGACGCGATCTTCTTCAATCCTCATCTCTTTGAGTGCGTTCCATGCCTCTCTTGCTGTCTCGAATTCCGCCAATGTCATCAGCACGGAATCTGGCACAGACTGGGCTATGGCGGCCATGACACCTTCGTCGCACTCCTTGTCGACGTCGTCGTCCGTGATGGCCTCCCACACTCGAAGGGTTCGGAGAATGATCTTCATCTTCACCGCCCACACACCGTAGTTGGCGTCGGTGAGCATCGGGTACTGGATGGGGATGTTGCGATGCGCCTGTACGTTGGCGCCGCCCGTTCCGCCACCACTTGTTACTGACTTGCCGCCCTTCTTCACATTGTCGCCTTTCTTGTTCGCCTTGAAACCGCCGTTGCCGGACTTGACCGATTCAGCGTCGCTGTTCGTCATCGTAGATCGTAGATCGTTGAGGCTCTAGATACCAATTGTTGGCTTTTGATCGGTAGATCAATTCACCGGGAGCTGAAACACGTATGCGCAAAGCTAGCAAGCAAGCAAGCAAGAAGCTTGATGGATTTTATAGCTAGCTGGCACTACGTGCACGCCGTACAGGATCGATACAAACTTGATCGACGGAGCGACTCTCTCGGCGGAACAATCATAAACTTGCGAACGTAAACTAGCAGAGGAAAACTGATTTTGGTGATAGCTACAGGAGCTTGTCGCTCCTGGCTTCTTTTCCTTTGTATTGCTCTTTTCGTTACGTCTATATAAATAACAGCCAAGCCTGTACGAGCTAACCTACTCGGCTACTAGTCGGGAGAACTACTCGGACACAGGTACGAGTACAACTCGGACGTAGTACACGTCTTGTTTAGCTCTAACAGGCAAGGCCATGTGCTCCGTCACCATCCCCCACGGCTACGGCCTCGCCAACATCTTCAACGGCCTCCTCTGCTTCGTTGACAGGGACCACAACGCCCAGGCGCCGGCGGTGGTGTGCAACCCCGCTAGCGGGGAGACGCTGGCTCTTCCCGAGGCCCCTCTGCTCAGCAACGAGGACGATGGTTATCTCTTCGCCTTGGGGTTCAGCCCGCCCACCGACGAGTACAAGCTGTTCCGCCTCTCTTTCCCGCCATACTTGTACTCCTACGAAGAACGGGTGGACGTGGACGTCTACACCTTGGGTGATGCCCGCGGATGGCGCAAAGACTCGTTCCTCTCACCCTCTCGCCCAGCCACAAAAGAGTACACTTTGGCGCCAGTGCTGATCGATGGTAAACTTCACGTGGTCACTAGAGGCTGGAATCAATTCGCAAGACATGAGGCTGCCGGAGGAGTGCTGGTATTGGACGTGCCTGCCGAGACGAGCCGCACTTACCCTCTCCCGGATAATCTTGGGATTTATCCATATGATAATCCGCTGGCCTTTGAGCTGAAGGGGCGGCTGTGCTTGGCCGCACACGTGCTCAGCGGTGGTCGCCCCAAGGCCCTCCGCTTCTGGGTCATGGACAACAAGGAAACGGACGATGAGAAGGAACCGCACTGGGATTTGCGCTACAGCTTCTTCGTGGAAGCGGAACATTCCTTCGACATCTCAAGGCCGTGGAGTGCATGGTTTGAACATGAGACGCTCTGCTACACCCGCAGCGACACCTTGCACAAGTATGACACGAGGTCGTCCATTCCTGACCACAGTCAACTGCTACAGTGGAACAAGCAGCTCCGGCAAACTACAGTATCACGCAAATGGCGAAGGATCATCCATCCGGGTTACCGTCCCACTCTGCTCTCGCCTCACATCTTTGAGTTGTCCTCGTCGTCACAAGACGAGACAATGATGGACATATGCTCCTAAGGAATTGTACTCTATCGTATAAGTTTATTGTCCGAGTTTTCTAATGAAATTTTATATAATGTCCCAGGATTGAAATTTATATTGTGTTTAATTTTATTCCACACTATCGTTTTCCTGCTGAGTTTAACAAGCACACAATTCTTCTTCAATGGGAGAAGAAAATACCACACCCCACTAATTCACTCAAAGGAACCTGCTCCTCATACACATTGCCTCAATTCAAATCTGCGGGTCTTGGATCAGTGCCCCTAATCACAGTAAAAGTTGACTACCTTCTGATCTCTACTTGCAACATGATCAAGCATTGCATCCACCTTTTCACCATCACAAATTTCGTCCAACCCAAACCAGGACCCCTCACAAAATACATGTAATCTTTTAGACCATATCCCTCCGTCTCTATTAGTGTTATCAAACTAGTTAGGAAGTGTGGCTTGCCGCACCCAGCAGCACCGCTGCCGGATACAGTCATATCCAATCCGGCAATACAATCATTAAAACATTGTAAATATAAAAAATAGCATAATGTAGTTGTGTTTAACAATCTAAAAGCTATACACATTTAGTATATAGCAGTTAGTCCAGGAAACAACAAAAGATAGGAAACGCGTATTGGCGCGCGGTGCATCACTCAATGTTTTGTCCCGACGTTTGCACAAACCATTTTAACAATTGCGCGTATAAAAGTTGATTTTGAAGTTCATAACAAAGGAAAAATACACATTTGGTTCCAAAAGTAAACCAAGAGGATCAATCCTTAGTAAGTAGGTACAAATAATTCGAATATTAGATAGCAAAAGTAAGCCAGAGCGGCAATGCAAGATAGGGAATGCAACCAATCGGACAAATCCCATATTTGGTATTTCAAGCAATATGAGATAGATCAAACGCATTAACTTAGAGCATCTCCAGCCGCTGGCCCCCCAGGAAGCATAAAAATCGCCGCCTGGGGCGAGCCGGTGGTAGGATCGGCGCTGGGGCGGTTGGGCATCCAGCCGTCGCCCCCAGGTCACCCCCAGGCGCTGATATCGGCCCATTCGCGGCTGCTTTTCGGCTAGATAAATAGAACAATGGCCCGATATCGATGAGAAACGGCCCATATTCAGCGTGGTTTGGCGTTGAATTCTCAACATAAATAAATTTTTTATCACATAGTTCATCACAGAAAATAAAATAATTCAACAAAATAGTGCAAAATAGTTCAATAAAAATCACATAGTTCAACAAATAAAAACTCATCACATGCCGAGCTAGGCGTCGCCCTTGATCCTCCATAGGTGCTCCACCAGATCCTGCTGCAGTTGATGATGCACTTGTGGGTCTCGAATCTCCTGACGCATACTGAGGTAGGCAGTCCAGGTTGCCGGTAGATGGTGATCAACTTTGGCTAGAGGACCCTGCCTGTAGTATGGTTCAGTGTCAAACACTGGCTCTTCCTGCTCGCTCTCGATGATCATATTGTGCAAGATGACACAGCAAGTCATGATCTCATACAGTATCACGCAAATGGCGACGGATCATCCATCCGGGTTACCGTCCCACTCTGCTCGCGCCTCATGTCTTTGAATTGTCCTTGTCGTCACAAGACGAGACAATGACGGACATATGCTCCTAAGGAATTGTACTCTATCGTATAAGTTTATTGTCTGAGTTTTCTAATGAAATCTTATATAATGTCCGAGGATTGAAATTTATATTGTGTTTAATTATTCCATACTATCGTTTTCCTGCTGAGTTTAACATGCACACAAATGCCGCTACACCATAAGGCTATGGAACTCGGTCATCCTTGAATTTGGTCTAGCGCACATGGACACCTCCTCTTGGCATTTGGATGGATCCGTTTTGGAATGGTGGGAAAAGCGAACCTGCTTGCAAAACCCAAACCGACGAGCCTTGGCCTCACTTACAATGCTAGTCTCTTGGACGATCTGGAACGAGCGTAATGCTCGGGTCTTCCGACAAAAGAGCGCACCGCCTCCGGTCCTTCTCCGTGCTATCGTCAACGACCTCAAGCTTTGGGTTCTCGCGGGAGCTAAAAAACTGGGGTGTATTCTTGTGCGCGAGTAGTTGCCAATGCCGGGCATATGGGCCATTTGTAACACTCTAAAACACTTCTCTCTTATTTAATGAATGAGGCAAATCTTTTGCCTCCGTTTCAAAAAAATAATAATACCACACCCCTCTATTTCACTCAAAGGAACCTGCTCCTCATACACATTGCCTCAATTCAAATCTGCGGGTCTTGGATCAGTGCCCCTAATCACAGTAAAAGTTGACTACCTTCTGATCTCTACTTGCAATATGATCAAGCATTGCATCCACCTTTTCACCATCACAAATTCCTTCCAACCCAGGCAATGGACAAATGGATAGGAGCGGTGCCGTGCTCTGTTTTTCCCCTTCCTCCGATGTGCTCAGGCGAACGGCAGGTCTTGGGTGAAATCTCTCTGGGATTGTGATTCCGATTGCAATTTCCCCCTTTTTTCTCCTTCCCATCGGTCCCCGGCCTTCTTCCGCCGGCCTGCTCCGTCGTTGGGCTCTCACTGCTCGTGGTTTGGGGTGACCCGGACTGCTGTTTTGAGGTCCTTTTTCGTGGCTAAATGGCGGAGATCTCTGGGATTAGGTGTGCTAGTCTGATTCCTGGTGGTTGTATGGATCGACTGAATCTTTCGCAGTCTCTACTGGGAAAGGCAGTGGAGTCCTCTGATTCTGGAGCAGCCTCCGGATCAAGATCCCCATCTCATGTGGAAGAGATGATGGGGCGTCTCCGGCTTACTGAAGTAGATGCTCAACCTGTTGTCTTGGATGATGCTGAGGAGGACGATCTGGTGCTGCAGGATTGTGCTCTGATTGGAAAGGTTCTCTCCCCCAACACTCTACACATTCAGACTATCGAGTCTGCGATGAGGCCGGCATGGGGTAATCCGAGAGGGCTGTTGTTTCATCCAGCTGGAGATAACTTGTTCATAGCGGAATTTGGGACACGGATGGACCGTGACCGTATCATGGAAGGATCACCGTGGGTGGTTGGAAAACATGCTGTTTTGCTTAGTTGTTTTGATGCGAATATACATCCGCTGCAGGTCAGGTTTGATCGGCTGGCTATATGGGCCAATATTATGAACCTTCCACCTAGGCTGATGAAGTCTAAGCTTGGTTTGGAATTCGCAAAACCCATTGATACAATTAAAAGAGTCGAATCTGATGCTGATGGATGTTGTTGGGGTGCTTCTATGAGGGTCAGAGTAGAGATTGATGTTCATGAGCCACTTGTGCGTTATGTTACTGTCACGTCAGTCAAACTCCAGACAACTGAAACTTATACAGTCAAGTATGAGCGTCTTCCCTTTTATTGCTTCTCTTGTGGGCTGCTAGGGCACTCTTCCATGTTGTGTCCGAATCCAGGGGCAAGAGATGTCAATGGTGATCTGCCGTATGCATCTAAGAAGTTATGTATGACTGAGGATCAATCTAAAAGATCAAGGGGAACTAGGTCCAGGAATGCGTCGTCCTCATCCAGGCCCGAGAATAAGCAACCAAATCAGAGTGCTCCTTCAGGCGGTGCTCGGTCCTCGGAACCTGATAGCCATCATAAGGAGCCTGGTCAGGATGCTACTGTTACCGGAGATGGTGCGGTTTCCTCTATGCTTAAGAGGGGCCAAACTAATACTGGCGGTCGTGGCAGGTCTTCTCCTGGCCGGGGCAATGGCAGGTCGGAAGACTCAGGCAAAGAGTTGTTTCCTTTTCAAAAAACAAAGAGAGATGTGTCGGGCCACAAAAGGAAATTAGTCAAGGACCAAGCCGGTGGCTCATCTGTTGAGGGTTGGGATCATGTCAACGTAAATGCTCTGGCTTTAGTTCCTATAGCAAGTGCAAGTGCTGATACTCAGGTGGTTCTAGATTGTCTGGATGGTGATTCTAACAAGAAACAGAGGATTTCAACTCCACAATCGGCGGATCCGGTGGCGGCTGTAGGGCAGCCCCGCCAGACGCAGTGAGTATCTTATGCTGGAACTGTCGAGGCCATAGTAACCAGAAACGGGGAACGGTAGGCCGTCCCTCGATCCCGATTCATCGACCCGGAATCGGATTCGGGAACGAGGTCGGATTCGGTACGATTCGATGAAGATTCTGCGTCCCCGCAATCTGCTCCTCGATTCAGGTTTGAGGATCCAACAGCCAAAACATGAGGCATAAATTACTCACGTCGTCGTTTCTTTTCTCAAGGACTCCTCGTTCTTTCTCCAGTCCATTAATTGCAAGGGATCTACTAACAGCAAGGAATGCTGACCGTCAGGGAGTCGTCGTTCTTCAAGAACTGCGTTCCTCGACCCATGGTACCGTACCGGGTTCATCGTACCCAAACGAATTGGATCGCGTCCCCGCTATAAAAAAATCGTTCGAGAGATGTATACCCTCGTTGTACCCTATTTTTTTCAGCCACCGACTCTCGTCCCTCGTTCCCGTTCCTCGTTCCCACCGTACCGGAAACATGGCAACTATGGTCGAGGCTTGGGGTCGGACTCGACAGTTGGCGAGCTTCGCTGGCTTGTGAAGCTTTACCGACCCACCCTCCTCTTCCTTTCAGAGACGAAGATGAGGGATTCCCGTGCTAAAAAATTTCTATGGTCATTGGGTTTTTCTGGTGGCCATGCTGTGAGTAGTAATGGCCTAAGTGGTGGCCTAGTTCTGTTCTGGTCGGTCTCCGTAAGTGTGTCTTTGAAAGCTTTCACTAGCCGCTGCATTGATGTTCATGTCAAGCCTGAGGAAGGGGTACCTTGGCGAGCAACGTTGATTTATGGAGAACCAAGGAGAGAGGACAGAGCTCAGTTCTGGGACTTCCTTCATTTTATGAGAGCTCAATGGAATGGCCCATGGATCTGTTGTGGTGACTTCAACGAGGTGCTTTCCCAGGATGAACACTGTGGTCCTAGGGATCGCAATGATTCTCAAATTACTTCATTCCGTGACTGCCTGACGGATTGTAGCCTGACTGATTTGGGTTTTGTTGGACCAAAGTTCACATGGTGCAACCGGCAAGACCCAGAGTGTCATGTCAAGGTGCGGTTGGATAGGGCTGTGGCAAATGCAAGTTTCTTGAATCTGTTTGAGGATTGTAAGGTGGAGAATGTGATAACCACCACTTCTGATCACTATGCTATCCACATTTGTCTCTCTTCAATTTCCTCATTTTGCCATCAGAGTCCTGTGCAGCAAGGCTTTAAATTTGAAGCAATGTGGCTTCGGGCTGCTGATTACAGGGAGATTGTGGAGCGTGCTTGGGATGCAGGCAGGGAGGGTTCTTTGTCTCTTCACTCTACCTGGGCGAATCTGAACCACGTCGCTAGCTCGCTTCGTTCCTGGAGTAGGGAGTCGTTCGGTTCGGTCAGGAAGAGAATTACCAAGCTGGAGTGTCGTCTTCACACTATCAGATTGTCGCTACCGTCTACCGCGTCTCTAAAGGAAGAACAAGCCATTGAGAGACAACTCTGTGAGTTGTTTGAGCGGGAGGAGATAATGGCGCGACAACGTTCACGGATAGATTGGCTCCAGGAGGGCGACCGGAACATAGGCTTCTTCCATGCCGGTGCGGCGAAACATTGACGAACAAACATGATTTCCTTGCTGGAACATGAGGATGGTTCTAAATGTAAGTCACAAGCAGAGATCAAAGGTATGATCCAGAGGTTTTATGACACACTGTTCACTTCTGAACCTTGTTTTTCTGCTGATGATATTCTTGATGCCATTTCTCCCAAAATTTCTTCCGATATGAATGAGGACCTGTGTAGACCTTATTCTAATGAAGAGATCAAGGAGGCTTTGTTTCAGATGGGACCAACGAAAGCACCTGGGCCTGATGGTTTTCCGGCTCTATTCTATCAGGTAGATAATATCCTGAGACAACTTTACAGCAACATATATCTGATCCTTGGATCTGACTACACCTATGAATCGAAAAAGCAGAGAGCGGCAGAAAAATTACTAAAGGGTAAGAGCATCTCTAGCCGCTCAGCCCCCAGGACGCCGAAAAAGAGCGGCCTGGGGGCGAGCCGGCGCTACATCGCCCCCTGGGGTTCGGTTTGCTCCCAGTCACGCGCTCACGGGCGTCGCGGGTTCGGCGAAGTTCGTTTCAACTTTTTGCAAACTCGGTGAAGTTCGGCCAATTTTTGACGAAATTTGTATAAAAACTTAAAAACATGCATGAACTGACTTAAGAATGAACTAAAAGCCTAGCCGCTGCCGCCACCGTTGCCGCCGCCACCGTCTACATGCCGAGAAGCATGTAGAAGCGGGTGTAGTCGCCGCCGCCGTCGTCGTCGTTGCCGCGCGCCTCACCTGAGGCGTGCCTGCTGCATCCCTCGCCGGGGTCGCCGACAGCGCTTGACGGCCCGGCCTCGCCCTCGTCGTCGCTGTCGATGATGATAATGCCGCCCTCCTCGGCGACACGGCGGCGGTCCTTGGCGCGGCGACGCTCTTCGGCGTGGCTACGGGCCTGGGTCTCCTGGTACGCCCGACGCTGGCGGCGCACCTGCTCGCGGACGTAGTCCTCACTCACCCATTTGAGGGCGGACTCGTCGTCGGGGGCCATCATGCCGGCATGCTCCGGCTTCATGGGGAGCATGTCCGGCTCGGGCTTCGGCCGGACCAGGCGAAGGGAGCGCCTCGTCGGTGCAGTCGCAGGCGAGGGCTCGTTGATGACGAGGGCGCCGCTACGAGCACGACGCCCGAGCGGTGTCTCCTCTGGCTCGGGCTTGACGGGGCGGAGGGCCAGCGAGCCGGAGCCCGACGACGAGGATGACCCCGGCTCCATTCGCCGCGGCATCCAGGAACTGCCACGCCAATGGGAAAAGGAGGGCCGCGTTGGGTACTCCGGCCGCGGCACATTGCCGGTCTCGATGTGGTCGAGGACGGCGTCGAGTGTGCGGCCGGGGACGCCCCACCACTCGCGCCATCCTTCGGAGTTGTGGCGGCCGCGGGGGACGACGCCGTTGATGGAGGCGATCTGCTCCTCACGGCGGTGCTCGAAGTAAATCGTCCACAGCGTTTCACTGTCGGGCACGTACCTCGGCTGGTTCCACTGCTCCTCCCTCAACGAGGAGCGGATGCGGGCGATCTCCGCCCGCCGTGCCGCCCCTTCGGGCACCGGCGGCACCGGGACGCCGCCGGCGCTCAGCCTCCACGCCCCTTCGGGCGCCTTTTATAGCCGAAGCGGGGGTGGTGGTGGGCGGCATGCGGACGGACGAGTGGCGCATGCGAGCGGACGCATGTCGGTGGGAGGCATCAATGGAGGCTGATCAGCGCGGCAGCGCGGCAGCCTTCGCATTGATTCCCGTGGGAACCGAGGCGATGAGGTCGACGAAACAGCCATCTCGCTGACTCGGCGGGCCCGCGTCTGCTTCGCGCCAAAATGCTTGCCCCGGCGCCCCCGAGCGCCACCCGGCGCGTCGCGTTCGGCCTGGGTCCGCCGGCGCTGATTTCGGCCCAAGACGACAAAAAACTGGCTCCTGGGGGCGCGGCTGGGCCGTTTTTCGGCGTCGGCGAAAAAAAAACGCCTGGGGAGGCGGTTCTGGGGGCGCGGCTGGAGATGCTCTAACATATGCAACCACCTCTTCGATTCATCCTCAAACTCTCAATTGGCACCTGCCCCTGGACCCGAACTAACACCGCCGCGGCCCGCCGAGGCGCCCTGCCACTAGTAGAAAAGGGGGCATTTGTCCCGGTTCATAAGGTTCATGAACCGGGACTAATGGGTCGTTACTAATACCTCCCCCCTTTAGTCCCGGTTCTAACACGAACCGGGACAGATGGTCCTCCACGTGGCCTGTGCGCCGAGCCCAGGCAGGGGGGCCTTTAGTCCCGGTTGATGGCACCAACCGGGACCAAAAGGTATCCACGCGTCAGCATTGAGGTTTTTGTTTTTTTAAAGGGGGGGTTGGGGGTTTTGGGGGGTTAATTTAGGTGTTTCATATATTGTGTTAGCTAGCTAATTAATAGAGAGAAGTGTCCTCTCTTATGTCCGTGCTTGGTCGACGCTACGTACTATACATAGAGAGGCTCTCGACACGCTAGCTAGTAAGAAAATGAAGGAAACCATTAAGTACAGAAGTTCGTCATGCATACCGAGAGAAGTGATCGATCGACCTCTCCTTCTCCGAGAGATTGGTCGAACAACAAGTTTTCGTATTATGTATCCGACGCTACTGGCTACATACATGTACAATATGTAAGATCTCTTAATTACAATCCCCTAGCAATTGAAATCAACTTCCACATGGTATTCTCCGGCTTTATTGATGACGTGGTCAAGAAAGAATCCCGCCATTTCCTCTTGAATTGCTTTCATGCGATCTGGTTCTAGGAGTTCATTCCGCATCTGCCACGTCTAATTTGAAGAAGGGGGTTAATTAATACATATATATATGAATGGAACTCAACAAAAATGATGGTTTAATAAAATGTAATTGTGAATATTATTGCTTACGCACTTCATATTGTCTTTTAGAGTAGCCCCGCTTATTTTTCAAAGTCACGTTGTGGATGAACTCGCACACGTAGTATCCACTGAAATCATTCCCTTGTTCCTGCCACAAGCACTTTACGAGAAATAGAGGTCAATCAAACTGATAATGAAGCATTATAAATGGCATTGATGAAAGTATAGCTATAGAATCAACGGGAGATGCGCGCAACTAGCAAGCCAGTAGTACTTACTTTCGGGTATGTATATCACAGCTCCTTCGGCAGTCCCGGAGCTTCTGCGGTGAACTGTTTCCAAACCCTGCAAGACAAAGAAAATAATTATTATTACTTGAGATATCAGGAAATGAACAAAAAGTTGCCGATATGGTGCGATAATGATCGATTGAACTTACTTGTTGAGCAATTCAGTCATGTCCGCATAGGTTTTGGGATCTTTCCGTCTCGAGTCTAAGACGGTTACTAGTCCCCGCTCAAGCTTAATCTCCAGAAGAACATAGTGGAAGCTGCGCATGCATGCATAACTCATCAATTACATTACTATAACCTCGCTCGAGTAATAAGGGAAACCGAATATGCACACGACAGTAACACTCACTCGCCGTTGTAAGGAAAGAGTATGGTATCTTTGTTTTGATTTTTGATCAATGATTGTAGCAAGTTGGCCTCGACCTCTTCGGCATGCTTTGTAACCTGATTATCATCTATGATAATGAACCCAATATCATAGATTTCTTGTTTTCTGCACTCGACGATCTTCAATCTGCATTATATAGTGAGGACAATAGATTATAAATACATGCAATGAAAGAGCCGAGCTATATATAGAGACTTAATGACAGAAATAGTACTTACAGACAGTAGCAAAAGACCGTTAATTTATCGAGGGCCTTTTGATTGAAGAACAGAACTCCTCAAATGGAACACACAACAGATCAGTTCCAACGAGGTCGTGCTCCTCTTTAATGTGCAGATACAAACTATTCGTCCCCCCAGACTCTCTGCAGGTTTTCATGTACCAATTATGGAATCTTCGCATCATCGTTGTTGGAGATTTTTCATCTTTGACGAGAGGCTTCCCGTACTCGTATCTGTGTTCGTCCACCTCCATGAAATCAGGAAGTTGATCGTCAGGGAGGTATTCTTGTAGATTGCCATAACCGGTCACCATCCCCGGAGCATTAGCGACGATGTTGCCGCTAGACACATTGAGCGGGGGGCACGATTGATTTGCTTGTTCGCCGAGCTGGGAAACTTTTTTCGCAGCTGCTCGTTCTCTTGACCTTTGATGTCTGACAGTACTCCTTGACCGCTCCGCTTGGAGATATGTCTGTTGAATAATGTGGTCATAGTTGGTTCTCGGCGGAGACTTAGCCGGTTTCCTCAGGGCATCGAGAGTGCGGTTTGCTTTCACCGGATCTACCTTCTCCTCCGGAGGTGGATGTCTCTTTGCTTTCACCCCTTCAAAGAACTCCTTCATGTGGGTCCGCACGATCATCTCGTTTTCCTGCTCGGTCCTCTCGTACGGTAACTTCTCTAGAGGCTTGAGAGGTGGACCATATCTGTATTGCCTCCCACCTCTGGTTGTGCTGCTAGACGCAGGAGCAGACGGAGCGGCTGCGGCGTCTGTCTTCTTTCATGCTTGCTTACAAGGCGGAGGAGAAGGACTACGACGCGCCGGAGCAGCCGGGGCGGCGGCGGGTCTCTTCCGCCCTTGCTGGTGAGGCAGAGAAGGAGGAGGCTGCTGGCTGCTCGGGCGCGCCGGCGCAGGCAGAGAAGGAGGCGGAGTGCCGCCACGTGCCGGAGAAGGAGGCCCAGTGCCCTGATCATCACTCGCGGGAGAAGGAGGCGGTGGAGGAGGCGGAGTGCCCTGACTCACCGGAGGAGGAGGAGGAGGTGGAGGCGTCTAGTTCGGAAGTTGATGAGCTCCTTCCGCCATAGGCATGGAGTCTTCAGAGCAGAACCCAGCCTAGTCTCCCCTTCACCGGTAGGGTGGTCAAGCTGGAGGTCCTCAAATCCCTCCGTTATTTCATCCACCATCACCCTAGCATATCCTTCTGGAATCGGCCGGCAGTGATAAGTTGCGCCGGGTCCAGTAGGATAAACAGAGCCAACAGCCGCCTTGACCTTCAAATTCATCCATCGCGTCATAATGTGGCAATTTTGAGACTCCGTGATAGCATCCACGGGATAGCTGGCAGGAGCCGTCAAGACATGCTCCGGCTGAAGCAGCTCGGTGGAAGCCACGCTGCTTCTCCACTGAGATGGCGGGGTAGCTTCGGGGGAAGCTTCGACAGGTCGTTTGCTGCGATCTGCTGCTTCTCGTTCCTCTTCTCATTCCTCTAGCCCTATTACCCTTTCGTGCAGCGCCTCCAGTTGGCCCTGCTCCAGTTTCTTCCTCCTCTCGTTGGTTTTGTAACCCCTTGCGTCTGGAAAACCAACCTTCCACGGAATGGAGCCTGGCGTGCCTCGTGTCCGTCCAGGGTGCTCAGGATTCCCGAGGGCCATTGTGAGCTCGTCCTTCTCCCTGTCTGGAACAAACATCCCTCGCTGTGCTGCATTGATATAGTGCCAAAGGTTCTTGACTGGTATTTTTAGTTGCTCGTCCGTCCAATGGCACTTCCCTGATAAAGGGTCCAAGGTTCCGCCAGCCCCGAAGAACCAAGTCCGGCAACGGTCTGGCCAGTTCATTGTCTCTGGTTTGATCCCTTTATCAAGTAGATCATTCTCCGCCTTGGACCACTTAGGCCGGGCTTTGAGGTAGCCACCTGACCCCGTGCGATGGTGAAACTGCTTCTTCCCAGCATTTTGCTTGTTTGTCGCCGACATCTTCTTACTTTTTCCGATGTCTTGTGGGCCACAAATGCGGGCCAGTGATCTTTGATCTTCTCGTATTTGCCAAAGAATTCTGGTGTCTCTTTTTTGTCGACGAACTTATTCAGCTCTTTCCTCCACCTCCTGAATAGGGATGCCATCTTCTTAAGAGCACAAGACTTGATTAATTGCTCTTTAACTGGCTTCTCCGGATCCTCCTCTGGCGGTAGGGTGAAATTTGCCTTCAGCTGAGTCCAAAGATCTTCTTTCTGCATATCATTGACATAAGACACATCAGGGTCTTCCTTCTTAGGCTTATACCATTGCTGGATGCTGATCGATATCTTGTCCCTAACAAGAACCCCGCATTGAGCAGTAAATGCGTTCTTTGTCCGGATGGGTTCAATCGGTTCGCCGTCGGGCGCGATTTCTATGATCTCAAACCTTTCATCCGAGCTCAACTTTTTCTTCGGGCCTCGTCTCCTTACCGAAGTTGTGCTCGATCCGGAGGGCTAGAAAAAGGAAAAAAGACGAGAGTTAATTAATATGTGTACATATACCAAAACAACGAATGCATGAATTAACTAGTCAGCACGGGCTTAACTTATATATATATATATATATATATATATATATATATATATATATATATATATATATATATATATCTATATATATATATATATATATATACCTGGCCGGACTCGGTTCGGTCACCGGAGCAGTCAGCACGGTCTCCTTCTTGTACCTCCATTGGGTCACAGGAGCCATCATGAACATAGCCCTCTTCTTGTACCGGCATTAATGGGCCGGAGCCATCATGAACATAGCCCTCTTCTTCACCCAGTCCTTCTTGACCATCGGTGTCATTGAGAAATGACGCAACGACATCACTTCCTTGTGTGATTATGTCCCCCAACATCGCTTCTGTTGCTTCGTCTCGGGAGTGCTCCATAGTTTCTGCAAATATTTACAACACGTCAATTATTATTCGAACATGGTACAGATGGATATATATTAGTGGCAAACGTAGAACTAGCTAGCTAATCACAATAAGGAATCATGTTAGTTGCCTCGACGCTGCTTCTCTAGGGTTTGGGGTGGCCTCGACACAACGCTTCAAGGGTTTGGGGTGGCCTCGACGACAACGTTCTTTTAACTTGGTAAATTTGGGTGGCCTCGAGAGAGTTAATTTGTTGTGTAGGGGCGCGGCGTGAGGGGGTAGGAGACCAACATCATTTTCTCTCTAGGGTTTGGGTGTCCTCGAGAGTTTTGGTCGAGCGAGAGGGCCGAGGGGGGTGCTGCCGTGGTATAAGTTATCACGGTCGAGAGGGGGTATATATATTGACCGCCCCTCATGTCGAAGTTATCTCGAGGGGGTTATATTGACAACGAAGCGACATACATATACATGGGAAAATAATGTTATCGGGGAGGGGGTATCGGTACCCCCCCCCCCCCGTGTTGAAGTTTCTTCTTTCTCCTCTATTCCTTTCTTCTTCTTCTCCTCTTCTTTTTCTTCTTCTCCCTCGAGAAAGGAAAATAAGGAAACGTAAGAAAAGAGGAAGAAGGAAGAAGGAAGAAGAAGAAAAAAAAAAGAAGAAAAAAAGAGGAGAAGAAGAAAGGAATAGAGGAGGAGAAGAAAAAATAGAAAAAAAATTCTAGTTTTTCTTCTCCTCCTCTATTCCTTTCTTCTTCTCCTCTTCTTTTTCTTCTTTTTTCCTCTTCTTATTTATTTCTCCTCTTCTTCCTCTCCTCTTCTTCTCCTTTCTTCCTCTTCTTATTTTCCTTTTTCCTCTCATTCTTTTTCTTCTTCTTCTTCCTTCTTCCTTCTTCCTCTTTTCTTCCTTTTCCTTATTTTCCTTTCTCATCTACACTGACCTAAAATGCACTAACCTAAAATCGATATCTACTAACAATCTAAATAAAAAATTAATACATATATGAAAAAACATATATAAACAAAAAAATGCTATGACCATTATATTCATACATACATAGCCACATCAATTCATCATATACATAGCTACCACATACATATATACATTATATATATGAAAAAATGCAATGAACAAAAAAAATACACTTATGAAAAAATACTATGAACATGTACACATATATACACATACAAACATATATACACAAAAAAATGCAAAAAATGCTATGGAAAATGCAGGGCAGGGCGGCGGGGCGACGCGCGGCGGCCACGCAGGGCAGGGGCGGCGGCGCGCCGGCCGCGCAGGGAAGGGGCGGCGCGCGGCGGCCGCGCAGGGCAGGGGCGGCGGCGCGGCGGCTGCGCAGGGCAGGGGCGGCGGCGCGGCGGGAGCAGGCTGTGCTCATAGGGGGCGGCGGCGACGGCGAAGGCGAGCAGCCTGACGGCGTCGGTGGCGGCGACGACGGCAAGGTGGAGCAGGGGCGTCAGGCGGCGAAGGCGACGAGGAGGAGCAGGGGCGTCGGGGGAGAAGTGGGGGATTTGGTCAAAACTGCTAAGTGCTGTATATATAGCAAGAGCATTGGTCCCGGTTCGTGCCTCCAACCGGGACTAATGCACCCCTTTAGTCCCGGTTGGTGCCACCAACCGGGACCAAAGGCCTCGGCGGCCTTTGGTCCCGGTTGGTGGCACCAACCGGGACTAAAGGGAGGGCATTGGTCCCGGTTGGTGCCACGAACCGAGACCAAAGGGTGACATTGGTCCCGGTTCGTGGCACTAACCGGGACCAATGGCCTTGCACAGCGGCGTGGTGGTGGGAGTTTAGTCCCACCTCGCTAGTTGAGAGCGCCCCGCACCTGTTTATAAGCTCCGCTGCCTCTTTCCACTCGAACTCCTCTAAACTGCAGGCCAATGGGCCTAATCTGACACTGCTTTTTCCTGTGGGCCTGCTGGGCCTTCTGCGGGCCTGAATCCTGGCCCATGGTAGGGTTTCTAGTCGTATTCAGGTCGTGGGTGCCCAGTAGGAGGCACTTTTTTTGTTTTTTTGTTTTCTTTACTTATTGTTGCTATTTTTATTTTTTCCAGTTTTTTTGTTTTGTTTTCTGCATTATTTATTTTCTTTTGTTTTTTGCTTTATTTTTTAATTCTTTTTGCTTTTAGTTTTAGGAAAATTATAAACTTTCTGTTAGTGCCATTAGTTTCAAATTTGAAAACACTTTTTTTTGTTTTCTTTCTTGCTTTATTTATTTTATTTTATTTTACTTATTGTTGCTATTTTTAATTTTTTTTCCAGTTTTTTTGTTTTGTTTTCTGCATTATTTATTTTCTTTTGTTTTTTGCTTTATTTTTTAATTCTTTTTTGCTTTTAGTTTTAGAAAAATTATAAAATTTCTATTAGTGCCATTAGTTTTCAAATTTGAAAACACTTTTTTTGTTTTTTTTGTTTTCTTTGTTGCTTTATTTATTTTATTTTGTTTTTTGCTTTATTTTAAATTTTTTTTCTTTTAGGTCAGCAAAATTATAAACTTTATGTTAGTGCCATTAATTTTTAAATTTGAATAGTTAAAATTTGAATTCTTTGAAATTTGTGTGAATCACAAGTTTGTGATTAACTTTACTAAAAAAATGAACATAGATGCGCCTATAGAGTGTTCTTGGTGAGAACATAGTTGACAAGGAGCGAAACGGGATTAATGGCATTACAAGGGCCGAACCATAAGACATTAAAGCATTTCAAATGAACTCTGAAAAAGTTGAAAGTTGGCATGGTATCATAAATTCACCCACATAGCATGTGCATGTACAAAACGGACAATGGTATCATACTCGTGTGTTACAAAGTTGGCATGTTATCATCATAATAGTTGCGGGAGAAAGTCTTCACTTTTTCTTCGCTTGTGTCATTTGCTTATTGCGCCGTAACCGTGGATAATCTTCATCGTTTATCAGGATGCTGGGGTCAGCCTTGACTTTGAAGGGAGGAATTTCATGAAACTTTTCATAATCTTCAGACATGTCTGTCTTGCCCTCCACTCCCACGATGTCCCTTTTTCCTGAAAGAACTATGTGGCGCTTTGGCTCATCGTATGATGTATTCGCTTCCTTATCTTTTCTTTTTCTCGGTCTGGTAGACATGTCCTTCACATAGATAACCTGTGCCACATCATTGGCTAGGACGAATGGTTCGTCAGTGTACCCAAGATTTTTCAGATCCACTGTTGTCATTCTGTACTGTGGGTCTACCTGTACCCCGCCTCCTGACAGATTGACCCATTTGCACTTAAACAAAGGGACCTTAAAATCATGTCCATAGTCAAGTTCCCATATATCCACTATGTAACCATAATATGTGTCATTTCCCCTCTCGGTTGTTGCATCAAAGCGGACACCGCTGTTTTGGTTGGTGCTCTTTTGATCTTGGTCAATCGTGTAAAATGTATTCCCATTTATCTCGTATCCTTTCCAAATCGTAACAGTCGAAGACGGTCCCCTGGACAACAAGTACAGCTCATCACAAACAGTGTTGTCACCTCTGAGACATGTTTCCAACCAACTGCTGAAAGTCCTGATGTGTTCACATGTAATCCAGTCGTCGCACTGCTCCGGGTGTTTGGAGCGCAGACTGTTCTTGTGTTCATCGACATACGGGGTCACCAAGGTAGAATTCTGTAGAACTGTGTAGTGTGCTTGAGACCAAGAATATCCGTCCCTGCATATTATTGAGTCCCTTCCAAGAGTGCATTTTCCAGTCAGTCTCCCCTCATACCGCAATTTAGGGAGACCTATCTTCTTAAGGCCAGGAATGAAGTCAACACAAAACCCGATGACATCCTTTGTTTGATGGCCCATGGAGATGCTTCCTTCTGGCCTAGCGCGGTTACGGACATATTTCTTTAGGACTCCCATGAACCTATCAAAGGGGTACATATTGTGTAGAAATACGGGGCCCAGAATGATAATCTTGTCAACTAGATGAACTAGGATGTGCGTCATGATATTGAAGAAGGATGGTGCGAACACCAGCTCGAAACTGACAAGACATTGCACCACATCACTCCTTAGCCTTGGTGTGATTTCTGGATCGAACACCTTCTGAGAGATTGCATTGAGGAATGCACATAGCTTCACAATGGCTAATCAGACGTTTTTCGGTAGAACCCCCTCAATGCAACCGGAAGCAGTTGCGTCATAATCACGTGGAAGTCATGAGACTTTAGGTTCTGAAACTTTTTCTCTGCCATATTTATTATTCCCTTTATATTCGACAAGAAGCCAGTCGGGACCATACTAAGCAGGCACTGAAAGAAGATTTCCTTCTCTTCTTTGGTAAGAGCATAGCTGGCAGGACCTTCATACTGCTTTGGAGGCATGCCATCTTTTTCGTGCAAACGTTGCAGGTCCTCCTGTGCCTCAGTTGTATCTTTTGTCTTCCCATACACGCCCAAGAAGCCTAGCAGGTTCACGCAAAGGTTCTTTGTCACGTGCATCACGTCGATCGAAGAGCGGACCTCTAGGTCTTTCCAGTAGGGTAGGTCCCAAAATATAGATTTCTTCTTCCACATGGGTGCGTGTCCCCCAGCGTCACTCGGAACAGCTAGTCCGCCGGGACACTTTCCAAAGATTACGTGTAAATCATTGACCATAGCAAGTACGTGATCACCGGTACGCATGGCGGGCTTCTTCTAGTGATCTGCCTCGCCTTTGAAATGCTTGCCTTTCTTTCGACATTGATGGTTGGTCGGAAGAAATCGACGATGGCCCAGGTACACATTCTTCCTACAGCTTCCCAGGTATATACTATCGGTGTCAAGTAAACAGTGCGTGCATGCATGGTATCCCCTGTTTGTCTGTCCTGAAAGGTTACTGAGAGCGGGCAAATCGTTGATGGTCACGAACAACAACGCCTTTAGGTCAAATTCCTCCTGTTTGTGCTCATCCCACGTACGTACACCGTTTCCATTCCACAGCTATAAAAGTTCTTCAACTAATGGCCTTAGGTACACATCAATGTCGTTGCCGGATTGCTTAGGGCCTTGGATGAGAACTGGCATCATAATGAACTTCCGCTTCATGCACATCCAAGGAGGGAGGTTATACATACATAGAGTCACGGGCCAGGTGTTGTGATTGCTGCTCTGCTCCCCGAAAGGATTAATGCCATCCGCGCTTAAAGCAAACCATACGTTCCTTGGGTCACTTGCAAACTCATCCCAGTACTTTCTCTTGATTTTTCTCCACTGCGACCCGTCAGCGGGTGCTCTCAACTTCCCGTCTTTCTGACAGTCCTCATTGTGCCATCGCATCAACTTGGCATGCTCTCCATTTCTGAACAGACAGTTCAACCGTGGTATTATAGGAGCATACCACATCACCTTCGCAGGAACCCTCTTCCTGGGGGGCTCGCCGTCAACATCACCAGGGTCATCTCGTCTGATTTTATACCGTAATGCACCGCATACCGGGCATGCGTTCAGATCCTTGTACGCACCGCGGTAGAGGATGAAGTCATTAGGGCATGCATGTATCTTCTGCACCTCCAATCCTAGAGGGCATACGACCTTCTTTGCTGCGTATGTACTGTCGGGCAATTCGTTATCCTTTGGAAGCTTCTTCTTCAATATTTTTAGTAGCTTCTCAAATCCTTTGTCAGGCACAGCATTCTCTGCCTTCCACTGCAGCAATTCCAGTACGGTACCGAGCTTTGTGTTGCCATCTTCGCAATTGGGGTACAACCCTTTTTTGTGGTCCTCTAACATGCGATCGAACTTCAGCTTCTCCTTTTGACTTTCGCATTGCGTCCTTGCATCGACAATGACCCGGCGGAGATCATCATCATCGGGCACATCGTCTGGTTCCTCTTGATCTTCAGCAGCTTCGCTCGTTGCAGCATCATCGTGCACATCGTCTGGCTCCTCTTGATGTTCAGTAGCACCCCCGTATTCAGGGGGCACATAGTTGTCATCGTACTCTTCTTCTTTGCCGTCTTCCATCATAACCCCTATTTCTCCGTGCCTCGTCCAAACATTATAGTGTGGCATGAAACCCTTGTAAAGCAGGTGGGTGTGAAGGATTTTCTGGTCAGAGTAAGACTTCGTATTCCCACATATAGGGCATGGACAACACATAAAACCATTCTTCTTGTTTGCCTCAGCCACTTCGAGAAAATCATGCACGCCCTTAATGTACTCGGAGGTGTGTCTTGAACCGTACATCCATTGCCGGTTCATCTGCGTGCATTATATATAATTAAGTGTGTCAAAAATCATTACAGAACATCATGAATAGATAATTAAGTGACCAAATTAATAGAAGTTCATCATCACATTAAAACCAAAGTACATACATAGTTCTCATCTAACAACATAAAGCTCTGCAGAGCATCTAAATTAATTAAACCATACATTGAAACTATGTAAAACATTTCAATGCGAAAACAAATGTTATCATAATCGCAATCAATGTAACAACTGATCCAACAGCATAATGATACCAAGCCTCGGTATGAATGACATCTTTTCTAATCTTTCTAATCTTCAAGCGCATTGCATCCATCTTGATCTTGTGATCATCGACGACATCCGCAACATGCAACTCCAATATCATCTTCTCCTCCTCAATTTTTCTAATTTTTTCCTTCAAGAAATTGTTTTATTCTTCAACTAAATTTAACCTCTCGACAATAGGGTCGGTTGGAATTTCCAGTTCAACAACCTCCTAGATAAATAAAATCTATGTCATGTTGGTCGGCATAATTGTCATAAACAATAAATGAACCAATAGTTATGAAAAGATAATATATACCACATCTGAATCATAGACAGGACGAGGGCTGACGGGAGCGGATACCAAAACCATCGCACTATATAAGATGCAATAATAAAAGTAAGAAAATTATACAAGTATCTATATAAACATACAAGAAAGAAATTTTTTCCTTTCAGAAAGAAGATAAGAACAAGAGGCTCACCACGGTGGTGCCGGCGACGAGATCGGCGCGGGCGATCGACGGCGGTGAAGACGGGGACGGGACGTGACGGACCGCTAAACCTAGACAAATATTGAGGAAAATGGAGCTTGGAGGTCGAGATTGGAGAGGAGAAAGCTTAAGTAGTGTGGCTCGGGCATTCCATCGAACACCTCGTGTGCATAGGAGGTGAGCTAGAGCACCACAAATCTCTCTCCTCGCCGGCCACGAAAAACAGAGCAGTGGGAGTGCTCTGTGTTGGAAATATGCCCTACAGGCAATAATAAAATGGTTATTATTATATTTCTTTGTTCATGATAATTGTCTATTATTCATGCTATAACTGTGTTATCCGGAAATTGTAACACACGTGTGAAATACATAGACCACAACAAGTCCCTAGTGAGCTGATACGTCTCCAACGTATCTATAATTTTTGATTGCTCCATGCTACTTTATCTACTGTTTTAGGCAATATTGGGCTTTATTATTTACTTTTATATTATTTTTGGGACTAACCTATTAATCGGAGGCCCAGCCCAGATTTGTTGTTTTATGCCTATTTCAGTGTTTCGAGGAAAATGAATATCAGACGGAGTCAAAACGGAACAAAATCAACTAGAGAAGTTAATTTTGGAAGGAAACCAACCAGATGGGCTTGGAGTGCATGTCAGGGGATCCCTGGGCTGCCCACGAGGGTGGGGGCGCGCCCTCCCCCTGGGTGCGCCCCCTACCTCGTGAGCCCCCTGGAGGTCCACCGACGTACCCCCTGCACCCATATATACCTACGTACCCTAAAACTTCCAGAACATAAGATAGATCGGGAGTTCTGCCGCCGCAAGCCTCTGTAGCCACCAAAAACCAATCGAGACCCTGTTCCGGCATCCTGCCGGAGGGGGATCCCATCACCGGAGGCCATCTTCATCATCCCGGCGCTATCCATGACGAGGAGGGAGTAGTTCACCCTCGGGGATGAGGGTATGTACCAGTAGCTATGTGTTTGATCTCTCTCTCTCTCGTGTTCTCTCTCGTGTTCCTCTATGGCACGATCTGGATGTATCCCGAGCTTTGCTATTGTAGTTGGATCTTATGATTTTTCTCCCCCTCTACTCTCTTGTGATGAATTGAGTTTCCCCCTTTGAAGTTTTCTCATCGGATTGAGTCTTTATGAGAACACTTGATGTATGTCTTGCGTGGGATAACCGTGGTGACAATGGGTTATTCTATTGATCCACTTGATGTATGTTTTGGTGATCAACTTGCGGGTTTCGTGACACTTGGGAACCTATGCAAAGGGGTTGGCACACGTTCTTGACTCTCCGGTAGAAACTTTGGGGCACTCTTTGAAGTACTTTTATGTTGGTTGGATGAATCTGAGATTGTATGATGCATATCATATAATCATGCCCACGGATACTTGAGGTGACAACGGAGTATCTAGGTGACATTAGGGTTTTGGTTGATTTGTATCTTAAGGTGTTATTCTAGTACGAACTCTTTTATAGATCGATCTGAAAGAATAGCTTTGTGGTGGTTTCGTACCCGACCATAATCTCTACGTTTGTTCTCTGCTATTAGTGGCTTTGGAGTGACTCTTTGTTGCATGTTGAGGGCTTGTCATATGTTCTATCTATGTTATTGTTGTTGAGAGAACTTGCACTAGTGAAAGTATGAACCCTAGGCCTTGTTTCCTATCATTGCAATACCGTTTACGCTCACATTTATCACTTGTTACCTTGCTGTTTTTATATTTTCAGTTTACAAAAACCTATATCTACTATCTATTTTGCACTTGTATCACCATCTCTTCGCCAAACTAGTGCACCTATACAATTTGCCATTGTATTGGGTGTGTTGGGGACACAAGAGACTCTTTGTTATTTGGTTGGAGGGTTGTTTGAGAGAGACCATCTTCATCCTACGCCTCCTACGGATTGATAAACCTTAGGTCATCCACTTGAGGGAAATTTGCTACCGTCCTACAAACCTGTGCACTTGCAGGCCCAACAACGTCTACCAGAAGAAGGTTGCGTAGTAGACATCAAGCTCTTTTCTCAAGCCGTTGCCAGGGAGGCTAGGTAAGTGAAGGTATATCTTTAGATCTTGCAATCAAATCTTTTTATTTCTTGTTTTAGCACTAGTTAATCTATAAAAGAAAATTACAGAAAAAATGGAATTAAGTTTGTCTCAAATGCTTCACCTTTTTAATATCTTTCGTGAGTATGATGGAAAGGATAATTGTGCTCAAGTACTAGAAGAAGAAATCTATAGAATGTTTTTATATGATGAGCATGATTGCAATGTTGTTAGTATGAATTCCTTGAATATCCATGATGCTAACACTAGTGCAGAACCGGGCAATAGCACCGGTTCGTATGGCCCTTTAGTGCCGGTTACATAACCAGCACTAAATTGTGGTCACTAAAGGGCCCCCCCTTTAGTACCGGTTCAGCACGAACCGGTGCTAAAGGGCAACCACGTGGCACGAGCCAGCTCCGGGGGCCTGGAGCCCTTTAGTACCGGTTGGTAACACCAACCGGTACTATAAGGTTTGGTGGGTTTTTAGTTTTATGATTTCTCTTTCATTTAATTTTGTGTTTCCATTTTAATTCTTTTTCGTTTGCTGGTATTTTACGATACTACACATTGTACACATTATGCATCATACATCATGCGTGCTTTGTTTATCAACGCTGCTGCTATGTTCATTGCACCCGCAGATATAACATGCTCATATGCATGCTTTGCATCATTACATCATCATATATATATAATAACAAGTCCTACTAATCATGCATCATCATACAACTTCTACTCGTTATTAATAATAAGTCATACGATCATCATCCTCATATATAGTCATCGAACCCAACCCTACATAATTTTTCTTAGCACATGATCATCAGTATCAGGTAGGACCTAAACACCCTTAAGGTAAAATAGCATAAAACAATATAGACCCTGACTCTCCATTATGAAGAATGGCGATCATCCTGTCTCCAATTCTTGCCTTTCGCTGCTTATTGCTTCCAAGAAGCTCCTTACGACTGTCCATACATTTTTTCCATTCTTTGATTGTTATGTCTCCACTTCTTTTAGAAACCCGGTATGGACAGTTGAGATTCGTAGGACGACCTGGTCGTATGTTCAAAACATGAAGGCTACCACGCGTATACATCAGATGAGGCACACAATCATTCGGGATTATCTGTTGAAAAACATAATAATAATTTTGTAGTTAGCAATGATGTACTAGTTTTAGAAGTGTGCAAAAAGATGCACGGATGTTGTAATAGTAAAAAATAATCTTACCAGGGTATCTCCATGGTAGTTACCGTAGTTCAACACGTGCACTAGTGGCACATATTGACCATAATGTTGAGGAGTTTGATTGTAGATATTGTAATTCTCAAGATCAGTACAAAATCCGACCAGATGATTTTTCTCCTGATAAGTTAATTCGGAGCCTTCAGTGTAGTACGTTCTGTCTACCATCTTCCGCACATTCTTTGAAGAATGAAAATAAGCTGTCAATGGAGATAAGTTTTCAACATTATCTTTTGAAATAAACAATATAAATTACTTAATAACTATGTTTAGCTCACATGAGGGAAGAACTGGAGGTGTATCCTCAAGGACCCAAATCGAAGGTGTCTCTTGCTCGATTGTAGGATCACCAAGATCCATGGTGACAAGCATACCCTCATCAAGACCATACATCTTGCAAAATGCATCCCAATTTTTGCAACCAAAATGGGTTACACTCTGAGCATTGTACAGCTTTACTTGAAAATCCACACCATGTTCGGTACTTAGGATAATTTTTTGGTTTCAAAATTTTCATGGTCTTCAAAACCCATCCTCTCCAAGACATAGCGTCTTGCAAAGCATGGGATAAGCTAGTCGAATTGGAAAACATGAAAAATACACGTTAAAATAGTTGAAGTCGTGCTTAATTACGAAAAAAACTATTGTCGTCGTTGCGTACCGTATGAACATCGCAGGTCTCCTCGAGCTTAATGTTGAAGCGCCGATCTTCGTCCAGCTCAATGAACCTATCGCAGATACCTCGGTCGTCGTGGCACCAGTCGCACTCCCCCGGGCGGTTTTCGTCGTCCGATGAGTACGACATTTCCGGCCTACGTTCATAATTTAGTTTTATTAATTAAGTCAACTATCTAGTTCAACTACTAAGCACTTACTATAAATAAATAAGTAGTACTTACTAAAAACAAACTACTTCTATATATAGTAAAACAAATTAGTTTATTAAATCAACTAGCTAGTTCAACTATATATAAACTACTTCTTCTTTTTTTCCTTTTTCTAAATATTATGAACAAAAAAATCATTAAAATTCTATGAACAAAATTAATTACACAATCTAAATATCACCCAAAAAAATCTATTAACAATAATATCACCAAACATGCATATTCAATTATAATATCACAAAAAAAATCTATTAACAGAAAAAAAATCTATTAACAGAAAAAAAAATCTATTAACAGAAAAATCTATTAATTCAACTAGTTCAACTAAGCATTTACTAAAAATAAACTAGTTATATTAATTCAACTAGTTCAACTAATTAAGCATCTGCTAAAAATAACTAGTTCTATATATTAATTCAACAAGTCCAACTAATTAAGCATCTTCTAAAAATAAACTAGTTGATCTATATATTAATTCAACTAGTTCAACTAAGCATTATATTTACTAAAAATAAACAAGTTATTATATTAATTCATCGATGATAACATTTCTAACATTCTAAAAATAAACTAGATAGTTCTAATTCATCTAAACATTATATATAGAAAACAGAAAATAAGTAAAAAAAATATGTGTGTGTGTGTGTGTATATACGTGTGTGTGTATGTGTGTGTGTGTGTTTGTGTGTACGTGTCTGTGTGTATGTGTGTGTGTATGCGTGTGTGTGTGTAGTGTGTGTGTATGCGTGTGTGTGTGTAGTGTGTGTGTGTGTGTGTGTGTGTATGTGTGTATGCGTGTCACTACTAGGGAAAAGCCTATACACAGAATCTTAGCAGCAGCGCGGTTCAAAATAGGGCGCTGCTGCTAAGTAGTTGTAGCGCGGGTTACGTAAACTCGCTGTTGATAAATATTTAGCAGTAGCGCGCTCGGCCAGAAACGCGCTGCTACAAATATTGACCGGCGGTGTTCCCCCAACTCTAAGTAGCAGTAGCGCGGTGGCAAAAACAGCGCTACTACTAAGTACGTAGTAGTAGCGCGGTTTCCTCGAGATCGCTGCTGGTAAGTTTCAAATTGCCGCAATTTTTTGTCCCAGTTAGCAGCAACGCCTTGCCTAAAATCGCGTTGCTGCTAAGTTCTTAGCAGCAACGCATTTTCTCTCCCGCGCTACTGCTAACCCCACCAACCCCCAACCCGTCCCTCCCCTCCCCCTTCCTTTTTTCCCTTCCCCCTACCTCCCCCTCTCCTCTCTTCCCTCCACCACATGCTCCCACTCTCACTCTTCTTCTTCTCAATACTTCTCCCCCATTACTCTCTCTCTTCTCTATCCACCTTCTCTCTTCATTACTCCTACATAACTACACCACCTCCATTAATGCATCTCCTTCTCTTTTTGCTTCCCCATCCACTAGTTGAAGTTGTCTCCTTCCAAATTAGGTAGCTAGGTAGATGTAGGATTCAGTTAAGTGACCTATTTGCCCCCTAACTAGATCTATCTTTGTCAAGAAGAGCTTTGTGCACTTTTGATCTCCCTACAACATCATCTCCGGCCATCGAGATAGAGGTGATGAAAATTTCATGCTTTTGCAAAATGGAAATGTGTTTATGTGTGTGTGATATGTTTGTGGAAATTGTGTGTGTGGCATGAGTTGACGCCGCCAAATTGTGCTTTTGAGTTGCCTATGTTTTGCCGAAATGTCGATTTATTTCCGTTTCGGCGAATTCCGGGCAAACTCTAGATCCATATATGTCCTATTTTTAGGGAAGGTCATGCCAAATTTTTTTATGACTTTGATGCATGCATGCATTTTTACAATCAATTTTTTTATTATTACCGTGCAGAGGACGATGGTCAGTGGAACGATGGTGGACAGGTGGTTGCGGTCGGCGGTGCAAGACATGAAAGAAAATAACCGGACAGAGGTTTTATGTCTGTGTCGAAAATGCAAAGGAATAGTTTGGCTTGACCCCCATGACGATGGTCGTGTTGAAGCGCACCTGCTCATGACTGGTTTCATGGATGGCTATACTAGGTGGATAATTGAAGATGAGGATGACGATGTTGAGGATGCCGATGGGGCAGGCAATGATGACACGGGGCAAGACGAAGAGATGATCGATAATGGCGGCGGGGAAGAGGCTGGACATGGCGGCGGAGAAGGGGCCGGACATGGCGGAGGAGAAGGGGCCGGACATGGCGGCGGAGAGAACGACATGGACTCCACGCAGCAGAGTTCGTCGGTACTAAGTTCAATTGTGCGGGACCCTCATGTTCAAGCATTGGTTCGCAAGGAGACGAGTACTGAGAGAGCTGCTTCTAGAGAGGAGGCTAAGCTGGAGCAACTGGTGATAGACTCGAACACTCCATTGTATGATGGTTGCAATCCTGAGGTGACCCGGTTGAGTTTCACGCTCCAACTCCTAAAGACGAAGGCTAAAAACAAATGGACCGACACTAGCCTCGATGAGCATCTCAAGTACCTAAAGGATGTTCTTCCCGCGGGTAATCTATGTCCTACTAGTGTTGATGAGGCCAAGAAGATCGTGTGCCCTCTTGATCTGCCACACGTTAGATACCATGCATGCATCAACGATTGCATAATTTATCGGAAGGAGCACGCGGAAAAAACAAGCTGTCCGGTGTGCAATGCTTCTCGATACAAGAAGGCCGGGAAGAAATGTCCCCAGAAAGTTGTATGGTACTTACCGATCACTCCCCGTCTCCAGAGGTATTTTGTAGATCCCAAGGAAGCAAAGCTAATGCGCTGGCACGCGGAGAGGAAGAAGCCCGACGATGGAGATGATCTGAAGCTGAGACACGTGAAGGATGGAAGCCAGTGGAGAGCGTTGAACAGCTTCTATCGGTATTTTGAATGTGATGCAAGGAACATCGTGCTCGGCGCGTGTACCGATGGCATGAATCCGTTTGGCAACCAGAACACCAACCATAGTACATGGCCTGTGTTTGTATGGATGTACAACCTCCCCCCCTGGTTGTGCATGAAATCGAAGTACATTCACATGAGCATGCTTATTCAAGGGCCGAAACAACCAGGAAATAATATTAATTTGTATCTGGGGCTACTTCAAGAGGAGTTAGACACGTTATGGAAAACACCGGCCAAGACATGGGACGCCAGCAAAGGTGAGTATTTCAACATGAGAGCCGCGCTGATCACGACAGTGCAGGACTATCTCGGTTACGGATATGTGGCAGGCCATGTGTGCCATGGATATTGCGGATGCACGCGGTGCATGGATGATACAACGTCTCAGCAGCTAACGTCAAGGAAAGATGGCGGGTCTGGGAAAATCGTGTACATGGGGCATCGAAGATGGCTTGAACAGGACGACCCGTGGAGAAACCGTGGAGATCTATTCAATGGTCACGCTGAGCATCGAGGACCTCCACGTAAGCGGAGCGGTGCCGAAATCGATGAGCTGTTGAAAAACTGGAATGAGTGCCCCGCGCCGGGAAAGACGATGAGAAAGGCGCCGGAGCCGCTGCTGAAGGTATGGAAGACGAGGTCTGTGTTCTGGGACTTGGAGTACTGGCACAAACTCGATACACCTCATTGCCTTGATCAAATGCATATCTGTAAGAATGTCCTTGAGAGCTTGCTCGCAACACTGATGAACATGCCGGATAAGACCAAGGATGGGCCAAAGGCAAGAAAAGACTTGCAAGATTTGAAAATCAGGGAAGATCTGCACATGCCGCCCCGTAAAATGTCAGACGAGACAGAGACGGAGATAGAGGCACGGGAGAAGAAGGGCAAGAAATTAAAGAAAGAAGATTATTGCCCCCCCTCTTGCTTCACCTTAAGTCAGGCTGAGATCAATCAATTCTTTAAGTGCCTTACCGGAGTGAAAGTTAGTTCCGGTTACTGTGGCAAGATAAGCAGATATCTAGACACGGACAAGAAAAGGTTCAGCGGGATGAAGTCTCATCACTGTCATGTGATGATGACGCAGATACTACCTGTTGCCCTTAGAGGGATAATGGACAAGCACGTCCGTGACACGCTTATTGGTCTCTGCAACTTTTTTGACGTCATCTCTCGAAAGTCGATCAGTGTGAAGCAGCTCCAAAGGCTACAGGAACAGATCGTTGTGATACTGAATGAGCTTGAGATGTACTTCCCGCCCGCGTTCTTCGACGTGATGGTGCATCTGTGTGTCCATATTGTGGATGACATAATAGACCTGGGGACGTCATTCCTGCACAACATGATGCCGTTTGAGAGGATGAATGGGATCATCAAAGGATTCGTTCGTATCATGTCCCGTCCGGATGGAAGCATCGTCCAGGGCTATTTGGCACAAGAGTGCATCTCTTTCTGTGAGAATTTTCTATATGGCGCAGACCAGCCGCCTGGTGTTAGTGTTGGTTTGCCCGTTAACAAGCACGATGGGAGGCTCGAAGGAGATGGTCACTGTAACGCTCGCAGGGAACTGCACGTGGCATACTCAGATCGATGCAGCGACTTTGACAGAGCAAACTTGGTAGTGCTACAACACCTAGACGAGGTAGATCCTTTCGTGGCACTGCACAAAGAAATTATCGCAAAGAAGTATCGTGACCGGGGGGTATGCAGGACGGACGCCGAAGTTACTAGAGAGCACAACTCCACTTTCCTGCATTGGTTCAAAGAGCATATTATTGCTAATCCCCCGGAGGAGGGCTCTAAGGACGGCTTGCTCATATACGCCTTAGCACATGGCCCCTCGCCCAACCTCGTAACCTATCAGGCATATGATATCAACGGATACACGTTCTACACGGAGGCAAAAGATATAGACAGTGATGATCAGAACTCAGGGGTGACGATGGAATGCATGACCGGCAGCGACAACGGCACAACTGAACGATTTTATGGAAGGGTCGAGGAGATCTGGGAGCTTGACTACTCTGGACTGCACAACACGACGATGTTCCGTGTCAGATGGGCTAAGAATGTCGAAAGAGAAAGCCGGATATTCACTACCATGACTATACCCGACGCCAAGAGCGCTACCGTGAACGCTATCGCAAAAACGAGCCATGGGTACACGCTAAGCACGTGACACAATGCTTCTTCATAACTGACCTGCGCAATCCCAGCCGTGTTGTCGTGAGGAGAGGCAAAAGGAACATCATTGGAATGGATGGAGTCGCCAACGAGGAAGACTATGATCAGTACGGCAACCCAATGAGGGAAGATGACGATGATGATGAAGTATACGTCAAAAGAAGAATCAATACTACATTACCTAAGAAAAATCGTACTCCATGGAAAAGGCAAAGTCACAATGAGGGGCTCAATTATTCTTCGACGAACAAGAAGAGAAATAAGCTGACTCAAAAACGAAAACGCCAGCACTGAGGAAACGTATGTTATGGGTCCAATGATGTGTAATATATATATGTTCCTATTTTGTATACACACTTAGCCATTATTATGCATGGGTCCAATGATGTGTAATATATATGTTCCTATTTTGCATACATATTTAACCATCAAATGATGCAATATATATCGCCCTCCCTTCGTTCACTGCCCTCGGGAAATAAAAGTGGAATAAAATAAAGGAAAAGAAAAAGGAAAACTGGCAGTAGCGACGGCAGTAGCAGCGCGTTTCCACAAAACCGCTGGTGCTATAGACCATAGTAGTAGCGTGTTTCTTATAAACCGCTGCCGCTACGCACCATAGTAGTAGCGTGTTTCCCATAAACCGCTGCAGCTACATATCATAGTAGTAGCGCGTTTTGACATAAAGCGCTACTGCTACGTCCACTTAACCCAAAATTCTCACTCGCCCAGCTTCATCCCGCCATTTCCCCCCAAATCCCCACTCTCTCTCCGGCCCCCGTCGCTCCGCCGCGCCCGACCCGGCCCCGGCGCTCGCCCCCGACTCCGCCGGCGCCGGCGCTAGCCCCGGCGCTCGCCCCCGTCCCGGCCCTCGACCCCGACTCCGGCGCGCTCGCCCCCGACCACGCCGCTCGCCCCCGCCCCAGCCGCTCGCCCCCGACTCCGGCGCCGGCGCTCGCCCCCGACCACGCCGCTCGCCCCCGACCCAGCCGCTCGCCCCCGACTCCGGCGCCGGCGCTCGCCCCCGACCCCGGCGCGCTCGCCCCCGACCCGTCGGCCCTCGCCTCCCTCCTCGCCCCTGCACTCTTTGTAAACCCCCCCCCCTCTCTGCTAGGGTTCTTCATGTTAATTAATTAGGTTATCTATTTAGTTATGAATTTAGCTAGGTTTCAAAATTAGCTGAATTTATATGGAAATTTGAACTGGACATGTGATATATGCATATGTCATGTTTTGGACATGTCATGTTTGGAAAATGATCCGAGTGGCCTATGTTACGCCGGAATGTTGATTCATTTCCGTTTCGGTGAATTTCAGGCGCTCGATATGTCCATTTTTCAGCAAAGGTCATGCCGAAATTTCCCGTGAATAAAGGCATGATTTGTGCTACATAGTTGGCATATCGAGTGCTGGCACATAGATTTCTTTTTATGTCATTTCTCATTTATTCATACTTTTAGAAATAAATGAGGCCACTTAATCATAGGAAACATGTCGAACAACGAAGAAACTGGGCCTTCTGACTAAGATGCAGACGAGATGGCTTATGATGGTGAACAAGAGTACCTCGACTATTTGACTGCTAAGCAAGGTTTGCAGGTCGGCCTCGATGATGGTACTGACGCCGACATCGACACCTACGGCGCCGGCACCGACGGCGCCGGCACCGATGGCGGCGCCGAGACCGGTGGGGAAGGTACCGGCGGGGAAGGTACCGGCCCCGATGCCGATACCGAAAAGAGGAAGCATAAGAAGCAGAGGATACGAAAACCTAACAAACTAGGGATTGGACGACTTGTGATCACAAAGATGGCACCTGGCAAGTTTGAGCCGTTAGAGCCGGAAGAACCTCGCAAGTGCTATGGGAACCAAGTAGGATGCATCCTACGGGAATGCGCGAGCATCAACGACGATGACTTAAGGAGTAAAGAACATTTGACGCAGTTGCTCCTAACGAAGTTGCACAAGAGATTCAAGTTCCCCGACCGGGATGATAACATAGAACAACCGTGGGATGATCCGAAGATGAAAAAGATTAACAATCACGCCATGGGCATGTTCAGCAATGATTTGGCCTCCTGGAAAGGGAGGGTGAAACGAGCTATTGAGGCTGATGAACCCCTGTCCAAGATTCTGGAGGAAAATCTGACACTTACGGAAGAGGAGTTCGAAAAGTTCGAGGACACTTGCGCTACCGAGGCAGCCAAGGCTAAGGCTGCGAAATTCAAAAGCCTTCAGCTCCAGAACATGGGGAAGCATCACCTCGGAAGCCGTGGCTACCTCGGTAAAAGGCCCATATGGGATAAGGAGGACGCGGAACATGAAGCCGCGGGTCTCCCAGACCCCTTCGTGAAGTTCACCAATCCCTTGGAGCATGACTTCATCAGGGCCCGCTACAAGTGGGACAAGGAGAAAATGGTTTTTTACACGGACAAGATCACAAGGAAATTGATTAGACTACTGGAGAAGCAACACCGGCTTGCAGCCGAAAGCCCTACTTCTCCGCTGAGGCCCAAGTGGGACACCCCTCTCAACCGGGCCTTGAACGAACTTAAGGAACTCCCGTTGGAGCAGCGGCCGCAATATGGTCGTGTGCACGGCGCTGGAGACGGCGCCACGTGGAAGGTGTTTTACAACGACGGCCCAGAGGCCAAGAAGCAGAAAAAGAAGTTTAGTCAGGCAGACATCAACGGAAAGGTGAAGCTTGCGGTCGAGAAAAAAGCAGCTGAGGACGCAAAAAAAGGAGCCGAGGACAAATATGAGTTGCTACAGCAGGCAGTCAATGCAGCTATAACTGCCTGCAGAAATGATTTTGCTACTAACTTGGTTCCAGTTATCATCAACTGGGCGAAGGAAAATCCAGACAAGACGGTACATGATTTCCCGATGCCCAGTTTCGTCGCGAGCAACTCCATGAACAACAACACCATCGCACCATCACTTGCTCAAGCAACCGGGCCTCCTCTCGCACCCGCTCCCGCTCATAGCAGCCCGTCCTTACTCTCAGGCGTGCTAGGTGGGCCTTCATCTTTGGCTGAGCTCGACGCCGTCACGGTAATTACATGTCGCACCAACATATATATATATATATATATATAGATAATATTCCATTTTTGTTGCCTTTCGGTTGTTTTACACCACAGATATATGTGTTTGCAGGCGAAAGAAACCCCATGCACCATACTCTACTTGATCAAAGGCCAGAAGGTGGACGTGGGAAAGGGGATGATAATGGACCCCTCTCAACGCACATTCCACAACCACCCGATCCCCGCTGGGCACTTCAGGGTTAGCTTGACCAGTGTGAAATCGGGGCACGAGGATTTGCCTCCTCCAGTACAGCATGTGGGAGCGGACGACGAGACCCCGCCGCGGATTGGACGATGCAAGGGTTGGGTGCTGCTATGGCCGAAGAATCTTATTCGTCTGGAGCCGGCCGAGAGCACACCAATAACTACCACACATCAACAAGCATGTGCGGAGACCACCACCCCACCTACGCAATTACCAGCTCCTGTAGTAGTGCCGGGTGAGAGCGGCGGACGACATGATGAAGGGGGTGCAATAGTACTGGCTGATGTACCTGTAGAACAGAGAATGGATGATGAGACGGAGGTCGACCCTATGGATTACCTCAATACAAACGCGTATGACTGTGACATAGATATGATGAGTCAACCATATGACGAATTCGGCTATCAGCTTGCTAATGAGGATATGGATGATATGCCCGGGCAGGGCCGTACCATGGAATGCAAAAAGTCTCTCTTCATGAAATCCTCACAGGACACGCCTGAAGATGCCGCCTCAACACAGGCTCAACTAGCCGGGCGCGAGGGTCGTACAGTACTTAGCCCGGGAACACTTGGGCAGGGGTTAAGGAAGGGTCTGGAAGGTGTGCCCAAGAAAAAGGAGAGGAAGAGATCGTGGAAGGTAACTGCCTCCAAACAAGCCAGAGCACACAGCAGCCAGACGATGCATTCTGAAGAGCGTGTACCCGTGAAAGGTGCGGTCATGTTCCATCTCACGGGTGAGCCGATGCTACCGCCGAAACCGCTGGAGGCACTATCAGGGGATCTCAGGAGACTGCACGACCATGTGCTGTCGACTGATAAAAGCCTACTAGCCTCAAAGGATCCAGGATATCCGACATACGCGTCTCGTGTGCCTGAGGGGAAGTACTACGTCGACACACGGCCCGCGGAGGTGTTCTTCCTGCGGTTTGACCATATCTTTGAGATGTTTCTAACAAGGCGGCTTGATTTTACTATCGTCCGCCTTTTTGCACTACATATGAGCTCCGTCGTGAAGAGTGAAGAAGTCTCGCAAATCTGTGTGGCAGATCCGTACTACATGCATGAGTCTTTCTTGAGTCTCGGCGACTTTGAGCGTGAAACTGCTAGGGAGTACCTCCAAAACTTCATGGTACAGAATAAGGACCGGGAAATTGTCCTCGTGCCTTATCATCCAAAGTAAGTCAGTTTTGGACAACCCTTTCGTACATTTCAATCATTCCCTCTCTCTCATATGGGGAATAATTTGAGGTGTCTTTTCCCCGCAGCAACGGGCGCGCCGTCCTTATCGTTCTTTACCCGCAAGTCTCCCATGCCGTGTATTTTGACCCTTCGAGAGACTACGAGAAAAAGGACTACACCCACATAATGAATATTCTAGATGATGCTCTCCAAGGCTTCAGCTATAGAGGTGGCCACGTGCATATCAGGAAACAAAGGAACAAGAAGATGGGTTTCGCGCATAAAACTAACTTCTCCTGCATCCATGTCCCAAAACCAAGCAAGAAGGATGGATTCTACATCGTCCATCTCATGATTCAGTTCAACAAGGATCACCAAAAGCTTCGCATTAACAACAGAAATGATGATCATATCCACAAGTGGCTAGAATCTCATGGAGAAGCGAATTATAAACTTAGAGATGACTTCTTTCGCATCCAAAGCGACATTGCGATGATCATCATGAAAGAAGTCGTCGATGAGAAGGGGATGTTCCACCACGGCCCTATATCGCGAGCTGACGTCCGAACTCGCATAGGCATGCAACGTCTAGACCTCACGCTGTTCAAGCAGCTAGGGTTCGTCCTCGATGATATGGAAGGATGGAACTTCTAGTGATTTATGATGCCGATGACGATGATATGTGTCGGTTGAACTTGTATACTTTTTGTAGCGATGAAACTTTGTGATGTCCACGGTCCCTGCCGAACTTGCGTAACGCTAGCTACTTTGTTAGTTGGCGTACGATGACCTGCGTACCTCTAGTTAATTAATTTGTGTACTGTATATGTTGCATCTAGTTGCTAACCTTTCTTTTTTGGTGTTGCTCTAGTATATTTTTTTGCATATATATGATTGTACATCCTCTTCATGAACATGCATCTCTAACAGGTACCTAGTTTCTTGACGGCGAGATGGAAATGCTATGTCGTGTACAAAGGGAAGGTTCCGGGGGTGTACAACGAGTGGCATGAGTGTCAGGCGCAAGTGAATGGGTTCACGGGCGCCAGCCATAAAGGCTTCAAAAGCAGACAAGAAGGAGAAGCTAGTTACTTGAGGTTCACGCTAGTGCGAGAGAGGACTCGTAACCGCCACCTCATGTACTGCATGGTTCCGCTCTCACTCATAGTGATAGCACTTCTTGCGTATGCCTTTGTTTAGATGGATGACGTTGTTGTAGTTGCAAGTATTCGAGACTTGCATGTATTGCTATTTTCGAGATGATAACAAGATATCACTTTGTGTTGGATGATGATTATGAAGAGACTATTTGTATGTACATGCTATGATTACATTTGTGGTCTCGCAGGCATTTGTATGTGTATCATGATGAAATTTCTATGTGCTAAAGATTCTTCTACAAAGCCGGTTCAAATACAAAACAAATATGCCAAAAAAAACTATTTAAATTAGCAGTAGCGAGTGTACAAAAGTTAGCAACAGTGCCGCAATAGCAGTAGCGCGTCCTGCCAAAGAGCGCTAGCGCTACTAGCGGTAGCGAGCTTCCCACAACCGCGTTGCTGCTAGACTTGTATAGCAGTAGCGCGGGTGGGCACGCGCTACTGCTATGAGTTAGCTGTAGCGCCGTATTAGTAGCGCGGGTACCCGCGCTACTGATACATCTAAAACCCGCGCTGCTGCTAGCCTTTTCCCTAGTAGTGTGTGTATGTATATAGGGCGCGTACGGGTGGCGCGGGGCAGCGACGACGGGCGGCGGGGGCCGGGGACGGCGACGAGACGGGCGGCGGCGGCCGGGGACGGCGACGAGATCGCCGGCGGCGGCGATATGGCGACGAGACGGGCGGCGGGCCGGGGGCGTGCGGCGACGATGACGGGCGGCAGGGGCGGCGACGACGACGGGCGGCGGGGGCGCGCGGTGACGACAACGACGGGCGGCGGGGGCGGCGAGGGCGACGGCACGGCGGCGCGGCGGCGTCGGCGAGATCGAGCGAGACTCTCTCTCGCGCGAGAAAAGTGGAACAAAGTGGCGACGATAACTGATTTTTCGTAAGTGTAGTATATATAGGGGGAGCCTTTAGTACCGGTTTGAGCCACGAACCGGTACTAAAGGCCAATTTTGGCCAGCCCAAGCGGCGGGAAACGAGGCCCTTTAGTACCGGTTGGTGGCTCCAACCGGTACTAAAGGGCAACGCATTAGTACCGGTTGGAGCCACCAACCGGTACTAAAGGCCGTGCACTGCCACCCGCGGTGCGCTATGTTTAGTCCCACCTCGCCGAGCGAAGGGCAGCCGCACTGGTTTATAAACCCAGCCGCGGCTGCCCTTCCGAACTCCTCTATATAGCAGGCTTCTGGGCCTAACTATGGCGCGCTGCCCGGCGAGCCTCCTGGACCTTCTAGGCCTGCATTTGCACACCCTAGGTCTTGTAGGCCCACCGGGCAGCGCCCCAACATTTTTTTTAAATTTTTTTCTTTTCTTCATTATTTATTTTCTTCTATTTATTTTTGAGTAATTTTTTTATATAGTTATTTCTTTTCTGCTTTATTTTTTCTTCTATTTATTTCTGAGTAGTTTTTTTGCCGTATTTAGTTTCTTTGTGAATATTTTTGCTTTATATTAGTTTTTTTCTTTTCTGCATTATTTATTTTCTTCTATTTATTTTTGAGTAATTTTTTTATATAGTTATTTCTTTTCTGCTTTATTTTTTCTTCTTCTTCTTCTTCTTCTTCTTCCTCTTCTCCTCTTCTTATTCTTCTTCTCCTTCTCCTTCTCCTTCTACTTCTTCTTCTTCTTCTTCTTCTTCTTCTTCTTCTTCTTCCTCTTCCTCTTCCTCTTCTTATTCTTCTTCTCCTTCTCCTTCTCCTTCTCCTTCTTCTTCTTCTTCTTCTTCTTCTTCTTCTTCTTCTTCTCCTTCTTCTTCCTCTTCTTATTCTTCTTCTCCTTCTTCTTCCTCTTCTCCTTCTTCTCCTTCTTCCTCCTCTTCTTCTTCTTCTTCATCTTCTTCTTCTTCTTCTTCTCCTCCTCCTCCTCCTCCTCCTCCTCCTCCTCCTCCTTCTTCTTCTTCTTCTTCTTCTTCTTCTTCTTCTTCTTCTTCTTCTTCTTCTTCTTCTTCTTCTTCTTCCTCTTCCTCTTCTTCTTCTTCTTCTTCTTCTTCTTCTTCTTCTTCTTCTTCTTCTTCTTCTTCTTCTTCTTCTTCTTCTTCTTCTTCTTCTTCTTCTTCTTCTTCTTCTTCTTCTCTTCTTCTTCTTCTCCCTCTTCTCCTTCTTCTTCCTCTTCTTCTTCTTCCTCTTCTTCTTCTCCTCCTTCCTTTTGCCATAACAGAAGAAGTCCGGAGTTGTAATAAGTTATTAAAAATAAAAAATAGGTGCAATGCTCGTTAATTTGCTTCAAGCCTTTTGGAATAGTGTAAACTGCACTGCGCGTAGCTCCGTGCAATCTACCATATTCCTAAAGGCTTGAAGCTAAGCAACGTGAGCATTGAGCCTCTTCTTCATCGGCTCTGCACCCAGGGCTTATAAACCTCTCCTACTCCCTCTCTCTTGGCGAGGTGGGACTAAAAAACAGCTTACCCTTTAGTACCGGTTGGAGCCACCAACCGGTACTAAAGGTGGTGCGCTGCCTGCACAAAATTTAATTAGTGTCATTTAGCTCAAAACAAATCATTAAATGCATGAAAAATATCGAATGAAGGCAGAAATGGTTGAAAGTTGATGGCGTTGCTTTGATTGATGCATACTGAATGCACAAAAAGTCTGGAGTTGTAATAAGTTAAAAAAAAAAGAAATGTCTTTGTAACAGATGAGTTTAATTTCATCAGAAACCTGAATACTTCGAAAGAGATTCTCCAGTTTGTAAACGAAGTGCATCCAGTTTTTGCCGTAACCCTCTCTACTTTTTTGATCAATCTATGTGGGTGAAATGATGATACCATGCCAAGTTTCAACTTTTTCAGAGTTCATTTGTAGTGCTTTTCAATTTCCAGGTCATTTAGCTCAAAACAAATCATTAAATGCATGAAAAATATCGAATGAAGGCAGAAATGGTTGAAAGTTGATGGCGTCGCTTTGAATGATGCATACTGAATGGACAAAAAGTCTGGAGTTGTAATAAGTTTAAAAAAAATGAAATGTCTTTGTAACAGAGGAGTTTAATTTCGTCAGAAACCTGAATACTTCGAAAGAGATTGTCCAGTTTGTAAACGAAGTGCATCCAGTTTTTGCCGTAACCCTCTCTACTTTTTTGAACAATCTATGTGGGCGAAATGATGATACCATGCCAAGTTTCAACTTTTTCAGAGTTCATTTGTAGTGCTTTTCAATTTCCAGGTCATTTAGTTCTCAAAACAAATCATTGAATGCATGAAAAATAGCAAATGAAGGCAGAAATGGTTGAAAGTTGATGGCGTCGCTTTGAATGGTGCATACTGAATGCAAAAAATATAAGAGCATTTACATCATGATCTTATATTTCTTTACAGTCTAAACTGTCAATATGATCTTATAGCATCAAAAATACTTTGATCATCAATGATCTTTGTGTGTACAATCTGAATTGTCAATATGAGTCATCAACGATTTATAAACCAATGAAGACTCATATTGCGGCCACAAATTCTACACAGAGTTCAATGAAGACCAAGTGCTTGTGATAGTTTGAGAAATAACATATTTAAGGTGGTAAAAGGCTTGTTAGGGGAGCGAGGTGGGACTAAAAACAGCTTGCCGTAACCTCATTAGTACCGGTTCGTGGTACGAACCGGCACAAAATGGTGACGGTGGGGCCATAGCCTGACCGCAGGCTGACACATCACCTTTAGTACCGGTTCGTGGCATGAACCGGTACTAAAGGTTTGCCACGAACCGGTGCTATTGATCGCCGCCACGAACCGGTGCTATTGGCCACATTAGTGCCGGCTGAAATTCAAACCGGCACTATTGGGCTTCACGTTTGACCCTTTTTCTACTAGTGTAATGATATGCAAAGCCACAAGCTTGGGGAAGCTATGTTTGATGGAGATGATATTTTTTTGTCCCCCAAGCTTTGATGAGCAAATTTACTATGAAGAAAGCATGCCTCCTATCTATGATGATTATTGTGATGATACATATGCCATAAAGAAGAAGTTTGCTTATGTGGAGAGTAGTAAAATTTCTATGCTTGTAGATCATGAAAGGAATGCTTTAGGTGCTGGTTATATTGTTGAATTCATTCATGATGCTACTGAAAATTATTATGAGGGAGGAATATATGCTTGTAGGAAGTGCAATAATATTAAATTTCCTCTCTATGTGCTTAAATTCTTGAGGGTATGCTTGTTTTACCTTCCTATGCTAGTTGATTATTGTTCTCCTAAGTTTTTTGCTCACAAAATCCCTATGCATAGGAAGTGGGTTATACTTAAATGTGCTAGTCATATGCTTCATGATGCTCCCGTTACGTTTCAGTTCTTATCTTTTTTGTGAGCATCATTGTCATCATCATGCCTAGCTAGAAAGGCATTAAAGAAAAGCGCTTGTTGGGAGACAACCCAATATTTATCCTTACTGTTTTTGTGTGTCCACATGATTATTCTACTGTAGTAATAATGTTTTATAGCTTTTGTTTCAATAAAGTGCCAAGTAGAACCTTTGGGAAGACTTGGGTGAAGTTTATGTGATCTTGCTGTGAAAAAAGGAAACTTTAGCGCTCACGAGTTTAGCTGCCATTTTTTACTGGAGAGTGATTTTAGGTTGATTCTTTTTGCAGATGATTAATAGACAAATTTCTCAGGTCCAGAAATTTATTTCATAATTTTTGGGGTTCCATAATTATACGTTTTATACATATTACTACAGACTGTTCTGTTTTTGACAGATTCTGTTTTCTATGTGTTGTTTGCTTATTTTGATGAATCTATGAGTAGTATCGGAGGGTATGAACCATAGATAAGTTGGAGTACATTAGATATTACACCAATATTAACTTAGAATGAGTTCATTAGATTACCTAAGTGGTGGTTTTATTTTCTTATACTAATGGAGCTTACGAGTTTTGTTTTGAGTTTTGTGTGGTTGAAGTTTTCAAGTTTTGGGTAAAGATTCGATGGACTATGGAATAAGGAGTGGCAAGAGCCTAAGCTTGGGGATGACCAAGGCACCCCAAGGTAATATTAAAGGACAACCAAGCAACTAAGCTTGGGGATGCCCCGGAAGGCATCCCCTCTTTCGTCTTCGTTCATCGGTAACTTTACTTGGAGCTATATTTTTATTCACCACATGATATGTGTTTTGCTTGGAGCGTCAATTTATTTTGTTATTTTTTGCTTTCTGTTAGTTACAATTGTTTTTTGCCTCTTTAGTTTCAATAAAAAAGTCAAGGATAGCCTTTGCCATGCTTATTTTGCTAGTTTGCATGTTGCTGTTTGAAAATAGAAAGTTTACCGCTGTTGCAAAAATTCCCTAGAAAAGTCAGAACATGGTCTAACATCGAACCTTTTTGTATATTGAGCTATGATAAATTTATTACAGTGGGAGTTTTAGTTCATAATTTTTGGAGTCAGGGAAGTAATGATACTCTTGCATTCTTTACAGACTGTACTATTTTGGCAGACTGCTGTTATGGTTGCATTGTTTGCGTATGTTTGCTTGTTTAATGATTCTATTTGAGGATAGGAGTATTAAATATACAGAGGCATTTAGTATGCAATGTTGAATAATAATTTAAGTGATTTTCTACAGTATAATATGATAAGGTTTTGCATTGGTTTATACTAACCTATCTCACGAGTTCTTGTTGAGTTTGTTGTGAATGAAGCTTTTGATAAAAACAGAAACCATGATATGAGAGGAATTAAGGAGACACAAAAGCTCAAGCTTGGGGATGCCCAAGGCACCCCAAGATAATATTTCAAGAAGTCTCAAGCATCTAATCTTGGGGATGCCCCGGTAGGCATCCCACCTTTCTTCTTCAACAACTATCGGTTAGTATCGGTTGAGCCTAAGTTTTTTCTTCTTCACATGAGTTGTGCTATCCTCGCAATGTTTTCTTTAGCTTTGCTTGCTGTTTGAATAAAGTATCAAGATCTGAAATTCTTTAATGAGAGAGAGCCTTACATGAATTGGAATTTGTTAGAATACTCTCTGTGCTTCACTTATATCTTTTGAGCTTGATAGTTTTGCACATAGTGCTTCACTTATATTTTTTGAGCGTGATAGTTTTTGCTCTAGTGCTTCACTTAGATCTTTTAGAGCATGGTGGTGGATTTGTTTTAAAGAAACTTGATCTCTCATGCTTCACTTAGATTATTTTGAGAGTCATTAATAGCATGGTAATTTGCTTAATGTTAATATACTTGGTATTCAAGATATGTGAAACTTTCTTTTGAGTGAATTGAATACTAAGATAAATTTAATGCTTAATAATTATTTTGAGATATGGAGGTAATAATATCAAAGTCATGCTAGTTGAGTAGTTTTGAATTTGAGAAATACTTGTGTTGAAGTTTGCAAGTCCCGTAGCATGCACGTATGGGTAAAGTTGTGTAACAAATTTGAAGCATGAAGTGTACCTGGCTTGTGCATCCTTATGAGTGGCGGTCGGGGATGAGCGATGGTCGTTTCCTACCAATCTATCCCCCTAGGAGCATTGTGTGAAGTACTTGATTTTTGATGGCTTCTAAGTTTTTGCAATAATTATATGAGTTCTTTTGACTAATGTTGAGTCCATGGATTATACGCACTTTTACCTTTCCGCATTTGCTAGCCTCTTCGGTACCGTGCATTGCCCTTTCTCACATTGAGAGTTGGTGAAAACTTTGCCGGTGCATCCAAACCCCGTGATATGATACGCTCTTTCACACATAAACCTCCTTATATCTTCCTCAAAATAGCCACCATACCTACCTATTATGGCATTTCCATAGCCATTCCGAGATATATTGCCATGCAACTTTCCACCGTTCCGTTCATCATGACATACTTTACTTTTGTCATATTGCCATTGCTTGATCTTGTAGTTGACATCGTATTTGTGGCAAAGCCACCATGCATTATTTTTCATACATCTCACTCTTGATTCATTGCACCATCCCGGTACACCGTCGGAGGCATTCATATAGAGTCATATCTTGTTCTAGTTTCGAGTTGTAATATCAAGTTGTTGTAATAAAAGTGTGATGATCATTATTAGAGCATTGCCCCAGTGAGGAAAAGGATGATGGAGACTATGATTCCCCCACAAGTCGGGATGAGACTCCGGACGAAAAAAAGGAGAAAGGCCAAATGAAAAAAAGGAGAAGGCCCAAAAAATGAGAGAAAAAGAGAGAAGGGGCAATGTTACTATCCTTTTACCACACTTGTGCTTCAAAGTAGCACCTTGTTCTTCATGTAGTGAGTCTCATATATTTGTGCTTCAAAGTAGCAGCATGTTTTTCATATAGTGAGTCTCATATATTTTCTTGTTCATACTAGTGGGAATTTTTCATTATAGAACTTGGCTTGTATATTCCTACGATGGGCTTCCTCAAATGCCCTAGGTCTTCATGAGCAAGCAAGTTGGATGCACACCCACTAGTTTTCTTTTGTTGAGCATTCATAGCTCTATGCATCCGTTGCATGGCAATCCCTACTCCTCATGTTGACATCAATTTATGGGCATCTCCATAGCCCGTTGATTAGCCTCGTCAACATGAGACTTTCTCCTTTTTTGTCTTCTCCACACAATCCCCATCATCATATTCTATTCCACTCATAGTGCTATATCCATGGCTCACGCTCATGTATTGCGTGAAGGTTGAAAAAGTTTGAGATTATTTGAGTATGAAACAATTGCTTGGCTTGTCATCGGGGATATAGAAGTTGGGAACATCTTTGTGTGACGAAAATGAAGCATAGCCTAACTATATAATTTTGTAGGGATGAACTTTCTTTGGTCATGTTATTTTGAGAAGACATGATTGCTTTGATTAGTATGCTTGAAGTATTATTATTTTTATGTCAATATGAACTTTTATCTTGAATCTTTCGGTCTGAATATTCATATCACAATTAAGGAGATTTACAATGAAATTATGCCAAAGTATCACTCCGCATCAAAACTTCTTTTTTATCATTTACCTACTCGAGGACGAGCAGGAATTAAGCTTCGGGATGCTTGATACGTCTCCAACGTATCTACAATTTTTGATTGCTCCATGCTACTTTATCTACTATTTTAGGCAATATTGGGCTTTATTATCCACTTTTATATTATTTTTGGGACTAACCTATTAACCGGAGGCCCAGCCCAGATTTGCTGTTTTATGCCTATTTCATTGTTTCGAGGAAAAGGAATATCAGACGGAGTCAAAATGGAACGAAATCAACTAGAGAAATTAATTTTGGAAGGAAACCAACCAGATGGGCTTGGAGTGCACGTCAGGGGATCCCCGGGCTGCCCACGAGGGTAGGGGGCATGCCCTCCCCCCTGGGCGCGCCCCCCTACCTCGTGAGCCCCCCGGAGGTCCACCGACGTACCCCCTGCACCCATATATACCTACGTACCCTAAAACTTCCAGAACATAAGATAGATCGGGAGTTCCACCACCGCAAGCCTCTGTAGCCACCAAAAACCAACCGGGAACCTGTTCCGGCATCCTGCCGGAGGGGGATCCCATCACCGGGGCCATCTTCATCATCCCGGCGCTATCCATGACGAGGAGGGAGTAGTTCACATTCGGGGCTGATGGTATGTACCAGTAGCTATGTGTTTGATCTCTCTCTCTCTCTCTCTCTCTCTCTCTCTCTCTCGTGTTCTCTCTCGTGTTCCTCTATGGCACGATCTTGATGTATCCCGAGCTTTGCTATTGTAGTTGGATCTTATGATGTTTTTCCCCCTCTACTCTCTTGTGATGAATTGAGTTTCCCCCTTTGAAGTTTTCTTATCGGATTGAGTCTTTATGAGAACACTTGATGTATGTCTTGCGTGGGATAACCGTGGTGACAATGGGTTATTTTATTGATCCACTTGATATATGTTTTGGTGATCAACTTGTGGGTTTTGTGACACTTGGGAACCTATGCATAGGGGTTGGCACACGTTCTTGACTCTCCGGTAGAAACTTTGGGGCACTCTTTGAAGTACTTTTATGTTGGTTGGATGAATCTGAGATTGTGTGATGCATATCGTATAATCACGCCCACGGATACTTGAGGTGACAATGGAGTATCTAGGTGACATTAGGGTTTTGGTTGATTTGTATCTTAAGGTGTTATTCTAGTACGAACTCTTTTATAGATCGATCCGAAAAAATAGCTTTGTGGTGGTTTCGTACCCGACCATAATCTCTACGTTTGTTCTCCGCTATTAGTGGTTTTGGACTGACTCTTTGTTGCATGTTGAGGGCTTGTCATATGTTCTATCTATGTTATTATTGTTGAGAGAACTTGCACTAGTGAAAGTATGAACCCTAGGCCTTGTTTCCTATCATTGCAATACCGTTTACGCTCACGTTTATCACTTGTTACCTTGCTGTTTTTATATTTTCAGTTTACAAAAACCTATATCTACTATCTATTTTGCACTTGTATCACCATCTCTTCGCCGAACTAGTGCACCTATACAATTTGCCATTGTATTGGGTGTGTTGGGGACACAAGAGACTCTTTGTTATTTGGTTGCAGGGTTGTTTGAGAGAGACCATCTTCATCCTACGCCTCCTACGGATTGATAAACCTTAGGTCATCCACTTGAGGGAAATTTGCTACTGTCCTACAAACCTGTGCACTTGCAGGCCCAACAACGTCTACAAGAAGAAGGTTGTGTAGTAGACATCATGAGCCTCCAGTTGACTAGCTCGTTGATCAACAGATAGTCATGGTTTCCTGACTATGGCCATTGGATGTCATTGATAACGGGATCACATTATTAGGAGAATGATGTGATGGACAAGACCCAATTCTAAGCATAGCTCAAAGATCGTGTAGTTCGTTGTAGAGCTTTTCCAATTGTCGAGTATCATTTCCTTAGACCATGAGATTGTGCAACTCCCGGATACCGTAGGAGTGCTTTGGGTGTGCCAAATGTCACAACATAACTAGGTGCACTACGGTTATCTCTGAAAGTGTCTGTTGGGTTGGCACGAATCGAGACTAGGATTTGTCACTCCGTATGACGGAGAGGTATCTCTGGGCCCACTCGGTAATGCATCATCATAATGAGCTCAATGTGACCAAGTGTTTGGTCATGGGATCATGCATTCTGGTACGAGTAAAGTGACTTGCCGGTAACGAGACTAAACGAGGTATTGGGATACCGACGATCGAGTCTCAAGCAACTAACGTACCGATTAACAAAGGGAATTGAATACGGGATTGATTGAATCCTCGACATCGTGGTTATTGACCGGAGAGGCGTCTCGGTCATGTCCGCATGTCTCCCGAACCCGTAGGGTCTACACACTTAAGGTTCGGTGACGCTAGGGTTGTAGAGATATTAGCATGCAGCAAACCGAAAGTTGTTCGGAGTCCCGGATGAGATCCCGGACATCACGAGGAGTTCCAGAATGGTCCGGAGGTGTAGAATTATATATAGGAAGTGCAGTTTCGGCCATCGGGAGAATTTCGGGGGTCACCGGTATTGTACCGGGACCACCGGAAGGGTCCCAGGGGTCCACCGGGTCGGGCCACCTATCCGGGAGGGCCCAGTGGGCTGAAGTGGGGAGGGGACCAGCCCCTGGTGGTCTGGTGCGCCCCCCCTTGGGCCCCCCTGCACCTAGGGTTGGGAACCCTAGGGGAGGGGGTGCCTCCACTTGCCTTCGGGGGCAAGGCTCCCCCCTTGCCCGCCCCCCCTAGGAGATCCCATCTCCTAGGGCCGGCGCCCCCCTGGGGACCCTATATAAAGAGGGGGAGGGAGGGCAGCCGCACCCTTGCCCCTGGCGCCTCCCTTCCCCCTTGCTACACCTCTCCCTCCCGCAGACGCTTGGCGAAGCCCTGCCGGATCCCTGCTGCATCCACCACCACGCCGTCGTGCTGCTGGATCTTCATCAACCTCTCCTTCCCCTTGCTGGATCAAGAAGGAGGAGACATCACGCTGATCGTACGTGTGTTGAACGCGGAGGTGCCGTCCGTTCGGCGCTAGGATCTCCGGTGATTTGGATCACGACGTGTACGACTTCCTCAACCCCGTTCTCTTGAACGCTTCCGCTCGTGATCTACAAGGGTATGTAGATGCACTCCTCTCTCTCTCGTTGCTGGATGAACTCATAGATTGATCTTGGTGAACGTAGGAAATTTTTTATTTTATGCAACATTCCCCGACTGTGGTATCAGAGCTAGGTCTATGCGTAGTTCTCTTTGCACGAGTAGAACACAATTTGTTGTGGGCGTAGATGTTGTCAACTTTCTTGCCACTACTAGTCTTATTTGGCTTCAGCGGTATTGTGGGATGAAGCGGCCCGGAACGACCTTACACGTACGCTTACGTGAGACAGGTTCCACCGACTGACATGCACTAGTTGCATAAGGTGGCTAGCGGGTGTGTGTCTCTCCCACTTTAGTTGGAGCGGATTCGATGAAAAGGGTCCTTATCAAGGGTAAATAGAAGTTGGCAAATCACATTGTGGCTTTAACGTAGGTAAGAAAATGTTCTTGCTAGATCACCTATAGAAGCCACGTAAAAACTTGCAACAACAATTAGAGGACGTCCAACTTGTTTTTGCAGCAAGTGTCTTGTGATGTGATATGGCCAAAGTTATGATGAATGATGAATGATATATATGTGATGTATGAGATCATGTTCTTGTAATAGGAATCACGACTTGCATGTCATTGAGTATGACAACCGGCAGGAGCCATAGGAGTTGTCTTTATTTTTGTATGACATGCGTGTCATTAAAGAACGCCATGTAAATTACTTTACTTTATTGCTAAACGCGTTAGCCATAGAAGTAGAAGTAGTCGTTGGTGTGACAACTTCATGAAGACACAATGATGGAGATCATGATGATGGAGATCATGGTGTCATGCCGGTGACGAAGATGATCATGGAGCCCCGAAGATGGAGATCAAAGGAGCTATATGATATTGGCCATATCATGTCACTATTATGATTGCATGTGATGTTTATCATGTTTTTCATCTTGTTTACTTAGAGCGACGGTAGTAAGTAAGATGATCCCTCATAATAATTTCAAGAAAAGTGTTCCCCCTAACTGTGCACCGTTGCGAAGGTTCGTTGTTTCGAAGCACCACGTGATGATCGGGTGTGATAGATCCTAAAGTTCGAATACAATTGGTGTAAGCCAGATTTACACACGCAATACACTTAGGTTGACTTGACGAGCCTAGCATGTACAGACATGGCCTCGGAACACGGAAGACCGAAAGGTCGAGCATGAGTCGTATAGAAGATACGATCAACATGAAGATGTTCACCGATGTTAACTAGTCTGTCTCACGTGATGATCGGACACGGCCTAGTTGACTCGGATCATGTTTCACTTAGATGACTAGAGGGATGTCTGTCTAAGTGGGAGTTCATTAAATAATTTGATTAAGATGAACTTAATTATCATGAACTTAGTCTAAAATCTTTACAATATGTCTTGTAGATCAAATGGCCAACGCTCATGGCCACCTGAACTTCAACGCGTTCCTAGATAAAACCAAGCTGAAAGACGATGGCAGCAACTATACGGACTGGGTTCGGAACCTGAGGATCATCCTCATAGCTGCCAAGAAAGATTATGTCCTAGAAGCGCCGCTAGGTGAAGCACCAATCCTAGAGAACCAAGACGTTATGAACGCTTGGCAGTCTCGTGCTGATGATTACTCCCTCGTTCAGTGCGGCATGCTTTACAGCTTAGAACCGGGGCTCCAAAAGCGTTTTGAGCAACACGGAGCATATGAGATGTTCGAGGAGCTGAAAATGGTTTTCCAAGCTCATGCCTGGGTCGAGAGATATGAAGTATCCAACAAATTCTTCAGTTGTAAGATGGAGGAAAACAGTTCTGTTAGTGAGCACATACTCAAGATGTCTGGGTTGCACAACCGCTTGACTCAACTGGGAGTTAATCTCCCGGATGACACGGTCATTGACAGAATCCTCCAGTCGCTCCCACCAAGCTACAAGAGCTTTGTGATGAACTTCAATTTGCAGGGGATGGAAAAGACCATTCCTGAGGTATATTCAATGCTGAAATCAGCAGAGGTAGAGATCAAAAAAGGAACATCAAGTGTTGATGGTGAATAAAACCACTAAGTTCAAGAAAGGCAAAGGAAAGAAGAACTTCAAGAAGGACGGCAAGGAGGTTGCCACGCCTGGTAAGCCAGTTGCCAGGAAGAAGTCAAGCAATGGACCCAAGCCTGAGACTGAGTGCTTTTATTGCAAGGGAAGTGGTCACTAGAACCGGACTGCCCCAAGTACTTAGCGAACAAGAAGGCCGGCAAAACCAAAGGTATATGTGATATACATGTAATTGATGTGTACCTTACCAGTGCTCGTAGTAGCTCCTGGGTATTTGATACCGGTGCGGTTGCTCATATTTGTAACTCAAAGCAGGAGCTGCGGAATAAGTGGAGACTGGCGAAGGACGAGGTGACGATGCGCGGCGGGAATGGTTCCAAGGTCGATGTGATCGCCGTCGGCACGCTACCTCTACATTTACCTACGGGATTAGTTTTGAACCTCAATAATTGTTATTTAGTACCAGCTTTGAGCATGATCATTGTATCAGGATCTCGTTTAATTCGAGATGGCTACTCATTTAAATCCAAGAATAATGGTTGTTCTATTTATATGAGTGATATGTTTTATGGTCATGCCCCGCTGGTGAATGGTTTATTCTTAATGAATCTCGAGCGTAATGTTACACATATTCATAGTGTGAATACCAAAAGATGTAAAGTTGATAACGATAGTCCCACATACTTGTGGCACTGCCGCCTTGGTCACATTGGTGTCAAGCGCATGAAGAAGCTCCATGCTGATGGACTTTTAGAGTCTCTAGATTATGAATCGTTTGACACATGCGAGCCATGCCTCATGGGCAAGATGACCAAGACTCCGTTCTCCGGAACAATGGAGCGAGCAACCAACTTATTGGAAATCATACATACTGATGTGTGCGGTCCAATGAGCGTTGAGGCTCGCGGAGGATATCGTTATGTTCTCACTCACATTGATGACTTGAGTAGATATGGGTATGTCTACTTGATGAAACACAAGTCTGAGACCTTTGAAAAGTTCAAGGAATTTCAGAATGAGGTAGAGAATCAACGTGACCGAAAGATAAAGTTCTTACGATCAGATCGTGGGGGTGAATATTTAAGTCACGAATTTGGTACACACTTAACGAAATGTGGAATCGTTTCACAACTCATGCCGCTTGGAACACCTCAGGGAAATGGTGTGTCTGAACGTTATAATCGCACTCTATTGGATATGGTGCGATCTATGATGTCACTTACCGACTTACCACTATCACTTTGGGGATACGCTCTTGAGACAGCTACATTCACTTTAAATAGGGCACCGTCTAAATCCGTTGAGATGACACCGTATGAATTATGGTTTGGGAAGAAACCTAAGCTGTCGTTTCTACAAGTTTGGGGATGCGATGCTTATGTCAAGAAACTTCAACCTGAGAAGCTCGAACCCAAGTCGGAAAAATGTGTATTCATAGGATACCCTAAGGAAACCATAGGGTATACTTTCTACTTAAGATCCAAAGGCAAGATCTTTGTTGCCAAGAACGGGTCCTTTCTAGAGAAAGAGTTTCTCTCGAAAGAATTAAGTGGGAGGAAAGTAGAGCTTGATGAAGTACTACCTCTTGAAACGGTGAGTAGCGCAACTCAGGAAAATGTTCCTGTGGTGCCAGCACCGACAAGAGAGGAAGTTAATGATGATGATCAAGATACTTCGGATCAAGCTCCTACTAAACTTCGAAGGTCCACAAGGACACGTTCCGCACCAGAGTGGTACGGCAATCCTGTCTTGGAAATCATGTTGTTGGACAACGGTGAACCTTCGAACTATGAAGAAGCGATGGCGGGCCCGGATTCCAACAAATGGCTTGAAGCCATGCAATCCGAGATAGGATCCATGTATGAAAACAAAGTGTGGACTTTGACAGACTTGCCCAATGATCGGCGAGCGATAGAAAACAAATGGATCTTTAAGAAGAAGACGGACGCGGATGGTAATGTTACCATATATAAAGCTCGACTTGTCACTAAGGGTTATCGACAAGTTCAAGGGTTTGACTACGATGAGACATTCTCTCCCGTAGCGAAGCTGAAGTCCATCCGAATCATGTTAGCAATTGCCGCATACTATGATTATGAGATATGGCAAATGGACGTCAAAACGGCATTCCTTAACGGTCACCTTAAGGAAGAACTGTATATGATGCAGCTGGAAGGTTTTGTCGACCCTAAGAATGCTAACAAGGTATGCAAGCTCCAGCGCTCCATCTATGGGCTGGTGCAAGCATCTCGGAGTTGGAACATTCGCTTTAATGAGATGATTAAAGTGTTTGGGTTTATGCAGACTTATGGAGAAGCCTGCATTTACAAGAAAGTGAGTGGGAGCTCTGTAGCATTTCTCATATTATATGTGGATGACATACTCTTGATGGGAAATGATATAGAACTCTTGGACAGCATAAAGGCCTACTTGAATAAGTGTTTTTCAATGAAGGACCTTGGAGAAGCTATTAGGCATCAAAATCTATAGAGATAGATCAAGACGCCTCATAGGTCTTTCACAAAGCACATACCTTGATAAGATATTGAAGAAGTTCAATATGGATCAGTCCAAGAAAGGGTTCTTGCCTGTATTGCAAGGTGTGAGATTGAGCTCGGCTCAATGCCCGACCACGGCAGAAGATAAAGAAGAGATGAGTGTCATCCCCTATGCCTCAGCCATAGGGTCTATCATGTATGCCATGACCTGTACCAGACCTGATATAAACCTTGCCGTAAGTTTGGTAGGAAGGTACCAAAGTAATTCCGGCAAGGAACATTGGACAACGGTCAAGAACATCCTTAAGTACCTGAAAAGGACTAAGGACATGTTTCTCGTATATGGAGGTGACGAAGAGCTCGTCGTAAAGGGTTACATCGACGCTAGCTTCAACACAGATCTGGATGACTCTAAGTCACAAACCGGATACGTGTATATTTTGAATGGTGGGGCAGTAAGCTGGTGCAGTTGCAAGCAAAGCGTCATGGCGGGATCTACATGTGAAGCGGAGTACATGGCAGCCTCGGAGGCAGCGCATGAAGCTATCTGGGTGAAGGAGTTCATCACCGACCTAGGAGTCATACCCAATGCGTCGGGGCCGATCGCACTCTTCTATGACAACACTGCAGCTATTGCACTTGCCAAGGAGCCCAGGTTTCACAAGAAGACCAGCCACATCAAGCGTCGCTTCAACTCCATCCGTGAAAATGTTCAAGATGGTGACATACATATTTGTAAAGTACATACGGACCTGAATGTAGCAGATCCGTTGACTAAACCTCTCCCTAGGGCAAACATGATCAACACCAGAATGCAATGGGTGTTCGATTCATCACAATGTAACTAGAATATTGACTCTAGTGCAAGTGGGAGACTATTGGAAATATGCCCTAGAGGCAATAATAAAATGGTTATTATTATATTTCTTTTTTCATGATAATTGTTTATTATTCATGCTATAACTGTGTTATCCGGAAATCATAACACACGTGTGAAATACATAGACCACAACAAGTCCCTAGTGAGCCTCTAGTTGACTAGCTCGTTGATCAACAGATAGTCATGGTTTCCTGACTATGGGCATTGGATGTCATTGATAACGGGATCACATCATTAGGAGAATGATGTGATGGACAAGACCCAATTCTAAGCATAGCTCAAAGATCGTGTAGTTCGTTTAGCTAGAGCTTTTCCAATTGTCGAGTATCATTTCCTTAGACCATGAGATTGTGCAACTCTCGGATACCGTAGGAGTGCTTTGAGTGTGCCAAACGTCACAACGTAACTGGGTGACTATAAAGATTCACTACGGGTATCTCCGAAAGTGTCTGTTGGGTTGGCACGAATCGAGACTTTGATTTGTCACTCCATATGACAGAGAGGTATCTCTGGGCCCACTCGGTAATGCATCATCATAATGAGCTCAATGTGACCAAGTGTCTGGTCACGGGATCATGCATTACGGTACGAGTAAAGTGACTTGCCGGTAACGTGACTAAACGAGGTATTGGGATACCGACGATCGAGTCTGGGGCAAGTAACGTACCGATTGACAAAGGGAATTGAATACGGAATTGATTGAATCCTCGACATCGTGGTTCATCCAATGAGATCATCGAGGAGCATGTGGGAGCCAACATGGGTATCCAGATCCCGCTGTTGGTTATTGACCGGAGAGGCGTCTCGGTCATGTCGGTATGTCTCCTGAACCCGTAGGGTCTACACACTTAAGGTTCGGTGACGCTAGGGTTGTAGAGATATTAGTATGCAGCAAACCGAAAGTTGTTCGGAGTCCTGGATGAGATCCCGGACTTCACGAGGAGTTCCGGAATGGTCCGGAGGTGAAGAATTATATATAGGAAGTGCAGTTTCGGCCATCGGGAGAATTTCGGGGGTCACCGGTATTGTACCGGGACCACCGGAAGGGTCCCGGGGGTCCACCGGGTGGGGCCACCTATCCCGGAGGGCCCCGTGGGCTGAAGTGGGGAGGGGACCAGCTCCTGGTGGGCTGGTGCACCCCCCTTGGGCCCCCCTGCGCCTAGGGTTGGGAACCCTAGGGGAGGGGGCGCCTCCACTTGCCTTGGGGGGGCAAGGCTCCCCCCTTGGCCGCCGCCCCCCCCCCCCCTAGGAGATCCCATCTCCTAGGGCCGGCGCCCCCCTGGGGACCCTATATAAAGAGGGGGGAGGGAGAGCAGCCGCACCCTTGCCCCTGGCGCCTCCCTTCCCCCTTGCTACACCTCTCCCTCCCGCAGATGCTTGGATCTTCATCAACCTCTCCTTCCCCCTTGCTGGATCAAGAAAGAGGAGACGTCACGCTGACCGTACGTGTGTTGAACGCGGAGGTGCTATCCGTTCGGCGCTAGGATCTCCGGTGATTTGGATCACGACGTGTACGACTTCCTCAACCCCGTTCTCTTGAACGCTCCGCTCGCGATCTACAAGGGTATGTAGATGCACTCCTCTCTCTCGTTGCTGGATGAACTCATAGATTAATCTTGGTGAACGTAGGAAAAATTTTATTTTATGCAACGTTCCCAAACACTCTACTCGCGGGAGAGGGGTATATATAGGCAATTAATTGGTCCCGGTTCGTGGCAAGAACCGGGACTAAAGGGCAGCCTTTTGTCCCGGTTCAGGCCACCAACCGGGACCAATGGTGGTGGGCCAGGAGCGAGGCACATTGGTCCCGGTTCGTCCCACCAACCGGGACCAAAAGGTCCAGACGAACTGGGACCAATGGCCCACGTGCCCCGGCCGGGCCCCGGGGCTCACGAACCGGGTCCAATGCCCCCATGGGTCCTGGTTCTGGATTGAACCGGGACTAATGGGCTGACCTGGCCTGGACCATTGCCCCCTTTTCTACTAGTGTGCGCGACACCCCTGGTCGCCGGGCACCTCGACCACCAGGCGCAAACGCACCGCGCTGCCCGGATTTGAAGGAGCCCCAAGCTCCTCCGCTCGGGCCACGAACTCGTCGACGGAAGCCCGAGCGCCGCCGTGCTTCGCATCTTCCTGCCTAAAAATAGTATTGATTCTTGGAACAAGTGCAAAGATGCTTTTATCTCCAAGTATTTTCCTCCCGCTAAGATTATCACTCTTAGGAACGATACTATGAATTTTAAACAACTTGATCATGAGCATGTTGCCCAATCTTGGGAAAGAATGAAATTGATGATTCGCAATTGCCCTACTCATGGTTTGAATTTATGGATGATCATACAAAAATTTTATGCCGGTTTGAACTTTGCTTCTAGAAATCTTTTAGATTCGGCCGCAGGAGGCACATTTATGGAAATCACGTTAGGAGATGCTACAAAACTTCTTGGTAATATTATGGCTAATTATTCTCAATGGCACATCCAAAGATCTTCTAGTAAAAAAGTGCATGCTATAGAAGAAATCAATGTTTTGAGTGGAAAGATGGATGAACTTTTGAAGATGTTTGCTACTAAAAATACTCCTCTTGATCCCAATGATATGCCTTTGTCTACTTTGATTGAGAATAGTAATGAATCTATGGATGTGAATTTTGTTGGTAGGAATAGTTTCGGTAACAATGCTTATAGAGGAAACTTCAATTTTAGCCCGTTCCCTAGTAATTCCTCTAATAATTATGGAAATTCCTACAATAATTATTATGGTAATTTTAATAAGATGCCCTCTGATTTTGAGAATAGTGTGAAAGAATTTATGATTTCTCAAAAGAATTTTAATGCTTTGCTTGAAGAAAAATTGCTCAAAGTTGATGAATTGGCTAGGAACGTTGATAGACTTTCGCTTGATGTTGATTCTCTTAAACTTAGATCTTCTCCTCCTAACCATGATATCAATGAGTCTCTCAAAGCAATGAGAATTTCCATTGATGTGTGCAAGGAACGAACCGCTAGATTACGTGCTAAGAAAGATTGCTTTGTAAAGGCGTGTTCTTCTAGTTTCAATGAAAATAATGATGAAGATCTTAAAGTTATTGATGTGTCTCCTATTAGATCTTTGTTTTGCAATATTAATCTTGATAATAATGGGACTGGAGATGAGTCAACTTTAGTTAGAAGGCGTCCCAAGAATTCGAAGTTTTTAGATCTTGATGCGAAATTTGGTAAAAGTGGGATTGGAGAGGTCATGACTTTAAATAGCATTGAACCCACTATCTCGGATTTCAAGGAATTTGATTATGATAATTGTTCTTTAGAAGGTTGTATTTCCTTGTTGCAATCCATTGTTAATTCTCCGCATGCTTATAGTAAAAATAAAGCTTTTACCAAACATAGTGTTGATGCCTTAATGCAATCTTATGATGAAAAACTTAATTTGGAAGTTTCTATACCTAGAAAACTTAATGATGAGTGGGAACCTACTATAAAGATTAGAATTAAAGATCATGAGTGTTTTGCCCTGTGTGATTTGGGCGCTAGTGTTTCCACAATTCCGAAAACTTTATGGGATATTCTAGGTTTCCATGATCTTGATGATTGCTCTTTAAATTTGCACCTTGCGGATTCCACCATTAAAAAGTCAATGGGAAGGATCAATGATGTTCTCATTGTTGCAAATAGAAATTTGGTGCCCGTAGATTTTATCGTTCTTGATATAGATTGCAATCTTTCTTGCCTTATTATTCTTGGTAAACCTTTCCTTAGAACGATTGGTGCGATTATTGATATGAAGGAAAGGAATATTAGATTCCAATTACCATTAAGGAAAGTGTCGGGGAAACTGATCCACGAACACCTATGGGACCGGCGGACCGAGCCCCTTTCGGTTCGGCGGGGGGGGGGGGGGGGAGATCGCACGAAGAGCGGATCGAGGCGAAGCACACGAGCGGTTTACCCAGCTTCGGAGCTCTTCGGAGAGATAATACTCCTACTGCTGCATGTCTGAGTGTATCGAGTTCTTGCTCGGGAGCGCCGAGTGCTACAGTACACACTAGCTGCTAACGAGATCGAGCGTGAGTGTTTTCTGCCTCCGAACCCCCTCTACGTTGCGCATGGGCCTCCTTTTATATGCTCAAGGGGTCACCGACAGGTGGCAACGCAGACAAGGGTAAAAATGGAAAGGTGTTGTGGTTGGTACAACTACCTGTACAGTGTATCATACCTAACCCTGACGGTAGGGGACAAAGGAATTAAATGCCCGTCTGCGTCGCCCGAACAATGCAAAAAAAGGGACCGTCAGGGACGCCACCGCTTGCCACGATGGCGATCTTGTCAGCGCCGCTTGCCACCGTGCACCGCTGGCTGCACAGCCTCTTGCCACGCGCGCCTGGAAAGGTCCCAGGGCGACACGTTGGTGGATGTGCTGGAGCGTGGGTACAGAGTGGTAGCTTGCCGTGTCGAGCGCCTTGCCGCGGTCGTTGTCTTGTCGCGTCCGGAAGCTTGTCGCTCACCGGGCCTCGCCGGGACGCGTGGCGCGTCGCGAAAAGTTCCTTGAGATGCCTTGGTTGGCCTTCCCTGCAAGCTCCTCTTGCCGGGGCCTTGTCTCCTTGGCTTGAATACTTTGTTCTTGAATGGCTCCAAAGGAACCATGGAGGACCTTGGTGGACACCCGGCAAGCCTTGCCACGGGGTGCTGCGACTGCCCGTGCACAAGTTCGGGATACTAGGGTACCCCTACTCTAGTACACCGACAGAAAGGTATGGAGCACTTTCCAAGAAAGAAAGTCAAATTACCTTATGAATCTATCATGCGAGCTACTTATGAATTTAGTGCCAAAGATGGCACTACTTAGATCTATCTTTGTTTTTATGCCTAGCTAGGGGCGTTAAACGATAGTGCTAGTTGAGAGGCAACCCAATTTTATTTGTATTTTTTGTTTTTGTTCCTGTTTAGTAATAAATTTTGCATCTACCTTCTGTTTAGATGTGTTTTTATCTTTTAATTAGTGTTTGTGCCAAGTAGAACCTATAGGATAACCTATGATGATGGTTGATTTGATTCTGCTGAAAAACAGAAACTTTGCACGCACGAAATTAATTTTGTTAAATCACAGAAACGTGATTTTGCGTTGATTCGTTTTGCTGCTGATCAATAGACAAATTTTCAAGGACGTCCTATTTTGGTAGGATTTTTGAAGTTATAGAAGTTTGCGTTAGTTACAATTGCTACAGACTGTTCTATTTTTGATAGATTCTGTTTTTCGTGTGTTGTTTGCTTATTTTGATGCATCTATGGCTAGTAAAATAGTTTATAAACCATAGGGAAGTTGGAACACAGTAGGTTTAACACCAAAATAAATAAAGTATGAGTTCATTACAGTACCTTATGTGGTGGTTTTCTTTTCTTTCACTAACAGAGCTTATAAGATTTCCTGTTGAGTTTTGTGTTGTGAAGTTTTCAAGTTTTGGGTAAAGCTTTGATGGACTATGGAATTAGGAGTGGCAAGAGCCTAAGCTTGGGGATGCCCATGGCACCCCAAGATATTCAAGAATAGCCAAAAGCCTAAGCTTGGGGATGCCCCGGGAAGGCATCCCCTCTTTCGTCTTCGTTCATTGGTAACTTTACTTGGAGCTATATTTTTATTCGCCACGTGATATGTGTTTTGCTTGGAGCGTAATGTATTATATTAGTCTTTGATTCTTAGTTTACCACAATCATCCTTGTTGTACACACCTTTTGTGAGAAGCCTACTTGATTAGAATTTGCTAGAATACTCTATGTGCTTCACTTATATCTTTTGAGCTTGATAGTTTTTGCTCTAGTGCTTCACTTATATCTTTTAGAGCACGGCGGTGGCTTAGTTTTGTAGAAATTGCTAGTCTCTCATGCTTCACTTATATTATTTTGAGAGTGTTTCAGAACAGTATGGTATTTTCTATGGTTATAAAATTGGTCCTTGAATGGTAGGCATCCAAGTTGGGTATAATAAAAACTATCATAGGAAGTGAATTGGATGCTATGATCAATTTGATGCTTGATAATTGTTTTGAGATATGGAGGTAGTGATATTAAAGTCATGATAGTTGGGTGATTATGAATTTAAAGAATGCTTGTGTTGAAGTTGGCATGTCCCGTAGCATGCACGTATGGTAAAAGTTGTGTGACAAATTTGTTGCATGAGGTGCTCTTTTAATTGTCTTCCTTATGAGTGGAGGTCGGGATCGCGTGATGGTTAACTCCTACCAACCCTTCCCCTAGGAGCATGCGTAGTAGTACTTTGCTTCGAGGGCAAGTAGACTTTTGCAATAAGTATATGAGTTCTTCATGACTAATGTGAGTCCATGGATACACGCACACTCATCCTTCCACTTTGCTAGCCTCTATTATAACGCGCAACTTCCGCCGGTATCATGCACCCGTTATTTACCTTCCTCAAAACAGCCACCATACCTACCTATTATGGCATTTCCATAGCCATTCCGAGATATATTGCCACACAACTTTCCACCGTTCCATTTATTATGACACACTTCATCATTGTCATATTGCTCTTTGCATGATCATGTAGTTAACATCGTATTTGTGGCAAAGCCACCTTCATAATTTTCATACATGTCGCTCTTGATTCATTGCATATCCCGATACACCGCCGGAGGCATTCATATAGAGCATATCTTGTTCTAGTTTTGAGTTGTAATTCTTGAGTTGTAAATCAATAAATGTGTGATGATCTTCATTTTTAGAGCATTGTCTCAGTGAGGAAAGGATGATGAAGACTATGATTTCCCCACAAGTCCGGATGAGACTTCGGACTTTAAAAAAGAAGAGAAAAAAAAGAAAGGCCAAAAAAAAGAGAAAGGCCAAAGAAAAAAAAAGGAAGAAAAAAGAAATAAATAAATAAAATGAGAGAAAAAGAGAGAAGGGATAATGCTACTATCTCTTTTTCCACACATGTGCGTCAAAGTAGCACCATGATCTTCATGATGGTGAGTCTCCTATGTTGTTACTTTCATATACTAAGTGGGAATTTTTCATTATAGAACTTGGCTTGTATATTCCAATGATGGGCTTCCTCAAAATGCCCTAGGTCTTCGTGAGCAAGCAAATTGGATGCACACCCACTTAGTTTCTTTTGTTGAGCTTTCATATATTTATAGCTCTAGTGCATCTGTTGCATGGCAATCCCTACTCAATCACATTGATATCTATTGATGGGCATCTCCATAGCCCGTTGATACGCCTAGTTGATGTGAGACTATCTTCTCCCTCCTTTTGTCCTCACAACCACCACCATTTACCACCATAGTGCTATGTCCATGGCTTGCGCTCATGTATTGCGTAAGAGTTGAAAAAACTGAAGCGCGTTAAAAAGTATGAACCAATTGCTTGGCTGAAACCGGGGTTGTGCATGATGAGAGTATTTTGTGTAATGAAAATGAAGCATGGCCTAACTATATGATTTTGTAGGGATAAGCTTTCTTTGGCTATGATATTTTGATAGGACATGATTATTTGTTAGTATGCTTCGAAGTATTATTATTTTTATGTTTTATAAGCTTTTATCTTGAATCATTTGGATCTGAACATTCATGCCACAATAAAGAAAATTACATTGAGAATTATGCTAGGTAGCATTTCACATCAAAAATTCTATTTTTATCATTTACCTACTCGAGGACGAGCAGGAATTAAGCTTGGGGATGCTTGATACGTCTCCAACGTATTTATAATTTTTGATTATTCCATGCTATTATATTACCCCTTTTGGATGTTTATGGGCTTTATTTTACACATTTATATCGTTTTTGGGACTAACATACTAACCGGAGGCCCAGCCCGTATTGTTGTTTTTTTTGCATATTTCAGTATTTCGAAGAAAAGGAATGTCAAACGGAGTCCAAACGGAATGAAACCTTCGGGAGTGTGATTTTTGGAACGAACTTGATCCGGAGAATTTGGAGTGCAAGTCAAGAAGCTTGCGAGGTGGCTAGGAGACAGGAGGGCGCGCCCACACCCTCTGGGCGCGCCCCTATCTCCTAGGCCCCACAGGCGGCCACCGACGTACTTCTTCCTCCTATATGTACCTACGTACCCCAAAAACATCCAGGGAGCCAATGAAACACAATTTCCACCGCCATAACCTTTTGTATCCATGATATCCCATCTTGGAGCCTTCGTCAGCGCTCCGCCGGAGGGGGAATTGACCATGGAGGGCTTCTACATCAACACCATATCCCCTCTGATGAGTTGTGAGTAATTTACCGCAGACCTTCAGGTCCATAGTTATTAGCTAGATGGCTTCTTCTCTCTTTTTGGATATCAATACAATGTTCTCCCCCTCTCTTGTGGAGATCTATTCGATGTAAACTCTTTTTGCGGTGTGTTTGTCGAGATCCGATGAATTGTGGGTTTATGATCAAGTTTATCTATGAGAAATATTTGAATCTCCTCTGAATTCTTTTATGTATGATTGAGTTATCTTTGCAAGTCTCTTTGAATTATCAGTTTGTTTGGTCTACTAGATTGTTCTTTCTTGCCATGGAAGAAGTGCTTAGCTTTGGGTTCAATCTTGCAGTGTCATTTCCGAGTGACGACAGGGGCAGCAAGGCACGTATTGTATTGTTGCCATCGAGGATAAAAAGATGGGGTTTATATCATATTTCTTGAGTTTATCCCTCTACATCATGTCATCTTTCTTAAAGCGTTACTCTGTTCTTATGAACTTCATACTCTATATGCAGGCAGGAGTCGGTCGATGTGTGGAGTAATAGTAGTAGATGCAGGCAGGAGTCGGTCTACTTGTCACGGACGTGATGCCTATATACATGATCATGCCTAAATAATCTCATAATTATTCGCTATCAATTGCTTGACAGTAATTTGTTCACCCACCGTAATACTTATGCTATCTTGAGAGAAGCCACTAGTGAAACCTATGGTCCCCGGGTCTATCTTTTATCATATAAGCTTTCAATCTACTTTTATTTGCATCTTTACTTTTTGCATCTATATTATAAAATACCAAAAGATATATTTATCTTATCATACTATCTCTATCAGATCTCACTTTCGCAAGTGGCCGTGAAGGGATTGACAACCCCTTTATTGCATTGGTTGCGAGTTCTTTGTTTGCTTGTGTAGGTGCGTGGGACTTTTGAGGAGCCTCCTACTGGATTGATACCTTGGTTCTCAAAAACTGAGGGAAATACTTATTCTACTATTGCTGCATCACCCTTTCCTCTTCAAGGAAAACCAACGCAAGCTCAAGACGTAGCAAGGGCTAGCAAGATACCATCTTGTTATATCATATTATGATTGTTTTGAGAAAGTGTTGTCATCCGAGATTTATTATTATTGCTCGCTAGTTGATTATGCCATTGATATGAGTAAACATGAGACCTAAGTGTTATTGTGAATATGGTTAGTTCATAATCTTTGCTAAAAACTTGAATGTTGGCTTTACATATTTACAACAACAAGAGCAAACAGAGTTTGTAAAAGTTTTTCTTTATCACTTTCAGTTTGTCAACTGAATTGCTTGAGGACAAGAAAAGGTTTAAGCTTGGGGGAGTTGATACGTCTCCGTTGTATCTACTTTTCCAAACACATTTGCCCTTGTTTTGGACTCTAACTTGCATGATCTGAATGGAACTAACCCGGACTGACGCTATTTCAGCAGAACTACCATGCAAGGGTACAACTCAATTGCTAATACTTGAGAATATTCTTTGGCTCCCCTTGTGTCGAATCAATAAATTTGGGTTGAATACTCTACCCTCGAAAACTGTTGCGATACCCTATACTTGTGGGTTATCACGAAGCGGCCGGAGAAGGAGGCGGAGTGTCCTGATCACTCGCTGGAGGAGGAGGCGGAGGAGGAGGCGGAGTGCCCTGACTCGCCATAGGAGGAGGAGTAAGCAGAGGCATCCCGTTCGGAAGGTTGATGAGCTCCTTCTGCCATAGACATGGAGTCTTCAAAGCAAGACCCAGCTGAGCCTCCCCTTCACCGGTAGGGTGGTCAAGCTTGAGCTCCTCAAATCCCTCCATTATTTCATCCACCATCACAATAACATAGCCTTGTGGAATTGGAAGGCAGTGAAAAGTTGCGCCGGGTTCAGGAGGTGCAACAAAGCCGACAGCCGCCTTGACTTCGAGGTGCTGCCATTGCGTCATAAGGTGGCAATTTTGAGCCTCCGTGATAGCATCCACGGGGTAGCTAGGAGCCGTGAAGTTGGGATGCTAAAGGAGCTTGGTGGAAGCCACGCTACTGCTCCGCTGAGATGGCGGGGTAGCTCTGGCAGGTCGCTGGCTGTGAACTGCTTCTTCCTCTAGCACTTGTACCCTTGCATTCAGCTTTTGCAGTTCGGTCTGCTCCACTTTCCTCCTCCTCTCCCGGGTTTTGTAACCGCCTGCGCCGGCAAACCCAACCTTCCACGAAACGGAGCCCGTCGTGCCTCGTGTTCGTCCTGGGTGCTCAGGATTCCTGACGGACTGTGTGAGCTTATCGTTCTCTCTGTCGGGAATGAACATCCCTTGTTGTGCTGCGACGATATACTTCTGAAGCTTCTTGACGGGTATTCCCAGTTGCTCGTCCGTCCAAATGCACTTCCCTGTTTCAGGGTCCAATGTTCCCCCAACCCCTAAGAACCAAGTCCTTGAACGGTCTGGCCAGTGGAATGTCGCTGGTTCGACCCCTTTAGCAAGCAGGTCATTCTCAGCCTTGTCCCACAACGGCCGGGCTTTGAGGTAGCCACCTGACCCCGTGTGACGCCCGGATAATTAGCTACAGTAACCCTCTCCTAATGATGCCATGTTACCGCGGTCACCGTTGTTAGTCTTGCGATGGTTAAAAAAATGATTCAAATTTAAATTCAAAATATGTCAAACAACAAAAGTTTTCAAAAGTTGAAACAAAAATGTTCGGTGGGTGCCGAATATTACAAGGGTAATTATAGTAAAGAAAACATATTTTTTAGAAAGTGCCTGAATATTTTAAAATGAATTATTACAGAAAAGAGAAATAATAAAAGAAAATGCAAAACAGAAAACAAAATAAAAGGAAAAGAAAAGGAACCCCCCCCACTGGGCTACGGCCCAGCAGGCCACCGCGCCCCCCCTTTGGGCCTCAACCCACCAGGCCGCCAAGCCAGCCCACCCCACCGCCATAACCTCCCCCACTCCCCCCAGAACACCACCGACACTCCCCCACTTCCCCCTCGCAAAATATCTCTCCCCTCTCTCCCCCGATTGGATCGGAATAGAGAGGAGGAGGTCGCCGCGACGCCCCGACCCCGCCGCCCGACGCTGCCCCGCCGCTGCACGACCACCTCGACGCCGGAGCCTCGCCGGCCTGCTTCCTCCTCCCCACCGGCCTGCCTCCTCTTCGCCGTGTCGACCCCGTCCCCCTCCACAACGGCCTTCCCCGACCTCCATCGCGCCCACTGCCCCGTTGCCTACGAATCCCCCGTGAGCTTCCCCCCTCCCTCCTCTCTGCTGCCGTATCGCACGCACGCTCCGCCGTGGCCGGGCCCATTCCCCTTTCCCCTCCACTGCGTCGTACCGCTGCTGCCCGGCGGCCGCGCGCGTCTGCCGCGGCAGCCCTCTCCGCTAACTGCCTCGCCCTTTGCTTGCCCGCCCACTGCCATGCTTCGGCACCCCGGAGCCCCTCTGCCCCCCTTACTACAGTGGCATACGCCGCACACGCGCTCGACGCGTCGGGCTCGCGCCCCGGTCGCCTGCCTCCTGGCCGTGCAGTCCACGCCCGCCTGCCTTCGCCCCGCTGTCACGTCCTCCTGTTGTGGCCTCCCCGGCCGGCGTTCTTCGCGGCCCCCCTGCGACCGCCTCCGCCTGCCGTGGCCGGCCGGCGAGCCCTGCCGTGGCCACGGCCATGTCCCGCAACCTGGCGGGCAGCGTCCCTCCCACGTGATCCATCGCCGTTCGGGTCCGCCCCGATGGGCGCCTCGCCCGCAACAGCGCCCGCTTGCCCGTTCGCCCGTTAACCCCCCTGGGGCAAATGACATGGGGGCCCCAGCCCCAGAACGTTTTAATTAAAAAAAGAATTAAAGTTTTTTTTAAAAAGTAATAATAAATAAAAATGTTAATTAATTAATTAAGTAGTTAATTAACTTAATTAATCCTAATTAGATTAACCTAATCACTTAGGTTAGTTAATTAATCTATTAGGTTAGTTAAACTGTGACTATGACAAGTGGGACCCACGCATAAATTTGACTAAGTCAACAGGACTGTTGACTTCTGACTGGGCCTGCTGACTGTGCTGTTGACCCAGTTAATGGCCCCATCGGTCAGGTTGACCAGTCAACTCTGTTGACTGTTGACGTCAGCATGAAATCATGCTGATGTCATAAATCCGTTTTCGAATTAAATTAAATAGTTAATTAAATTCCAGAAATTAATAAAATCTTTAGAAAATCATATCTTTTAAACCGTAACTCGGATTAAATTATTTTCAACATGAAAGTTGCTCAGAACGACGAGGCGAATCCAGAAACGCAGCCCGTTCGTCCGCCACGCATCCCTAACCTATCGAACTCGCAACTTTCCCCCTCCGGCTCCTCTGCCGAAAACACGGAACACCGGGGATACTTTCCCGGATGTTTCCCCCCTTCTCCGGTATCACCTCATACCGCGTTAGAACACGTCTAGCTCTGCTTGTTGACCTGTTATGCACTTGCTTGCTATGTATTTACTGTTTCTCCACCCTCTTCTCTCCGGTAGACCCCGTGACGATGCTGATGCCCCTGGGGTCGACTACATCACCGACGACCCCTCCTTGTCTGAGCAACCAGGCAAGCCCCACCCTTGATCACCAGATATCGCCTATTCTCCTCTATACTGCTTGCATTAGAGTAGTGTAGCATGTTACTGCTTTCCGTTAATCCTATTCTGATGCATAGCCTGACATTGTTGCTACATCTGTTGATACCTTACCTGCAATCCTAAATACTTAGTATAGGATGCTAGTTTATCATCATTGGCCCTACATTCTTGTCAGTCTGCCTTGCTATACTATCGGGCCGTGATCACTTGGGAGGTGATCACGGGTATATACTATACATACATATATACTGTACAGATGGTGACTAAAGTCGGGTCAGCTCGATGAGTACCCGCAAGTGATTCTGATGAGGGGGCTGAAAGGACAGGTGGCTCCATCCCGGTAGAGGTGGGCCTGGGTTCCCAACGGCCCCCGACTGTTACTTTGTGGCGGAGCGACAGGGCAGGTTGAGACCACCTAGGAGACAGGTGGGCCTGGCCCTGTTCGGCGTTCGCGCATACTTAACACGCTTAACGAGATCTTGGTATTTGAACTGAGTCTGGCCATTTGGTCTATACGCACTAACCATCTACGCGGGAGTAGTTATGGGTATCCCGACGTCGTGGTATCAGCCGAAGCCTTCTTGACGTCAGCGACTGAGTGGCGCGTGCCAGATTGGAACGTAAGCCTGCACTTGTATTAAGGGGGCTAGTTCTGCTTCCGGCCGCGAACGCAACGTGCAGGTGTGCAAAGGGCGATGGGCCCAGACCCCTGCGCCATAGGAGTTAGACCGGCGTGCTGACCTCTCTGTTGTGCCTAGGTGGGGCTGCGACGTGTTGATCTTCCGAGGCCGGGCATGACCCAGGAAAGTGTGTCCGGCCAAATGGGATCGAGCGTGTTGGGTTATGTGGTGCACCCCTGCAGGGAAGTTTATCTATTCGAATAGCCGTGTCCCTCGGTAAAAGGACAACCCGGAGTTGTACCTTGACCTTATGACAACTAGAACCGGATACTGAATAAAACACACCCTTCCAAGTGCCAGATACAACCCGGTGATCGCTCTCTAATAGGGCGACGAGGAGAGGATCGCCGGGTAGGATTATGCTATGCGATGCTACTGGAGATGCTACTTGGAGATGCTACTTGGAGGACTTCAATCTACTCTCTTCTACATGCTGCAAGACGGAGGCTGCCAGAAGCGTAGTCTTCGATAGGACTAGCTATCCCCCTCTTATTCTGGCATTCTGCAGTTCAGTCCACTGATATGGCCTCCTTACACATATACCCATGCATATGTAGTGTAGTTCCTTGCTTGCGAGTACTTTGGATGAGTACTCACGGTTGCTTTCTCCCCCCTTTTTTCCCCTTTCCTTTCTTTCTGGTTGTCGCAACCAGATGCTGGAGTCCAGGAGCCAGACGCCACCGTCGACGACGACCCCTACTACACTGGAGGTGCCTACTACTACGTGTAGCCCGCTGACGATGACCAGGAGTAGTTAAGAGGATCCCAGGCAGGAGGCCTGCGCCTCTTTCGATCTGTATCCCAGTTTGTGCTAGCCATCTTATGGCAACTTGTTTAACTTATGTCTGTACCCAGATATTGTTCCTTCCGCTGACTCGTCTATGATCGAGCACTTGTATTCGAGCCCTCGAGGCCCCTGGCTTGTATTATGATGCTTGTATGACTTATTTTATTTTTAGAGTTGTGTTGTGATATCTTCCCGTGAGTCCCTGATCTTGATCGTACACGTTTGCGTGCATGATTAGTGTACGATTGAATCGGGGGCGTCACACCCCGTGCGATGGTGATGCTCCTTCTTTGCAGCATTTATCTTGTTTGTCGCTGACATCTTCTTACTCTTCTCTGATGTCTTGTAGGCCACAAATGCTTGCCATTGATCTCTTATCTTCTCAAATCGGTCGGTGAATTCTGGAGTCTTCCCTTTGTCGACAAACTTAATTTCAACTCATTCTTCCACCTCCTGAATAGATCTACCATCTTCTTAAGAGCATGAGCCTTGACCAATGGCTCTATAACTGGCTTCTCCAGATCCTCCTCTAGTGGTAGGGTGAAATTTGCCTTTAGCGCGGTCCAAAGATCATCTTTCTGTCTATCGTTGACATAAGACACTTGAGGGTCTTCGTTCTTAGGCTTATTCCATTGGTGGATGCTGATCGCGATCATGTCCCTAACAAGAACCCCGCACTGAGCAGAAAATGCTTCCTTGGTCCAGCTAGGTTCAATCGGTTGGCCATCGGTCGCGATTGCTGTGATCGTGAACCTTTCATCCTGGCGCAACCTTTTCTTCGGGCCTCGTCTCATTACCGAAGTATGGCTCGATCCGGAGGGCTAGAAAAGAAGAAAGAAGAGAGTTAATATGTGTACATACCAAAACAATTAATGCATCAATTAGCTAGTTAGCACAGGCTTAATTAATATATATATACCTGGCCGGACTCTATTCGCTCACCGGAGCCGTCATCACGGTCTCCTTCTTCCACCAGCATTCGATCACCGGAGCCATCATGATCATGTCCTTTCACCTCCATTCGATCAACGGAGCCTACTTCACCCTCCCCTTCCAGACCATCGGTGTCATTGGGATACGACAAGACATCACCTCCACTGTGGATTATGTCCCCCAACAACTATTCTGCTTCCAAGTCTCGGTGCTCCATAGTTTATGTAAATATTACAACATGGCAATTAATATACAAACATGACAGAAGGATATATTAGTGGTAGACGACAATGCTTCTAGGGTTTGGGGTGGCCTCAACGACAACACTCTTTTAACTGGAAAAATTTGGGTGGGTGGCCTCGGCAATGCTTCTAGGGTTTGGGGTGGCCTCCACGACAACGCTCTTTTAACTTGGTAAATTTGGGTGGCCTCGGCAACACTTCTATGGTTTGTGGTGGCCTCGACGACAATGCTCTTTTAACTGGGTAAATTTGGGTGGCCTCGGCAACGCTTCTAGGGTTTGGGGTGGCCTCGACGACAATGCTCTTTTAACTTGGTAAATTTGGGTGGCCTCGACAACGCTTCTAGGGTTTGGGCCGGACCGCCTCTCTCATGATTGTCCTACATCCGGAACAACAAGGGATTTAACAAAATGGCACCATTCTGGATGTGCAGAAAATGTCCATATTTTTCCTGATCTCATCTACCCTTCTATATGTCACGTTGTCTAGTGTCAAAGAATTCAAGAAAACCATGACTTCATCATTAGCTGGAAATGACAGGTGCATAATGGTACGAAGCTCTTCAAAGTTGTTTTGGAATGGAGTTCCCGATAGAATAATTCGCTTTTTGGTACAAAGTTCAACAAGAGCCTTCCAAATATTGCTACTTGGAAGGCCTTTGCTGAAATTCGTACCAAAAGGCGAATTATTCTATTAGGAACTCCGTTCCAAAACAACTTTGAAGAGCTTTGTAGCATCATACGCCTGTTACTTCCAGCTAATGATGAAGCCATGGATTTCTTCAATACTTTGACAAACAACGTGACATATAGAAGAATATATTATATAGATGAGATCAGAAAAAAATTGGATCAACTTGTGCACATCCATACTGGGGGCATTTTTGATAAATCTGGACCCTCGACCCCTGGACGACCCTAGACCCCTCAACGACCCTCGACCCCTCGGCGAAACTCGACCCTCTACACTAGTTCACGACCCTCGACCGCTCGGCGATCCACGACCCTCTACCCTAGTTCCCGACTGATACGTCTCCAACGTATCTATAATTGTTGATTGTTCCATGCTATTATATTACCCCTTTTGGATGTTTATGGGCTTTATTTTACACATTTATATCATTTTTGGGACTAACCTACTAACCGGAGGCCAAACCGGTATTGCTGTTTTTTTGCCTATTTCAGTATTTCGAAGAAAAGGAATATCAAATGGAGTCCAAACGGAATGAAACCTTCGGGAGCGTGGTTTTTGGAACGAACGTGATCCAGAGGACTTGGAGTGCAAGTCAAGAAGCAGCCGAGGCACCCATGAGATAGGAGGGCGCCTCCCCCACTATAGGGTGCGCCCCCCGTCTCGTCGGCCCCTCGGGCGTCCACCGACGTATTTCTTCCTCTTATATAAGCCTACATCCCCCGAAAACATCCAGGGAGCAGACGAAACACAATTTCCACCACCGTAACCTTCTGTATATGCGAGATCCCATCTTGGAGCCTTCGTCGGCGTTCTGCCGGAGAGGGAATCGACCACAGAGGGCTTCTACATGAAAATCCTTGCCCCTTCGATGAGTTGTGAGTAGTTTACCACATACCTACAGGTCCATAGTTATTAGCTAGATGGCTTCTTCTCTATTTTTGGATCTCAATATAATGTTCTCCCCCTCTCTTGTGGAGATCTATTCGATGTAAACTCTTTTTCGTTGTGTTTGTCGAGATCCGATGAATTGTTGGTTTATGATCAAGTTTATCTTTGAATATTATTTGAATCTTCTCTGAATTCTTTTATGTATGATTGAGTTATCTTTGCAAGTCTCTTCGAATTATCAGTTTGGTTTGGCCTACTAGATTGATCTTTCTTGCCATGGGAGAAGTGCTTAGCTTTGGGTTCAATCTTGCACAGTCCTTACCCAGTGACAGAAAGGGTTGCAAGGCACGTATTGTATTGTTGCCATCAAGGATAACAAGATGGGGTTTATATCATATTGCTTGAGATATCCCTCTACATCATGTCATCTTGCTTAATGCGTTACTCTGTTCTTATGAACTTAATACTCTAGATGCAGGCAGGAGTCGGTCGATGTGTAGAGTAATAGTAGTAGATGCAGGCAGGAGTCGGTCTACTTGTTACGGACGTGATGCCTATATACATGATCATGCCTAGATAATCTCATAATTATTCGCTTTTCTATCAATTGCTCGACAGTAATTTGTTCACCCATCGTAATACTTATGCTATCTTGAGAGAAGCCACTAGTGAAACCTATGGCCCCCGGGTCTATCTCTTATCATATATGCTTCCAATCTACTTTTATTTGCATCTTTACTTTTTGCATCTATATTATAAAATACCAAAAATATATTTATCTTATCATACTATCTTTATTAGATCTCACTTTCGCAAGTGGTCGTGAAGGGATTGACAACCCCTTTATTGCGTTGGTTGCGAGTTCTTTGTTTGTTTGTGTAGGTGCGTGGGACTTTTGAGGAGCCTCCTACTGGATTGATACCTTGGTTCTCAAAAACTGAGGGAAATACTTACGCTACTATTGCTGCATCACCCTCTCCTCTTCGAGGAAAACCAACGCAAGCTCAAGACGTAGCAAGAAGGATTTCTAGCGCCGTTGCCGGGGAGGTCTTCGCTCAAGTCAAGACATACCAAGTACCCATCACAAACCCATCTCCCTCGCATTTACATTATTTGCCATTTGCCTCTCGTTTTCCTCTCCCTCACTTCACCCTTGCCGTTTTATTCGCCCTCTCTTTCCCAATCTCCTCCTCTCTTTCACTTGCCTTTTTGCATTTGCTTGTGTGTTGGATTACTTGTGGCCATGGCGCAAGATAATACCAAATTGTGTGATTTATCGAATACCAATAATAATGATTTCCTTAGTACTCCGATTGCTCCTCTAATGATGTTGAGTCTTGTGAAATCAATACTGCTTTGCTGAATCTTGTTATGAAAGATCAATTCGCCGGCCTTCCTAGTGAAGATGCCACTACTCATCTAAACAACTTTGTTGATTTGTGTGATATGCAAAAGAAGAAAGATACGGATAACAATGTTGTCAAATTGAAGTTATTTCTGTTTTCTCTTAGAGATCGAGCTAAAGTTTGGTTTTCGTCTTTGCCTAAAAATAGTATTCATTCTTGGAACATGTGCAAAGATGCTTTTATCTCTAAGTATTTTCCTCCCGCTAAGATTATCACTCTTAGGAACAATATTATGAATTTTAAACAACTTGGTCATGAGCATGTTGCCCAATCTTGGGAAAGAATGAAATTGATGCTTCGCAATTGCCCTACTCATGGTTTGAATTTATGGATGATCATACAAAAATTTTATGCCGGTTTGAACTTTGCTTCTAGAAATCTTTTAGATTCGGCCGTGGGAGGCACATTTATGGAAATCACGTTAGGAGATGCTACAAAACTTCTTGATAATATTATGGCTAATTATTCTCAATGGCACACCGAAAGATCTTCTAGTAAAAAAGTGCATGCTATAGAAGAAATCAATGTTTTGAGTGGAAAGATGGATGAATTTATGAAATTGTTTGCTACTAAAAATACTCCTCTTGATCCCAATGATATGCCTTTGTCTTCTTTGATTGAGAATAATAATGAATCTATGGATGTGAATTTTGTCGGTAGGAATAGTTTTGGAAACAATGCCTATAGAGGAAACTTTAATGCTAGACCGTTCCCTAGTAATTCCTCTAATAATTATGGAAATTCCTACAATAATTCTTATGGTAATTTTAATAAGATGCCTTCTGATTTTGAGAATAGTGTGAAAGAATTTATGATTTCTCAAAAGATTTTTAATGCTTTGCTTGAAGAAAAATTACTCAAAGTTGATGATTTGGCTAGGAACACTGACAGACTTTTGCTTGATGTTGATTCTCTTAAACTTAGATCTTCTCCTCCTAAGCATGATATCAATGAGTCTCTCAAAGTAATGAGAATTTCCATTGACGAGTGCAAGGAAAGAACTGCTAGATTGCGTGCTAAAAAAGATAGCTTTATAAAAGCGTGTTCTTCTAGTTTCCATGAAAATCATGATGAGGATCTTAAAGTTATTGATGTGTCTCCTATTGGATCTATGTTTTGCAATATGAATTTTTATAATTATGGGACTGATGATGAATCAACTTTGCCTAGAAGGCGTCCCTAGAATTCGGAGTTTTTAGATCTTGATGCTAAATTTGGTAAAAGTGGGATTGGAGAGGTCACAACTTTAAATAGCATTGAACCCAGTATCTCGGATTTCAAGGAATTTCATTATGATAATTGTTATTTAGAAGGTTGTATTTCTTTGTTGCGATCCGTTGTAAATTCTCCTCATGCTTATAGTCAAACTAAAACTTTTACCAAACATATCGTTGTTGCCTTGATGCAATCTTATGATGAAAAACTTAATTTGGAAGTTTCTATACCTAGAAAACTTAATGATGAGTGGGATCCTACTATAAAGATTAGAATTAAAGATCATGAGTGTTTTGCTTTGTGTGAGTTGGGTGCTAGTGTTTCCACGATTCCGAAAACTTTATGTGATATTCTAGGTTTCCATGATCTTGATGATTGCTTTTTAAATTTGCACCTTGCGGATTCCACCATTAAAAAGCCTATGGGAAGGATCAATGATGTTCTTATTGTTGCAAATATAAATTTGGTGCCCGTAGATTTTATCGTTCTTGATATAGATTGCAATCTTTCTTGCCCTATTAATCTTGGTAGACCTTTCCTTAGAATGATTGGCGCGATTATTGATATGAAGGAAGGGAATATTAGATTCTAAATTCCATTAAAGAAAGGCATGGAGCACTTTCCAAGAAAGAAAGTCAAATTACCTTATGAATCTATCATGCGGGCTACTTATGAATTTAGTGCCAAAGATGACACCCGTCAGATCTATCTTCGCTTTTATGCCTAGCTAGGGGCGTTAAACTATAGCGCTAGTTGGGAGGCAACCCAATTTTCTTTATGTTTTTTGTTTTTGCTCCTGTTTAGTAATAAATCTTGCATATACCTTCTGTTTAGATGTGTTTTTATCTTCTAATTAGTGTTTGTGCCAAGTAGAACCTATAGGATAACCTATGATGATAGTTGATTTGATTCTGCTGAAAAACAGAAACTTTGCACGCACGAATATAATTTTGTTAAATCACAGAAACGTGCTTTTGCGTTGATTATTTTTGCTGCTGATCAATGAAATTTTTTTCCAGGAATTCCTATTTTGGTAGGATTTTTAAAGTTCCATAAGTTTGCGTTAGTTACAGATTGCTACAGACTGTTCTGTTTTTGACAGATTCTGTTTTTCGTGTGTTGTTTGCTTATTTCGATGCATCTATGGCTAGTAAAATAGTTTATAAACCATAGGGAAGTTGGAACACAGTAGGTTTAAAACCAAAATAAATAAATAATGAGTTCATTACAGTACCTTATGTGGTGGTTTTGTTTTCTTTCACTAACGGAGCTTATAAGATTTCCTGTTGAGTTTTGTGTTGTGAAGTTTTCAAGTTTTGGGTAAAGCTTTTATGGACTATGGAATAAGGAGTGGCAAGAGCCTAAGCTTGGGGATGCCCAAGGCACCCCAAGATATTCAAGAATAGCCAAAAGCCTAAGCTTGGGGATGCCCCGGGAAGTCATCCCCTCTTTCGTCTTCGTTCATTGGTAACTTTACTTTGAGCTATATTTTTATTCGCCACATGATATGTGTTCTGCTTGGAGCGTCGTGTATTATATTAGTCTTTGCTTTTTAGTTTACCACAATCATCCTTGCTGTACACACCTTTTGGGAGAAGCCTATTTGATTAGAATTTGCTAGAATACTCTATGTGCTTCACTTATATCTTTTGAGCTTGATAGTTTTTGCTCTAGTGCTTCACTTATATCTTTTAGAGCACGGTGGTGTCTTAATTTTGAAGAAATTTCTAGTATCTCATGATTCACTTATATCTTTTTGAGAGTCTTTTAGAACAGCATGGTATTTGCTATGGTCATAAAGTTGGTCCTAGAATGATGAACATCCAAGTTGGGTATAATAAAAACTATCATAGAAAAAGAATTGGATGCTATGATCAATATGATGCTTGATAATTGTTTTGAGATATGGAGGTAGTGATATTAGAGTCATGCTAGTTGAGGTGATTATGAAAAATACTTGTGTTAAGGGTTGTGATTCCCGTAGCATGCACGTATGGTGAACCGCTTTGTGATGAAGTTGGAGCACAATCTTATTTACTCAGAGCTCGCATACGCCAATGCCCAGAACCTGCTCCCTGCCCAGCCCACGAACGAAGCCGAGCACGGGGCCACCGCAGGGGCGCGGGACGGCCGTGCCGGCCGACCAGCCGCGCGCACCTCTATCCAGGCCTTCGCCTTGCCGGAGACGGAACCTGGAGTCGCGTCGTCCGCCCTGTCGCCGCCCGAGTCGCCTGTCCGTACAGTAGCCGTTGGGTCTAGCCTATCCATCTTTTCTCATCCTCCGGCTGCAAATCCTCTGGGACACGGTGTCGGATGAAGTACGCTCAAGAATCCTCCTACTCCTATGGAGATGCTGGCATTTGAGGGATAATTGAGTCCATGCATGAGGGCAAGAATAAATTGTGCGATCGGTGATTTTTTTGCAGTGCTATGAAGAGGAATGGAGAACTGCATCGGTGGGAGAGGCATCAGTTTCAGGCAAAGTTGTTAGAGCAACTCTATCAGACCCCGCATCCGCCCCCGACCCAGAAAGTAACCACCAAAATGCGGGTAGGGGTGGAAAAACTTGCTCGATCAGGCCCCGCATACCGCCCCGTCCCATAAATTTTTTTAAGGGGCGCAACAAAATCTCGGCCACAACCCGCAAATACGCGGGTTTCCCCCTCGCAGCTGCGGTGCCCTACATCACACAAAAGCAGTTGGCGGGAGGGACATTTCAGCCCGCGCGCCTTTTCCCCACCCCCTTCCGCCGCCAACCGCCCTTGCTTCTGCCCGTCCACCAACCCGTCTGGGCAAATCTGCGGGCAGAATCGCGCCGCGGGGTCATCCCCCACCCTCCCGCGCCGTCACGCTGCACCGAACCCCCATATTTGGCGAGAAAGAGCAAAGAGCGGCGCCCTCGTCGCCGCCCCGGGATCTATCACCGTCGAGCCCGCCCCCTCGTCGCCGCCCCGGGATCACCCGCCGCATCCGCCACTGGTTAGTGCGTATTTTTGTGATTTCTGCGAGCGAGCGATATAGTTGATTGACGGTATGCATGTAGATGGAGTTGAGCCCATGCGAGAAGTTCTTGCTCTTCGATTCGTCCGATTTGGACGACTCGGATGTTGAGACCATGCTTGCGAACTTTCGGCAATAGACATTAGTCATGGCACTTGCCATGAAGGAGCGCAAAGACGAGAACAGGAAGAGGAGGCGAGGATTGACCGTCGAGCGTCTTTGCATTCCTCGGAATCGTCATCTTGGGAAAGAGATGTTGATGCAAGACTACTTCGCGGATAATCCTACATATGCACCGCACCTCTTCTGGAGAAGGTACCGAATGCGCCGATCCCTCTTTGTGAAAATTGTTCAAGCTTGCGAGGCAAATTGCCGGTATTTTACTCAAAGAAGAAATGATGCGGGCTTAAAGGAATGCAGCGCATATCAAAAAATCTCCGCAGCTATGCAGGTGATTGCATATGGCGTTCCGGCTGACTATGCCGATGAGTATCTTCGCATTGGTGAAGATACTACAATTGAGTCAGTGCGTAGATTTGCAAAAGTGATCATCCGTGTCTTTGGTCCTGAGTATCTTCGGGCACCCAACGAGGATGACACAAAGAAATTGATGGCATCTAATGAGAGGAGAGGTTGGCCTGGCATGCTAGATAGCATTGATTGTATGCATTGGACATGGAAAAATTGCCCGAAGGCATGGCAAGGAATGTATTGTGGCAAGTCTCGTGACGCAACAATTGTGCTAGGGGCCGTAGCATTCGAGGATTTATGGATTTGGTATTGCTTCTTCGGTATGCCGGGCACTCTCCATGATATCAATGTGTTGCAACGGTCTCATTTGTTTGCTAGGCTTGCTAGTGGTGATGCTCCTGCTTGCAACTACACTATCAATGGGCATGAATACACAAAAGGGTACTATCTTGCAGATGGTATATACCCTCCTTTGTGCACATTTGTCAAGAGCATCAAAGAACCCAAAACTAAAAAACTGTGTGAATTTGCAAGGGTGCAAGAGGCAGCCCGAAAACACATTGAAAGAGCACTCGGTGTTTTGCAATCTAGGTTTGCCATTGTCCGTGGTCCTGCTCATTTTTTTGGGATAAGAAAACTTTGAAAAACATCATGGCATGCTGCGTTATCCTTCATAATATGATTCTTGAAGATGAGAGAGGAATGACCTTGGAATTCTTCTACGACAATGTGGGTAGCCGTGTCAAACCAGCTAGAGACCCTAACCGCATTAGAGCTTTTCTTTATACATACAAGGAGATTGAAAATGCAAACACACACTTTCAACTTCAGGAGGATCTCATTAAGCACCATTGGCAAAGGGCTGGACAGTGACTCATTTTTGTATTCATTTCTAGTTGTATTCATCACAAGTTTTGTATTGCATTATTTAAGTTTGATTCGGTCATTTGAATAATTATTTGTAATGTGGATGATTGTTGTATTGTGTTGAATTTGAATAATTATTTAGTTTGCTTCCGTTTGTTGTATGTTGGATTTGATATTTGTGGGTCAATGAGATGCGGGAAACAGTGGTGCAAGAGCAAACACCGCAAAGCCGACCCGTATAAAAGCATATTCGTCGAATATACTTTTATACGGGCCCGTTTGGAGGGCCTGCATCTGTGGCCGTCCTTGCCGGCCCGCAAATGCCGTTTTTCACAAACTGCAAACGCGTTTTGCGGGCCGGCGGGATGCGGGGTCTGCTAGAATTGCTCTTAGCAGGCCGTCCAATCTTGAAAGTGGAGAATCCACTCGGCCAGATATGCGCTGGACGGCCCCGACAGTGGGCTGGGCCAAGTGCAACACTAATACATCCCATTTCTCGGACAATGACCACTGTTGGGCGCGAGGTGTGGCCTGTAATTATGACGCCCGTATCTTAGTCTCGTTCTGCAAAACACTGTCGCAAGCACGTACTACGGCTGAGGAAGCAGTAGGTAGAATAGCTCTGGCCTCCAATCCCTGTCGAGGGTGTACACGGGATACAGATTGCAAGTCTCTCACTGGTCTCCTCAGTTCTGAAACCCCAGTTCGGTCTCCTCTGTTTTGGATTGGTCCTGGACATAAAGGCTACCCTGTCAAAGTTTGCAGATCACAAGATTGCACCCAGGAAAAAAATGAAGGGTGTGCACACTCTAAAAAAAATTCGCACATAATCCATGTGTCACACAAAATATGGCAAAATAATAACATGAGTAGCTTAATGCAAATCTCAGAACAATTTAGTTCACAAAATATATCTCAAATGTGCTCAATTACAATACGAGTAGTCTTACATGAAAGAAGCACAAGTAGAAAATTACATCACTAGGTAACTCTATATTTTTGCATTGCCTTGAAAACATCAACTATGTCAATATGTCATCTTCGCTTACTTCCATGAACACATCCCGTTCAATAAATGTCACCAAGCAATCATTCAAGTGATCATCACTCATAGTAGTCCTCATCTTATTTGTCATTAGATTCATTGTTGAAAATACTCTTTCAACACTCGCCGTCGCCACCGGTAAAATCAATATCAATTTGATGAGTAAGCAGACCAAATCATAAAGAACATGCTTCTTTGTTGGCAACATTCCTCTTCATCTTTGGTTCTACAATTACAGCAAAAAGCACAACTATTAGAGACAACTAGGCAAAGCTTAGTACATGCACAACTTTAAGATTGAACGGTACTACTACTCAATTGGCAACGTATTCCCTTAAATGCACTGCACCAAATATCACCCCTCATGCACAGATTTAAGAATTAATTGGCAGTTCAGGACAGCAAATTAACTGAATCAATATATAGTGTACTATTGACAGAAGCTCACCCAAAGGCCAAAGGGCGTCAGGAACTAGGGATTCAGCGAGGATTGAGCCATTCGGGAGCTTGGGCAGCAACTCCTCATCTCCTCCGTGCTACGGAGCGGCAGCCGGCGGCGCCGTGTGCTTGTTGCCTTGCATCGGAGTTCGGACGTCCGGCGACCGGCGGCTCGTGGTGGCCAGAGATCCACCAGCCAGTCAAGGCAGCACTCGAAGGGGAGCAAAGCGGAGACTCTTCTCGGTGGAAGGAGGCAAGGAGCGGCGGTCCGGTGGACGACCCCAGCGGGATGGCCGGATGGGGATGAGGGGCAGGGGGCTGGATTAGGAGGCTGTTTGGTTGGAGGCCTGAAGCAAAATTGCCTGGCCGCAAGCTAGCCTGGGATGTGCCTGAGGTACGTTTGGTTGGTGTCCTGGACATGTGCCTCTAGCCTGGCCTGGAAAAGCTGATAAAAGTCATTAGCCTGTTCCGGCCACCAGGCATGTATTAGACTGTACCAGGCTACCCATTTCTTACGCCTGGGCGTGCTGATGCAGCTGCCTGGCATTATTTTACTCTTTCTCTTGAATAGTACAAGTGGTTGTGAAGTTTTTTATGTACTAATTTGTACGGTACGCAGCGGCAGGCTCAGGTTGTGAACCAAACGCCATATGCCTGGCCAGGCAGAAACCTCATCATTCTCAGGCAACCTCCAGGCATCGTTTTTCACCAGGCATGGACTTCAGGTCTCCATCCAAACAGCCTCTAGGTCTTTCAGCGGTTGCGCTCTGCCTCGCCGACTGTATCGCTGGCTCGCTGCCTCGCTCGGGAGTAGATGGGCTGGGGCGCTGCCACGCTGGGCTGATGTCGATTTAGGCGTAAATGTCATATATGGTAATAATAAATCGAATTTTTTTGGGTGTGCCTCGGCACACCTTGCACACACGCTGGGTACGCCAATGCGTCCCGAGGGAGTGCAACAAGCTAGCGCCTGAGCTCGTAGCGGAAGCCAGGCTTGGAGGTAATCAGGAAATTATAGCTAATGTGCCTGATAGACTACAGAGCATCGTTGTTTCTGAATGGTCTACTGCCTGAGTTTTGTACTCTGGCTCTCAAAAAAAATTGACGCCCAATGGACCATTATTTATTAGTAATCACAGAAAAAACTGGGCTTTTTTACTAGTTGTAACTTAATATGGGCTTCATTTTTTGTTTTCCTTTTCACAAGAAAAGGACCTGTAGGGCCCGATGGGTGTGGCGTTCGTGGTGGAGCGTTCTCCTCCCGAACGAGTTGTTTGGTCGATGCCCCTCCCATCCCAAACGAAGCGTTCGATCTGGAGAGCAACTAGTTAACGAGTGCTCCTTCGGAAGCCTCGCAACAATCAGCGCCACTTGGCGCGCTCTCAGCCGCCCGCCATGTGTCACGCTCTGGGCGCTCCCTCCAATTTTTTTTTTATTTTTCGCACACGTTTTCGGCTTTTTAAACTGTTTTTTGGGGTTTTTCGACGTTTCGGTTATCTACCGTTGTTCCTTAGCTTTTGGGTAAAAAAATTTGGAATTTTTTTGTGCGAAAAAATGTGTTTGTTTTTTTTCTTCCACGAGAGTCACGGTTTTGCTTCCGCGAAAGGCAGGGCCGTGCCTCTCGAAAACGAAAAAAACGCATTTTTTGTTTTTTTTCTTCCGCAAGAGCACAGTTGTGCTTTCGCGAAAGGCACGGCCGTGCATTTCGAAAACGAAAAAAACATGTTTTTTTTCTTCCGCAAGAGACACGACTTTGCTTTTGTGAGAATCACGGCTTTCGCGAGAGTAACGGCCGTGCCTCTCAGAAACGAAAAAAACGTGTTTTCTGTTCTTTTTTTTCTTTCGCGAGAGACACGGTTTTGCTTCCGCGAGAGGCACGTTTGTGCTTTCGCTAGAGTCATGGCCGTGTCTCTCGGAAACGAAAAAAACGTGTTTTCTGATTTTTTTTTTCTTCCGCAAGAGGCACGGTTTTGCTTCTGCGAGAGGCATGGTTGTGCTTCCGCGAGAGGCACAAGCGTGCCTCTTTCGGAAAGGGAAAACACCCATGCTCCCGGGTCGGTTTTTTCGTCCGATTATTTACGTGAAAAAAACGTTCATCAAAACCTATTTTTGAAGATCTCGACGCGAGGAATCCAACGGTGAAAACGGTGAAAAGATTTGGACGCACGGTTTATGAGATAAAACGTTTTGTATAAACGGATCGACATGGGCCGGGAGTTGATTGCATTTTTGTATTTTGATTGAAGGGCGTCTATGCAAAGTACCGGGAACTATTCTGTAAAATTATATCCAACCCTGTCAAATGCGGTTTACGACCAACAATTACGCCATGTCAGCAGAAGCGGGCCCACATGCCATAATCAAGGTTAAAATGCCCAAAGCGATCGATTAGTGTTTTCTACAAAAGATTAGACCGAGAATCAGTGGTTCCTGACAAAAATTCGTAAACCGATGTTTTCTGCAAACCTATATGGCAATGTGATGGTTTTCTGCAATTCACTTCGTTCGCGGGAGCGCTCCGCGCGCGACAAATGTCACGTGGAGAGCGCTCGTGGACTAGTTGCTCTCAAACAAAGGTTTGAAAAATAAATAAATAGAAAGAGAAACAGAAAAAAATCGTGAAGAGGCTGCGCGCGAGGCCGGCGCTCGGGGGAGCTGCGGCGGTGGCGACGCCAACGCTCCCCACGCTAGGGTTTCCAGCGCGCGCGGGGCGTAGGAGGAGGAGCGGAGAGAGTGCGGCGTGAGCGCTCGACTGTGCATCACGACAAGTAATGTGCATGTATCATGGCAATTCATTCAATTTTTTGCCATAAAGTGTTTTTTTAGCATTATGGCAATTTTACATACATTTTTGCCATCGTGACAACTTACACACAATTCGCCTTAACCTGTTGTTTTCTTCGCATCATGGCAAGTGATTTGTGTGCATCAAGACGACGTATTTTTTTGCCATGATGCTAGTGTGCGTGCGTGTGTGTGTGTGTGTGTGTGTGTGTGTGTGCGTGTGTTTTCCTTTTTTGAGGATCAGTAGTGTGCGTGTGTGTGCTCGTGCATCATGGCAAATTTTATTTTTTGTTTTTGGGCTTGGTTTTGTGCAACATTAGGCAAGTGGGCTGCGGCAGGGCCTTTTTTTTTATTTTGGGCTGCAGCAGAAATCATTTGCTGCATCAGTAAAAAGAGAATTCTTTCGATCTGGAAAGGAAACGTTCGGTGTGGGCTCCTTCGGGTCCACAGTTATTAGCTAGACGGCTTCTTCTCTCTCTTTGGATCTCAATACAAAGTTCTCATCGATCTTCTTGGAGATCTATTCGATGTAACTCTTTATGCGGTGTGTTTGTCGAGATCCGATGAATTGTGGGTTTATGATCAAGATTATCTATGAACAATATTTGAATCTCCTCTGAATTCTTTTATGTATGATTGGTTATCTTTGTAAGTCTCTTCGAATTATCAGTTTGGTTTGGCCTACTAGATTGATCTTTTTTGCAATGGGAGAAGTGCTTAGCTTTGGGTTTCATCTTGAGGTGTCCTTTCCCAGTGACAGCAGGGACAGCAAGGCACGTATTGTATTGTTGTCATCGAGGATAAAAAGATGGGGTTTATATCACATCGCTTGAGTTTATCCCTCTACATCATATCATCTTGCCTAATGTGTTACTTTGTTCTTATGAACTTAATACTCTAGATGCATGCTGGATAGCGATCGATGTGTGGAGTAACATTAGTAGATGAAGAATCGTTTTGATCTACTTGTCGCGGACGTGATGCCTATATACATGATCATGCCTAGATATTCTCATAATTATGCACTTTCCTATCAATTACTTGACAGTAATTTGGTCAACCACCGTAATACTTATGCTATCTTGAGAGAAGTCACTAGTGAAATCTATGCCCCCCGGGTCTATTTTCCATCATATAAGTTTCCGATCTATTTTATTTTGCAATCTTTACTTTCCAATCTATATCATAAGAATACCAAAAATATTTATCTTATTATTATCTTTATCAGATCTCACTTTTGCAAGTGGCCGTGAAGGGATTGACAACCCCTTTATCGCGTTTGTTGCAAGGTTCTTATTTGTTTGTGTAGGTACGAGGGATTTGCGTGTAGCTTCCTACTGGATTGATACCTTGGTTCTCAAAACTGAGGGAAATACTTACGCTACTTTGCTGCATCACCCTTTTCTCTTCAAAGGAAAACCAATGCATACTCAAGAGGTAGCAACGTCCTTTTCTCCGTTGGATCATTAGCACGAATATTAGAGCAGCCAGATTGGCCACGTCACAGTTTTGTTAGTTCGGGAAATAAACTCCTCATCGCAAACCCCTCGCACGCCTATCTCCTCCCTTATCCTCTTCCATCCTCTTACCCGCCGCCCATTTCTGCATCCCAACCTCCTTCTCCTCCCACACGGGGCACATACGGGACACATACAGGGGGAGCGGCCATGCCGCGGCGATGAGGGAAGGCCGTGATGGGGCGACGAAGCGGGCGCTGTCGGAGAGGTGGCAGGCGGCGGTGAAGACGAGGAGCGGGAATATCACCGTCTTGCATCTCCACCTGGACCAACATCGCAGTGTTGCTGTGGTGGAGTGGAGGCGTGGGGAGAGGGGTCGAGAATGGGAGGAGGAGGGGGAAGCGTCGTGGTCTTACCGGTGGCGTGGGTGCCATTAGTGGCGGTGAGGAAAAGGTCCAGGGGGATCAGACGACAGAAGCGGAGGCCTAAATAAAGGAGGAAGGCGCGCACGACTGCTGCTGGGATTGAAGCTCCACCGCACACCAGGCGGCCGCGTGCTCCCGCCGCGCCTTCTTGTCAGCTCCTTCCCTGGGAACGGCGGGGGCGGGCCGGCGGGTGTCCCTGGTGTGGTTCGACCTCCACGGTGCACGCCGACATGAGGCGAAGTTGGTCGACTCGGGGGAGGGGGAGACACCATGACGTGCACGTCTAGCCTGCGGATGTGGTAGCCGACGGCGTGTTCGTCAGGGCGTCGCGGTGGCCACCAACCACTGCAAGCCCAACGCAGTTAAGAGGCGTCTCAATGATTCGGAGTTTTTAGATCTTGATGCAAAAATTGGTAAAAGTGGGATTGAAGAGGTCAAAACTTTACATAGCAATGAACTATATTGGATTCCAAGGAATTTAATTATAATAATTGTTCTTTAATAGATTGTATTTCCTTGTTGCAATCCGTGTTAAATTCTCCTCATGCTTATAGTCAAAATAAAACTTTTACCAAACATATCATTGATGCTTTAATGCAATCTTATGAAGAAAAACTTGAATTAATGTTTCTATCCCTAGAAAACTTTATGATGAGTGGGAACCTACTATTAAAATTAAAATTAAAGATCATGAATGCTATGCTTTGTGTGATTTGGGTGCTAGTGTTTCCACGATTCCAAAAACTTTGTGTGATGTTTTAGGTTTCCATGAATTTGATGATTGCTCTTTAAACTTGCACCTTGCGGATTCCACTATTAATAAACCTATGGGAAGGATTAATGATGTTCTTATTTTTGCAAATGGGAAGTATGTTCCAATAGATTTTATTGTTCTTGATATAGATTGCAATCTTTCGTGTCCTATTATTCTTGGTAGACCTTTCCTTAGAACGATTGGTGCAATTATTGATATGAAGGAAGGAAATTAGATTCCAATTTCCATTAGGAAAGGTATGGAACACTTTCCTAGGAAGAAAATCAAATTACCTTATGAATCTATTATGAGAGCCACCTATGAATTGAATACCAAAGATGGCAATACCTAGATCTATTCTCGCTTTTATGCCTAGCTAGGGGCGTTAAACGATAGCACTTGTTGGGAGGCAACCCAATTTTATTTTTGTTCTTTGCTTTTTGCTCCTGTTTAGTATTAAATATTTCGTATAGCTTCTATTTAGATGTTGTTTTATGTTTTAATTAGTGTTTGTGCCAAGTAGAACCTATAGGATCATCTTGGGTATAGTTAATTTGATCTTGCTAAAAAACAAAAACTTTTGCACACACGAGAATAATTTTAATAAATCACAGAAACGTGATTTTCAGTTGATTCTTTTTGCAAAAGATTAATAGAAAAATTTCCTAGGACTTCCTATTTTAGTAGGATTTTTATAGTTCCATAAGTATTCAAAAGTTACAGATTACTACATACTGTTCTATTTTTGACAGATTCTGTTTTTTGTGTGTTGTTTGCTTATTTTGATGAATCTATGTCTAGTATCGGGGGTATGAACCATCGAAAAGTTGGAATACAGTAGGTTTAACACCAATATAAATAAATAATGAGTTTATTACAGTACCTCAAACTGGTGGTTTGCTTTCTTGCACTAACGGAGCTTACGAGTTTTCTGTTGAGTTTTGTGTTGTGAAGTTTTCAAGTTTTGGGTAAAGATTTGATGGATTATGGAATAAGGAGTGGTAAGAGCCTAAGCTTGGGGATGCCCAAGGCACCCAAAATTCAAGGACAACCAAAAGCCTAAGCTTGGGGATGCCCCGGAAGGCATCCCCTCTTTCGTCTTCGTCCATTGGTAACTTTACTTGATGCTATATTTTTATTCACCACATGATATGTGTTTTGCTTGGAGCGTCTTGTATAATTTGAGTATTTGCTTTTTAGTTTACCACAATCATCCTTGCTGTACACACCTTTGGGAGAGACACACATGAATCAGAATTTATTAAAATACTCTATGTGCTTCACTTATATCTTTTGAGCTAGAGAATTTTGCTCTAGTGCTTCACTTATATCTTTTTAGAGCACGGCGGTGGTTTTATTTTGTAGAAATTATTGATCTCTCATGCTTCACTTATATTATTTTGAGAGTCTTTTAGAACAGCATGATATTTGCTTTGGTTATAAAATTAGTCCTAATATGATGGGCATCCAAGTTGGGTATAATAAAAACTATCATATAAAGTGCATTGAACACTATGATCAAGTCGATACTTGATAATTTTTTTGAGATATAAAGGTGGTAATGTTAGAGTCATGCTAGTTGGGTAATTATGAAATTGAGAAATACTTGTGTTAAAGTTGGCAAGTCCCATAGCATGCACGTATGGTAAAAGTTGTGTGACAAATTTGTAGCATGGGGTGTTCTTTGATTGCCTTCCTTATGAGTGGAGGTCGGGATCGCGCGATGGTTAACTCCTACCAACCCTTCCCCTAGGAGCATGCGTAGTAGTACTTTTCTTCGAGGGCTAATAAACTTTGCAATAAATTTATGAGTTCTTTATGACTAATGTGAGTCCATGGATTATACGCACTCTTACCCTTCCATCATTGCTAGCCTCTGCGGTACCGTGCATTGCCCTTTATCACCTTGAGAGTTGGTGCAAACTTCGCCGGTGCATCCAAACCCTGTGATATGATACGCTCTATCACACATAAATCTCCTTATATCTTCCTCAAAGCAGCCACCATACCTACCTATTATGGCATTTCCATAGCCATTCCGAGATATATTGCCATGCAACTTTACACCGTTCCGTTTATTATGACACGCTCCATCATTGTCATATTGCTTTTGCATGATCATGTAGTTGACATCGTATTTGTGGCAATGCCACATTTATAATTCTTTTTCATACATGTCGCTCTTGATTCATTGCATATCCCGGTACACCGCCGGAGGCATTCACATAGAGTCATATTTTGTTCTAAGTATTGAGTTGTAATTCTTGAGTTGTAAATAAATAAAAATGTGATGATCTTTATTATTAGAGCATTGTCCCAAGTGAGGAAAGGATGATGGTGACTATGATTCCCCCACAAGTCGGGATGAGACTCCAGACTTTATGAAAAATAAAAGAGGCCAAAGAAGCCCAAACAAAAAAAGAGGCCAAAGAAGCCCACCAAAATAAATAAAAAAGAAAGAAAAAGAAAGAAAAAAAGAGAGAAGGGACAATGTTACTATCCTTTTTCCACACTTGTGCTTCAAAATAGCACCATGATCTTCATGATAGAGAGTCTCCTATGTTGTCACTTTCATATACTAGTGAGAATTTTTCATTATAGAACTTGCCTTGTATATTCCAAAGATGGGCTTCCTCAAAATTCCCTAGGTCTTCGTGAGCAAGCGACTTGGATGCACACCCACTTAGTTTCTTTTGTTGGGCTTTCGTACATTTATAGCTCTAGTGCATCTGTTGCATGGCAATCCCTACTCCTCGCATTGACATCAATTGATGGGCATCCTCATAGACCGTTGATTAGCCGCATTAATGTGAGACTTTCTCCCTTTTTGTCTTCTCCACACAACCTCCATCATCATATTCTATTCCACCCATAGTGCTATATCCATGGCTTACACTCATGTATTGCGTGAGGGTTGAAAAAGCTGAAGCGCGTTAAAAAGTATGAACCAATTGCTTGGCTGAAATCGGGGTTGTTCATGATGGGAGTATTTTGTGTGACAAAACTGAAGCATGGCATAACTATATGGTTTTGTAGGGATAAGCTTTCTTTGGCTATGTTATTTTGACAAGACATGATTACTTTGTTAGTATGCTTGAAGTATTACTATTTTTGTGTCAATACTAAACTTTTATGTTGAATCATTTGGATCTGAACATTCATGCCACAATAAAGAAAATTACATTGAGAAATATGCTAGGTAGCATTCCACAACAAAAATTCTGTTTTTATCATTTACCTACTCGAGGACGAGCAGGAATTAAGCTTGGGGATGCTTGATACGTCTCCAACGTATCTATATTTTTTGATTGTTCCATGTTATTATATTACCCGTTTTGGATGTTTAATAGCTTTGCTATACACTTTTATATTATTTTTGGGACTAACCTATTAACTGGAGGCCCAACCCAAATTGTTGTTTTTTTCCTATTTCAGTGTTTCGCAGAAAAGGAATATAAAACGGAGTTCGGGAGAGTTAATTTTTGGAACAAACACAATCCAGGAGACTTGGAGTGGACGTCAAGAAAGAAACGAGGAGGCCACGAGGCAGGGAGGCGCGGCCCAGGGTGGTGGGCGCGCCCCCACCCTCGTGGGCCCCTCGTGGCTCCCCTGACCGACTTCCTTCGCCTATATATACTCTTATACCCTGAAAACATCGAGGAGCACCACGAAACCCTATTTCCACCGCCGCAACCTTTTGTACCCATGAGATCCCATCTTGGGGCCTTTTCCGGCGCTCTGCCGAAGGGGGAATCGATCACAGAGGGCTTCTACATCAACACCATAGCCTCTCCGATGAAGTGTGAGTAGTTTACCACAGACCTTCGGGTCCATAGTTATTAGCTAGATGTCTTCTTCTCTCTCTTTGGATCTCAATACAAAGTTCTCCTCGATCTTCTTGGAGATCTATTTGATGTAACTCTTTTTGTGGTGTGTTTGTCGAGATCCGATGAATTGTGGGTTTATGATCAAGATTATCTATGAACAATATTTGAATCTCCTCTGAATTCTTTTATGTATGATTGGTTATCTTTGTAAGTCTCTTCGAATTATCAGTTTGGTTTGGCCTACTAGATTGATCTTTCTTGCAATGGGAGAAGTGCTTAGCTTTGGGTTTAATCTTGCGGTGTCCTTTCCCAGTGACAGCAGGGACAGCAAGGCACGTATTGTATTGTTGCCATCGAGGATAAAAAGATGGGGTTTATATCACATCGCTTGAGTTTATCCCTCTACATCATATCATCTTGCCTAATGTGTTACTTTGTTCTTATGAACTTAATACTCTAGATGCATGCTGGATAGCGATCGATGTGTGGAGTAACATTAGTAGATGAAGAATCGTTTTGATCTACTTGTCGCGGACGTGATGCCTATATACATGATCATGCCTAGATATTCTCATAATTATGCACTTTCCTATCAATTGCTTGACAGTAATTTGGTCAACCACCGTAATACTTATGCTATGTTGAGAGAAGCCACTAGTGAAATATATGCCCCCCGGGTCTATTTTCCATCATATAAGTTTTCGATCTATTTTATTTTGCAATCTTTACTTTCCAATCTATATTATAAGAATACCAAAAATATTTATCTTATTATTATCTCTATCAGATCTCACTTTTGCAAGTGGCCGTGAAGGGATTGACAACCCCTTTATCGCGTTGGTTGCAAGGTTCTTATTTGTTTGTGTAGGTACGAGGGATTTGCGTGTAGCCTCCTACTGGATTGATACCTTGGTTCTCAAAACTGAGGGAAATACTTACACTACTTTGCTATATCACCCTTTTCTCTTCAAAGGAAAACCAATGCATGCTCAAGAGGTAGCAACGTCCTTTTCTCCGTTGGATCATTAGCACGAATATTAGAGCAGCCAGATTGGCCATGTCACACTTTTTTTAGTTCGGGAAATAAACTCCTCATCGCGAACCCCTCGCACGCCTATCTCCTCCCTTATCCTCTTCCATCCTCTTACCCGCCGCCCATTTCTGCATCCCAACCTCCTTCTCCTCCCACACGGGGCACATACGGGACACATACAGGGGGAGCGGCCATGCCGCGGCGATGAGGGAAGGCCGTGATGGGGCGACGAAGCGGGCGCTGTCGAAGAGGTGGCAGGTGGCGGCGAAGACGAGGAGCGGGAATATCGCCGTCTTGCATCTCCACCGGGACCAACATCGCGGTGTTGCTGTGGTGGAGTGGAGGCGTGGGGAGAGGGGTCGAGAATGGGAGGAGGAGGGGGAAGCGTCATGGTCTTACCGGCGGCGTGGGTGCCATTAGTGGCGTTGAGGAAAAGGTCCAGGGGGATCAGACGACAGAAGCGGAGGCCTAAACGAAGGAGGAAGGCGCGCACGACTGCTGCTGGGATTGAAGCTCCACCGCGCACCAGGCGGCCGTGTGCTCCCGCCGCGCCTTCTTGTCAGCTCCTTCCCTGGGAACGGCAGGGGCGGGCCGGCGGGTGTCCCTGGTGTGGTTCGACCTCTGCGGTGGACGCCGACATGAGGCGAAGTTGGTCGACTCGGGGGAGGGGGGAGACACCATGCCGTGCACGTCTGGCCTGCGGATGTGGTAGCCGACGGCGTGTTCGTCATGGCGTCGCGGCGTCCACCAACCACTGCAAGCCCGGCGACCTCCGAACGCTCGATGTGGTCTTCAGGAAGGCACATCTGCTCTCCTCCGGCACCTGACATCATGAAGCTGAAGTCAAGGTCTCATTCCTCTATTCCCATGTGTTTTGATTTTCGTCCCCAAATTGGTGTGTTGTGTGTTCATGCATATGACAACAGGGCGATGATCTTTGTTGTATCAATCATTTGAGTACAGCTTTTTAATCTTTAAATTTAGTGGTTGCTTTTGATTTTGGTATGGCTAAGCTGTAGTTGCCTTGGGCATTTTCAGTATGCATGCAGTGATGTCGAGTCCCCCACTGTATTTTTGCCATGTTTGTTGCTTAGGAAGAACTTGTTTTTGCCATGATAATTTCATACAGTTACCATCTGTGCTAAGAAGACCCATTCTGGTCAACCATCTTTAAATTGTTTAGAGGTTTCATGGCAATTTTAAACCTAAAGTTAGCATGATAATTTTCAATCTGTACGTTTGGGTTTAGCATAGGTGCAATCTGTAGTTGCCCAGAAGAAATCCCATTACACAACTGATGGTAGTGGATATGTAACAGAGCAAATTATAACCCACAAACAAGGCAAATTTACAATACATGTACTATCTTTTTGTTGTGTTGTCATGGCAAATTAATTTGCAATTTGTTTAGTTAATGTTTTTCCATGTAACTTAGATTTGTTTTGCCATGGAAACTTTAGTTGTGTTGCCATCACAAAACCTAAACATGTATTTTTTTCGATATGACATGTTTAATGTGTGTTTTTGCCATGAAAACTGAAAATGTACTTTTGTCATGGCAATTTAAGATGTGTTTTTTGCCATGGAAAATTTAGTATGTATTTTCATAGCAAGTTTGGAGTTTTTTCACACTCCATTCAACACTTGCATGGAACCTTAAAATGTTTTGACATGGCAAGTTTAGATGTTCTTTTACGGTGTGCTTTCACATGGAAACTAAAATATACTTTTTGCAACGGCAATTTAAGATGTGTTTTTTTGCCACGGCAACTTTACCACGTCGGCAATATTACATATTGGGCCATGACAATTTTAAAATAATTTTCACTTTTTATTTTTTTCTCAAATGTGGAGACTTATTTTTATGGGCTATGGCAAACTTAATTTGTTGACCATGGCAAGTTTAATTTATTTACCATGGCAAATTTCTTTTTCTCGTATCATGGCAAAATTTACTTATTATTGCCATGACGACTTCACCTTGTCTCTTTGTTTGAGGTACCAAGTCTGTTTTTCGTACCATGGCAAAATTTACCTTTTTATTGCCATGGCAACTTTTACCGTGTCTCTTTTGTTTTAATTACCATGTCTATCATTTTGTTGTATTGCCTTGGCAAATTAATTTTCCATTAGTTTAGTTAATGTTTTTGCCATGGCAACTTTAGTTGTTTTGCCATGGATATGCATCATGGCAAATTATCTCTCTTTTAGTAACAGTACCAAAAGAATTAGTTTCTAATGGAACATGGCAGCCTAAGTTCATGGAGCTTGGCAAACCTAGCTAGTTTACGGGGCATGGAATTTTTTTTATTATGTTACACCCATGGCATTTTAAGTTTACACCACACGGCAAATTTATTTTTAATACCATGACAAATTTTACTTTGCAGCCTGGTAATTTTTTACTTTTTAGTAACATGAAAATTTTGTAAATTTCATTTGCCATGGCAAATTTACCTTCGTCGACATGGCAATTTTACTTACATCACCATGGCATTTTTTTACTTTTATGCCATGGCAAATTATTATTTTATTTTTTTCATTCCATTTTTAACTTTTATGTACCATGGTAAATTTACTTTTTAATGCCATGGCAAGTTTTACTATGTTGCACGGCAATTTTTTCCTTTTATTTGGCATGGCAAAAATTACTCTTCTCATTTGCGATGGCAAATTTACCGACGTTGGAATTTTTTACCTATATCACCATGGCAAATTTTATATTGTTTACTGGCAAAATAATCGGACCATGGCAAATTCCTTTACTCTTAAAACTTAATTTTTGGGGGGTCCATGGCAATTTTAGTTCATGGAGCATAGCTAAATGTTTTCTTATGGGTCTTGATACTAAATTCCATTCTATGAATTTTCCATGGTAAATACAAGGTAAGTACGATCAATTTGCCATGGTCGGCGCAATAAAAATTGCCATGTGATCTTTTTATGAATTTGTATCTGACTTAATCATGGCAAATTTAGTTTAGACCATGGCAAGTTTCCAAACATGGCAAATTTTATAATTAGACCACGGCAAGTTTTAGTAATTAGACCATGGAAAAATACATAGGATATGTTTTCGCGTGTTCGGTAGCCAACATGACAAATCTTATCTTACGGTAGTGTCTTCCCATGTTAACTTTTCATAACTCTACATGTATGTTGCATTGTACCATGCGTGTGCATCATGGAAATTTATTCACATTTTTTACATGAAATGTTTTTTTAGTAACATGGCAATTTTTAAACTGAATCCACCTTTTTTTTGCATCACGACAAGTAATGTGCATGTATCATGGCAATTCATTCAATTTTTTGCCATAAAGTGTTTTTTTTAGCATCATGGCAATTTTACATACATTTTTGCCATCATGACAATTTACACACAATTCGCCTTAACCTGTTGTTTTCTTCGCATCATGGCAAGTGATTTGTGTGCATCAAGACGACGTATTTTTTTTGCCATGATGCTAGTGCGTGTGCGTGTGCGTGTGCGTGTGTGTGTGCGTGTGTGTGTGTTGAGGATCAGTAGAGCTGCAAGAAAAGCTCGAGGCTCGTGAGCCGCTCGAGATCGACTCGTATTTTTGCTCGACTCGAGATCGACTCGAAAAGAAATGAGCTGATTATGAACATTTTATGTAGCTTGATCGAGAAACGAGCCGATCTTGAGCCAGCATTGACTCGCTCGATTTTAGCTCGATAGCTCGATATCATATAATATATTAAATAACCTTCATAACAATCTCCAAGAATTAGGATCATTCATTTCCATATATGTTATATACTATTTTTTTGTTTACTTTACCTACTAGCAAACATGGAAATTAATCATGGAGAAAATTTATTCTCATCACGTGGCCAACCGTGTGTTCAATATCATGTTATTTTGGTCAAAACTTGAGACCTGGCGCACCTTCGTCTTGTTATTAAATACTACTCTTCACTTGAGAAAGGATGAGTTGAATTTATAGTGATTTTTCTGTTCTGTTGTGGCCTATCTAGCTTTAAAATTTGTCTTAAAGTGATTTTAAAAATCATCTTATTTAGCTCGAAACTAGCTCAAGATCGACTCGAGATAGTTACAAGATGAGCATGAGCCACTTTCTGCAGCTCGACCTTGAGCTTCGCACATTTTGGGCTCGCTCGAATTTTAGTATGAATTGAGCCGAGCCTAGGCCAACTCGCTCGAACTCGACTCGTTTGCAGCCCTAAGGATCAGTAGTGTGCGTGTGTGTGCTCGTGCATCATGGCAATTTTTTTTTGTTTTTTGGGCTTGGTTTTGTGCAACATTAGGCAAGTGGGCTGCGTCTGGGCCTTTTTTTGATTTTGGGCTGCAGCAGAAATCGTTTGATGGCTGCATCAGTAGATAGAGAATTCTTTCGATATGGGAAAGGAAACGTTCGGTGTGGGCTCCTTCCCAGCTCGAACGCTTCCGTTCGGTTTGATCGATGGATTAGAACGAACGAGTCATTCGGTCCGGTCGGGGTTCAAAAAAAATCGTGAAATAGGGAAAAGGCGAGTAGGGCTCTATGGGGAGATTTAAATATATTTTTTTTTGCATGGCTCAGTGGGCAAATTGATCCATCGTTGGGCTTAGCTGGGCACCTGTTGTATACGTGCACTTTACGCTGGGATACACGGAGTACCATATATGGATCCTAAAAAGACTAGGAATTACGCGAATACCTGCTTCGACTCAAACTCGGCAACTCGTACGGTGGTGCCTTCTATCTATAAAATACCAAGTCGACGGTCACAACTCACAATCGATCGAGTTGGAGCGAGTTGCCGGCAGATCGAGTAGGATGCGCATCGCTTTGCCTTGGGACGTCGATGTCTATGCTACAATGGGACGTCGTGGTCCCAGTGAAGCCGAGGAAATCCCTAACGAGATGCTACAGGAAATCCTGATGAAGCTGCCGACCAAGGACGTGGCCCGCTGCTGCTGCGTCTCCCGGCAGTGGCGCAGCGCCCTCGGAGACCCCTCCTTCCGCAAGCTCCACGCAGCGAGCCCTGCCGCGCTCTTGGCAGAGCCCGAGTTCTTGCGCTTATCCGGTGTGCCATGCGGGCTCGGCCAGAGCGTCAAGACCAGTGTCTTCAGCTTATCGTCGGACAAACCCATGTGCACCATCGCGAAGCCCGAAGGCTACGGCCTCGCCAACATCTGCAACGGCCTCCTCTGCTTCGTTGACAGGGACCACAACGCCCAGGCGCCGGCGGTGGTGTGCAACCCCGCTAGCGGGGAGACGCTGGCGCTTCCCGAGGTCCCTCCACTCAGCAACGAGGACGACGATTATCTCTTCGCCTTGGGGTTCAGCCCACCCACCAACGAGTACAAGCTGTTCCGCCTCTCTTTCCCGCCATACTCGTACTCCTCCGAAGAACGGGTGGACATGGACGTCTACACCTTGGGTGATGCTCGCGGATGGCGCAAAGACTCGTTCCTCTCACCCTCTCGCCCAGCCACAAAAGATTACACTTTGGCGCCAGTGGTGATCGATGGTAAACTTCACGTGGTCACTAGAGGCTGGAATCAATTCGCAAGACATGAGGCTGCCGGAGGAGTGCTGGTATTGGACGTGCCTGCCGAGACGAGCCGCACTTACCCTCTCCCGGATAATCTTGGGACTTATCCATATGATAATCCGCTGGCCTTTGAGCTGAAGGGGCGGCTGTGCTTGGCCGCACACGTGCTCAGCGGTGGTCGCCCCAAGGCCCTCCGCTTCTGGGTCATGGACAACAAGGAAACGGACGATGAGAAGGAACCGCACTGGGATTTGCGCTACAGCTTCTTCGTGGAAGCGGAACATTCCTTCGACATCTCAAGGCCGTGGAGTGCATGGTTTGAACATGAGACGCTCTGCTACACCCGCAGCGACACCTTGCACAAGTATGACACGAGGTCGTCCATTCCTGACCACAGTCAACTGCTACAGTGGAACAAGCAGCTCCGGCAAACTACAGTATCACGCAAATGGCGAAGGATCATCCATCCGGGTTACCGTCCCACTCTGCTCTCGCCTCACATCTTTGAGTTGTCCTCGTCGTCACAAGACGAGACAATGATGGACATATGCTCCTAAGGAATTGTACTCTATCGTATAAGTTTATTGTCCGAGTTTTCTAATGAAATTTTATATAATGTCCCAGGATTGAAATTTATATTGTGTTTAATTTTATTCCACACTATCGTTTTCCTGCTGAGTTTAACAAGCACACAATTCTTCTTCAATGGGAGAAGAAAATACCACACCCCACTAATTCACTCAAAGGAACCTGCTCCTCATACACATTGCCTCAATTCAAATCTGCGGGTCTTGGATCAGTGCCCCTAATCACAGTAAAAGTTGACTACCTTCTGATCTCTACTTGCAACATGATCAAGCATTGCATCCACCTTTTCACCATCACAAATTTCGTCCAACCCAAACCAGGACCCCTCACAAAATACATGTAATCTTTTAGACCATATCCCTCCGTCTCTATTAGTGTTATCAAACTAGTTAGGAAGTGTGGCTTGCCGCACCCAGCAGCACCGCTGCCGGATACAGTCATATCCAATCCGGCAATACAATCATTAAAACATTGTAAATATAAAAAATAGCATAATGTAGTTGTGTTTAACAATCTAAAAGCTATACACATTTAGTATATAGCAGTTAGTCCAGGAAACAACAAAAGATAGGAAACGCGTATTGGCGCGCGGTGCATCACTCAATGTTTTGTCCCGACGTTTGCACAAACCATTTTAACAATTGCGCGTATAAAAGTTGATTTTGAAGTTCATAACAAAGGAAAAATACACATTTGGTTCCAAAAGTAAACCAAGAGGATCAATCCTTAGTAAGTAGGTACAAATAATTCGAATATTAGATAGCAAAAGTAAGCCAGAGCGGCAATGCAAGATAGGGAATGCAACCAATCAGACAAATCCCATATTTGGTATTTCAAGCAATATGAGATAGATCAAACGCATTAACTTAGAGCATCTCCAGCCGCTGGCCCCCCAGGAAGCATAAAAATCGCCGCCTGGGGCGAGCCGGTGGTAGGATCGGCGCTGGGGGCGGTTGGGCATCCAGCCGTCGCCCCCAGGTCACCCCCAGGCGCTGATATCGGCCCATTCGCGGCTGCTTTTCGGCCCAGATAAATAGAACAATGGCCCGATATCGATGAGAAACGGCCCATATTCAGCGTGGTTTGGCGTTGAATTCTCAACATAAATAATTTTTTTATCACATAGTTCATCACAGAAAATAAAATAATTCAACAAAATAGTGCAAAATAGTTCAATACAAATTATATAGTTCAACAAATAAAAACTCATCACATGCCGAGCTAGGCGTCGCCCTTGATCCTCCATAGGTGCTCCACCAGATCCTGCTGCAGTTGATGGTGCACTTGTGGGTCTCGAATCTCCTGACGCATACTGAGGTAGGCAGTCCAGGTTGCCGGTAGATGGTGATCAACTTTGGCTAGAGGACCCTGCCTGTAGTATGGTTCAGTGTCAAACACTGGCTCTTCCTGCTCGCTCTCGATGATCATGTTGTGCAACATGACATAGCAAGTCATGATCTCCCACATTTGATCTTTCGACCAGGTCTGAGCAGGGTACCGGACAACAGCAAATCGAGATTGGAGCACATCAAATGCCCACTCGACATCCTTCCTGCAAGCCTCCTGCACCTTGGCAAAGTGGGACTTCTTGCCTCCTGGCACAACGTTTGAGATAGTCTTCACAAATGTAGACCATCTCGGATAGATGCCATCAGCTAGGTAGTACCCCTTGTTGTAGTGCCGCCCATTGACCTCGAAGTTCATCGGAGGAGAATGACTTTCAACAAGCTTGGCAAAGACAGGGGAGCACTGCAGCACGTTGCACTGCAGCACGTTGCAGCACGTTAAATGTCATTGTGAGTTCCTGGCATACCAAAGAAGGAGTGCCAAATCCAGAGGTCCTGTGTGGCCACCGCCTCAAGTACCACACTGCAACCGCCTTTGGCGCCTTTGTACATCCCCTGCCAAGCAAATGGGCATTTCTTCCATTTCCAATGCTTGCAGTCGATGCTTCCAAGCATCCCAGGAAATCCTCTTGCTGCATTCTGTGCTAGGATCCGAGTAGTGTCTTCCGCATTGGGTGTTCGCAAGTATTCTGGTGCAAACACTGCCACCACTACCCGATAGAACTTGTAGAAACACTCAATGGCGGTGGACTCGGCCATACACCCATTGAGGGAGTCCTGGATTAAGGGGTCCTCGGGCGTCCGGGCTATGTGACGTCGGCCGGACTAATGGGCCGTGAAGATACAGGACATATGACTTCCTCCCGTGTCCGGATGGGACTCTCCTTTGCATGGATGGCAAGCTTGGCGTTCGGATGTGAAGATTCCTTTCACTACAAAAAAAAGACACATCCGTGACATTTTGGGTCGAACGGAAAAAAAATCTGTCATACATATGACACTTCTATGACGATAATTGTGACAAAACCCGGCATCATCATAGATGTGGTGGGCTCCTACTTCTATGAAAAAAAATCATGACAGAAAATAGGCTTTTTGTCCTGGGCGGGCCGGAGACGCAGCTGCATGACATTCTTTGGGCCGTCCATGAAGGAAAAACCCGTGGTAGAAGCGAGGGGGAGGAAAATTTCAGGGAGTTGCCGGTTACGGTGGGAGGCCGGGGGCCGAGCGATGCGCGTTTCTCTCGTACACGTGCAAGGCGTTGGCTCTAACTGAACCCGAGCGAGGCGTTGGGCTCTAACTGAACCCGAGCGATTGCACTGTAGGCTACGCGTTACTGAACCCGAGCGACCGATCGATGGCTGTTAACTGAACCCGATCGAGCGATTCCTTCGCTACTGCTGCTAACTGAAGCCGATCGATTGGATGAACAGTGAGCGTTGCCGGGGGGGGGGGGAGTTGGATGAACAGTGAGCGGTGGCATTGCCTCTGGATGAACAGGACCCCGTGGTGTGGAGGGCTGGATGAACAGTAGACGGTGGAGGGGTGGTTGAACAGGACCCCGTGGTGTGGAGGGCTGGATGAACAATAGACGGTGGAGGGGTGCCCGTGGAGGGGTGGTTGAATAGAAGTCGGTGGAGTAGCGCGCGGTGGAGGCTGGATGAACAGGAGCCCGTGGAGGCTGGAGGAGGTCGACGGTAGCCCGTGGAGGCTGGAGGAGGTTGACGGTGAAGATGAACAGTATCTCGTGGAGTCCCGTTTTGCGGTACGCCACACCCCTCCGGATGAACAGGACCCCCGTTTCGACCGTAGCGCTCCAACACAAGTCCGTTTCGTCCGTTTTGCGGTACGCCACACCCCTCCTGATCAACAGGACCACCGTTTCGACCGTAGGAGGTCCGTTTCCTCCGTTTTGCGGTATGCCACACCCCTCCCGATCAACAGGATCCCCGTTTCAACCGTAGGAGGTCCGTTTCCTCCGTTTTGCGGTACGCCACACCCCTCCCGATCAATAGGACCCCGTTCCGAACGTAGGAGGTCCGTTTCCTCCGTTGTGCGGTACGCCAGGCCTCGTTTCCATCGCCTATTCCGTCCAAGCCGGTTGGCTCCCATGCGTTCCATTGCCTCTCAATGAACACGATACATTCCGTTGCCTCCCCATGAATACGACGCATTTCGTTGCCTCCCCATGAACACGACGACGACGTTGTTTCTCCGTTCCGACCCAGCCATGTACACGAGCCCTGGCCGTACGTATGCGCGAGTAGGCGTTCGAGACCCTGCCCGTATGTACGTATGTGGCCGTATTTTCTTTCTTGCACCCTCGCCGCTGTACGTACTGTAGTAATTAAAAAAAAATCCTACGCACACGCAAGATCATGGTGATGGCATAGCAACGAGAGGGGAGAGTATTGTCCACGTACCCTCTTAGACCGTAAGCGGAAGCGTTATGACAACGCGGTTGATGTAGTCGTACGTCTTCACGATCCGACCGATCCAAGTACCGAACGTACGGCACCTCCGAGTTCAGCACACGTTCAGCTCGATGACGATCCCCGGGCTCCGATTTAGCAAAGCGTCGGGGATGAGTTCCGTCAGCACGACGACGTGGTGACAATGATGATGTTCTACCAGCGCAGGGCTTCGCCTAAACTCGGCGACAATATGATCGAGGTGGAATATGGTGGAGGGGGGCAACGCACACGGCTAAGGAACGATCCGTAGATCAACTTGTGTGTCTATGGGGTGCCCCCTGCCCCCGTATATAAAGGAGTGGAGGAGGGGAAGGGCCGGCCCTCTCTATGGCGCGCCCTAGCGGAGTCCTACTCCCACCGGGAGTAGGATTCCCCCTTTCCTAGTCCAACTAGGAACCCTTCCATGTAGTAGGAGTAGGAGAGAAGGAAAGGGAAGAGAGAAGGAGAAGGAAGGAAGGGGGCGCCCCCCTCCCTAGTCCAATTCGGACTAGTCCAAGGGGAGGGGTGCGGCCACCCTTTTGGCCCTTTCTCTCCTTTCCCGTATGGCCCAATGAGGCCCAATACGAATTCCCGTAACTCTCCGGTACTCTGAGAAATACCCGAATCACTCGGAACCTTTCCGAACTCCGAATATAGTCATCCAATATATCGATCTTTACGTCTCGACCATTTAGAGACTCCTCGTCATGTCCCCGATCTCATCCGGGACTCCGAACTCCTTCGGTACATTAAAACTCATAAACTCGTAATAAAACTGTCAACGTAACGTTAAGCGTGCGGACCCTACGGGTTCGAGAACTATGTAGACATGACCTAGAACTATTCTCGGTCAATAACCAATAGCGGAACCTGGATGCCCATCTTGGCTCCTACACATTCTACGAAGATCTTTATCGGTCAAACCGCATAACAACATACGTTGTTCCCTTTGTCATCGGTATGTTACTTGCCCGAGATTCGATCGTCGGTATCCAATACCTAGTTCAATCTCGTTACCGGCAAGTCTCTTTCCTCGTTCTGTAATACATCATCTCGCAACTAACTCATTAGTTGCAATGCTTGCAAGGCTTAAGTGATGTGTATTACCGAGAGGGCCCTGAGATACCTCTCCGTCATTCGGAGTGACAAATCCTAATCTCGAAATACGCCAACCCAACAAGTACCTTTGGAGACACCTGTAGAGCACCTTTATAATCACCCAGTTACGTTGTGACGTTTGGTAGCACACAAAGTGTTCCTTTGGTAAACGGGAGTTGCATAATCTCATAGTCATAGGAACATGTATAAGTCATGAAGAAAGCAATAGCAACATACCAAAACGATCGGGTGCTAAGCTAACGGAATGGGTCATGTCAATCAGGTCATTCAACTAATGGTGTGATCCGTTAATCAAATAACAACTCTTTGTCTATGGTTAGGAAACATAACCATCTTTGATTACAAACTAGTCAAGTAGAGGCATACTAGTGACACTCTGTTTGTCTATATATTCACACATGTATTATGTTCCCGGTTAATACAATTCTAGCATGAATAATAAACATTTATCATGATATAAGGAAATAAATAATAACTTTATTATTGCCTCTAGGGCATATTTCCTTTAGTCTCCCACTTGCACTAGAGTCAATAATCTAGTTCACATCGCCATGTGATTTAACACCAATAATCATATTTGTATATGATTAACATCCATAGTTCACATCGTCATGTGACCAACACCCAAAGGGTTTACTAGAGTCAATAATCTAGTTCACATCGCTATGTGATTAACACCCAAAGAGTACAAAGGTATGATCATGTTTTGCTCGTGAGAGAAGTTTATTCAACGGGTCTGTCACATTCAGAGCCGTATGTATTTTGCAAATATTCTATGTCTACAATACTCTGCACGGAGCTACTCTAGCTAATTGCTCCCACTTTCAATATGTATCCAGATTAAGACTTAGAGTCATCTGGATCAGTGCCAAAACTTGTATCGACGTAACCTTTTACGACGAACCTTTTGTCACCTCCATAATTGAGAAACATATCCTTATTCCACTAAGGATAATTTTGACCAATTTCAAGTGATCTACTCCTAGATCACTATTGTACTCCCTTGCCAAACCAGGGCAGAGTATACAATAGGTCTGATTCACAGCATAGCATACTTTATAGAACCTATGACTGAGGCATAGGGAATGACTTTTCATTCTCTTTCTATTTTCTGCCATGGTCGGGTCTTGAGTCTTACTCAACTTCACACCTTGCAACACAGGCAAGAACTCCTTCTTTGACTGTTCCATTTTGAACTACTTCAAAATCTTGTCAAGGTATGTACTCATTGAAAATCTTATCAAGAGTCTTGATCTATCTCAATAGATCTTGATGCTCAATTTGTAAGTAGCTTTACTGAGGTCTTTATTTTAAAGAACTCCTTTAAAACACTCCTTTATGATTTGCAGAATAATTCTACATTATTTCCGATCAACAATATGTCATTCACATATACTTATCAGAAATGTTGTAGTGCTCCCACTCACTTTCTTGTAAATACAGGCTTCACCGTAAGTCTGTACAAAACTATATGCTTTGATCAACTCATCAAAGCGTATATTCCAACTCCGAGATGCTTGCACCAGTCCATAGATGGATCGCTGGAGCATGCACATTTTGTTAGTACCTTTAGGATTGACAAAACCTTCTGGTTGCATCATATACAACTCTTCTTTGAGAAAACCATTAAGGAATGCAGTTTTGACATCCATTTGCCAGATTTCATAAATTGTGGCAATTGCTAACATGATTCGGACAGTCTTAAGCATCGCTACAGTTGAGAAAATCTCATTGTAGTCAACACCTTGAACTTGTCAAAAACCTTTTTGCGACAAGTCGAGCTTTGTAGATAGTAACACTACTATCAACGTCCGTCTTCCTCTTGAAGATCCATTTATACAATATGGCTTGCCGATCATCGGGCAACTCCACCAAAGTCCACACTTTGTTCTCATACATGGATCCCATCTCAGATTTCATGGCCTTAAGCCATTTTGCGGAATCTGGGCTCATCATCGCTTCCTCATAGTTCGTAGGTTCATCATGGTCTAGTAACATGACTTCCAGAACGGATTACCGTACCACTCTGGTGCGGACCGTACTCTGGAAGACCTACGAGGTTCTGTAGTAACTTGATCTGAAGCTTCATGATCATCATCATTAGCTTCCTCACTAATTGGTGTAGAAATCACCGGAACTGATTTCAGTGATGAACAGTTTTCCAATTCGGGAGAAGGTACAATTACCTCATCAAGTTCTACTTTTCTCCCACTCACTTGTTTCGAGAGAGACTCCTTCTCTAGAAAGGATCCATTTTTAGCAACGAATATCTTGCCTTCGGATCTGTGATATAAGGTGTACCCAACAATTTCCTTTGGGTATTCTAGGAAGACGCACTTCTCCGATTTGGGTTCGAGCTTATCAGGATGAAACTTTTTCACATTAGCATCGCAACCCCAAACTTTAAGAAATGACAACTTGGGTTTCTTACTAAACCACAGTTCATATGGTGTCATCTCAACGGATTTAGATGGTGCCCTTTTAACGTGAATGCAGCTATCTCTAATGCATAACCCAAAAACAATAGTGGTAAATCAGTAAGAGACATCATAGATCGCACTATATCCAATAAAGTGCGGTTACGTTGTTTGGACACACCATAACGTTGTGGTGTTCCAGGTGGCGTGAGCTGTGAAACTATTCCACATTGTTTTAATTGAAGACCAAACTCGTAACTCAAATATTCGTCTCCGCGATTAGATTGCAGAAACTTTATTTTCTTGTTACGATGATTTTTCCACTTCACTCTGAAATTCTTTGAACCTTTCAATTATTTCAGACTTATGTTTCATGAAGTAGATATACCCATATCTGCTCAAATCATCTTGTGAAGGTCAGAAAATAACGATACTTGCCACGAGCATCAACACTCATTGGATCGCATACATCGGTATGTATTATTTTCAACAAGTCAGTAGCTCGTTCCATTGTTCCGAAGAACGAAGTTTTAGTCATCTTGCCCAAAAGGCACGGTTCGCAAGCATCAAATGATCCATAACCAAGTGATTCCGAAAATCCATCTTTATGGAGTTTCTTCATGCACTTTACACTGATATGACCAAAACGGCAGTGCCACAAATAAGTTGCACTATCATTATTAACTTTGCATCTTTTGGCATCAAAATTATGAATACGTGCATCACTACGATCGAGATCCAACAAACTATTTTCATTGGGTGTATAACCATCGAAGGTCTTATTCATGTAAACAGAATAACAATTATTCTTTAACTTCAAATGAATAACTGTATCGCAATAAACATGATCAAATCATATTCATGCTCAACGCAAATGCTAAATAACATTTATTTAGGTTTAACACTAATCTCGAAAATATAGGGAGTGTGTGATGATGATCATATCAATCTTGAAACTATTTCCAACACTCATCTTCACTTCCCCTCAACTAGTCTCTGTTTATTATGTAACTCCTGTTTCGAGTTACTAATCTTAGCAACCGAACAAGTATCAAATACTCAGGGGTTACTATAAACACTAGTAAAGCACACATCAATAACCTGTATATCAAATATACCCTTGTTCACTTTGCCATCCTTCTTATCCACCAAATATTCAGGGCATTTCCGCTTCCAGTGACCATTTCCTTTGCAGTGTAAGCACTCGGTTTCAGGCTTTGGTCTAGCTTTGGTCTTCTTCACGGGTGTGACAACTTGTTTGCCATTCTACTTGAAGTTTCCCTTTCTTTCCCTTTGCCCTTTTCTTGAAACTAGTGGTCTTGTCAATCATCAACACTTGATGCTCTTTCTTGATTTCTACCTTCGTTGATTCCAACGTCACGAAGATCTCGGGAATCGTTTTCATCATCCCTTGCATATTATAGTTCATCTCGAAGTTCTAGTAACTTAGTGATGGTGACTAGAGAATTCTGTCAATCACTATCTTATCTGGAAGATTAACTCCCACTTGATTCAAGCGATTGAAGTATCCAGACAATCTGAGCACATGCTCACTAGTTGAGCGATTCTCCTCCATCTTTTAGCTATAGAACTTGTTGGAGACTTCATATCTCTCAACTCGGGTATTTGCTTGAAATATTAACTTCAACTCCTGGAACATCTCATATGGTCCATGACGTTCAAAACGTTTTTGAAGTCCCGATTCTAAGCCATAAAGCATGGTGCACAAAACTATCAAGTAGTCATCATATTGAGCTAGCCAAACGTTCATAACGTCTGCATCTGCTCCTGCAATAGGTCTGTCACCTAGCGGTGCATTAAGGACATAATTATTCTGTGCAGCAATGAGGATAAACCTCAGATCGCGGATCCAATCCGCATCATTGCTACTAACATTTTTCAACACAATTTTCTCTAGGAACATATCAAAATAAACATATGAAAGCAACAACGCAAGCTATTGATCTTACAACATAATTTGCAAAATACTACCAGGACTAAGTTCATGATAAATTTAAGTTCAATTAATCATATTACTTAAGAACTCTCACTTAGACAGACATCTCTCTAGTCATCTAAGTGATCACGTGATCCAAATCAACTAAACCATAACCTATCATCATGTGAGATGGAGTAGTTTTCAATGGTGAACATCACTATGTTGATCATATCTACTATATGATTCATGCTCGACCTTTCGGTCTCCGTGCTCCAAGGCAATATCTGCATATGCTAGGCTCGTCAAGTTTAACCTGAGTATTCCGCGTGTGCAAAACTGGCTTGCACCCGTTGTAGATGGACGTAGAGCTTATCACACCCGATCATCACGTGGTGTCTGGGCACGACGAACTTTGGCAACGGTGCATACTCAGGGAGAACACTTCTTGATAATTAGTGAGAGATCATCTTAAAATGCTACCGTCAATCAAAGCAAGAATAAGATGTATAATAGATAAACATCATATACAATCAAAATATGTGACATGATATGGCTACGATCATCTTGCGCCTTTGATCTCCATCTCCAGAGTACTGTCATGATCTCTATCGTCACCGGCACGACACCATGATCTTCATCATCTTGATCTATATCAATGTGTCATCACATGGTTGTCTCACCAAATATTGCTTTTGCAACTATTGCTATCGTATAGCGATAAAGTAAAGCAATTATTTGGCACTTGCATCTTATGCAACAAAGAGACATCCATAGGGCTTCTGCCAGTTACCGATAACTTCAACAAAACATGGTCATCTCATACAACAACTTATATCTTATCACGTCTTGACCATATCACATCACAACATGCCCTGCAAAAACACGTTAGACGTCCTCTACTTTGTTGTTGCAAATTTTACGTGACTGCTACGGGCTGAGCAAGAACCGTTCTTACCTACGCATCAAAACCACAACGATAGTTCGTCAAGTTAGTGTTGTTTTAACCTTCGCAAGGACCGGGCGTAGCCACACTCGGTTCAACTAAAGTTGGAGAAACTGACACCCGCCAGCCACCTGTGTGCAAAGCACGTCAGTAGAACCAGTCTCGCGTAAGCGTACGCGTAATGTCGGTCCGGGCCGCTTCATCCAACAATACCGCCGAACCAAAGTATGACATGCTGGTAAGCAGTATGACTTATATTTCCCACAACTCACTTGTGTTCTACTCGTGCATATAACATCAAACCATAAAACCTAGGCTCTGATACCACTGTTGGGGAACGTAGTAATTTCAAAAAAATTCCTACGCACACGCAAGATCATGGTGATGGCATAGAAACAAGAGGGGAGAGTATTGTCCACGTACCCTCGTAGACCATAAGCGGAAGCGTTATGACAACGCGGTTGATGTAGTCGTACGTCTTCACGATCCGACCGATCCAAGTACCGAACGTACGGCACCTCCAAGTTCAGCACACGTTCAGCTCGATGACGATCCCCGGGCTCTGATCCAGCAAAGCGTCGGGGATGAGTTCCATCGGCACGATGGCGTGGTGACGATGATGATGTTCTACCGGCGCAGGGCTTCGCCTAAACTCCGCGACGATATGACCAAGGTGGAATATGGTGGAGGGGGGCACCGCACACGGCTAAGGAACGATCCGTAGATCAACTTGTGTGTATATGGGGTGCCCCCTGCCCCCGTATATAAAGGAGTGGAGGAGGGGGAGGGCCGGCCCTCTCTATGGCGCGCCCTAGGGGAGTCCTACTCTCACCGGGAGTAGGATTCCCCCTTTCCTAGTCCAACTAGGAACCCTTCCATGTAGTAGGAGTAGGAGAGAAGGAAAGGGAAGAGAGAAGGAGAAGGAAGGAAGGGGGCGCCCCCCTCCCTAGTACAATTCGGACTAGTCCAAGGGGAGGGGTGCGGCCACCCTTTTGGCCCTTTCTCTCCTTTCCCGTATGGCCCAATGAGGCCCAATACGAATTCCCGTAACTCTCCGGTACTCCGAAAAATACCCGAATCACTCGGAACCTTTCCGAAGTCCGAATATAGTCGTACAATATATCGATCTTTACGTCTCGACCATTTCGAGACTCCTCGTCATGTCCCCGATCTCATCCGGGACTCCGAACTCCTTCGGTACATCAAAACTCATAAACTCATAATAAATAAAACTGTCATCGTAACGTTAAGCGTGCGGACCCTATGGGTTCGAGAACTATGTAGACATGACCTAGAACTATTCCCGGTCAATAACCAATAGCGGAACCTGGATGCCCATATTGGCTCCTACATATTCTACGAAGATCTTTATCGGTCAAACCGCATAACAACATACGTTGTTCCCTTTGTCATCGGTATGTTACTTGCCCGAGATTCGATCGTCGGTATCCAATACCTAGTTCAATATCGTTACCGGCAAGTCTCTTTACTCGTTCTGTAATACATCATCTCGCAACTAACTCATTAGTTGCAATGCTTGCAAGGCTTAAGTGATGTGTATTACCAAGAGGGCCCAGAGATACCTCTCCGACATTCGGAGTGACAAATCCTAATCTCGAAATACGCCAACCCAACAAGTACCTTTGGAGACACCTGTAGAGCACCTTTATAATCACCCAGTTACGTTGTGATGTTTGGTAGCACACAAAGTGTTCCTCCGGTAAACGGGAGTTGCATAATCTCATAGTCATAGGAACATGTATAAGTCATGATGAAAGCAATAGCAACATACTAAACGATCGGGTGCTAAGCTAACGGAATGGGTCATGTCAATCAGATCATTCAACTAATGATGTGATCCCGTTAATCAAATAATAACTCTTTTTATATGGTTAGGAAACATAACCATCTTTGATTAACAAGCTAGTCAAGTAGAGGCATACTAGTGACACTCTGTTTGTCTATATATTCACACATGTATTATGTTTCCGGTTAATACAATTCTAGCATGAATAATAAACATTTATCATGATATAAGGAAATAAATAATAACTTTATCATTGCCTCTAGGGCATATGTCCTTCACGTACGTATACATGCTACGTGCGCGCCTCTACTATGACACGTGCGTGCCTCTACAACGACCAGTATGTACGTACACATTCGCGACCAGAATGACAACGCTATGTACGTTTCGACCAGGTGGGTCCCGACTGTCAGGCACTTCCTTGCCTGCGAAGATGTAGCTGGTGGGTCCCAACAGTCAGGGGGGGCGAATCGTTTTTTCCGCCCGGACGCACTTCCTTGCATGCAAAGATGTAGCTAGTGGGTCCCAGCAGTCAGGGAGAAATGTTCTTTTGTGAAATACGGTGGCCCGTCCGGTGGGTCCCCGCTGTAAGGTGGAGGAATAATTATTTTGCGCGTAATAAGGAGGCACTTCCTTGCTACGGCCGTGGACCCAGCTGTCAGCCTCTCCATGTACAGTCCGCGTCCGATGGAAGCCATTCCTTCACCACGTTGACCACGCCGCGCCGAGAGCACCAGGGCGGTGGACAACGGCGAGGCCTAGGAAGGGGACGACGCGGAGCCGGGGAAGACGCGACACTAGATGCCCACACGTAGAGGAGTATGAGGGTTCACTAGTTCGCTACGGTGTGAGGCTGCCGTCACCGCATAATAACAGGGGGTGTGAGTGAGTAGAGGGATGGTCTGGCCAGCGGTGGGAGTAGTAGGGGCGGTGAGGCCTCCGCCGCACCGCAGCCGGCCACGGGAGGCGGGAGCACGAGGCACGACCGGCGCTGGTTTGGGTGGCTGGAGCAAGAAGACCAGAGGTTGAAGAAGCACTACGGCCGTTGGATGGACATCGTACGGTCACTGGAGCTAGAATCGTGCATATTGACTAAGTTGACAAAGCCCTCCGTCCCCATCAACTTAGTAGGCCCACAAGTCAGCCTGCCACTATACTGGGTCCCAGCTAACAGGGGGAGTATTCATTTTTTTGTGCGTAATAAGGAGGCACTTCCTTGGTCCGAAGATATAGCTCGTGGGTCCGAGCTGTCAGCGGCGGTAACATTTTTTTCGCGAAATACAGAGGCCCTTTCGGTGGGTCCCTGATGTCAGGTGGAGGAATCATTATTTTGCATGTAATAAGGAGGCATTTCCTTGCATGCGGCCGTGGACCCAGCTGTCGGCCTCTCCACGTACAGTCCACTTCAGATGCATGTCGGTCGTTGACCATGTTAACCAGACCGCGCCGAGAGCACCAAGGCGGTGGACGACGGCGAGGCCTAGGAAGGGAACGACACAGAGGCAGGGAAGACTCGGTAGTTGTTTCCCACGCGGAGGGGAGTACGACTGTACAAGGGTTTATTGCTTTGTCTGCCGTCGCCGGAGAATAACAGCAGGTGTGGGTGAGTAGAGGGATGGCTAGGCCAACGACGAGAGTACGGTGGGGCGGTGAGGCCTGCGCGGCAGCACAGCAGGCCGCGGGGAGGAGGGAGTAGGCAGTCCCGCCGGTGCTTGTTTGAGCGGCTGGAGCAGGAAGAGCAGAGATTGTAGAAGCACGACGGCCGTTGGATGGACATCCAACAGTCACTGCTTGTGCGTCAACCCTTTTTTTAGGAAAGCCTCAAATCTGTGGAAAACAGCATACAACCCATCTGCCATTATTTCTAATAATTTACAGCCCATTTGCTAATTCTTAATGTTTTTTTGGAGCCCATATTCTTTTTGTTAGCATTACAGCCCATATTGTGGCCACGGTTAAAAAATTATACGAAATTTTGCATATTTCGGTGCGGTCCGAACTGTTTTTAATCCCGAATTTTTCACTCACATTCAAACTGATTTTAAAAATAAATGTATATGAATATAAAATCCAACAAATTCTCCACGCATAAAAATTAATGTAATTTAAAATCTCGAAATGAAAAAAAGATATTTGAAATGTTTTAAAAATGTACAGCCCATTTCTCATTACTGATAGGCCATTTTCTCGGCTAGCCGAATGAAGCTCTCCTCATCTTGAAAGATTTGCAGCCCAACAGGCGTGACAAAGCGACTTACTTGGGAAATCACAAAAAAACTGGGCTGTGGCCATGGACCCAGCTGTCAGCCTCTCCACATATAGTACTCTTCCGATGGAAGTCGGTCGTTGACCACATTGACCACGCCGCGCCGAGAGCACCAAGGCGGTGGACGACGGCGAGGCCTAGGAAGGGGACGACGCGGAGCCGGGGAAGACACGGTAGTGGATGCCCACGTGGAGAGGAGTACGAGGGTTCACTAGTTCGGCTGCACCGTGAGGCTGCCGTTGCCGCAAAATAACAGGGGGTGTGGGTGAGTAGAGGGATACCTTGGGCCAGCGGTGGGAGTAGTAGGGGGCGGTGAGGCCTCCGCGGCATCACAGCCGGCCATGAGAGGCAGGACCACACGGCACGACCGGCGCTGCTTTGGGCGGCTGGAGCAAGAAGACCAGAGGTTGAAGAAGCACTATGGCCGTTGGATGGACATCGTACGGTCACTGGAGCTAGAATTGTTCGTATTGACTAAGTTGACAAAGCCCTCCGTCCCCGTCAACTTAGTTGGCCCACAAGTCATCCTCCCACTATGGTGGGTCCCAGCTAGCAGGGTGGGTATTCATTTTTTTTTGTGCGTAATAAGGAGGCACTTCCTTGCGTGCAAAGATATAGCTGGTGGGTCCGACATGTCAGCGGGGGGGGGGGGGGGGGGGGACATTTTTTTCACGAAATACAGAGGCCCTTCCGGTGGGTCTCAGCTGTCAGGTGAAGGAATCATTATTTTGCGCGTACAGTCCACGGCCGATGGATGTCGTTCGTTGACCACGTTGACCAGGCCGCGCCGAGAGCACCATGGCGGTGGATGATGGCGAGGCCTAGGAAGGGAACGCCACGGAGCCGGGGAAGACTCGGCAATGGTTGCCCACGCGGTGGGGAGTACGAGGGTTTACTGGTCCGGCTGCCGTCGCCGGAAAATAACAGGAGGTGTGGGTGAGTAGAGGAATGGCCTGGCCAGCAGTGAAGTAGGGTGGGGCGGTGCGGCCTGTGCGGCAGCACAGCCGGCCACGGGAGGCGGGAGCACGCAGTCCCACCGGAGCTGGTTTGGGTGGCTGGAGCAAGAAGATCAGATATTGAACAAGCAGCACGGCCGTTGGATTAACATCCAACGGTCAGTGCTGCTAGAATCATTTGTGGACTAAGTTGGCAAAGCCAAAGTACACGTCAACCTAGTAGACCCACAAGTCAGCCTCCAAATCTGTCCCAAACAGCATACAACCCGAAATTTCTAGCCAGATTCAAATTAATTTTAAATCTAAATATACCTTAATTTAAATTCAATGAAATTTTACCCGCACAAAAACAATGAAATTTAAAATATCAAAATCCGAAAGAAAACAGTATTTGGGAACTAATTGCTTGTTTGCTGTATTTTTTTCATTTTACAGCCCATTTATTATTACTTATAGCCCATTTCTTATTACTTATAGCCCATTTCTTATTACTTATAGCCCATTTTCTGGGCAAAATGCATCCCTCCTCGTCTTGAAAGATTTCTGGCCCAGCAGGGCGTAGAAAAGTAAGTTGGCCTATGTTGGTTATTCTGCAAAAAACAAAATAGCTGGCTAGCCATTTTTCAGAAAGGAAAAAACCAAGGGCCATTTGCATTTATGTCCCTAACTCGAACCACCTAATCAGATATACCCCTAATTCCAAAGCCTACTCAAAAATGCCCCTCCGCCATCATGTGCCCTTATAGAAATGCCCCTCCGAGCCGTTTCCGTCCAGTCAAGGCTGTTTGACCGCTAACGTGTCATTTCTTTGACATTTCTGCCCCTTCTTCCTTCCAATTAACCGGTTCACTCTCTCTCCCCTCTTTCTTCTTCCTCGCGACGACAAGGGCATTTTTGAGCAAGAACTGGATCGGGTGTTTCGGCCGCTGTCGAAGAGAGAGGGGCAGGTCAGGCACGGCGTGGTGAGCGATGGGTACGTCAGGCACGGCGGGCATGTCATCTACGACCTCGACGGTGGCCGCCAATGTAAGTTTCAGTGTTTATTTGGGCGATATTGCGGAATTAGGGTTCATCAATTTGGGTTTCCCTTTGCTGATAGGTTGATGGCGTCGGGATAGTTCAGTTTCAATCGGAGTTCTACATCCCCGATCTGACATTCTGTGGCCTTGAGGTTCGGTCGTCGCGGCGGTGCCCTGGCCACGGGCTTATTCCAGCTCGTTGCGTCGCCTGGGGAGGAGCAAGCTCCGGTAGAAGGTCACTCGGCTGCCCTCTTGATGTAAGTGCTTTTGCTTTTGAATGCTTGACTTGATTCTGCTCTTTCTCCTCTTTCTAATTCGATCATTGATTTTGCAGCTTCCTGATGAATGTGACTGGGTTGTCTGGATTGACCCACCATCGACTGAACGTGTTGGTCGTGCATTTGAGGAGCTTCATGCAGGATTGGAGAAGAGCTGGCTAAAAGCTCATTATTTAGAGAGGAGGGTGATGTATCTAACCGAGAAGAACAAGAAACTGAAGCTGAAGATGAAGAAGAGGTATGAGGTTATGCAAGCCTGGGATTTATCATAGTTCTTGGTATTAGCATGTTGGCCACATTTGTTTCTGGGTGGTCTAATAATCCATACTAAATGGATTTCTGTTTGTAGTGTATGCTTTGATGGAGCTTAGTTTGGGAATGTATTATCCCAGAACAATGTTGTGATTTGGGAATGATGTGATATTTCTATTTGGAAATGAGTGAAGAATCTTGCTTGGTATTTTGAAAGTAGCAGCTCAAATGAAACTAGCAGCTGACCAAATGATTTGTTGTGTTAAAAGTAGCAGCTCACAAAATATTTAAAAGTAGGAGCTCACAAGATAGCATCTAACAAATAGCATAAGTTCATAATAGCATTGCACATTCAAGATAGCATCTGACAAGTTCAGCATTACATAAGTTCATAATTTCAGCATCACACTTAAGATAACAGCTAACAAGTTCACAAATAGTTCTTAAACAACAAAAACAACGCACTTAACATAGCAGCTAACAAGTTCACAGATCTTTTATCTTCTTGCTCCTGGTGTTGCAAGCAGGGTTAGTTAAGAGCCTTGAACTCCTCCTTGTGGTGACAGTTTTGCTCATTTCTTTGCTTAGCTGGTTGCTTCCAGTTACAGATCCTACTGTAGGATCTGGTGCATACTTGAGCCTCTTCTTGGCTGGTGACATTCCTCTGTCAGCTGCCTTTTTGTAGTTCTATCTTGAGCTACAATTTAAATGATAACATTAAATGAAGCAAAAAAAGAACATTAAATGATGCAAAAATTGAAATGAGAACATCTGTAGCAATTGCACCTTACACCTGATGACACTGTTGGTGCATCTGTAGCAGTGGCAGCATCAGGTTCAACCTCTTTAGCATTTTCAGCATCAGTTTCCACCTCCGCAGCATTTTCAGCATCAGTTTCCACCTCTATAGCATTTTCAGCATCAGTTTTAGCATCTAAAGGTTCATCTGCTGAATTTTCAGCCCCCCGGTGCTCTTCTTCCCCAAAAGCTGGGTCAATGGATTCCTTGCAGTGAGTGGCACGATGCCCAAGCCTCCCACACCTGCCACATTTCTTTCTCCTTCCTCCAAGTCCTTTTACCTTAGATTTTGCCCTAATTCTCGTCTTCCTAGGTCAACCAGGGGCCCTGTTTTGCAATGGAGCAGACAATTTAAACCTAGGGTCCACCACATCCCACTGTTGTTTGCCCTCCATTGCAGGAAAATTTTCAGCATAAGTAGCATTGAACCTAGCAACAGAAAAGTACTCATTTACATACTGATCAATCTCACTTACTGGGCCTCTCATTGAAGTAATAAAATACAAAGCATGTATGCAAGGCTATCCAGTTAACTTCCACTTTCTACAACTGCAATTCCTAGTTTCCAAATTTACTGGATATCTCCACTCTCTCTTTTCCTTGTCAATTGCTGTGGTCTCTGCCTCATATGTGCTTCTTTTCACTATCTCCATATCAAGGTCCTTAGATTTTGCATGAAGCATTTTCATGACTTTGGGGATTATGATGTGGCCAATGAATGTAGCAGCTGCAATCTGCTGTCTAAGATCAAACGTTTCCATTATAAATTGTCTTATTTTGTCTAGCAAGTCCACAATGTGCACACCCTTCCATTTTCTAATCTTTGAATTGAAGGACTCTGCTAGATTGTTATTAACAAAATCTATTTTGCACACTTCATTGAACAGTGACCTTGCCCATAGCTTGGTGTGATGCTCCTGTAAGTACTCTTTCACACCAGCCTTACTGTGCAACTGCCTAAGATGGTAGTTGTGTTTCTTTATGTTGTATGTCAATGAGCAGGGCCATAAATTTTCATCAAAGAATTTTCCTCTAAACTTTTTTGTGAAATTTGCAGCCAAATGCCTCATGCATTCTCTGTGCTCCACACCTGGGAACACAGCTTCCACTGCAGTATCTAGGCCTTTGCATGCATCAGTGTGGATAACAAGACCTGGTGGGTGTCCTATAAGCTCTCTTAAATTCTGGAAAAACCAAGTCCAGCTCTCTATATTTTCACCCTCTACAACTCCATATGCAACTGGGAAGATCCAGTTGCAAGCATCCATAGCACATGCACTAACTAGTTGCCCTCTAAATCTGCCATTCAATGTAGTGGCATCTACTGCAAGATAAAGCCTACACCCATTCAAAAACCCTTGCCAGCATGCTTTGAAAGAAAGAAATACTCTTCTAAAGCACTCTTTCTGTCTACTCTTCCCATTCAGTTTCTATTGTACAATGTGTTTATCAATGCTAACTACATTGCCAGGAGATGCTTTCTCCACTTCTGCCTTGAAGGTATACAATAACTGAAAAGAGTCAACCCACTTACCATAGATATTGTCAAGTGCCATTTGCTTCCCATAGAATACTCTCATATATGGAACTGCTAGGCCATACTTCTTCTTCAAACTTTTCTGCAATTCTATTGGTCCCACTTCTGAATCCTCTAAAATCCAGGTCTTCACAGCATCAGCAACCCATCTACTCTTAGCTTACCTCAATCTTTTCCTCATGTTCACACTGGGACATGTATGAGCAGTCTTGTTCACTTTAACCTGCATTCATGATATGTCAGGACCCCGACTCAATGCCACATCGATCTAGCATGTAACACCTCATATCACTTTGCGGCCTCACGCATGGTATTCCCACGGGTGTCGCCTTACCTTTGCCCGGGACCGTTTGCGCCTTTTGGCACACGTATACGATAGTGTCGCTAGCATCCCTATGATAAGGAGCCCGGGCTGACATGGCTAGTCGTAAACCCAAAGTGGCACAAACTTACAGGGACAGGCATCCATGAACCAGCATCGAACGTGTCGGTCATCAACGAGTGAATCCAGGATGTAGCACTGGGCTAACAGGACTCCGGTGAACCGGGCTGTAGCGGGCTAACAGGACTCCGGTATTCATCGCGTGACATTTCCCCGAAGGGACAGACACAGGAACGAAGAAGGACACATGCCGGCCAGCCTAAGTGTTCCGGAGCAGTAGCAAGTTACCATGGCTCAGTGGAAGCACTAGGAGACATTTCCCGGTAAGAGAGGCTACTAAGGATAAAGAACTAGATAGTCAGATCCCACACATACCAAGCATTTCAATAACATACACACAATATGCTCGATATGTGCAAATACAACATGGCATCACAACATGACTCTACAACTCAAGTATTTATTCAATAAGCTCCGAGGAGCGAGATATTACAAACATGGGTCTCACGACCCAACATTCAGAGCATACAAGTCAAAGCACATGCGGAAACTTAACATGTCTGAGTACAGACAACTACAAATGAAAAAGGCTGAGAAGCCTGACTAACTACCAGATCCTGCCGAGGGCACAAGATCGTAGCTGAGGTAACAAGCTAAACGTCGAAGTCCACACAGAACTACTAGTGAGACTGAAGTCTCTCTGCAAAAACATAAAATAGGCAAACGTGAGTAAAAATGTACCCAGCAAGACTTACATCAGAACTAACTACATATGCATCATTGTCAACAAAGGGGATGGTGGGGTTTAACTGCAGCAAGCCAGCTTTGACTCGGTGGCTATCCTGAACTACGACTGCAAGTAACTCTTTGAGGTGGCGCACACGAGTCCACATATTCACCATGTCAATACACCACTATGGATCCGCTTCCGTCTCCCTACGAGAACGCCATCCATAACACTCACTCTTATCTTGCGCATTTTAGAGTATCCACTTTCACTTGTCTATGAACTGTACAGGCAACCCAGAAGTCCTTTTTCGCGGACACGGCTATTCAAATAGATCATTTTAACCCTGCATGGGTGTACTTCTTCACGCACGCTCTCGCCACTTACCGCCATGTACACGTCATGTATCTCGACAACCTTCAAGCGGAAGCCTGGCGAGGGAGTCGGCCACAACCTGACTAACCACACAAGTCTCTAGTCCAGGTTTATCGCCTATTCAGGTTCCATCCGCAAGGAGATCCGGCCGGGGTGTCGCTCACGGCCCCAAACCATGTGTGCAGGGTTCCCAAGCCCACCATCCGGGTGCCACTTGGTACACCAGGCCACTGTGCCTAGTCTGTCCCAAGCCCACCTGTATCGGGTGCCACTTGGTAGACTACTAACACTACCTACAAACACCAGAAACTAGTTGCAACTCCTGGACAGAGAACAGGTTGATTAATAAGTCGAGAGAGCTTGGAGCGCCCGGAGCCCAATGTGTGGTAGTAACTGTTCATGGATCACAAACACAGAACTTAGTTCCTGAGGATGGCTGCAATGAGACAACCCACCATGTACTCCTACATGGCCTCTCACCGCTACCTTTACCAAATCGTGTTCACACACTTAGCTCACACATAGTAGGACATGTTCACACACCTCTGATTCATCCCAGATGAATCAGACATGACACAACTCTAAGCAATAGCAGGCATGACAAACAAGCATGAATGAGTAGGCACATCAGGGCTCAAACAACTCCTACTCAAGCTAGTGGGTTTCATCTATTTACTGTGGCAATGACAGGTCATGCAGAGGATAAAGGGGTTCAACTACCGCAGCAAGTAACAGTTGAATCGTTGTTGTCCTAATGCAGTAAAAGAGAGTAGGAGCGAGAGAGTGGGGTTGTATCGGAATGAACAAGGGGGTTTTGCTTGCCTAGCACTTCTGAAGATAGTATATTTCTTCATTGGTGTCATCGATCACATTGTCGGTACACGTCTTACTGAGAGGGGACAAGCACCGACAAACAAAGAAAATGCACAACCAATGCAATGCACAATATGATGCATGATCATGACATGGCAATATGCTGTGGTTTGAGCTAATGCAGCTAAGAACAGAAAGGTTTGAGCTTATTTGAACCAAAGATTCAAATTCAAACTCAAACTATTAATTCATAAAGTGCATTATCATGTTTTGATAAGAACAGCAAGGTTAAGTTGCTTAAACATGCATGAAACCAGTGCAGATGGATAGATTGGATTTTTCTGATCATTTTTCATATATAAAGTATTTCATTCTGAGTTACGGTTGAATTTATATGAATTTTAGAAGTTTGAGGTATTTTCTGGAATTTCCTATACTAAATTAAATCCAGAAAATGTTTATTGCGTCAACATTGCGTCACTATGACGTCAGCAGTCAACGAGGCCGGTCCAGGTCAAACCTGGCCAGTGGGTCCCGCGTGTCAGTGTCATTAGTTTAACTAACTAAATTAATATTAGATTAACTCCTAATCTAGGTTTGACCAGGGGCGGGGCCCACATGGTCAAATGGGTCAAACCCACCGGCGACATGACGCCGGCGAGGGGTCAAACGAGCACGGGGAGAGAGGGGTTCGACGTAGTGGCTCACTGCGGTTGTAGGGGGCGTCGAAGTGGGCTCGGGGAAGCACGGACGGCGTCATGGCGTTGCCGGCGATCTCGGCGACCGGAGGGAGAAGAAGGCGATGCAGACGGCGATGCAGGGAGGCCGAGCTCACGTGACTCATCGAGGAGGAAGAGAGCGTCTTGGCGGAGCTTCTTGGTGCGTCGGCGGGGTATGGGGTGGCCGATGGCCGTGGCAGCAGCGAGCGGCGGCGATGATCGCGCTCGGGCGCGAGAGGGAGAGAGAGCAGAGAGGGGAGAGGCACGGGAGAGAGTGAGAGCGGTCCAGGGGGGTGCGTGGCATCCTCAGGGCGACGGGGAGACAGGCAGAGAGGCAGGAGGTGGCCTGGGCGTGTGCCCGCGCGCTCCGGCCACGCGCCTGCATCCTACTCTCCGAGGAGGAAGACGACAGGGATGGCTGCGGTGGTGGGCTGGGCTGCTACAGTAGAAGGCCAGGTAAGTGGGCTGCCAGGTGAGCGCCAGGTAGTCCTTCTCTCTCTCTCTTTTATTTTCTATTTTCTATTTTTCTGCAGATGTTTGGCTTTATTAAAAAAATATCAGAACCTATTCAAAAATCATGTAACTGCTTGAGAGCACTGTTTAGAATATTTCCAACAGCCATCATTTCAGTTCATGATTATTTGGACATTTAAAATAATTTATAGCATTTAAATGTCCAAGTACAAATACTGTATGATTTAATTCAATAACCCATAGTGTCCTAGAAAAGTGTGCACCATTTTTGGCAGAGGTTCTGGACCAAAACAAAAATGATGAACATTTATGAAGGGCATTTCAGGTTCATTGAAAAATATTTTTAGGTTGAACCTATTTGAATTCCATTTGGTGCTAGGGTTTTGGACATCCCCATTTCAAGTTTAAATGAAGTTTAAACATGATGCAGCAACCAAGATAGTCCAAGTGCATAGCAAGGCTAGGGACGTGACAACTCTCCCCCACTAAACAAGAATCTCGTCCCGAGATTCAAGCGTAGGGTAGGATGAAGGGGGAACGCAAACTAATATAATCTTCACGATCTAGGTGGCACTTCATCGGAACGTTGAATCGATCACCATCTTTCACCCTATGTCTTCCTCTGAGAACTCTAGCTAACATGTCATGGAGAGAAGAAGGAGACTCTAGAAGGATTGATCTTCTCGAAGATCGAACAACTCAGGATCAACTCATGGAGTAAGACATAGCACATCTCTCGAGCTGGGAAACGAAACACACATCTAGAGGGATGGAGTGGAACATATGACGAGGGTTCACTAGGTAGACAGCAATTCCACACCTAAGAAGGTAGTGGACGGTTGTCAACGTAGCGACGAGTTGAGTTGCCATGATACCACAACGAGACACCTTAGGGATGGTGACTCATAGATATATCCCCTTAGGTGGCGAAGAGAATTACCTTTGATTCAAAGATCATTGAAAATCTTTTATACCAACCTAAGGCAATTCTCGAGCGACCATTTGGAGGGGTTCGGTAGAATGGCATACCCGGATTAGAATGGATGATGTGGATTACCTTGTTGAAAACAACACAAGGAATTATTTTGCTTGCGCGTGTTCTCAAGAACTTGAGCAATTCCAAAATCATCATAGTTCTACCAACATCTATAAAAAGAATGTTAATACAACTACATACTACCATGATGAATAACGATGGACGATGCAGATGGAAAGGAAGACAACACTTTCTCAGATTTCACCTTAGCAAGGCCAAGGGGACGAAATCTGGATGATCGACCGAGAGACATTTAGCACTCCGCTTTTAATGTTCTCCTTGAGGTTCTAGGTACCACGATCATGCTTGAAAGCATCACTATGACCATCAAGTAAGGTCTGACTTCGGGAGCACAAGGGATCCATAAGGAGCAACTTCTAGAATAAGTCACACGAAATCCTCATGGAGAAGATGGTCAAATAGCTCAATCAAGATACTACAATGATAGATCTTCCGGCTAGGTGTGTCGGCCAGAACATCAACCTTGTCGGGACCTACATTATAGATCTTGGAATAGCTCCAACCATCATATCTGCCTGAGATTCAGATCTGGTTGGTAACGGAACATTTCAAATAGCATGTCTGGAAAAGAAAGTTTGCAACACAAACCAACGAGACGACGTTGCGAGATTCTCGGGGAGTGAACTACGATAGCAAGCTCCAAAACATGAGCTGGTTCTGCTACAACATGTGAACGTGTTGTCCGAGACAAGCATGAACACATAGTAGTCTTATAATAAAACGCTACCGAGTTCAGAAGGGGAACCATCATCGAGGACATCGAAGTCCTTGCATAAGTCTTGCTCTTAAGAAGGAACTCCTTCTCCTTGAACAAATCAGTCAGTGGCTTGGTGTGCTAAGGATACATATAGAATGGAGGTTGCAAGTCTCCAAACCATAGAATACTTCGCACGTATGCATGACTGAATTGGGATGATTCCAGAGGAAGCGAAACAAACTTTCTCGAATTCACGGCGGCAACTTGCATCAAATGCACATGAATTAGAGGGACTCACTTCTTTCGTCCAAACATATGCTTCACGAACGGGTCATGAAGAAAATGCTTACACAAGTTTCCAATGCTAGCTTAGATGTTCAACATGAGTCATGGAGGGGATAAAATGCTGCTGATGAGCTCAACAACAAGTCATCAAGATTCCCATGGTGATGGAATTCCACGACTATGTGAACAAGGCAATGATAGTATTGGTCAGACCCAAAAGATATAATGGTGTATGCTCGAGGAAACAACCACGAGTAAGACAACATTACGAACATCGTTGGTTTGATTTGATTTGATGATAGCCCATACTCAAATCAAAGGTTTGGGGTCAAATAATAGATCCAACAACTGGTCACGAGGATCAATCGATGAAGATATCATCTTTCTTCAACACACATACAAGATATCCCTTAGAATGAACTAAGTCGGACAAGCTTTCATCTTCCAACTCTCCAAGTTGTTGTTTAGCTTAACCAACTAGCTCAGGGGTATCCAACACAGATTCTTGGAGAAGGGGGGGTGGTTATAAGGAACCAACTTGATCACAAACTCAACGTAGCGGTCAGGTGACAACCTGGTGATACCTCCGAGAAGATATTGGGAAAATCACGAACCACCGATATGTTACTAAGCTTGAGAACAATCTTGCTTTTCAGGGCAAGACGATATGATCAAATAAGCAAGAGATTGGCATAGCCCTAACTCATTGATCGAGAAGTGCACCAGGAAAAGGGACTAGGTAGCACGATCAATCTCAGAATGGTGATTTGATAACCAACATGCTAAGAATGAAATTATTGTCCATTTAACCACCAAGCAACAGAGTTGCTAGGACTATAGATTTCACACATCACGAATCACATGTCAGCACTCTGGTTGCGACAACACGGAACCGAGGAATGAGTAATGATGGCGAGAAGTATCACTGTATCAAGAGTTCATAGGATGGTGTGCAATTCCCATGACAATCCTAATATAAAGATGGTAATACTTCAAGGTAGAACAGTCCAGAAGCTGGATTGTATTTTGATCTGCGAGGTACAACTACTTTGACCCAATCCTGGATGTGGATGAGGTACTGGAGTTTGTTTCTCCTAGTCATTCCAGGATAGAATGGCTTGACGGACCACAAGAGTAATAGGCATCAATGAATGAATGCACGCATACTCTTGACTATCAATTGATAGACAAAGTTCAGAATACAATTAAAGAGGGACAACTCAAAGAACATATAACTTTCTGAGTTGTGGACGCATAGATTAGTATGTCGAACCAAGTTCAACATGTTTCTTCTGGATAACCCATGGAGAGAGGTAGGACTGGCAAAATCATAATTAAGAATGGAGGACTCCTCAAGAGTACTCTGGTTGTGATCTTTTGGTCAAGATCTTCTGCCATAAGCAGTTCATGGTATTTGGAAGAAGGATACACCACGAATCTCGAGGACTATCGCAAAGGTTACTAATAACCTAAAGGAACGAGCAAACATTATCAACATGAAGTAGGTGGGGTGAATCTCGGGTTCAAAACCCAAGGAGTAGAATACCTACTACTAAGTAGCATCACGGGATGCTTTCGAGAATAAAGGCCAGAATCATCACACTGGAACCACAAACAATGGCTAGATTACTAGGTGATACTCTAGGACACCTAGGGTCATATTAATGATTCCAACAATTATGTCGAGGCAATAGATTACCTCAACCCACCGATTAGTGTGGTTAAAGTGGCCTAAAAGGACAGCGAGAACGGGAAGAAGGGATTTGCAAATGCATCAGACTATTTAGAAACCTGGGATGACTCGGACAGCATAACGACTGTAAATGCTCGAAAAAGATTTAAGACATCCTGCAAATGGTGGCATAACCACTCGGTCATCACAATATCAAGGTTCTGAGATCAACTATGAATACACGGAGATAGTAGAAACTGAACCGAGGCTTGGATCCAACAATCCTATAAGTCTACAGATTAGTAACACGAGATCATGATAGAAAGCAGAGAAAGCCTAGTTCCTTAACCCCATAGGAAAGATATGATGACTCAATCAGAAGGCCATAAGGTAAAGGAGTAAAAAGAGCCTTACGTTCCATCCCACAATCAACTCCCCTACATATAACTAAATCATTTCTAGACTCAACTTCGACCAGTTTGGCTTGGTAATCCTATAGGCAGCCTGGCTCTGATACCAAAGCTGTCAGGACCCCGACTCAATGCCACATCGATCTAGCATGTAACACCTCATATCACTTTGCGGCCTCACGCACGGTATTCCCACGGGTGTCGCCTTACCTTTGCCCGGGACCGTTTGCGCCTTTTGGCACACATATATGATAGTGTCGCTAGCATCCATATGATAAGGAGCCCGGGCTGACATGGCTAGTCGTAAACCCAAAGTGGCACAAACTTACAGGGACAGGCATCCATGAACCAGCATCGAACGTGTCGGTCATCAACGAGTGAATCCAGGCTGTAGCACTAGGCTAACAGGACTCCGGTGAACCGGGCTGTAGCGGGCTAACAGGACTCCGGTATTCATCGCGTGACATTTCCCCGAAGGGACAGACACAGGAACGAAGAAGGACACATGCCGGCCAGCCTAACTATTCCGGAGCAGTAGCAAGCTACCATGGCTCAGTGGAAGCACTAGGAGACATTTCCCGGTAAGACAGGCTACTAAGGATAAACAACTAGATAGTCAGATCCCACACATACCAAGCATTTCAATAACATACACACAATATGCTCAATATGTGCAAATACAACATGGCATCACAACATGACTCTACAACTCAAGTATTTATTCAATAGGGTCCGAGGAGCGAGATATTACAAACATGGGTCTCACGACCCAACATTCAGAGCATACAAGTCAAAGCACATGCGGAAGCTTAACATGTCTGGGTACAAACAACTACAAATGAAAAAGGCTGAGAAGCCTGACTAACTACCAGATCCTGTCGAGGGCACAAGATCATAGCTGAGGTAACAAGCTAAGCGTCGAAGTCCACACGGAACTACTAGTGAGAGTGAAGTCTCTCTGCAAAAACATAAAATAGGCAAGCGTGAGTACAAATGTACCCAGCAAGACTTACATCAGAACTAACTACATATGCATCATTGTCAACAAAGGGGATGGTGGGGTTTAACTGCAGCAAGCCAGCTTTGACTCGGTGGCTATCCTGAACTACGACTGCAAGTAACTCTTTGAGGTGGCGCACACGAGTCCACATATTCACCATGTCAATACACCACTGTGGATCCGCTTCCGTCTCCCTACGAGAACGCCATCCATAACACTCACTCTTATCTTGCGCATTTTAGAGTATCCACTTTCACTTGTCTATGAACTGTACAGGCAACCCAGAAGTCCTTTTTCGCGGACACGGCTATTCAAATAGATCATTTTAACCCTGCATGGGTGTACTTCTTCACGCACGCTCTCGCCACTTACCGCCATGTACACGTCATGTATCTCGGCAACCTTCAAGCGGAAGCTTGGCGAGGGAGTCGGCCACGACCTGACTAACCACACAAGTCTCTAGTCCAGGTTTATTGCCTATTCAGGTTCCATCCGCAAGGAGATCCGGACGGGGTGTCGCTCACAGCCCCAAACGATGTGTGCAGGGTTCGCAAGCCCACCATCCGGGTGCCACTTGGTACACCAGGCCACTGTGCCTAGTCTGTCCCAAGCCCACCTATACCGGGTGCCACTTGGTAGACTACTAACACTACCTACAAACACCAGAAACTAGTAGCAACCCCTGGACAGAGAACAGGTTGATTGATAAGTCGAGAGAGCTTGGAGCGCCCGGAGCCCAATGTGTGGTAGTAACTGTTCATGGATCACAAACACAGAACTCAGTTCCTGAGGATGGCTGCAATGAGACAACCCACCATGTACTCCTACATGGCCTCTCACCGCTACCTTTACCAAATCGTGTTCACACACTTAGCTCACACATAGTAGGATATGTTCACACACCTCTGATTCATCCCAGATGAATCAGACCTAACACAACTCTAAGCAATAGCAGGCATGACAAACAAGCATGAATGAGTAGGCACATCAGGGCTCAAACAACTCCTACTCATGCTAGTGGGTTTCATCTATTTACTGTGGCAATGACAGGTCATGCAGAGGATAAAGGGGTTCAACTACCGCAGCAAGTAACAGTTGAATCGTTGTTGTCCTAATACAGTAAAAGAGAGTAGGAGCGAGAGAGTGGGATTGTATCAGAATGAACAAGGGGGTTTTGCTTGCCTGGCACTTCTGAAGATAGTATATTTCTTCATTGGTGTCATCGATCACATCATCGGTACACGTCTTACTGAGAGGGGACAAGCACCGACAAACAAAGAAGAAGCACAATCAATGCAATGCACAATATGATGCATGATCATGACATGGCAATATGCTGTGGTTTGAGCTAATGCAGCTAAGAACAGAAAGGTTTGAGCTTATTTGAACCAAAGATTCAAACTCAAACTCAAACTATGAATTCATAAAGTGCATTATCATGTTTTGATAAGAACAGCAAGGTTAAGTTGCTTAAACATGCATGAAACCAGTGCAGATGGATAGATTGGATTTTTGTGATCATTTTTCATATATAAAGTATTTCATTCTGAGTTACGGTTGAATTTATATGAATTTTAGAAGTTTGAGGTATTTTCTGGAATTTCCTGTACTAAATTAAATCCAGAAAATGTTTATTGCGTCAACGTTGCATCACTATGACGTCAGCAGTCAACGAGGCCGGTCCAGGTCAAACCTGGCCAGTGGGTCCCGCGTGTCAGTGTCATTAGTTTAACTAACTAAATTAATATTAGATTAACTCCTAATCTAGGTTTGACCAGGGGCGGGGCCCACATGGTCAAATGGGTCAAACCCACCGGCGACATGACGCCGGCGAGGCCCGAGACGGCGGCGCGGTCCGGAAACGCAGAACAGGCCACAGTTCGGGGCGCGGATGGCACCGTTGGAACCCTGGGCCTCGTCCGCGTCGGCTAGTGCTAGAGGGGTCGCCGAAGCCGACCTAAATCGACGGCGGTGTCTGCTTCCGCGGCGGCCGGAGTTTGGGCGCTGACCGATTCGACGCTACGGTGAACTACGGGAGGAACTGGTGGGTGCTGCGTGCTCCTGGGGAAGTACTGAACACGGGGACACGCTCAGGTGCGAGCAATGGCGTCAGTAGCCACGGTGGCGCCATGGCCGGCGGTAGTGAGGTCTCGGGCTTGACGGAAGCGATAGCCAGAGGGGGCAAACGAGCACGGGGGGAGAGGGGTTCGACGTAGTGGCTCACTGCGGTTGTAGGGGGCGTCGAAGTGGGCTTGGGGAAGCACGGACGGTGTCATGGCGTTGCCGGTGATCTCGGCGACCGGAGGGAGAAGAAGGCGATGCAGACGGCGATATAGGGCGGCCGAGCTCATGTGACTCATCGAGGAGGAAGAGAGCGTCTTGGCGGAGCTTCTTGGCGCGTCGGCGGGGTATGGGGTGGCCGGTGGCCGTGGCAGCAACGAGCGGCGGCGATGAGCGCGCTCGGGCGCGAGAGGGAGCAGAGAGGGGAGAGGCATGGGAGAGAGTGAGAGCAGTCCAGGGGGGTGCGTGGCATCCTCAGGGCGACGGGGAGACAGGCAGAGAGGCAGGAGGTGGCCTGGGCATGTGCCCGCGCGCTCCGGCCACGCGCCTGCGTCCTACTGTCCGAGGAGGAAGACGACAGGGATGGCTGCGGTGGTGGGCTGGGCTGCTACCGTAGAAGGCCAGGTAAGTGGGCTGCCAGGTGAGCGCCAGGTTGTCCTTCTCTCTCTCTCTCTCTCTTTTATTTTCTGTTTTCTATTTTTCTGCAGATGTTTGGCTTTATTAAAAAAGATATCAGAACCTATTCAAAAATCATGTAACTGCTTGAGAGCACTGTTTAGAATATTTCCAACAGCCATCATTTCAGTTCATGATTATTTGGACATTTAAAATAATTTATAGCATTTAAATGTCCAAGTACAAATACTGTATGATTTAATTCAATAACCCATAGTGTCCTAGAAAAGTGTGCACCATTTTTGGCAGAGGTTCTGGACCAAAACAAAAATGATGAACTTTATGACGGGCATTTCAGGTTCATTGAAAAATATTTTTCGGTTGAACCTAATTGAATTCCATTTGGTGCTAGGGTTTTGGACATCCCCATTTCAAGTTTAAATGAAGTTTAAACATGATGCAGCAACCAAGATAGTCCAAGTGCATAGCAAGGCTAGGGACGTGACATGATAGTTCAGAAACATGTCAGAACCTATGTGCTGCAACAAACAAACAAAATACAGTACAATGCTGCTAACTACAAATGCACTGTTAGTTGCTATATTTAATACTTGAAACAGTGTGATGTGTCTCATTAAGGAGGCATGCATCCTCCATTGACACCTCTTATAAGCACAATGCACTGTCAACCTAGTACTGTCACTCTTGTCTATCACAAATTCACTTTGATTCTTCATTGAGAAGGTTGCAATGGCATTTCTACAGTCTAAAGCACTGGAAAATATTGTTCCCTCTTTCAAAGAAGGATCATCTCTATTGTATTGGACATCTGGTCTTTCCTCATTAGATGTTTCAGAGTACCCCATGTCATTGTCCTCCTCTTTCTCATCTTCACCTGCCTCACCAAACATGCCTTCAGGGGGTGGAACATAATATTCCCCTCATCATCTTTCTCCTTGCCATTCTTCCTTGTTACAAACTAGGGAAACAACCTTTCATCCTCATTATCACTTGGCCAATCATCTGGTAGTCCCTCTTCAGTGTATGGGTCACCTGAATCTTTATTATTAGAGGGACCTACATGCCTAGGAACTTGTAGAGTAGGTGTTCCTGGTGCCTACATGGAACTGCTGCCTCCACTATGAGTTGTTGTTTTTCTGCCCCTTGATTGGCTAGTTCTACCTTTAACTGCAGACCTAGACTGAGATATTGTTCCTCTGCTCTCTGGCTCTCCTCTCTCCCTTTGTATGACACTGATTTCTAGTTTAGCAGGGAAAGAATCATGTATTGCAAACATGATACCAAGCTCATCATCACACTGGACAGGGGCCCATGCTGATTTGTCAATGTCCCAGTACCTGAATTCCACTTCATCGTATAGACCCCATGGATATTTAGCAGATATGGCAGATCTAAACTGATTGAAAGTCCATTGATTGTCAGCAACAAAAGGAAAAGAGAATCCTGTGTTGGATGCTTTTGTGCCAGCACTAGCTAGAAGTGTGGTTTCCATTCTACAATCCATCCCAACTGCTCTATCGGGGTCCATCCTACAATGACCATGGAAAACAAAGATAGATCCCAACGCAATGAGCACTATGAACTAGGTCAACAAATTAAACTACAAGAACAAATCAAACTACAAACACATGAGACTGCAGCAGATTACAAGAGATACTTACCCCGCCGAAGCATTCTTCTGTAGCTGTAGTGTGCTCCCTCGTTCAGCGCCGCCGCAACTGCTGTCCCCATCCATCCCGTCACCTGTGTCTCCTTCACGCCGTAGCAGAGTGCGACATGGAGTCTAATCCGAAGCTCCACCATGGCCGCCATCAGTAGATCGAGCCTTAGGAGTTGGGATCAACCGGATCGAGTGAGCTAGGGTTAGGGTTACGGCGGGAGGCGATTTGGGGGAGAAAGAGAGAGCGTGCGTCTCGGGCGAGAGAATGAGAGGGGGAGAGAGTGAACCGGTGACCTGGGCCCAGGTGTAAGGACGAAGGGGCAAAAATGTCAAAGAAATGACCGCTTACTAGTCAAACAGCCTTGACTGGACGGAAACGACACAGAAGGGCAATTCTATAAGGGAACATGACGGCGGAGGGGCATTTTTGAGCAGGCTTTCGAATTAGGGGCAAGTGTGAGTAGTGGGTTCGAGTTAGGGACACAGATGTAAAAGACCCAAAAAAACAAACTGGGCTGGTCATGTGCTAAACATATGAAATAAAAGCGTGGGTGTCACGCCCAATATGCGATACTATCCTAAAGAGACTCGAAGGTCCCACCAAGGATAGAATTGCATATTGATATGCTTTTGCAAGGTGGATATCATTACATCAACATTACATAATAGATGGGGATACATACAAGAGGCATACAATGCCACACGAATACAAGATCATCTTACATAAGAGCACTATCCGACTACGGATGAAACACAAATCGAAACTCAAACGACATCCACCCTGCTAGCCCAGGCTGCCGACCTGGAACCTATCCCCTGATCGAAGAAGAAGCAGAAGAAGAACTCCAAAACAAGCAAACATCGCTCTTGCGTCATGATCATCGCAAAACCTATACCTGCAACTATTGTTGTAGTAATCTGTGAGCCACGAGGACTCAGCAATCCCATTACCATGGGTATCAAGACTAGCAAAGCTTAATGGGTAAGGAAGGGGTAAAGTGGTGAGGTTGCAGCAGCGACTAAGCAAGTATGGTGGCTATCATACGCAAATAAGAGCGAGAAGAGAGCAAACGGAACGGTCGTGAAGCTAGAAATGATCAAGTGGTGATCCTGAACTCCTACTTACGTCAAACATAACCCAAAACCGTGTTCACTTCCCGGACTCCGCCGAAAAGAGACCATCACGGCTACACACATGGTTGATGCGTTTTAATTCGTATCTGGTGTCAAGTTATCTACAACCGGACATTAACAAATTCCCATCTGCCACATAACCGCGGGCACGGCTCTTGAAATTTATACCCTGCAAGGGTGTCCCAACTTAGCCCATCACAAGCTCTCACGGTCCCAGCAAAGCCGCCCGATGTGCCGACAATCCCGATAGGAGCTGCACATATCTCGTTCTTAGGGCAACGCCGGATGAGACTAGCTACGAGTAAAACCAGACCTCAAGTTTCCCCGAGGTGGCCCCGCAGGCAGCTTGGTTCAGACCAGCACTTGGAGAAGCACTGGCCCGGGCTAAAATAAAGATGACCCTCGAGAGAGAGACTCCCATGGGAAAAGTAGGTGGTGGTGAGGCAAATGGTAAAACCAAGGTTGGGCCTTGCTAGAGGAGTTTTATTCAAAGCGAATAGTCAAGGGGGTCCCATAAATCACCCAACCATGTAAGGAACGCAAAATCAAGGAACATAACACCGGTATGAGGGAAACTAGGGTGGCAAGAATGGAACAAAATGCCAGGCATAAGGCCGAGTCTTCCACCCTTTACCAAGTATATAGATGCATTAATTAAATAAGAGATATTGTGATATCCCAACCATAATCCTGTCCACCATGGAGCAATCTTCAAGTTCACCTGCAACTAACAACGGTATAAGAGGGGCTGAGCAAAGCGGTAACATAGCCAAACAACGGTTTTCTAGGAAGGGTGGAAAAAGGTTAGAGGCTGACATGGCAAATTTGGAGGCTTGAAGAACAAGTGATAGGTAGCTCAACACAGCGATAGAACGAAGCAACTAGCATAGCAATGATAGTAGTGAGATTCAAGGTGATGGTCAACTTGCCTGAAATCCCGCTAGGAAGAAGAACGAGTCCATGAAGAAGACGAACGGATGAAGCCGAACCAAGCGTAGACGAACGAATCCTCATGATTGCAACGAAACAGGAACTAACGAGAAGGAACACAACCGGAAAGACGAAAACAACAAGGTAAACACACAACACATAGACATGGCATGATTCTCAACCAAGTATGATGCATGACAAAGCTAGATGCGGCTACTCATGGCAAGAGATGATGCATACAAGAGCAACATATCAAAGCAAGTTTAAATGAGGCCGGAAACAACATATAACAAATCCGGTAAGTCCTCATATGCAAATTTAGAAATTGGTCCAGAACTGAATAAACCTTATGTTCAAGTTGTTAAACAGCAATTTAATATGCACCAAGATGATCTACACGAGATTCTAGTCAAGTTACATATAAAGTTCACTTAATTCGGAGCTACGGCCTAGAAGATATGAGCAAAACAAGTCGAACATGGCATTGATGCAAAATGCATACAAACATCAAGCAAACACTCTCAAAACATGGATGCAACATGATAATATAAAACTACATGCAAAATCAAGAAATTTTCATATGGAGCACACTCAAAACGGAGCAACGGTTCAACACACACACAATACAAGTTTAAAGGACAAGCTGTCCAAAACAGCAACTAGGCATCTAGCAAGCATCAAAACAATATGCTACAGCACCTCAACATAAGAACAAAAGTCATGGGCATGAAGTACAGGTAAAGCATGACAAAACATAAACACTGAGCTATCTCCAGAAAACACTAGAACATGCTCAAAAGGACATGGCAAGATTGCAAATAATAATAGTTTACAAACTTGGCAGAAATAACATCAGGTTGCAATGTTTAGAGCTATCAAACAACATGTTACAGGAACTTAAAATGGCAACAAAAGGCACGTCATGCTAGTACTAAAGACAAAGAACAAAACTCCCTTACTGAAATTATTCCAAAGATCAACAGAAAATATGGTAGCATCCATGCAAACATGGCAAATGATATGACAGATTCATACATGGCAGGAACAACAATAAATAGGCATGTTGGTGAGCTTGTACCACTCACCACAGAACAATACATGGCATGGCAAGGTGACCAACAGTAAGATGGATTATTTATGAAGCTAAACATGGCAAGATCAAGTTCATAGAATGCTTGGATCACTAACAACAATCATGGCAATATTGAACTTAATGTTAACAGGCTGACAGCAACATTATTTAGCAAGTTTGGAGCAAGATAACAACAAGTTACAGCAGGCTATAAATGCAACCAGGGGCATGGATGGATAGAGCATGACATTTATAATAAAACATCCTTAGTGAACATCTCCATATTATGCATAGAATGACTTGTAGCAGCAGGTTTAAATAGCATCATGATATAGCAGATTCAGACTAGCAAAACAGCAACAGCAAGTACCCTACTTCACGAGCTCGATGCACTCACTACAATACTCACAAAAATACATGGACTGCACCACCGTAAAGATGGAATGATGTAGCTCAAAACTCATGTAGACATCAAGTTCATAGGATGCACACACAGAATGCAAGGAAAAAGACAAAACAGCAAGTTCTGTTAACAGACAGCAGTCAACATCATATAGCACTCTTGCAGCGATGAATAGGGCATCCGGGTGAACTCCAACAAGCATGGCACAATGGAATGAAATGAATAGCATCTCATGATGAACATTTTGATATAATACATGCACAAAACAGAGCAGTACACATGGAGTTACAGCAGGTCAAAGTTAGCAACAGAATGCCAATATTCAGGGACTTAGCAGATTTTGGGAAAAAATGAGCGAGCGATGTGAAACTAAAAGGCGCACGGGCGGGGTATAGAGGGGCTGCTCACCATGTTCTTCGGCCCAGACGCGTAGAAGAGGTTGGCTGGAGGAGGTGGGCCGGAAGATGGGCTAGGGCACCGGTGCCCACGGGGTCGGGCCGACGCGGGGACGCGACCGTCGTCTCCCTCGATCCCTAACGGGACCGGTGAGGCCGGGGTGGCGACGGCTGATGGCGACGCCGGCGAGGGCGCGGGGGCGCCGGGAAAGAGACGGATCGGGCGGCACCGGCCAGATCCAGGCGAGGCAGAAGCCGAGGCGAAGACGGCGGCGAGGAGGCCGGGGCCTCGGGCGCGGGCGCGTGCCATCTACGGCGAACGGCGGGGCTTGGCGACGAGGCACGCAGGCGGAGCGGCAGAACGGTGGTGGGACGCACAGCGGAAGGGTGGCGCGGGCGGCGGACGGGCGACGCCGGCAATGGGAAGGCGCGGAGGCAGCGCTGGGAAGGAGGAGCGGCGTGCGGCGGGGCGGCAGGGAGCTCCGGCGATGCAGTCGGCGAAGTCCGGCGAGCGGGCGCGGGCGACGGCGCACTTGGGCCCAGATGGGCTCGGGCGGGCTAGAGATGGGCTTGGCAGGCCCGCATGGTGGGAGACAGCGGTGGCACTGCGAAGGCCTGGATTTCGAGGCGGTTATGGTTACGGTTGGAGTTTGCCTCAGATTTGGACGGGGAAGACTAATTTATAGGTAGAGGGAGCTAGGAGAGTCGAAATGGGGAGCGGTTTTCACCCACACGATCATGATCGAACTACCGAGAGCATGAAAGTGACTTAGATGGGTTATTGGGCTATGGTGAAGAGGGGCTGGGCTGCCAAGAGAGAGGGGTTTCGGGCTACGCGGTTAACTGTTTGGAGTATCAAACGGACTCCAAATGGCATGAAACTTGACAGGCGATCTACCGGTGGTGTAGCAAGGCCGCTTGGAAAATACCGATCCATTCCGAGAATGTTTAACACCCACTCACAACAAGAGACAAAAAGGGGGACGCCGGAGGGCATAGGAGTACCGGATTGCAAAACGGACAACGGGGAAAATGCTCGGATGCATGAGACGAACACGTATGCAGAAAGAGATGCACATGATGACATGGCAAAATACAACACGCAAGCACATGACATGGCAATGACGGCGAATATCTGGCGGACACTTGGCGTATCAGATCCGGGGCGTTACACCGGGCTAGACGGGCCACGGGTCCCGCACAACCCAGTTGATACCCTTCTCCGTCCCGAAAAAGAATACTGCGCGCGCTGCTGGGTCCCTAGTGTCATCCTCACCATGTACAGTCATCTCCTTATTCCTCTCGGTTGTTGACCATGTTGACAACACCGGAGGGAGGCGCCGCGGCGAGCGAACCAAGGCGTAGGACGATGGTGAGGCCTCGGACGGGAACGAACAGGAGCCGGGGAAGATCACAACCAGCCATGGGAGGTGGGAGCAGGCGGTCCTGCCGGCGCTGGTTTGGCTTTGGCGGCTCAAGGAAGAAGAGACTGAAGAAACGCGACAGACTTTGAATGTCAATCCAACGGTCAAGGTTGGCACAATCGTTTTTTGACTAAGCGGACACCAAGTAGCATACTTTTTTATATATAGGAAGAAAACTGCGAGGAAAATGCGTTCCTCTGCGGTCCTCCTCACAGGGAATGTTCGCCACATAAGTGACTAGTACCCTTGGTTTTCAACCGAGAGGTCTTGGGTTCGAGTCCGAGGAACTCTCAATTTTGTCCTCCTTCCTTCCTCGCAAAAAAGGGTAAAGAAAATCAAAGACTTGGGAAGGCGTATAGAACAAGCTAGTGTACCAGTAAAGAGACGTTGCCGAGTTTTAAAAAAAGAAAGACGTGCTCCTGTAGCTGGTTTGAATCCAAACCTACACTATGACTATATATGGTGCTATGCTACTCTGCAAGTAATGAAACTGACATATCCAACGTTCGCTTCTCCTCTTCTCTACTTACTCTGCCTAGCATTAGAAGCTCTGGCCGCAGCAACCATGTCCGCTGGCTGCTCTTCCACCTGCTCTTCAGCAGGCAACAAGCAGATATGCTCCAAATCGCCACCCATACCATTGCCCGTGGGTCTCATCACACCCCCTCCGGTACACGCACCGCAGCCGATTGCTCATCGCAACCTGCTGCCGTTGGTGTGGTGCCACTGCTACAAATCACGCAGAGTCATCCGTCGCGTCTCAACGACAATCCGCAACCCTGGCCGAGTCTTCTACAAATGCCCGAATCATGGGGTAATAATATGTTTAAGTGTTGTTCTGCTTCTTTTTTTAATAGTTTGGTTAATGATCTTCCAATTTGATTCATGCAGAAAAGGGAAGATTAGTGTGATTTGTATTTCTGGGAAGTTGCTGATGTGGGGGAATGCAACTACGCTCATTATTTGGTTAGCCGATGAATCCCAATACCAGCAGGTTGGGGTGTTGGACAAGTAACTGAAGGAACGGCAGAAGAGGAAGACGCAGAGAAGAAGGTTAAAGATGCAGTTCCTCTGATCATGGCCAAGCAACAGCTACTGAACGGCCTTGACAGCAATGAGGAGATGAAAGAGCTTGTGAAGATAATGGGCAAAATCGATGTGCTCTGTAGGATGATTGTCTCTTTATTTGCAGTGTATGTAGCACTCGTGATGTATTCAGTGGCTAAGACATGAGCACTTTGCTGAAACTAGTAATGAATGAAACCTGTGTAGCAGGCTGGGCATAGTGTTGTGAACATCTCATGATTTCTATTAACCGAAATCAAGGGGTATCCCCTTTTGCTCATATAAATAAATAAATGGCAGAGCCCTGTTGGGTCAGCTTTGTTCTCATTCGAAGACGTCGAGCAAATTGCAGTCCAACAGCAAACTATGTCATCAAATTCAAGTTTCACAGCCAAATATGAGTACAACTAAACAACAATGTCATCATGTTTTAGTTGTCATACAATCACCAAACACAAATCAGCATACATAACAAGTGATGTTCTCACAGCAAAATACTAAACAACATGTTCATCAGGTTTCAGTTGTCATAGCAAACATAGTTTCACATAGTAGATAAAAAACGTCTTCTGACAGGCAAATATGACAAAAGCAATGTAATCATCATCCGCAGCAGCAGCGTCAACATCTTCGCCATGTGTATCAGTCTGAATCGTAATTCCCCATGGTGTCATCTTCTTCTTTGTCCTCAACGTCCTCGAACGTTGGCTTCTTCTTGATCAACTCTTGTATGTCCACAGCACAACATGCAATCTTTTTGCCGGCGTCATTGACGTGATGGTTCTCAAAGATATTAGGAACATCTGTGTTATCTTGTACATTAGGAGCCGTGTAAGCATCATCTTGTTGTGCAACTTCATTAAACGAATTCCTCTGCTCAAACCATTGCAATACTCTCCAGTCATCACTACGTGCAAATGTGTCTTCCAAGAAAAATATCTGTGTTGCTTGATTTGCCAAAATAAAAGGCTCGTTGGTCTGGTACGCCGCCTTGACAATGATGGATTTGAAATAATCATCAGCTCTAGGTTTTGCGATCCTGGAAAATAGGTTATACCAACGACAGCACAACAGAACCACACACTGATGATCCTCGAAACTAGAGATATACTGCAACTGAACAATGTCTGTTATGTTAGCATTTTCAGTTGTCTCTTTGTCATACGTATTTGTGCTCATGATGGCACTGTTTTGTGTCTTCCTGCCTTCATCTCGTGCAAGGGTGTTGTAGCGCACATCTCCAACAATGCAAGATTTATAATGTCTTACCCGAGTATCAGGACCCATTGCTAGTGAGTAAAGGGCATCATCAACTGCCTGCCCATCCTCCCGCATCTTCTTAACCTATAGTTAGAAAATAGACAAGCTGATCATCTTATGTACTCAATATATTAAAAAAACTGACAGTGCACTTCAAAAGCTTACATGGTTCTTGAACCATTTCGCAAATCCTGCCATAACCAGTTTGTCAATGTTTCTTGGATTTTGCGGTAGTAACTCCTCTATGTAGATACTGCACAACATAGTGATCACGTCAAACATCTAAATATATAAGAATGTGCTGCAAGTTTAGTAGATTACGATGTATAAGCTGCAGTACTGCACTTACTTGATATAAGGTAGTATCTCAGGACAGTTATTCAACACATACCAAACCATTTTGTCCAAATCTTTAGGTTTGTCCTCTTGTCGACTCTTCCCTGTAACTCGAACAGAATAATCGAAAACATTGAGCCCGGGATTGTCTTCACCCACCTGTTTGCTAAGCTGATCAGCTGTTTCAATGTATTTTGAGCAGAATGTCAACGCTTCTGTAGCAATGTAGGCCTCTGCAATGGAACCCTCGGGTCTAGCTCTGTTCCTAACATAGCCCTTGAAAGTGCCTAGCCGCCTTTCAATAGGGTACATCCAGCCATACTGTACTGGACCTCTAAGTAGTGCCTCATCAGGTAGATGAACATCCAAATGCACCATCACATCAAAGAAGGCTGGAGGATATATCTTCTCAAGGTCGCATAGGATAGTTGGTATCTTGTCTCTAAGATGCTCCAAAGCATCTATCCTGATATTTCTACTACAGAGTTACTTGAAGAATTGTCCCAACTCTGCAACTGCTCTGTATAAGTCAGGGCGGCCCAATCCTGTAAGGATAACAGGTAAAACCCTTTGAAGTAGGACGTGGTAGCCAAGAGTTTTCAACCATTGTACCTTGTTTCCATCTGCACTGACTCTCCTTTCAGGGTTGGAAGCAAATCCATGTGGGAATCTCACACGTGACAGGACCTCGCAGAATTCTTTTCTTTTTACCTTGTCCAAGACGTACACAACTGGTGCCATATCCCATGGTTTACCTTCATCTTGCACCTGCAAATCCTTTCTGATACTCAGGTGTGTCAAATCAATCCTAGATTTTAAGGTATCTTTCGTCTTGCCTTCAATGTTAAGAAGTGTGCTGATAATTCTGTCACATATATTTTTCTCGATGTGCATCACATCAAGATTATGCCGCAGATCCTAATCTTTCCAATACTCCAAGTCCCACAAAGTGGACCTGTTGGGAAACAATTGTCACATCCCTAGATTCTGGCATTGCACTAGGCTAACTTCATGTGTGCATCATGTTTAAACTTTGAAACAAATTGAAATGGGGATTGCCTAAACCCTAGCATCAAGGAATTCACTAGGTTCAACTAAAATATTCTCAGTGAATCCAAATGGCTTTCAAAAATGTTCATCTTTTCTGGAAAATTCTAGAAGTAATAACCAGAGGTGATGCACATTATTCCATGACATATTTGGGCTCTTGATTAAATCATACTCTATTTGCATTTGGGCATTTAAATGCTATTAAATATTTTAAATGCTCAAATAATCATAAACCAAATTTTTTACTGTAGGATATATTCCCAACAGTGATCATGTGTAGTTTCATGATTTTTGGAAGTGTCTAAGTATTTTTAATAAAGCCATAAAGACTACAGAATAATAAAAAAACAAAAACAATTAGAAGAGAGAGAGAGAGAGAACTTACCTGGCCCTCACCTGGCAGCCCAGCTGGCCCAGCACTGTAGCTGAAGCCCAGCCCACCAGGGCGAAGCGGCCGTCTTCAACCTCTGCCAGTGGCAGAGGCATGTTGAAGCCAGCTCGCCCGAGGCCTCCACCTCCTCCCTCCCTGCTTGCCTGGCTCCTCCTCGACGCGTCTGGACGACGCCACGCGACCCCCAGAGCAGTCAGGCTCTCCCTCTCTCTCCCCCGAACGCTCTCCCCCTCCTCTGTTCTTTCCGCCCGAACGCCTCCGTCGCTGCCGCTCGCCACCACCGTGGATAACGCCATCCCGGCGATGCCCTAAGATGCCCAAGAGCTTCACCTAGTACCCCTCTTCCTCCTCGTCGAGCTGTGCAACGCCGGACGCCCCCGAGCGTCTCCACGCTGTCGTCTTCAACCTCCCGATGCCAGAGATCTCCATCACCGCCCCGCTTGCTTCGGCCTCTCCCCGAGCCCACTGACCAACCCTGCGGAACCGCTGTGAGCTCCTACGCCCCTCGCCCCTCTCCCCGTCGATGCGTTCGTCCTCTAGCCCCGATCCCCAACCGTGACCAAAGCATCTCGCCGCCGGCCATGGCGTAGCCATGGCCATAGCGACGCAAGCTCGCAACCGAGCGCGCCACCGTGCTCAGCACGTTCCCAGGAGTCGACCGCGGCCACCCGCGGCTCCTGCCGTTCCCTGCATTACCTAACCCACCGTTGGCCGAACTCCGGCCGCCGCAAAGCTCGACGTCGCCGTCGTTTCGGACCACCCTAGCTGCTGCTTCTTACACCGTTAGATGTGCGAGATCTCCAGCTACGCATAGAGCTCCTCCGCCGTTCTTTTGGTCGCCGGAACAATGTTTCCAAAGCCCTCTGCCGTCTTTGTCGTCGTCGGCGACGAGCCGTTGACCGGGTCCGGCGGGTTAGACCCTGCTTGACCGGGGTTTGACTTCCCCCCGACTCACTGACGTGTGAGCCCTAGGCCACTAACTAAACTAGGTTAGTATTAGTTTAACGCTAACTAAACTTAGTTAGTTTAACTAACTGCTGACACATGGGACCCACTGGCAGGTCTGACCTGGACCGGCCATGCTGACCCTGCTAACCTCACAGTGACGTAGTGCTGACGTAGTAATGCCTTTTCTGGATTTATTTTTATTCAGAAAACTCCAGAAAATGATATAAACTTCTAAAATTCATAGAAATTAAACCGTAACTCCAAATGAAATAAGTTATATATGAAAAATGATCAGAAAAATCCAATATATCCATCTGCACAGGTTTCATGGATGTTTAAGCAACTTAAACCTGCTGTTTATATCAAAACATGATAATGCACTTTATTAAGTCATAGTTTCAATTTGAACTTGAACCTTGGGTTCAAAATAACTCAAACCCATCTTGTTGTAGTTGCATTAGGCCAAAAGATTCATTTATGCATGTCATGATCATGCATCATATTGCACATTGCATTGATTGTGTATTTTCTGGTTTGCCGGTATTTGTCCCCCTTCAATAGACGTGTTCCGGCGATGAGTTCGATGACACCAATGAAGAGCTATATATTCTTCAGAAGTGTCAGGCAAGCAAAACCCCCTTGTTCATTCCGATACAAACCCACTCTCTCCCTCTCCTCTCTTTTACTGCATTAGGATAACAACGTTTCAATTGTTACATGTTGCGGTAGTTGAACCCCTTTCCTCTGCATGACATGTCATTGCCACAGTAAATATATGAAACCCACTAGCATGAGTAGGAGTTGTTTGAGCCCTGATGTGCCTACTCATTCATGCTTGTTTGTCACGCCTGCTACTGCTTAGAGTTGAGTAAGGTTTGATTCATCGGGGATGAATTGGAGGTGTGTGAACATGTCCTACTGTGTGTGGTCTAAATGTGTGAACACGATTTGGTAAAGGTAGCGATGAGAGGCCATGTAGGAGTACATGGTGGGTTGTCTCATTGCAGCCGCCCTTAGGAACTCAGTTCTGTGTTTGTGATCCATGAACCGCTACTACCACACATTGGGATCCTTAATTGACTCTCTCGACTTATTAATCAACTTGATCTTTGTCCAGGAGTTGCAACTAGTTTCTGGTGTTTGTAGGTAGTGCTAGTAGTCTACCAAGTGGCACCCGGTACAGGTGGGCTTGGGACAGACTAGGCACAGTGGCACGGTGTACCAAGTGGCACCGGGATGGTGGGCTTGGGAACCCTGCTCACATCGTTTGGGGCCGTGAGCGACACCACGGCCGGATCTCCTTGCGGATGGAACCCGAATAGGGGATAAACCTGGACGAGAGACTTGTGTGGTTAGTCAGGTCATGGCCGACACCCTCGCTGGGCTTCTGCTTGAAGGTTGCCGAGTACATGTCGTGTAAACGGCGGTAAGTGGTGAGAGCGTGTGTGAAGAAGTACACCCCTGCAGGGTTAACATCGTCTATTCGAATAGCCGTGTCCGTGGTAAAGGACTTCTGGGTTGCCTGTACAGTTCATAAACAAGTAAAAGTGGATACAGTAAAATGCGCAAGATAAGCGTGAGTGCTATGGATGGCGTTCTCGTAGGGAGACGGGAGCGGATCCATAGTGGTGTATTGATATGGTGAATATGTGGACTCGTGTGCGCCACCTTAAAAGAGTTACTTGCAGCCATAGTTCAGGATAGCCACTTGAAGGAAATATGCCCTAGAGGCAATAATAAAGTTATTATTTATTTCCTTATTTCATGATAAATGTTTATTATTCATGCTAGAATTGTATTAACCGGAAACATAATACATGTGTGAATACATAGACAAACATAGTGTCACTAATATGCCTCTACTTGACTAGCTCATTTATCAGAGATGGTTATGTTTCCTAGCCATGGACAAAAGAGTTGTCATTTGATTAACGGGATCAGAATGATGTGATTGACTTGACCCATTCCGTTAGCTTAGCACTTGATCGTTTAGTATGTTGCTATTGCTTTCTTCATGACTTATACATATTCCTGTGACTATGAGTTTATGCAAATCCCGTTTACTGGAGGAACACTTTGGGTACTACCAAACGTCACAACGTAACTGGGTTATTATAAAGGAGTACTACAGGTGTCTCCGAAGATACATGTTGAGTTGGCGTATTTCGAGATTAGGTTTTGTCACTCCGATTTTCGGAGAGGTATCTCTGGGCCCTCTCGGTAATGCACATCATTATAAGCCTTGCAAGCAATGTGACCAATGAGTTGGTTACGGGATGATGCATTACAGAACGAGTAAAGAGACTTGCCAGTGACGAGATTGAACTAGGTATTGGATACCGACGATCGAATCTCGGGCAAGTAACATACCGATGACAAAGGGAACAACGTATGTTGTTATGCGGTTTGACCGATAAAGATCTTAGTAGAATATGTAGGAGCCAATATGGGCATCCAGGTCCCGCTATTGGTTATTGACCGAGAATAGTTCTAGGTCATGTCTACATAGTTCTCAAACCCGTAGGGTCCGCACGCTTAAGGTTTCGATGACAGTTATATTATGAGTTTATGAGTTTTGATGTACCGAAGGAGTTCGGAGTCCCGGATGAGATCAGGGACATGACGAGGAGTCTCAAAATGGTCGAGATGTAAAGATCAATATATTGGACGACTATATTCGGAGTTCGGAAAGGTTCCGAGTGATTCGGGTATTTTTCGGAGTACCGGAGAGTTACGGGAATTCGCCGGGGAGAAGTATTGGGCCTTATTGGGCCCTGCGGGAAAGAGAGAGGGGCTGCCTAGGGCAGGCCGCGCCCCCCGCATGGCCTAGTCCGAATTGGAATAGGGGGAGGGGCCGCACCCCCTCCTTCCTTCCCTTCTCTCTTCCCCTTCCTAGTCTCCTACTCCTACTACATGGAAGGACTCCTAGTTGGACTAGGAAAGGGGGAATCCTACTCCCGGTGGGAGTAGGACTCCCCATGGCGCGCCCCTCCTAGGGCCGGCCTCCTCCTCCCTCCCTCCTTTATATACGGGGGCAGGGGGCACCCCATGACACACAAGTTGATCTACGGATCGTTCCTTAGCCATGTGCGGTGCCCCCCTCCACCATATTCCACCTCGGTCATATCGTCGCGGAGTTTAGGCGAAGCCCTACGCCGGTAGAACATCATCATCGCCACCACCCCGTCGTGCTGACGGAACTCGTCTCCGGAGCTCGGCTGGATTGGAGGCCGGAGATCGTCATCGAGCTGAACGTGTGCAGAACTCGGAGGTGCCGTACGTTCGGTACTTGGATCGGTCGGATTGTGAAGACGTACGACTACATCAACCGCGTTGTCATAACGCTTCCGCTTACGGTCTACGAGGGTACGTGGACGTCACTCTCCCCTCTCGTTGCTATGCCATCACCATGATCTTGCGTGTGCGTAGGAAATTTTTTGAAATTACTACGTTCCCCAACAGTGGCATCCGAGCCTAGGTTTTATGCGTTGATGTTATATGCACGAGTAGAACACAAGTGAGTTGTGGGCGATACAAGTCATACTTCTTACCAGCATGTCATACTTTGGTTCGGCGGTATTGTTGGATGAAGCGGCCCGGACCGACATTACACGTACGCTTACGCGAGACTGGTTTTACCGCCGTGCTTTGCACACAGGTGACTAGCGGGTGTCAGTTTCTCCAACTTTAGTTGAACCGAGTGTGGCTACGCCCGGTCCTTGCGAAGGTTAAAACGGAGTCTATTTGACAAACTATCGTTGTGGTTTTGATGCGTAGGTGAGAACGGTTCTTGCTAAGCCCGTAGCAGCCACGTAAAATTTGCAACAACAAAGTAGAGGACGTCTAACTTGTTTTTGCAGGGCATGTTGTGATGTGATATGGTCAAGACGTGATGAGATATAAGTTGTTGTATGAGATGATCATGTTTTTTTGAAGTTATCGGCAACTGGCAGAAGCTCTGTGGTTGTCTCTTTGTTGCATAAGATGCAAGTGCCAAATAATTGCTTTACTTTATCGCTATGCGATAACAATAGTTGCAAGAGCAATAGTTGGCGAGATGACCATGTGACGACACATTGATATAGATCAAGATGATGAAGATCATGGTGTCGTGCCGGTGACGATAAAGATCATGACAGTACTTTGGAGATGGAGATCAAAGGCGCAAGATGATCATGGCCATATCATGTCACATATTTTGATTGCATATGATGTTTATCTGTTATACATCTTATTCTTGCTTTGATTGACGGTAGCATTTTAAGATGATCTCTCACTATAATTATCAAGAAGTGTTCTCCCTGAGTATGCACCGTTGCCAAAGTTCGTCGTGCCCAGACACCACGTGATGATCGGGTGTGATAAGCTCTACTTCCATCTACAACGGGTGCAAGCCAGTTTTGCACACGCGGAATACTCAGGTTATACTTGACGAGCCTAGCATATGCAGATATGGCCTCGGAACACTGAGACCGAAAGGTCGAGCGTGAATCATATAGTAGATATGATCAACATAGTGATGTTCACCATTGAAAACTACTCCATCTCACGTGATGATCGGTCAATGTTTAGTTGATTTGGATCATGTGATCACTTAGATGACTAGAGAGATGTCTGTCTAAGTGGGAGTTCTTAAGTAATATGATTAATTGAACTTAAATTTATCATGAACTTAGTCCTGGTAGTATTTTGCAAATTATGTTGTAGATCAATAGCTCGCGTTGTTGCTTTCATATGTTTGTTTTGATATGTTCCTAGAGAAAATTGTGTTGAAAGATGTTAGTAGCAATGAAGCGGATTGGATCCATGATCTGAGGTTTATCCTCATTGCTGCACAGAAAAATTATGTCCTTAATGCACCGCTAGGTGACAGACCTATTACAGGAGCAGATGCAGACATTATGAACGTTTGGCTAGCTCAATATGATAACTACTTGATAGTTTAGTGCACCATGCTTAAAGGCTTAGAATCGGGACTTCAAAGACGTTTTGAACGTCATGGACCATATGAGATATTCCAGGAGTTGAAGTTAATATTTCCAGCAAATACCCGAGTTGAGAGATATGAAGTCTCCAACAAATTCTATAGCTAAAAGATGGAGGAGAATCGCTCAACTAGTGAGCATGTGCTCAGATTGTCTGGGTACTTCAATCGCTTGAATCAAGTGGGAGTTAATCTTCCAGATAAGATAGTGATTGTCAGAATTCTCTAGTCACCATCACTAAGTTGCAAGAACTTCGTGATGAACTATAGTATGCAAGGGATGACGAAAACGATTCCCGAGCTCTTCGTGATGTTGAAATCAACGAAGGTAGAAATCAAGAAAGAGCATCAAGTGTTGATGATTGACAAGACCACTAGTTTCAAGAAAAAGGGCAAAGGGAAAAGAAGGGGAACTTCAAGAAGAACGGCAAGCAAGTTACTGCTCAAGTGAAGAAACCCAAGTCTGGTCCTAAGCCTGAGACTAAGTGCTTCTACTGCAAAGAGACTGGTCACTGGAAGCGGAACTACCCCAACTGATTGGCAGATAAGAAGGATGGCAAAGTGAACATAGGTATATTTGATATACATATTATTGATGTGTACTTTACTAGTGTTTATAGTAGCCCCTGAGTATTTGATACTTGTTCGGTTGCTAAGATTAGTAACTCGAAACAGGAGTTACAGAATAAACAGAGACTAGTTGAAGGGAAAGTGATGATGAGTGTTGGAAGTAGTTCCAAGATTGATATGATCATCATCGCACACTCCCTATACTTTCGGGATTAGTGTTGAACCTAAATAAATGTTATTTGGTGTTTGCGTTGAGCATGAATATGATTTGATCATGTTTATTGCAATACGGTTATTCATTTAAGTTAGAGAACAATTGTTGTTCTGTTTACATGAATAAAACCTTCTATGGTCATACACACCAATGAAAATGGTTTGTTGGATCTCGATCGTAGTAATACACATATTTCATAATATTGAAGCCAAAAGATGCAAAGTTAATAATGATAGTGCAACTTATTTGTGGCACTGCCGTTTAGGTCATATTGGTGTAAAGCGCATGAAGAAACTCCATGCTGATGGGATTTTGGAATCACTTGATTATGAATCACTTGATGCTTGCGAACCATGCCTCATGGGCAAGATGACTAAGACTCCGTTCTCCGGAACAATGGAGCGAGCGACTGACTTATTGGAAATAATACATACCGATGTATGCGATCCGATGAGTGTTGAGGCTCGCGGTGGGTATCTTTATTTTCTGACCTTCACAGATGATTTGAGCAGATATGGGTATATCTACTTGATGAAACATAAGTCTGAAATAGTTGAAAGGTTCAAAGAATTTCAGAGTGAAGTGGAAAAATCATTGTAACAAGAAAATAAAGTTTCTGCGATCTGATCACGGAGACAAATATTTGAGTTACGAGTTTGGTCTTCAATTAAAACAATGTGGAATAGTTTTACAGCTCACGCCACCTGGAACACCACATCGTTATGGTATGTCCGAACATCGTAACCACACTTTATTTGATATGGTGCGATCTATGATGTCTCTTATCAGTTTACCACTATCATTTTGGGTTTATGCATTAGAGACAGCTGCATTCACGTTTAAAATAGGGCACCATCTAAATCCGTTGAGACGACACCGTATGAACTATGGTTTAGCAGTAAACCTAAGCTGTTGTTTCTTAAAGTTTGGGGTTGCGATGCTTATGTGAAAATGTTTCATCCTGATAAGCTCGAACCCAAATCGGAGAAGTGCGTCTTCATAGAATACCCAAAGGAAATTGTTGGGTACACCTTCTATCACAGATCCGAAGGCAAGATATTCGTTGCTAAAATGGATCCTTTCCAGAGAAGGAGTTTCTCTCGAAAGAAGTGAGTGGGAGGAAAGTAGAACTTGATGAGGTAACTGTACCTGCTCCCTTATTGGAAAGTAGTTTATCACAGAAATCAGTTCCTGTGACAAATACACCAATTAGTGAGGAAGCTAATGATATTGATCATGAAACTTCAGATCAAGTTACTACAGAACCTCGTAGGTCTTCCAGAGTAAGATCCGCACCATAGTGGTGTAGTAATCATGTTCTGGAAGTCATGTTACTAGATCATGATGAACCTACGAACTATGAGGAAGCGATGATGAGCCCAGATTCCGCGAAATGGCTCGAGGCCATAAAATCTGAGATATAATCCATGTATGAGAACAAAGTATGGACTTTGATTGACTTGCTCGATGATCAGCAAGCCATGTTAAATAAATGGATCTTCAAGAGGAAGACGGACACTGATAGTAGTGTTACTATCCACTAAGCTCGACTTGTTGCAAAAGGTTTTCAACAAAGTTCAAAGGTGTTGAATACGATGAGATTTTCTCACTCGTATCAATGCTTAAGTCTGTCTGAATCATGTTAGCAATTGCCACATTTTATGAAATCTGGCAAATGGATGTCAAAACTGCATTCCTTAATGGATTTATTAAAGAAGAGTTGTATATGATGCAACTAGAAGGTTTTGTCAATCCTAAAGGTGCTAACAAAATGTGCAAGCTCCAGCGATCCATCTATGGACTGGTGCAAGCATCTCGGAGTTGGAATATACGCTTTGATAAGTTGATCAAAGCATATAGTTTTATATGGACTTACGATGAAGCCTGTATTTACAATAAAGTGAGTGGGAGCACTACAGCCTTTCTGATTAGTATATGTGAGTGACATATTGTTGATCAGAAATGATGTAGAATTTTTCTGCAAAGCATAAAGGAGTGTTTTAAAGGAGTTCTTTAAAAAGAAAAGACCTTAGTAAAAGCTACTTACATATTGAGCATCAAGATCTATTGAGATAGATCAAGACGCTTGATAAGATTTTCAATGAGTACATACCTTGGCAAGATTTTGAAATAGTTCAAAATGGAATAGTCAAAGAAAGAGTTCTTGCCTGTGTTGCAAAGGTATGAAATTGAGTAAGACTCAAATCCCAACCACAGCAGAAAATAGAAAGAGAATGAAAAGGCATTCCCTATGCCTCAGTCATAGGTTCTATAAAGTATGCTATGCTATGTACCAGACCTATTGTATACCTTGCTCTGAATTTTGCAAGGGAGTACAATAGTGATCTAGGAGTAGATCACTGGACATTGGTCAAGAATATCCTTAGTAAGGACTAAGGAGATGTTTCTCGATTATGGAGGTGATAAAAGAGTTTGTTGTAAAAGTTACATCAGTCCAAACTTTTACACTGATCCAGATGACTCTAAGTCTCAACCTAGATACATATTGAAAGTGGGAGCAATTAGCTAGAGTAGCTCCATGTAGAGCATTGTGGACATAAAATATTTGCAAAATACATATGGCTCTGAATGTGACAGACCCGTTGACTAAGCTTCTCTCACGAGCAAAACATGATCACACCTTAGTACTCTTTGGGTGTTAATCACATAGTGATGTGAACTAGATTATTGACTCTAGTAAACCCTTTGGATGTTGGTCACATGATGATGTGAACTATGGGTGTTAATCATATACAGATATGAATATTGGTGTTAAATCACATGGCGATGTGAACTAGATTATTGACTCTAGTGCAAGTGGGAGACTGAAGGAAATATGCCCTAGAGGCAATAATAAAGTTATTATTTATTTCCTTATTTCATGATAAATGTTTATTATTCATGCTAGAATTGTATTAACCGGAAACATAATACATGTGTGAATACATAGACAAACATAGTGTCACTAGTATGCCTCTACTTGACTAGCTCATTTATCAGAGATGGTTATGTTTCCTAGCCATGGACAAAAGAGTTGTCATTTGATTAACGGGATCACATCATTAGGAGAATGATGTGATTGACTTGACCCATTCCGTTAGCTTAGCACTTGATCGTTTAGTATGTTGCTATTGCTTTCTTCATGACTTATACATGTTCCTGTAACTATGAGATTATGCAACTCCCGTTTACTAGAGGAACACATTGGGTACTACCAAACGTCACAACGTAACTGGGTGATTATAAAGGAGTACTACAGGTGTCTCTGAAGGTACATGTTGAGTTGGCGTATTTCGAGATTAGGTTTTGTCACTCCAATTGTCGGAGAGGTATCTCTGGGCCCTCTCGGTAATGCACATCATTATAAGCCTTGCAAGCAATGTGACCAATGAGTTGGTTACGAGATGATGCATTACAGAACGAGTAAAGAGACTTGCCGGTGATGAGATTGAACTAGGTATTGGATACCGACGATCGAATCTCGGGCAAGTAACATACCGATGACAAAGGGAACAACATATGTTGTTATGCGGTTTGACCGATAAAGATCTTCGTAGAATATGTAGGAGCCAATATGGGCATCCAGGTCCCGCTATTGGTTATTGACCGAGAATAGTTCTAGGTCATGTCTACATAGTTCTCGAACCCGTAGGGTCCGCACGCTTAAGGTTTCGATGAAAGTTATATTATGTGTTTATGAGTTTTGATGTACCGAAGGAGTTCGGAGTCCCGGATGAGATCAGGGACATGACGAGGAGTCTCGAAATGGTCGAGACATATAGATCGATATATTGGACGACTATATTCGGAGTTCGGAAAGGTTCCGAGTGATTCGGGTATTTTTCGGAGTACCGGAGAGTTACGGGAATTCGCCGGGGAGAAGTATTGGGCCTTATTGGGCCCTGCGGGAAAGAGAGAGGGGCTGCCTAGGGCAGGCCGCGCCCCCCCCCCCCCATGGCCTAGTCCGAATTGGACTAGGGGGAGGGGCCGCACCCCCTCTGTTGGGGATATTACCACTAGGTGTAAACCGGCCAGCTTGGGCCGAGTTAACTCCGTTTGTGGTATAAGCAGAAAAAGGCCCAAGGCCCGTAGTCGGTTTAGAACTTGTAGCCGTAAACCGGCTAGATGTATAACTTGTATTGTAAGTTAGGAATAGAGAGATACCAACCGGGATACGAGTATGAACCGGTTGGGACTCTATGAACCGACGGGCGTCACTCGTGTATATAAGGGGACGACCCTGCGACGGTTCAAGGGACAGACAACCACAACTCGAGCCTAGGCGAAGCTTGTTTGCTCCCTAGCCATCGAGACCACATCAATTCCATCACAACTAGACGTAGGCTTTTACCTTCATCGAAGGGGCCGAACTAGTATAAACCCTTGTGTCTTTGTGTCCGCTTTAACCCCTTCAAGTAAACCCGTAGCGATGGCTCCACGACTAAGTCCTTACGCTAGGACGTCTGCCGTGACAAATCCACGACAGTTGGCGCCCACCGTGGGGCTATCGCACGATGGTTTGACGATCTTGGAGGGCAAGCTCAAAGGACTCGAAGGCTACGTCGTGGGCCGGATGACCAAGAGTCATCGCGGCCCGATCTACATCGACGACGCCGGATGGGGTCCCGAGGCCGATTCAATCGAGTACGGATACCAGGTCCCCTTCGGCGGCATACACGTTTTCATCGGCAAGATCGGGGAGCCTGGGCCTGAGCCGGACATCTACACCGACCTCGTCGAGACGGCTTAGCGTGCACGACCTGCCCAGGTTAAACCGGCCGTGAAGCATGTCTTCGTTGGAGTCATCCACGGAGGAGAACACGCCGCCGGTTCAGAACACGGTAGTGAGACCGTCGTTTATTCCGGCGATGAATCTTCAACCGGAGAGACCGAGTCATTGTACCAGCTGCAGGACGATATGATCGGGGGCTGTTCCGACGGCGACAGTATTCCGGACCCCCCATGCCAGTTCAACCGGGTTGGAATATTCATGGCCGGTACGCAGGCAGCGAACCACTCTTCAACCGCAGCAGCGATGCTTTCCGGATCAGCAACGGCAGCGGCAGTAGGGGCAGGAGGCCCGGTGCGCCCGCCGGTTCAAGTTTTATCAGATCTGTTTGATGCACTAGCTGCGCTTATGGCGGAGGACAACCCGGCGGATCAGGAGGCTCATAATGCAGAAATTGCGAAGGTGAAAGAGCAGATCACGCAAGCCAAAGCGGATCTAGCGTCGGAGAAGGAGCGCATGGCCGCAGAGCGGGCCGCTCTGGACGCTCAGGCTTACAAACTCATGCTTGACCAAAGTGCGTCGCAGGAGGTGTTAAAGCGGAAGTATAGATCACGCCTGCCATTAGGATTTGATCCTAGAAATCTATTTCAGACCCCGGGAGCCGGACCCAGTAATCCGCCCCAGCACTGGGAGGTAAACCGGATTGAGGCACCAGGAGCAGGAGCGACGGTCCAACCACGCCTGATGGAGCCTCCTCAGCAGAATATGGTGGTTCCTCCACCGGTACAGACACCCCCAGGCCATTATTCTAATCCTATGGACAACCTTGTTGCGGCTGCCGCACGATTGGAGGCTATCCCAGTCGAAGGAGATTCCCCACAAGCAGTTGAGACACGCCGGGTTAAGGAGCTTCTCCGGACTGCGCTGATCCAGCAGGAGGCGTATTCATACAGCCGTGATCAGATTCATTCTACGCCCCGTCCAAGCCGGAGCTACAGCAGGCGTATGGATGAACCGGCCATATCAAGCAACGCGCGGGACCGTGAAGCGGCCCGAGGCAATCACCAGACGGGTGGCGTTCGTGATGCTCAGGAAGTGGTGGACCGGGCCCGGGCACGCAGGGAGGCCGAGTTAGCAGCACAGGATGACGCGGGTCAAAATACACCAGTTCGCCCTACCACCTTCGCCGGACCAGGAGCCGCATCCGCTTTAGGGGTGCCGTGTTTAATCCCCGCTTTACGCAATGTGCGCCTGCCTAGAGACTTTAAGGGTCCACGCAAGGTGCCGAATTACACCGCTGATCTGTCCCCCGAAGCGTGGGTTGAAAGTTATGAGATGGCCATGGAAATTCTAGATGTCGATGAGACCGCGTGTGCAAAGTACTTCACTATGATGCTGGAAGGCACGGCTCGTACTTGGTTGAAGAGCTTACCGCCCATTTCTATCAGCTCATGGGCCCAGTTACGGGCCCGGTTTATTCAGAACTTCAAGGATACGTGTAAGTAGCCCAAGTCCATAGTAGACCTGGCGGCTTGTGTCCAGGAGGAAGGGGAGTCAACAACCCGTTGGGTACGCCGTGTTTCCGATATTTTGCATTCCTCTGACAGGATCAACGCTAACTCTGCGATCTTAACATTAGAAGGCAACTGCCGATTTGAGCCTTTGAAATTAAAATTGGGGCGCATGAAGCGGTTCTGTAATGACATGGGAACCCTCATGGCCGCTTTGGTGAAGTATGCTAATTCGGACAGTACCAAGGATCCCGAGGCTGATGATGATGAAGCAGGGAAGGGAAAGAAGAACGGCAACTCCAAGGGGCAGCAGTACAAACCGGCGGGTCATGGAAACGGAGGCAAGCGCAAGGCAGATGGCAACCCGGATTTCGTAGCCAACACTAATGCACAGGACAGAGGGCAGCGGCGCAGAGGCAAGGCGAATCGGGGCCAAAATCCTAACACGAGCCGTTTGAATTACTTATTGAATCAACCTTGCCCCAAGCACGGGACGAAGGAGTCCCCATCGAACCATCTCTGGAAAGACTGCTATATTATGCAGGAGTTCAAAAACTCCAATGCTTTCCGGTATGACCAGGGGTCAGGTGGCGGTTCAGGATCCGGTTTCCACGGGCCGGGTCACGATGGAGCTTCCGGTTCAGGTCTTAATCAAGGCAGTCACAATAGTCAGAATAATCAGGGTGGCCAGCAGCAACAACAGCAGTCGGGTTATCAGAGCCAACCAAAGCAGTTGAATAGTGGGCAGTATCATGTTTTCACAACTAGTTTGGACAAGCGCGATCGGAAGCTTCACAAGCGAGCAGTAAACTCTGTTGAACCAGCCTTGCCGCGTTATTTACGCTGGTCGGAGCAGCCTATCGTGTGGAGCAGAGAGGACCATCCCCCCCGGGTTGATAATCCGGGTCAGCTGGCATTGGTGGTAGACCCTCAGGTAGGGGGCTATAAGTTCACTAAGGTACTTATGGATGGAGGAAGCAGTATTAATATACTATACTATGAAACTTTCCGTCGCATGGGTCTAACAGACAAGGATCTCAGACCGTCCAATACGGTGTTCCATGGCGTAGTACCAGGCAAATCTGCTTATCCTGTTGGTAAGATAGCCCTGGATGTGGCTTTTGGAGACGAGCACGATTCCCGGTCTGAAAAACTAAATTTTGAAGTGGTGAAAATCCGGAGTCGATATCATGCCTTGTTTGGGCGGCCAGCTTTTGCTAAGTTCATGGCACGGCCTTGTTATATCTACTTGCAGCTCAAAATGCCGGGTTACAAAGGAACGATAACGGTGCATGGAAGCCGCCGAGTTGCTTTGGAATGTGAGGAAGGTGATGCAGCTTATGCAGAGGCGGTCTGTGCCACGGAGGAGTTGAAGTTTTATAAGGACAACGTTGATCCGGCAGATATGACCCCTTTAAAGAAACCAACTACAGAGCATGAATCGGATCTGAAGTTTAAATCGGCAGCTGAGACCAAGCTTGTTGACTTCGTGCCAGGCGATTCGTCCAAGCAGTTCACTGTCAGTGCCAACCTGGATCCCAAATAGGAAAGCGCGCTCATCGAGTTCATCCGTGAGAACCGGGATATCTTTGCATGGAAGCCATCTGACATGCCAGGTGTACCGAGGGAACTCGCTGAGCACACACTTAATGTGGATCCTAAGTATAAACCGGTGAAACAGTTCCTCCGCCGGTTTAACGAAGAAAGGCGCAAAGCCATTGGAGAGGAAGTAGCCAGGCTTTTGGCGGCTGGCTTTATTATTGAGGTGTTTCATCCAGAGTGGCTTGCTAATCCGGTGCTGGTCCTTAAGAAAAATGGCACCTGGCGTATGTGCGTGGACTACACAGATCTTAACAAAGCCTGTCCAGCGGATCCTTTTGCCCTCCCCCGCATTGATCAGATTATTGATGCCACGGCAGGATGTGAGCGTTTAAGTTTTTTGGATGCGTACTCTGGATATCATCAGATCAAAATGGCAGTTAAGGACCAGGAGAAAACAGTGTTTATAACTCCCTTTGGAGCCTTCTGCTATGTATCTATGCCTTTTGGGCTCAAAAGCGCCCAGGCTACTTATCAGCGGTGTATACAGAATTGCCTGCATACCCAGATCGGCCGCAATGTACATGCTTACGTGGATGATATTGTGGTGAAATCAAGACAAAAGGAGACACTGGTGGAAGATTTGAAGGAAACCTTCGACAACTTGCGCATTTATAAGATGATGCTTAATCCGGCCAAGTGTGTTTTTGGTGTTCCGGAAGGCAAGTTATTAGGGTTTCTGGTGTCTAACAGAGGAATTGAGGCTAATCCGGAGAAAATTAAAGCTATTACTTCCTTGGCTAAACCGAAGTGTATCAATGATGTTCAGCGTCTGGCGGGCAGAATCGCTGCGTTGAGCCGGTTTATCAGCCGCCTCGGAGAGAAGGCCATCCCCTTATACCAGATGCTGAGGAAGACAGATAATTTCGTCTGGAGTCCGGCTGCTGACGAAGCATTTGAGGATCTAAAGCGGCAATTGGCCAATCCGCCTGTTCTTGCGGCTCCGGTTGACAAGGAGCCACTGTTGTTATATGTGGCAGCCAATGCTCGAGCAGTAAGTGTGGCTATCGTGGTGGAGCGCAAGGAGGCAGGCAAGGAATATCCGGTTCCCACGACCGATTTATTATATCAGTGAGGTGCTTATTGAGTCCAAGCAAAGGTATCCGCATTGGCAGAAGCTAGTCTATGGTGTTTTTATGGCCAGTCGGAAACTGAAGCAGTATTTCCAAGGGCACCCTATCACAGTGGTTAGTTCAGCTCCTTTGGGTGATATCATACAGAACCGGGAGGCGACTGGCCGGATTGCAAAATGGGCCATCGAGCTTGGGCCGCATGGACTAAAGTATATACCACGCACAGCAGTGAAGTCACAAGCACTTGTTGATTTCATTAATGGCTGGACGGAGTTACAAGCGCCAGAAAAGAAGCCGGATCACACATATTGGACTATTCATTTCGACGGATCCAGGCAGTTAGAAGGCTCGGGGGCTGGAGTCGTTTTAACTTCCCCACGAGGTGATAAGTTTTGTTACATTCTCCGTTTAATGTTCCCTTGTACTAATAATGCAGCTGAGTACGAAGCCTTGCTCCATGGCCTCCGGATGGCTAAGGAGATGAACTTAAGCCGGGTTAAGTGCTTTGGTGACTCGGACCTGGTAGCTCAGCAAGTATCTGGCACTTGGGACTCTAAGGACCCGCTTATGGCCGCATATCGTCGAGAAGTGGATAATATCGCAGGTTGCTTCAAGGGTTATCAAGTGGATCATGTGGATCGTCGGAAGAATGAAGCGGCGGACGCTTTAAGCCGGTTGGGTTCTCAGCGTAAACCGGTCCCGCCTAATTTATTTTTGGACGTCTTGCACAACCCGTCAGTCCAGCTCCCTGGTGAAGCGGATTTGGCTATTCCTGATCCGGAGGCTCAGTTGGTGGCCGCATTACATGCTATTCCGGATTGGACGATTCCTTTTCCTGCGTATATGACTCGAGGGGAGTTACCAGAAGATGAGATTCTGGCCAGACAGATAATCCGGCACTCCAAATCTATGACGATTCTTAATGATGAGTTGCATCATTGCAGTGTATCAGGGGCATTTCAACGTTGTGTTTCCCCTGAGGAAGGCTGTGAAATCTTAAGAGAAATCCATGAAGGGGATTGTGGACATCACGCCGGTTCAAAGTCCCTGGTGGCAAAGGCGTTCCGTCACGGATTTTACTGGTTGACTGCACACGCTGATGCAGAGGACTTGGTTAAACGATGTGATGGATGTCAGAAATTTTCCAGGCGTGCTCATGTACCGGCGCAAGAATTAAGGATGATCCCAATAACGTGGCCGTTTGCAACTTGGGGGCTAGATATGGTCGGACCATTTAAACGATCCAAGGATAAGAAGACCCACCTGTTGGTGGCAGTGGACAAATTCACCAAGTGGGTTGAAGCGGAGCCTGTCAGCAAGTGTGATGCGGCAACAGCGGTGCAGTTCATCAAAAAGGTGATTTTCCGGTTTGGCTTTCCACACAGTATCATTACTGATAATGGTACTAATTTATCCAAGGGTGCTATGAAAGAGTTCTGTGAACGTGAGCACATCCGGCTTGACGTGTCATCCGTGGCTCACCCCCAGTCCAACGAGCAGGCAGAACAAGCTAATCAAGAGATCTTACGAGGCATCAAACCCCGACTTCTGGTTCCGTTACAGAGAACACCAGGGTGCTGGGTTGAAGAGCTACCATCGGTGCTATGGAGTATCAACACTACGCCAAACCGGTCCACCGGGTATACACCGTTTTTCATGGTCTACGGAGCAGAGGCAGTTCTCCCCAGTGATATCCGGCACGATTCGCCCCGTGTAGCGGCTTATGTGGAAGCGGATAACGAGACGGCACGGCAGGACGCTTTGGACCTATTGGACGAGGAGCGTGATATGGCAGCTGCTCGTTCGGCGATTTACCAGCAAGATCTTCGTCGTTATCACAGTCGCCGGGTTAAAACCAGAACCTTTCAAGAAGGAGATTTGGTGCTTCGCCTCATCCAAGACCAGACAGATATGCATAAGTTATCCCCACCTTGGGAAGGACCTTTTGTGGTCAGCAAGAATCTACACAACGGATCATACTATCTGATTGATATTCGAGAGCGTCAAGACTCACGTACATCAGAGGAGGAGACCAACAGGCCGTGGAATATAGCTCATCTTCGGCCTTACTACACTTGAGCCATAGGCTCAGTTTATGTACATATCATGACAATGTATATATTTATCTTCGATATAATAAAAACCGGAGCCTCAGCTAAAGCGGGGTCTCTGTCTCTCTTGTCATGCGTGGTTACATGGGGTGCTTCTGTTTTAAAGCGGCCTCCGGTTTACCCCTTGACATTTATTTTTATCACTTGGGGGCTTGGTCATGTCCGAACCAATGCAACACCTCTTGATAGGCGAAAGCCACCAGATCATTTGGGGACACGGTCACATCTGAACCGGTCACGCCTCTTGGTCGGCCAATAGGGCCAGAGTCATTTGGGGGCTTGGTCGAACCCGAACCAATGTCATGCCACTTGGCCGGCGTACTCGCCAAGAGTCTTTTGGGGACCTGGCCGACTTGCACCATCGCTACGCCTTCGGGGGGCTTGGTTGCGTCTGACCATGGTAATGCCATCTGACCAGTTCAATAAAGCTTTTCTTTTGCAAAGAGTTATTGCCTTTGTTGCCATATTTTCACATAATTGGTATTCGATTTTTTGTTATTGCGTTTTTAACCCGACAAACATTTTTTCCGGTTCAACTGTCAGTTACAAACTGACAGAACACGGTTTAATATTACGCCGGAGTTTTATCTGCCCGGTTTACCTTCTTCCTGTTAATCATCATTGAATAACAAGGGGGCTTGTGTTGATTCAGCAACGGTTTATATGGGAGTTATTTTCTCCCCGCTTTACAGACGGTCATGGTTTCTAAAAAGCCTCCGCTTCAAGTTTGGCTACGCCAGCTCCATGCCCAGATACGGCAGGTATTTGTATCACATACTTATTGATTTTTGATATATATATATATATATTGAATACCACAAACCAGCTGGCGGTATCACCGCCACCGAGGTTCAACTTTTTCTGGTTGCAGGAAGTATGAATCAAACAAAAGTTTCACTTATGCACGAAGGCATATTCAGGCGGAAAGTTTTAACTAAAGTTATTACAAGGCAACACGGTGCCCAACTGAGATCATTGTTCTTTGGGCAAACCGCCCACAACAGATGTTTAAACCGGCCACCGGTTCAAGCCTGTTCCTCATCCTCCGCCGCTTCAGCATCCTCGTCTCTACCCATTGGCTGGAAATCCACAGTGGTCCAGTGATTCCCATTAGCGCTTGGAAAACAGCCTCTTCATGGATCAGAGAAGACAGCTCAATATCAGGAGCATAAGTATGCTTACGGATTGGAGGGATCAGGTTTTCCGCTTCAAAAGTTGGGGCAGACACTCGCTTGTTTTGATCATTGTATTGTGCTTGATAATGCTCCAAGTCGGCTTCTTCGGCCAACTGACAAGCTAGCGGGCGTACTGCACGGTTTATTGCCCGTAAATCCTCTTCACTGAAATCAGAGCCATCTTCTTTCACACTGGGATAGCCTTGAGCTGCTTCCACGGGATCAAAGTCTGGTACCCATGCCTTGGCTCGGATCAAGGCGTTGATAGCTCCGGTTCGAGCAGCAGATTTTTTCACCTCTTCAATCCGGGCAGGAAGCATGGACAGCCGGTTCAGAGTATCTTGAATCAAGGAAGGTGCCGGATTGTTATGTGACGCTGTGGTGATGATGCGCTGGGCTCCGGTATACAACTGTTCTACCAAGGTATAGACAGCCTTCAGTTTCTTCCGCACATCATTTCCTAAGTGCCCAATGCGTGTGCCTACAACAATAAACGGTTAGTTTCAAACCGGAGTAATGATACAGCAGGTGCAACACATCACAACTGTTCAAAAGAAGCTTACCAAAGATTGCCGCAGTCATAGAATGTACTTGCCGCTTTACGGCTGTCAGATCATCTACCACCGGTTTAAGGGCAGCTTCAGCATTTTCTGCCCGTTTGATCAAATTGGCCTTCTCAGTGGCCCAGTCCGCCTGTTCTTTCTTCAAACTTTCCTTCACTTGTTCAGCAGCGTTCAAAGCACTGGTTAACTCTTTCTTGGCCTTCTCTGTTTCGGCCTGCTGGGTTTTCAAAGCCGCTTGTAAATCGGCAATCCGGTCATCTTTGATTTTCACCTCAGCCTGTGTATTGACAGTATGTTCAGCCAGAAATTCAAGGAAGTCAAAGTCTCAACCACACAACACAGTTATATGCTTGACACTTGGGGGCTAATGTACCTTCGATTTTTATATTACTACTAGATGGCAAAGTCCCAAGCTCAATACAAGTATTCAACTTGGCACTTGGGGGCTAATGGCTATTTGATCTACCAATGTTTCCTCAGGCAGTGTTTATTGAAGTACCGGTTTAAATATGCAGAGTTAAACCGGCCCTTGTGGTTATGAAGGTAGGTTTCAAAATTGATTAAGAAATATAGTCAAGTCCCGGTTTGATCAAGATTACAAACCGGCCCTTGGGGGCTACAAGGATTGATATACTGGCGGTAAGAAAAGGAGTGAGTTACCTCAAACTTGTCCCTCATTAATTTGAACAGGCCAGCTTCATGGTCTCGGCTAGTATAAAGCCGGTTTAGATAGCCAGAATGAAGGTCTTGGGCGCTTAAAGCAGCATATGTTTCCAGTTCGACATCCCACTTTCCTTTATTCAAGCTGGAAAAATCCTCTTTCACAGTGTGTCGGGTTAAGGTTGCAGGATTCCCCGGTTCAGAGCAGCCCATACCAGTAATCACAACGTCATCATCTTTCGACTCGACGGATTGTGTGGGCACGGCTGTTTTAGTAGGACTGCGAGGTTTCTCAAACCGGACGGTGCCAGCAGGTGGATCAGCAGAGGTTGAAGTATTGACAGGCCTCTCTTCAGGAATAACCTCCTCTTGAACCGGAGGGTCATTGGGAATATCTTCAGAGGCAAAATTTTCAAGATCTAGCGCTCTCTCATGATCTGAAGCGGCAGCTTCTTCAGCTGTTTTGTCCAAGCGGGCCTTTTTGCTGGGTTTCGGTTTGGTTCTGAAAAGACAAAGAGTCAGGAAAAAGGCATATCCATTACAGAATATATCAGAAAGCATATGGCCGGTTTGACTTACCCAGCGGCTATTTTCAACGGTGGTAGCTGAGTGGCTGAGGATTCGCCAGAGGATGAATGGGAAGTAACCTGATAATCGGAGTCGGACGGATTAAGAGGTTGACGGAAGAAACCCGCTTTGGAATTTAAAGCAATAAAAAGGTCGGAAACCTCGGAGCGGCGCTTTCGAACCGGGCTGTTTGGTAAACCGGCAGAGGTAACTACCTGACCAGTGTGCTGGGTTGTGCGGCGAGCTTCATGTTGCTGTGTCTTCATAAGAAACTGGGGATCCAAATAAGCAAGAGGGTGAGAAAAATTAACTTTCCGGTGGACTACCCTTCTCTCTTCCCCTTCCTAGTCTCCTACTCCTACTACATGGAAGGACTCCTAGTTGGACTAGGAAAGGGGGAATCCTACTCCCGGTGGGAGTAGGACTCCCAATGGCGCGCCCCTCCTAGGGCCGGCCTCCTCCTCCCTCCCTCCTTTATATACGGGGGCAGGGGGCACCCCATGACACACAAGTTGATCTACGGACCGTTCCTTAGCCGTGTGCGGTGCCCCCCTCCACCATATTCCACCTCGGTCATATCGTCGCAGAGTTTAGGCGAAGCCCTGCGCCAGTAGAACATCATCATCGTCACCACGCCGTCGTGCTGACGGAACTCGTCTCCGGAGCTCGGCTGGATCGGAGGCCAGAGATCGTCATCGAGCTGAACGTGTGCAGAACTCGGAGGTGCCGTATGTTCGGTACTTGGATCGGTCGGATCGTGAAGACGTACGACTACATCAACCGCGTTGTCATAACGCTTCCGCTTACGGTCTACGAGGGTACGTGGACGTCACTCTCCCCTCTCGTTGCTATGCCATCACCATGATCTTGCGTGTGCGTAGGAATTTTTTTGAAATTACTACGTTCCCCAACACCACTGAGTCAAAGCTGGCTTGCTGCAGTTAAACCCCACCACCCCCTTTGCTAATAATGATGCATATGTAGTTAGGTCTGATGTAATTCTTGTTGGGTACATTTGTACTCACGTTTGCCTATTTTATGTTTTTGCAGAGAGACTTCCGTCTCACTAGTAGTTTCGTGTGGACTTCGATGTTTAGCTTGTTACCTCAGCTACGATCTTGTGCCCTCGGCAGGATCTGGTAGATAGTCAGGCTTCTCAGCCTTTTTCATTTGTAGATGTTTGTACTCAGACATGTTAAGCTTCCGCTTGTGCTTGACTTGTGTGCTCTGAATGCTGGGTCATGAGACCCATGTTTGTAATATCTCGCTCCTCGGAGCCTAATGAATAAATACTTGAGTTGTAGAGTCATGTTGTGATGCCATGTTGTATTGCACATATCGAGCATATTGTGTGTATGTTATTGAAATGCTTTGTATGTGTGGGATCTGATTATCTAGTTGTTTATCCTTGGTAGCCTCTCTTACCGGGAAATGTCCCCTAGTGCTTCCACTGAGCCCTGGTAGCTTGCTACTGCTCCGGAACACTTAGGCTAGCCGGCATGTGTCCTTCTTTGTTCATGTGTCTGTCCCTTCGGGGAAATGTCACGCGGTGTCTACCGAAGTCCTGTTAGCCTGCTACAGCTCGGATTACCGGAGTCCTACTAGCCCAGTTGCTACAGCTCGGATTCACTCGTTGATGACCGACACGTTCGTTGTTGGGTCATGTATGCCTGTGCCTGTAAGTTAGCGCCACTTTTGGTTCACGACTAGCCATGTCAGCCCGGGTTCTTTGTCATATGGATGCTAGCGACACTATCATATATGTGAGCCAAAAGGCGCAAACGGTCCCGGACCTGGTAAGGCGACACCCGTGGTAATACCGTGTGTGAGGCCGCAAAGTGATATGAGGTGTTACATGCTAGATCGATGTGGCATAGGATCGGGGTCCTAACAATTTTGGTATCAGAGCTTGACTGCCTGTAGGTTTACCAAGCCAAACTGGTCGAAGTTGAGTCTAGAAATGCTTTAGTTATATGTAGGGGAATTGATTGTGGGATGGAACGTAAGGCATTTTTTACTCCTTTATCTTATGCCCTTCTGATCCGAGTCAACCTCTTCTTTTCTACGGGGATTGAGAACTAGGCTTTCTCTTCTATTTATCAGGATCACATGTTACTAATCTGTAGACTTATTAGATTGTTGGATTTAAGCCTCAGTTCAGTCTCTACTACCTCTGTGCGTTCATAGTTGATCTCGGAACCATGATTTTGTGACGATCGAGTGGTTATGCCACCATCTGTAGGTTGTCTTAAATCCTTTTAAGCATTTACAGCCGTTATGTTGTCCGAGTCATCCCAGGTTTCTAAATAGTCTGATGCATTTGCAAATTCCTTTTTACCATTCTGAAGACCCTTTGTGCCAGATCAACCACACTAACTAGTGTGCCGAGGTATTTCATTGCCTCAGCATTTATGTTGGAGCTATTATTATGACCCTAGGTGTCTAGAGTATCACCTAGTAATTTAGCCATGCTTTGTGTTCCCAGTGTGATGATTCTAGCCATCATTCTCGAAAGCATCCCGTGATGCCACTTAGTGTGTAGGTATTCCACTTCTGGTTTTTGTACCCGAGATTCACCCTACTTACTTCATGTTGATAATAATTGCTAGCTCCCTTAGGTTATTAGTAACCTTGTGTTAAGTCCTCGAGGTCCATGGTATTTCCTCCTTCCCAAATACCATGAACCATTCTTGGCAGAAGTTCCTCGCTGAACCGAAGGATCACAACCAGAGTGCTCTTAACGAGTTCTCGATTCCATGTTGTAACTCTACCAATCCTACCTCTCCGCATGGATTATCCGGAAGAAATTTGTTGAACTTGGTTCGACATACTAATCTATGCATCCACAACTCAGAAAATCATATGTTCCTTTGAGTTGTCCCCCTTTAGTTGTATTCTGACCTTCGTCTATCAATTGATAGTCAGGAGTAGTCGTGCATTCGTGTTCATCGATGCCTTTTACTCCTATGGTCCGTCAAGCCATTCTATTCGGAATGACTAGGAGAAACAAACTCCAGTACCTCATCCATATCCAGGATTGGGTCAAAGCAGTTGTATTCTGCAGATCAAAATGCTAATTCAGCTTTTGATTCTGTTCTACCCTGAAGTATTACCATCTTATGTCAAGAATGTCACGGGAATTGCACACCATTCTATGAACTCTTGATATAGTGATACTTCTCGACATCGTTATTCATTCCTCGGTCCCAATGTTAATGCAACCGGAGTGCCAACAAGTGAATCGTGATGTGTGAAATCAATACTCCTAGCAACCCTGTTGCTTGGTAGTTAATGGACAATACTCTCACTCTTAGCATGTTGGTTATCAAATCACTATTCTAGGATTGATCATGCTACCTAGTCCACTTTCCCGGTGCACTCCTCGATTGATGAGTTAGGATTTTGTTAAGTCCTCGCTCATTTGATCATATCGTCTTGCCTTGAAAAGAAAGATTGTTCTCGAGCTTAGTAACATATCGGTGGTTCGTGATTTTCCGAATATCTTCACGGAGGTATCACCAGGTTGTCACCTGACCGCTATGTTGAGTTCGTGATCATGTTGGTTTCTTATAAACCATCCCCTTCTCCAAGAATCTGTGTTGGATACCCCTGAGCTAGTTGGTTAAGCTAAACAACAACTTGGAGAGTTGGAAGATAAAAGCTCACCTGACTTAGTTCATCTCCAAGGGATATCCTTATGTGTGTGTGTTGAAGAAAGATAATATCTTCATTGGTTGATCCTCGTGATCAGTTGTTGGACTTATCGTCTTGCCAAAACTTTGATTTGAGTATGGGCTATCCTCAAATCAAGTCAGAACCAATGATGTTCATAATGTTGTCTTACTGGTGGATTTTCCTCGAGCATACTCCATTATATCTTTTGGGTCTGACCAATGCTATCACCTTGTTCCCATAGTTGTGGAATTCCATTTATATGGAAATCTCGATGACTTGTTGTTGAGCCCATCAGCAGCATTTTGTCTCCTCCATGATTCATGCCGAACATCCAACTAGTATTGGAAACTTCTATAAGCATTATCTTCATGTCCCGTTCATGAAGCATATGTTGAATGAAAGAAGTGACTTCCTTCGATCCACGTGCATTTGGTGCAAGTTGCCGTCGTGAGTTCGAGAAAGATTGTTTTCGTTTCCTCTGGAATCATCCCAAGTCAGTCATGCATGTGCAAAGTATGCTATGGTTGGACAGGCTCGCTACCTCCATTCCACATGTATCTCCTAGTACACCAAGCCACTGGCTGATTTGTTCAAGGAGAAGAAGTTCCTTCATAAGAGCTAATCCGGATTTATGTAAGGAGTTCGATATCCTCGATGATGGTTCCCCACCTGAATTTGGTAGTGTTTTATTATAAGACTACCATGTGGTTATGCTTGTCTCAGATAACGTGTTCACATATTGTAGCAGAACCAGCTCATGTTTTGGGGCTTGCTATCGTAGTTCATTTCCCGAGAATCTTGCAACGTCATCTAGTCGATTTGTGTAGCAAACTTTCATTTTTCTCTCTAGACTCGACGAGTCTGGATTATCCTGACACCAACCAGATCTAAATCTCAGGCAGATATGATGGTTGGAGCGTTTCTCAAGAACTATAATATCGGTCTCTCTGTAACCCGGTAAGTGGATGTCTTGGCCAACACACCCAGTCGGAGGACCTAATATTGTAGTATCTTGATTGAGGAAGTTGGCCACTTTCCCCTAAGGACTTCGTAGGATTTACTCCCTAGTTGTGCCTTATGGACGTTTTGTGTTCCCGAAGTCCGACCTTCTATCTGATGTTCTAGTTACCAAACCATTTCAATGATTGGGATACGCTAGCACATCAAGGAGAACATTAGAAGCGGAGTGCTAAATGTCTCTCGGTCGATCATCCAGATTTTGATCCCTTAGCCTCGCTAAGGCGAAATCTGAGAAGGTGTTATCTTTCTTTGCATCTGCATCATCCATCACTACTCATCATGGTAGTATGTTGTGTTGCCATGATCACTGACACGGATATTGGTAAAACCTTGATGAATATGGAAATGCTCAAGTTCTTGAGAGCACGCACAAGCACTAGGTGTTATCACTAGAACTAACTGGGATTGCTCTCAGTTTTCCTCAGTTATGCTCCAACCCTTCAAGTAGTGGACTCATTCTCTACTGCTGAGCTTCTCCCCAGTTACTAGAATCATTCCCAGCATTTGCACCTTGTTCCTAGCTTGCACTGCCATTGTGCCATCCTACTATGGACTACCCTTCTCACTAATTACTGATCGGGATCATCCTCAAAGTGGTCCTACCATGGGTTCCATCCATTTCCGGTGATAAGCAAAATCATCCCTTATGTTGTCTTCAACAAGGTAATCCGCATCATCGATACTAGTCCGAGTATGCCATTCTACCGAACTCCTCCAAACGATCGCTCGAGATTTGCCCCATGCTGGTATAGAGAGTCTCAATGATCTCTATATCAATGGTAATTCTTTTTGCCACTTAGCGTAAGAACTCCATGAATCACCCTCCTCCAAGATGTTCCATTATGGTATCATGGCAACTCAACTCCTTGCTACGTTGACAACCATTCACCACTTTCTTAAGCGTGAAACTGTTGCCTAGCTAGTGAACCTTTTTCATCTGTTCCACTCCATCCCTTTGGATGTGTGCCTCATGTCTCAGCTTGAGAGATGTTGCCATGTCTCACTTCGTGAGTTGATCCTGACTTGTTCGACCTTCAATAAGATCGATCCTTCTAGAGTCTTTCTTTCCCTCTTGTTGTCATGTTAGTTGGACTTCTCAGAGCAAGACATCAAGACAACAAATGGTGATTGTCGGTGTACTAAAGTAGGGGGGCACATTAGTACCCCGAACTTGTGCACGGGCAGTCGTAGCATCCCCGCGGCAAGGCTTGCCGGACGCCCGCCAAGGCCCTCCACCATTTCCTATTACTGCCATTCAAGAACAAAGTATCACCCAAGGAAACGAATGCCCCGGCAAGAGGAACTTGCCGGGGAGGCCGATCAAGGCGATTCCAACAGACTAGCCGCGACACTCTGTGCGTCCCGGCAAGGCTCAGCGGCCGGCAAGCTTGCCGGCCCGACAAGAGAAGGGCCGCGGCAAGGCTGCCACCCAGAGTCCAGCGCATCCAGCGACGTGTCACCCCAAGGCCATCCCAAAGGCACGTGGCGAAGCAATGCACAGCCATGCGGAGCGAGGTGGCAAGCGGAGCTGACAGAGACGCCATCGTGGCAACCGGTGGCTCACCTAACGGTCGTTTCCTTACACTGTTGGGGCGACCGGACGGGCATTAAATGCCCTTGTCCCCTGCCGTCAGAGATAGGTAGGGGCACTGTTGGTCACTATTGTACCAACCTGCGTTTTTACCTTTCTACCCCCGCTTCCTACGTTGCCACCTGTGGGTGCCCCCTTCAGACTATAAAAGGGAGGCCCATGCGCACGTAGGAGGGGTTCGGTCCATTCGACACCCACAACACCACCATACGCTCACTCGAGCAAGATCAAATACAATCACCAAAGCAGCAGTAGGGGTTTTATCTCCGGAGAGCCCCGAAGCTGGGTAAAAATCGCCCGTCTCCCCCGCGCGCTCGACCTCGATCTGCTCTGCGCATGCCCTCCACTCCCTTGCCGGACTAGAAGGGGCCCCCGTGCCCCATAGGTGCTCGCGGCCGCACAGAGACAGCCCCGGCATCTTTGGCGCGCCAGGTAGGGGGTGCGTCCAGATCGTGAGCATCTGATCCGGTCTCCTCGCGCGCTGCATCAACGCCTTCGTCAACATGCCACCGAAGAAGAAGCCTTCGGAGGTGGCCGCTCCGTCTACATCGATTCCGCCACCACCGCCGGAGCGAACGGGCGGTGGAATGGACGCCGGCGGAGGAGCGGGCGCCGACGGTGGGACTCACGTCGTCACCAGATCCAAAACAAGGCCCCGCAAGCTTCGGCGACCGCGCAGACATCGCACCCTTCCCAAGAGGTGCAAGGTCAACAACGCCCCGGTGCTCCTAGCACCGTGCTCGCACTGGAGCAAGGCCAAGCTGGTGGGTCGCGGGACGTTCGAGGTCAGCATGCACGCGCGCATGCTGGCGCAAGCGAGGTACGATCGCCCGGACGGGGTGTAGCACCTCCCAATCCTGTTGGGAGTCCGAGCACATCCCGCTCCTCGCGCCGCTCGTCGCCACCGCCACCCAAGACAGCCGAGGAAGCGCTGGCCCGAGCCCAGCTGCTTCTAGACTACCCTCCGGCGCCGCACAAGATCGACGACTGGAGGATGACCATATACAGCCTCATCGGCTTCGCCAACGGCGACAAGCCCCGGCGACCGAGCGCGTCGAAGCCCCGGCAAGACGCCCAGGCGCAGGCCGGCGCCGACAAGACCGCCGGGGGTGCCACCTCCGTGCATTCCCAGCCCCGAGGGCCAAGATCGCCAGCTCGCCGGGCCAATCCCGACGCCGACTCCACTGCGTCGTCGGAACCACGAACTCGCCGTGATCAGCGCCGCGTTCTCCAAGAATGGCAACATGAAGACGCTCGCACCCGCATAGAGCGCAGAAGGGAAACGCGACGTCAATCTGACCAGCGTGCTGGGCCCACTGTCGACATGCATGCGCCAGGGGAACCAGGCGACTTGCCGTACACGGCAGGTTGCCCTGCGTTCACCTGTGAGCTGCGGCGAGTCCAGTGGCCCAAGACCAAGAACTTCAAGCCGGACGTGCCCGAGAAGTACGATGGCAGGATACATCCGTCGGAGATCCTCAGCATCTACACCATCGCGGTGCAGGCTGCCGGAGGGCACGACGAGAAGATCCTCGCCAACTACTTCCCGCTGGTGCTCAAACCCAACGTCAAATCTTGGCTCATGCACTTGCCGGACGGCTCCATCTCTTCATGGGCGGACCTGTGTCATCAGTTTGTCGGCGCCTTCACGGGTGGCCACAAGCCTCACGGCCAGGAGAGTGACCTCCACTTGCTCGTCCAGAAGGAGGGGGAGCCCCTGCGCAAGTACATACAGACATTCAGCCAGGTGCAACGCAACATCCCAGACGTCCACCCTGCCGCGGTTATCAGCGCATTTCATCAGAACGTGCGTAACCGCAGGATGAGGGAGGAGATGGCGATGTGCAAGATCAGAGATGTCAGCGAGCTCTACGCTCTGGCCGACAAGTGTGCACGGGCTGAGGAGGGGAGGAAAATCCCCGGAGAGATTGCCGGAGTGGAAGGATCTGACAGTGAAGATGCCGCCCCGGCAAGGAAGAACCGGAGGCGGAACAATAGGAAGAGAAAGGCTAAGGATGTGCAGGCTGTTGAGCATTCCGGCAACGGAGGCGGTTCCGACAAGGCCAAAGCCGATGACTCCGGCGAGGCCGTCGTAGCCGCCGACAAGCAGGATGGTTCCGGCAAGCGGTATTGCAAGATCCACCGCACCAAGGGCCATGACCTCCAAACCTGCAAGAAAGTGGAGCAGATGGCGGAGCTACAGAAAGCTGAATATGAGCGCCGCGATAAGGAGAGGGCCCAGGAAGGTGGCGGAGGATCCGGCAAGAAGCTTCCTGCCCGGGGAGGGCACCGCGGCAAGGCCAAGCCACGACAAGGAGATAGACCTCCCCGCGGCCGCGACAAGGACGAAGATGAGGATGAGGATGATGAGATGGAGGAAGATGAGACTGACGACCAAGAATTTCAGAAGGCGACAGAGGTGTTGTGCATCGACGGCGGCGCCTCTCTGCACACCTCGCACCGCCAACTCAAGCAGTGGGTGCGAGAAGTGAACGCAGTGGAGCCGTCCGTCGAGGCGCGCAAGCCTCTGAAGTGGTCCAGCACGCCCATCATCTTCGACGTTGAGGACCACCCTGATCGCATCACTGCGGTCGGGTGCTTGCCGATGTTGGTCTCACCAACAATCCGCAACCTCAAGGTCACAAAGATGTTGGTTGAAGGCGGGGCCGGCCTGAACCTGATTTCCTCCGCAGTGCTCAAGAAACTCCGAATCCCCGACAGCGAGCTCGAAGAGACTGGTGCCTTTCAAGGGATAAACCCGGGAAGAAGCAAGCCAAAGGGGAAGATCACACTGCCAGTAACGTTTGGCAGCGAGTTAAACTTCAGGACAGAGAGAGTCACATTTGACGTTGCCGATATCCCGTTGACCTACAATGGGATACTAGGCCGTCCTGCGCTCGCCAAGTTCATGGCAGCCTCTCACTACGCCTACAACGTGCTTAAGATGCCCGGTCTGATAAGTGTCATTTCTGTCCAAGGTGACAAGAAGGATGCTCTTATCTGCACCGACAAGATCTACCGAGAAGCAGCAGCCGTGGCAGAGCGCAAGCCACTTGCCGCCGAAGCTCCCCCGGGGAAGAAGAAGGCCAAGTCCAGCAAGGATAGCTCTGGTGCCCACTCCGGCAAGCGCACCTCCCCGGAGCACTGTGTTGCCGTCGAGGACGCGCCATCGAGCTCCGCCGGCAAGTGCAAGAAGGCAAAGGCAGATCTACCAAAGACTAAGCCCGGCAAGGGCAACTCTGGTGCCCACTCTGGCAAGCACGCCTCTCCGGAGCGCCGCGCTGCCGTCGGGGATGCACCATCGAGCTTCACCGGCCAGTAGAGCGAAGAAAGCGTCCGGTTTTGAGCTTCTGGATTGTATCCCCCGAGAATCCGTACCTTGTATGAAGAACTTATGCACAGAAGGGTTGAATCGTGGCTAAGTCGCGCCCTTAATCCGTTTCGAGTCCGCTCAACGATGAAAGCGCGCTGCAGCTAGCCCGACGAATTCTTCCTGCCGGAAGCAACACCACCAGCGGGCTGCTGATGTTCCGCGCTCAGCAAGTGTGTTTGCACCGGCGGGGTCCCTGAAAGCATGGGGGAGAAAACGTACAAGGGAGGCTATCCGGGGAAGAGCACGGCCCCGCCGAAGAACAGAAGATGAAAAAGCTAAGTTGCCCAAGTTTGAGTACAGAACATTTTTCAGTTTTAAAACTCTATGTTATATTCCTTGAACGTTCGCCCCTTGTATGGAAAACCCGTGCGCGAGGGGCCAACTCGTGGTTAAGTTGCGCCCTTGCTTTGTTTCGAGCCCGCTCAATAATGAAAGTGCGCCGCAACTATCCCGACAAGGTCTCTTGCCGGATACAACACCGCCAGCGGGCTGCTGCTGTTCCGCACTCAGCAAGTGTGTTAGCGCCGGCAAGTTTCCTAAAAAGCGTAGGGTAGGAACATACAAGGGGTACAACAGGGTAGAGGAAGTAACATAACAAGCCATGCCGTGGGGCGTCCTTTGTATGAGAAACTTGTGCGCAGAGGAGGCGACTCATGGCTAAGTTAGGCCCTTGATTTGTTTTCGAGCCCGCTCAAACAATGAAAGTGCGCTGCAGCTAAGCCCGATGAGGTTTCTTGCTGGAGGCTACACCGCCAGCGGGCTGCTGATGTTCTGCACTCAGCAAGTGTGTTTGCCCCGGCAAGTTCCCTAATAAGCGTAGAGTATGAACATACCAAGGACGAAACACCGCATTGTGTTGCCGAATGCGAAATTTCGTTACAAAAGTAACTTATTACGACGCCATCTAAGTTATTTTCGTAAATGGAATGACAGCGCCATGTAAAGAAAAAAAACATAGGAGGACGCACCGGTGCCCGGGCCCCGGTGAACCGACGTTGCTGGGGGCTGCGATGCCAGCAGCAAGAACAAAGGAAAAAAAAGGGCGCAGGCCCCTGCGCCCCGACAAGCCGGAGTTGCCGGGGGCTGAGATATCAGATAAGTTTTTCGTCCCTCTTCATGCATCGTCCTATGGGCTGGGGAATGCAAGGCCATGTCCTTGAACGAACATGCCTTGTATGAGAAAACCTGTGCACGGGAGGAGCCGAATTGTGGCCAAGTTGCGCCCTTGCTTTGTTTCTGAGTCCGCTCAACAATACAAGCGCGCTGCAACTGGCCCGAGAAGGTTTCCTGCCGGAAACGGCACCGCCAGCGGGCTGCTGATGTTCCGCACTCAGCAAGTGTGCTTGTGCCGGCAGGTTCCCTCGAAGTGTAGGGTGGAAACGTACAAGGCACAGATCAAGTAAAGGACGCAACCTGGCAGGCATTCCCCTCTTTTCATTAAAAAACATCCCAATTTAGTACAAGTCCATAGAGGATGAAAAACATGAAAGAGAGGATTACAAGTTTTAAATACAGCTAAGGCCCGAAGGCTTACAAACTAAGAAGATAAGATGCCCGTAATCCCTCTCCTGTTTCTCTCTTCAGGAGGTAGGTCAAGGAGGCCCCGGCAAGAGAAGCTTGCCGGGAAGGGCAAAAGGGGCGCCTAGGTGAGCTACGGGCGCCAGAAGACACCAAGAGAACACCCCAGGGGCCGGCTAGGAGCTTGGCGGAGATGGAGGCGCCGGAAGCAGAGCTCGAAGACGGGGTGGTGGGACGTCAGCACGCTGTCGAGGGCACCTCGCCCTCGTACCCCGACTTGACGGCCTTGCCGCCACCCCTCTTCCTCTTCCGCAGCCTCCCTACGCCAGCCGCCCAAGGAGACGGCCCCGGGGAGTTCAGAAGGCCGGCGACCCGGATGATGGGGTCGCCGGTGGCGCACGAGGCGGCGGCCGACGCCTAGTCGGACTCACCGCCGCCGTCGTCGTCGCTGTCGCTTCCCTCCTCGTCACTCTCGCTCGAGGGGGAATCTTCGCTGTCGGAGGAGCTGTCCACGCAGCATCTCGCCCGGGTGCCGGAGACCCCGAAGACCTTGACGGCGAGAAGGTCGCCCTCCATTAACTTGAAATGGAGGGTAAACCCCGCCGTAAAGCTGTGGATGCGGGCGAACGTCTTCCACCCTCGATCGAAGTACATCACGCCGGGGGCTGGGGATACGACACTAACTCGAGTGCCGCTGATCCCGCAACCCCTCATGCGCAACTCCAACATCTCGGGCGGATCCGGTTCCATCGCGCTCGCAAATGGAGCCGGAAGCCGGAGGCAACGACGAGGTGCTCGGCGCAGTTTGATGAAGAACTCCCACGGGTCGTCTCCAGTATGGACCGCCTCGAGGAGAGGGGCTACTGGCGGAGGCGAGGGTGGCGCACCGCCCCGGCCGCCTCTTCCCCGAGCGCCCCGGCCACGTCCCCGACCTCGTCCGCGGCCTCGCCCCCTCCCTCTCCCCCTTGTGGCCGGCTCCGCCGCCACAGGTGCGGGATAGGGAGAGGCGCGCTGCCTGGAGGCAATCCTCGCTGCCACCGTTGAAGGACCTGGGTTCCCTCCCTCCATGGCAAAGGGGAGGAAGAGTAGCAGAAGATGAAGCAAGGAGAAGATGGGGAAGTGCGAGATTTTTGCGCTCCCCTTCCGCCCTTTTTAAGGAGCAAAGTGGGGGCTCGGCCGCCCCGCTCAGCCAATCGGAGCGCGGGGAGGGCAGAGGAGCGGGGCCGGCCCACCACCTCCGCCCGTGACGGCTCGGTTTTCCACCTTCGCCGCCCACGACCCCACGCGCATGGGAGCCGCGTGGCGGGGAGGCGAAGCCGGGGCGACGGGTGAAATGACCTCCCCCTGCCCCGTGAATAAAGGGGCGGACGCCCTACAAATCGCGCGCACCACCCACGCCTCCCACGACGCCGCAATCGACGCGTGCCGTTGCAGGAGGGCGCGGTGGACACGGAGTCCGATCGTGCGTGGACCCAGACCGCGCATGACCGTGCACTGTTTTGGGCCTGGCCCAACAACGCTCGGCACCGTGTATGGCCCAGGCCCGGGGGCTCCTGTCGGTGTACTAAAGTAGGGGGGCACATTAGTACCCCGAACTTGTGCACGGGCAGTCGTAGCGTCCCCGCGGCAAGGCTTGCCGGACGCCCGCCAAGGCCCTCCACCATTTCCTATTACTGCCATTCAAGAACAAAGTATCACCCAAGGAAACGAATGCCCCGGCAAGAGGAACTTGCCGGGGAGGCCGATCAAGGCGATTCCAACAGACTAGCCGCGACGCTCCGCGCGTCCCGGCAAAGCTCAGCGGTCGGCAAGCTTTCCGGCCCGACAAGAGAAGGGCCGCGGCAAGGCACTTGCCGCGGCAAGGCTGCCACCCAGAGTCCAGCGCATCCAGCGACGTGTCACCCCAAGGTCATCCCAGAGGCACGTGGCGAAGCAATGCGCAGCCATGCGGAGCGAGGTGGCAAGCGGAGCTGACAGAGACGCCATCGTGGCAACCGGTGGCTCACCTAACGGTCGTTTCCTTACACTGTTGGGGCGACCGGACGGGCATTAAATGCCCTTGTCCCCTGCCGTCAGAGTTAGGTAGGGGCACTGTTGGTCACTGTTGTACCAACCTGCGTTTTTACCTTTCTACCCCCGCTTCCTACGTTGCCACCTGTGGGTGCCCCCTTCAGACTATAAAAGGGAGGCCCATGCGCACGTAGGAGGGGTTCGGTCCATTCGACACCCACAACACCACCATACGCTCACTCGAGCAAGATCAAATAGAATCACCAAAGCAGCAGTAGGGGTTTTATCTCTCCGGAGAGCCCCGAAGCTGGGTAAAAATCGCCCATCTCCCCCGCGCGCTCGACCTCGATCTTCTCTGCGCACGCCCTCCGCTCCCTTGCCGGACTAGAAGGGGCCCCCGTGCCCCATAGGTGCTCGCGGCCGCACAGAGGCAGCCCCGGCAGTGATCGAATCAACGTTCTTATGAAAGTGCAACCTGGATCATGAAGATTGTGTGAGTTTGCGTTCCCCCTTCATCTTACCCTACGCTTGAATCTCGGGACGAGATTCTTGTTTAGTGGGGGCGAGTTGTCACATCCCTAGCTTCTGGCATTGCACTAGGCTAACTTCATGTGTGCATCATGTTTAAACTTTGAAAGAAATTGAAATGGGGATTTCCTAAACCCTAGCATCAAAGGAATTCACTAGGTTCAACTAAAATATTCTCAGTGAATCTAAATGGCTTTCAAAAAAATTCATCTTTTCTGGAAAATGCTAGAAGCAATAACCAGAGGTGATGCACATTTTTCCATGACATATTTGGGCTCTCTATTAAATCATACTCTATTTGCATTTGGTCATTTAAATGCTATTAAATATTTTAAATTCTCAAATAATCATAAACCAAAATGTTTACTGTAGGATATATTCCCAACAGTGATCATGGGTAGTTTCATGATTTTTGGAAGTGTCTAATAATAAAGCCCTAAAGACTACAGAATAATAGAAAAACAAAAACAATTAGAAAACAGAGAGAGAACTTACCTAGCCCTCACCTGGCAGCCCAGCTGGCCCAGCACTATAGTTGAGGCCCAGCCCACCAGGGCAAAGCGGTCGTCGTCAACCTCTGCTAGTAGGCAGAGGCGTGTCGAGGCCAGCGCGCCCGAGGCCTCCACCTCCTCCCTCCCTACTTGCCTGGCTCCTCCTCGACGCGTGTGGACGACGCCACGCGACCCCCAAAGCCGTCAGGCTCTCCCTCTCTCTCCCCCGAACGCTCTCCCCCTCATCTGTTCTTTCTGCCCGAACGCCTCCGTCGCTGCCGCTCGCCATCACCGCGGACACCACCATCACAGCGATGCCCTGAGATGCCCAAGAGCTCCGCCTAGTACCCCTCTTCCTCCTTGTCAATCTGTGCAACGCCGGAGGCCCTCGAGCGTGTCCATGCTGTCGTCTTCAACCTCCCGACGCCGGAGATCTCCATCGCCACCCCGCTTGCTCCGGCCTCTCCCCGAGCCAATGACCAACCCTGCGGGACCGCTGTGAGCTCCTACGCCCCTCACCCCTCTCCCCATCGACGCGTTCGTCCTCTAGCCCCGATCCCCAACCGTGACCGAAGCATCTCGCCGCCGGCCATGGCGTAGCCGTGGAAACAGCCGCGCAAGCTCGCAACCGAGCGCGCCACCGAGCTCAGCACGTTCCCAGGAGTCGACCGCGACCACCCGCGGCTCCTGCCGTTCCCTACATCGCCTAACCCGCCATTGGCCGAACTCCGGCCGCCGCAAAGCTCGACGTCACCATTGTTTCGGACCACCCTAGCTGCTGCTTCTTACACCGTTAGATGCGCGAGATCTCCAGCTACGTATAGAGCTCCTCCGGCGTTCTTTTGGTCGCCGGAACAACGTTTCCGAAGCCCTCCGCCGTCTCTGTCGTCGTCGGCGACGAGCCGTTGACCGGGTCCAGCGGGTTAGACCCCGCTTGACCAGGGTTTGACTCCCCCCCCCCCCCGACTCACTGACGTGTGAGCCCTAGGCCACTAACTAAACTAGGTTAGTATTAGTTTAACGCTAACTAAACTTAGTTAGTTTAACTAACTGCTGACACATGGAACCCACTGGTCAGGTCTGAATTGGACCGGCCCTGTTGACCCTGCTGACGTTACAGTAACGTAGTGCTGACGCAGTAATGCCTTTTCTGGATTTACTTTTATTCAGAAAATTCCAGAAAATGATATAAACTTCTAAAATTCATAGAAATTAAACCGTAACTCCAAATGAAATAAGTTATATATGAAAAATGATCAGAAAAATCCAATCTATCCATCTGCACTGGTTTCATGCATGTTTAAGAAACTTAAACCTGCTGTATATATCAAACATGATAATGCACTTTATTAAGTCATTCAATTTGAAATTGAACCTTGGGTTCAAAATAACTCAAACCCATCTTGTTGTAGTTGCATTAGGCCAACACATTCATTTTTCCATGTCATGATCATGCATCATATTGCGCATTGCATCGATTGTGCATTTTTCCTGTTTGCCGGTATTTGTCCCCCTTTAATAGACGTGTTCCGGCGATGAGTTCGATGACACCGATGAAGAGCTATATCTTCTTCAAAAGTGTCAGGCAAGCAAAAACCCCTTGTTCATTCTAATACAAACCCACTCTCTCGCTCTGCTCTCTTTTACTGCATTAGGACAACAACGTTTCAACTATTACATGCTGCAGTATTTGAACCCCTTTCCTCTGCATGACCTGTCATTGCCACAGTAAATAGATGAAACCCACTAGCATGAGTAGGAGTTGTTTGAGCCCTGATGTGCCTACTCATTCATGCTTGTTTGTCATGCCTGCTACTGCTTAGAGTTGAGTCAGGTCTGATTCATCGGGGATGAATTGGAGGTGTGTGAACATGTCCTACTGTGTGTGGTCTAAATGTGTGAACACGATTTGGTAAAGGTAGCGATGAGAGGCCATGTAGGAGTACACGGTGGGTTGTCTCATTGCAGCCGCCCTCAGGAACTGAGTTCTGTGTTTGTGATCCATGAACCGCTACTACCACACATTGGGATCCTTAATTGACTCTCTCGACTTATTAATCAACTTGATCTCTGTCCAGGAGTTGCAACTAGTTTCTGGTATTTGTAGGTAGTGCTAGTAGTCTACCAAGTGGCACCCGGTACAGGTGGGCTTGGGACAGACTAGGCACAGTGGCACGGTGTACCAAGTGGCACCCGGATGGTGGGCTTGGGAATCCTGCTCACATCGTTTTGGGCCGTGAGCGACACCCCGGCCGGATCTCCTTGCGGATGGAACCCGAATAGGCGATAAACCTGGATGAGAGACTTGTGTGGTTAGTCAGGTTGTGGCCGACACCCTCGCTGGGCTTCCACTTGAGGGTTGCCGAGTACATGTCGTGTAAACGACGGTAAGTGGTGAGAGCGTGTGTGAAGAAATACACCCCTGCAGGGTTAATATCATCTATTCGAATAGCCGTGTCCGTGGTAAAGGACTTCTAGGTTGCCTGTACAGTTCATAGACAAGTAAAAGTGGGTACTCTAAAATGCGCAAGATAAGCGCGAGTGCTATCGATGGCGTTCTCGTAGGGAGACGGGAGCGGATCCATAGTGGTGTATTGATACGGTGAATATGTGGACTCGTGTGCGCCACCTTAAAAGAGTTACTTGCAGTCATAGTTTAGGATAGCCACTGAGTCAAAGCTGGCTTGCTGCAGTTAAACCCCACCACACCCTTTGCTTATAATGATGCATATGTTGTTAGTTCTGATGTAAGTCTTGCTGGGTACAATTGTACTCACGTTTGCCTATTTTATGTTTTTGCAGAGAGACTTCCGTCTCACTAGTAGTTTCATGTGGACTTCGACGTTTGGCTTGTTACCTCAGCTACGATCTTGTGCCCTCGGCAGGATCTGGTAGATAGTCAGGCTTCTCAGCCTTTTTCATTTGTAGATGTCTGTACTCAGACATGTTAAGCTTCCGCTTGTGCTTGACTTGTGTGCTCTGAATGTTGGGTCATGAGACCCATGTTTGTAATATCTCGCTCCTCGGAGCCTAATGAATAAATACTTGAGTTGTAGAGTCATGTTGTGATGCCATGTTGTATTGCACATATCGAGCATATTGTGTGTATGTCATTGAAATGCTTGGTATGTGTGGGATCTGACTATCTAGTTGTTTATCCTTGGTAGCCTCTCTTACCGGGAAATGTCTCCTAGTGCTTCCATTGAGCCCCGGTAGCTTGCTACTGCTCCGGAACACTTACGCTGGCCGGCATGTGTCCTTCTTCGTTCATTTGTCTGTCCCTTCGGGGAAATGTCATGCGGTGTCTATCGGAGTCCTGTTAGCCTGCTACAGCCTGGATTACCGGAGTCCTGCTAGCCCAGTTGCTACAGCCCGGATTCACTCGTTGATGACTGACACATTCGTTGCCGGGTCATGTATGCATGTCCCTGTAAGTTAGCGCCACTTTGGGTTCACGACTAGCCATGTCAGCCCGGGTTCTTTGTCATATGGATGCTAGCGACACTATCATATATGTGAGCCAAAAGGCGCAAACGGTCCCGGGCCTAGTAAGGTGACACCCGTGGGAATAACACGCGTGAGGCCGCAAAGTGATATGAGGTGTTACATGCTAGATAGATTTGGCATAGGATCGGGGTCCTGACAACAATAATCTCTCTTCTACCGTGCCATGCTTCCTTTTCCCGCTACCATTACCAGGATGGTTTCCTGGTGTAATATGCCTGACCTTCTCTAATTCCACTTGCAACTCATCGGCGGTGAGCCTCTTTGGCGCATCACGGTTTTCATGCTTTGCATTGAACACATGTCTTCGGTATTTTCTAGGATGCGGCTTGTCCTTGCCAAGGAAATGGCGGTGTCCAATGTAACAGATCTTGCTAAGTATTGCGTATGACAGCGGATTCCTGTCACAGTGATGTGTCGTTCACCCTGACATAGTGCCCAAAGCCTGATAATCATGGATGCTCCAAATTACAACAGCACACAGAAAGAAATCAGCTGGTGGGCTGCTATATAGGTCTCGAGTGAGAACACCCTTCCATAGCTGTTGAAGTTCCTCCACAAGAGGCTCCATGAACAAATCAAAATCCTTTCCAGGACTTTTTGGACCTGGGATGAGCAAGGCCATCATGTAGTTTGATTCTTTGGTGGAGACATTTGGAGGCATGATGTAAGGGATAACAAGCACTGGCCACATGCTATATGTGGCGCTCTGGTGGCCAAATGGGTTAAATCCATCTGAAGCTAAGCCAAGTGTAATGTTTCTCGGGTCAGCAGCAAACTCTTTGGGTTTATCATTGAAGCTTTTCCACTCACTACCATGAGATGGATGGCTCATTACATTCTAATCTTTGTACTCCTGGTTCCTAGAATTCCACAGTACATCCTCTCTTGTTTCAGCATCATGAAACAACCTCTGCAATCTTGGTGTAATTGGAAAATGTCTCAGAACATTATGAGGAACCCTCTTCACGGCATCGCCATCTTTCCATCTTGATGATTTGCATTTGGGCATTCACTTAAGTTGGCATAATCCTTCCGGAACAGAACACAATTATTCTTACAAACATGGATCATATCATATCCAATTCCAACTGCACGAAGGAAATTCTTCATTTTACTGTAGGTGTGTGGCAGCTCAGACGCATCTAGGAAAGATTTGCGGAAAGCAGCCAACATCGCATCGAATGATTTGTTGGTCATCCGCTCAGATGTCTTCACCTGAAGAAAGGTGACCATATCTGAGAATACTGACAGCTTATGTCCTGGGGTGACAACAACGTTGCATTGTTCCAACATGCGGGCCCACCATTTTTCTTCTGCAGGTGAAAGTTGATGGAATGCACGACCATTTCGTAGCATTGTTTCAATGTTGGTCAAACTCACTGGCTCCGCCACCACCACCTCCTCCTCCTCTTCCACCTGAGAATCAGGCAGATCAAGACGGTGATCTGCTGCTTCCACGTAGTCAATAACATTGATGTTCACAGCTTCACCATGATGAACCCACCTAGTATATGTTACTAACATCCCATACAAGTGTAGATGATTTTGCACAGTTGACTGGGGTCTTCTAACTGAATTCATACAACTGCTACACGGGCAGAGCACATATGATTTCGGACCACCTTATCAGCTTTGATAAAGTTCATGAAGTTTTCAACCCCCTCGACATATGCAGCGGAGAATATTAGAGCAAAAGTTATCCAAGTCCTGTCCATCTATTAGACATAAAAATTAGTTCTTCTACTAGATATTACAGGAAAAACATATATGCTTTTTTATGAAGTCCAGAAAAAAAACCTAGGTCGATGTCTAAAGCTATGGCAAGATATTTGGATGAGCAAATCTAACTAATGAAATATATGTAAAGCTAATTCAGCAAACATATTTGAGTGCTAAATTATGGCAGGCTGTTTCAGCAGTCAATGAAGCCGAGCACACAACCATCAAACTATCGAAGGCCATCGCAGCAACAAAGATCGAGTATAAAACAGTGTAGAGCTATTTCACCTAACAGATTGGCTACTAGACCATGGCAATCTACGTCACAATAAATATATGGCAGGATATTTTAGCAACTAATCAGCCTTGGCATGCCATCTGAGCTAAGCAGATTGAGTGCAGAACAGGGAAAGGAAGCTTCTTAAGCAGAGCATATTGACAGTAAACTAATTCAGCAAACAGTGAGCTTAACAGTGTCTATCAGCTAACATTCAGCGCTACACCGACATGAACGGGGCCTTAGTCTAGAATGTGTGTACTGTGGGAGAAGCTGACTGCCGTGCGTCTCCACACGAACGTCGCCAGCGGTGGCGGCGCTGACCGCCGTGCGCCTCCACAAGAATGTAGCCATAGGTGGCGGCGCGGCTAGAGGACGGCAGTCTACGAGAGCATACTGTGGGGGTGAGAGGATCGCCGCGCGTTCCCTCAATGAACCGCGGCGCCGACGTATCGGTGCGGCGGGGAGGGTGGCTTTGGCAGAGCGAATGGAGTGGAGGGGGGACGGGGGGAGGGGGGTTTGGGGAATATTTGGCCGAAGGGCGATTGAATCGGATTTGGGGGGGAATTTTGTGTGGGGGGGGGGGGTTCAAATCTGGTTCCTGGCACGGAACGAACGGGGGGGTGGGAGGATTTTCACGCGGTGGGCAGGGGGAGTTTGGCGCATGGTCGGTTTCTCCAAGTGCAGTCCCACGTGTCAGTGAAGAGGCAAGCCGAAGCGCGTTCCGTTTGCGTGAGCCGTGTGCAGGACCGAACGTGTGTGGGGTGCAATGCGACCGCAACAGGAGTGCTGTGAGTGTACCGCCTTTTTTCCTTTTGAACTAGGTGCTTCGCCCCCTCAAAAAAAGTTGCTTCGCGTGATCCATCGATACTACTACTAGTAATCCGGTAATCCCAACTAAAACGGCGGGGCAGGGTCTTTTATAATATGCTGGGAGGTTGGCTTAGTTGGGTTTTTTAGTTTTGTCTCGGTTCAATAAAAAGCAGAGTTGGTGATGATGGTGTGCCTGTCATCTTGCAATATAGGCCGTCCGATCTATATCTAACGGATAGGAAGGAAACTATGACAATTTACCCGCACTCCTCTCCACATTTGCAGATAAGGCTTTCCCTCGTTCATCCTTTTCTCCCACAAGATCTTGATCTTCCATGCAACGCACGGGCATCTTGCTAATACTCCTACAATATGTATATTATTGTGAAAGTTCATATACACCGGCCGAGAATAATGCAAACACGACAGATTTTCTTTACATTTCGAACATTTATTGGACAGAAAAATAAAAGAAACCCAACCCTAAACCTATTCTATGGCGGCGACCGACGTCCTCCATCTGCGATCTCTATGTACGGGGGCGGGGTTCAAGACCCGTGAAGTGAAGGTGCGGTCTCCGGCGAGGAAGAGTAGAACACGAGATACAGACCGGCCAGTTGGCACACCATGCCCTGCCGCCTCCCATGCCCTACTCATCCTCGGAAGAGTCCCCGACCTCAGCGGTGCCGGACGTTGGACGGCGACAAGTAGGACGCGTGGCTGACGGTGCTCCCGTCGTCGGCCACCAGCATGGCCACCGCTTGTGCGGTCGCGTCCGCGTCTGGCTACGCCGCTATTGCGTCGCGAGGGGCGACTTGAGCGAGGGCGGTGACCTCGAGCTTCATCCCCGAAGACAAGCTCTCTCGCAGAGCGTTCGCACTTGCGGTCATGGCGGATGTGGTGCAAGGAAGGAGGACGATGCGCTATGGTGTGGAGGTTAGCTGGGTGTTGCCGCTTTAAGTAGCGCATTCCGGTGAGGCCAAGCGTCCGGGTGCGTCCTTAAGTCGCCAGAGTTGGTTCCTCGGCCACCGAGCCTCTTAACGACGACATACGAATGGATGGCATGAATGCGGGTAGCTGGCGCCGGCTCGGAACACACCGCGCGAGGGACGAGGGCTTTGGTGTGCCAGGGTAGTCAGCTGCGGTCGTGGCAATGTTGGAGATGCCCTTTGCTCAAATGTGATCCCCGCATGTCATTGAAAAAGCAAGACGACCCGGCATGGTCTCGGGTCCCGAGGATGCAGTTGGCCGCGCTACACCACTCCGCGGATGCGTCGCGGCCCCCCGTGCATCCTCGACGAGCCGGGTGTTGGGGTGTGTTTGGATTGTGGCCAAAGTGCACCTTACTAAAATTTTGGTCATGACCCAAAGATTGGTCTTTGTTTGGATGGTTGCCATTTTTTTGGCATGCCAATGAACTCTAGCCAACTCTAGTTCATTTTTCTTGCCAATGTCGGCCAAATCATGGGCAACCAATACCTCAACCAATATTTTGGTCATGACCCAAAGATTGGTCTTTGTTTGGATGGTTGCCATTTCTTTGGCATGCCAATGAACTCTAGCCAACTCTAGTTCATTTTTCTTGCCAATGTCGGCCAAATCATGGGCAACCAATACTTCAACCAAAATTTTGGCTACCCAATGCTTTGATGGGGCAACCTTGGGCACAAACCAAACATACCGTTGGTCGTGCCACGGCACTAACGCCACCCTCGGCACACTAAAACCGACCGTGTCTATCGACGATATGAGTGTGTCGCTCACCGCGGTCGCCGTGTCCAGAGGCGGTGCTGGAGCTGCGCCCTGTTGTTGGCCCCAACAACCCACATGAACGGTTGTCGGTGGTGAGGAGGTCGTGGGCCAGCTCCTCCATTGGACTAGTCTGCACTACATCGTCCCGACGGGTGTGCCCCACATGTCGGTTTCCCTGTTTTCCCGGCCATATTCGAGCATCAGTGCTCCGCGTTGCGCATTAGGCCTTTCACTATGTAGGCCAAGTGAGACAACTTATTGTTTATTTGAGCCGTTCAAGTGTAATCATGTGGCATTTGCTTATTTCTCATTCCTCTCCAACCCTCTTTGATACGTCTCCAACGTATCTATTATTTTTGATTGTTCCATGCTATTATATTACCCCTTTTGGATGTTTATGGGCTTTATTTTACACATTTATATCATTTTTGGGACTAACCTACTAACCGGAGGCCCAGCCCATATTGCTGTTTTTTTCGCCTATTTCAGTATTTCGAAGAAAAGGATATCAAACGGTGTCCAAACGGAATGAAACCTTCGGGAGCGTGATTTTTGGAACGAACATGATCCGGAGAGCTTGGAGTGCAAGTCAAGAAGCTCCCGAGGACCCCACGAGATAGGGGGGCGCCCCCCTGTAGGGCGCGCCCCCTGTCTCGTGGGCCCCTCGAGCGGCCACCGACGTACTTCTTCCTCCTATATATACCTACGTACCCCGAAAACATCCAGGGGCACCACGAAACACAATTTCCACCGCCGTAACCTTCTGTATCCGCGAGATCTCATCTTGGAGCCTTCGCCGGCACTCTGCCGGAGGGGGAATCAACCACGGAGGGCTTCTACGTCAACATCCTTGCCCCTCCGATGAGTTGTGAGTAGTTTACCACAGACCTACGGGTCCATAGTTATTAGCTAGATGGCTTCTTCTCTCTTTTTGGATCTCAATACAATGTTCTCCCCCTCTCTTGTGGAGATCTATTCGATGTAAACTCTTTTTGCGGTATGTTTGTCGAGATCCGATGAATTGTGGGTTTATGATCAAGTTTATCTATGAATAATATTTGAATCTTCTCTGAATTCATTTATGTATGATTGAGTTATCTTTGCAAGTCTCTTCGAATTATCAGTTCGGTTTGGCCTACTAGATTGGTCTTTCTTGCCATGGGAGAAGTGCTTAGCTTTGGGTTCAATCTTGCGGTATCCTTACCCAGTGACAAAAAGGGTTGCAAGGCACGTATTGTATTGTTGCCATCGAGGATAACAAGATGGGGTTTACATCATATTGCATCATGTCATCTTGCTTAATGCGTTACTCTGTTCTTATGAACTTAATACTCTAGATGCAGGAAGGAATCGGTCGATGTGTGGAGTAATAGTAGTAGATGCAGGTAGGAGTCGGTCTACTTGTTATGGACGTGATGCCTATATACACGATCATGCCTAGATAATCTCATAACTATGCGCTTTTCTATCAATTGCTCGACAGTAATTTGTTCACCCACTGTAATACTTATGCTATGTTGAGAGAAGCCTCTAGTGAAACCTATGGCCCCCGGGTCTATCTCTTATCATATTTGCTTTCAGTCTACTTTTATTTGCATCTTTAATTTTTGCATCTATATTATAAAATACCAAAAATATATTTATCTTATCATACTATCTTTATTAGATCTTACTTTCGCAAGTGGTCGTGAAGGGATTGACAACCCCTTTAATGCGTTGCTTGCGAGTTCTCAGTTTGTTTGTGTAGGTGCGTGGGACTTTTGAGGAGCCTCCTACTGGATTTATACCTTGGTTCTCAAAACTGAGGGAAATACTTACGCTACACTTGCTGCATCACCCTCTCCTCTTCGAGGAAAACCAACGCAAGCTCAAGACGTAGCAAGAAGGATTTCTGGCGCCGTTGCCGGGGAGGTCTTCGCTCAAGTCAAGACATACCAAGTACCCAGCACAAACCCATCTCCCTCGCATTTACATTATTTTCCATTTGCCTCTCGTTTTCCTCTCCTCCACTTCACCCTTGCCGTTTTATTCGCCCTCTCTTTCCCAATCTCCTCTTCTCTCTTTTGCTTGTCGTTTTTCTGTTTGCTTGTGTGTTGGATTACTTGTTGTCATGGCGCAAGATAATACCAAATTGTGTGATTTCTCGAATACCAATAATAATGATTTCCTTAGTACTTCGATTGCTCCTCTTAATGATGTTGAGTCTTGTGAAATCAATACTGCTTTGCTGAATCTTGTTATGAAAGATCAATTCGACGGCCTTCCTAGTGAAGATGTCGCTACTCATCTAAACAATTTTGTTGATTTGTGCGATATGCAAAAGAAGAAAGATACGGATAACAATATTGTCAAACTGAAGTTATTTCCGTTTTCACTTAGAGATCGTGCTAAAGTTTGGTTTTCGTCTTTGCCTAAAAATAGTATTGATTCTTGGAACAAGTGCAAAGATGCTTTTATCTCTAAGTACTTTCCTCCCGCTAAGATTATCACTCTTAGGAACGATATTATGAATTTTAAACAACTTGATCATGAGCATGTTGCCCAATCTTGGGAAAGAATGAAATTGATGCTTCGCAATTGCCCTACTCATGGTTTGAATTTATGGATGATCATACAAAAAATTTTGCCGGTTTGAACTTTGCTTCTAGAAATCTCTTAGACTCGGCCGCGGGAGGCACCTTTATGGAAATTACGTTAGGAGATGCTACAAAATTCCTTGATAATATTATGGCTAATTATTCTCAATGGCACACAGAAAGATCTTCTAGTAAAAAAGTGCATGCCATAGAAGAAATCAATGTTTTGAGTGGAAAGATGGATGAACTTATGAAGATGTTTGCTACTAAAAATACTCCTCTTGATCCCAATGATATGCCTTTGTCTTCCTTGATTGAGAATAATAATGAATCTATGGACGTGAATTTTATTGGTAGGAATAGTTTTGGAAACAATGCTTATAGAGGAAATTTTAATGCTATACCATTCCCTAGTAATTCCTCTAATAATTATGGAAATTCCTACAATAATTCTTATGGTAATTTTAATAAGATGCCCTCTAATTTTGAGAATGGTGTGAAAGAATTTATGATTTCTCAAAAGAATTTTAATGCTTTGCTTGAAGAAAAATTGCTCAAAGTTGACGATTTGGCTAGGAACGTTGATAGACTTTTGCTTGATGTTGATTCTCTTAAAATTAGATCTTCTCCTCCTCAGCATGATATCAATGAGTCTCTCAAAGTAATGAGAATTTACAGTGACGAGTGCAAGGAAAGAACCGCTAGATTGCGTGCTAAAAAAGAAAGCTTTATAAAAGCGTGTTCTTCTAGTTTCCGTGAAAATAATGATGAGGATCTTAAAGTTATTGATGCGTCTCCGATTAGATCTATGTTTTGCAATATGAATTTTGATGATTATGGGACTGATGATGAATCAACTTTGCCTAGAAGGCGTCCCAAGAATTCAGAATCTTTAGATCTTAATGTTAAATTTGGTAAAAGTGAGATTGGAGAATCCTCAACTTCTAATAATGTTGAACCTACTATCTCGGATTTCAAGGAATTTGACTATGATAATTGCTCTTTAAAAGGTTGTATTTCCTTGTTGCAATCTGTTGTTAATTCTCCTCATGCTTATAGTCAAAATAAAGCTTTTACCAAACATATTGTTGATGCCTTGATGCAATCTTATGATGAAAAAATTAATTTGGAAGTTTCTATACCTAGAAAACTTAATGATGAGTGGGAACCTACTATAAAGATTAGAATTAAAGATTATGAGTGTTTTGCTTTGTGTAATTTGGGTGCTAGTGTTTCCATGATTCTGAAAACTTTATGTGATATTCTAGGTTTCCATGATCTTGATTATTGCTCTTTAAATTTGCACCTTGCGGATTCCACCATTAAAAAGCCAATGGGAAGGATCAATGATGTTCTCATTATTGCAAATAGAAATTTGGTGCCCGTATATTTTATCGTTCTTGATATAGATTGCAATCTTTCTTGCCCTATTATTATTGGTAGACCTTTCCTTAGAACGATTGGTGCGATTATTGATACGAAGGAAGGGAACATTAGATTCCAATTTCCCTTAAAAAAGGCATGGAGAACTTTCCAAGAAAGAAAGTCAAATTACCTTATGAATCTATCATGCGTTCTACTTATGAATTTAGTGCCAAAGATGGCGCTCGTTAGATCTATCCTTGCCTTTATGCCTAGCTAGGGGCGTTAAATGATAGCGCTAGTTGGGAGGCAACCCAATTTTCTTTATGTTTTTTGTTTTTGCTCCTGTTTAGTAATAAATCTTGCATATACCTTCTGTTTAGATGTGTTTTTATCTTTTAATTAGTGTTTGTGCCAAGTAGAACCTATAGGATAACCTACGATGATAGTTGATTTGATTCTGCTAAAAAAACAGAAACTTCACGCGCACGAATATAATTTTGTTAAATCACAGGAACGTGATTTTGCGTTCATTCTTTTTGCTGCTATTCAATAAACAAATTGCCAGGACTTCCTGTTTTTGACAGATTCTGTTTTTCGAGTGTTGTTTGCTTATTTCAATGCATATATGGCTAGTAAATTAGTTTATAAACCATAAGTAAGTTGGAATACAGTAGGTTTAACAACAAATTAAATAAATAATGAGTTCATTGCAGTACCTTATGTGGTGGTTTTGTTTCCTTTCACTAACGGAGCTTATAAGATTTCCTGTTGAGTTTTGTGTTGTGAAGTTTTCAAGTTTTGGGTAAAGCTTTTATGGACTATGGAATAAAGGGTGGTGAGGGAGTCCTGGATTAGGGGGTGTCCGGATGGCCGGACTGTGACCTTTGGTCGGACACCCGGACTATGAAGATAGAAGATTGAAAGACTTCGTCCCGTGTCCGGATAGGACTTTCCTTGGCGTGGAAGGCAAGCTTGGCGATACGATATGTAGATCTCCTCCCCTTGTAACCGACTCTGTGTAACCCTAGCCCTCTCCGGTGTCTATATAAACTGGAGAGTTTTAGTCCGTAGGACGAACAACAATCATACCATAGGCTAGCTTCTAGGGTTTAGCCTCTCTGATCTCGTGGTAGATCAACTTGTACTACCCATATCATCAATATTAATCAAGCAGGAGTAGGGTTTTACCTCCATTGAGAGGGCCCAAACCTGGGTAAAAACATCGTGTCCCTTGTCTCCTGTTACCATCCGCCTAGATGCACAGTTCAGGACCCCCTACCCGAGATCCGCCGGTTTTGACACCGACATTGGTGCTTTCATGGAGAGTTCCTCTGTGTCGTCACCTTTAGGCCTGGTGGCTTCTTCGATCATCAACCACGACGCGGTCCAGGGTGAGACTTTTCTCCCCGGACAGATCTTCGTATTCGGCGGCTTTGCACTGCGGGCCAATTCGCTTGGCCATCTGGAGCAGATCGAAAGCTACGCCCCTAGCCATCAGGTCAGATTTGGAAATTTGAACTACATGGCTGACGTCCGCGGGGACTTGATCTTCGATGGATTTGAGCCACAGCCGAGCGCGCCGCACTGTCACGATGGGCATGATCTAGCTCTCCCGCCAGACAGTGCCCAGAGCACCGCTCAGGTGTCCGCTCCGACCCTTAGCTCGGAGCCAACTGCGCCAGTCGAGGACGGGTGGCTAGACGCTGCCTCGGGGGCTGCAATCTCTACGGTGATCGAGCCGAATACCAGCCTTGTCCTTTGTGAAGCTCGTGACTCCAAGGTGCCGGACTCCTTTTTGGACTCCGAATCTTCCGCACCCCTTTCGATCAAACCCAATTGGGCTCCGATCATGGAGTTCACCGCCGCGGACATCTTTCAGCGCTCGCCCTTTCGCGACATCCTGAATTCACTAAAGTCTGTCTCTTTATCAGGAGAGCCCTGGCCGGACTATGGTCAGCAAGGTTGGGATGCGGACGACGAAGAAATTCGAAACCCACCCACCACCCACTTCGTAGCCACTGTCGATGATTTAACCGACATGCTCGACTTCGACTCCGAAGACATCGACGGTATGGACGCCGATGAAGGAGACGACCAAGAACCAGTGCCCATAGGGCACTGGAAAGCCACCTCGCCATATGACATATATATGGTGGACACCCCAAAAGAACGGAATGGCGATGGAAAAACGGAGGATGACCCCTCCAAGAAGCAGCCTAAGCGCTGACGTCAGCGGCGCCGCTCTAAATCCCGCCACAGCAAAAACGGCGATTCCGGCACCGGAGACAATAACACCCCGGACAGCGCCGAAGACAACCCCCTCCAGCAGGATTCAGCACAGGAGGATAGAGAAGCCAGCCCTCATGAGAAAGCGGCAGGCAGAGAGGTCGAGGACGACAATTACATGCCTCCCTTCGAAGACGAGGCAAGCCTCGACGACGACGAATTTGTCGTACCTGAGGATCCCGCCGAACAAGAGCGTTTCAAACGCAGGCTTATGGCCACGGCAAGCTGCCTCAAAGGAAAACAACAGCAGCTTAGAGCTGACCAAGATTTGCTAGTCGACAGATGGACTGAAGTCCTGGCGGCCGAAGAGTACAAACTCGAATGCCCCTCCAAGAGCTACCCAAAGCACAGGATGCTACCCCAACTAGAGGAGGAAGCAACTAAACCTACATCACCAGCGTATGATGCGGCCGATCGGCCACCCCGTGGCCGCGACAGATTGGCCTTTCGGCCCTCAACTCAAGCCGCACCCCAGCGCCGCTCAAAAAGTACCAAGGCACGGGGAAACGCGCCAGACCTGCAAGACATATTGGAGGACAAGGCAAGGCAAACAAGATCGATCTACGGATCGCGTGGGCGCCCCACGACACGTGACGGTAAGCGTCACGCCGGATATGGCAAATACGGCCAGGCCGAACACAACAGACAAAGCTCATCCGAGCTACGTCGTGATATAGCCCAGTACAGAGGCGCCGCACACCCACTATGCTTCATAGATGAAGTAATGGATCATCAAATCCCCGAGGGTTTTTAAACCGTAAACATCGAATCATACGATGGCACAACAGATCCTGCAGTATGGATCGAGGATTATCTCCTTCATATCCACATGGCCCGTGGTGAGGATATACACGCTATCAAATACCTCCCGCTCAAGCTTAAAGGACCATCTCGGCATTGGCTTAACAGCTTGCCAGCAGAGTCAATTGGTTGCTGGGAGGACCTGGAATCCGCATTCCTTGACAACTTCCAGGGAACTAATGTGCGACCACCAGACGCGGATGACCTAAGCCACATCATTCAGCAGCCAAAGGAATCGGCCAGACAATTCTGGACACGGTTCCTAACCAAGAAAAATCAAATAGTCGATTGTCTGGACGCAGAGGCCCTTGCAGCCTTCAAACATAACATCCGTGACGAATGGCTTGCCCGGCACCTAGGACAGGAAAAGCCAAAATCCATGGCAGCCCTCACGACACTCATGACCCACTTTTGCGCGGGAGAATACAGCTGGCTAGCTCGTAGCAATAACATGACCAAGAGCCCTGGTCATTCAGATACCAATGACAACAATGGTAGGTCGCATCGCAACAAGCACAAGCACCGCATTAACGGCGACAGTACTAAGGATACGGCAGTTAATGCCGGATCCAAAGGCTCTAAACCCGGTCAGCGGAAAAAGCCATTCAAAAGAAATACCCCGGGCCCGTCCAGTTTAGACCGGATACTCGATCGCTAGTGCCAGATACACGGCACCCCCGAACAACCAGCCAATCATACCAACAGGGATTGTTGGGTGTTCAAGCAGGCAGGCAAGTTAAGTGCCGAACACAGAGACAAGGAGCTGCATAGCGATGACGAGGAGGAGCCCCGGCCGCCGAACAACAGAGGACAGAAGGGCTTTCCCCCACAAGTGCGGACGGTGAACATGATATACGCAACCCACATCCCCAAAAGGGAACGGAAGCGTGCTCTCAGGGACGTATATGCGTTGGAGCCAGTCGCCCCAAAGTTCAACCGATGGTCCTCCTGCCCGATCACTTTTGATCGAAGAGACCACCCCACTAGCATTCGTCACGGCGGATTCGCCGCATTGGTCCTAGACCCAATCGTTGACGGATTTCACCTCACTAGAGTCCTCTGGATGGCGGCAGCAGCCTGAACCTGCTTTATCAGGATACAGTGCGGAAAATGGGCATAGATCCCTCAAGGATTAAACCCACAAAGACGACCTTTAAAGGCGTCATACCAGGTGTAGAGGCTAGTTGTACAGGCTCAGTTACACTCGAAGTGGTCTTTGGATCCCCGGATAATTTCTGAAGCGAGGAGTTAATCTTCGACATAGTCCCATTCCTCAGTGGCTATCACGCCCTGCTCGGACGAACCGCATTTGCAAAGTTCAGTGCGGTGTCGCACTACGCATATCTCAAGCTCAAGATGCCAGGCCCTCGAGGAGTCATTACGGTCAATGGAAACACCGAACGCTCTCACCGAACGGAGGAGCACACGGCGGCCCTCGCGGAGGAAGTACAAAGTAGCCTCTCAAGGCAATTCTCAAGTCTGGCTGTTAAGCGTCCGGACACCGTCAAGCGCGCCCGGAGTAGCCTACAACAAGACTGTCTGGCATGTTCTGAGCTAGCATAGCAGTGTGGCCCCAACCCCAACCCTCGCAAGATTGCGAAACCAGTACCACGCGTACATAATTACGCTCTGGAAATACCGTGGGCATAAGGGGAGGGGCACAACCAAGGCATTCCCAGAATGCGGCTCAACCGCACTAGGGGCTCCCGATTTTTGTGATTTTTCTTCTTTTTTTACTTTCAGGACTCCACTATTCGGAAGACCTGTCCGGCAATACAATCGCCGAACACACGATGCAACACCCAGGGAGACAGCAAGCCACGTCGAACGTCCAGGTGGTCTCTATAACGAGCTAAATACCTGTCTTACTTAAAGTCTCGCAGCTTGCCCCTGGAGGGGGACATGTCAAACAATCCCATCTCTTGCCTATCGCACTATTTGTATCGTTCTGCTCTCATAGCAGCCCTTTAATAAACAATACATAGCTCTTGTCTATTATTGCGTTCATTTTTTATGTAAATATGTTCAGTTATGACATTATGCAACCGTACACTTTGGTACGGCCAATACACCAAGGGCTTAAGTACCCCAGAATACGGTGTGAGAAGACCGAACACTCTCATGAGTGCGGCACCCCGAACTTATAGCATTATATGCATCGGCTCCGAATCATGTCTTGGGTCAATAGTTGGGTTTGCCCGGCTCCCATGTTTTGGTACCTTACGTTCCGCTATGTCGGCTAAGGTAGCGTTGGGAGAACTACTATGATTATGCCCCAGTTGAGCTGGGTTAACACCTCAGTAGAGAAAGCTAAAACTGACCGTCATGATAGGGCAAGAGCCCGATCACTGTTTGAGAGGTTTTTCGAGTCCTTAAAGACTTATGCTGCTTAGAGCTAGGAGTTGGATTTATCCGGCCTAGACGTGGATAGCGCCCTGAACTCGGTCTTCCGAATACTAGGGGCTTCGCCGAAATTTAAAATTATAGAATTCTATGGCTAAGTGAGAGTGATAAAGCATTATAAGTCCGATTGCCTTGTTCGTTGTGCTGAGCGCCTCCCTCAATGGAACCAAGAATGGGAACAAGAGCGCTCAAGTTTATCCTGAACACCCCAGCACTCGTGGCATGGGGGTAGAAGCCAACGACTTGCATCTCTCAGATTTAATAAACGGCCGCACAGAAGGTAATATTTTAAATTCAAAAAGCGTTGCTTAGCACACATGAACAAGTTTTCAGTGCACAGGATAAACACGAGTGAGTTTACTCAAAAATTAAATCCCTGGTACATTCATTCGCCACAAGACGGGCACCCTTCAGGCGCCCTCATAATACATCTTGGGCCGGCGATGCTCCTTCCCCTCCGGTGGCCCTTCTGTCACCAGCTTCTCAGCATCCAGCTTGCCCCAGTGCACTTTAGCACGGGCAAAAGCCCTATGGGCGCCTTCGATGCATACGGAGCGCTTGATGACTTCAAGCCATGGACAGGCATCCACCAGCCGCCGCACCAGCCCAAAATAGCTCAAAGGCATGGCCTCCCCAGACCACAGCCGGCCTATCAGGCCCTTCATGGCCCGTTCGGCTGCCTTATGAAGCTCGACCAGCTGCTTCAGCTGGTCGCTCAGGGGCACCGGGTGTCCGGCCTCAACATACTGGGACCAGAACACCTTCTCCGTCGAGCTCCCTTCCTCAGCCCGGTAGAATGCGGCAGCATCGGATACACTGCGGGGCAGATCTGCGAATGCTCCTGGAGAGCTCCGGATTCGGGTAAGTAACAGGTAATTTACTTTCGCGTGCTTGCTTTGCATAAAGAATGCCTTACCCGCCGCAATCTTCTTCATCGCCTCGAATTCCTGGAGGGCTTTTCGGGCTTCGGCCTTGGCAGATTTGGCGCTTTCAAGTGCCGAGGCAAGCTCGGACTCTCGAGTCTTTGAGTCAAGCTCTAAACTCTCATGTTTTTTCACAAGAGCATTGAGCTCTTGCCGCACCTCCGCCACCTACGCCTCTTGTTTCTCTCGCTCGGTGCGCTCCACGGCCACATTGTGTTCGGCCATGGAAAGCGCTTCCTTCAGGGTCGCCACCTAGGTTGTGGCCCCTGTAACATTCATGTTGGTCCTGTCATTATTTGCAACCAGGTATTTTTATATATACTCACATAAGGTACTACATACCTTCCTTGTCCTCGAGCTGCTTCTTGGAAAGGCCGAGCTCGTTCTCGGACCGCTCGAGGCTCTACTTCAATGCATCAACCTCCTCAGTCAGTGCGGCAGAAGTCAGCAGCGCAGCCTGCATTCCCATATTGACATATTTATGTTAGACTCCTGCGTATATCTTTTTAGATCCTCTGTCCGGCTTTTCTTTCCGAACACCAAACTGAGCATCAGGGGCTACTGTCTATGTGCTAACATTTTTACATGTTTTAAATACATACCTCGAAACCTGTTAGAAGGCTGGTACAGGCTTCTGTCAGCCCGCTCTTGGCGGACTGAACCTTCTGGATCACTGCACTCATAACAGTGCGGTGCTCCTCGTCGATGGAGGCGCCGTTAAGCACCTCCAGCAAATTGTCCGGCGCCTCCGGTTGGACGGAGGCCGCCGGCGTCGTAGGCTTGCCCTTCTTGTGAGGGGGCCGCCTGCCGGACTCCGGAATCACTAAAGGTTCCGGAGCGGTGTCCGGCCCAGGGCCGGACTTAGGGGCTTCATCCCCTTTGGGCCTGGAGTCCGGGAGGTTGCCTTGCGGCGCCTCCAGGACCACCTCCTCTTGGTTTAGCCCCTTTTGGGACTCCACCTCGGCATCGTCCGTAGGGCGAGGGGAGGTAGCAGTCGGGAGTGAAGCGCTATTCACATCCGACGAATCCAGGGAGCCGCTCGACGAACCGCCGAGCTGAGCCTTGGGTGGACTGCATGATTGAATTCGGCGTCATAAGGTACTGTACAATAGAGGAACACCATGAGTTGTTCTGGTATCCAGATACTTACGATTTTGCCAGGGGCTTGGCCCTGGATGGCCATTCCTCTCCGCCGTTGTCGGTGTCAAAGGCGTAGTCCGGAAGAAGGGTCTTCCCCTTCTTGGACCCTCCGGCCTCCCCAGTTGGGGCGGCCTTCCTTTTCTTTCCTCCCCCCGCTGGAGGGGGAGAGGCTTCTTCTTCCTCCTCCTCGTCTTCGGAGGCGGAGGGCGCTTCGGGGTCGTCGGGCGATGAATCCGACACCACCAGGCGTCAGGAACTCTTTCGAGTCCCCGTGGCCTTCTTCTTGGCCTTCTTCTCCGGCACCACATCAGGTGCCGGAACCAGTAGCTTCGTTAAGCGTGCATCTGCTGGGCCTTCGGGCAAAGGGGCTGGACAGTCAAACTGTTCGGACGTCCTCTTCCAGTCATGTCAAAGGAGCGGGAGTTTAGATCCTGCATAGAGTCAAACTATGAAAATCAAGTGTCTTGTAAAGGATAAAAACAGGCTTACTTCGGTGGCTTGGCGCAGAATCCGCGATCCTCGGTGACAGGAGGGGAGACCTCGGAGCTCTTGAATAGCACCTTCCAGGCGTCCTCGTGCTTTGTGTCGAAGATCCTGGACAAAGTCTGGTGCTGGGCCGGGTCAAACTCCCACAAGTTGAAGGCCCGTCGTTGACACAGGAGGATCCGGCGGAAGAGCATGGCCTGGACTACGTTGACAAGTTTAACCTTCTTGTTTACCAGGTCTTGGATGCAGGTTTGGAGTCCGGTCACCTCTTCCGGATTACCCCACAACGGGCCCGTCTCTTTCCAAGATGTGAGCCGTGTGGGGATGCCAGATTGGAATTCGGGGCCGCTGCCCACTCAGGGTCATGCGGCTCGGTGATGTAGAACCACCCCGATTGCCACCCTTTTATGGTTTCCACGAAGGAGCCCTCGAGCCATGTGACGTTGAGCATCTTGCCCACCATGGCGCCTCCGCACTCCGCTTGCCGGCCACCCACGACCTTCGGCTTGACGCTAAAGATCTTCAGCCATAGGCCGAAGTGAGGCTTGATGCGGAGGAAGGCCTCGCACACGACGATAAACGCCGAGATGTTGAGGATGAAGTTCGGGGCCAGATCATGGAAATCCAGGCCGTAGTAGAACATGAGCCCCCGGACAAATGGGTGAAGAGGGAATCCCAGTCCGCGGAGGAAATGGGTGAGAAACACCACCCTCTCATGGGGCCTAGGGGTGGGGATGAATTGCCCCTCGTCGGGGAGCCGGTGCGCGATGTCGTCAGACAAGTATCTGGCCTTCCTCAACTTTTTGATGTGCCCCTCCGTGACGGTGGAGGCCATCCATCTACCTCCCACTCCGGACATGATTGGAGAAGGTTGAGGTGGGAAGAGCGGACTTGGGCGCTGGAGCTTGAGTGCGCGGAAATGGATAAGCAAAGGAGGAAGAAGGCGTAGATTGAAAGGGCGGATCCTTATCCCCTTATATGGGCGGCCGAAACTGTGTGCCCCCACCAGCCTAGTAAAACCCTCTTATCTCCCAAGCGCCGCGATGGATGGCGCGGTTGGGTTACCCACACCCATATTGATGAGAATCCCGGAATAAGGGGACACGATCTCTGCTTTGACAAGACGTGCCAAGGAAACTGCCTCGCTAAACATGCTGAGGTGGGACAGTAAAACGATTCGAATAAAGTCTTGGCTGTGGCATGATGTCACGCTACGGAATACGTCAGCAGATTAGATTTGTGCGAATATTATTCTCTCTACGGTGATATGTGGAAGATATTTTGCAGAGCCGGACACTATCCTTGTGTTCAACATCTTCTATGAAGTATTCGGAGGAGGAACCCGCCTTGCAATGCCGAAGACAATTTGCGTGCCGGACTCATCGTCATTGAAGCCTGGTTCAGGGGCTACTGAGGGAGTCCTGGATTAGGGGGTGTCCGGATGGCCGCACTGAGACCTTTGGCCGGACTCCCGGACTATGAAGATACAAGATTGAAAGACTTCGTCCCGTGTCCGGATAGGACTTTCCTTGGCGTGGAAGGCAAGCTTGGCGATACGATATGTAGATCTCCTCCCCTTGTAACCGACTCTATGTAACCCTAGCCCTCTCCAGTGTCTATATAAACCGGAGAGTTTTAGTCCGTAGGACGAACAACAATCATACCATAGGCTAGCTTCTAGGGTTTAGCCTCTCTGACCTCGTGGTAGATCAACTCTTGTACTACCCATATCATCAATATTAATCAAGCAGGAGTAGGGTTTTACCTCCATCGAGAGGGCCCGAACTTGGGTAAAAACATCGTGTCCCTTGTCTCCTGTTACCATCCACCTAGACGCACAGTTCGGGACCCCCTACCCGAGATCCGCCGGTTTTAACACCGACAGGTGGCAAGAGCCTAAGCTTGGGGATGCCCAAGGCACCCCAAGATATTAAAGAATATCCAAAATCCTAAGCTTGGGGATGCCCCGGGAAGGCATCCCCTCTTTCGTCTTCGTTCATTGGTAACTTTACTTGGAGCTATATTTTTATTCACTACATGATATGTGTTTTGCTTGGAGCATCGTGTATTATATTAGTCTTTGCTTTTTAGTTTACCACAATCATCCTTGCTGTACACACCTTTTGGGAGAAGCCTATTTGATTAGAATTTTCTAGAATACTCTATGTGCTTCACTTATATCTTTTGAGCTTGATAGTTTTTGCTCTAGTGCTTCACTTTTATCTTTTAGAGCATGGTGGTATCTTAATTTTGAAGAAATTGCCAGTCTCTCATGCTTCACTTATATTATTTTGAGAGTCTTTTAGAACAAGCATGGTATTTGCTATGGTCATAAAGTTGGTCCTAGAATGACGAGCATCCAAGTTGGGTATAATAAAAACTATCATAGGAAGTGAATTGGATGCTATGATCAATTTGATACTTGATAACTGTTTTGAGATATGGAGGTAGTGATATTAAAGTCATGCTAGTTGGGTGATTATGAATTTAAAGAATGCTTGTGTTGAAGTTAGCAAGTCCCGTAGCATGCACGTATGGTTAAAGTTGTGTAACAAATTTGAAACATGAAGTGTACCTGGCTTGTGCATCCTTATGAGTGGCGGTCGGGGACGAACGATGGTCTTTTCCTACCAATCTATCCCCCTAGGAGCATGCATATAGTACTTGATTTTTGATGACTTCTAAATTTTTGCAATAAGTATATGAGTTCTTTTGACTAATGTTGAGTCCATGGATTATACACACTTTTACCTTTCCACCTTTGCTAGCCTCTTCGGTACCGTGCATTGCCCTTTCTCACCTTGAGAGTTGGTGCAAACTTCACTGGTGCATCCAAACCCCGTGATACGATATGCTCTATCACACATAAACCTCCTTATATCTTCCTCAAACTAGCCACCATACCTACCTATTATGGCATCTCCATAGTGTAGGACCTTGAAGTATGTCTAGAGGGGGGGTGATTAGACTACTTGACGAATTAAAAACTTAACCTTTTCCCAATTTTAGAGTTTGGCATATTTTAGCTATCTTAGGACAAGTCAAGCAATCATCACACAATTCAAGCAAGCATGCAAAGAGTATATCGGCCGCGGAAATTAAAGCATGCAACTTGCAAGAAAGTAAAGGGAAGGGTTTGGAGGATTCAAACACAGTTGGAGACACAGATGTTTTTGGCGTGGTTCCGATAGGTGGTGCTATCATACATCCACGTTGATGGAGACTTCAACCCACGAAGGGTAATGGTTGCGTGAGTCCACGGAGGGCTCCACCCAAGAAGAGTCCACGAAGAAGCAACCTTGTCTATCCCACCATGACCGTCGCCCACGAAGGACTTGCCTCACTAGCGGTAGATCTTCACGAAGTAGGCGATCTCCTTGCCCTTACAAACTCCTTGGTTCAACTCCACAATCTTGTTGGAGGCTCCCAAGTGACACCTAGCCAATCTAGGAGACACCACTCTCCAAGAAGTAACAAATGGTGTACTGATGATGAACTCCTTGCTCTTGTGCTTCAAATGATAGTCTCCCCAACACTCAACTCTCTCTCATAGGATTTGGATCTGGTGGAAAGAAGATTTGAGTGGAAAGCAACTTGGGGGAAGGCTAGAGATCAAGATTCATATGGTAGGAATGGAATATCTTGGCCTCAACACATGAGTAGGTAGTTCTTTCTCAGAAATGATAAGTTGGAAGTGTAGGTTTAGTCTGATGGCTCTCTCCACGAATGAAGAGCAGGTGGAGGGGTATATATAGCCTCCACACAAAATCTAACCGTTACACACAATTTACCACACTCCGTGGGACCGATTCAACAGACTCGGTCGGACCGATTTAGTAAACCTAGTGACCATTAGTGATTTTCGGTGGGACTGACATGCAACTCAGTGAGACCGATTCGGTTAGGGTTAGGGCATAACGTAATCTCGGTAAGACCGATTACACAAACTCGGTGAGACCAATTTTGGTAATGAGCTTTCCAGAGAGTTTGTCAGGTAAACTCGGTGGGACCGATTTGCTCTTTTCAGTGAGACCGAAATGTTACAAAAGGGAAATAGAGAGTTTACATTGCAATGTCGGTGGGACCGATCGCTCACTTCGGTTTGACCGAAACGTTACGAAGGGAAACAGAGAGATTACAATCCCATCTCGGTGAGACCAAGATCCCTATCAGTAGAACCGATTTGCCTAGGGTTTGTGGCAGTGGCTATGACATTTGAAATCGGTGGCACCGGATAGGAAGAATCGGTGTGACCGATTTTGGCTTTGGGTTTAGGTCATTTGTGGATGTGAGAAAGTAGTTGAGGGTTTTTGGAGCATATCACTAAGCACATGAAGCAAGAGGCTCATTAAGAAACACCTCATCCCTCCTTGATAGTATTGGCTTTTCCTATAGACTCAATGTGATCTTGGATCACTACAATATAAAATGAAGAGTCTTGAGCTTTTGAGCTTGAGCCAATCCTTTGTCCTTAGTATATTGAGGGATCCACTTTCATCATCCATGCCATGCCATTCATTGAGATTTCCTGAAATATATGTCTTGTAATAGCATTAGCTCAATGAGCTATATGTTGTTATGAATTACCAAAACCACCTAGGGATAGTTGCACTTCCAATCTCCCCTTTTTTGGTAATTGATGACAACATATAGATCAAAGCTTCGACAAATGATAATAAGATTGAAAAACATCATCGCTTTGAGAAGTATGTGATAGGCAAGAGCCCCCCTAAATTTGTGCATAGTTTAAGATTTGCTTTGGACTGCAAATGCACAAGGAATTAGGCTAATGGGTTACTCTTCCATGTCACATACATCTTGGTGGAGCGCTCAAAATGATAAAGATTGAATACATGCACTCATCACCAAGCAAAGTGAAGGATCACATATGATAGATAAGATAATATCATCAAACATGCATGAGTGTAGCTTATGATCAAACACATGATCATCAATGTCTCACAGGAATAGCATAGTATCTCAAGCAATCAAAAGCAAACAAGCTTAACCAAGAAGACAAGAGAGAACAAAAAACAACAAATCTCTCTCTTGATCTATACATTTTTCTCCCCCTTTGGCAACAAGTTACCAAAAAGTTCATAGAAAATGCATAGTGCTAGATCATCTCTCATGCTTGGTATTTAGTTGGTGGTGTAGAGATGGCTCCTTGGACGAAGGCTTCAGTTGATGTAGAGGGAGCTGGAGGAGTTGGTGCTGGAGCTGGTTGCACTGGAGCTGTAGGAGCTGTGGCTGGTGCAGATGATGTTACTCTTGTGTCTGGCACTGGCACTGCTGCTGACCTTTGAGCTCTAGGCACTCTGGCAAATACATTAGTGGTAGTCTTGCCCTTCCTCTCCTGCATGTCATCCTGCAGCTGCTCCACAACTGACTGAATCTCAGTTACCTTGACATCAAGATCATAGAATTTTTGTTCCATGATTCCCTCCAAGCTTTCCTGATTCTGAGTTAAGGTGGCCAACCCTTTCTCAATCCTCAGTGTTGATGCTATCAAGTAACCAAGCTGCTCCTGCTTGTTCTTCAAGAAATACTCAGATGCCTCCTCTTGAGTTGGCATCTTGGCAGCCTTCTCCTTCCTTGCCTTTTCTTTCCCTCACAGCTGGCTCTATGGGATTAGAATTTTTAGGCAATTGAGTTGATGCTCTGGCTTTGGACATTGGTTGTATTCCTGCAGGCCTTTTAATCTTCATGCCTAGCTTTGCTGCAGTTGAACTGAGCACCTTATTGAGCACTACCTTCTTGGAAGTAGCCTCATCTTCTTCAGCTCTATAATCCTCATCTTCAGAGTCTGAGGTTCTCTTCTTCCTTTGCCTGGTAGCAGCCTTAGGCAGGTTGCTAGGAGTGCTCCTGCTGCCTTCATGTGAAGTGCTGGAGGGACTAGTGCCCTCACTCATTTGCATCTGCCCTTCTCACCTGTTCTGACTGTTACTCTGGTCTGACATGCTGCAAGTTCTGACTGCTGACCCTGTGAAGAGTTATAGATGAGATGGAGTGGATGAGCATCACAAAATGCAGAGATTTTTGCAAAAGAATGATTCAATAATTCAGTTTTAGTTTTCCACAGAAAGCATTTCGGATCAACCGATTTTCAAACTCAGTGATACCGAAGAAGTTTTGGAACCTAAACTGATGAACTCGGTTGGGCCGAGTCACAGTTTGATGGCACCGAGACTGCTAGGGTTTCACAAAGTCCTAAAATCGGTCGCACCGATTAGCAATTCTCGGTCAAACCGAGAGTTACTAGTGCAATGGCATAAGCCTAATTGGTGGGACCGAGTTTTTCAACTCGGTAGGTCCGAGATGGTTTCGGCGGAAACCTAACCCTAAATTTTCAAATCTCATCTAATCTACGGATTGCATTGACTGGATTGGAGTGTTTCAATCGTGGCAAGAATCAATAAGAACACAATGTGCTAGGAATCGGACGAGATTAGCACAGTGATCGAGTCCATACCCTAGCTTGGCGATGAACTCGCTACGGCGGCAACGGCGGGGTTGAATTCCGTTGACGGCGGCGGAGACCAGCGACAGGAGGCGGCTGGCGACGAGGAGACGATCCAGAGACCTTGGAGGCAGAGCGAGCTATTGCACGGGCGAAGGGGTTCGGAGAAGTTTCCAAAAAAAATCCCGTGCCTAAATATAGCGCGACCCTGTCGGTGTGACCGAGTGGAACAACTCAGTGGCACCGAGATGCATAACTGTGTTCAGTTACAGCAACTCGGTGAGACCGAAAAGTTCAAATCGGTTGCACCGAGATTGAAAACCTAGATCTACTTAGTAATCTTGGTAGGACCGAAATAGAGGAATCGGTCAGGCCGAGAATCATAAAGAAGTTTTGGAGGTTTAAGTCTATGACGAATCGGGGACTCCGAGTGCTCCTCACACAGAGTGGTTCGAATCTGACTTGATCAAATTTGTGATGTAGCATGAATAGAGTTTGAGAAAAGAAGAGCATAGATAGCTAGAGAAAGTTCTTAGGCATTCTTGTCCATCCACTTGGCCAAAAGAAGGAAGAACCAAACAATCAAAACAACAAGTGGATGTCCTTGAATGAGTAAAATATGAACCAGCATGCTCACACAATAAGATGGCAAATGAAGTATGTGGCAAAGCATGCACAACCAATTCTAGCATCTATCAAACAATTGGCGATGACTAGGTCATCTATATATGAGTATATTGACTTAGGAGTCAAATGATAAACATTTGATCATAGGTCATACTCATCGTTTAAGCCCAAGTGGGGTTGCCACTTTTACATAATGCATTGATGTGTTCACACCATTAGAGTTGCTTTGACTCATGTCTTAGAGTTAAGCTCCCCCTAGATGTGAGATCCCCTTTTAGAGGGATGAACTAACCTTGGGTTTTGTCGATGATGACTTCATGTAGGTGTTGAAGATGTGGATGCTCAATGTTGATGTAGATCATTTGGAGCAATCCGTTGGAGTGAGTTGCACTTTCAACATACCTACATGGGTTAGTCCCACAAGGAACAAACAAGAATATCCATAGACATAGAGTGATGCACACACAAGATGATGTCCATGAAAACACTAGGTTACCTTGTTCCTTGCCTTACCAACATGAGGGTTTGTGACTCCTTGAACTAGTGGAAGATGTGGAAGTTGATTGCACTTGTCCTTGCCATAATAATATGAGTGAAGAATGTTGGCGGAGTCACGCTCAAGAACTCTCTAGTTCTTCTTCTTCGGGATCCACACCATCTTGATGGGAATCCTTGGAGTTGTAGTAGTACTTGATGAAGTAGAACTTGACGTAGTCTTGGGAATCCACTTGACCGAGACCTTAGGTGCTTCTTCAAATGCATCAATCTCTTCTTGAAGCTTGTCCTTGCCTTTGTTTTTGTGGTCTTGTGGTGGAAGATCATCTTGAGATTGTGTTCGCTTGAAGGAAGTAGGATCATACTTCACTTGTTGAGGAACAAACTTCGTCTTGGGGTATTGATCTTCTTCCCACTCAACTCCGTTGGCATTGAACTTTCGTTCAAAACCAACACCTTGATTCTTCCGATGTCTTCCTTGCTTGCGTACAACTTGCTCGAATTGCTTACTCCCGGCAAGGCTCTTGTAAACACCTTTCTCTATAATTCCCTTCAATAAGCTATTTTCTTCCTCAAGTGTAACTTGGCTAAGAGAATCATTAGTGGAATCAAGAGAACTACTAGAAGCAACAATATTGGATTTGACATTATTATTGTTACTACTAGAGGAAGTATCTTTCTTGTACTTATTACTAGACTTGACTTGAGGCATGTAAGTAGATAGGAGTAAACGCTTGGCAACGTAAGAAGAACTCTTCTTACGGAGATCATCATTGATTGCTTTTAAGAACTCATGCTCTTGCTCAAGATTGAGCTTTTCAAAGTGTAACTCCTCATGAGCCCTTAAAAGTTCTCGATGATCTTCGAAGATAGTTTCCTGAGCCAAATTAAGAGTGTTTAGTTCTTTAGTTAGAAGCTCAATCTTCTCCTTATCATTGTCATTCGTTTTATCTTGTTTAGCATGATTAATTGACGTTTCATCATAGTATTCATCACTAGAGTTGTCAACAAGTAAATCATCATCCACAAGCAAGTCATCTTCATCACTATTGAAATCAACATACTCAGGATGTGTTACCTTTGGACCTTTGGCCATGAAGCATCTTCCAATTCCTTCATTTGGTGAATCAAATATGTTGTAGGAGTTGGTTGACACAAGTGCTAGACCAGCAACACCTTCATCTTGAGTATATTCGGAGTCGGAGTGATAGCTTCTCTCGGAGTGTTTGTTGGAGTCGGAGCCAGAAACCCATTCACCAACATGAGCTTGATGTCTTTGTTTTGTGTAGCTCCTTGATGACTTGTCCTTCCTTTCCGAATCTTTGCTTCTCCGTGAGAATCTTCGTTCATAACGATCATCTCTACTCCTCTTCTCTCTTGGTGGTGATTCTTCTCTTTTGCTTCTTCTTTTTGGAGAATCTTCTCTTCTTTTGTAGGGTGCCGTACACTCATTGGAATAGTGTCCAGGCCTCCCACAATTGTAGCAATCGTGCTCTCGACTAGAAGATCTTTTGTCATGGTAAGATCTTGACTTGGAGCTTTTCTTTGCTTCTACTCTTGTAGAATTTGTTAAAGTTCTTCACCATTAAGCTCAATTCTTCATTGAAGGTTTGTTTCTCACTTGATGATGTGGGGGCTTCACTTGAGGCTTTGTAAGCACCACTTGACTTGTTGTGAAGTTCCTCCTTATCCTTGAGTGACATCTCATGAGCAACAATCCTTCCAATGACTTCTGTTGGCTTGAGATCTTTGTAGTTTGGCATCATTTGGATCAATGTGCACACGGTATCATACTTTCCAGCCAATGCTCTTAGGATCTTCTTGATGATGAATCTGTCGGTCATCTCTTCACTCCCTAAGCCAGCAATCTCATTTGTAATAAGAGAAAGCCTAGAGTACATTTCAGCGACACCTTCACCATCCTTCATTTTGAACTTGTCAAGCTGACTTTGGAGCACATCCAACTTGGATTCCTTGACGGATTTGGTACCTTCATGCATATCAATCAAAGTGTCCCAAATTTCTTTTGCCTTCTCAAGACGGCTGATTTTGTTGAATTCTTCAGGGCACAATCCGTTGAAGATGATATCACAAGCTTGAGCGTTGTATTGCAGCATCTTCAATTCTTCCGCATTAGCTTCACGATTCGGCTCTCTCCCATCAAAGAATTCACCTTGAAAGCCAATACAAATAATAGCCCAAACGGCGGGGTTATGTCCAAGAATATGCATTTTCATCTTATGCTTCCAACTAGCAAAATTAGTACCATCAAAGTAAGGACCTCTACGGTGATAATTTCCCTCGCTAGATGCCATACTCTCCTAGGTTGTGAAACCAAGGCTATGACCACCAAAAGCTATGGAAATCAAAGCAAATGGAGACCAAAGCTATGATACCACTTGTAGGACCTTGAAGTATGTCTAGAGGGGGGTGATTAGACTACTTGACGAATTAAAAACTTAACCTTTTCCCAATTTTAGAGTTTGGCAGATTTTAGCTATCTTAGGACAAGTCAAGCAATCATCACACAATTCAAGCAAGCATGCAAAGAGTATATAGGCAGCGGAAATTAAGGCATGCAACTTGCAACAAAGTAAAGGGAAGGGTTTGGAGGATTCAAATGCAGTTGGAGACACAGATGTTTTTGGCGTGGTTCCGATAGGTGGTGCTATCGTACATCCACGTTGATGGAGACTTCAACCCACAAAGGGTAACGGTTGCACGAGTCCACGGAGGGCTCCACCCAAGAAGGGTACACGAAGAAGCAACCTTGTCTATCCCACCATGGCCGTCGCCCACGAAGGACTTGCCTCACTAGCGGTAGATCTTCAGGAAGTAGGCGATCTCCTTGCCCTTACAAACTCCTTGGTTCAACTCCACAATCTTTTCGGAGGCTCCCAAGTGACACCTAGCCAATATAGGAGACACCACTCTCCAAGAAGTAACAAATGGTGCATTGATGATGAACTCCTTGCTCTTGTGCTTCAAATGATAGTCTCCCCAACACTCAACTCTCTCTCATAGGATTTGGATCTGGTGGAAAGAAGATTTGAGTGGAAAGCAACTTGGGGAAGGCTAGAGATCAAGATTCATATGGTAGGGAATGGAATATCTTGGCCTCAACACATGAGTAGGTAGTTCTTTCTCAAAAATGGTAAGTTGGAAGTGTAGGTTTAGTCTGATGGCTCTCTCCACGAATGAAGAGGAGGTGGAGGAGTATATATAGCCTCCACACAAAATCTAACCATTACACACAATTTACAAAACTCGGTGGGACCGATTCAACAGACTCGGTCGGACCGATTTAGTAAACCTAGTGACCGTTAGTGATTTTTGGTGGGATTGACATGCAACTCGGTGAGACCGATTCGGTTAGGGTTAGGGCATAATGTAATCTCGGTAAGACCGATTACACAAACTCGGTGAGACCGATTTTGGTAATGAGCCTTCCAGAGAGTTGGTCAAGTAAACTCGGTGGGACCGATTGTGAGACCGAAATGTTACAAAAGGGAAACAGAGAGTTTACATTGCAATCTCGGTGGGACCGATCACTCACTTCGGTTTGACCAAAACGTTACGAAGGGAAACAGAGAGATTACAATCCCATCTCGGTGAGACCAAGATCCCTATCGGTAGAACCTATTTGCCTAGGGTTTGTGGCCGTGGCTATGACATTTGAAATCGGTGGCGCCGGATAGGAAGAATCGGTGTGACCGATTTTGGGTTTGGGTTTAGGTCATTTGTGGATGTCAGAAAGTAGTTGAGGGTTTTTGGAGCATATCACTAAGCACATGAAGCAAGAGGCTCATTAAGCAACACCTCATCCCTCCTTGATAGTATTGGCTTTTCCTATAGACTCAATGTGATCTTGGATCACTAAAATATAAAATGAAGAGTCTTGAGCTTTTGACCTTGAGCCAATCCTTTGTCCTTAGTATTTTGAGGGATCCACTTTCATCATCCATGCCATGCCATTCATTGAGCTTTCCTGAAATATATGTCTTGGAATAGCATTAGCTCAATGAGCTATATGTTGTTATGAATTAACAAAACCACCTAGGGATAGTTGCACTTTCACATAGCCATTCCGAGATATATTGCCATACAACTTTCCATCGTTCCATTCATCATCATGACATACTTTGCTTTTGTCATATTGCCACTGCATGATCATGTAGTTGACATCGTATTTGTGGCAAATCTACCATGCATTATTTTTCATACATGTCACTCTTGATTCATTGCACCATCCCGGTACACCGCCGGAGGCATTCATATAGAGTCATATCTTGTTCTAGTTTTGAGTTGTAATTCTTATGCTCTAATCAATAGAAGTGTGATGATCATCATTATTAGAACATTGCCCAGAGAAAAAAAAAGAAAAAAAGAAGAAAGGCCAAAAAAGGCCCAAAAGAAAAAAAGAGAAAGAAAAAAAACAAAGAAAATAAATAAAAAGGGCAATGTTACTATCTCTTTTCCCACACTTGTGCTTCAAAGTAGCACCTTGTTCTCCACGTAGTGAGTCTCATATATTGTGCTTCAAAGTAGGACCATGTTTTTCATATAGCGAGTCTCATAAGTTGTCTTTTTCATACTAGTGGGAATTTTTCATTATAGAACTTGGCTTGTATATTCCTACGATGGGCTTCCTCAAATGCCCTAGGTCTTCGTGAGCAAGCAAGTTGGATGCACACCCACTAGTTTTCTTTTGTTGAGCATTCATTTATAGCTCTAGTGCATCCGTTGCATGGCAATCCCTACTCCTCATGTTGACATCAATTGATGGGCATCTCCATAGCTCGTTGATTATCCTCGTCAATGTGAGACTTTCTCCTTTTTTGTCTTCTCCACACAATCCCCATCATCATATTCTATTCCACCCATAGTGCTATATCGATGGCTCACGCTCATGTATTGCGTGAAGGTTGAAAAAGTTTGAGATTATTTGAGTATGAAACAATTGCTTGGCTTGTCATCGGGGGTATAGAAGTTGGGAATATCTTTGTGTGACGAAAATGAAGCATAGCCTAACTATATGATTTTGTAGGGATGAACTTTCTTTCGCCATGTTATTTTAAGAAGACATGATTACTTTGATTAGTATGTTTGAAGTGTTACTATTTCTTTTATCAATATGAACTTTTATTTTGTATTCATTTGGATCTGAACATTCATGCCACAATAAAGAAAATTACATTATGATTTATGCTAGGTAGCATTCCACATCAAAAATTCTCTTTTTATCATTTACCTACTCGAGGACGAGCAGGAATTAAGCTTGGGGATGCTTGATACGTCTCCAATGTATCTATAATTTTTGATTGTTCCATGCTATTATATTACCCCTTTTGGATGTTTATGGGCTTTATTTGACACATTTATATCATTTTTGGGACTAACCTACTAACCGGAGGCCCAGCCCATATTGCTGTTTTTTGCCTATTTCAGTATTTCGAAGAAAAGGAATATCAAACAGAGTCCGAACAGAATGAAACCTTCGGGAGCGTGATTTTGGAACGAACGTGATCCGGAGAGCTTGGAGTGCAAGTCCAGAAGCTCCCGAGGACCCCACGAGATAGCCCCCCCCCCCTGTAGGGCGCACCCCCCTGTCTCGTTGGCTCCTCGAGCGGCCACCGACATACTTCTTCCTCCTATATATACCTACATACCCCGAAAACATCCAGGGGCACCACGAAACACAATTTCCACCGTCGTAACCTTCTGTATCCGCGAGATCTCATCTTGGAGCCTTCGCCGGCACTCTGTCGGAGGAGGAATCGACCACGGAGGGCTTCTACATCAACATCCTTGCCCCTCCGATGAGTTGTGAGTAGTTTACCACAGACCTACGGGTCCATAGTTATTAGCTAGATGGCTTCTTCTCTCTTTTTGGATCTCAATACAATGTTCTCCCCCTCTCTTGTGGAGATCTATTCGATGTAAACTCTTTTTGCGGTGTGTTTGTCGAGATCCGATGAATTGTGGGTTTATGATCAAGTTTATCTATGAATAATATTTGAATCTTCTCTAAATTCTTTTATGTATGATTGAGTTATCTTTGCAAGTCTCTTCGAATTATCAGTTTGGTTTGGCCTACTAGATTGGTCTTTCTTGCCATGGGAGAAGTGCTTAGCTTTGGGTTCAATCTTGCGGTGTCCTTGCCCAGTGACAAAAAGGGTTGCAAGGCACGTATTGTATTGTGCCATCGAGGATAACAAGATGGGGTTTACATCATATTGCATGAGTTTATCCCTCTACATCATGCCATCTTGCTTAATGCGTTACTCTGTTCTTATGAACTTAATACTCTAGATGTAGGCAAGAGTCGGTCGATGTGTGGAGTAATAGTAGTTGATGCAGGCAGGAGTCGGTCTACTTGTTATGGACGTGATGCCTATATACATGATCATGCCTAGATAATCTCATAACTATGCGCTTTTCTATCAATTGCTCGACAGTAATTTGTTCACCCACCGTAATAATTATGCTATCTTGAGAGAAGCCTCTAGTGAAACCTATGGCCCCCGGGTCTATCTCTTATCATATTTGCTTTCAATCTACTTTTATTTGCATCTTTACTTTTTGCATCCATATTGTAAAATACCAAAAATATATTTATCTTATCATACTATCTTTATTAGATCTCACTTTTGCAAGTGGCCGTGAAGGGATTGACAATCCCTTTATTGCGTTGGTTGTGAGTCCTCAGTTTGTTTGTGTAGGTGCGTGGGACTTTTGAGGAGCCTCCTACTAGATTGATACCTTGGTTCTCAAAACTGAGGGAAATACTTATGCTACACTTGCTGCATCACCCTCTCCTCTTCGAGGAAAACCAACGCAAGCTCAAGTCTTAGCACTCTTCTCCATCGATTAAGTCGCCCTGCAGTCGAGTCCATCCTCCCGCATGCCTCATTTGAACATTCCGCCGAGTATCATTCGCATGTACCCACCCTAGTCCTCTTTCAATAGAACTCCAGACCCCGAGATGAAATCGAGAGGGAACGAGTGGGGGCACGTGATACCTAAGGCGGATTCAAAATTTTGAACCGGTGATCATAGCATCCGCAAATCATATATAAAGGGTATTCAATGTTCGTTTCGTTTTTGAACGTACAATATACTCCCTCCTATCCTTTCTACTTTACATATAAGTTCTATGTGTAGTCAAAGTATCTCTACTATGATAAAAAAAAGGTATCAACATTCAACAACGCCCAATCAATATTGTTAGATTCATACGTACTCCTAGATTTTTACTCGAGATGGTTTCCAATTTGACTATTGACAAGATTAATAGTACTCCCTCCTTCTAGGTGAGTAAGTCATCTTAGGCTGTGCATCGTGACCAAGGAGGAGGGGAAAATGAGAGACATTAATGTTTATTTGCTAATTAATAGTATTGCATGCAATGAACTAACCACTGCATGTCATGTTTGATAGTCTTGGGTCATTAAAAACATGCACACCCTCATCTCTTATTGGTTGATATGTCAAGAAACAAGAAACGAGGTAGAAGTTAATGCATCGTGCCTACGTGTTTCGGGAATATTTGGTTTTCGTAAGATGACTTACACACCTAGACGGAGGGAGTACATGAGATGTATAATGTGAAAATTATATCACTGGAAACTCCTTTCACATACGAAATTGACCGTATGCTTTGTGTAAGTTGCATGTCATATATTATTACTCTAACATTTGGTCAAAGTTAGCCTCGAAAAACGCATTAGACCCTGTATGCTTTGGGTAAGTTGCATTTCATATATTATTACTCTAACATTTGTGTAAGTTGCATGTCATATATTATTACTCTATCATTTGGTCAAAGTAGTATAGTGGAAGTGGATCCTCTGACGTAGGTATCCCTGCCTTACCCTCCCTTTCGGTCACTTACTGGTGGACCCCATGCTTGCTAGGCCCCGCATGTCAGTTACTCAATGGGTTCGGCCATGTCAGGGGATCCTCATCCCTAGTATACTCCCTCTGTTTTATTTACTCTGCATAAAACGGAGGGAGTGGTGGTATAATAAATGACGAGGGCGGGGGAGGGGGAGGGACGTCGGTTTGCTCTCAACTACGGTCCCACAAGCGAGCAAAAACGCAAGACGAAGCGCGTTCCATTCGGTGAGCAACATGGAGGGTCCAGCGTGTCGGGCTGCAACGCGAACGCAACAAGAGCGATGTACAGTCCAAACCGATTGACCGGTCGTCATCGGAACCACTATTCTCACCAGAACCTTCGCTGCTCGGCCTACGCCAGCCACTGCCCTAAAACCACACCAAATCTCTAGCCAATTCCCCCACCTTTCGATTCCCTAGCCCGCATCAAGCGTCCCCTAGTTCGCCTGAAAGCCATGGTGCGCCGCAATATCACTTACTACAAGATGCTGACGCCGGAGCGTTGCGCAGAAATCGCGGCGGCGGTCGGCGCCACAGACCTCCGTTCCCAAGCTTGCTTTGCAGTGGGCCAATCCCCGAGTTCTCTGGAGCCAAGCTACAAGGAGGAGGAAGCCGATCCAATGTTCACTGCGGAGGTCGCGGCGCAGAAGGCCCCCGATGGGTATGAGACGATGGACGTTGACTTCGTGCCGGCGTCTGAGTCTTCCATGGTGCAGGCGGACCAACGGTTCAACATGGCGATACTAAAGGAGGACCGGGAGGCAGAGGCTCAACTCGACATGGAGCGCGCGCATGCCGCTGCCATCGAGGCTCTCCTCCAGGCGGAACCGGATGTCGTGGATGTGAACCGGGCGGCAGAGGCTCAACTTGAGGCGGAGCGCATGGATGCCGCTGCCATCGAGGCCCTCCTGCGGGCTGAACCGGACGTCCTGGACATGAACCGGGCGGCAGAGGCTCGACTTGACGCAGAGCGCGCGGATGCCGCTCTCGTTGACGCCCTCCTGCAGGCAGAACCGGAAGTCCTGGACTTGAACCAGGCGGCAGAGGCTCGACTCAACGCGGAGCATGCGGATGCCACTGCCATCGAGGCCCTCCTGCAGGTGGAACCGGACGTCCTCGACTTGAACCGGGCTGTGCTCTTGTCCATGCAAAGCGCCCGCATGCCACACTTGAACGAGTAGCTGGAGGCCGAGGACAACCACGGTGCAGAGACACACGTCGGCAGTGATGGCTGGTTTGCGCCGGCAGCCAAAGACGACGAGGCCGTCTCTTTCCGCGAGCAGTGATAGTTTTTCTTTATGTTGTTGTTTTTATGGATCTTTTGCTGTGTAAAAACATACTATAGCCCTGTTTGGATCATGGGGTTAGAGCTAATTTGGGTTAGTTGGGGGCTCAAATAACCCAAAAGTATCCAAACATGGAGGGTTAGAGTGGGTTAGTTGCATCTAACCCAACTATCTCGGTGGAGAGGTGCTTATTTGGGTTAGAGTGGGTTAGAAAATAACTCTAACTCTAACTGTGTTGGAGTATCCAAACAGGGCCAAATTTGTTATGCAAGTCGCCTGACTTGGGTCAGTCTACCATTTCAGGTGGTTGGATGAATATCCTACGTCTCCTAACCCTTCTTTCCTTCTTCCTCACCTCTTCTTCTTCCCCAACAGACCACCGCACGGGCCGTACGGATACTCCCCAACATGCGGTTGGATAAACATACTCTATGAACAAAAATTATGTGTCAGCGATAGGATGGCTGAGTTTGGTTTGTTTACATGCGACAGCACGTGTCAGTGAGGGTGCGTTGCCTTGGTTGGGTTTGCGGCGTGCAGGAGCGACTGTGTGAGGGTGCGGTGCGACCGCGGCGTGCAGGAGCGACCATGTGAGGGTGCGGTGCGACCGCGGCAGCTGTGCGCGAGTGTACCTCCTTCTCATTTTGAAAACTTTAGGCAAACTTGGCAAAAATGTGTGGTGAAGTTTGGCAATGCAAGGCCTAGACCCAAACAGGATAAGTACGTACGTACTAGGAGTACTAGTGTTAAAAAAGAAAGGTGGGGTTTTCCTTTGCGGGATTTAATCGATACAAATCCTCGTTTCACGTGTCAATTAATGCATATTTTTTTCTCGGAAGACCAAAGAGCTAACCATCTCACTCCTCATCGCTTGATTAATGCAGCGCCATGCAAACGAACCTTCTCACTTCTGCATGCATGCAGGGGATATTAATGTCCTTCGTTGCTAATCCCATCAATTTTGCCTCGATTAGTGTTAGTGGCCCTTTACAAATTGTAATTTTGATATACTGGCCTTATGTACAAAAAAATGGAGGTAGTAACTATATTTGAATTCCTTGCCCATTGCGGTGACGTCGACGATTTTTTTTGTGGTTTGGCGAAGTGCGTTCGACGGAGAACACCATTGAGGGAGACCACGGTAAGTCGTTCGCAAGTGCTGCCTGCAAGCCGAGACAACCGCCTTATTTGCATCCAGGAAGTCCTTTACTAGTACAGTGCTAGTACTAGAACTACTAGTGCGGTGAGATGGTTTCTTGAAGAAGACGATGGAGAAGCGGAGTCAGCGAAGAGTGAAATGATGGTTGATTCGTCCGTGCTTTGTGATTTGATGCCTCACTGCTTTGTGATTTGTGATACAAGGGACAGGGGAGTAGACTCTGTGTTGTATGCTGTACTACATTCGTCCAAGCATGGGAGAAAGCAGAGAGACGTTGCATTTTTCGATTCCTTCAATCAATCAATCAATCAGGGAGCTTCGGTTCCATATTTTTGGCCTTGGCAACACCGTCCACAAATGGTTCCCACGATGCCAAAAGCTATTTTCACATTTGGCTACACATTGTGGATGCCCTTATCCGTACCACTTGGTTTTGCTCTTGTGTGCTATCTATACAAATCTCAATTATATTGATCTAAAAAATTATAGAATCAAAGATTAGTAAAAAGGTGGTTATTTTGCCGCGCGGATGGCGGGGGAGGTTTCTTATTTTCGGTGACGTTGTCCTAGCGGTTTGCTAACATGCGGTCCCACGTGTCAGTGCTTTACCAAGCCGATCCGCGTCCCACATGAGGCAGAACAACGGCAGAAGCAACACGTGGTTAAGTTGAAGAAGATGAGGGAGAAGCGGATTCAGCAACGAGTGAAATGATGGTTGCTTCGTCCCTCCAACTTCTTTTTTTAGCATTATTACTTCGTCCCTCCAACTTAACTGCGGGAAAGGTGCAGCTTTGTGATTTGACGCCTCATTGCTCATTACTATGCCGGCGCCATGACTGGGGTGCTTCACCCCGGCTACTCTGCACTGTATTCCGGTATGGCACGTGGACCCGGTAGCTTGATTTCCCACATGTCGGCGAAAGGGACTAGAAGATTTATGAAAGCGAGCGCTCCACTCTTACGACGGAGGAGTAGATGACACGATGGCCCAGTGAACTGTCACTTGTACTTTATAGTACTATAGTTTTGCTGTTTCGCACGATCCATCGACACAAACCCGATTAAACAGGAAAGGGCGGGATTTTTCGCACGCGGTAGAAGATACTGGCCATACATTTCAAAGGCAATTTTAATGTATGCAAACTGAATAATTATAAGTAACAATATGATATCTAGTAAAACTAAAAACACATAGTTGATACAAACTCTACACATATGATTTATTGTGTTAGAGTGTAGTAGTAGTGATGTATTGCATAGTTGCTAGATGTAATATGCGAGAACGTGTAGAGATGTAGTTTTGGAGGGCCTACAGAGAGAAAAGCGTAATACGGTCACCGAACTTCAGAATAAGCTGATTACGGTCACTATATACATTTTGCGGTGATTATCCGGTCACTTGCTCACAGTTCAGCATCGGATTGCACTTTGTTCCCCACAAAAAAAGGATTGCACTATGTTGACCAGCCAAATAGTCTGCGTGGCACCATGTTGACTAGTTAAATTGACCATGTTCCTTGTGGGTCCCACCTGTCAGTTCGCATAGGGAAAAGGTCAGATAAACACAAATTTACGCAGGTGCGACAAGGCTCCAACCCGTGCGCGGGAATCACCTGGTTGTGTATGTGTCTGTCAGGGCCTGATGTGTGTGCATGCACGTGTAGATTGAGCACTTGAGCGTGAGAGTGTGTGTTGGTCGTGTGGTGTACTGGTGTGTGCATGCATGTGTGTGTGTGTGTGTGTGTGTGTGTGTGTGTGTGTGCGTGTGAGTGTTGCGTGCGTGCGTGGCTGCGTGTATACGTGTGAATGTTGCGTGCATGCATGGGTGCATGTGTTTGTGTGAGTGTTGCGTGGATGCAGTTCGTGTGCATGCGTGCGTGTGTGTATAATCACCACACCAGCTCCTGTGTGTTAAAACAGACGGCTCAGTACCAATACAAGGCCACCTTGTCCGCTGTGCCCGCGGTCATGACTTCGGACCACCGTCAAAAGAAAATTTGTCGTTTGTTTTCATTCTTACTAGCAAGATGCCCGTGCGTTGCACGTAACATCAAGATGCATTTTTATGACTTGTTTATCTTGTGAGAGAAAAGGATGAATGAGTGAAGGCCTTATTTGCAAATGTGGAGAGGTGTGTGGGTACCTTTTCGCAAAATTGCCATAATTTCTTTCCTATCCGTCAGATATAAATCGGACGGCCTATATTGCAGGATAGCAGGCACACCATCATCACCAACTCTGTTTTTTATAGGAGTGTATTTTATGTATTTTATAAGAGTGTAGATGTAGAGTAGATACAAGTTGACAGGTGGGCACGATGGTAGTGAGATAATGTGATGCAACACTAGAGGTGCCACGTGAAGTGTTTAACTGGTCAACAAGTCATGTCATGAGCAAATACAAAGTTGTACGGTGAGCCTGTGACTGTATAATAACCACTAAACGTAAACGGTGACCGTAATGAGTGGATTATGAAGTCCAATGTATGTATCATGCTTTCGCTTCAAATACAATGATCGTCATTGCATATATCGCGAGAGAAAGATGAAACAAGCGTGAATTTTCTGGGGGCTTACTTTTAGAGGACCTGGAGATTTTTTTTGTGTGCATACATGAAAGGGGCGTACAGGGGGGTATACGATGGAGAGAGAGATGCTCTTCGTTTCTCTTTATTATGACTAACTTTGTATATAGTATAAAAATATACAAATTCACAGTGCGGAATAAATATCATTGTGGGCACCATGCAATGCAAATTAGCGTTCGTACTCCTCCATATAACTTTGTAATGTTGTATATATGTAGAAACTCTAAAATAATTTTTTGGCCACACTTTATTCAAAAGGAATGTTGTATGCGAAATAAACGTGAAGAGAGGGCTTTTTAGATCAATGGGGTACGTGATGTAACATGTGTGAATGTGTAGTTGATGCATTTGGCGGGGCCTAGAGAGGTATGTGTGTGTATTACGTATTCGAGAGAGGCATGGATAGAGGGGCCGACAGGGGGGAGAGATAGCACGAGAAATGAGAGTGGTCTAGAGAGAGAGACGAATATGACGTCACGACAAGAGATTGCATTCCCTTGAGTGTGTATATGCAAGGGGGAGGGAATAGAGGCACCAGGAGAAATTTTCTGTGTGTGTGTGGTGTTTGTGTTGGTATGTGTGGGTGTGAGAATATAATGAGACGTGGGGGCAGAGGGTGTGTCACCGCGTGAGGTCCGGTGGGTCGAGGTGAGGCCCTTCGTTCGGTTCCATCCTGCGCCACATTGGTCGGCCCATGACACATTTAGGAAGACCCATGGATAACTAGTCGTACAAGACAAAGATAGCAGAATTGTGAAGGACTCTGTGTCCACTGACAAAGCCGGCTAGGATTTGTAACCCTAGGTTCTCGGACTAAGGTAACCCCTTTATCTCTGATATTACTATTCATCCAACCTAACTTTAAGGGGCATCCTACAGAATGCTCTGCTAGAATCATACTCGTCGATTAGGAAGAGAGGTGTGAGATAATGCGTGAGAGACAGGCATAAAGATAATGTGCGTACATGAGACACGTAGGCAGGTCCATGTATATACAAAGGGTCGATGAGGATTGTGCATGTGTATGTTTGCGAGAGGAAGAGTGCTTGTGATAAAGGTTAGTGAAAACAGTTGTAAATGGTTACGAGAGGGAGGGAGGGTTATATCTAGAGCATGTGTGCGAGAAAGACACCTCGGGAAAGAGTGTGTGAGCATGTGTGAGAGACCACCGATGGAGAGTGAAACTACACGTAAAAGACTGCTCTACACATTGATTAAAGATATAAATTGTATCCAAATATTAGGATGGGATCATGATATTTGCAATTCGCGTAAGGAGCGGTCATTGATCCATCAGACATCTAGATTCTATCAAATTTGAGCATGTCTATGTTAATATTCGACGCAATTGATCCACATAGTTAGTATTTTGAACTCCAGACAATGCATCGCTTTAGCAATCGAATATAAACGTGAGTATAGTTCATGTTGTGTGTGTAAAGCACACTATACATACAAAAGTTACACAATGGACATTTATAAATAGCTACCTATGAAGTAGCATACATTTGAATTCAACTTAAGGTGGTTTAAAAAATCGAATCCAACATGAGGTCTGTCGGTGTCAAAACCGGCGGATCTCGGGTAGGGGGTCCCGAACTGTGCGTCTAGGCGGATGGTAACAGGAGACGAGGGACACAATGTTTTTACCCAGGTTCAGGCCCTCTCGATGGAGGTAAAACCCTACGTCCTGCTTGATTAATATTGATGATATGGGTAGTACAAGAGTAGATCTACCACGAGATCAAGGAGGCTAAACCCTAGAAGCTAGCCTATGGTATGATTGTTGAGATGTAATGTTTGTCCTACGGACTAAGGCCCTCCGGTTTATATAGACACCGGAGAGGCTAGGGTTACACAGAGTCGGTTACAATGGTAGGAGATCTACATATCCGTATTGCCAAGCTTGCCTTCCACGCCAAGGAAAGTACCTTCCGGACACGAGCCGGAGTCTTCAATCTTCTATCTTCGTAGTCTGGGAGTCCGGCGGATATTGATAGTCCGGCTGTCCGGACACCCCCTAGTCCAGGACTCCCTCAGTAGCCCCTGAACCAGTCTTCAATGACGATAAGTCCGGCGTGCATAATGTTCGGCATTGCAAGGCGGGTTCCCCTCCTTGAATAATTCGGAGAAGATAATGAACACCAGGATAGTGTCCGGCTCTGCAAAATAAATTCCACATTCCAACGTAGAGAGAATAAAACACACTTAGCTCAATCTGCTGACGTATTTATGCAGCATGACATCACACCGCAGCCAAGCCCTTGTTTGAATCGTTTTTATTATTCCGCCTCAGCATGTTTAGCGAAGCGGTTTCCTTGGCACGTCCTGTCGAAGCAGAGATCGTGTTCCCTTTTATTCCGGGATCCTCATCAGTACGTGCGTGGGTAACCCAACCGTTCTCGTCGCCACGCCTCCTCTATCGAAGGGGAATCCCAAACGGTCATGGAGACGGCCCTTGGTATTATTTCCCTTTATAAGAGGACCAAGGCCTGTCCTTGTCTTTCAACCTTGCATCGAATCTTTCCTCTGCTCCCAGTTCCAACACCTAGAGCTTCAGATTCGAGCACTTCGAATCCATAACAATGTCCGGCTCCGACCTCCAGGGCCGGTGTATACCCTCCTCCGTCACAGAGGAGGACATATTGAAGTTACGCGAGGCCAAGTACCTGGCCTACGAAGTTTCGCACAGGTTGCCCGCCCCAGGGCAGGCCGTGCCAGCCCCCGAGCCCGGCGAATACGTTGTCTTCGCATCTCACCTCCGTCGGGGATTAGGCTTCCCGACGGATCCTTTCGTGAGGGGGTTCCTGTTCTACTACGGGCTAGACTTCCACGACTTGGCTCCGGAGTCCATCCTCCATATCTCCGCATTTATCATTGTCTGCGAAGCCTTCCTCCGCGTCATCCCCCACTTCGGCCTATGGCTGAAAACATTTAAGGTGGAGCCGAAGATGATCGGGGGGCGTCAAGCGGAGTGCGGCGGGGCGACCATAAGCAGGAAGGTCGAAGCCCCGTGGCTCGAAGGTTCCTTCCAAGAGGAACAGGGATCGTGGCAACAGGAGTGGTTTTACATCACTGTTCCCAGGGGCAGCAAGCAAAAGCCGCCGCCCTCTTTCCGCCCGGGACCTCCACGGTAGCTGACGTCGTGGGTCAACCAAGGGCTCAACTGGGGGCCGTCCAAGGACGTGCCCGCACTGCAGGGCCGGATTCGAGACCTCCAAATAAGGGAGATCGACCTTGTCAAGGTGATGCAGGTCATGCTGACCAGGCACCTCCTACCCTGCAAACGTCGTCCTCTCCGTTTATGGGAGTTCAATCCAGAGGGACCTCGTATCCTTCAGCATTTCATGAGTGCGACACCCTCGGAGATGTACGAGCTGTTCTTCGGACCGCAGGTGGCGTGTCCGGATTCGGCCGAGGACGCTGGACTAAGCCGCGATCGCCCGGATACTCAAGTAAATAGCTCAAAGCCCGGACATTCTATTTGTACGCCTTTCAAAAGATCGTCTCCTGACCCTTTATTCTTTACAGGAATGGGTGGCGCAATCAAGGCTGATAAGGTGTCCGGCCCCCCTCCCAGAGACCGCACTGGACCCCGTGCTGGTCAGAATGTTGGAGGTTGCGCCCATAGAGGGGGGCGACGGGGGAGATAAAGGAGCTAATATTTCGCCCGAAGGGGCGACCGAAGAGGAGGGAACCAAGGATCCCTCCCTTCAGAGGGAGAAGAGGACCGCCTCCGGAGATCCAGAGGTCAAAGCCCCTAAGCGTGGGAAGAAATCCTCACCGGGGTGTCCGGCGTCCGGAGAGAATCCGGACGCGCAATCATCGCCGAAGGGCCAGCCCTCCAACGAGCCGTGAGTATGAAAGAGGAAATTAATTAATAAGGGAATACCTTCGTTTATGCTTCTGTAGGTAACCGCAAGATTTATACTGCAGTTCGGATCTGCAACCGTCTCAGATGAGTTCATCCTCGGGGGACCTTCTTCCGGAGATGATGGAGAGCGATACGCCTCCGTCTGCGGCGCCGCCAGATGAAGTGGGCGAGCCTGAAGTGTCGTCACGGAGGGCGTCCCCGAGTCCGGAGGGGCCAGAGAGTCCGGTACCCAGCAGAAGCCGGCCGGGAGAACTGAAGAGTCTGCTTGAGAGGGCGTCCATTTCAGAAGATCACCGTGCGTTAATGCGTATGGTGATTGGAAGGATTTCGTCCGCTGAGAGCGGATTGCGTGACGCTGCCATGAGCTTGCTAGCGGGATTTGAGGTATGCGAAAATAGCGCATCCCTTTATCTTTTTAACAGTTGTGCATATAAAAAATGCGCCCTGTATAGATAGTAGCCCCTGAGACTCGGTAGGTTGTCGAAGACGACAGCGTGCCGAAGATCGAAAATCTAAACATCTCAGGTGATGAATACCGCCTTTCTGATACAGGTGGCGGATAGTCCGGGGGCCAGCCGGACTAATCAGTTTGCCGAATTGAGTCGACAACTGGACATGGCAGATGCTGACATCGCACTTGTCAATCAGCGACTTGACGAGTCGCAAGGTAAATAAATTCTCCGCAGCCGCTTTATTGAGTGGGTCAAAGCCCTCCTCTGATAAGTTATATGATGTTTGTTCAGACGGTGCTGCTGCTGTGGAGAGCCTTCGGGCCGAGCTTGCTCAAGCTAAGGAGCAAGCCCGAAGGAGTGATGCAGCTGCCGTGAGGGCAGCCGAAGAGTTGAAGGCCGAAAAGGCCGCGCACTGCCTAAGCAGGGCGGAGGTGGCCGAATTGGCCAAGAAATTAAAGGATGCTACCGACCGTAGCGAGGCTCTTGAAAAGGAGCGCCTACCGGAGCGGGAAGACCTAAAGAAGGCCACCGCCGAAGCCAAGGATGCCCGCTCTGCAATGCGGGCTATGAAGGAGGAGCTGCGCCAAGCCGGAGAAATCGTGGCTGGCAAGCCTTTTCTTATGCGTCGCCGATTTATGGATGCCAAGTACGCTCAATTTGAGCGGCTGTGGAGTTCGGAGGATCCGTACATGGACTTGGTTGCGAGTGCGGCTGATGCTGTTAAGCACTTCCGGAGCAAAGGGGATCACGAGGCGGAAGAGTTGTATTGGTCTCAATTCCATAGCCCGGATCGTGCTCTTCCTCTGACGGACAGGTTGGCCGAATGGGCGGAACTGAATAGACTGTCCGGACTGGCCATGACTGACGTCGTGGCCCATGTCTGGCCAGGAAGGTCCAAGGCGACGAGCTACTTCGGCCTACTGCAGTAGTTCCTTGGGGCGGTGCCGCATATCAAGGAGATGAAACGGTCGGGCTGCATCGAGGGCGCGCGGATGGCTCTGGCACGTGTAAAGGCGCATTATCCGGAGATGGATGCCACCGCCGTTGCTGCCCAGGGTCCGGATGAAAGCCGGCTCCCTGTCGAGCACTACTTCGGAGAAGTCATGCGCGGTGCTCGAAGAATGTAACGTTCAAATGAACGCAGTACCTTGTAAATCAATGATTATAGTATGAATGCTTTTTATACTTGTGCTTCCAAGTAGTAAAACTTCTCCTTGCGGCCGTTTAAGTATACTTGTGTATAACCTGAAAGATGCAGTCTTCGGCTTCAGCCCCCTCGCACAAGGTGCTGGGGTGTTTGCAAAATGGCGCGTTTTCACACTTTAATCCGACGTCTCGGTCCTGTTATAAGGAGGTGGTAGCGTAGCGAACGAGGCAATCCGGACTATAATGCTTTATCTCTTTCACTTAGCCAATGGAGCTCGAGGGTGGGGCTACGATATAACCCCTAATGACACCGCACATCTCCGGATTCGGGGTGCGTATGTGCCTGACCGGGAAGCGGTCCTTCGTCAAAGCGGGGAATTCTAAACATTCCGATAGTCGATCAAGTGGCTGACCAGACTCTCGCTATATCATGACAGTCAGTTTTCGGCTTTCTCTACTGAGGTGCTCGCCCAGCCGAACTGGGGCACAATCGCAGTAGTTCTCCTGGTGCCGCGTTAGCTGGGTGATACGGAACGTAAGGCAGCAAAACACAGGAGCCGGGCAAACCCAACATTTGACCAAAGACATGATTCGGAGCTGATGCATATAATGCCTAACTTGAGACGCCGAACACTCCCGAAGGTGTTCGGACTTTATTATAACGGGCAGAATTATGCCCTAAGCCCCTTGTGTCCAGGTACGGGCATTTTCTTCTGACGCGGCCGATGCCAAAGCGTCAGGCTCCGCTTTGGCCATAGGAAGAAGCCGAGGGAGATTAACAACAAGAGACAGTAATAAAAAGGTCTACGTAGGGTCTTAATCTGAAAAGAATCCTTGCGACGGGTCCCTACTGCACGTCTGCGCCTGTGTCTCCGTTGCGCCGTTATCCTGGACGGGTACGCACGTTGTTCATCTGTAGAAAGAGAGGAACATTTTAGTTTTAGAAATAGTTCATGCGAAAAATATGCAAAAGAATAAGTGTAAATAATTAAAGCTAGGTTTATATGAAACCGCGTTTAGTTGTGCGCTCAGCCCCTTGTTAGAGGGTATGCGTCTAGGGAGCCCCTAGCCTGCTGAGTCCGGATTCGTCTATCCGAGTCCGGAGTCTTTAAATGACCCTCGCACTGAGATGGCGCCATGGGGACCGGGCATCTTAAGTGTAAGAGACGCGTAATGTGGTATGGCGTTGAAGCGGACAAAAGCCTTTCGTCCCAACAGTGCTTGATATTCACTTTTAAATGGGACGATATGGAAAATTAACTTTTCTCGTCGAAAATTGTTCGGCGATCCGAACACGACTTCGAGTAATATCGAGCCTGTGCACTTGGCGTAAGGTCCTGGCGTCACTCCTTTGAAGGAAGTGCGGCTGTGTCGAATTTTGGTAGGGTCTATCCCCATTCGACGGATTGTGTTTGAATATAGCAGGTTTAAGTCACTGCCTCCGTCCATTAGGACGTTTGTGAATTGCAATCCGTCTATGATCGGATTCAAAATCAGTGGAATCCTTCCCGCGTTTCGAACGCTTCTGGAATAATCCAGGTGGTCGAAAGTGATTGGTTTTGATATCCAATCTCTATAGTTTGCTGGCCTGGACCGTGCGAAGCTCTTTTTAGAAAGTGCTGCACTGTTTTTCCTTGTCCTCACGCGAAGTGAGTTTACTGCCTTGACCCCTTGTGGGAAAGTCTTTTGTTTTCCGGTGCCCTGCTGGCGGGGTTTATCTTCTTCGCTGGACGCGTCGAGCCCCTTGTGTTCGGCGTTTAATCGGCCGGATTGTTTGAAAACCCAACAATCCCTGTGGGTGTGATTTGCGGGCCTTCCGGGGGTACTGTGGATTTGACATATCCGACCCAGAATTTTGTGTAGGTTAGACAGTTCGTCGCTGTCATCCTTGAGGGGCTGAGCTTTTTTATTTGGCCGTGAGCTTTTAAATCCGGCGTTGACTGCCGTGCTCTTTGGGCTTTTCTCTTTATTCCGGCGCTGCTCTTTTCTGCGCCGTGATTTTCCATTTCCATCTCTTATCTCGGATGTACTTGGGTCGCTGGTGCTGCATCTTGCCAGCTAGCTATCCTCTCCTGCACAGAAGCGGGTCATGAGGCTTGTTAATGCTGTCATTGTTCTCGGTTTCTCTTGACCGAGGTGTCTGGCGAGCCATTCGTCTCAGACATTGTGCTTAAAAGCTGCTAAGGCTTCGGCATCCGGACAGTCGACTATTTGGTTCTTTTTGGTAAGGAACCTGTTCCAGAATTTCCGCGCTGACTCTCCGGGCTGTTGGGTTATGTGACTTAGGTCATCTGCATCCGGAGGCCGGACATAAGTCCCTTGAAAATTTGCTCTAAACGCTTCCTCGAGCTCTTCCCAACTTCCAACAGTATTTTCTGGGAGGCTTTTGAGCCAATGACGGGCTGGCCCTTTGAGCTTGAGGGGTAGATATTTTATGGCGTGGAGATCATCTCCTCTGGCCATATGTATATGTAGTATATAGTCTTCTATCCAGACTCCAGGGTCTGTTGTTCCATCATAGGCTTCTATGTTTATGGGTTTAAACCCTGCTGGGAATTCATGCTCCAGCACCTCGTCGGTGAAGCATAGTGGGTGTGCGGCGCCCCTGTACTTGTACGTGCCGCTATCGTCGGACACTTGATGTGTTCCTTTGCTTATTGGGGCTGTCTTTTTGGGTCCGTAGATGGACCTGGCTGGGCCATTGGACGGTGGGGGCTTTATGGCCTCCTCGTCGAATTCTGGGAGCAGCTTGCGCTTCGGGTAACTCTTCGATTGGTGGCCGTGGCCGTGTTTATCTGCGGTCTTGAGTACTTTGCTCCATCTTATTCGGAGTGCGTCTTCCGCTGTGTTGAGCTTCCATTTTTCCTTCTTCAGGCTTCTTGCTGTAGCGATGAGCCTGCGTTTGAAAAGCTCGTGTTCGATGGGCTCCTCGAGTTCGTCGTCATTGGGGCTTGTTTCGTCTTCGGAGGGAGGTATATAGTTTTGATCCTCGACCTCTTCTTCTGCCGCCCTTTCGTGCGGGCTTGCTTCTGCATCCTCCTGCGCTGAGTCTTGCTGGAGGGGTTTGTCTTCGGCACTCTCTGGGGTATTGTTATTTCCTGTGCCGGAATCTCCATTCTTGTTGTGGCGGGATTTAGAGCGGCGCCGCTGACGTCGGCGTTTGGGCTGTTTCTTTAGAGAATCTTCCTCCGCTGCTTTTTCGCCATCCCCTTCTTTTGGGGTATCCACCATGTAAACGTCATATGACGAGGTGGCCTTCCAGTGCCCCGTGGGTGCTGGGTCCTGTTCGTTTCCGGCATCATCGTCCATGGCGTCGACGTCATCGGAGTCGTAGTCTAGCATGTCGGTTAGATCCTCGACAGTGGCTACAAAGTGGGTGGTGGGTGGGTTCTGAATTTCTTCGTCGTCCGAACTCCAACCATCCTGGCCATAGTCCGGCCAGGATTCTCCTGATAGCGAGAGATGCTTCAGGGAATTCAGGATATCGCCAAAAGGTGAGTGCTGAAAGATGTCCGCGGCGGTGAATTCCATAACCGGCGCCCAATCTGGTTTAATTGGCAGGGGCGCGGGAGGCTCGGAGTCCGGCGAGGAGTCCGGCGCCTCGGGATCACGAGTTTCGCGGGGGACAAGATTGGTATTCGGCTCCATCGCCGTGGATGTTGAAGCCCCCAGGGCGGCGTCTATCCACCGGCCCTCGTCATGGGCGATCGGCTCCGGACTAGTAGCCGGAGCGGATTCGAGTGCGGCCACCAAAGCACTGTCCGGCGGTAGAGCTAGATCATGCCCGTCGTCACTGTGCGGCGCGCTTGGCTGTGGCTCGAGTCCGTCGAAGATCAAGTATCTGCGGTCATCAGCCGTGAAGTTTAAGCTTCCGAATCTGACCTGACGGCCAGGGGCGTAGCTTTCGATCTGCTCCAGATGGCCAAGAGAATTGGCCCGCAGTGCAAAGCTGCCGAATATGAAGATCTGTCCGGGGAGAAAAGTCTCACCCTGGACGGCGTTGATGGTTGAAGATGCCATCGAGCCTATCGGCGACGACACAGAGGAACTCTCAATGAAAGCACCAATGTCGGTGTCAAAACCGGCGGATCTCGGGTAGGGGGTCCCGAACTGTGCGTCTAGGCGGATGGTAACAGGAGACGAGGGACACAATGTTTTTACCCAGGTTCAGGCCCTCTCGATGGAGGTAAAACCCTACGTCCTGCTTGATTAATATTGATGATATGGGTAGTACAAGAGTAGATCTACCACGAGATCAAGGAGGCTAAACCCTAGAAGCTAGCCTATGGTATGATTGTTGAGATGTAATGTTTGTCCTACGGACTAAGGCCCTCCGGTTTATATAGACACCGGAGAGGCTAGGGTTACACAGAGTCGGTTACAATGGTAGGAGATCTACATATCCGTATTGCCAAGCTTGCCTTCCACGCCAAGGAAAGTACCTTCCGGACACGAGCCGGAGTCTTCAATCTTCTATCTTCGTAGTCTGGGAGTCCGGCGGATATTGATAGTCCGGCTGTCCGGACACCCCCTAGTCCAGGACTCCCTCAAGGTCCATTCAATTATTTGAATTTGATATCATGGCATTTGTAAACCATACCTAAATTATGGGGGCACCAATCTTTGCTCTGATTTTGTACATAATAGCATATGTAGTCATGTACAAAATAGATTCAAATTTTGCTCCTCCATTCCAAAATAATCGTAGTTATAGGATAATTTAAAAAGAAGCGGATAATTTAATGAGGTTTTCAAACATACAAGGTCAAATATAGCGTTGTCTATTTAGGTCAATCCTCACAGTTCAAGAGTACTCTAAACGTGAATGCTTGTGTTTCAAAATTTCAAAAAGAAGCGGATAATTTAACGAGGTTTTCAAACATACAAGGTCAAATATAGCGTTGTCTATTTAGGTCAATCCTCACAGTTCAAGAGTACTCTAAACGTGAATGCTTGTGTTTCAAAATTTCGAACGAAGCGCCAAAAGAGCCTCTACTCGCCCAAAACCGCGTGAGACCAATGTTTGGTAGTACAAGGAAATTACTTTTCTAATAACTCCGACCCGTGAAACCTACCGGCCCAACGTCCAAAGGTCTAAACCGGGGTAGGTTTGTAGCTTCATTTAGACGCCACGCAACCGCCTCCAAAAAACATTCATACACAATGGCCTCCTAAGCACACATGCGCGCGGCCGAAATTGCTCCCGCCCACTATTTGGGACACCTGGGATTACCATCCTACCCCCGACCCGCAGTAGGTACGAAATTTAAGAGGGGGGCAAAGTTTGTAATTTCCCTAAATTTCAAACAAGCGCGTCCCATCTTCTGTTCAAAAGAGCCAAAAACAAGCGCGTCACAGACCGAAACATGGTTCCCCCCCCACCCGTCCGATTCCCCATTCGTACTCCATGGGCGCCAAAACTATCTCTCCACCAGCCGTGAAACGCCGGCGTCCTCCGTCCGCCACCCCATCCCACCCATCAACCACCTCCCTCCTCCATCACGCCGGAGCCGATACCCCGACGTCGTCGTCCACCGCAACCTCAACCACAACGCCCTCCAAGGCTAGTAGTTGAAGCCGAGGTCGAGCTATCCATACCCGAGCCAGTTCAACCACGCCGTCCTGCGCCTCACCGCTGCCGCTCCAACTTTGCCAACCTCCACCGCACCGGAGCTGTTCCTGCTATGTCGTCCTTCACCACCTCGGATCTGCTTCCCCTCCACCGACATACGGCCACGGCAACACAGTCAACAATTTGGCCATGGGTTCGTCCAAGCCTGCACCCTCCAGAACATCGGTTTCTCCAGTAAAAAGAAGAAGATCGGCGCGACATGTGGAGGTGACCACACCGGCAACCGAAGGAGGTATTCCTCTTCCCTTATTCGTGCAAATCTTACATCTCTGGTTGCAGGGTATTCATCCCACAGAAGACACTAGTTGACCGCTTCTTCTTGATACTAGATGTTCCGAGTAACTCGCGATGCACAAGGTTTCTCCTCATATACTATTTCACCTTAGCTAGAGGTCCATCGCCCCCCTGAATTTCAATTTCTGGCCAGTTGATTCCCAATTAACGGAAGCATTCCCCGGCGTAACAGGCGCTAGTGCAACTATTACACCGGGGAAGCAGCGCCTTGGTGTTTATCTTAGGGGCATGTGCGGCCTAGAGCTACTAGCACCCGATCTAGAGGTCGGCCGGGATTAAAGGGATGGCCTGGGGGCGCTGCCAAGCACGACGGTGGTGTGAGGTCGATGGGAGGGCGGGGCGGCGGAGGCACGGGTCTGGGTCGGTGGTCGCTGGCGGTTCGAGAAAGATCGTCAACAGTGACTGGCGGGAGGTAGACGAAGGCCATCTGCCCGTTCCTTATAGATCGGACGGTTCATTAAAAAAATTGACTGACCTATTTATTTGCAGTCGACTGTTATCTTACATATGACCATATGTGGTGGTGTGATGGAGGAGTACCTGCATTTCCTGTGCTCATATATTACAAAATCATACGGAGTAGAATCTAATTTTGTTTGCCATGCAATGTTGTAGAGCTATCATATGTCTCCTGTAATTTATTTTTCAGCCACCTGCTATCTGCTACTTTTACAGTGCACTAGTTCTGCACACACTTCACCCATACTCTCACTATTGTGTTTTTATGCAAGGGTATTTCAGAGTCTACCAAAAGAGATGCAAAAAAGAAAAGAGACAAGTCGTGCCAGCTTTCTACGCGGCTAGGCACGGCACATTACAACGCTATAAAGAGTGCAGTGTCAGTAGATGGAGACGGTAAATGTTGCTCTAGAGTTGATGACCTCGCTCGCAATGAACCACCATCCCAGGTGCTTTCTTTAACTTTGCGGTGTCATATGTGGTTGCATGTTCCATATGGTGTCTAGCTTGTATTCGAAAGGCCGAAGTCGGTCTTTATTAAGACTAGAGAACACCCGTGCGTTGCAACGGGGCCACATTAAATTTAAGAGTTCAATATCAATTATGTTAATATTACATTTAATATTCTCATACATATCAAGTGACATTGACGACCTTTTTACCATCAAATTCTCACACACACTCTCTCCCTCCCTCCTCCTCACTCTCTCTCTCTCCCCCTCTCCCTCTCTCTCTCTCTAACACACACACATATCCATCTTATTGGGTACGGGACCATAATCCATCTATTTCACACGCACACGCGCTAGTTCATAACAATATGGATTATAAAACATGTTCAAGGTAGTAACAAGGATTCTTCTCATGCATTAATAAACAAATGTTCTACACTAAAGACAAGATAAACAATTCCCAAAGTGCATCAGAGCATCACAGAACATTACTGGCAAGATAAATGCACGATGTACCGGAACTGCTCGGATGAACCGGAACAGAGCCAACATATATCATCCTAGACAAACGCAACATCAACCATTTACCTTGGTACTTTTGCGACCGACAAGAGGATGCATGTAGAAGCGCTTATTGCCTGCGAATCCACAGTCAGAGAGAGAAATTGGAACCCGTTCCCATCACCAACTGATAAAGAAAGCATGTAAGAAAATTGATATCGGGCCAACTTGGATCTTCGGTGATTGTCCGCCGGTATGGAGAATTTAGGAGGGTGGGTGCAGGGAGTGGCCTTGTGGATGATGGATGGAGGCGTGGAGGGATGTGGTCGCTGGAAGGTCAAAAGCAGAGAGGCTCGGGCACGCTAGGTGGAGCCGGTGGTGCGCGACAACCGGAGGCGGCCCAATCGTGGGCGGCGAACCGACGATAGCCTCGGCCCATCTCTCGACGCAGCGAAGATAGAGAGGGCGGCACTGCCGGTGCTCGAGGCCGCCGCTTTGCACCATCTACATTGAGGGGAATGAGAGGCGAGAAAGCGATAGGGTGATGCGGGGCTAGGGATTGCGGAGGAGGGTGGGGGTGTGCGATTTGAATGGATGGTTCTGCCCACCGTTTTCTTGTACGTGGCGGTGGAGACGGCGGCGGCCAGTCATGCAGGCGAGGCATGGGTCGAGCCGGGCACACGGCGAGGCGCAGTAGCAGAGGCGGGGACGATTTTTTGCTACTGAGATGCATGGTGTGGGATTGATCGTTCATGTTCTCTTTTCCTTTTTAACGGGAGATGGATGCGATTTTTTCACGAGGGGAGAGATGCGACCACGTACAGATTCCATAATAAATTAATTAGGTCCATAACGGGAATTCTTTACAATGCGTTAAGATTTACGTGTTAGTTTTCTTAATAAAGAAATGCACTGATGTAGGGATCGATTGATTCGGGTAAGGAAAGATAGATTCGTGATCTTTTGTATGTTAGGAAATTAGTGGTTTGCAAGGAAAGAGTGGAGAGAAAAAGAACCAATGCGACCACGTATAGATTCCATAATAAATTAATTAGGTCCATAACGGGATTTGTTTACAATGCGTTAAGATTTACGTGTTAGTTTTCTTAATAAAGAAATGCACTGATGTAGGGCGTGATTGATTCGAGTAAGGAAAGATAGATTCGTGATCTTTTGTATGTTAGGAAATTATTGGTTTGCAAGGAAAGAGTGGAGAGAAAAAGAACCAGTGGAGGTGGGAGGAGGACAAAAATAAAACGTACGAGGCTACCAACGGCTCCATTAGGAGTAGAGATTGTTTGTGAAAATAACGTCCGACGACGACTTAGCGAGCGGATCCCCTTAAAAAAGACATAGCGAGCAGATTCCTTTAAAACTGGTAGGAATGGATACGATTGATGACGTTGATAAATAGTGGTGAATGTTGGCCTAATTTACTATCATCATGCATGGAAACGAATCATCAAGAAAAAGAATACTTCCTATTACTACACTCATAGGAAGCTTCCTAATCTCTGCTACCAAACAGTTTCTGCCCAAAAAAGGAAGGAAAGTTATGGACGTGATTCAAAAGGAAATAAACGTTATGAAGATTAATTAATTTAGATTTAATCTTTAGAGATTAATTGTGATTGATTCTTTTACATAAAGACATTATTAAATAATTTGCGTTAGTATGGAAAGTTCTGATCCGTTCAGTTTTTTTCGTTGTGTGAGAGGGTGAAGTGAAAATAAACCGATGAAGTGGGGGAGGCGACGAAAAAAATCTACAACGGTTAACCTACGAAAAACCAGACGAAAGTGGTGGGACGAAAAAAAACCTGGAAGCGAGACTACCAACTGCTCCATTAGGAGTAGAGACTAGCACCGGAGGAGTAGTATATTCTAATCTAAAATAGTTATAAACTTCAATGCCCGATCATGGAACGACTACGAACCATGCTCAAAGACCGTGTCTATGTGGTGTTTGGACTTATATGCAAAAAAAATACCAAGATGCCCGTGCATTGCACGGCACACCATCATCACCAACTCGGTTTTTTCTCTACTCCTACTCCTATAAAAGACTCAGTTGGTGATGATGGAGGCGAGGAGGCGTGTTCGGCCGGGTGTGCAGCGGACAGCACAGCACTATTCAATTTGTTATAAAAAAAGAGTAGTAGAGATAGAGACATAGGGAGGAGCACGAGGTTGTGGGAGATAAGGATGAACGAGGCAAGGCCTTATCTGTAAATGTGGAGAGAGGTGCGGGTATCTTTTGTATAATTGTCACAGTTGGCTTTATAACCGTCAGATATAGATCGGACGGTCTATATTACAAGATGGCAGGCTTACCATCATCACCAACTCGGTTTTCTATAAGAGTAGATATAAGGAAAGATATTTTTTACATGAACCACCATCCCATGAGCACTAGAAGACAAATAGCTAGTCAGGGCACTGGCCAAGCCAGTGACAAGCCCAGCAAAGACAGGCATCACCTGGAAGCCAACTAAAAAGCCGCGATGGTGGTGAAGCAGCCCGCCTCCCACCAGGCTCTCAGGTCCTAGATGATCATGTTCACCACTCCAGCTGGATGTCTAGCTTGTATTGCTTCCAATTTGGTTAAATTGCATTTGCTTAGCTTACACATTATACCTTTGAATATGACATGCCTTTCTGTTTTCGGTACATAGTAGTACATTTGTGTATTAAGCATGTTCTTACATCAAACTAATGTTCTTGTGTATCCCTCATCAATAACTTATGACGAGGCAGGCAGGCAAGGGGACTACTTCTCATTTAAAGAATGCAGCGTCAGCCTCCCGACATGATTCTCAAGAAACAGAAATGCTAGATTAAGATAGTGAACGTAGCTCTGTAGTTGATTACAGCATTTCCCCTACACTAGCATCGCAGGTGCTTGCTCTAACTTGGCAGCATGATATGTGGTTGCATGTTGCATATGGTGTCTAGATTGTAATTCTTCCAATCTGGTTAAACTGCATGTACTAGTCTGCTTAGATTATACTCCTATAAATGTGACATTATACCTGTTAATGTGACATGCCTTCCTGTATTTAGTACATAGTACATCTGTCTATTAAGCATGTCCTTACATAAAACTATTGTTTTTTGTATCCCGCATCAATCAATATGATGAGACACCTTTAGTATATGTAGTGCGATATTAGTTGCATCTTTCATATGATTTATAGCATGCGCTGCTTCTAATTTGTTGAAATTCCATTTATGATGGGACGCTTTTAACTTGGCAGAGTCATATTGGTTGCATCTTTCATGTGGTGTCTAGCTTGCATTGCTTCTTATTTGCTGGAATGGTTTTTGCTTAGTTTACACAAACAGTTGTGAACATGCCATGCCATCCTATTTTTCGTACATATTCCATCCTGGTATCATGTGTTTGCCTTACATCAAAGTAATGATTGTCAGTATCATGCATGAATGAGTTCTGAAGAGAGAATTTTATTGCTTTTTCTTGTCGGTTTTACTTGACAATTCAAAATCAATAAAGCGGAAGGAAGTTGGCAAGGCAGTGGATAAAGTTGCTCCTTCCGAATGGAGGGCCTCTACAGTTTCTACTCCTCCACACCCCCAAGATGATTTCCAAGACAACACATGCATAGACACTCAACAAAGCTGTGTTTATGATGAGCACGTCTCCCCTAGTGCAGCATCACTGGTGCTCCCTCTAACTTGGCACTGTTATATGTGGTTGCATGTTATGTGTGATGTCTAGCTTGTATTGCTTCTAATTTTGTTGAATTCCATCTGCTTACTTTACACATTATACTTGAATAAGACACGTGTTCCTGTTTCTAGAACATACAATATCTGTCTATCACACCATGTTCTTACATCAAATTACTACTGTTGTGTAACCTGCAACAATCTCTTATCATAAGACACGTTTGACTTCGGAGTGTGATATAGGTTACATCTCACATTCTTTTCTAGCTTGTACTACTAATTTGTTGAAATGGCACTTATGACGAGACAGTTTTAACTTGGTAGAGTGATATTCATTGCATCTTTCATATGGTGTCTAGCTTTCATTGCTTCTAATTTGTTGAAATGCCTTCTCCTTAGTTTACACATCATAAGCTGTGAATATGCAATGATGTGAATATGCAATGGCACTAATGACGAGAGACCTCTAACATGGTAGTGTGATGTTGTTTGCATCTTGCATATGATTTATTTCTTGTACTACTTCACATTTGTTTAAATGCTATTTATGATGAGACACTGTTAACTTGGCAGAGCGATATTTGTAGCATCTTTCATATGGTGTCTACCTTCCATTGCATTGCTTCTAATTTGGTGAGATGTCTTCTTCTTAGTTTACACATCATAGTTCTGGTTATCTCTTCCGTCCTGTTTTTCATACATATTACATCCTCCTATCATGTGGTTGTCTAACATCAAAGTTCAGTTCATCTGCATCATGCATCAATTTGTTCTGAAGAACTAAATTGGTATTCGTTTTTCTTGTCGGCTTGACTTAACATGGCACAAAGAAAGAGGAAGAAACACAGTATGGTAGGGAATGAGAAGCGGATGAATCCTGCAGATTCTGCTGGTACTGATGGTGCAATAGAAGGTGAAAGTCCAGCGGAAAATTCTACAAACACGGCATCCCATGCTACACGAGCTGCAAAAAAAGCCAAACAGAAACAAATAGCTGCCACCAAACAAAAGCAGAGACAGCCCTAGTTCTTGCAACACCTACCACAGTACTACCAGCTGCACGACTTACTCGTGCGTCAACTGAGCTAGCAGCATGTTCCCAAGCTCCCTTGCCACCTGACACTACTTCCCAAGCACTCTTGACACAAGACGAGTTGGCAATATCAGATGAACCTTGTGAGATTCAACAACAAGAAGGTAGTTGCTGGAGTCAAGTTACAGTTGCATGCTTCTTTATATGTAGTCTCACAGTTTGATATACACTAACACTTCCTATGTTCGTTGTTGGACTAGCACCTAGGCGCAAGAGGAAACAAACATCAGGGATAATTCTCGATAGGTTAACTAAATCTAGAGGAGGAAGAATGGAGATCCGTTTTGAGGCAGGTTTAAAAAGGCCACGTGATGCTACAGAGTCAGCCAACTTAGTATCAGAGGCAGCGGTTGCCGTTAGGTGTCATGTACGTATCCTCCCAACATGGATTCAGTACAGGAATGACAAAGACGAAACCCAGTTCAACACCTTCCTCGACCATTTATCTGTAAGTATGGTTATGTATGGAAACTAGTAATATCGTCTTGCTCTGTCCCATACTTTCTAGGTTGCTGATAATGAGACTCCCATAATTTTCAACAGATGAGGTTCAAGTTGGATAGCCAAGATGATGCAACCAGACAAGGTTGCACCCATGTTTTCAAGTCTGCTCTGCGACAGTATCGGTATAACTTGAGGAAAACTCACTTTCAAGGCAAGGCTAACAGTGAACTTTCCCAAACATCTCCAGTGGAAAATATATCGGATAAAGACTGGAGGGGCCTTGTTAAACACTGGTCTGATCCGAAGTATTAGGTACATTATATATATGTGATCAGATCACATGTTGAAGTCCTATTTACGCATGTGCCACACAAATCTATCTTCTTGTAGGTGAACTGTTCAAAGAACAAGGCCAACCGTACGAAAGTGAAATTCCAACAGACGACAGGATCTCGTAGCTATATTGCACACTGCGAGGCTCTTGTAATTAGTTGTTGTTTCTCTATTTTTGTTGTACCATATTATCAGATCTATATTGACTTGTTCAAAATGCAGAGGAAAGACCGCAAGGACCAAAAAGTACCTGAACCAAATGTTGTGGAAATCTTCAAGGACTGTCACACCAGCAAGAAGAAGGGCATGAATACACCAGTCAAAGCCGCTATTGTAAGTCCTTAATCCTCATGCCTTTTAACTACTACTTACTATGACTTGTGCCTTGAACTGCATGGTTTGCAGCCAATGTCTATTACTCTTTTCAATTTTATACACAATTGTCTTAGCATATCATTGCACCTTACAAGGTTTAAAAGAGAGGAGTGATGTTCCTTTGATCTTGACCCGTAATCTAGTTCCGTGCTGGACTTGCCCACACAACGTTACAATTGCATGTTTGTCTGTTCTCACTTGTTTTGTAATATGAATGATGTCATACTATGCTTACCATATTATAAACTTCGTCTCTTTATCCTTAGCCCTCAATACAATGTGAAGAAATAGACAATACATTAGCGACGGTACATGGTCATATGTTTGGAACCTGGTTTTATTATGTACTTTGCAATAAAATACAACTAATATTTTACATGGGTTCACCAGAATAAGTTCTGTATATAGACCAAAGCTATTTTGTTTGGTTTTGTTGCCTCCATAATATCTTCTGTTCTGGTACTACTAATGTAAAACCTCAACTTTTCAGCAAGCTATGGAAAAAATGGTGGAACCGCCACCTTCTGAAGGTGGCGAGGCAACTATAACCGCAATGTCAGCTCTTGCTGCAGTGGGTCAGTACATGTCCACTAACAGTGCCAAAAGCACGTTCCTGCGTAATACTGGGTTGGTTGTTAAGGCAATATCATCCAAACTGCCTCATGATCAAGATATGCAAGCTCAAAGCAATGTTGTATCTGTGCTTCAGACACAAGTCCATTCCCTAACAGAGGCCCTTTGTGAAACAAGGAGAAACATTGCTCAATGTCATCAAGATATGCATGGTTTTGAAACCAGACTATCAGACATTTGCTATGTTTCTCTGGAGCCTAGGGGAAATGAAGGCGAGGGTTATGGTGCTCCATCGGACAATACAGCATGAAAACATAACAGTTAGGTCAAATGAACCGAGCTTCTGAACTTCTGCTGGTGCATTTATCTGCTAGACTATTAAGTTTTATGCCAACCTTCCTTTTGTTATATAGTTGTAATTTGTTTTGGTGCGATACAAAATTTATTCTTAACGTGCAGCCACCGGCTGAAGAAAACAGCAAGAATTTTTTGTATAGTGTAGGGTGTTCCTATATTTTCACTGGTGGCGATCTTTGATGCCGAGTGGATGTAATCTGTGCAATCACCTTAATAGCCTAGCGTTAGTTTCGGCCTTATTTATTTCCTAGTCTTCTTTTTCCCTGGTTTGCTAGTGGCCGCAACTACCATGGGCCATATACGGGTCGTAGGATCCATGGGTCTCCTACAGGCCTTCGATAAATGGGCCTGTAATCGGTGGGCCTCGGGCCGTTGATAAATGGGCCTGTAATCGGTGGGCCTCGGGCCGTCGGATAAATGGGTTTACATGGGCCGTAATCGGGCGTAATTGGTATCGGCCCAGCACGGTAACGGGCCGTTAACAGGCCGTAGGACTGCAAAAGCTTAATTCTGTCAAAGGCATAACGGGTCGTTAATGGGCCAGAATATAGGACGGGTTGGCCAGGAACGGGCCGACTCTTGCCATGGGCCGAATTTGGCCCATTAGGGTAATAGGCCAGTAATGGGCCGACTCTTGCCATGGGCCGAATTTGGCCCATTTGGGGAACATGCCAGTAACGGGCCGAGTCTTGCCATGGGCCGAATTTGGCCCATTAGGGGAACATGCCAGTAACGGGCCGGAAGTAATCAAGGGCTGAAAAGGAGCCCAAGAACGTATGGGTCGTCAATAGGCCGAAAGCTAACACGGGCTGGAAACGGCCCATGTAAATCACGGGTCGTTGACGGGTACAAAGAAAATTACTGTTCATTATGGCTAGAGTCACCGTGGGCCTGTAAAGGGCCGAAAGATACGAAGGCCTCATATGGGCCGAAAGACATCGTGGGCCATACATGGGCCGAAAGTGAAATGGGCTGGTGTTATATTCGACGGCCCTCATGATGTTGTTGGACCGAATTCCTTTAGTGCCTAATGGGTCGTGAGTTAACGGGCCGTAAAATGGGCTATTTGCGAAGAGACCGTTAACAGGCTTTTCATGGGCCAGCCCGTTAACTTTTGACAAAGTCAAACGGGGCGGCTTTGTAAGCTAAATGGGCCAGTGATGGGCCGTGGTACGTGTCGACATATCATAGGCGCCTATCTGACCCACTGACAAGCTGACACGTGTTTCGTCCAGCCAATAAGAATTTTACACGTGGAAATTTCCCATTGGTCAAGGCTATTAACGGGTTATCGGATCCAAAAACTGACCCGATACCTTAACGGCGTTCCGTTACGGGGGATGCCACGTGTCGGTCACCCTTGACGAAAGCACTTCTGTGACGCGCGATTTATCGTCATGGAAGTAGACACTTCCGTGATGATAATTTTGGTAATGTCATGGAACACTTCTACGACAGCACAGGTATGACTATCTTGATTCTGTCATAAAATCGTCATGGATGTACATGGATGACAAAAAGCGCGACCTACTGTGACAAACACGTATCATCACGGAAGTGTATTTTTTTGTAGTGTTTCTCTGTAAACCGACTATGTACAATCCTAGGCCCCTCCGGTGTCTATATAAACCGGAGGGTTTAGTCCGTAGAGGAAATCATAATCATGCAGGCTAGACATCTAGGGTTTAGCCATTACGATCTCGAGGTAGATCAACTCTTGTAAACCCCATATTCATCAAAGATAATCAAGCAGGAAAATGCTTATAGACAATAGCATAGTAGTAGCGCCTTTTATAAAAAGCGCTACTACTATGGACTTAGCAGTAGCAATGTTTTAGTAAAAAACACTACTACTACAATTACTAGGCCGTTGCCGGCAGGCCAGTGAAGGAAATATGCCCTAGAGGCAATAATAAAGTTATTATTTATTTCCTTACATCATGATAAATGTTTATTATTCATGCTAGAATTGTATTAACCGGAAACATAATACTTGTGTGAATACATAGACAAACAGAGTGTCACTAGTATGCCTCTACTTGACTAGCTCATTGATCAAAGATGGTTATGTTTCCTGACCATAGACATGTGTTGTCATTTGATTAACGGGATCACATCATTAGGAGAATGATGTGATTGACTTGACCCATTCTGTTAGCTTAGCACTTGATCGTTTAGTATGTTGTTATTGCTTTCTTCATGACTTATACATGTTCCTATGACTATGAGATTATGCAACTCCCATTTACTGGAGGAACACTTTGTGTGCTACCAAAAGTCACAACGTAACTGGGTGATTATAAAGGTGCTCTATAGGTGTTTCCGAAGGTACATGTTGGGTTGGCATATTCTGAGATTAGGATTTGTCACTCCGATTGTCGGAGAGGTATCTCTGGGATCTCTTGGTAATACACATCACTTAAGCCTTGCAAGCATTGCAACTAATGAGTTAGTTGCGGGATGATGTATTACGGAACGAGTAAAGAGACTTGCCGGTAATGAGATTGAACTAGGTATGGAGATACCGACGATCGAATCTCGGGCAAGTAACATACCGATGACCAAAGGAACAACGTATGTTGTTATGCGGTCTGACCGATAAAGATCTTCGTAAAATATGTGGGAGCCAATATGAGCATCCAGGTTCCGCTATTGGTTATTGACCAGAGACGTGTCTCGGTCATGTCTACATAGTTCTCGGACCCATAGGGTCCGCACGCTTAACGTTATGATGATAGTTTTATTATGAGTTTATGTGTTATGATGTACCGAAGGTTGTTCGGAGTCCCAGATGTGATCATGGACAAGACGAGGAGTCTCTAAATGGTTGAGACATAAAGATTGATATATTGGACAACTATATTCGGACACCGAAAGTGTTCCAGGTGATTTCAGAGAAAACCGGAGTGCGAGAGGGTTACCGGACCCCCCCCCACCCGGGAGAAGTAATGGGCCTTATGGGCCTTAGTGGAGAGAGAGAGGGGCGGCCAAGGTGGGTCGTGCGCCCCCTCCCCTCTTGTCCGAATTGGACTAGGAGAGGGGGGGCGGCGCCCCCCTTTCCTTCTCCCTCTTCCCCTTCCTTTCCCCCTCCTAGTAGGAGTAGGAAAGAGGGGAGTCCTACTCCTACTAGGAGGAGGACTCCTCCACATGGTGCGCCTTGCAAGGGTCGGCCGGCCTCCCTCCTTGCTACTTTATATACGGGGGACTCTCCCTCAACACTCGGCTGGATCAGAGTTCGAGGGACGTTATCGGGCTGAACGTGTGCTGAACTCGGAGGTGTCGTACGTTCGGTACTTGATCGGTCGGATCGTGAAGACGTACGACTACATCAACCGTGTTGTGCTAACGCTTCCGCTTTCGGTCTACGAGGGTACATAGACAACACTCTCCCCTCTCGTTGCTATGTATCACCATGATCTTGCGTGTGCATAGGAAACTTTTTGAAATTACTACGTTCCCCATCAGTGGCATCCGAGCCTGGTTTTATGCGTAGATGTCATATGCACGAGTAGAACACAAGTGAGTTGTGGGCGATATAAGTCATACTGCTTACCAGCATGTCATACTTTGGTTCGGCGGTATTGTTGGATGAAGCGGCCTGGATCGACATTACACGTACGCTTACGCGAGACTGGTTCTATCGACGTGCTTTGCACACAGATGGCTGGCGGGTGTCAGTTTCTCCAACTTTAGTTGAACCGAGTGTGGCTACGCCCGGTCCTTGCGAAGGTTAAAACAGCACCAACTTGTCAAACTATCGTTGTGGTTTTGATGCGTAGGTAAGAACGGTTCTTGCTAAGCCCGTAGCAGCCACGTAAAACTTGCAACAACAAAGTAGAGGATGTCTAACTTGTTTTTGTAGGGCATGTTGTGATGTGATATGGTCAAGACGTGATGCTATATTTTATTGTATGAGATGATCATGTTTTGTAACCGAAGTTATCGGCAACTGGCAGGAGCCATATGGTTATCGCTTTATTGTATGAAATGCAAACGCCCTGTAATTGCTTTACTTTATCACTAAGCAGTAGCGATAGTCGTAGAAGCAATAGACGGCGTAAATGACAATGATGCTACAATGGAGATCAAGGTATCGCGCCGGTGACGATGGTGATCATGGAGGTGCTTCGGAGATGGAGATCACAAGCACAAGATGATGATGGCCATATCATATCACTTATATTGATTGCTTGTGATGTTTATATTTTATGCATCTTATCTTGCTTTGATTGACGGTAGCATTATAAGATGATCTCTCACTAAATTTCAAGATAAAAGTGTTCTCCCTGAGTATGCACCGTTGCCAAAGTTCGTCGTGCCCAAACACCACGTGATGATCGGGTGTGATAAGCTCAACGGGTGCAAGCCAGTTTTGCACACGCAGAATACTCAGGTTAAACTTGACGAGCCTAGCATATGCATATATGGCCTCAGAACACTGAGACTGAAAGGTCAAGCGTGAATCATATAGTAGATATGATCAACATAGTGATGTTCACCGTTGAAAACTACTCCATTTCACGTGATGATCGGTTATGGTTTAGTTGATTTGGATCATGTGACCACTTAGAGGATTAGAGAGATGTCTTTCTAAGTGGGAGTTCTTAAGTAATATGATTAATTGAACTTAAATTTATCATGAACTTAGTACCTGATAGTATCTTGCTTGTCTATGTTGATTGTAGATAGATGGCCCGTGTTGTTGTTCCGTTGAATTTTAATGCGTTCCTTGAGAAAGCAAAGTTGAAAGATGATGGTAGCAATTATACGGACTGGGTACATAACTTGAGGATTATCCTCATTGCTGCATAGAAGAATTACATCCTGGAAGCACCGCTGGGTGCCAGGCCTACTGCAGGAGCAACACCAGATGTTGTGAACGTCTGGCAGAGCAAAGCTGATGACTACTCGATAGTTCCGTGTGCCATGCTTTACGGCTTAGAACCGGGACTTCAACGATGTTTTGAACGTCATGGAGCATATGAGATGTTCCAGGAGTTGAAGTTAATATTTCAAGCAAATGCCCGGATTGAGAGATATGAAGTCTCCAATAAGTTCTATAGCTGCAAGATGGAGGAGAATAGTTCTGTCAGTGAGCATATACTCAAGATGTCTGGGTATAATAATCACTTGATTCAACTGGGAGTTAATCTTCCAGATGATAGCGTCATTGAAAGAATTCTCCAATCACTGCCACCAAGCTACAAAAGTTTTTTGATGAACTATAATATGCAAGGGATGGAAAAGACAATTCCCGATCTCTTCGCAATGCTAAAGGCTGCGGAGGTAGAAATCAAGAAGGAGCCTCAAGTGTTGATGGTCAACAAGACCACTAGTTTCAAGAAAAATGGCAAAGGGAAGAAGGGGGACTTCAAGAAGAATAGCAAACAAGTTGCTGCTCAGGAGAAGAAACCCAAGTATGGACCTAAGCCTGAAACTAAGTGCTTCTGCTGCAAGCAGACTGGTCACTGGAAGTGGAACTACCCCAAGATTTGGCGGATAAGAAGGATGGCAAGGTGAACAAAGGCATATGTGATATCCATGTTATTGATGTGTACCTTACTAGAGCTCGCAGTAGCACCTGGGTATTTGATACTGGTTCTGTTGCTAATATTTGCAACTCGAAACAGGGACTACTGATTAAGCGAACACTGGCCAAGGACGAGGTGACGATGCGCGTGGGAAATGGTTCCAAAATCGATGTGATCGCGGTCGGCACGCTACCTCTACATCTACCTTCGGGATTAGTATTAGACCTAAATAATTGTTATTTGGTGCCAGCGTTGAGTCTGAACATTATATCTGGATCTTGTTTGATGCGAGATGGTTATTCATTTAAATCACAGAATAATGGTTGTTCTATTTATATGAGTAATATATTTTATGGTCGTGCACCCTTGAAGAGTGGTCTATTTTTGTTGAATCTCGATAGTAGTGATACACATATTCATAATGTTGAAGCCAAAAGATGCAGAGTTGATAATGATAGTGCAACTTACTTGTAGCACTGCCGTTTGGGTCATATCGGTGTAAAGCGCATGAAGAAACTTCATACTGATGGATTTTTGGAACCACTTGATTATGAATCACTTGGTACTTGCAAACCGTGCCTTATGGGCAAGATGACTAAAACGTCGTTCTCCGGTACAATGGAGAGAGCAACAGATTTGTTGGAAATCATACATACAGATGTATGTGGTCCAATGAATATTGAGGCTCGTGGCGGATATCGTTATTTTCTCACCTTCACAGATGATTTGAGCAGATATGGATATATCTACTTAATGAAACATAAGTCTGAAACATTTGAAAAGTTCAAAGAATTTCAGAGTGAAGTTGAAAATCATCGTAACAAGAAAATAAAGTTTCTACGATCTGATCATGGAGGAGAATATTTGAGTTACGAGTTTGGTCTACATTTGAAACAATGCAGAATAGTTTCGCAACTCACGCCACCCGGAACACCACAGCGTAATGGTGTGTCCGAACATCGTAATCGTACTTTATTTGATATGGTGCGATCTATGATGTCTCATACTGATTTGCCGCTATCGTTTTAGGGATATGCTTTAGAGACGGCCGCATTCACGTTAAATAGGGCACCATCAAAATCCGTTGATACGACGCCTTATGAACTGTGGTTTGGCAAGAAACCAAAGTTGTCGTTTCTAAAAGTTTGGGGTTGCGATGCTTATGTGAAAAAGCTTCAAACTGATAAGCTCCAACCCAAATCAGAGAAATGTGTCTCCATAGGATACCCAAAGGAAACTGTTGGGTACAGCTTCTATCACAGATCCGAAGGCAAGACATTCGTTGCTAAGAATGGATCCTTTCTAGAGAAGGAGTTTCTCTCGAAAGAAGTGAGTGGGAGGAAAGTAGAACTTGATGAGGTAACTGTAACTGCTCCCTTACTGGAAAGTAGCTCGTCACAGAAATCTGTTCCTGTGACACCTACACCAATTAGTGAGGAAGTTAATGATGATGATCATGGAACTTCAGATCAAGTTGTTACTGAACCTCGTAGATCAACCGGAGTAAGATCCGCACTAGAGTGGTACGGTAATCCTATTCTGGAAGTCATGTTACTAGACAATGATGAACCTACGAACTATGAAGAAGCGATGGTGAGCCCAGATTCTGCAAAATGGCTTGAGGCCATGAAATCTGAGATGGGATCCATGTATGAGAACAAAGTGTGGACTTTGGTTGACTTTCCCAATGATCGGGAAGCAATTGAAAATAAATGGATCTTTAAGAAGAAGACTGACGCTGACGGTAATGTTACTGTCTGGAAAGCTCAACTTGTCGCAAAAGGTTTTCGGCAAGTTCAAGGGATTGACTACGATGAGACCTTCTCACCCGTAGCGATGCTTAAGTCTGTCCGAATCATGTTAGCGATTGCCGCATTTTATGATTATGAAATATGGCAGATGGATGTCAAAACTGCATTCCTGAACGGGTTTCTGGAAGAAGAGTTGTATATGATGCAGCCAGAAGGTTTTGTCGATCCAAAGGGAGCTAACAAAGTGTGCAAGCTCCAGCAATCCATTTATGGACTGGTGCAAGCCTCTCGGAGTTGGAATAAACGCTTTGATCGTGTGATCAAAGCATTTGGTTTTGTACAGACTTTTGGACAAGCCTGTATTTACAAGAAAGTGAGTGGGAGCTCTGTAGCATTTCTGATATTATATGTGGATGACATATTGCTGATCGGAAATGATATAGAATTTCTGGATAGCATAAAGGGATACTTGAATAAGAGTTTTTCAATGAAAGACCTCGGTGAAGCTGCTTACATATTGGGCATTAAGATCTATAGAGATAGATCAAGACGCTTAATTGGACTTTCACAAAGCACATACCTTGACAAAGTTTTGAAGAAGTTCAAAATGGATCAAGCAAAGAAAGGGTTCTTGCCTGTGTTACAAGGTGTGAAGTTGAGTAAGACTCAAAGCCCGACCACTGCAGAAGATAGAGAGAAGATGAAAGATGTTCCCTATGCTTCAGCCATAGGCTCTATCATGTATGCAATGTTGTGTACGAGGCCTGATGTGTGCCTTGCTATAAGTCTACCAGGGAGGTACCAAAGTAATCCAGGAGTGGATCACTAGATAGTGGTCAAGAACATCCTGAAATACCTGAAAAGGACTAAGGATATGTTTCTCGTATATGGACGTGAAAAAGAGCTCATCGTAAATGGTTACGTTGATGCAAGCTTTGACACTGATCTGGACGATTCTAAATCGCAAACTGAATACGTGTTTACATTGAACAGTGGAGCTGTCAGTTGGTGCAGTTCTAAACAAAGCATCGTGGCGGGATCTACGTGTGAAGCAGAGTACATAGCTGCTTCGGAAGCAGCAAATGAAGGAGTCTGGATGAAGGAGTTCATATCCGATCTAGGTGTCATACCTAGTGCATCTGGTCCAATGAAAATCTTTTGTGACAATACTAGAGCAATTGCATTAGCGAAGGGATCCAGATTTCACAAGAGAACCAAGCACATCAAGAGACTCTTCAATTCCATCCGGGATCTAGTCCAGCTGGGAGACATAGAAATTTGCAAGATACATACGGATCTGAATGTTGCACACCCGTTGACTAGGCCTCTTCCACGAGCAAAACATGATCAGCACCAAGACTCCATGGGTGTTAGAATCATTACTGTGTAAACTAGCTTATTGACTCTAGTGCAAGTGGGAGACTGAAGGAAATATGCCCTAGAGGCAATAATAAAGTTATTATTTATTTCCTTATATCATGATAAATGTTTATTATTCATGCTAGAATTGTATCAACCGGAAACATAATACTTGTGTGAATACATAGACAAACAGAGTGTCACTAGTATGCTTCTACTTGACTAGCTCGTTGATCAAAGATGGTTATGTTTCCTGACCATAGACATGTGTTGTCATTTGATTAACGGGATCACATCATTAGGAGAATGATGTGATTGACTTGACCCATTCCGTTAGCTTAGCACTTGATCGTTTAGTATGTTGCTATTGCTTTCTTCATGACTTATACATGTTCCTATGACTATGAGATTATGCAACTCCCGTTTACCGGAGGAACACTTTGTGTGCTACCAAACGTCACAACATAACTGGGTGATTATAAAGGTGCTCTACAGGTGTTTCCGAAGGTACATGTTGGGTTGGCGTATTTCGAGATTAGGATTTCTCACTTCGATTGTCGGAGAGGTATTTCTGGGCCCTCTCGGTAATACACATCACTTAAGCCTTGCAAGCATTGTAACTAATGAGTTACTTGCGGGATGATGAATTACGAAACGATTAAAGAAACTTGCCGGTAACGAGATTAAACTAGGTATGGAGATACCGACGATCGAATCTCGGGCAAGTAACATACCGATGACAAAAGGAACAACGTATGTTATTATGCGGTCTGACCGATAAAGATCTTCGTAGAATATGTGGGAGCCAATATGAGCATCCAGGTTCCGCTATTGGTTATTGACCGGAGACGTGTCTCGGTCATGTCTACATAGTTCTCGAACCCGTAGGGTCCGCACGCTTAACGTTACGATGACAGTTTTATTATGAGTTTATGTGTTATGATGTACCGAAGGTTGTTCGGAGTCCCAAATGTGATCACGGACAAGACAAGGAGTCTCGAAATGGTCGAGACATAAAGATTGATATATAGGACGACTATATTCGGACACCGGAAGTGTTCCGGGTGATTTCGGAGAAAACCGGAGCGCCGGAGGGTTACCGGAACCCCCTCCCCCCGCCCCCCCCCCCCCCCCCCCCCCGGGAGAAGTAATGGGCCTTAGTGGAGAGAGAGAGGGGTGGACAGGGTGGGTCGCGTGCCCCCTCCCCCTCTGGTCCGAATTGGACTAGGAGAGGGGGGGGGGGCGGCGCCCCCCCTTTCCTTCTTCCTCTTCCCCTTCCTTTCCCCCTCCTAGTAGGAGTAGGAAAGAGGGGAGTCCTGCTCCTACTAGGAGGAGGACTCCTCCTCCTGGCGCGCCCTGCAAGGGCTGGCCGGCCTTCTCCCTTGCTCCTTTATATACGGGGGCCGGGGGCACCCTAGAGACACAACAATTGATCTGTTTGATCTCTTAGCCGTGTGCGGTGCCCCCCTCCACCATAGTCCACCTCGATAATACTGTAGCGGTGCTTAGGCGAAGCCCTGCGTCGGTAGAACATCAACATTGTCACCACACCGTCGTGCTGACAAAACTCTCCCTCAACACTCGGCTGGATCGGAGTTCGAGGGATGTCATTGGGCTGAACGTGTGCTGAACTCGGAGGTATCGTACGTTCGGTACTTGATAGGTCGGATCGTGAAGACGTACGACTACATCAACCACGTTGTGCTAACGCTTCCACTTTCGGTCTACGAGGGTACGTAGACAACACTCTCCCCTCTCGTTTCTATGCATCACCATGATCTTGCGTGTGCGTAGGAAATTTTTTGAAATTACTACATTCCCCATCAGCCAGGCATAGTAGTAGCGCTTTTATGTATGAAGCGCTGCTGCTACCGCACGTAGGAGTAGCGCTTTCTGCATAAGCGCTACTACTACGGGCTCTTTATCCAGCCCAACGGCCCGCGCTCGACCTCTCTCTCTCACTCCCCCGCCCTCATAGACTCACTCGCCTCTCTCCGCCGTCGTTGCCGCCGCCCTCCCCCATGCACCGTCATCCCCTGCGCCGGAGCTCTCCCGCCAGCCGCCCTCGCCCGCGCCGGCTCTACTCCCCTGCCGGCCACCATCTCCTGCACAGGCCTCCTCCCCCGTCGACTAGCCTCGCCCGCGCCGGCTCTGCTCCCCCGCCGGCCTCCTCCCCCGCCGGCCTCCTCCACCACCGTGAGGTACTCCTCCTCCCTCCATTTAGTTCATTAGGTTAGGTAACTTCGGTAAATTTAGTTAATTAACTTAGGCGAATTTATTTAATTAACTTAGATGTTTTTTTAGTTAGGGAAGTAGGTTAGGTAACTAATTAAGTAGATGATAATTTAGGGCAGTGGTGTTTAGTTTATAGAAAAAAATCAATATAGTTTTTTTTACTGTTTTTTAGTTAGTGTTTAATAGAATTAGTTAGAAAATTAATAGAAGTAGTTAAACTAGTTTATTTTTAGTAAGTACTAGTTTATTTTATTTATAGTAAGTGCTTAGTTGAACTAGTTGAATTAATAAAACTAGTTTATTTTTAGTGAGAAAATTTAGGTATATGAGATTTGATGATCTAATTAAAATTTTACTATAGAACTAGTTTATTTTTAGTAAGAAAATTAATAGAACTAGTTTATTTTTTAGTTAAACCAATTATTCCCGCATCGACGTCGATGATGCCTATCCTGCATCCTCGTCGTCGACTCGGCGGAGGAGGCCCGGGCTTGGTGAGGAGCCATGTCTGGGACTGGGCTCCGTCGGGCTGGTACTGGGAGGTGCTACCTTCCGGGGGCGTGGCTTGGTGAGGAGCCAGCCCGTCATTGACTCGAACCTTCTTTGGTGGCGGTCACGTGGGCCAGTGATGGTGCGGAGGCTTGAGGACCCCGCGGAGGTGGTATGTCACTGTGTCAGCGAGGAGGACGAGCACGTCCGTCGCTACATGGTTGCGTTGGAGGGCAGGTTCTCCAATACTTGGGAGGTTCTTCAGGGATCTCACTAGAGCTATGATCCTGTGATGGTTCCTTCTCTTTGGATGTCCACCGCCCGCGCCGATACCCGTCGTTCGCACGGTTTTAGCTGTATTAGTGATGTTATATGTATGATACTATTCGAGATCTATTAGTTATAATATTCGATGATGTACAGACGAAAGAGATGGTTTAGTTTTTCTTATTGAATGAATGCTAATTTGAATACTAATTTATTTATGATTTGGTTTTTCTTATTGAATGCTCAAATTGGAAAACTACTCCATCAAGTTTGAATGCTCATATGATGTAGATATAAACATGTATATCTTGTGTTGCTCAAATAGGATATGTGCTTGCCCAAGTGGCCGGCCATGTTTGCAGGTTACACCTCCTATAGTGGCCTATGTTTTGCCGGAGTGTTGATTAATTTCTGTTCTGGCAAATTTCAGGCGCTCGATATGTCCTTTTGTTAGCAAAGGTCATGGCAGATTTTTCCATGAATTCTGGCATGACTTGTGCTAGAATATGTAGGAAATATCGAGTGGCCTGGATTTTCTTGAAAAATAATTAAACGACATTTCGGGTTGACTTTAAGTCTGTCAAGGCTCCATCACCAAAGTTCAAAAAATCAGTGAGGGAGTGTATCCACCATATATGAGAGAGGACGAAGAAGCCCGACTGTTGTCGTGGGGGTTGTTTTTCCTTCTTCTCCTTGTGCTAGACCTTTGTTATGCACTAGGGGAAGGAGGAATAACGACCATCACCGACGGTTGAAAAATCTATGAGGGAGTGTATCCACCATATATGAGAGAGGACGAAGAATCCCGACTGTTGTCGTGGGGGTCGTTTCTCCTTCTTCTCCTTGTGCTAGACCTCTGTTATGCACTAGGGGAAGGAGGAGTAACGACCATCACCGACGGTCGCAAATGTCAGGGAGGAATCAGTGAGGGAGAGTCTCCACCATATAGACTCGGCACACCGATAGTCAACCCGTGATGAATAATAATGATCTAATTCAATTTTTATAGTACATATATTGAATTGTACAAGTTTAATCTTTGAATTATGAATGTAGGAAATGTCGTCATCGGACGATGAAAGTCTCCCGGGGGAGTGCAGCTGGTGCAACGAAGACCGAGGTCTGTGCGACAGGCCTCACCTGGACGAAGATCGGCGCTTCAGCATTAAGCTCCAGGAGACCTTTGATATCGAAACGGTACGCAACAACGACAAGTGTTTTTTTTTGTAATTAATTAAGCACGACTTCAACTATTTCAACGTGTAATTTTCATATTTTTCAATTTGACTAGCTTATCCCATGCCATGCAAGACGCTATGTCTTGGAGAGGATGGGTTTTGAAGACCATGAAAGTTTCGAAACAAAGAAAATTCACCTAAGGACCCATCATGATATGGATTTTGAAGTAAATCTGTATAATTCTGAGAGCGTAACCCATTTTGGTTGCAAAAATTGGGAAGCACTTTGCAAGATGTATGATTTTTATGAGGGTATGCTTGTCACCATGGATCTTGGTGATCCTAACATCGACCAAGACAATATGGACATTTGGGTCCTTGTTGATATGCTTCCAATTCTACCGCTATGTGAGTTTCTCAAACATAGTTATTAACTAATTTATATTGTTCATTTCAAAATACTTGACAGCTTATTTCCATTAACAGCTTATTTTCATTGTTTAAACAATGTGCGGAACATGGTAGACAACCTACTACACCGATGGCTCTGAGTTAACTTATCAGCAGAAAAATCATCTTGTCGCATTTTGTACTGATCTTGAGAATTACAATGTCTATTATAAAACTCCTCCACATGGTCAATACGTGCCACTAGTGAACGTGTTGAACTACGGTAACATCCATGGAGATGCCATGGTAAGATTTTTTAGTATTACGACATCCATGCATCTTTTGCATAAATTCTTTTAAAACATAACTACATTGCTAACTACGAAGTTATTACTATGTTTTGAACAGAAAATCCCGAATGATTGTGTGCCTCATCTGATGTATCAGAATGGTCACCTTGATGTTTTGAACATATGGCCAGGTCATCCTACGAATCTCACCTATCCATATCAGATTTCTAAAATAAGTGGAGACATGAAAATCAAAGAATGGAAAAAATGTATGGACAATCATAAGGAGGTACTTGGAAGCAACATTGTATGAAAGGCAAGAATTGAAGACAGGATAATCTCCATTCTCCATAATGGAGAGTCAGGGCCTATCTTGTTTTATGCTATTTTACCTAAGAGAAGGTAGTAGGTCCTAGTTAATAATACTCATGATCATGTGCTAAGAACAACTAAGTAGGATTGGTTAGATGACTATCATGATGATGTGGTATCCAGTAGAAGTTGTATGATCGATGATGATGAGTATGACTTGTTATTATGATACCAATGATGAGTTATTTATTATTATGATAGATGATGCATGATGCTAAGTTGTTATATGAGCATGATTACTTATTATATATAACAGTGGGTGAAATGAATCTGGATTAGATTCAAGTGAAGCCAACATGTGGTGCACATCGAAAGTACTACTAATCCAAACTAGATCAAGTTTGGATTAGAGTAGTACTTTCGACATACACCACATGTTGCCTCCACTTGAATCTACTCCACTTTCATTTCACCCACTGTTATATAATAAGTAACCATGGTCACAAAATCATATGATGAAAGTATTGTATATAAAACCACACAATGAAAATAAGTTGTATTTTAAAAAATAAAGGAAAATTTAGCAGCATCGCTTTTTAGAACAAGCGCTACTGCTACTTACAAGTAGCAGTAGCGCTATCCAAGGAGAGCGCTACTGCTAACTAGGTATAGCAGTAGTGCTCCCTTTCTAGCGCTACTGCTACTAGTTAGTTGTAGCGCCTTAGTGGTAGCGCTGGACCCAGCGCTACTGCTATGCATATTTCAAGCGCTACTACTAGGGTTTTCCCTAGTAGTCCCCCCTACCCGAGATCTGCCGATTTTGACATCGACATTGGTGCTTTCATTGAGAGTTCCTCTGTGGCGTCGGCGACAGATTGATGGCTCGCCTTGTGCTACGTCTTGAGCTTGCGTTGGTTTTCCTTGAAGAGGAAAGGGTGATGCAGCAATAGTAGTGTAAGTATTTCCCTCAGTTTTTGAGAACCAAGGTAGCAATCCAGTAGGAGGCTCCTCAAAAGTCCCATGCACCTACACACACATACAAAGAACTCGCGACCAACACAATAAAGGGGTTGTCAATCCCTTCACGGCGAATTGCAAAAGTGAGATCTGATAGAGATAGTATGATAAGATAAATATATTTTTGGTATTTTATAATATAGATTGGAAAAGTAAAGATGCAAATAAAAGTAGATTGAAAGCTTATATGATAAGAGATAGACCCGGGGGCCATAGGTTTCACTAGTGGCTTCTCTCAAGATAGCATAAGTATTACGGTGGGTGAACAAATTACTGTCGAGCAATTGATAGAAAAGCGAATAATTATGAGATTATCGAGGCATGATTATGTATATAGGTATCACGTCCGTGACAAGTAGACCGACTCCTGCCTGCATCTACTACTATTACTCCACACATCAACCGCTATCCAGCATGCATCTAGAGTATTAAGTTCATAAAGAACAGAGTAACGCATTAAGAAAGATGACATGATGTAGAGGGATAAACTCATGCAATATGATATAAACCCCATCTTTTTATCCTCGATGGCAACAATACAATACGTGCCTTGCTGCCCCTGCTGTCACTGGGAAAGGACACCGCAAGATTGAACCCAAAGCTAAGCACTTCTCCCATTGCAAGAAAGATCAATCTACTAGGCCAAACCGAACTGATAATTTGAAGAGACTTGCAAAGATAACTTAATCACACATAAAAGAATTCAGAGGAGATTCAAATATTTCTCATAGATAAACTTGATCATAAACCCACAATTCATCAGATCTCGACAAACACACCGCAAAAAAAGTTACATCAAATAGATCTCCAAGAAGATCGAGGAGAACATGGTATTGAGATCCAAAAAGAGAGAAGAAGCCATCTAGCTAATAACTATGGACCCGAAGGTCTGTGGTAAACTAATCACAACTCATAGGAGGGGCTATGGCGTTGATGTAGAAGCCCTCCATGGTCGATTCCCCCTCCGGCGGAGCACCGGCGAAGGCTCCAAGATCAGATCTCGCGGATACAGAAGGTTACGGTGGTGGAAATAGTTTTTCATGGTCGCCCTTGATTTTTTCAGGGTACGTGGGTATATATAGGAGGATGAAGTAGGTCGGTGGACGCCCGAGGGGCCCACGAGATAGGGGGCGCAACCTGTAGGGGTGGGCGCGCCCTCCACCCTCGTGGCCGCCTCGACTGCTTCTTGACTTGCACTCCAAGTCCTTGGATCACGTTCGTTTCAAATATCATGCTCCCGAAGGTTTCATTCCGTTTGGACTCCATTTGATATTCCTTTTCTTCGAAACACTGAAATAGGCAAAAAAAACAGCAATACGGGTTGGGCCTCCGGTTAGTAGTATAGTCCCAAAAATGATATATATATATATATATGTGTGTGTGTGTGTGTAAAGTAAAGCCCATAAACATCCAAAACGAGTAATATAATAGCATGGAACAATCAAAAAATATAGATAGGTTGGAGACGTATCAAGAATCCCCAAGCTTAATTCCTGCTCGTCCTCGAGTAGGTAAATGATAAAAACAGAATTTTTGTTGTGGAATGCTACCTAGCATAATTCTCAATGTAATTTTCTTTATTGTGGCATGATTGTTCAAATCCAAATGATTCAAGGTAAAAGCTTATAAAACATTAAAAAAATGCTTCGAAGCATACTAGCAAATAATCATGTCCTATCAAAATAGCATAGCCAAAGAAAGCTTATCCCTACAAAATCATATAGTTAGGCCATGCTTCATTTTCATTACACAAAATACTCCCATCATGCACATTCTCGGTTTCAGCCAAGCAATTGGTTCATACTTTTTAACGCATTTCAGCTTTTTCAACTCTTACGCAATACATGAGCGCAAGCCATGGACATAGCACTATGGTGGTATATGGTGGTGGTTGTGAGGACAAAAAAGGGAGAAGATAGTCTCACATCAACCAGGCGTATCAATGGGCTATGGAGATGCCCATCAATAGATATCAATGTGAGTGAGTAGGGATTGCCATGCAACGGATGCACTAGAGCTATAAATGTATGAAAGCTCAACAAAAGAGACTAAGTGGGTGTGCATCCAACTTGCTTGCTCACGAAGACCTAGGGCATTTTGAGGAAGCCCATCATTGGAATATACAAGCCAAGTTCTATAGTGAAAAATTCCCACTTAGTATATGAAAGTGACAACATAGGAGACTCTCTATCATGAAGATCATGGTGCTACTTTGAAGCACAAGTGTGGAAAACAGATAGTAGCATTGTCCCTTCTCTCTTTTTCTCTCATTTTTTTATTATTATTATTTTTCTTTTTTCTTTTTGGGCCTTCCTCCTTTTTTGGCCTTTCTTTTTTTTCTTTTTTTCTTTGGTGGGCTCTTTGGCCTCTTTTTGTTCTTATAAAGTCCGAAGTCTCATCCCGACTTGTGGGGGAATCATAGTCTCCATCATCCTTTCCTCACTGGGACAATGCTCTAATAATGAAGATCATCACACTTTTATTTACTTACAACTCGAGATTACAACTCAATACTTTAAACAAGATATGACTCTATATGAATGCCTCCGGCGATGTACCGGGATATGCAATGAATCAAGAGTGACATGTATGAAAATTATGAGGGTGGCCTTGCCACAAATACAATGTCAACTACATGATCATGCAAAGAGCAATATGACAATGATGAAGCATGTCATAATAACGGAACAGTGGAAAGTTGCATGGCAATATATCTCGGAATGGCTATGGAAATGCCATAATAGGTAGGTATGGTGGCTGTTTTGAGGAAGGTAAATAATGGGTGCATGATACCGGCGAAAGTTGTGCGGTATAATAGAGGCTAGCAAAGTGGAAGGGTGAGTGTGCATATATCCATGGACTCACATTAGTCATAAAGAACTCATATACTTATTGCAAAAGTCTACTTGCCCTCGAAGCAAAGTACTACTACGCATGCTCCTAGGGGAAGGGTTGGTAGGAGTTAACCATCGCGCGATCCCGACGTCCACTCATAAGGAAGACAATTAAAAGAGCACCTCATGCAACAAATTTGTCACACAACTTTTACCATGCGTGCATGCTACGGGACTTGCCAACTTCAGCACAAGTATTTCTCAATTTCATAATTACCCACTAGCATGACTCTAACATTACCACCTCTATATCTCAAAACAATTATCAAGCATCAAATTTATCTTAGTGTTTTATGCACTTTCTATGATAGTTTTTATTATACCCAACTTGGATGCTCATCATTCTAGGACCAAATTTATAACCATAGTAAATACCATGTTGTTCTAAAAGACTCCAAAATTAATATAAGTGAAGCATGAGAGATCAACAATTTCTTCAAAAGTAAGCCACCGCCGTGCTCTAAAAGATATAAGTGAAGCACTAGAGCAAAAACTATCTAGCTCAAAAGATGTAAGTGAAGCACATAGAGTATTCTAACAAATTATAATCAAGTGGGATTCTCCCAAAAGGTGTGTACAGCTAGGATGATTGTGGAAAACTAAAGAGCAAAGACTAATATCATACAAGACGCTCCAAGCAAAACCCATATCATGTGGCGAATAAAAATATAGCTCCAAGTAAAGTTACCGATAAACGAAGACGAAAGAGGGGATGCCTTCCGGGGGCATCCCGAAGCTTAGGCTTTTGGCTATTATTGAATATCTTGGGGTGCCATGGGCATCCCCAAGCTTAGTCTCTTGCCACTCCTTATTCCATAGTCCATCAAATCTTTACCCAAAACTTGAAAACTTCACAACACAAAACTCAACAGGAAATCTCATAAGCTCCGTTAGTGAAAGAAAGCAAAACCACCACATAAGGTACTGTAATGGACTCATTCTTTATTTATATTGGTGTTAAACCTACTGTATTTCAAGTTCTCTATGGTTCATACCACTTAATACTAGCCATAGATGCATCAAAATAAGCAAACAACACACGAAAGGCAGAATCTATCAAAAACAAAACAGTCTGTAGCAATCTGTAACCCTAGAATACTTCTGGAACTCTAAAAATCCTACCAAAATAGGAAGTCCTGGAAAATTTGTCTATTGATATACATCAAAAAGAATCAATGCAAAACCGCGTTTCTGTGAATTCACAAAACTAATTTCGTGCGTGCAAAGTTTCTGTTTTTCAGCAGAATCAAATTAACTATCACCATAGGTTATCCTATAGGTTCTACTTGGCACAAACACTAATTAAAACATAAAAACACATCTAAACAGAAGGTAGATGCAAAATTTATTACTAAACAGGAACAAAAACAAAAAACACAAATAAAATTAGGTTGCCTCCCAACTAGCGCTATCGTTTAACGCCCCTAGCTAGGCATAAAGGCGAGGATAGATTCAAGTAGTGCCATCTTATGCATTCGGAAAGAAGAGAGCGAATTTCCTTTCTATGGCATTCATCCTTCTATTTTGGGAAAGCACATTGCCATTAATGGAGGAATTAAGATTAAGAACGTTACGGAAGTTTGCATCTAAACTAGACTTCATCTCTTTGATAATTTCGTTTTGATAAAGGCATAAGAGAGTGGTAGATTCAACCTTATCATTCATAGGGTGCCCAAATATAGTTTCCATTTTTTCATAGGTATCTATAGCATCCCCCTTAATAAAACCTTCTTCAAAAATAGAATCTAGAACTTGCTTGAAAGAAGCAGGTAAGCTAACATAGAAACTTTTTAGATAAACTTCAATTTGATATTGTGGCACATAGCTAGCCCGAATCCTTAATAACCTATCCCAAGCATCTTTTAAAGACTCATCAAGCAAATAGCAAAAAATTCCGGAGTCATCTTCATCAAAATTATTTAAGCTCTCATTGGTGACCCGATGGGTCTTTCCATAGCATCATTATTTATGAGCTTAGAGAGGATAGAGGGGTTATCCAAGGTGCTAGAACCCTGGAAAGGACCCTTAGTTCTTTTTGATTCGGCCATGGCAATGGGAAGACAAACAGTAAAGAGAGAGGAGACTGGGAAAGAGAGGGCGAATAAAACGGCAAGGCTGAAGTCGGGGAGAGGAAAATGAGAGGCAAATGGCAAATAATGTAAATGCGAGGGAGATGAGTTTGTGATGGGTACTTGGTATGTCTTGACTTGACCGAAGACCTCCCCGGCAACGGTGCCAGAAATCCTTCTTGCTACGTCTTGAGCTTGCGTTGGTTTTCCTTGAAGAGGAAAGGGTGATGCAGCAATAGTAGCGTAAGTATTTCCCTCAGTTTTTGAGAACCAAGGTATCAATCCAGTAGGAGACTCCTCAAAAGTCCAACGCACCTACAAAAAAATAAAGAACTCGCAACCAATGCAATAAAGGGGTTGTCAATCCCTTCACGACCACTTGCGAAAGTGAGATCTGATAGAGATAGTATGATAAGATAAATATATTTTTGGTATTTTATAATATAGATTGGAAAAGTAAAGATGCAAATAAAAGTAGATTGAAAGCTTATATGATAAGAGATAGACCCGGGGGCCATAGGTTTCACAAGTGGATTCTCTCAAGATAGCATAAGTATTACGGTGGGTGAACAAATTACTGTCGAGCAATTGATAGAAAAGTGAATAATTATGAGATTATCTAGGCATGATCATGTATATAGGCATCACGTTCGTGACAAGTAGACCGACTCCTGCCTGCATCTACTACTATTACTCCACACATCGACCGCTATCCAGCATGCATCTAGAGTATTAAGTTCATAAAGAACAGAGTAACGCATTAAGAAAGATGACATGATGTAGGGGGATAAACTCATGCAATATGATTTTAACCCCATCTTTTTATCCTCGATGGCAACAATACAATACGTGCCTTGTTGCCCCTGCTGTCACTGGGAAAGGACACCGCAAGATTGAACCCAAAGCTAAGCACTTATCCCATTGCAAGAAAGATCAATCTAGTAGGCCAAACAAAACTGATAATTCGAAGAGACTTGCAAAGATAACTTAATCACACATAAAAGAATTCAGAGGAGATTGAAATATTTCTCATAGATAAACTTGATCATAAACCCACAATTCATTGGATCTCGGCAAACACACCGCAAAAAGAGTTACATCAAATAGATCTCCAAGAAGATCGAGGAGAACATGGTATTGAGATCCAAAAAGAGAGAAGAACCATCTAGCTAATAACTATGAACCCGAAGGTCTGTGGTAAACTACTCACAACTCATCAGAGGGGCTATGGTGTTGATGTAGAAGCCCTCTGTGGTCGACTCCCCCTCCGGCGGAGCGCCGGCGAAGGTTCCAAGATGAGATCTCGCGGATACAGAAGGTTACGGTGGTGGAAATAGTTTTTCGTGGTCGCCATTGATGTTTTCGGGGTACGTGGGTATATATAGGAGGAATAAGTAGGTCGGTGGACGCCCGAGGGGACCACGGGATAGGGGGGCGCGCCCTGTAGGGGTGGGCGCGCCCTCCACTCTCGTGGTCGCATCGACTGCTTCTTGAATTGCACTCCAAGTCCTCTAGATCACATTTGTTCCAAAAATCACACTCCCGAAGGTTTCATTCCATTTGGACTCCATTTGATATTCCTTTTCTTCGAAACACTGAAATAGGCACAAAAAAATAGCAATACGGGTTGGGCCTCCGGTTAGTAGGTTAGTCCCAAAAATGATATAAATGTGTAAAGTAAAGCCCATAAACATCCAAAACGGGTAATATAATAGCATGGAACAATCAAAAAATATAGATACGTTGGAGACGTATCACCTTGCTATCAAGGATAGTATCACTTCCGGAGGAGCCCTGGCCGTAGGACAAACCCTCCGGCTGGGCAGCTTTACCATGGTCGCCCGTTCGGCCGTTAAGCCGATGATGATTTCCCAAGTCATCGAAAATCGTCTCCGTGTTGGCCCGGAGTACTCCAAATGGATGGATCCGGCAGATTTGTCGTCTTTAAACGAACTCCTGGATCACATCGCCGCCCTGGGGGTCGCTTCAGACTATGATCAGATCAGGCTTAAACCCGATCAGAGAGAAATCAAATCTCCGCCGATCACCCATCATATAGCGGTCGTAGAGGAGCAAAACAACAACGAATCTTCCCTTATGTTGAAAACAAGCTATGTTCGGATTGCCGAGCTCGGAGAGACGGATACCCGTCTGCAGGGGGATACTCCCAGTCCTCCGAACTTTGAATCAGGCGTTGAGCCTAAAGAATTAGTGGACATCCCGGAGCCCGAACTAATAAACTCGGAAGTTTTTAAAATCCGGACTCCACATTGGGTCAGGGTTCGGATTTAACGCCACCCGCCCACCACAAGCAATATTCGCCAAGCAGTTCCGGTCCCCCGGATATATGCGACCTCATGTACATACGACAGCAGTCTCAAGAAACAGTCCATCACTTTTGGGCTAGATTCCTCCTTCTCAAGGACAAGATTAAAGATTGCCGCAACAAGGACGCGATTTCAGTATTCTGCAATGATTGCACGGATGAAGGAATCCTCAACGCCCTCAACCGCCGTCGCGTACTACGCTTCGCTAACTTGGCAACCATAGTACAGAAGTAATGTGCAATGGAAAGCGCCTGGAGAACTCAGACAACCCGTTGGGAACCACCGGCCTTCACGCCACCTCCCTGGCGGGCAAAAAGGATGCACCCTCGCGGGGCACCTGACCCCATAGGCAATAAAAATAAACCCATTACGGGACGTGGAACGGTTCTTGAGGGATGGCTTGATAAGCCATGAAAAATACACACGACACCGGATACCGAACCAACCCACAGCCTCAGAGCATGTTGTATACTCCGGCAAGTGGCCAAGAGCGGCGAGGATATCCTCACCAAAAATACCTCAGAGCAGCACTCTCCTGAAGACGACGACCTCAGAGTATTGACGGTCTTCGAGACTTTCGCTTCAAACAATCGGTGCAAGAGGGCGCTCCGTGACCTCGCCGAAGTCTGCCAAGTCGCAGCAATAAATCCCTGGAACGACACGGCCATAACTTTTAATGCCAATGATGAACCAAAATTATGTTCAGTCCGGGCACCAGCCGCCTTGGTCCTCAACCCAATTGTGGATGGCTTTCGTCTCACTAAAGTGCTCATAGACGGCGGCAGCAGACTGAACCTCATCTACAAGGACACGCTCAATAAAATGCAAATAGACAAAAGCTGCATCGAGCAAAGTAATACGACCTTTCGAGGAATCATTCCCAGTCGGGAAGCAAGATGCGTGGGAAAAATTAAGCTCGACGTGGTATTCGGCACGCCGGAGAACTATCGGTCCGAAGAGATAACCTTCCAAGTGGCCCCTTTCAACAGTGGATATCATGCCCTGTTGGGGCGAGACGCATTCACGCGCTTTCAAGCCATACCTCATTACGTGTATATGAAGCTCAAGATGCCCGGGCCCAACGGTATTATCACTCTCGCCAGTGATCCGGACATAGCACTCCACACCGAAAACAAAACCGCATCCCTGGCCCTCGAGGCACTATCCAAGGCCTTGCGGCCAAAGAATTAACCGCACTACACTCCACGGTGGATAGGGACAACGTAATCCTCGATAAGCACCCCAAATCCACCTCCTTCAGACCAGCAGATGAAATAGTCAAATTTCAAGTTCACCCGACGGACCCCAAGAAGACAGCTTCCATCGGGGCATAGCTGGACCCGACGGTCGAAGCTGCATTATGCGCGTTCCTGCGCGAGAACTGGCACATATTCGCCTGGCACCCTTCTGATATGCCAGGAATCCCACACAGGTTGGCTGAACACATCCTCAATATATTGAAGGGATACAAGCCGGTCAAGCAAACACTGCGGTGCTTTTCCGAACCCAAACGACAAGCTATGGGGGAGGAGCTAGCCAAGTTAATTGAGACCGGGTTCATCAGAGAAAAAAAACATCCAGACTGGCTAGCAAACCTGGTGATGGTACCAAAGAAGGATAAATCCTGGTGCCTGTGTGTGGATTTCAAAGACCTCAAGAAGGCCTGCCATAAGGATCCCTTCCCCCTCCCCCGCATCAATCAGATCATTGATGCTACTGCAGGACACGACTCACTGTGTTTCCTCGATGCATACTCTGGATACCATCAAATCAAAATGAAGGAGTCTGATCAAGCCGCAACGGCATTCATTACCCCATACGGGCCTTCTTGCTTCAACACTATGCCCTTCGGGCTGAAAAACGCCGGCGCCACCTACCAACGCATGATTCAAACATGCCTGGAGAAACAAATTGGCAAGACGGTCAAAGCATATGTGGATGATTTCGTCATCAAAACTAAGCACGTCGAGTCACTAGTAGACGACCTGCGTCTCTCATTCGACAACCTCCATACATATGACATCAAGCTCAATCCGGAAAAGAGTGTTTTCGGCGTCCCTGCCAGAAAACTGCTGGGCTTCATCATTTCCAATAGAGGAATTGAGGCAAACCTAGCCAAAATCCGAGCTTTGTCACAATTGGCTACACCAACAGACCTCAAAGAGGTCCAAAAACTAGCCGGATGTGTGGCAGCTTTAAGCCGCTTTATCTCCAGGTTAGGAGAAAAGACATTGCCACTATATCGCCTCCTCCGACGGACCGACCACTTCGAGTGGACGGACACGGCAACCGCCGGACTAGAAGAAATAAAAGCTCTTTTAGTGAGCAACCCAATCCTGGTTGCGACGAACGTTGGCGAACCCATGTTATTATACATCTCTGAAACACACCAGGTGGTGAGTGCGGTGCTCGTTGTTGAACGAGAGGAGGATGGACATAAATTCCCACTTCAGAAACCGGTATACTATGTACCCACTATCCTCACACCATGAAAATCTCGGTACCCTCATTATCAAAATATAGCATACACGGTCTTCATGGCATCCCGGAAGCTACGGCACTACTTCCAAGAGTGCTCGATCACGGTGGCTTCCAAAGTACCACTCAATGACATAATAAACAATCGCGATGAAACAAGCCGGATTGCCAAGTGGGCCATTGAGCTCTTGCCATTCAATATAACATACAAACCACGCCGAGCCATTAAATCCCAAGTGTTGGCCGACTTCGTTGCCGAATGGACAGAGGACGAACTCCCTAAAGAGTATGGTACATATTCCAACTGGGTCATGCACTTCGATGGCTCTAAAATGTTGTCCTGTTTAGGAGCGGGCGTTGTCTTAATGTCCCCCACAGGAGACACAATCCAGTACGTACTCCAAATATTATACACAGACTCCAATAACGCAGCCGAATATGAGGCCTTAATGCACAGTCTTCGGATGGCTGTCTCCATGGGCATACAACGCCTGGAGGTGTGCAGGGATTCAAATCTCGCAATATCCCAAATAAACGGATACTTCGACGCCAAAGATCCGAAGATGGCAGCCTATCGTAATGCCTTACTCAAAATGTCAGCACAGTTCGAGGGACTCAAGTTTCATCATGTGGCTCGAGAAAGTAATCAAGCAGTGGATGTCCTTGCTCGCATGGGTGCCAAGCGTGACCCCGTCCCGCCTAACATCTTTTTGGAAAGGCTCTTAAAGCCATCCGTGGTGTGGCAGGAGGACAGCAGCAACACTAGTCCGGATCCGATTATACCCCCAGATTCCGAACACAATACCGATATCATGGGGGGTAACACCATCGGCCCATCTAATAATGGCAGTAATTGCCCCATGGACCGAACCCTTCTTAGCCTACCTCAATAGGTGAGAGCTCCCTGAGGATCAGAATGAGGCTCGATGCATCGTTCGGCGTTCGAAAGCCTACAAGGTTCACGAAGGAGAGCTATACAAGAAGAGTGTTATCGGAATACTTCAAAGATGTATCTCCGAAGAAAAAGGATGGCAGCTCCGGGCCGAAATCCATGCTGGTCTCGGCGGTCACCACGCTGTGGCTCGGACTCTTGAAAGTAAAGCCTTCCATACCGGTTTCTTCTGGCCGGCGGCCCGAGCAGATGCATAGGACCTTGTCCACCGTTGTGTAGGATGCCAGCTTTTCGCCAATCAAAGCCATATGCCGCCTACCGCCCTACAAACAATCCCCATTACTTGGCCTTTCGCGGTCTGGGGTCTTGATATGGTCGGACCCCTTAAAGGGGGAAGCCATAAGAAAAAATATCTGCTGGTCATGGTAGATAAATTCACTAAGTGGATAGAGGCCAAACCAGTTAAAACGGCCAAAGCCAGACCAGTGATAGACTTTATATCCGGTGTCATACACCGTTATGGTGTCCCACACAGCATCATCACCGATAACGGCTCCAACTTTACAGCCAGCGAAGTGCAAACCTGGGCATCAAGCTCGATTATGCCTCCGTCTATCACCCCCAAACAAACAGTCAAGTTGAACGAGCTAATGGTCTTATCATGAGCGGCATTAAGCCTAGACTAGTACGGTCTTTAAAAGAGTCAGACAAACACTGGGACGAGGAGCTTGACTCCGTACTCTGGGGGCTGCGGACCACGCCCAATTGCACTACCAGTTACACACCATTCTTCATGGTGTACGGCGCGAAGGTTGTTTTGCCCTGCGACATCATTCATGACTCACCTCGAGTGCGCATGTACGAAGAGAGAGAAGCCGAGCTGGATCGACAGGATAGTCTAGATGCCCTAAAGGAGGAGGAGCGCGACGTTGCAAAAGCCCATTCCGCATTATATCAACAACAAGCTCGCAGATACCAAAGCAGAGAAGTGCGGGCCAAGACTTATAATGTTGGTGAACTTGTTCTACGCTTGCCAGAAAATAAAAAGGACAAACTCAAGCCCAGGTGGGAAGGTCCCTTCATTATAGATGAAGTTCTCACTGGAGGTCTGTACCGTCTACGTGATGCATCAGATAATTTCTTAGAGCCGAACCCGTGGAATGCCGCCAGACTGATTCTACGCCTAGAGCCAGACTCATTGTTCGTTTTCTTTTTCTCCTTTTTCCATTTTTTCTCTCTTTAAGTTTTTTTTCTTTAGCTTTATAGCTCTTGTGCGGCTAGACCACACACTTATGAGGTACACATCCTTAAATGTATACGCCCATAATACCTGGGGGCTTCTTTTACAGAAGCTTATAATCATTTTCCGAGCATCAAGCTCACCACATATGTGTCCTTTCCTAATATATACCTTTTCTTCGCCATTATATGCACCTTTATGACTTAAGTTTTTGCCAAGATGGGTTGCCTGGCTCATGTGCTTATGCCCTACATTCCCGTTTGTTCGGCTAGGGCATAAAGGGAGCACCTCTGCGATAGCCGGGTCATCCGGACTTGTAACTCAAACTGGGTGAAGCCGAAAGCTAGCGTTCTTAAGAGAATAATCGGTAGGCGGACTAAAGACGTTTTACCCTCATTGCACTATGAATCCCCAGATATTACGTATACTGCGATTTTTCGAATCATAGTTTGGGCATGCATACTAACGCATGTTCACCCAGGGAAAGGAACCCTTAACGGAATTATTCTCTCTGTAAGATGTTTCATACAATCAATAAGTAATATAACATAGCTAGCCGGATACAACTTGTCTGTCCAAGCAACTATGACCCCTATGCCTGGTTTCCACGCATGCCCCAGTATTTATCACTGGTCCGGTATTCGGAAACACTCCGCACCTTCGGGTCCGGAGGTCGAAGCGAAAAGGTATACCATGACAATCGTTTTACAATTCGGCTAGGGACAAATTTTTCAATCGAAGTATATAGTCACTTGGACTCAAATTCTTCTTCTTCCTCTATACCGTCTAACAGGTTGTCTAGCTTACAATCCTGTTGTGAAAACTTGGCGGCTATCTTTACTTGGTCGTATACCAAGCTCACTGGAATCTCTTGTCCATCTAACCCCCGAGGTCCTACCCGGGCCATATGATTCGGATCAATTCCAGTGTACCGCGTTTTCACCATGGCCCAGGCCTCTCGTGCGCCTTCCCGGCAAGCCGATATCTTCCATAATCTAAAGCGGCACCGAGCTCCCTTGAATAGCTTCACAAGCTCCTCCATACTTCCTGGAGGGGATGCGGATGGCCATAAAGCCTTGGCAATAGTCCGCATCACTTTCCGAGCTCGATCGTGCACTTGGGACAGCTCTTGCAGCAGATCGCCTTGAGATCCAGACATTTCCTCTTCTGACTGGCCAGTCAGCATACTTGCAGACATAAATCTGTTAACTCATTTGTTTACCGCACTACCTGAAGGTAAATTCAAAAGAATACTCAATATGCCACCCCGTAGCCTCCTGTTCTCTTTTATGGCATCCACTAGCTGGGCTCGCACGTCTTTTAGCTCTTCGCCCAGCAGGGTGTTGGAATCCTGCAGCTTGTTCTTATCATCCCTGGTCCGTGTCAACACACGTTCACCAACGGCCATTTGCTTTTCGGCCTGATGTTTACCCGCCTGCGCGACCTTCAGTTCCTCTTTCAGTTGATCTAACGATCCTGCCATGGGAAATGCAAGTATTAACATTACTGGCATATGATTATATTTTTCTGGACGGAGGAGAACATTACCAGGCGGTGCCTCCTTGGATTTCTCAAGTTCGGCGGTAACAACAGCTAGCTGGGTCTGACACTTTTGCTCATGATACAGCGTGTTGTTCTTCTCTGTGAGTGCCTGATTATACAATGATCCTTAAATCAGTTGTTTCGAATGCTTCAAGTCTCGGGGGCTACTGGTATATGATTAGCAGATCTATACAATGCGTACTTACTCGCATATCTTTCAAATGCTGGTCAGTGGCTCTGGCAAGCCCATCCCGAGCAGCTCGGATGCACGCATCAGCCGAGTTGAAGGCATTGAACGCCTCTTTAGTAAAGCTGGGGTCGCGAACAGAGGCCCTCCGGCGCCGATGATTCATGGCGCTCTCTACTTCAGAGTTCGTGATGGATACATTATCCAAATCCTCTGAAGGAGGACAATCCGGCGTACTCCCGTGTCAGCCCCCGCCCTAGAGGCAGGGTCTGGAACCTGATTGGTGGAGGCGCGACCGGCAGGATCCCCAGACATAGTCCGGTGAACGCTCTTCCTAATAAAACACAGCGGGCAATGTCACGGTTCGATGTGACTGCCATGGGGCATATTTAAAGTCATACCTCTTTGATGAAGGCTCGGCCGTGCTATCATTTGCCTTCCTCTTCGAAGATCCGCCCGGCGCAGGCGCCATTCTCTTATGAGACGCCTCTGGTGCAGCATGGCACGCCGAGCACCTCCCCTTTGGAGCACAAGATAGTGCGGTGGGTGAGGCATAATGAGGAAGCTCTTTCAGTGGAGATGTCTCTTGACTACTTACATATGAGGCAGGAAGGAGGCCGCGGTAATCGGCCATGATGGACACTTACGTGCCATCATAGCTTGCCTGGTAGAAGACTCCCTCCTTGAGCTCTACAAATATGTGTGGATCCTCTTCGAATCCGGGATCGAGGTCCCGGTTATGGTCCTCCGGCTGTGGAGCGGGGCTATGGATCCCTGTGATAACCTTCCGCCATTCCTATTAAAAATGGATGGGTTAATGTTAATTAAACATGACTCAGGGAGAGGATTGAGTAAGGTGGCGGGATTAAAACTCACCTAGTTAGGAGGATTATACATGGAAAATCTCTCTCGGCACTTAAGACGAGTGAACTCCTCTTTCTCCCCTTTATGCAGATCGGCCGATATTGTGGCCAGGGTGGCGGGGGTGTCCGGACCCTTTCTTCCGCGGCGTGAGGCGTCATCTTCCCCATTGTAGTGCCACATAGGGAGCCCTCTGTGACGCCCCCGATTCAATCGTACACTAATCATACACGCAAATGTGTACGATCAAGATCAAGGACTCATGGGAAGATATCACAACACAACTCTAGACACAAATTAAAATAATACAAGCTTTATATTACAAGCCAGGGGCCTCGAGGGCTTGAATACATAAGCTTGAATACACAAGAGTCAGTGGAAGCAACAATATCTAAGTACAGACATAAGTTAGACAAGTTTGCCTTAAGAAGGCCATCACAAAAGCATCTACAATCGAAAAGGCAAGGCCTCCTTCCTGGGAGCCTCCTAACTACTCCTGGTTGTCGGTGATCTCTGTCGGTGTCAAAACCGGTGGATCTCGGGTAGGGGGTCCCGATCTGTGCGTCTTAGGCTAATGGTAATAGGAGGCAATGAACACAATGTTCACCCAGGTTCGGGCCCTCTCGATGGAGGTAAAACCCTACTTCCTGCTTGATTGATATTGATGATATGAGTAGTACAAGAGTTGATCTACCACGAGATTAAAGAGGCTAAACCCTAGAAGCTAGCCTATGATGATTATGATTGTGATCGTCCCTCTAAGGACCAAACTCTCCGGTTTATATAGACACCGGAGAGGGCTAGGGTTTACATGGAGTCGGTTACAGGGAAGGAAACATAATATACGGATAGCCAAGCTTGCCTTCCACGCAAAGGAGAGTCCCATCCGGACACGGGACGGAGTCTTGAGTCTTGTGTATTCACGCTCCAACAGTCCAGAAAAAGTATATAGTCCGGCTGTCCAGATACCCCCTAATCCAGGACTCCCTCAGTAGCCCCTGAACCAGGCTTCAATGTCGATGAGTCCGGCGCGCAGTCTTGTCTTCGGCATTGCAAGGCAGGTTTCTTCTCCGAATACTCCAAAGTAATTATCGAACACCTAAACCGTGTCCGGATCTGCAAAATGATCTTCACATACCACCGTAGAGAGAATGATATTTCACAAATGTAATCTGCTGATAACTTTTTTAGACAACGTGAAATGTCATGATGGTCGGGTCATTATACGAACCGTTTTCCCACAACCAGCCACAGCGCATATTGCGAGGCTGTTTCCTTGACACGTCTTGTCAAAGCAGATATCATGTCCCCTTATCATGGGATTCTCATCAATACGGGTATGGGTAATCCCACCGCGCCATCAATCGTGGCGCTTGGGAAGTAAGCGATTCTCAATGGGCAAGTGGGGAGGCGCATCGCTTTCGTCGCCTTTATAAAGGGATAAGGGGTCCCCATTTTCACCCATGCCTTCCTCCTCCTTTGCTCGTCCTTGCCTCCTCGAGCTCTAGCGCCCTAGTCTAAGCCTTCTCTGCACAGCTAAACATGTCCAGAGCAAGAGGCAAGTGGGTGCCTTCCACCGTGACGGAGAAGCATATCGCGAATCTTCGGGCGGCCAGATACTTGGCCACAGACATAGCGCACCGGCTACCGGACGATAGGCAGGTCATTCCAACCCCGGAACCCCACGAGAGGGTCATGTTTATCGCCCACTCCGTCCATGGAGTGGGGTTTCCACTTCATCCCTTCGTCTGAGGGCTCATGTTTTATTACGAGCTAGATTTCCATGATCTAGCCCCAAATTTCGTCCTCAACATCTCGGCATTTATCGTCATGTGCGAGGCCTTCCTCCGCATCAAGCCTCACTTTGGCTTGTGGTTACAAATCTTCTGCGTGAAGCCAAAGATCGTGAGCGGCCAGCAAGCGGAGTGCGGAGGGGCCATGGTGGGCAAGATGCCCAACGTCACCTGGCTTGATGGCTCCTTCGTGGAGATCGTGAAAGGGTGACAATCGGGGTGGTTCTACAACACCGAGCCGCGCGACACTAGCTGGGCGGCGGCCCCCGAATTCTGATCCGGAACCCCCATCCAGCTCACCTCCTGGGAAAGGAAGGGTCTGGCCTGGGGCGAACCTGCAGAGCTGATCGAACTCCAGAACTGCATCAAGAATATGAAGAACAAGAACATCAAGCTTGTCAACATGGTCCAGGTCATGCTTGTCCGCCGGATTCTTCCGTGCCAAAGACGGGTATTTAATCTGTGGGAGTTCGTCCCGGCTGAACATTAGACGCTTCGGAAGCTCTACGGCATGACGCTCAAAGATGCATGGAAGGCGCTGTTCAAGGCCTCCAAAGTACCTCCTCCCACATCCGAGGACCGTGGACTTCATGCCCCCCCCCCCCCCCCGTCCGGTGAGTTTTCTGACTACCTCCGGATTCAGTTTTTCCCAATATATTCATGGGGGAGTCTTAAGTCATTGTGCATACTTAACCAGGATTATGTGGAGACAGCGGAGCGGATTGACTGTCCGGCTCCGCAGCCAGAAGGTCCAGCCGACGCTCTCCTGATGGAGATGCTAGTCCCGGCGCCCTATAAGGCGCCGGAAAACAAGGTCCCGGGGACCAGGAAGGGTCTCCGGCGTAAGGTCGTACCGGACGCCTCGTCCGAAGACGACGAGGCACACTCCTCCCCCGAAGGGGAGGAAGAAGAGGAAAGGGCCGCCCCATCCAGAGAGGATGGGGGGCGAACCAGGGGGCCGGGAAAGGCCCCCGGCGCAAGGCCGTCATACCCTCGTCGTCCGAAGATGAAGAGGCAGATTCCTCCCGCGGAGGCGGGGGGAAACATGAAGAAATTCTGCCTCCCCGCACTGGGGAGGAGAAGAAGAGGAAAGCCGCCCCGGAGGGGGAGGCTGGGACGTCCAAGAAGGGAAAGGTGTCCCTTCCGGACTACTCCACCACAGCCGCCTATAGCGAGGAGGGGTGGCTACCCAGGGGGAAGCCCCTAGCACGATCGTAAGTATCCGCACTCTATTGTACTTTAGCGCGTCTTCGCTTCATAGTCTTGTTATAACACCGAACATATATGCAGTCCAGCCAGGGTCCATCCCGAGGTATCGTCCTTGGATGGGTCTTTGAGTGATTCAGCGATGAACTCACACCTGACGGCCACTACTCCTCGGCCTGCGGATGACACGGAGGTGTTGTCTAAAAGGCTCCCGGAGCAGGGGGAGGTGACTCTGGAGACGCCCCAAGGCAGAATTCCAGACGTCGGGCACATGGGGTACAGGATCCCCGCGGATCGTGCCAATGAGAGCCACGACAAGTCGGGCTCTCAGCCGGACACTGTGCTGGAACCTTTGATGGTTCCGGATTCGGGCAGGCGGCCCCTCGCTAGGGAGGGCGAGCCGTCTGTGCCGCTGACTTCTATTACGCCAGAGGCGTCGGATAGTCTGCTGGAAGCGCTTCGTGGCGCTTCCATGGATGAAGAGCACCGTACTCTTATGAGTATGTGATTCAGAAGGTTCTTTCTGCCAAGAGCGGACTAATCGAAGCCTGCACCAGCCTCCTGACGGGCTTTGAGGTAAGTAATAAAAATGTGAAATTATCACCTGATAGGTAGTAGCCCCTAATACTCTGTTTGGTGTTCGGAAGGAAGAGCCAAACGGAGGGTCAATTAAAATCCGCAGGAGTCTAATAGTAGGTGTGCCTGTTGATAAGTAGGCAGTGCTGCTTGCCGCTACTGTACGCACGGCCCAGGTCATCGGACTCAAACGGGACCTGGAGCAGACGCAGGGGGAGCTCAGGCTCACGAAGAGGCAGCTCAAAGAGAACAAAGGTTTGTGATTCCCCGTTCTCATATAATATAGGATAGACAAAATTGGTTATTCTAACGACAAAGCATTGTGACTTTGTAATAGGGGCCACCACCGAAGTGGCGTTGCTAAATAAGGCGTTGTCCGAGGCCGAAGACAAGGCGGCCTTGGAGCTCAAGGAGCGCAAGAAGCAGGATGCTAGAGTGGGCGAGGTACAGCAAGAGCTCCAAGAGCTCGGCAAGAAGTTTGAGTCCTTGGAGCATGATCTTAAGATTAAAGAGACTGAGCTTGAAAAGGCCCTTGCGAGTGTGAAAGATGCCAAGGCCGAAGCCAAAAAGGCACAGCAGGAAATCCAGGCGGCCAATAGGATAGCGGCAGGTAAGACATTTTTATGCAAAGCAAGCATGTGGAGGAGGTGTTTCTTTTACTTACCCAAATTCAGAGCTCTCCAGGGGCATTCGCAGATCTGCCACGCAGCGTATCAGATGTCGTGGAGTTCTACCGTGCCGAGGAGGGGAGCACAACAGAGAAGCTGTTCTGGCCCCAGTATGCTGGGGCCGAACACCCAACGCCTTTGAGTGACCAACTGAAGCATTTGGTTGAACTCCACAGGGTGGATGAAGTGGCTATGAAAGATTTCATAGTCCGGGTGTGGCCTGGTGAGCCCCTGCCTACTAGCTACTTCGGCCTTATCAAGCGGATGGTAAATGCCTATCCGCGGCTTGAAGTGATCAAGCAATCCGTTTGCATTGAGGGTGCCCGCCGGGCCTTTGCCCGTGCGAAGGTGTATTGGGGCAAGCTGGATGCGGAGAAGTTAGTGAAGGACGGGTCGTCGAAGGGCAAGGCGCATCGCTATCCCGAGAAATATTATGATGGCGTTATGAAGGGGGCTCGTCTCGTGGCCGATGAATGTACCAAGGAAACGATCCTTGAGTAAATGTACTTCTGTCATTGTTGTAATATAAAGACGAAGTTAATTGCGCTATGTAGCGCTTTTTGATTTAAAATATTACCTTCTATGCGGCTGTTTATAGAATTCGGAAAGTAGGCCAGTCGTCGGCTTCCGCCCCCATGTAACAAGTACCAGGGTGTTCCTGGAAAAACCCGGACACTCTTTATCCAAATGTTTGGTCCCTTAAGGAGGTATCCGGCGCAGCGAACAAGGCAATCGGACTATGCGGCTTTATAACTTTCACTTAGCCATAGAAGTCTACAATTTTAAATTTTGGCGAAGCCCCTAGAATTCGGAAGGCCGAATTGGGGCGCTATATACGCCTAAATCGGACGATGCCGATTCCTCGCTTAAAGCAGAAAAAATCTTTAATGATTTTCAAGACCTCTCGAACAGCGACCAGCTCTCGCCACATCATGTCGGTCAGTTTTTGGCTTTCTCTACTGAGGTGTTCGTCCGGAAGAACCGGGACACAATCGTAGTAGTTCTCCCTACGCTACCTTAGCCGATATAACGAAACGTAAGGTACCAAAACAAGGGAGCCGGGCAAACCCAACTATTGACCCAAGACATGATTCGGAGTTGATGCATATAGTGCTAAAAGTTCGGGGTGTCGCACTGTTTAAAGTGTTCGGACTTGTCTTGTCGTATTATGGGGCGCCATAAGAAGCCCCTGCCAAGCTGAACGTACCAAGGTGTACGGATGCAATATTAAGTGAACATTTATAAGAAAAATGCACAAATAGGAATAATAAGCTGACGCTATATATTATCTCCCATTGATGAATAATATGTTTAAGCGTATGTTTACAATGAGTGCGTTTAAGCAGAAGGAAATAGGATTATTTAACATGTCCTATCCAAGGTTAGGCTGCATGTAGGTATATGAAATAGGTATATAACGATCGTGAACAGATTCCACCTGGGTATTTCCTTTGTGCGCAAAGCATGTTGCCTCCTTGGTTTTCTCTCCTATGTGAGTCCGTCAATCCGGCTCTTCTGAAGAGGCTGCCTGAAAGCAGTGTCCTGAAAGGTAAAAAGGGGGATTACTAAAGTATGTTGCGGTTATACCGCACTGTTGACTGAGTCACTGTTGCGCCTCCGCCCATGCCCATGGTATTTTCAGTGTGTAGTTGTGTACGCGCGGCATGAATGCTCCTTTGATGGGGCTTGAGGGGAGGCCGGACTGCTAGTCACGCTCTTGGCGTGCCTGGCGATCCTGTTGTGGGGTACTCTGGACTCGCTTGACGGTGTTCGGGGCTGTTGTCACTGGATTGGTTGTTTGCCGGAGAAGGCTGCATTGTACTTCTGCTGCGAGGGCTGCAGTGTGCTCTTCTGTACGGAGAGATCGGTCCATGTTTCCATTGACTGTTATGACCCCATGAGGTCTCGGCATCTTGAGCTTGAGGTATGCATAGTGTGGTACCGCATTGAATCGAGCGAATGCGGTTCGTCCCAGCAGTGTGTGGTAGCCACTGCGGAAAGGGACGATAAGTTATCCGAAGATCCGAAGACCACTTCCAGTGTTATGGAGCCCGTGCAACGGGCCTCTACTCCTGGAATTACACCTTTGAAGGTGGTTTTGGTGGGCTTGATCCTTGAAGGGTCGATGCCCATTTTGCGCATTGTGTCCTGATAAAGCAGGTTCAGGCTGTTGCCACCGTCCATAAGGACTCGCGTGAGGTGGAATCCATCAATAATTGGGTCTAGGACCAATGCGGCTGAACCGCCGTGACGGATGCTGGTAGGGTGATCCCTACGATCAAAGGTGATCGGACAGGCTGACCATGGGTTGAACTTTGGGGCGACTGGCTTCATCGCATAGACGTCCCGTAGTGCTCGCTTCCGTTCCCGTTTGGGAATGTGGGTGGCGTAGATCATGTTGACCATTTTCACCTAGGGAGGAAATTTCTTCTGTCCCCCCGTGTTCGGACGCCGGGGCTCCTCGTCATCGTCATTGTGCAGCCCCTTGTCCTTGTTTTCGGCATTTATTTTACCGGCCTGTTTGAACACCTAGCAGTATCTATTAGTGTGATTTGCTGGTTTGTCCGGGGTGCCATGAATTTGGCACGAGCGTTCTAGTATGCGGTCCAGACTGGACGGTCCCTGATTGTTTCTTTTGAACGGCTTTTTCCGCTGATCGGATTTGGATCCGCTGAATCCAGCGTTGACTGCTGTGTCTTCAGCGTTGTCGCCGTTGTTTTGTCGCTTATGTCTGTTGCGCTGTGGCTTGCCGTTATTGTCACGGACATCCGAGGTGCCAGAATGTGGCGTGGTGCAACTACGAGCCAACCAGCTGTCCTCGCCACGCAAAAGCGGGTCATTAGTGTCGTGAGTGCTGCCATGGACTTGGGTTTTTCCTGGCCGAGGTGTCGGGCGAGCCACTCGTCACGGATATTATGCTTAAAGGCCGCCAGGGCTCCGGCGTCCAGACAATCGACTATTTGGTTCTTTTTAGTTAGGAACCGAGTCCAGAATTTCCTGGCTGACTCTTCGGGCTGTTGAGTAATGTGGCTCAAGTCATCAGCGTCCGGTGGTCGCACGTATGTGCCCTGGAAGTTGTCGAGGAATGCGTCTTCCAGGTTTTCCCAACTTCCAATGGAATTTGCCGGCAGACTATTTAGCCAATGCCGGGCAGGTCCTTTGAGCTTAAGGGGAAGATACTTGATGGCGTGTAGATCGTCTCCGTGGGCCATGTGAATGTGGAGAAGGAGATCTTCAATCCATACTGCGGGGTCTGTTGTGCCATCGTATGATTCGATGTTTACGGGTTTGAACCCTTCTGGGAATTCATGATCCATCACTTCGTCAGTGAAGCAGAGGGGCTGTGCGGCGCCTCTATGTTGGGCTATGTGGCTACGCAGTTCGGATGGGTCTGGGTGGCTGTATTCGGCCCGGCCAGACTTGTTGATAGTATATCCGGTGTGACGATCATCGTCGCATGTTTTGGCGCGCCCTCACGATCCGTAGATCGGTCTTGGTTCTCCTGTTTATTTTCCAGTATATCTTGCAGGTCTTGCCTATTGCCCCGGGCCATAGTGTATTGGCGTGGGGGCACGGGCTGGTATTCGGGCTGATATGTCGTTTTATCTCGGCCACGGGGTGGCTGGTCAGCCATGTGGCGCTCGAGTCCATATTCCTCAGCTGCCAGGACTTCGGTCCATCTGTATGTGAGCAGGTCTTGATCAGCTTGGAGCTGCTGCTGCTGCTTCTTTTTCAGGCTCCTCGCGGTGGCCATGAGCCGGCGCTTGAAGCGCTCCTGCTCCACGGGGTCCTCAGGTATGTTGAACTCGTCGTCGCCGAGGCTAATCTCATCTTCAGAGGGGGGCATGTAATTGTCCTCCTCCGGATATCCGTCCGTCACATGTTCGTCTATGCTGACCTGCCCGTCTTCCTGCTCGGCCTGCTCGAAGGCGGGCTGATCCGGGTTGTACTCATCTTCGGCAGCATCCGGATTGTTTTCGTCTCCTGTGCCGGTATTGCTATGGCGGGGCTTGGAGCAGCGCCAACGACGCCCATGCATTGCTTTCTTCCCTGAGGGGTTATCCTCCGTTGCCTCGTTTCTTTCGGAGTGTCCACCATATATATCATATGAGGAGGTGGCTGTCCACCGCCCCATGAGCGGTGGCTCCTGTTCTTCTCCTGCATCATCGTCCATACCGTCAATGTCTTCGGAGTCGAAGTCAAGCACGTCGGTTAAGTAATCGACCGTGGCAATGAAGTGGGTGGTGGGTGGGCAACGAATTCCTTCGTCGCTCGCTTCCCACTTTAGTCGGACATAATTCGGCCAAGGGTCTCCTGACAAGGAGAGAGACTTTAACGAGTTCAGCATGTCGCCAAAGGGCGAGTGCTGGAAGATATCCGCTATAGTGAACTCCATTATAGGAGCCCAACCAAGTTCGGCGGGCTCAGGAGCGCGGGCTGGAACCCACGGTCGGATACGAGTCCGAGGGTTCAGTGTCACAGGCTTCTTTGGGAGCGAGGCCTGTGTTCGGCTCTACCGTCGATGAGTGTGCGGCCTGCGAGGCGGGGTCCATCCACCCGTCCTTAGGCAACACGGTCTGCTCCGGATTTAGGTCCGGGGCTACCGCAGGGGCGATATCCCGAGCATTGTCCGACAGCAGGTCTAAGCCATGCTCATCGTGGCTGTCCGGCACTCCTGGCACAGGCCCGAATCCGTTGAAGATCAAGTCTCCGCGGATATCAGTCGTGTAATTCAGGTTTCTGAACCTGACCTGGTGGCCAGGGGCATAGTTGTCGATCTGCTCCAATTGGCCACGCGAATTGGCCCGCAGTGCGAAGTCGCCGAACACGAAAATCTGTCCCGGGAGAAAAGTCTCACCTTGGACCATGTTGTTAATGATTGAGGGAGCCATCAAGCCTTCCAGCAACGACACGGAGGAACTCTCAATGAAAGCACCAATGTCGGTGTCAAAACCGGCGGGTCTCGGTTAGGGGGTCCCGATCTGTGCGTCTTAGGCTAATGGTAACAGGAGGCAAGTAACACAATGTTTACCCAGGTTCGGGCCCTCTCGATGGAGGTAAAACCCTACTTCCTGCATGATTGATATTGATGATATGAGTAGTACAAGAGTTGATCTACCACGAGATCAAAGAGGCTAAACCCTAGAAGCTAGCCTATGATGATTATGATTGTGATCGTCCCTCTAAGGACCAAACTCTCCTGTTTATGTAAACACCGGAGAGGGCTAGGGTTTACATGGAGTCTGTTACAGGGAAGGAAACATAATATCTGGATTGCCAAGCTTGCCTTCCACGCAAAGGAGAGTCCCATCCGGACACGGGACGGAGTCTTGAGTCTTGTGTCTTCACGCTCCAATAGTCCGGACAAAGTATACAGTCCGGCTGTCTGAATACCCCCTAATCCAGGACTCCCTCAGTCTCCACATAGTAGGCATGGGCGGTGGCATCTAGCTCCTGGGCTCCGACATCTGGTTGCATCAACCGGAAAGAAGAATAAAGGGGAAAAGGGGGAGCAAAGCAACCGTGAGTACTCATCCAAAGTACTCGCAAGCAAGGATCTACATTATATATGCACCGGTATCAATGAAATGGGTTGTATCTGTGGACTGGACTGCAGAATGCCAGAAGAGAAGGGGAAAGCCTAGCCTATCGAAGAGTAGCATCTTCAAGCAGCTCCAAGCATCTTGCAGCATCAGAAGAGATAAGAGTAGCATAAAGTAAAGTAGTAGTAGCATTATCAACCTCGGCCAGAGATCCTTTCTCGACTCCCTGCGAGAAAGCAATACCATAGCCATACTATACAATTGTCATCACAATCCAGTTCTCATCACAAGTATCCAGTTCTAGTTGTATCGATCGGGATACAATTGCAAGTGTCCGTTACCGTAGGACAGGCTATCGATAGATGTTTTGTTCCCTGCAGGGGTGCACTAAAGGAAATATGCCCTAGAGGCAATAATAAAGTTATTATTTATTTCCTCATATCATGATAAATGTTTATTATTCATTCTAGAATTGTATTAACCGGAAACATGATACATGTGTGAATACATAGACAAAACTATAGTCACTAGTATGCCTCTACTTGACTAGCTCATTAATCAAAGATGGTTATGTTTCCTAACCATAGACATGTGTTGTCATTTGATTAGTGGGATCACATCATTAGAAGAATGATGTGATTGACATGACCCATTCCGTTAGCCTAGAACTTGATCGTTTAGTATACTGCTATTGCTTTCTTCATGACTTATACATGTTCCTGTAACTATGAGAATTAGGCAACTCCCGTTTACCGGAGGAACACTTTGGGTACTACCAAACGTCACAATGTAACTGGGTGATTATAAAGGAGTACTACAGGTGTCTCTGAAGGTACATGTTGAGTTGGCGTATTTCGAGATCAGGTTTTGTCACTCCGATCGTCGGAGAGGTATCTCTGGGCCCTCTCGGTAATGCACATCATTATAAGCCTTGCAAGCAATGTGACCAATGAGTTGGTTACGGGATGACGCATTACAGGACGAGTAAAGAGACTTACCGGTAATGAGATTGAACTAGGTATTGGATACCGACGATCAAATCTCGGGCAAGTAACATACCGATGACAAAGGGAACAACGTATGTTGTTATGCGGTTTGACCGATAAAGATCTTCGTAGAATATGTAGGAACCAATATGGGCATCCAGGTCCCGCTATTGGTTATTGACCGAGAATGGTTCTAGGTCATGTCTACATAGTTCTCGAACCTGTAGGGTCCGCACGCTTAACGTTACGATGACAGTTTTATTATGAGTTTATAAGTTTTGATGTACCGAAGTTTGTTTGGAGTCCCGGATGTGATCACGGACATGACGAGGAGTCTCGAAATGGTCGAGACATAAAGATCGATATATTGGAAGCCTATATTTGGACATCGGAACCGTTCCGGGTGAAATCCGCATTTTACCGGAGTACCGGGAGGTTACCGGAACCCCCCGGGGGGTTATTTGGCCTACATGGGCCTCGAGGGAGAAGAGGGAAGGAACCATGAGGGGGCCGCGCGCCCCTCCCCTTCCTAGTCCGAATAGGACAAGGGAAGGGGGGCGGCGCCCCCCCCCCTTTCCTTCCTCTCTTCCTCCTCTTTCCCCCCTTCTCCTACTCCTACTTGGAAAGAAGGGAGTCCTACTCCCAGTGGGAGTAGGACTCCTCCCTTGGCGCGCCCTCCTTGACCGGCCGCCTGCTCCCCCTGGCTCCTTTATATACGGGGGCGGGGGGGCACCCCATAGACACACAAGTTGATCTATGGATCGTTCCTTAGCCGTGTGCGGTGCCCCCTCCACCATATTCCACCTCGATCATATCGTCACGGAGTTTAGGCGAAGCCCTGCGCTGGTAGAACATCATCATCGTCACCACGCCGTCGTGCTGACGGAACTCATCTCCAAAGCTCTGCTGGATCGGAGGCCGGAGATCGTCATCGAGCTTAACGTGTGCTGAACTCGGAGGCCCCGTACGTTTGGTGCTTGGATCGGTCGGATCGTGAAGATGTACGACTACATCAACCGCGTTGTGGTAACGCTTCCGCTTACGGTCTATGAGGGTACGTGGACGAACACTCTCCCCTCTCATTGTTATATCATCACCATGATCTTGCGTGTGCGTAGGAAATTTTTTGAAATTACTAGGTTCCCCAACAGTGGCATCAGAGCCAGGTTTTATGCGTTGATGTTATATGCACGAGTAGAACACAAGTGAGTTGTGGGCGTCATACTGCTTACCAGCATGTCATACTTTGGTTCGGCGGTATTGTGAGATGAAGCGGCCCGGACCGACATTACGCGTACGCTTACGCGAGACTGGTTTCACCGTTACGAGCACTCGTGCTTAAAGGTGGCTAGCGGGTGTCTGTCTCTCTCACTTTAGCTGAACCGAGTGTGGCTACGCCCGATCCTTGCGAAGGTTAAAACAGCACCAACTTGACGAACTATTGTTGTGGTTTTTGATGCATAGGTAAGAACGGTTCTTGCTAAGCCCGTAGCAGCCACGTAAAACTTGCAACAACAAAGTAGAGGACGTCTAACTTGTTTTTGCAGGGCATGTTGTGATGTGATATGGTCAAGACGTGATGCTATATTTTATTGTATGAGATGATCATGTTTTGTAACCGAAGTTATCGGCAACTGGCAGGAGCCATATGGTTGTCGCTTTATTGTATGAAATGCAAACGCCCTATAATTGCTTTACTTTATCACTAAGCGGTAGCGATAGTCGTAGAAGCAATAGATGGCATAATGACAACGATGCTACGATGGAGATCAAGGTGTCGCGCCGGTGACAATGGTGATCACGATGGTGCTTCGAAGATGGAGATCACAAGCACAAGATGATGACCATATCATATCACTTATATTGATTGCATGTGATGTTTATCCTTTATGCATCTTATCTTGCTTTGATTGATGGTAGCATTTTAAGATGATCTCTCACTAATAATCAAGAAGTGTTCTCCCTGAGTATGCACCGTTGCGAAAGTTCTTCGTGCTGAGACACCACGTGATGATCGGGTGTGATAGGCTCTACGTTCAAATACAACGGGTGCAAAACAGTTGCACACGCGGAATACTCAGGTCATACTTGACGAGCCTAGCATATACAGATATGGCCTCGGAACACGGAGACCGAAAGGTCGAGCGTGAATCATATAGTAGATATGATCAACATAGTGATGTTCACCATTGAAACTACTCCATCTCATGTGATGATCGGGCATGGTTTAGTTGATTTGGATCACGTGATCACTTAGATGACTAGAGAGATGTCTGTCTAAGTGGGAGTTCTTAAGTAATATGATTAATTGAACTTAAATTTATCATGAACTTAGTACCTGATAGTATTTTGCTTGTCTATGTTTGTTTGTAGATAGATGGCTCGTGTTGTTGTTCCGTTGAATTTTAATGCGTTCCTTGAGAAAGCAAAGTTGAAAGATGATGGTAGCAATTACACGGACTGGGTCCGTAACCTGAGGATTATCCTCATTGCTGCACAGAAAAGTTACGTCCTGGAAGCACCGCTGGGTGCCAGGCCTGCTACTGATGCAACTGATGATGTTAAGAACGTCTGGCAGAGCAAAGCTGATGACTACTCGATAGTTCAGTGTGCCATGCTTTACGGCTTAGAACCGGGTCTTCAACGACGTTTTGAACGTCATGGAGCATATGAGATGTTCCAGGAGTTGAAGTTAATATTTCAAGCAAATGCCCGGATTGAGAAATATGAAGTCTCCAATAAGTTCTATAGCTGCAAGATGGAGGAGAATAGTTCTGTCAGTGAACACATACTCAAAATGTCTGGGTATAATAATCACTTGATTCAACTGGGAGTTAATCTTCCTGATGATAGTGTCATTGACAGAATTCTTCAATCACTGCCACCAAGCTACAAGAGCTTCGTGATGAACTATAATATGCAAGGGATGAACAAGACTATTCCTGAGCTCTTCGCAATGCTAAAAGTTGCGGAGGTAGAAATCAAGAAGGAGCATCAAATGTTGATGGTTAACAAGACCACCAGTTTCAAGAAAAAGGGCAAAGGGAAGAAGAACGGGAACTTCAAAAAGAACGGCAAGCAAGTTGCTGCTCAAGAGAAGAAACCCAAGTCTGGACCTAAGCCTGAAACTGAGTGCTTCTACTGCAAGCAGACTGGACACTGGAAGCGGAACTGCCCCAAGTATTTGGCGGATAAGAAGGATGGCAAAGTGAACAAAGGTATATGTGATATACATGTTATTGATGTGTACCTTACTAATGCTCGCAGTAGCACCTGGGTATTTGATATTGGTTCTGTTGCTAATATTTGCAACTCGAAACAAGGACTACGGATTAAGCGAAGATTGGCTAAGGACGAGGTGACGATGCGCGTGGGAAATGGTTCCAAAGTCGATGTGATCGCGGTCGGCACGCTACCTCTACATCTACCATCGGGGTTAGTTTTAGACCTAAATAATTGTTATTTGGTGCCAGCGTTGAGCATGAACATTATATCTGGATCTTGTTTGATGCGAGACGGTTATTCATTTAAATCAGAGAATAATGGTTGTTCTATTTATATGAGTAATATCTTTTATGGTCATGCACCCTTGAAGAGTGGTCTATTTTTATTGAATCTCGATAGTAGTGATACACATATTCACAGTGTTGAAACCAAAAGATGCAGAGTTGATAACAATAGTGCAACTTATTTGTGGCACTGCCGTTTGGGTCATATCGGTGTAAAGCGCATGAAGAAACTCCATACTGATGGGCTTTTGGAATCACTTGATTATGAATCACTTGGTACTTGCGAACCGTGCCACATGGGCAAGATGACTAAAACGCCGTTCTCCGGAACTATGGAGCGAGCAACTGATTTGTTGGAAATCATACATACTGATGTTTGTGGTCCAATGAATGTTGAGGCTCACGGCGGGTATCGTTATTTTCTCAGCTTCACAGATGATTTAAGCAGATATGGGTATATCTACTTAATGAAACACAAGTCTGAAACATTTGAAAAGTTCAAAGAATTTCAGCGTGAAGTGGAAAATCATCGTAACAAGAAAATAAAGTTTCTACGATCTGATCGTGGAAGATAATATTTGAGTTACGAGTTTGGTCTACACTTAAAACAATGCGGAATAGTTTCGCAACTCACGCCACCTGGAACACCACAACGAAATGGTGTGTCCGAACGTCGTAATCTTACTTTACTAGATATGGTGCGATCTATGATGTCTCTTACTGATTTACCGCTATCGTTTTGGGGTTATGCTTTAGAGACGGCCGCAATCACGTTAAATAGGGCACCATCAAAATCCGTTGAGACGACGCCTTATGAACTGTGGTTTGGCAAGAAAGCTAAGTTGTCGTTTCTTAAAGTTTGGGGTTGCGATGCTTATGTGAAGAAACTTCAACCAGATAAGCTCGAACCCAAATCGGAGAAATGTGTCTTCATAGGATACCCAAAAGAGACTATTGGGTACACCTTCTATCACAGATCTGAGGGCAAGATTTTCGTTGCTAAAGTCGGATCCTTTCTAGAGAAGGAGTTTCTCTCGAAAGAAGTGAGTGGGAGGAAAGTAGAACTTGATGAGATAACTGTATCTACTCCCTTATTGGAAAGTAGTTCATCACAAGAACCGGTTCCTGTGACAACTACACCAATTAGTGAGGAAGCTAATGATATTGATCATGAAACTTCAGATCAAGTTTCTACTGAATCTCATAGGTCTACCAGAGTAAGATCCGCACCAGAGTGGTACGGTAATCCTATTCTGGAAGTCATGTTACTTGACCATGATGAACCTACGAACTATGAGGGAGCGATGATGAGCCCAGATTCCACAAAATGGCTAGAGGCCATGAAATCTGAGATGGGATCCATGTATGAAAACAAAGTATGGACTTTGGTTGACTTGCCCGATGATCGGCAAGCCATTGAGAATAAATGGATTTTTAAGAAGAAGACTGGCGCTGATGGTAATGTAACTGTCTATAAAGCTCGACTTGTTGCGAAAGGTTTTTGACAAGTTCAAGGGGTTGACTACGATGAGACTTTCTCACCCGTAGCGATGCTTAAGTCTGTCCGAATCATGTTAGCTATTGCTGCATTTCATGATTATGATATTTGGCAAATGGATGTCAAGACTGCATTCTTGAATGGATTTCTAGAAGAAGAGTTGTATATGATGCAGCCGGAAGGTTTTATTGATCCAAAAGATGCTAACAAAGTGTGCAAGCTCCAGTGATCCATTTATGGACTGGTGCAAGCATCTCGGAGTTGGAATAAACGTTTTGATAGTGTGATCAAAGCATATGGTTTTATACGGACTTTTGGAGAAGCCTGTATTTACAAGAAAGTGAGTGGGAGCTCTGTAGCATTTCTGATTTTATATGTAGATGACATATTATTAATTGGAAACGATATAGAATTTCTAGATAGCATAAAGGGATACTTGAATAAAAAATTTCAATGAAAGACCTCGATGAAGCTGCTTACATATTGGGCATCAAGATCTATAGAGATAGATCAAGACGCTTAATAGGACTTTCACAAAGCACATACCTTGCCAAAATTTTGAAAAATTTCAAAATGGATCAGGCAAAGAAAGGTTTCTTGCATGTGCTGCAAGGTGTGAAGTTGAGTCAAACTCAATGCCCGACCACCGCAGAAGATAGAGAGAAAATGAAAGATGTTCCCTATGCTTCAGCCATAGGCTCTATCATGTATGCAATGCTGTGTACCAGATCTGACGTATGCTTAGCAATAAGCTTGGCAGGAAGGTACAAAAGTAATCCAGGAGTGGATCACTGGACAGCGGTCAAGAACATCCTGAAATACCTGAAAAGGACTAAGGATATGTTTCTCGTATATGGAGGTGACAAAGAGCTAGTCGTAAAAGGTTACGTCGATGCAAGCTTTGACACTGATCCGGACGATTCTAAATCGCAAACCGGATACGTGTTTTTATTAAACGGTGGAGCTGTAAGTTGGTGCAGTTCTAAACAAAGCGTCGTGGCGGGATCTACATGTGAAGCGGAGTACATAGCTGCTTCTGAAGCAGCAAATGAAGGAGTCTGGATGAAGGAGTTCATTTTCGATCTAGGTGTCATACCTAGTGCATCAGGACCAATGAAGATCTTCTGTGACAATACTGGTGCAATTGCCTTGGCAAAGGAATCCAGATTTCACAAGAGGACCAAGCACATCAAGAGACGCTTCAATTCCATTCGGGACCAAGTCCAAGTGAGAGACATAGAGATTTGCAAGATACATACGTATCTGAATGTTGCAGACCCATTGACTAATCCTCTCTCATGAGCAAAACATGATCAGCACCAAGACTCCATGGGTGTTAGAATCATTACTATGTAATCTAGATTATTGACTCTAGTGCAAGTGGGAGACTGAAGGAAATATGCCCTAGAGGCAATAATAAAGTTATTATTTATTTCCTCATATCATGATAAATGTTTATTATTCATTCTAGAATTGTATTAACCGGAAACATGATACATGTGTGAATACATAGACAAAACTATAGTCACTAGTATGCCTCTACTTGACTAGCTCATTAATCAAAGATGGTTATGTTTCCTAACCATAGACATGTGTTGTCATTTGATTAGTGGGATCACATCATTAGAAGAATGATGTGATTGACATGACCCATTCCGTTAGCCTAGCACTTGATCGTTTAGTATACTGCTATTGCTTTCTTCATGACTTATACATGTTCCTGTAACTATGAGAATTAGGCAACTCCCGTTTACCGGAGGAACACTTTGGGTACTACCAAACGTCACAACATAACTGGGTGATTATAAAGGAGTACTACAGGTGTCTCCGAAGGTACATGTTGAGTTGGCGTATTTCGAGATTAGGTTTTGTCACTCCGATCGTCGGAGAGGTATCTCTGGGCCCTCTCAGTAATGCACATCATTATAAGCCTTGCAAGCAATGTGACCAATGAGTTGGTTACGGGATGATGCATTACAGAACGAGTAAAGAGACTTACCGGTAACGAGATTGAACTAGGTATTGGATACCGACGATCAAATCTCGGGCAAGTAACGTACCGATGACAAAGGGAACAACGTATGTTGTTATGCGGTTTGACCGATAAAGATCTTCGTAGAATATGTAGGAACCAATATGGGCATCCAGGTCCCGCTATTGGTAATTGACCGAGAATGGTTCTAGGTCATGTCTACATAGTTCTCGAACCCATAGGGTCTGCACGCTTAACGTTATGATGACAGTTTTATTATGAGTTTATAAGTTTTGATGTACCGAAGTTTGTTCGGAGTCCCGGATGTGATCACGGACATGACGAGGAGTCTTGAAATGGTTGAGACATAAAGATCGATATATTGGAAGCCTATATTTGGACATCGGAATCGTTCCGGGTGAAATCGGCATTTTACCGGAGTACCGGGAGGTTACCGGAACCCCCCGGGGGGTTATTGGGCCTACATGGGCCTCGAGGGAGAAGAGGGAAGGAACCAGGAGGGGGCCGCACGCCCCTCCCCTTCCTAGTCCGAATAGGACAAGGGAAGGGGGGCGGCGCCCCCCCCCCCCTCCCCTTTCCTTCCTCTCTTCCTCCTCTTTCCCCCCTTCTCCTACTCCTACTTGGAAAGAAGGGAGTCCTACTCCCGGTGGGAGTAGGACTCCCCCCTTGGCGTGCCCTCCTTGGCCGGCCGCCTCCTCCCCCCTGGCTCCTTTATATACGGGGGCGGGAGGGCACCCCATAGACACACAAGTTGATCTACGGACCGTTCCTTACCCGTGTGCGGTGCCCCCCTCCACCATATTCCACCTCGGTCATATCGTCGCGGAGTTTAGGCGAAGCCCTGCGCCGGTAGAACATCATCATCGTTACCATGCCATCGTGCTGACAGAACTCATCTCCGGAGCTCTGCTGGATCGGAGGCCGGAGATCGTCATCGAGCTGAACGTGTGCTGAACTCGGATGCCCCGTACGTTCGGTGCTTGGATCGGTCGGATCGTGAAGACGTACGACTACATCAACCGCGTTGTGCTAATGCTTCCGCTTACGGTCTACGAGGGTATGTGGACGAACACTCTCCCCTCTCGTTGCTATATCATCACCATGATCTTGCGTGTGCGTAGGAAATTTTTTGAAATTACTACGTTCCCCAACATGCACCAACTTACCCACCACGCTCGATTAACTCCGGTCAGACACACTTTCCTGGGTCATGCCCGGCCTGGGCCAAACGATACACCGCAACCCGACCTAGGCTTAATAGAGAAGTCTGTTGGGGAACGTAGTAATTTCAAAAAAATTCCTACGCACATGCAAGATCATGGTGATACATAGCAACGAGAGGGGAGAGTGTTGTCCACGTACCCTCATAGACCGAAAGCAGAAGCGTTAGAACAACGCGGTTGATGTAGTCGTACGTCTTCACGGCCCGACCGATCAAGCACCGAAACTACGGCACCTCCGAGTTCTAGCGCACGTTCAGCTCGATGATGATCCCCAGACTCCGATCCAGCAAAATGTCGGGGAAGAGTTCCGTCAGCACGACGGCGTGGTGACGATCTTGATGTTCTACCGTCGCAGGGCTTCGCCTAAGCACCGCTACAATATTATCGCAGACTATGGTGGAGAGGGGCACCGCACACGGCTAAGAGATCAAGAGATCAATTGTTGTGTCTAGAGGTGCCCCCGTATATAAAGGAGTAAGGGGGGGTGCGACCAGCCAAGGGGAGAGGCGCGGCGGAGGAGTCCTACTCCTACCGGGAGTAGGACTCCCCCCCTTTCCATGTTGGACTAGGAGAGAGAGGGGAAAGAGGTGGAGTGGAGGAAGGAAAGGGGGGCGCCGCCCCCCTCTCCTAGTCCTATTCCGACTAGGGGGAGGGGCACGCGGCCCAGCCCTAGCCTCCTCTCCTCTCTTCCACCTAGGCCCACTAAGGCCCATTAAGCTCTCAGGGGGTTCCGGTAACCTCCCGGTACTCCGGTAAAATCCCGATTTCACCCGGAACACTTCCGATATCCAAACATAGGCTTCCAATATATCAATCATCATGTCTCAACCATTTCGAGACTCCTCGTCATGTCCGTAATCTCATTTGGGACTCCGAACAAACTTCGGTACATCAAAACTCATAATATAAGTGCCATCGAAACCTTAAGCGTGCGGACCCTACGGGTTCGAGAACTATGTAGACATGACCTAGAACTGTTTCCGGTCAATAACCAATAGTGGAACCTAGATGCTCATATTGGCTCCTACATATTCTACGAAGATCTTTATCGGTCAAACCGCATAACAACATACGTTGTTCCCTTTGTCATCGGTATGTTACTTGCCCGAGATTCGATCGTCGGTATCCAATACCTAGTTCAATCTCGTTATCGACAAGTCTCTTTACTCGTTACGTAATGCATCATTCTGTAACTAACTCATTAGCTACATTGCTTGCAAGTCTTATAGTGATGTGCATTACCGAGAGGGCCCAGAGATACCTCTCCGACAATCAGAGTGACAAAACCTAATCTCGAAATACGCCAACTCAACATCTACCTTTGGTGACACCTGTAGAGATCCTTTATAATCACCCAGTTACGTTGTGACGTTTGGTAGCACACAAAGTGTTCCTTCGGCAAATGGGAATTGCATAATCTCATAGTTATAGGAACTTGTATAAGTCATGAAGAAAGCAATAGCAACATACTAAACGATCAAGTGCTAAGCTAACGGAATGGGTCAAGTCAATCACATCATTCTCCTAATGATGTGATCCCGTTAATCAAATGACAACACATGTCTATGGTTAGGAAACATAACCATCTTTGATTAATGAGCTAGTCAAGTAGAGGCATACTAGTGACATTAAGTTTGTCTATGTATTCGCACATGTATCATGTTTCCGGTTAATACAATTATAGCATGAATAATAAACATTTATCATGATATGAGGAAATAAATAATAACTTTATTATTGCCTCTAGGGCATATTTCCTTCAGTCTCCCACTTGCACTAGAGTCAATAATCTAGATTACACTGTAATGATTCTAACACCCATGGAGTCTTGGTGTTGATCATGTTTTTTTCGTGGAAGAGGCTTAGTCAATGGGTCTGCAACATTCAGAACCGTATGTATCTTGCAAATCTCTATGTCTCCCACCTGGACTTGGTCCTGGATGGAATTGCAGCGTCTCTTGATGTGCTTGGTCCTCTTGTGAAATCTAGATTCCTTTGCCAAAGCAATTGCACCAGTATTGTCACAGAAGATCTTCATTGGTCCCGATGCACTAGGTATGACACCTCGATCGGAAATGAACTATTTCATCCAGACTCCTTCATTTGCTGCTTCCGAAGCAGCTATGTACTCCGCTTCGCATGTAGATCCCGCCACGACACTTTGTTTAGAACTGCACCAACTGACAGCTCCACCGTTCAATATAAACACGTATCCGGTTTACGATTTAGAATCGTTCGGATCAGTGTCAAAGCTTGCATCGACGTAACCATTTACGACTAGCTCTTTGTCACCTCCATAAACGAGAAACATATCCTTAGTCCTTTTCAGGTGTTTCAGGATATTCTTGACCGTTGTCCGGTGATCCACTCCTGGATTACTTTGGTACCTCCCTGCTAAACTTATTGCTAAGAATACATCAGGTCTGGTACACAGCATTGCATACATGATAGAGCCTATGGCTGAAGCATAGGGAACATCTTTCGTTTTCTCTCTATATTCTGCCGTGGTCAGGCATTGAGTCTGACTCAACTTCACACCTTGTAATACAGGCAAGAACCCTTTCTTTGCCTGATCCATTTTAAACTTTTTCAAAACTTTATCAAGGTATGTGCTTTGTGAAAGTCCAATTAAGCGTCTTGATCTATCTCTATAGATCTTGATGCCCAATATGTAAGCAGCTTCACCGAGGTCTTTCATCGAAAAACTTTTATTCAAGTATCCCTTTATGCTATCCAGAAATTCTATATCATTTCCAATTAACAATATGTCATCTACATATAGAAATGCTACAGAGCTCCCACTCACTTTCTTGTAAATACAGGCTTCTCCAAAAGTTTGTATAAAACCATATGCTTTGATCACACTATCAAACTGTTTATTCCAACGCCGAGATGCTTGCACCAATCCATAAATGGATCGCTGGAGCTTGCACACTTTGTTAGCATCTTTTGGATCGACAAAACCTTCCGGCTGAATCATATACAACTCTTCTTCCAGAAATCCATTCAGGAATGCAGTTTTGACATCCATTTGCCAAATTTCATAATCATAAAATGCGGCAATTGCTAACATGATTCAGACAAACTTAAGCATCACTACGGGTGAGAAAGTCTCATCATAGTCAACCCCTTGAACTTGTCAAAAACCTTTCACAACAAGTCGAGCTTTGTAGATAGTTATATTACCATCAGCGTCAGTCTTCTTCTTGAAAATCCATTTATTCTCGATGGCTTGCCGATCATCGGACAAGTCAACCAAAGTCCATAGTTTGTTCTCATACATGGATCCCATCTCAGATTTCATGGCCTCAAGCCATTTTGCGGAATCCGGGCTCATCATCGCTTCCTCATAGTTCATAGGTTCGCCATGGTCAAGTAACATGACTTCCAGAATAGGATTACCGTAACCCTCTGGTGTGGATCATACTCTCATAGACCTACGAGGTTCGGTAGTAACTTGATCTGAAGTTTCATGATCAATATCATTAGCTTCCTCACTGATTGGTGTAGTTGTCACAGGAACCGGTTCTTGTGATGAACTACCTTCCAATAAGGGAGCAGGTACAGTTACCTCATCAAGTTCTACTTTCCTCCCACTCACTTCTTTCGAGAGAAACTCCTTCTCTAGAAAGGATCCGAATTTAGCAACAAAAATCTTGCCCTCAGATCTATGATAGAAGGTGTACCCAGTAATCTCTTTTGGGTATCCTATGAAGACACATTATTCCGATTTGGGTTCGAGCTTATCTGGCTAAAGTTTCTTCACATAAGCATTGCAGCCCCAAACTTTAAGAAACGACAACTTTGGTTTCTTGCCAAACCACAGTTCATAAGGTGTCGTCTCAACGGATTTTGATGGTGCCCTATTTAACGTGAATGCGACCGTCTCTAAAGCATAACCCCAAAATGATAGCAGTAAATCAGTAAGAGACATCATAGATCGCACCATATCTAGTAAAGTACCATTACGACGTTCGGACACACCATTTCGTTGTGGTGTTCCAGGTGGCGTGTGTTGTGAAACTATTCCGCATTGCTTCAAATGTAAACCAAACTCGTAACTCAAATATTCTCCTCCGCGATCAGATCATAGAAATTTTATTTTCTTGTTACGATGATTTTCCACTACACTCTGAAATTCTTTGAACTTTTCAAATGTTTTAGACTTGTGTTTCATCAAGTAAATATACCCATATCTACTCAAATCATCTGTGAAGGTGAGAAAATAACGATACCCGCCACGAGCCTCAATATTCATTGGACCACATACATCAGTATGTATGATTTCTAACAAATCAGTTGCTCGCTCCATAGTTCTGGAGAACGGCGTTTTAGTCATCTTGCCCATAAGGCATTGTTCGCAAGTACCAAGTGATTCATAATCAAGTGATTCCAGAAGTCCATCAGTATGGAGTTTCTTCATGCGCTTTACACCGATATGACCCAAACGGCAGTGCCACAAATAAGTTGCACTATCATTATCAACTCTGCATCTTTTGGCTTCAACATTATGAATATGTGTATCACTATTATCGAGATTTAATAAAAATAGACCACTCTTCAAGGGTGCATGACCATAAAAGATATTACTCATATAAATAGAACAGCCATTATTCTCTGATTTAAATGAATAACCGTCTCGCATCAAACAAGATCTAGATATAATGTTCATGCTTAACGCTGGCACCAAATAACAATTATTTAGGTCTAAAACTAATCCCGATGGTAGATGTAGAGGTAGCATGCCGACCGCGATCGCATCGACTTTGGAACCATTTCCCACGCGCATCGTCACCTCGTCCTTAGCCAATCTTTGCTTAATCCGTAGTCCCTGTTTCAAGTTGCAAATATTAGCAACAGAACCAGTATCAAATACCCAGGTGCTAATGCGAGCATTACTAAGGTACACATCAATAACATGTATATCACATATACCTTTGTTCACTCTGCCATCCTTCTTATCCGCCAAATACTTGGGGCAGTTCCGCTTCCAGTGTCCAGTCTGCTTGCAGTAGAAGCACTCAGTCTCAGGCTTAGGTCTAGACTTGAGTTTCTTCTCTTGAGCAGCAACTTGCTTGCTGTTCTTCTTGAAGTTCCCCTTCTTCTTACCATTGCCCTTCTTCTTGAAACTGGTGGTCTTATTGACCATCAACACTTGATGCTCCTTCTTGATTTCTACCTCCGCAGCTTTTAGCATTGCGAAGAGCTCGGGAATAATCTTGTCCATCCCTTGCATATTATAGTTCATCCCGAAGCTCTTGTAGCTTGGTGGCAGTGATTGGAGAATTCTGTCAATGACACTATCATCAGGAAGATTAACTCCCAATTGAATCAAGTGATTATTATACCCAGACATTTTGAGTATATGTTCACTGACAGAACTATTCTCCTCCATCTTACAGCTATAGAACGTATTGGAGACTTCATATCTCTCAATCCGGGCATTTGCTTGAAATATTAACTTCAACTCCTGAAACATCTCATATGCTCCATGATGTTCAAAACGTCATTGAAGACCCTGTTCCAAGCCGTAAAGCATGGCACAGTGAACTATTGAGTAGTCATCAGCTTTGCTCTGCCAGACGTTCTTAACATCGTCAATTGCATCTGTAGCAGGCCTGGCACCCAGCGGTGCTTCCAGGATGTAATTCTTCTGTGCAGCAATGAGGATAATCCTCAGGTTACGGACCCAGTCCGTGTAATTGCTACCATCATCTTTCAACTTAGCTTTCTCAAGGAACGCATTAAAATTCAATGGAACAACAGCATGAGCCATCTATCTACAACAAACATAGACAAGCAAAATACTATCAGGTACTAAGTTCATGATAAATTTAAGTTCAATTAATCATATTACTTAAGAACTCCCACTTAGACAGACAACTCTCTAGTCATCTAAGTGATCATGTGATCCAAATCAACTAAACCATGTCCGATCATCACGTGAGATGGAGTAGTTTCAATGCTGAACATCACTATGTTGATCATATCAACTATATGATTCACGTTCGACCTTTCGGTCTGCGTGTTCCGAGGCCATATCTGTATATTCTAGGCTCGTCAAGTTTAACCTGAGTATTCCACGTGTGCAACTGTTTTGCACCTGTTGTATTTGAACGTAGAGCCTATCACACCCGATCATCACGTGGTGTTTCAGCACGAAGAACTTTTGCAACGGTGCATACTCAGGGAGAACACTTCTTGATAATTTGGTGAGAGATCATCTTAAAATGCTACCATCAATCAAAGCAAGATAAGATGCATAAAGGATAAACATCACATGCAATCAATATAAGTGATATGATATGGCCATCATCATCTTGTGCTTGTGATCTCCATCTCCGAAGCACCGTCGTGATCACCATCAGCACCGGCGTGACACCTTGATCTCCATTTAGCATCGTTGTCTTTATGCCATATATTTCTTCTACGACTATCGATACCGCTTAGTGATAAAGTAAAGCAATTACAGGGCATTTGCATTTCGTACAATAAAGCGACAACCATATGGCTCCTGCCAGTTGCCGATAACTCGGTTACAAAACATGATCATCTTATAAAATAAAACATAGCATCACGTCTTGACCATATCACATCACAACATGCCCTGCAAACACAAGTTAGACGTCCTCTACTTTGTTGTTGCAAATTTTACGTGGATGCTACGGGCTTAGCAAGAACCGTTCTTACCTACGCATCAAAACCACAACGATAGTTTGTCAAGTTGATGTTGTTTTAACCTTCTCAAGGACCGGGCGTAGCCACACTCGGTTCAACTAAAGTGAGAGAGACAGACACCCGCCGGTCACCTTTAAGCAACAAGTGCTCGTAGCGGTGAAACCAGTCTCGCGTAAGCGTACGCGTAATGTCGGTCCGGGCCGCTTCATCTCACAATGACGCTGAACCAAAGTATGACATGCTGGTAAGCAGTATGACTTATATCGCCCACAACTCACTTGTGTTCTACTCGTGCATATGACATCTACGCATAAAACCTGGCTCGGATGCCACTGTTGGGGAACGTAGTAGTTTTAAAACTTTTCCTACGCACACGCAAGATCATGGTGATGCATAGCAACGAGAGGGGAGAGTGTTGTCCATATACCCTCGTAGACCGAAAGCGGAAGCGTTAGAATAACGCGGTTGATGTAGTCGTATGTCTTCACGGCCCGACCGATCAAGCACCGAAACTACGGCACCTCCGAGTTCTAGCACACGTTCAGCTCGACGACGATCCCCGGACTCCGATCCAGCAAAATGTCGGGGAAGAGTTCCGTCAGCACAAGGGTGTGGTGACGATCTTGATGTTCTACCGTCACAGGGCTTCGCCTAAGTACCTCTACAATACTATCGAGGACTATGGTGGAGGGGAGCACCGCACACGGCTAAGAGATCAAGAGATCAATTGTTGTGTCTAGAGGTGCCCCCCTGCCCCCATATATAAAGGAGCAAGGGGGTGCGGCCGGCCAAGGGGAGAGGCGCGCCGGAGGAGTCCTACTCCTACCGGGAGTAGGACTCCCCCCCCCCCCCTTTCCATGTTGGACTAGGAGAGAGAGGGGAAAGAGGTGGAGTGGAGGAAGGAAAGGGGGGCGTCGCCCCCCTCTCCTTGTCCTATTCGGACTGGGGGGGAGGGGCGCACAGCCCAGCCCTAGCCTCCTCTCCTCTCTTCCACCTAGGCCCACTAAGGCCCATTAAGCTCCCAGGGGGTTCCAGTAACACTTCCGATATCCAAACATAGGCTTCCAATATATCAATCTTCATGTCTCGACCATTTCGAGACTCCTCGTCATGTCCTTAATATCATTTGGGACTCCGAAAAAACTTCAGTACATCAAAACTCATAAACTCATAATATAACTGTCATCGAAACCTTAAGCGTGTGGACCCTACGGGTTCGAGAACTATGTAGACATGACCTAGAACTGTTTCCGGTCAATAACCAATAGCGGAACCTGGATGCTCATATTGGCTCCTACATATTCTACAAAGATCTTTATCGGTCAAACCGCATAACAACATACGTTGTTCCCTTTGTCATCGGTATGTTACTTGCCCGAGATTCGATCGTCGGTATCCAATACCTAGTTCAATCTCGTTACCGGCAAGTCTCTTTACTCTTTACGTAATGCATCATTCTATAACTAACTCATTAGCTACATTGCTTGCAAGGCTTATAGTGATGTGCATTACCGAGAGGGCCCAGAGATACCTCTCCGACAATCGGAGTGACAAAACCTAATCTCGAAATACGCCAACTCAACATGTACCTTTGTGACACCTGTAGTGCTCCTTTATAATCACCCAATTACGTTGTGATGTTTGGTAGCACACAAAGTGTTCCTCCGGCAAACGGGAGTTGCATAATCTCATAGTTATAGGAACTTGTATAAGTCATGAAGAAAGCAATAGCAACATACTAAATGATCAAGTGCTAAGCTAACGGAATGGGTCAAGTCAATCACATCATTCTCCTAATGATGTGATCTCGTTAATCAAATGACAACACATGTCTATGGTTAGGAAACATAACCATCTTTGATTAATGAGCTAGTAAAGTAGAGACATGCTAGTGACATTAAGTTTGTCTATGTATTCGCACATGTATCATGTTTCTGGTTAATACAATTATAGCATGAACAATAAACATTTATCATGATATGAGGAAATAAATAATAACTTTATTATTGCCTCTAGGGCATATTTCCTTCACAGTCAACATGCCGGACTAAACCTATGCCCCCAGGGGTCATGGGCCATCGCCCCGGGATCTCCTACATGTTGTGAACGCGGCTGGTGAGCAGACCTAGCTACCTCCTTCAAAAAGGCAGGTGCTTACGCAGTCCAACCCGGCGCACGCCACTCAGTCGCTGACGTCTATTAAGCTTCGGCTGATGCATACGACGCAGAATGCCCATACTATGCCCACGTGATGGTTAGTGCTATCAGGCCAGAGGCCCCTCGGATCAAATATCCAAATCGTAGTGGATTAGGAACGCGGTGTAACAAGCAGAGACTAACAAAAGATGTGACCCCGTCGCCCCGTCTCGAGGACTTGCGGCAAGGGCTAAGAATGCCCGGCCACGCCTCGTAATTATCTCGCGAGCACCCTCCAGGTCAACCCGTCTCCACATCACTCGCGGGTACCTCCTCATGGTCGACACGCCTTTCCAAGTAACAGTTGTAAATTCCAAGTATCCGTGTGTCCAAACATCAAGGGGAAAACTAGAGGAATCACCCCCGGTGAATTCCACTCGATGTAATCATCAAGGTGAACATAAGAGGATCCACCCTCGAGGTTCACACTTGAGGGGTTGCATGACAGAGTCGTATCGGAAGTGGTTAAGGAGGAAATCACCTTTGATGACCATGACCAAATAGCTACACTACAGGGTTAACATTAGAAGTGCTGATGAGGTCTCACCCTTGGCACTCGATAGTAACCCAGTAGTGTCGACCAACTAAGGGGAAAGTGATGTGCGGTGCCGGGTCCTTGTCGAATTGATCGGGTCTTCGATGATGAAGCAGGGGCAACAAGGACAAGGTGGGGGTCACTGATGGATAAGTAACCAACCTATACTAAGCAGTTTAGGATAAGCAGGTAAGGTACAATGAGCAAGTTACAAAAGCAGGCTATGCATCAGAATAGGAGCAAACAATAACAGTAGCAAAATCTAGTGCAAGCATGAGAGAATGGAATGGGCGATATCGGAATGATAAAAGGGGGGCTTGCCTGGAACCTCCGCTGAAAGGGAAGAGGGGTCATCGTCGACGTAGTCGATCACAGGGGCAGCATCGGTCTCGGGGTCTAACAAAGAGAAGAGGGGGAAGAAACAATAAATATAAAGCAAGCGTAGCAGCACAAAGCATAACATGGCAATATGTTGTGCCGGGTGTGACCTAATGTATGGCTACACGACAAAGGTGAAGGGGGAATTCAACCGGGAATGTTTTCCCGGTTCCGGACCTGTGTCAAACAGATACTGGAGGGGGAAAGTTCCATGTTCAGATAGTTAGAGGCATCTAACAGGTAAACGGACTGCGTATCCGGATTTGTCTCGTCATTATGAGCAACTTTCATATAGAAAACATTTTTCATCCGAGCTACGATTTATTTTCTACAATTTTTCAAAGTTTTGAACATATAATCCGAAGATTCTATTAACTCGGAAATAAAAAGACAAAGTGCTACGTGCACCCAGAATTGTACCCAGCTAGCACACACAGGGGCTGATTAGTGGGCCATGTTGACTGGGTCAACAGACTAGTAAACCAGAGGCTGACTGTGGGCATTGGTGCTGACTCAGCATGCTGACTCAGCGGATCTCATCCACTGAATAGTAAAGATGCGGGGCCCACCTATCAGTTATTAATTTAAACAAATTTTTTTATTAGCAAATAATTAAACGCGTGGGGCCCGGCTGTCATTGGGGATTAAGGGTTGGGTTAGAGTTAGTTAAGCCGGCCACGCCGGCGGCTAACTCCGGCGCGGTGGGAGAAGAACTCTGGCCTGCGGATTCCGGCAGCCGTTCGCTGCGCGGGCAGGGGCGTCTGATCGGGCTCACCGTGGCGCGCCGACCAGGGGCAACTGCGGGAGCGGGGGAGGTCGGTGAGGAGCAAAACATCAGCAATGGCGGTGATGGAGCTCGATGGACGCACGGCGATGCGTTCAGGCGTTGGCGGTGGAGGAGGTCAGGGGCAGCCGTGGCAAGCGGTGAGCGAGGCAAGCCATGAGCGGGCGTGGTCTGTCTCCTTCGGACGCAGGAGATGCGGCGCGTCATCAGGTGGCAGTAGCCGGAGCTGAGGAGGCCGGAGTCGTCGGCCACGTTGAGATGGGTGGCGGCTGTCGTTCGGGCATGATGGAAACAGGTTCGCGCAGCGAGATCGAACAAGGCATAGCCCCAGGCGGCATCTACGCAATGCCACGAGCATGCACGCATCAACAGAAGAAGCTACGGGGCACGGCAGCGACGAGCTCGCCGGCCATGGCGGGCGGTGGAGCCCAGCTTCACGGGGACGGCGACCGAGCGCGCTAGAACTTGAAAGAGAGGGAAGGGAGCAATGCGGAGACTCACCGAGCGGCTCATGGAGGTCGGCGAATGGATTAGGAGCAGCAGAGCTGACCGGAGTGGAGGAAGACGGCAGCGACCGAACAGGGAAGGCGGCGTCGATCCGGTCAGTGAGGTGGCGCCGAGCTCGAGCTCGTGGTCGGAGAGGGAGTACCGGTCGTCGGCGGAGCTTCTGGTCACCAAGAGGAGGCGCGGGGACGCCGGTGGCTGCGTGACCGGAGTGGTGTGGAGACGACTGCGTTCGGTGAGGTGGAAAACAGAGGGGAGAGCGAGCAACGAGGGAAAGGGAAGTGGCAAGTGGGCGAGTGGGAGGCGAGGGGGCCGAGGCGTAGGGGCGGCCTTATCCCCTCCCGGTGTCGGCGCCAGTGAGGTGGTCGGGCAGGGACGTGTCCTTGTAGCGGCACGCACCAGGGGAACAGGAGGAAGGGGAGAGCGACCGGGGAGGGGAGCTGGGCCTGGCCGGCTGGGCCTGTCTCTGTGGCCTTAGGCCCAAGGGCAGGGGGTTTCCTTTTCCTCTTTTTTTGCATTTCTATTTCTTTTCTCTTTTAACAGAAAATGCTTTGCGACATTTGAGCTGTCCAAAAGGATTCTGTAAAATGGGGGACTTGGCCACATAATTACATTGCACTAGTTGGCACTGCCAAAAAGGATTGAGAGGCTTTTGAAATAGTTTGCCACTTTTATAATTTAAAAAGGCATTAATTCTATTTGTTTTAGCCATTGTTTAACCAGCTTAGGGCACTTCGACATTTTGCAAAAATGTTGGTTCACCACCAATATTTGTGATGAATTATTTGGCACAAGATGAACATTTTAGATTTCATGTCTGACAAATAAGAGTTTTTGACTTTAGACTGGATTTGAATTAGAATTGTGATTTGGATCAAATGAAGATTAGCAACAGTAACATGATGACATGGCACCATTAACAGGGGATTACTGTAGCATGACACTGGGGGTGTTACAAATCTCCTCCACTACAAGAAATCTCGTCCCGAGATTTAAGTGGGGAAGTAAAGAGTAACTTCGGGTGAACTGACCCTTATAGGGTTAATTGTCTGGTGAACAATTTAGGGAATGAGGCAGAAGTATCTCTCAAATTGAAACTTAATAAAACATCGAGAGCAGAGTATGAAGGTACAATAGGAAGTTTCAACTGAATGAACAGCGATTGATACTTGAACAGAGTTTGAGAAAGGGGGTTCAGAGCATCAGGAATGGATCATCTCTCGGAAGGTGGCTCGTGACATGATATGAAGCCAAGTGTAAAGAATATTTCGGCATCAAGGTTGTATAGGAGAGTCAGGTTTCGATCCTGTGGAACTATGGGTTATGGGCCCGCCATTTGGGTTAAAAGAAGGAAAGGCGCTATTCATTTTGCACAGTCATGATAGTAAGGCATGTCAGAGGGTAGCCTGCCAGTTATGTCGGCAACAATCGTCGGTACCAAGGGCGAGGGACGAAGAGAACCATTCTCCTACTCATTGAACAAGGCAGACCAATAGACAAAGTTCTCGTCCATCGGTGGTTACCGAAATGACGTTCACAATAGTAACAGGGTCTTACTGACAGTTTGTACACCGAGGTGTTTACATAAGCAGGGAAATATTACTGCTTATATCATATAGATCACAAGAAAGATTATACAAAACAATGGAAAGGAAAAATGTGATTATCAGATTAAACATAATCAATCAATGGAAAGAAAAATGTGTTTAAACACATATTTTAGGGGGTATGTCCTTCTCAAGGACAAGCAAAGCATGATACCCATGACATGATAGAAAGTATAAAACCATTTAGGTAAGAGGAGAGGAATTTCATGAAATTACCCAAACAACGGTGTTAGGATAATTGATTAAAAAAATATAACATTGTGCTTCAAATGTTCTTATTGAAGATCGGAGTACCATAGACATGTTTCGAGATAGCATTGACATGGTCATTAGGTAAAGGTCGGACCTTAAGAACACAAAGGATCCATCGGGAATTTTCTAGAACACCTCATGCAAAAAAATTCAGGAAAAAGATGAGGATGTGGCCGATGGGTTCAGCGGCAATCCGTCGACATGTCAAAAAGGATGTATTTCCAAAGTTATACGAACAAGTTTGTCTTGGGGGGAAGGCAAGAATGTTGTCGATGATAACACAAATCATCGAGGGGCTAGGATGGTATTTCTCATCCCGAATTCAATTGATACCCTCGAAGAGCTTAGAATGTTGATGATGATCACGACACATTTGTCGAGAGATTTCATGAAGGTGTAATCGATTGGAGATGACGTCAAGTCAAAGGAATGATAAAGAAGTTTATTGGAACCACAGATACGGCACAAACTCGAAATCAAGCCTGTTGTTCAAGGCGAAATGATAAGATAAAGGAGACCGACGTAAGCTTAGCTCGTCATCGGAAGTTACTCCGGGAAGAAGGACCGGGTAGCACAGTTAAAATTAGCTCGATAATGATATAGACGATCAGGAAAGGAATGATGTGATGCAGTATCATTCAAATGAGAATTCACAAGAGTAGTGCAATGACACAATATCCTCGAGATAACAGGGGGCAATACTCGAGGTAGATCAAAATAGAGGTTGGACAGATGAAATGATCTGCAGAAGACAAGTATTTTAACTTGTCCGGGAAATGGAATCAAGGAGAAAATATGGTCGAAACAACGATTGCGAAGAATCAATTTCAAGATGCAAGATGAGCTTATACCAATGGAACATTTGATTATAAGAGAAGCTTCCATGATAAGATCTACATCGTGTCTATGGGCATGAACACAAAGTTCAAGGTCGACTCCCATTTCTTCAATGCATAACCTCTCATTTACTTCTCGCTTTTGACAAAGTTGTAGTGTAGAAATATTTTATTCGGCGCAACACCAGTAGAGTATGACCCATAGAAATTTTCGAGTTCACACAAATTAGGGAAAGCATTAGTTTAACCCGTCGGGGCATCTTAGGAACATTTGCAAAAACTTCAGAGGTAATTAACTCAAGCTCGGAAGCAGAGCATGGTTGACAAAGCAGAGAATACAATTTACCAAAGGCAATATGTATCATGGGAAGAGCGCACAAAATTTTGAATATGAAGGAAACTGTCGGATAATAATCCAACAAAGGATTCAATGGTCCTCAATGGATCTGATTTGAGTATCAGTACTCAATCAGAAGAAGGAAAGAATGCAAAGGCATTGGATTATAGAAACATCTGAATAATTCAATGCTTGATGCAAAGAAATTATGATTTCCAAATTAGAAGATCAGAAGCAGACACTCTGATCAAAAGATAAGTAAGTTGAATAGATATAGATCGACAATCAATTAAGGTTTGGTTTGCCGAGAACCAGCTCATGTTCGGAGTGACGTCTGAGCCGAAAAGATCATTTAAAAGGATCAACTGATGATTGCGCGCATTCGCTCACATGTTGAATCAATAGGAACAAAATGACGGTGTCAAATGATACTAATGAATATTGCTAGACATATGAGAAGCATCCATAATGTAAGCAGACAAGTAATTGCCGAGCAATAGTTTGAAGAGGATTCTCGGAAGATCGAATAGTATTTCAGAGAATCTTATGAAGCATATGAACAGCTGGGGATGAATGGATACTCGTTAAGTGCGAGGAATTATCCGTAAACCCCGTTTGGATGTAGATATTGGGTGCTAGAATTCGGCTTTGGCATTGGCATGGCCCGAATGCAGCTGTTTGGGTGGCCTGGGCATTCGGGTAAGGTATTCGCCTACGATATCGTAACCTGCTCCCCAACACTAGACCGGCCCGTTCCGAATACTTTGCCCCAGCCATCTGTATTCGATGCATTCCAAACCCCTTCGCTCTCCCTCACGAGAAAATAAAGAAAGAAAAGACTCGAAGGATGTGGGAGACCAAGGAAACGCACAGGGCGGCGGCGGCAGCGCGCTCTCCGGCGACCCTCCGGCGGCGGCGCACTCTCCGGCGGCCCTCCAGCCATCCCCAGCATCGACTTGACCAGAACCCTCCACCTCTCCCCCGTAAATAATCCAGTCCCTTCCTTCCCCGATTGCCCCTCTCTCCAGATGTATTGCTCCGGCTGCGGTCAGCCATGGCCATGGCGTGGTGTGCCGGTCGACCACGGCTATGAGTTCCCCGTGACTGGGCCTCCTAGAGGCATGGTGGTTATGCTGCTGGAGGGAGATAGGATGACGAGATGTAGGAGATCTGAGGGAGAGAAATCATGGGGAAGAAGACAACACGATGAAGAGGGAGCTAGGGGGGAACGAGGAAGAAGAGGGCTCGGGTCCTCTTCGCTGTGCAGCCGCCGCTCATTTTAGCACCGTCGTCGGTCCACTGGGAGCTGCTACACGATCTCGCCTGACTCCGCCGCCACTACAGGACTTCTTCTCTAGGCGGCGCAGGCCATCAAACACAATTCAACGCTTTTTATATTCAAACACAAAATTGGAATTGGTAGCCTGTTTGATTCCAACCACCAATGTTTTGTACAGCCAAACAACAAAATTGGCATTGATACTCAATACCAATGTCCTTGGATATTTGGCATTGGAGTCAATACAATGCCAAGCCCTTCAATGTCTACATCCAAACATAGCAGTAGGGGTATTCATGTGGTAAAGAACTGCAAGGCAGTAAGCTCAAGGGATTCTCGGGGTAACGGAGAGTATTTTAGGGCATCTTGAAATAGCAAGAGCAACACGGAATGATTGTATGAATGACAAGTGTATGTAGACATGTAGTTATCCATAAGGATATGCCAGTGGTAGGAAATTGCAAAAGCGACAGGCACAAAGTCTCAAGAGAACATCGTAGAGTATCTTCAGAATCTTCTGGTGCAGCAGGCGATCATCTGTAATAAGGGGCTCTCCGGGAGGAAGTAACTATGAGATCCTAGGGTTGGAGTTAGTAAATTCATTTAACCCGAATCGGAAAGAGATCAGAGTCCCAATACCACCCAATGGCAACGTGGGCCCGTAAACCACACAGCCATGTTAGTAAAAGTTTTTCAATGACTAGACTCAACTTCGGCCAAGGAGTTGGAAAGGGGGCTACCTACAAGCAGTCGGCTCTGATACCAACTTGTGACGCCCCCGATTCAATCGTACACTAATCATACACGCAAATGTGTACGATCAAGATTAAGGATTCACGAGAAGATATCACAACACAACTCTAGACACAAATTAAAATAATACAACCTTTATATTACAAGCCAGGGTCCTCGAGGGCTCGAATACACAAGAGTCAGCGGAAGCAACAATATCTGAGTACAGACATAAGTTAGACAAGTTTGCCTTAAGAAGGCCATCACAAAAGTATCTATGATCGAAAAGGCAAGGCCTCCTGCCTGGGAGCCTCCTAACTACTCATGGTTGTCGGCGGTCTCCACATAGTAAGCATCGGCGGTGGCATCTGGCTCCTGGGCTCCGACATTTGGTTGCATCAGCCGGAAAGAACAAGAAAGGGGAAAAGGGGGGAGCAAAGCAACCGTGAGTACTCACCCAAAGTACTCGCAAGCAAGGATCTACACTACATATGCATCGGTATCAATGAAATGGGTTGTATCTGTGGACTGGACTGTAGAATGCCAGAAGAGAAGGAGAAATCCTAGCCTATCGAAGACTAGCATCTTCAAGCAGCTCCAAGCATCTTGCAGCATCAGAAGAGATAAGAGTAGCATAAAGTAAAGTAGTAGTAGTGTTATCAACCTCGGCCAGAGATCCTTTCTCGACTCCCTGTGAGAAAGCAATCCCAGAGCCATACTATCCAATTGTCATCACAATCCAATTCTCACCATAAGTATCCAGTTCTAGTTGTATCAATCGGGATACAACTCCAAGTGTCCGTTACCGTAGGACAGGCTATCGATAGATGTTTTCTTCCCTGCAGGGGTGCACCAACTTACCCACCACGCTCGATTAACTCCGGCCAGACACACTTTCCTGGGTCATGCCCGGCCTCGGCCAAACGATACGCCGCAACCCGACCTAGGCTTAATAGAGAGGTCAACACGCCGGACTAAACCTATGCCCCCAGGGGTCATGGGCCATCACCCCGGGATCTCCTGCACGTTGCGAACGCAGTCGGTGAGCAGACCTAGCTACCTCCTTCAAAAAGGCAGGTGGTTACGCAGTCCAACCCGGCGCGCGCCGCTTAATCGCTGACGTCTATTAAGCTTCGGCTGATGCATACGACGCAAAACGCCCATACTATGCCCACATGATGGTTAGTGCTATCAGGCCAGAGGCCCCTCGGATCAAATATCCAAATCGTAGTGGATTAGGAATGCGTGGTAACAAGCAGAGACTCACGAAAGATGTGACCCCATCGCCCCATCTCGAGGACTTGCGGCAAGGGCTAAGAATGCCCGGCCATGCCTCGTAATTATCTCGCGGGCACCCTCCAGGTCAACCCGTCTCCACATCACTCGTGGGTACCCCTCGGGGTCAACCTGCCTTTCCAAGTAACAGTTGTAAAGTCCAAGTATCCATGTGTCCAACATCAAGGGGAAAACCCGAGGAATCACCCCCGGTGAATTCCACTCGATGTAATCATCAAGGTGAACATAAGAGGATCCACCCTCGAGGTTCATACTTGAGGTGTTGCACGACAGAGTCGTATCGGAAGTGGTTAAGGAGGAAATCACCCTCGATGACCACGACCGAATAGCTACACTACAGGGTTAACATCAGAAGTGCTAATTAGGTCTCACCCTCGGCACTCGATAGTAACCCAGTAGTGTCGACCAACTAAGGGGAAAGTGATGTGCGGTGCCGGGGCCTGGTCTTCGATCCCGTTGATCGGGTCTTCGATGATGAAGCAGGGGCAACAAGGACAAGGTGGGGGTCACTGATGGATCACTAATCAACCTATACTAAGCAGTTTAGGATAAGCAGGTAAGGTACAATGAGCAGGTTACAAAAGCAGGCTATGCATCAGAATAGGAGCAAACAATAACAGTAGCAAAATCTAGTGCAAGCATGAGAGAATGGAATGGGCGATATCGGAATGATCAAAGTGGGGGCTTGATGACCCACAAGTGTAGGGGATCTATCGTAGTCCTTTCTATAAGTAAGAGTGTCGAACCCAACGAGGAGCACAAGTAAATGATAAACGGTTTTCAGTAAGGTTTTCTCTACAAGCACTGAAATTGTAGGTAATAGATAATTTTGTGATAAGATAAATTGTAATGAGTAACAAGCAATGAAAGTAAATAAAGTGCAGCAAGGTGGCCCAATCCTTTTTGTAGCAAAGGATAAGCCTGGACAATTTCTTATAATGAGAAAAGAGCTCCCGAGGACACATGGGAATTATCATCAAGATAGTTTTCATCACGCTCATATGATTCGCGTTCGGTACTTTGATAATTTGATATGTGGGTGGACCGGTGCTTGGGTACTGCCCTTACTTGGACAAGCATCCCACTTATGATTAACCCCTATTGCAAGCATCCGCAACTACAAAAGAAGTATTAAGGTAAACCTAACCACAGCATTAAACATATGGATCCAAATCAGCCCCTAAAGAAGCAACGCATAAACTAGGGTTTAAGCTTCTGTCACTCTAGCAACCCATCATCTACTTATTACTTCCCATGCCTTCCCCTAGGCCCAAATAATGGTGAAGTGTCATGTAGTCTACGTTCACATAACACCACTAGAGGAAAGACAACATACATCTCATCAAAATATCGAACGAATACCAAATTCACATGACTACTAATAGCAAGACTTCACCCATGTCCTCAGGAACAAACGTAACTACTCACAAAGCATATTCATGTTCATAATCAGAGGAGTAATAATATGCATTAAGGATCTAAACATATGATCTTCCACCAAGTAAACCAATTAGCATCAACTACAAGGAGTAATCAACACTACTAGCAACGCACAGGTACCAATTTGTGGTTTGGATACAAGATTGGATACAAGAGATGAACTAGGGTTTTGAGAGGAGATGGTGCTGGTGAAGATGTTGATGGAGATTGACCCCCTCCCGATTAGAGGATTGTTGGTGATGATGATGGTGATGATTTCCCCTTCCCGGAGGGAAGTGTCCCTGGCAAAACAGCTCTGCCGGAGCCCTAGATTGGTTCCGCCAAGGTTTCGCCTCGTGGCGGTGGAGTTTCGTCCCGTAAGATTGCCCCCGATTTTTTTCCAGGGGAAAAGCCTTCATATAGCAGAAGATGGACACCGGAGGGCCACCAGGGGGCCCAGGAGATAGGGCACGCCCAGTAGGGGTGGGCGCGCCCCCCACCCTCCTGGCCAGGGTGTGGGCCCCCTGAGGTGTTTCTTACGCTCAATAATTCTTATTAATTCCAAAAATAAGTTTCGTGGAGTTTTAGGATTTTTGGAGCAGTGCAGAATAGGTTTCCAGTGTTTGCTCCTTTTCCAGCCAGAATTCCAGCTGCCGGCATTTCCCCTCTTCATGGTAAACCTTGTAAAATAAGAGAGAATAGCCATAAGTATTGAGATATAATGTGTAATAACAGAACATAATGCAATAAATATTTATATAAAATCATGATGCAAAATGGACGTATCAACTCCCCCAAGCTTAGACCTCTCTTGTCCGCAAGCGGAAGCCAAAATCGAAAAATATGTCCACATGTTTAGAGATGGAGGTGTCGATAAGAATAAAATATGGACATGAGGGCATCATGATCATTCTTATAACAGCAACATAAATAGATTTTATCATATGACTTCTTATGCTCAAGTAACGATCAATTCACAATGTCAAGCATGGTTCAGAAACTTCATTGGAAGCTAACAAACTATAATCTCAGTCATTGAAGCAATTGCAATTTATCATAACATTAGAAAGAGTCAAGAATAGAGCTTTTCAGCAAATCCACACACTCAACTATCATGTAGTCTTCTACAATTGCTAACACTCACGCGGTACTTGTGGTTATAGAGTTTCAGCCGGACACTGAGAAAGATAGGGGCTTATTGCGTTGCCTCCCAACGTATTCACCTTTAGGTGATGTCAACAATAATAGCCCATGCTAACTTACATCCAATTAGATATATATATCATGATCTTTCAAACACGAGGAGCTTGCCAAAGGATAAAATGAAAAAGGGAAAGGTGAGGATCACCCTGACTCAAGCATAAAGTAAAAACATAAAGTAATAGATAGGCCCTTCGCAGAGGGAAGCAGAGGTTGTCATGTGCGTTTAGGGTTGGATGCACAAAATCTTAATGCAAAAGAATGTCACTTTATATTGCCACTTGTATATGGACCTTTATTATGCAGCCTGTCGCTTTTATTGCTTCCATAACAAGATCGTATAAAGCTTATTTTCTCTGCACTAATAAGTCATACATATTTAGATAGCAATTTTTATTGCCTGCAACTTGACAACTTACTTGAAGGATCTTACTCAATCCATAGGTAGGTATGGTGGACTCTCATGGCAAAACTGGGTTTAAGGATATTTGGAAGCAAAAGTAGTATCTCTACTTAGTGCAAGGAATTTGGCTAGCATGAGGGGGAAAGGCAAGCTCAACATGTTTGGAAGGTCAATGACAATATACTTTAACTGAGATGTGAGAAAACATAAACCATTACGTTGTCTTCCTTGTCCGACATCAACTCTTTTAGCATGTCATACTTAATGAGTGCTTCACAATCATAAAAGATATCCAAGATAATATATTTGTATGTGAACCTCTCTTTCCTTATTACTTCCTATTAATTGCAACGGTGACCAAAACTACGTTTATCAACTCTCAACAACTTTTATGCCTCATACTTTCTATGTGTGAAGTCGTCACTATCCATAATATCAATATGAACTCTTTTATTCTCTACTTCCTCAAGATCATAGCAAGATAGCAAAGCCCTTGACTCAACACTAATTTTTATTATAGATAGATCACGGACTTGATTACATAAAGAGATCACAAAGAAAAACTCAAAACTACTTGATATCAAAACTTCAATCTACTAGATCAAGATACTACTAAAAGGATTGAACTAAATAAAACGGTAAAGATAGGAGTGTGATGGTGATACGATACCGGGGCACCTCCCCCAAGCTTGGAAGTTGCCAAGGGGAGTGCCCATACCCATGTGATTATGTCTCCTTCTTCACAGTTGGTGTAATGATCTTCTTCGCGATGATGCCCCTCAGGATACGGTTCTCCTCCTCGAGCTTATTGACTTGTTCTTTGAGGTCCATAATTTCTTTATGGAGCTTGCCCATAACGGTTAAAGCTCCCTTTACCCAAGGGTGCTGCATAGCTTCTGGAGAACAAGTGACGCTCTTTTTCATATTTTCATAAGAAAGAAATTTAAAGTTGGAAGGGATGACTGAATTTGGAATAGCCGAGCTATGTAGTTCCCCCATCATGAATTCTGTTTGGAGACGAGAGGTAACCTCTTGCTCTTCCTCCATGGCATCTATCCTTTTCAAATCGGTCTCCATCTCATCCTCCGTTGATGGTCCAAAGTGATAAGCATCGCTATTTGCTCCTGGTCCTGGTGTTGGGTGAGACACCCAGCTCTCCTTGACTGACTCTTGGGAAGACATCTTGCTCTTAATCTGCAACAGGAACAGCTCGAAATGAAAATAGAGGATATTTGCGTGATACGGTGGTCAAAACCTTCGGGAGTTATATAATGAATTTTTACCGACCAAAATACGTAACGTGCAAGAAAACGGAGTCTGGGAGGCACACGAGGTGTCCATGAGACAGGGGGCGCGCCCAGTAAGGGTGGGCGCGCCCTCCACCCTTGTGGAGGCCTCATGCCCTTCCCGGGCTACTTCTTTCTTCCTAAAATTCTTAAATATTCCAAAACTGATAAAAATTGCCATTGGAGTTGTTTTGGAGTCGGTTTACTTATCGTACCACATATCTATTCCTTTTCGGAGTCTGGAACATTCTAGAAAGTGTCCCTTATGTATTCCTCCGGGGTTATGGTCTCAGTAATATTAGTTTCAACATTGATTGGATTACCAGAGATGTAATGTTTAATTCTTTGACCGTTCACCACCCTCGTACTTGTGCCTTCAAAGTTGTTGATTTTTATGGCACCAGAACGATAGACCTCCTCGATAACGTAAGGACGTTCCCATTTAGAGAGAAGTTCTCCTGCAAAAAAGCTTAAACGAGAGTTGAATAATAACACATAATCACCCATGTTAAACTCACGCTTTTGTATCCTTTTATCATGCCAACGTTTGACTTTTTCTTTGAATAGCTTGGCATTCTCATAGGCTTGGGTTCTCCATTCATCAAGTGAGCTAATATCAAACAACCTCTTCTCACCGGCAAGTTTGAAGTCATAGTTGAGCTCTTTAATAGCCCAATATGCTTTATGTTCAAGTTCTAGAGGTAAGTGACATGCTTTTCCATAAACCATCTTATATGGAGACATACCCATAGGATTTTTGTATGCAGTTCTATAGGCCCATAATGCGTCATCAAGTTTTTTGGACCAATTTTTTCTAGATCAATTGACAGTCTTTTGCAAAATTAATTTGAGCTCTCTATTGCTCAACTCTACTTGACTACTAGACTGTGGATGATAAGGAGATGCGATTCTATGATTAATATCATACTTAGCAAGCATCTTACGGAAATCACCATGAATAAAATGTGAACCAGCATCAACCATAAGATATCTAGGGACTCCAAACCTCGGAAAAATAACGTCTTTAAGCATTTTAATAGAAGTGTTATGATCAGCACTACTAGTTGGAATAGCTTCTACCCACTTAGTAACATAATCAACAGCAACTAAAATATGAGTGTAACCATTAGTGGCAGGAAAGGGTCCCATATAATCAAAGCCCCAAACATCAAACGGTTCAATAAAAAGAGAATAATTCATAGGCATTTCTTGATGTCTAATAATACTACCAATTCTTTGACGTTCATCACAAGATAAGACAAACTTACGAGCATCTTTGAAGAGAGTAGGCCAATAAAAACCAGATTGCAGTACCTTGTGTGTAGTTCTATCTCCAGCGTGGTGTCCTCCATAGGATTCAGAGTGACACTTACGTAGGATCTGTTCCTATTCATGCTCAGGTACACAATGTGTAATAACACCATCTACTCCTTCTTTATAAAGGTGTGGGTCATCCCGAAGTAATGTCTTAAATCATAAAAGAACTTTTTATTTTGCTGGTATGTGAAACTAGGAGGTATAAATTTAGCAACAATGTAATTAGCATAATCAGCATACCAAGGAGCAGTACGAGAAGCATTAACGACCACTAATTGTTCATCGGGAAAGCTATCATCGATAGGCAGTGGGTCATCAAGAACATTCTCTAACCTAGAGAAGTTGTCTGCAACGGGGTTCTCAGCTCCCTTTCTATCAATAATATGCAAATCAAATTCTTGGAGCAGGAGAACCCATCTAATGAGTCTAGGCTTAGCATCTTTCTTTTCCATAAGATATTTAATAGCAGCATGATCAGTGTGAATAGTAACTTTGGAATCAACAATATAAGGTCTAAACTTATCACATGCAAACACAACTGCTAAGAATTCTTTTTCAGTAGTAGCATAATTTCTCTGGGCAGTATCAAGAGTCTTACTAGCATATTGGATAACATTCAATTTCTTATCAACTCTTTGCCCTAGAATAGCACCTACAGCATAATCACTAACATCACACATAATTTCAAAAGGTAAATTCCAATCAGGTGGCTGAACAATAGGTGCAGTGATCAAAGCTTTCTTAAGTATTTCAAATGCTTCTACACAATCATCATCAAAGACAAAAGGAATATCTTTTTGCAATAAATTAGTCAGAGGCCTAGAGATTTTAGAAAAGTCCTTAATGAACCTCCTATAAAAACCGGCATGACCAAGGAAACTTCTTATACCTTTTATGTCCTTGGGACATGGCATCTTTTCAATAGCATCAACTTTAGCTTTATCAACTTCAATACCTCTTTCGGAAATCTTATGCCCCAAAACAATGCATTCATTAACCATAAAGTGACACTGTTCCCAATTCAAGACGAGACTAGTGTCTTCGCATCTATGCAAAACTCGATCAAGGTTGCTCAAGCAATCATCAAAAGAGGATCCATAAACGGAAAAATCATCCATGAATACCTCACAAATCTTTTCACAAAAGTCAGAGAATATAGCCATCATACATCTTTGAAAGGTATCAGGTGCATTACATAAACCAAAAGGCATATGTCTATAAGCAAAAGTACCGAAAGGGCAAGTAAAAGTAGTTTTTGATTGATCCCCCGCTGACACAGGTATTTGAGAGAAACCAGAATAACCATCTAGAAAGCAGAAATGTGTGTGTTTGGATAGTCTTTCTAGCATTTGATCAATAAAAGGTAAAGGGTAATGATCTTTCTTAGTAGCATTATTTAATTTACGGAAATCAATTACCGTCCTATAACTTGTAATAATTTTTTGCGGGATCAATTCATCTTTATCATTAGGAATGATAGTAATGCCTCCCTTTTTAGGAACACAATGGACAGGGCTTACCCAATCACTATCAGCACCGGGATAAATTATACCTGCCTCAAGGAGCTTTAGTATCTCCTTTCTTACCACTTCTTTCATCTTGGGATTCAGTCGTCATTGAGGATCTCTAACTGGTTTAGCATCGACCTCCAAATTAATTTTGTGTTGGCATAACATGGGACTAATGCCCTTAAGATCATCCAGAGTATATCCAATAGCAGCGCGGTGCTTCTTCAGAGTTTTCAATAATCTTTCTTCTTCTTGCTCTAAAAGGTTAGCACTAATAATAACAGGATATATTTTCTTTTCATCAAGATAAGCATACTTAAGATTATCAGGTAATGGTTTGAGTTCAAACACGGGATCACCCTTGGGTGGAGGGGGATCCCCAAGAATTTCAACGGGAAGGTTGTGTTTCAGCATAGGTTCCTGTTTAAGGAATACTTCGTCTATTTCCCTTCTTTCCTTCATAAACATATCATTTTCATGGTCAAGCAAATATTGTTCTAACAGAACAGTAGGAGGTACGGCAATGGAAGCAAGACCAATAATCTCATCCTTACTAGGTGATTCTTTATCACGAGGTTGTCTACGAAACTTAGCGAAATTAAACTCATGAGACATACCCTCTAAGCCAATTGTAACAGTATCCTTTTCACAATTAATCCTAGCATTAACTGTATTTAAGAAGGGTCTACCAAAAATAATGGGACAAAAAATCATCTTGTGGGGAACCAAGAACAAGAAAATCAGCAGGATATTTAACCTTCCCACACAAGACTTCAACATCTCTAACAATCCCAACTGGTTTAATGGTATCCCTATTAGCAAGCTTAATAGTAACATCAATGTCTTCCAATTCAACGGGTGCAATGTCGTGCATAATTTCTTTATATAAGTCATAGGGTATTGCACTAGCACTAGCACCCATATCACATAAGCCATGATAGCAATGATCTCCTATTTTAATAGAAATAACAGGCATGCCTACCACAAGTCTATGTATCTTAGTATTTGGTCTAGTAATATTAGCAGTCTCACCACAGAAATAAATAGCATGCCCATCCAAATCATCATCCAAGAGATCTTTAACCATAGCAATACTAGGTTCAACTTTGATTTGCTCAGGAGTTGTATAAGTCCTAGTATTACCCTTACGAACAACAGCCGAAGTTTTAGCATGATCCTTTATCCTAACAGGAAAAGGAGGTTTCTCAACATAAGTAGTAGGAACAATAGGATCACTATAGGTGACAGTCTTTTCTTCAACTGTAATAGGTGCAACTACTTTTACTTCAATGGGAGGATTATATTTAAACCATTTCTCCTTAGGGAGATCAACGTGAGTAGCAAAATATTCACAGAAAGAAGCTACTATCTCAGAGTCAAGTCCATACTTAGTGCTAAATCCACGAAAAGCATTGGTATCCATAAAAGATTTAACACAATTGAACTTAGGTGTCATACCTGACTCTTTACCATCATCAGAACCCCAATCTTCAGAGTTGCATTTAATTCTTTCCAATAAGTCCCATTTGAAATCAATAGTCTTCAGCATATAAGAACCAGCACAGGAAGTATCGAGCAGGTTGCGATCATTGAGAGAAAGCCGAGCATAAATTTTTTGAATAATATTTCTTTAGAGAGCTCATAATTGGGGCATGAATATAACATTGACTTAAGCCTCCCCCAAGCTTGAGCGATGCTTTCTCCTTTGCGAGGCCAGAAATTATATATGTAATTACGATCACGATGAACAAGATGCATAGGATAGAACTTCTGGTGAAATTCCAACTTCAGTCGTTTATAATTCCAAGATCTCGTATCATCACATAGCTTATACCATGTCAATGCATCTCCCTTCAAAGGTAAAGGGAAGACCTTCCTTTTGTCAACATCATCGGGAATACCTACAAGCTTAAATAATCCACAAACTTCATCCACAAAGATAAGGTGTAAATCGGGATGCAATGTTCCATCTCCTGCAAATGGATTAGCTAGCAGTTTCTCTATCATACCTGAAGGAATCTCAAAGTAAATATTTTCAAAAAGTTAAGTAGGTTGAGGAGCAACTCTTTGCTCTTCTGGTCGGGGTGAAGATACCCCGAACAAGCCCCTCAAAGGATTAGTTCCCATAGTGACAAGTAACAGGAAATTTCAGCACAATATATAAATGTTTCCTTACCAAGTTCCACTCACCAAAAGCGCTACACTCCCCAGCAACGGCGCCAGAAAAGAGTCTTGATGACCCACAAGTGTAGGGGATCTATCGTAGTCCTTTCGATAAGTCAGAGTGTCAAACCCAACAAGGAGCAGAAGGAAATGAAAAGCGGTTTTCAGTAAGGTTTTCTCTGCAAGCACTGAAATTGTAGGTAACAGATAATTTTGTGATAAGATAAATTGTAACGAGTAACAAGCAATGAAAGTAAATAAAGTGCAGCAAGGTGGCCCGATCCTTTTTGTAGCAAAGGATAAGCCTGGACAATTCCTTATAATGAGAAAAGAGCTCCCGAGGACACAAGGGAATTATCGTCAAGCTAGTTTTCATCACGCTCATATGATTCGCGTTCGGTACTTTGATAATTTGATATGTGGGTGGACCGGTGCTTGGGTACTACCCTTACTTGGACAAGCATCCCACTTATGATTAACCCCTATTGCAAGCATCCGCAACTACAAAAGAAGTATTAAGGTAAACCTAACCACAACATTAAACATATGGATCCAAATCATCCCCTAAGAAGCAACGCATAAACTAGGGTTTAAGCTTCTGTCACTCTAGCAACCCATCATCTACTTATTACTTCCCAATGCCTTCCTCTAGGCCCAAATAATGGTGAAGTTTCATGTAGTCGACGTTCACATAACACCACTAGAGGAAAGACAACATACATCTCATCAAAATATCGAACGAATACCAAATTCACATGACTACTACTAGCAAGACTTCACCCATGTCCTCAGGAACAAATGTAACTACTCACAAAGCATAGTCATGTTCATAATTAGAGGAGTAATAATATGCATTAAGGATCTGAACATATGATCTAAACAATTAGCATCAACTACAAGGAGTAATCAACACTACTAGCAACCCACAAGTACCAATTTGTGGTTTGGATACAAGATTGGATACAAGAGATGAACTAGGGTTTTGAGAGGAGATGGTGCTGGTGAAGATGTTGATGGATATTCACCCCCTCCCGATGAGAGGATCGTTGGTGATGACGAAGGTGATGATTTCCCCCTCCCGGAGGGAAGTGTCCCTCGCCGAACAGCTCTGTCGGAGCCCTAGATTGGTTCCGCCAAGGTTCCGCCTCGTGGCGGCGGAGTTTCGTCCCGTAAGCTTGCCCTCGATTTTTTCCAGGGTAAAAGCCTTCATATAGCAGAAGATGGACACCGGAGGGCCACCAGGGGGCCCAGGAGACAGGGGCGCGCCCCCCACCCTCCTGGCCAGGGTGTGGGCCCCCTGAGGTGTTTCTTCCGCTCAATAATTCTTATTAATTCCAAAAATAAGTTTCGTGGAGTTTCAGGATTTTTGGAACAGTGCAGAATAGGTTTCTAGTGTTTGCTCCTTTTCCAGCCAGAATTCCATCTGCCGGCATTTCCCCTCTTCATGGAAAACCTTGTAAAATAAGAGAGAATAGCCATAAGTATTGAGATATAATGTGTAATAATAGAACATAATGCAATAAATATTGATATAAAAGCATGATGCAAAATGGACGTATCAGGGCTCGCCTGGAAGCTCCGCTGAAAGGGAAGAAGGCTCATCGTCGGTGTAGTCGATCACAAGGGCGGCATCGGTCTCGGGGTCTAACGAAGAGAAGAGGGGGGAGAAACAATAAATATAAAGCAAGCATATCATCACAAAGCATAACATGGCAATATGTTGTGTCGGGTGTGACCTAATGTATGGCTACACGATAAAGGTGAAGGGGGAATTCAACCGGGAATGTTTTCCCGGTTCCGGACCTGTGCCAAACAGATGACTAGAGGGGGAAAGTTCCATGTTCAGATAGTTATAGGCATCTAACAAGTAAATGGGCCGCATATTCGGATTCGTCTCGTCATTCTGAGCAACTTTCATATAGAAAACATTTTCATCCGAGCTACGGTTTATTTTCTACGATTTTTCAAAGTTTTAAACATATAATCTGAAGATTCTATTAACTCGAAAATAAAAAGACAAAGTGCTACATGCACCCAGAATTGTACCCAGCTAGCCCACACAGGGGCTGATTGGTGGGCCTTGTTGACTGGATCAATAGACTAGTCAACCAGAGGCTGACTGGTGGGCACTGGTGCTGACTCAGCGGATCTCATCCACTGAATAGTAAATATGCGGGGCCCACCTGTCAGTTATTTATTTAAACAAAATGTTTTTATTAGCAAATAATTAAACGTGTGGGGCCCGGCTGTCATTAAGGATTAAGGGTTGGGTTAGAGTTAGTTAAGCCGGCCACGCCGGCAGCTAACTCCGGCGCGGCGGGAGAGAATATCCGGCCTGCGGATTCCAGCAGCCGTTCGCTGCGCGGGCAGGCGCGTTCGATGGGGCTCGCCGTGGCGCGTCGACCGGGGGCAATTGCGTGAGCGGGGGAGGTCGGTGAGGAGCAAAACATCAGCAACGGCAGCGAAGGAGCTCGGTGGACGTACGGCGACGTGCGCAGGCGTTGGCGGTGGAGGAGGTCAGGGGCGGTCGTGGCGAGCGGCAAGCGAGGCAAGCAGTGAGCAGGCGCGGTCTGTCTCCTTCAGACTCGGGCGATGCGGTGCGTCATCAGGTGGCAGTAGCCGGAGCTGAGGAGGCCGGAGTCGTCGGACACGTTGAGCTGGGTGGCGGCTGTCGTTCGGGCATGATGGAAACAGGTTCACGCGGAGAGATCGAACAAGGCATAGCCCCAGGCGGCATCTATGCAACGCCACGAGCATGCACGCATAAACAGAAGAAGCTACGGGGCACAGCAGCGACGAGCTCGCCGGCCATGGCGGGCAGCGGAGCCCAGCTTTGCGGGGACGGCGACTGAACACGCTAGAACGTGAAAGAGAGGGAAGGGAGCAATGCGTAGACTCACCGAGCGGCTCATGGAGGCCGACGAATGGATTAGGAGCAGCAGAGCTGGCCGGAGTGGAGGAAGACGACGGCGACTGAACGGGGAAGGCGGCGTCGATCCGATCGGTGAGGTGGCGCCGAGCTCGAGCTCGTGGTCGGAGAGGGAGTACCAGTCGTCGACGGAGCTTCTGGTCACCAAGAGGAGGCGCGGGGACGCCGGTGGCCGCGTGACCGGAGTGGCGCGGAGATGGCTTCGTTCGGTGAGGTGGAGAACAGAGGGGAGAGCGAGCGATGAGGGAGAGGGGAGTGGCAAGTGGGCGAGTGGGAGGCGAGGGGGCTGAGGCGTCAGGGCGGCCTTATCCCCTCCCGGCGTCGGTGCTGGCGAGGTGGTCGGGCAGGGACGTGCCCCTGTAGCGGCACACACCGGGGGAACAGGAGGAAGGGGAGAGCGACCGGGGAGGGGAGTTGGGCCTGGCCGGCTGGGCCTGTCTCTATGGCCTAAGGCCCAGGGGCAGGGGGTTTCCTTTTCCTCTTTTTTTGCATTTCTATTTCTTTTCTCTTTTAACAGAAAATGCTTTGCAACATTTAAGTTGTCCAAAAGGATTCTGTAAATGGGGGACTTGGCCACATAATTATATTGCATTAGTTGGCACTGCCAAAAAGGATTGAGCGGCTTTTGAAATAGTTTGTCACTTCTATAATTTAAAAAGGCATGAAATCTATTTGTTTAAGCATTGCTTAACCAGTTTAGGGCACTTAGACATTTTGCAAAAATGTTGGTTCCCCACCAATATTTGTGATGAATTATTTGGCACAAGATGAACATTTTAGATTTCATGTCTGACAAATAAGAATTTTTGACTTTAGATTGGATTTGAATTAGAATTGTGATTTGGATCAAGTGAAGATTAGCAACAGTAACATGATGACATGGCACCATTAACAGGGGATTACTGTAGCATGACACTGGGGGTGTTACACCCTTTGAATTGGAGTGGATGAACACCTCGCGCTATGGAAGTCTCCATTACCTCGATTATTGATAATCAGGACTGGGCAAGTGTCCTTATCTTGCCCATTAATTGTTGGACTTCCGCGCTATCTTCCTCCTCGAGGCTCCGAGGACACCAGTTGTGGCGTTTCCTCAATGGAGCGCTGGAAAATTCAGGAAGGCCTATTCCGACTGGGTCGGGGAGAGCGACATCTTCAATATAAAACCACTCTGAGGGCTACTCTTCGGATGCCTTCTTCGGCGTGCCGGACAGGTATCCGGTCCCGAATATGCGACATACCTCGACGCCGCCCACCTCGAATATAGATCCCTTTTGGGTGCGAGGGACGAGGCAGAAAAGCTTCCTCCATAACTCAAAATGGGCCTCCCAGCCCAAGAATAGCTCGCAAAGAGCGACAAAGCCCGCGATGTGCAGGATAGAGGCCGGTGTAAGATTATGCAGTTGGAGGCCATAGTACTCCAGGAGACCTCGGAGGAAAGGGTGGATTGGAAATTCGACGCCTCTTAATAAGAAGGAGACGAAGCACACTCGCTCCCCCCTGGTTGGATTGGGGAGATTTTCCGCCAGGGCTTCGCCGGTGAAAAAGGTTAATCCTGCCCGAATGAGGACTAGATCCGCGGGGGGAAGGAATCCCTACATTTGAAGCTTAACCAGCTGGTCATGGGATACTGAACATCTGTCCCAATCGCCTTTTTCGGAGCTATGAGGGCGGGAGGAAGAACTGGGAGCGCTAGCCATGTTTGAATGTTTTCTCCTAGAAAGCTCTAAGGATTTTCCGCCTGGTGTGGAATGGCATCTGAGATCCAATCCCTTTAAATAGACACGTTTCTTACATGGCCAGGGTGTTATGTGCAAAAAATACTCTAACATTTTGTATTCGCTCGACACGTGGAAGCAGAAGCAACGGAGGCGCAGAAGCCAAAGGGTATGACATTAAATGAAAAGCCGAGTATAACTCTTCGGTCAGATGCTTTGAAGTATTCGGAGGAGGAACCCGCCTTGCAATGTCGAAGACAATCTGCGCATCGGACGCGTCGTCATTGAAGCCTGGTTCGGGGGCTACTGAGGGAGTCCTGGATTAAGGGGTCCTCAGGCGTCCGGGCTATGTGACATGGACCGGACTAATGGGTCGTGAAGATACAGGACAGAAGACTTCCTCCCGTGTCCGGATGGGACTCTCCTTTGCATGGATGGCAAGCTTGGCGTTTGGATGTGAAGATTCCCTTCTCTGTAAACCGACTCTGTACAATCCTAGGCCCCTCCGGTGTCTATATATACCGGAGGGTTTAGTCCGTAGAGGCAATCATAATCATACAGGCTGGACATCTAGGGTTTGGCCATTACGATCTCGAGGTAGATCAACTCTTGTAAACCCCATATTCATCCAAGATAATCAAGCAGGAAGTAGGGTATTACCTCTATCAAGAGGGCCCGAACCTGGGTAAACATCGTGTCCCTGTCTCCTGTTACCTTCGATCCTCAGACGCATAGTTCGGGACCCCCTACCCGAGATCTGCCGGTTTTGACACCGACACCCATAGTCGTTGAGTGAATCACTAGGAGCTCCGTATGCAAGCATCCTCATCACTGTCATGTACTTCTGGATCGAGGTGAATCCAAGTTTGCCGGTGCAATCCTTCTTGCACTTGAAGTAGCTGTCGAACTCCCGGATGGAATTCACAATCCTGAGGAAAAGCTTCGGCTCATCCGATAACGGCGCAGAAATGTTTTGTCACCGTGCAGTGGAGCATCAGCGAAGTAGTCAGAGTAGAGCATGCAGTAGCCTTCAAGACGATGTCGGTTCTTTGCTTTCATCTGCCCTAGCGCCGAGCCACCTCGCCGCGGCTTTTCATTGCTCGCCAGCGGGCCGGTGAGGGCGGCAAGGACCATGAGATGTTCCTCTTCCTGCACGTCGGCCTCGGCTTCCTCTTCCAGCAGCGCGGCGAGCGCTTCCTCATTGGCCGAGTCCATTGCCAAGGCAGGCACATCGCCAAACACCTTGTGGGCGCGGTGGGCGCGTACCCACCGCTACACTACCCCTCTGCAGCCGGAAACGCCAGAAAAATCGCCCAACTGCTGGTGGAGGGGCTGCCTCGGCGAAATCTCTGCTCTTTTTCTGGCGGGGCTGGGCTATCTAGCGGTGGTGGGCGGTGGGCGGCACAGGATAAGCCGGTTGGAGGCCAAGCGCGCGGGGGTGGGAGGCGAATCTGGAAGAAAGACTTGACTTTGCCTGACGGTGTGGGCCAGACATGTTTTTCCCTTGCGACGGAGCCCCCGAGCGCCCCCCAGTGCGCCGGGTTCGGCCTGCGATCGCCGGGTCAAAAAAGGGGCCGAGCCGGCGGATTTCGGCGTCCTGGGGGCGCGATTGGTGCGTTTTTTCGGCGCCGGCGCCGAAAAACTCCCCTGGGGGCTGTTGGGGGCGCGGCTGGAGTTGTTCTTAGCCAGCATATGAATTTTAATTAATTATTTATTCCTCTTTGCATGCCATAGTGACTTAAAAGGAGCACATATTTTTTACTCACAACTTAAGTCAATATATGAAAGATCCAAACTAATGGTGATATGTTTGTCTATAAAAAATCATTGATGTTTTATTTCTTAGTTTTACACATCACAACTTCTTCTTATACTAGTGGTATATTCTTAAATTCAACTCTAAACAATTGAGCATTCATCAATGATCAACATCAACAACAATAGAAACTAATGCATATTAAACAAGGTAACAAAGCCGTTGGAGCATCTCAAGTTGATACAATCATATCCAACCCGGTAAATCAGAAAATGAAGGTCCAAGGCATGAAAATTCATTATATTTCATTGATGCATTCATAAAATATGTAGCATAATGCACCAAAAGTTTCAAAATTTAGAACAAATATACAAAGGCGCTCTGGCACTGACATTTAATTACAGAAGATGAAAAAATAGAGTTTCTTAAATAATTTGAACAACAAAATAGAAATCAAGGAAAATATTGAGATGAAACTGGGTGTTATGGCGCTGCTTGAAGGAGGGCGCGAGAGGGCCGGCCGGGGATCTTTTTGCACACGGATGGGCAAGAGGGAAGGGATTTTCTTCTTAATTCCTGCTTGATTAGATTGATACATCTCCTCTATTTATATAGAGAGGTTTACTTGACTCCCAAGCAAGGCTTACTTGACCCCTAAGCAAGCGACCCTTATCTATAATTAAACCTAAGACTAACGGGCTATACCATCAGCCCAGCCATTAGGCCCATTACGTACTCTAACACTACACCCCATCTGGACATGCAGCTTGTCCTCAAGCTGCAACCTAACCAACTTATAACCATGACTCGATGCAACACAAACCTAACACCTAAAAACAAGCCTTTTACATCTCGGCTTGTTTTATTATGCTCAACGTGAAATGGACTGGGACGATTTATTTTGGACCCCTTAACAAAAAATGGACACCATCCGCACGTCAGACGTGCACGTGTACAGCCACTTGGATCCCATGGACACCATCTGGACAAAAGGAGTGCATGTGTATGGCCACCTGGAAGTGGTCGCAAGAGTGACTAGCAAAGACGCCCTCCGCGGCGGCCGGCGGAATGCAGTGGTGCTACGCGGTGCGCTCCTGTTGGTGACACCCTGCATTCTCCTCGCCGGACGGCTATTGGTCTGCACCGCACAGAGAAGAGTGGAGGGCTTGTGATGGAGAATGACAAGAAGGGGTGCGCCCGTCCAACCGCCGATGTCGCAGACTTTGAGATCGCTGCCGGCGGGGAAAACAGCATGCCCAAGATCCCCAACGCAGCGGACGCGATCAAGGTCCTTTGCGCAGCGAAGTGCAGCTAGGAGGAGCGGCAGCTGCAGACCACGCATCTCCCGCACACGTCGACGCGCTAGGAGGCCGCGCGCAGTAGCCTGCAACCTCACCGCCACCGACACATGGCGGGTAGTGATCCAAGCCGAAAGCGGTGACGGTGACGGTGACGGCGGGAACTTGATCTGCTGGAGGGGACGCCCTGGGGAAGCGGTAATGGTGACGGCAGGAACTTGATCTGGTGGATCGGGACTCTCGTCGGCGCGGTCGATGTGGGGCCGGAGCTGACCGGCGGTGGTTGCTGCAGCGGAGCGCCGGGCGTGGCAGAGGCCTCCAGGAGTGGCGGCTGCCACTGTAGCCAGGGCAGGCCGGTGGTGGCGGTGGATGGCAGCTGCAGCAGCTGCTGCAGCGGCCCGGCGAGCGCGGCAAGGACGCCCTGGGGCAGCGGCAGCGGCTGCTGCGGCGGAGCGCCAGGCACGGCCGAGGCCACCAGGAGCGGCGGCTGCCACTGCAGCCAGGGCGGGGCGATGGATGGCAGCGGCTGCTGTAGCGGCCCGGCGAGCGCGGCGGAGGCCACTTGGTGCAGCGGCTGCCACGGCAGCCACGGCGGCACGGTGGCGGCGATGGGCGGCGCAACCGGGTGCAGTCCGTAGGACCCGGCCAAGAACAGGCGAATCTCCTGGACCGCCTGGGTTAGGTCCTGCAGCACCCCAGACACCTCCTCCGGGGTGAGGATGCGGGGGCGGGCGCGACGAAGGATCCCGGAAGCGGAAGAGACGGGTTGGGCGGCGGTGAGACATGATCGAACCGAAGCTAGCTGATACCAAATTGTTATGCCGCTGCTCGAAGGAGGGCGCGAGAGGGCCGGCCGGGGGCCTTTTTGCACGACCGGGCAAGAGGGAAGGGATTTCCTTCTTAATTCTTGTTTGATTAGATTGATACATCTCCTCTCTTTATATAAAGAGGTTTACTTGACTCCCAAGCAAGGCTTACTTGACCCCTAAGCAAGCGACCCTTATCTCTAGTTAACCCTAAGACTAACGGGCTATACCGCCAGCCCAGGCCATTAGGCCCATTACGTACTCTAACACTGGGCTTTGGAATACTCTGAAGGATAATCATTTAAGCAACATATACCTACTGTCCAGATCAACATATACCAATGTTTCTCTTCTTAAACATATGTGATCTGCTATGCACCATAATCTCCAACAGACATTTTGACATATATATAAGCATGTTTTGTTTTTGTAAATAAATTAAGTAGCCTGCTAGGATATTCATACCCTGCAACTTGTGATCTGTGTGGCAACACAAAAAAACACAAGAAAATAGAGGCAATGAGAACCTTAATCATGGGCAGGCTACTGAATTTTTATTAGAATGGAGACGCACGATGCGTCCGGCTTTAAATTAATAAAGCCCACCAACAGGCAGCATCCACAAGGAGTACATAACAGGGATAACAGTCTTAACAAGCTAAAAAGGCCGTAGCCAAAAGTACAGGACAAGCAACTGGCCGCCGCTAGGGAAGAGAAACTAAACTAGAAGCTCGACAGGCAACCAGTCATAGGTAAAGCCAAAAAAGCTCCAAAAGCATCATCTTAGGCTCGGGCTTCCACCTGGATCGTGCGGATCCGCTCCATGGCCTCCCGCATCCGATCTGCATCATGCCGTTTCCCCAACGGAGTCCATGTTTGTAGGAACACATGGCATTTGAAAATAATGTCAGCAGGATGGTTAGGGAACTTGTGTTCGATTGTCATCTTATTGCGTATGGTCCAAATAGACCAGCACAGCGCCCCTACGCAGCGCCACAACACACGTCCGAAACTACCTCGATGTGCAAGAAGGATCCTACGAAGGTCCGAAGTCGAATTGGGATTCCAAGTCTGATCGAAAGCCTTACGGACGGCACTCCAGGCAAAGCGGGCCAGGTGGCACTTGAAAAAGATGTGGTTGGCATCTTCATGCTGACCACGGAGCGTGCAAGAGCCATCCGAAGGGCCGTGTCTAATGGCAATGTTGTTAGAAGAAGGAAGGCGATCGCGAAAGAGTTGCCATAGGAAAATTTTGATCTTCAGTGGGATGGACGCTTTCCATAGCCCCCTAGCTATGTCTAGCGTCGGTCCCTCCGTCAGCTTGTTATAGAGGGATTGGACCAAGAACTTCCCTGAGCTCGTGAGGGACCATGAGACCGTGTCCTTCTCGGGGAGAAGAGTGAAACCCTGCACCTTAGCTAGGAGCCCATCCCAGCTAGCGCGTTCATGAGTGAGGAGTGGCGTTTTGAAAGAGATGGCGGGGGGGTTGCATCTAAGCGCATCGGCCACCAAAATGTCGACGTTAGTTGCCAGTTGATAAATGGCAAAGTGGCTCTGCCAGAGAGGCTCCGGTCCTAGCCAGTGGTCGAGCCAAAATCGCGTAGATGCTCCATTTTTAACACTGAACTTGGCTCCTAAAGTGAAGGCAGGCTTAACAGCCTGGATTCCATTCCAGAAAGGCGATCCCTTCGCCTTTGAGGTAAAGAAGTTTCCGTCTGGAAAATATTTGGCACGGAGGATATCAGCCCAAAGCCCTTGCTTGTTCTGGGAGAGTTTCCAGATCCACTTGGCGAGAAGCGCCACATTCATAAGTTTGGAGTTTAGGATCCCGAGACCACCTAATTTCTTGGGGCGGCAAAGCGCCGCCCACTTGATAAGGTGGTACTTCTTCTTGTTCCCAGTTCCTTCCCAAAAGAACTTAGACCTGGGTGTGTCAAGTTTGGCATGGACACCGTCGGCCAATAGGAACATGCCCATAGTAAACAAGGGCAGGGAAGACAGACTGGAGTTAGTCAGAATCAGCCTGGCCATAGAGGACAAGAACCTGCCACGCCAGGGGCTAACCCGATTCGCCACCTTGCCGTATAAGGGTTCCCATTCGAGGATCGAGATGTGTTTGTCCGAAATGGGAAGGCCTAAGTACTTAAATGGGAAACTCCCTAGTTTGCAGTTAAGTAAGTTGGCAATGCAGGTGGCCTGGTGATCGTCCATCCCTATGGCAATCACCTCACTCTTAGTGAAGTTAATCTTCAGGCCAGAAATGATCTCGAAAGCGAGGAGGATGAGCTTGATCGAGGCTACACTATTATCGTCAGGCTCGAAGAGGAGTAAGGTGTCGTCCGCGTATTGAAGGTGGGTGATCCCTCCGGGGCACAGGTGAGGAACAACACCTCGGACGTGGCCCGCGGCCTTGGCCTTGTTCACCATGGCCGAGAGGGCATCAGCAACAAAATTGAAGATTAAAGGCGAGGAGGGGTCTCCTTGTCTGAGCCCACGTTTGTTATGGAAGAAATTCCCAATTTCTCCGTTAATCGACACCGCTGTCTGGCCCCCGAGACCAGATGCATAATGCGGTGGATGAAACCCAACTCGAATCCCTTCCGAGTGAGTACTTCACGAATGAACTCCCAGTTCACTCGGTCGTAAGCTTTCTCGAAGTCAAGCTTAAAAAGCACGGCCGGATGGCATGTGCGTTTAAGCTCGTGGACAATCTCTTGCAAGACCACCGGGCCTTCCAGGATGTTACGGCCTTTGAGGAAGCCGGACTGGCTGCGGTCGATCACACGTTGAGCAACCGGGGCAAGACGCGTGGTGTAGGCCTTGGAGCAGATCTTGAAGGGGACGTTGATAAGAGTAATAGGACGGTATTGCTTAATCGAATCGGCCCCCTTCACTTTAGGGATGAGACTGATGACACCGTAGTTAAGGCGCGAGATGTCAACCGTACCTAACGCAAAACCATTGATGATTTCGTAAAACGTGTCCTTGAGCGCTAGCCAGAACCGCCGAAAGAAAATCACCGGCCAGCCGTCCGGCCCAGGCGCGGTATCAGTCTTCATTGAGCCTAGCGCTTCGTCGATCTCCTGAGTGGAGAAGGATAAAGCGAGCCCATCATTTTCGTCTTGTGAGACCCGTGATTCTTCCTCCCAGAAGTCATCACGCAGGCGCAAAACCTTCCCCTCCGCCGTTCCCAGGAGGGAGAGGAAAAACTCGTAAATGTGTCTCGAGATCTCGGCCTGGCTAACCAAAACCCCCTGGTCCGATTGCAGTCTCAAGATCGTGCATTTCCGTTTACGGCCATTGGCGAAGGCGTGAAAGTAGCCGGTGTTCGCATCCCCCTTGGTGACCCACTTGACACCACCCCTACGGCGCCAGTATTCCTCCTCTTCCCTGAGGATGGCCGAGACTTGGTTCTCTAAGGCATAGCGGCAAGCCCACTCAGCCTCCGAAAAGGATCTGGAGTCAGCCTGGATGTCGAGAGATTTAATTTCTTCGAGGAGAGCTTCCCTAGCTCGCTTTGCCTCGCTACCATGGTTTGCTCCCCACCCACGGAGGAAGCCACGCAGGGCGCCGGCTGCCGAAATCCAAGTGTCCAGGGGGCCCCTGGAGCGGCCACTCGAAGTCCTGGCAAGCTCCCAGCGAGCGAGGAGCAAAGGGATGAAACCCTCTACCTCGAACCACCCTGATTCGAAGTAAAACCGCTTGCTACGCTTGATCATATCCTCCCCAGAGGCCAAGATCAGCGGTACGTGGTCAGAACCAATGCGGGTTTCCGCGACCAGGGTGCACATGGGAAAGATCATATCCCAGTCAGCCGAGATGAACACACGGTCGAGGACACTACGGATTGGATTGAGTTGTTTATTGGTCCAAGTATACCTGGCCCCAGTCCTAGCGAGCTCACGTGAGGCACAGGCCGCAATGGCGTTGTTCAAAAGGGAAATCCTATTCCAGTCTATGTTGTCAGTGTTTTTGTCTGCGCTCGAACGAATGAGGTTAAAATCACCCCCAAGAACAATGGGGATGTTAGCAGCTTGCTTGGCCCCAACCAAGACTTGAATTTCGCGCAAGAAATCAGCCGAACGCGAGTGGTCGGCCGGGCCGTAGACACAGACAATCGCCCAGGAGGCGAGCGAGGTTCTATGCTTAATCGTCACAGCAATGAAAAAAGAACCAACGTCCCAGGTTACAATATCACACACATCAGAATTACATCCCAGGAGAAGATCGCCCGAATGTCCCGCGGAAGGGACCCAACCCCACACGAAACGATATAGAGGATCATAGGCCGAAAGATCGCGATAAGTAAAGTCTGCTTTGATAGTTTCTTGGAGAGCTACGACGTCGATACTTTCACGAGCAATATACTCCCTAAGTTGCGTGCGACGACCCGAGTGCCCGCAACCCCGGATATTCCAGAAGATATAACGCATCAGATAATGCGGTTGCGTAGGCGAACCCCCCTGGAGGTCACCGGTTTAGCCACACGTTTCTTAGCCGGGGCACGGCTAGTCGTTGGCGCTGCGGCAATCTCCCTGGTTGCAGCAGCACCCTCCGACGGGACAAGCAGGGAGGGGGAATTCGAAGACACAGGAGTGATGGGGATCCCCAGCGTCGTGCCCGCGGCTTCCCTGGCCTTGGCCGCAGCAGCGGCTTCGGCCAGAGCCGCTTGGGCCTCCTCGCGAGCGCGGATAAGAGACACAAGCTCACCACGGTCCTCGCCTAAGTCGAAAACGCTATCGTCTAAGATCGAAGCAAGTTGTGGATCGGTGAAAGCGTTCAGAATCTTAAAGGAGGGGGGAGGGTTACCTGAGATCTCCATGTTCTTATCCGCCAGACGTAGTTGCGCACTCTCCAGGGAAGACAGATCACCCAACGCCGCCTTGGACCGAGCGTTGGGGGCGCGCTGTGGGACCGGGGACGCCCGAGAGCGACGCGCCTTGGCCGCCGTGCCCGCAGAACCCAACGCCGCCTGAAGATCCACCACGGCCGACGCCACAGGAGACGGGAGCGCCAGCGTGGCGAGCTTGACAGAAGGCTTCCGCCCAGCCGACTTTTTGGGGGCGCGACCGGATCCCCCCGAGCTGCGACGGCTAGACAAAGGGGTGGCAACAGTAGGCTCGTTGAGCACCACACCCGAGTCCTAACCAAGCAGGCGAGGGGAGGCTGGCCCGCCAGCCAACTCCAGACGGCCATCAGCAGGCAGCGGCGCCGAGCCCACCAGGTTGAAAGCCCCCACCAAGGCGCGGGACGGGGGCGGGCTGCTCCCAGCCGTGTCCGCAATCGCCAGGGTCCCAGGCATCGCGAGCTCCTTCCCCTCGTCCAGCGCCAGTTCTTGAATGCACAGCTGGTTCCAAGTCTCAGTGTCAATAGACGTATCAGGCAGACTGTCCTCAGGCTCTGCATCCTGGCCGGCCATGTCAACGTCCATAGCGCGGCCCGAGCCACCGATGGTATGGCCACCCTTGGCCCCATGGTCAGGCCCCTGCGGGCCAGCAGACCCACCGGTCCCCAAACCAGGCGGGCCACCACTCTTGTCTCCCGGGTGTGAGGGGTTGTTGTTGGGACCAGGCGCCGCCGGCCCATCCCCAGGACACGTAGGCAGCTTCTCCACCTCCACTCGGATGTCATATCCCTCATGGTTGAACCAAACTTGAAAAAATCCGTTCATCTTGTCAGGAGCACGAACACCAAACTTCATCCTCACAGGTCCCACCCGGATAAGGGAAAGATCATCCACCATGATCGGCCTTTCGAGCATCTTGAGCCCCTCCATCAGACGGTCAGCACGGCGGTGCTTCTTGGGGATGCCATGGAGGCGAAGCCACACCTCAGGCATGGAGAGGGGGGTAATCGCCTCCTGGATCGAGTCACGCACCAAAACAGTAATGTCATGGATGGAGAGGAAAAGTTTACCACTTGTCTTGGTCATGTGCAGCAGATCTGCAGAAGGGAACACCACCGCAAAGTCATTATCGCCCACTTGTTTGATCTGCCAATCCCAATCACCAGCCACCATGTGCTTGAGTTCCTGTTTGAGCACACCCAGCGAGAGCCTCCCTGTCTCCGCTGAGAGAATGGCACCATTGGCAACCTTAGAGGCATCGGCGACGGCCTGCAAATCATCCTCAAACTCCATGCAAAAGAAACCCTCGCCCGGGATGGCACTGCCCATGATCTGGAGGAGCGGCTGTTTGCCCCGAGTAGGACAGTAGGCCGAAGCGTGACCCTCCTGCTTGCAGATCAAACAGAGTGGGGGGGGAAGTGTACTTGGCCTGGAAGTGGCCGGTCCAGCCACACTTGAAGCATTACCCGCCCTCCTCCTCGACCGAAATGGGGGCAGCCGCCGAGCCCCGCGGCGCATCGACCGCGACCATCGCGAGCGGAGCGGCCCCAGCCCGAGCCTTCTTAGCCAGCGGGTCGCCATGCCCGTCGCTGCAAGGGGGAAGATCCTGCGACTTGCGTTCCAGCTCACGCCGCCGCGAACCATGCTTGCGCTTCTTCTTCTGCTCTTGTTGGCCCCACCATGGGGGAGGAGGACCCCAATCCCCCTCACGCCCTTGGAAGCCAGATCCAGAGTCCTGTCCCTGGAAACCACCTTGTCCACGCCCAGATCCACCGCCCTGGCCGTGGGAGGAACCACTGCCGCCATCCGCTCGTCCCGCAGCCTTGGCCCGCTGACTACGCTTCGCCTGCTCCCGAAGGGCCTTTTCACGCCGCCATTCCTCCTCCGGGCGCGGGGGCTCCATCGGGCGCTTGTCAGCACGGCGGTCGCCCATGGTCGTCGCCTCGGCAAAGGACCGCGAGAGAGGGGGAGGGGGAGGAATGGGGATGAGAGATATGGTGGCGAAACGGTGGCGCCACACCTCACTGTGTCGAGCCGGAAACCCTAGCGAGGGGTCGCGGCACCCCCTGTGCAGCCATATAAAGCGGTGGCCAGCAGGCTCCTGCCCCCCCCCCCCCCCCGGGCCAGGCCGATCCGACGGGCCGCACGGTCCAGGCCCAGCGCCGGGCCCACACCGAGGGGCGCGACAGCCAACGGGCCGAGCGAAGCCGGCCCAGGCCCAGTGAGACGCAACGGGCCCAGGGGCAGGGCAGTTGACACCAACCCTAGCGAAGCTCCCACCACCGGCGCCTCCGCCGCCGCCCGCGCCGCCTCCGGCCCCGACGGCGCCGTCGAAGGCAAGGTAGGAAGGGCAGGCCACTCCTCCGGCGACACCGGGGCCGCCGCGGGCCCCGAGCACCTAGGAGAGCGCGGGAGCACCGTGAAGGAAATATGCCCTAGAGGCAATAATAAAGTTATTATTTATTTCCTCATATCATGATAAATGTTTATTATTCATGCTAGAATTGTATTAACCGGAAACTTGATACATGTGTGAATACATAGACAAACATATAGTCACTAGTATGCCTCTACTTGACTAGCTCATTAATCAAAGATGGTTATGTTTCCTAACCATAGACATGTGTTGTCATTTGATTAATGGGATCACATCATTAGGAGAATGAAGTGATTGACATGACCCATTCCGTTAGCCTAGCACTTGATCGTTTAGTATGTTGCTATTGCTTTCTTCATAACTTATACATGTTCCTGTAACTATGAGATTATGCAACTCCCGTTTATCGGAGGAACACTTTGTGTGCTACCAAACGTCACAACGTAACTGGGTGATTATAAAGGTGCTCTACAGGTGTCTCCAAAGGTACATGTTGAGTTGGCGTAATTCGAGATTAGGTTTTGTCACTCCAATTGTCGGAGAGGTATCTCTGGGCCCTCTCGGTAATGCACATCATTATAAGCCTTGCAAGCAATGTAACCAATGAGTTGGTTACGGGATGATGCATTACAGAACGAGTAAAGAGACTTGCCGGTGACGAGATTGAACTAGGTATTGGATACCGACGATCGAATCTCGGGCAAGTAACATACCGATGACAAAGGGAACAACGTATGTTGTTATGCGGTTTGACCGATAAAGATCTTCGTAGAATATGTAGGAGCCAATATGGGCATCCAGGTCCCGCTATTGGTTATTGACCGAGAATAGTTCTAGGTCATGTCTACATAGTTCTCGAACCCGTAGGGTCCGCACGCTTAAGGTTTCGATGACAGTTATATTATGAGTTTATGAGTTTTGATGTACCGAAGGAGTTCGGAGTCCCGGATGAGATCGGGGACATGACGAGGTGTCTCGAAATGGTCGAGACGTAAAGATCGATATATTGGACGACTATATTCGGAGTTCGGAAAGGTTCCGAGTGATTTGGGTATTTTTCGGAGTACCGGGGAGTTACGGGAATACGGGGAAGAGTATTGGGCCTTAATGGGCTTTAGTGGGAAGGAGCCAGGAGGAGGCGCGCGCCCCTCCCAAGCCCAGTCCGAATTGGACAAAGGGTTTGGGGCGCGGCCCCCCTCTTCCTTCCTTCTCCACTTCCCTTCTTTCCCCCCTTGACCTAGTTGGACTAGGAAAGAAGGAATCCTACTCCCGGTGGGAGTAGGACTCCCTTGGCGCGCCCTCCTCCTAGGGCCGGCCTCCTCCTCCCTCCCTCCTTTATATACGGGGGCAGGGGGCACCCCATAGACACAAGTTGATCTACGAATCGTTCCTTAGCCGTGTGCGGTGCCTCCTTCCACCATATTCCACCTCGGTCATATCGTCGCGGAGTTTAGGCGAAGCCCTGCGCCGGTAGAACATCATCATCGTCACCACGCTGTCGTGCTGACGGAACTCATCTCCGGAGCTTGGCTGGATCGGAGGCCGGAGATCGTCATCGAGCTGAACGTGTGCTGAACTCGGAGGCTCCGTACGTTCGGTGCTTGGATCGGTCGGATCGTGAAGACGTACGACTACATCAACCGCGTTGTCATGACGCTTCCGCTTACGGTCTACGAGGGTACGTGGACGAACACTCTCCCCTCTCGTTGCTATGCATCACCATGATCTTGCGTGTGCGTAGGAAATTTTTCGAAATTACTACGTCCCCCAACAGTGGTATCAGAGCCAGGTTTTTATGGTTTGATGTTATATGCACGAGTAGAAAACAAGTGAGTTGTGGACGATATAAGTCATACTGCCTACCAGCATGTCATACTTTGGTTCGGCGGTATTGTTGGATGAAGCGGCCCGGACCGACATTACGCGTACGCTTATGCGAGACTGGTTCCACCGACGTGCTTTGCACACAGGTGGCTGGCGGGTGTTAGTTTCTCCAACTTTAGTTGAACCGAGTGTGGCTACGCCCGGTCCTTGCGAAGGTTAAAACGGAGTCTATTTGACAAACTATCGTTGTGGTTTTGATGCGTAGGTAAGAACGGTTCTTGCTAAGCCCGTAGCAGCCACGTAAAATTTGCAACAACAAAGTAGAGGACGTCTAACTTGTTTTTGCAGGGCATGTTGTGATGTGATATGGTCAAGACGTGATGAGATATAAGTTGTTGTATGAGATGATCATGTTTTGTTGAAGTTATCAGCAACTGGCAGAAGCCCCATGGTTATCTCTTTGTTGCATAAGATGCAAGTGCCAAATAATTGCTTTACTTTATCGCTATACGATAGCAATAATTGCAAGAGCAATAGTTGGTGAGACAACCATGTGATGACACATTGATATAGATCAAGATGATGAAGATCATGGTGTCGTGCCGGTGACGATAGAGATCATGACAGTACTTTGGAGATGGAGATCAAAGGCGCAAGATGATCATGGCCATATCATGTCACATATTTTGATTGCATATGATGTTTATCTGTTATACATCTTATTATGTTTTGTTTGACGGTAGCATTTTAAGATGATCTCTCACTAATTATCAAGAAGTGTTCTCCCTGAGTATGCACCGTTGCGAAAGTTCTTCGTGCTGAGACACCACGTGATGATCGGGTGTGATAGGCTCTACGTTCAAATACAACGGATGCAAAACAGTTGCACACGCGGAATACTCAGGTTATACTTGACGAGCCTAGGATATACAGATATGGCCTCGGAACACGGAGACCGAAAGGTCGAGCGTGAATCATATAGTAGATATGATCAACATAGTGATGTTCACCATTGAAACTACTCCATCTCACGTGATGATCGGACATGGTTTAGTTGATTTGGATCACGTGATCACTTAGAGGATTAGAGGGATGTCTATCTAAGTGGGAGTTCTTAAGTAATATGATTAATTGAACTTTAATTTATCATGAACTTAGTCCTAGTAGTATTTTGCAAATTATGTTATAGCTCGCGTTGTTGCTTTCATATGTTTATTTTGATATGTTCCTAGAGAAAACTGTGTTGAAAGATGTTAGTAGCAATGATGCGGATTAGATCCGTGACATGAGGTTTATCCTCATTGCTGCACAGAAGAATTATGTCCCTGATGCACCGCTAGGTGACAGACCTATTGCAGGAGCAGATGCAGATGTTATGAACGTTTGGCTAGCTCAATATGATGACTACTTGATAGTTTAGTGCACCATGCTTAACGGCTTAGAATCGGGACTTCAAAGACGTTGTTGAACGTCATGGACCATATAAGATGTTCCAGGAGTTGAAGTTAATATTTCAAGCAAATTCCCGAGTTGAGAGATATGAAATCTCCAACAAGTTCTATAGCTAAAAGATGGAGGAGAATCGCTCAACTAGTGAGCATGTGCTCAGATTGTCTGGGTACTTCAATCACTTGAATCAAGTGGGAGTTAATCTTCCAGATAAGATAGTGATTGACAGAATTCTCTAGTCACCATCACTAAGTTACTAGAACTTTGTGATGAACTATAATATGCAAGGGATGACGAAAATTATCCCTGAGCTCTTCGCGATGTTGAGATCGGCGAAGGTAGAAATCAAGAAAAGAGCATCAAGTGTTGATGGTTAACAAGATCACTAGTTTCAAGAAAAGGCAAAGGGAAAAGAAGGGGAACTTCAAGAAGAACGGCAAGCAAGTTGCTGCTCAAGTGAAGAAACCCAAGTCTGGTCCTAAGCCTGAGACTAAGTGCTTCTACTGCAAAGAGACTGGTCACTGGAAGAGGTACTACCCCAAGTGATTGGCGGATAAGAAGGATGGCAAAGTGAACATAAGTATATTTGATATACATGTTATTGATGTGTACGTTACTAGTGTTTATAGCAACCCCTCAGTATTTGGTACTAGTTCAGTTGCTAAGATTAGTAACTCGAATCGGGAGTTGCAGAATAAACAGAGACTAGTTAAGGGTGAAGTGATGATGTGTGTTTGAAATAGTTCCAAGATTGATATGATCATCATCGCACACTCCCTATACTTTCGGGATTAGTATTAAATCTAAATAAGTGTTATTTGGTGTTTGCGTTGAGCATGAATATGATTTGATCATGTTTATTGCAATACGGTTATTCATGTAAGTTAGAGAATAATTGTTGTTCTGTTTTCATGAATAAAACCTTCTATGGTCATACACCCAATGAAAATGGTTTGTTGGATCTCGATCGTGTGATACACACATTCATAATATTGAAGCCAAAAGATGCAAAGTTAATAATGATAGTGCAACTTATTTGTGGCACTGTCGTTTGGGTCATATCGGTGTAAAGCGCATGAAGAAACTCCATAAAGATGGATTTTCGGAATCACTTGGTTATGAATCATTTGATGCTTGCGAACCGTGCCTTTTGGGCAAGATGACTAAAACTCCGTTCTTCGGAACAATGGAACGAACTACCGACTTATTGGAAATAATACATACTGATGTATGCAGACCAATGAGTATGAAGGCTCGTGGCAAGTATCATTATTTTCTGACCTTCACAAGATGATTTGAGCAGATATGGGTATATCTACTTGATGAAACATAAGTCTGAAATAGTTGAAAGGTTCAAAGAATTTCAGAGTGAAGTGGAAAAATCATCGTAACAAGAAAATAAAGTTTCTGCGATCTGATCACAGAGACAAATATTTGAGTTACGAGTTTGGTCTTCAATTAAAACAATGTGGAATAGTTTCACAGCTCACGCCACCTGGAACACCACATCGTTGTGGTGTGTCCGAACGTCGTAACCGCACTTTATTTGATATGGTGCGATCTATGATGTCTCTTATCAGTTTACCACTATCATTTTGGGGTTATGCATTAGAGACAGCTGCATTCACGTTTAAAATAGGGCACCATCTAAATCCGTTGAGACGACACCGTATGAACTATGGTTTAGCAGTAAACCTAAGCTGTTGTTTCTTAAAGTTTGGAGTTGCGATGCTTATATGAAAAAGGATTTTTTTCAACTTGATAAGCTCGAACCCAAATCCGGAGAAGTGCGTCTTCATAGAATACCCAAAGGAAATTGTTGGGTACACCTTCTATCACAGATCCGAAGGCAAATTTGTTGCTGATAATAGATCCTTTCTAGAGAAGGAGTTTCTCTCGAAAGAAGTGAGTGGGAGGAAAGTAGAACTTGATAAGGTAATTGTACCTTCTCCCGAATTGGAAAGTAGTTCATCACTGAAATCAGTTCCAGTGATTCCTACATCAATTAGTGAGGAAGCTAATGATGATGATCATGAAACTTCAGATCAAGTTACTACAGAACCTCGTAGGTCTTCCAAATTAAGATCCGCACCAGAGTGGTACAGTAATCCTATTCTGGAAGTCATGTTACTAGACCATGATGAATCTACGAACTATGAGGAAGCGATGATGAGCCCAAATTCCGCGAAATGGCTTGAGGCCATGAAATCTGAGATATGATCCATGTATGAGAACAAAGTGCCTTTGATTGACTTGCCCGATGATCAGTGAGTCATTAAGAATAAATGGATCTTCAAGAGGAAGACGGACGCTGATAGTAGTGTTACTATCTACAAAGCTAGAATTGTCGCAAAAGGTTTTCGACAAGGTCAAAGTGTTGACTACAATGAGAGTTTCTCACTCGTATCTATGCTTAAGTCTGTCTGAATCATGTTAGCAATTGCCACATTTTATGAAATCTGGCAAATGGATGTCAAAACTGCATTCCTTAATGAATTTATTAAAGAAGAGTTGTATATGATGCAGCCAGAAGGTTTTGTCAATCCTAAAGGTGCTAACAAAATGTGCAAGCTCCAGCGATCCATCTATGGACTGGTGCAAGCATCTCGGAGTTGGAATATACGCTTTGATAAGTTGATCAAAGCATATAGTTTTATATGGACTTACGATGAAGCCTGTATTTACAATAAAGTGAGTGGGAGCACTACATCCTTTCTGATTAGTATATGTGAGTGGCATATTGTTGATCAGAAATGATGTAGAATTTTTCTGCAAAGCATAAAGGAGTGTTTTAAAGGAGTTTTTTAAAAAGAAAAGACCTCGGTAAATGCTATTTACATATTGAGCATCAAGAGCTATTGAGATAGACCAAGACGCTTGATAAGTTTTTCAATGAGTACATACCTTGGCAAGATTTTGAAATAGTTCAAGATGGAACAGTCAAAGAAAGAGTTCTTGCCTGTGTTGCAAAGGTGTGAAATTGAGTAAGACTCAAATCCCGACCACGGCAGAAAATAGAAAAGAGAATGAAAGTCATTCCCTATGCCTCAGTCATAGGTTCTATAAAGTATGCTATGCTATGTACCAGACCTATTGTATACCTTACTCTAAATTTGGCAAAGGAGTATAATAGTGATCTAGGAGTAGATCACTGGACATTGGTCAAGAATATCTTTAGTAAGGACTAAGGAAATATTTCTTGATTATGGAGGTGATAAAAGAGCCCGTCGTAAAAGTTACCTCGATGCATGCTTTCACACTGATCCAGATGACTCTAAGTCTCAACCTGGATACATATTGAAAGTGGGAGCAATTAGCTAGAGTAGCTCCGTGCAGAGCATTGTGGACATAAAATATTTGCAAAATACATACGGATCTAAATGTGACAGACCCGTTGACTAAGGTTCTCTCACGAGCAAAACATGATCACACCTTAGTACTCTTTGGGTGTTAATCACATAAGCGATGTGAACTAGATTATTGACTCTAGTAAACCCTTTGGGTGTTGGTCACATGACGATGTGAACTATGGGTGTTAATCATATACAGATATGAATATTGATGTTAAATCACATGGCGATGTGAACTAGATTATTGACTCTAGTGCAAGTGGGAGACTGAAGGAAATATGCCCTAGAGGCAATAATAAAGTTATTATTTATTTCCTCATATCATGATAAATGTTTATTATTCATGCTAGAATTGTATTAACCGAAAACTTGATACATGTGTGAATACATAGACAAACATATAGTCACTAGTATGCCTCTACTTGACTAGCTCATGAATCAAAGATGGTTATGTTTCCTAACCATAGACATGTGTTGTCATTTGATTAATGGGATCACATCATTAGGAGAATGAAGTGATTGACATGACCCATTCCGTTAGCCTAGCACTTGATCGTTTAGTATGTTGCTATTGCTTTCTTCATAACTTATACATGTTCCTGTAACTATGAGATTATGCAACTCCCGTTTATCGGAGGAACACTTTGTGTGCTACCAAACGTCACAACGTAACTGGGTGATTATAAAGGTGCTCTACAGGTGTCTCCAAAGGTACATGTTGAGTTGGCGTAATTCGAGATTAGGTTTTGTCACTCCGATTGTCGGAGAGGTATCTCTGGGCCCTCTCGGTAATGCACATCATTATAAGCCTTGCAAGCAATGTAACCAATGAGTTGGTTATGGGATGATGCATTACAGAACGAGTAAAGAGACTTGCCGGTGACGAGATTGAACTAGGTATTGGATACCGACGATCGAATCTCGGGCAAGTAACATACCGATGACAAAGGGAACAACGTATGTTGTTATGCGGTTTGACCGATAAAGATCTTCGTAGAATATGTAGGAGCCAATATGGGCATCCAGGTCCCGCTATTGGTTATTGACCGAGAATAGTTCTAGGTCATGTCTACATAGTTCTCGAACCCGTAGGGTCCGCACGCTTAAGGTTTCGATGACAGTTATATTCTGAGTTTATGAGTTTTGATGTACCGAAGGAGTTCGGAGTCCCGGATGAGATCGGGGACATGACGAGGTGTCTCGAAATGGTCGAGACGTAAAGATCGATATATTGGACGACTATATTCGGAGTTCGGAAAGGTTCCGAGTGATTCGGGTATTTTTCGGAGTACCGGGGAGTTACGGGAATACGGGGAAGAGTATTGGGCCTTAATGGGCTTTAGTGGGAAGGAGCCAGGAGGAGGCGCGCGCCCCTCCCAAGCCCAGTCCGAATTTGACAAAGGGTTTGGGGCGCGGCCCCCCTCTTCCTTCCTTCTCCACTTCCCTTCTTTCCCCCCTTGACCTAGTTGGACTAGGAAAGAAGGAATCCTACTCCCGGTGGGAGTAGGACTCCCTTGGCGCGCCCTCCTCCTAGGGCCGGCCTCCTCCTCCCTCCCTCCTTTATATACGGGGGCAGGGGGCACCCCATAGACACAAGTTGATCTATGAATCGTTCCTTAGCCGTGTGCGGTGCCCCCTTCCACCATATTCCACCTCGGTCATATTGTCGCGGAGTTTAGGCGAAGCCCTGCGCCGGTAGAACATCATCATCGTCACCACGCCGTCGTGCTGACGGAACTCATCTCCGGAGCTCGGCTGGATCGGAGGCCGGAGATCGTCATCGAGCTGAACGTGTGCTGAACTCGGAGGCTCCGTACGTTCGGTGCTTGGATCGGTCGGATCGTGAAGACGTACGACTACATCAACCGCGTTGTCATGACGCTTCCGCTTACGGTCTACGAGGGTACGTGGACGAACACTCTCCCCTCTCGTTGCTATGCATCACCATGATCTTGCGTGTGCGTAGGAAATTTTTTGAAATTACTACGTTCCCCAACACACCGGACCAGCCCCCGGAGCGCGCGGGGCAGACGCCTCCGGCCTCTAGCACCGGACCGCCGTCGCCCGCGAGCCCCCACCGCCCGGCGCAAAACGGCGGCGCCGGTCACCCCGACCAGCCCCGCCACGAGCCGCCGCAAGCACGTACTCACCAAGCGACGCCCCCGCCGGAGGGGGAGCAAACCGCGGAGAGGAGATCCCGTCCTCGTCGTCGGACTCGTCCCCCGACAGAGCCCAGAACCGACCACCGCAGCTCGCCCGGCCATCCCCAGGAGAGCACCCCGGGGCGGCGGGCGCCGGGGCGCCGCCTGGGCCCCGCCGGACCAGGACCCAGGCCGACGCCGCGCCGGAAGCGCGCCGGGGGGGCGGAGTCGCCGCCCGAGTCGCCAAGGGACGCCTCCAACGGAACACGTGATTCAAAATCCATCCAAAAGCCACCTCCGGTTGAGCTGACTAGACAAACGGTATTTGCTTCTGTATTTTTGTGTTCTGTTTTTAGTCTATGTAAAAAATGGCTTGAATATGCGTGACAACACAAAAGACACAAGCAAATAGAGCCAATGACCTGCCCAAAGGAACTCAGAGCAGCAAGCGGGTCTCTGGTCACTCTTTTCTATTACAGTAATCAAAGAAGAAAATACTATTTTTGGAACTAAACCTACTGAAAGCACGAGGGAGCAAAATCAAATGTTTGTAGCGCATGGATTTAGCTATCTAATCTAACATATATTGCACTGAACTGAATATATGCCCGTAGCTACATAGTTCTAAACCAAATGATAGCATATAACCAAAGTTCTCATGACCATATTCTAAATTATCTTGTTATCAAGAATGGTCAAAGAATAGGTTGAGAGAGAGAGAGAGAGAGAGAGAGAGAGAAGCGACATTAGTCTGGGCAGGAAGGAACAACGCCCATTAGTCTGTGCTTGATAGACTCAAACAAAGTATCCAGACCAAATAATAATATCGGGAACCAAATACAATGAAGATAGCATATGTTCCTAGCTGAATTATTTCAGAGGTCTACCTCTTGTGCGTCAAACAAAGTGTCCAAATTCAGTCCCTAATTCCATGAAATAGGTTCAAATGATGTCGAGTTTCAACTTTTGACTTGCTGGTCCTGGTAAATGTGAAATAAGACATGAATAGTGGCATGGTCCTCACTGGTCACTGCAAAGTAGTCGCATCAGCGGCGGCCTACACAACCCCTCCAACGACGGTGACGGGCGAACCGGCGCGAGATATAACGGCAACCAACAAACCAAGACGATGGGAGGCCAATGTAGAACGGCCCACACAACCCTCCCGACGATGGCAAGGGGCGAGCCAGCAGGAGATACGGCGGTGGCCAGCATGCCAAGTCAATGGGAGGAGGGGCGGTCAGAGAGAGACACGACATACAGTGACCTGCATGTTGAATATATGGTTTGTGCATGTATATTGTGTAGCTTGGCCCACCTCCTAGTCTTTGTATAGTTGAGGTTGTGGCCCACTTTGTACTCCATATATACGTGCACTTTGCACCGATCAATACATCATGAAGCATTGCCAAATCGTTTCCAACATGGTATCATACCTACGATCCTAACCCTAACCCGTGCCGCCGCCGCCGCCGCGATCTCATCGCCGCCGCCGCCACCACAAACCTCCGCCGCCGCGCCGACACCCTGGTCTGCCGCCGCCGCCCGCGCTTCCGCCCGCCCCCGCCGCGCCGCCCCCAAGCTGCGCCGCCTCCTTCCCTGCCGCGCCGCCGCTCAAGCACCGCCGCACCACCCCTCTAGGCCATGGCATCCCCCGGTTCCACCGGTACCACCCGCAGCCGCCGCACCAACCCGTTCGAAGGTCCCGATCCCGTCGTCATTCGCGACCTCAACATCCTCGCCCGGGTTCCCGTCATCCTCGACCACCTCAGCTCCACATACTATGCCTGGAAGACGTACTTCTCCCTCGTGTTCCGTGAGTACAATCTCCGGGATCACATCGATGGCTCCGTGGACTCCCGCTTCATGGAGGACGATGAGGAGTGGACGGCCATTGACGCCACTCTCATCCGTTGGTTCTACACCACCATCTCGAAGGACCTCTTCCACACGGTGGTCTCCGCCGACGATGACGCTCACGCCGTTTGGACCAAGCTCAACGGCCTCTTCACCGACAACGCGCTCCAACGCAAGGTCTTCTTGCACGGCGAGTTTTTTGGGTGCTAGCAGCTTGAGTCGTCTGTTGACGCATGCGCCTCAAGAAGCTTGTTGACGAGCTCCGTGACCTCGGCGAGAAGGTCTCTGATGAGCTTCTCCTCAGCACCCTCATCGCCGGCCTGAACGACGACTTCGGGAACGCCGCCTCCAACATCCCCCTCATCACCAACCCGACCTTCCCTAAGATCGTCGCGTACCTGAAGCTGGAGGAGCGACGGATGCGGATGTCACGCACCCGGGCCACCCACACGGCCCTCACCGCCGGTACCCGTGGCGGTGCGCCGCCCACCGTCCCGGCCCCACCGCCGCGGCCCGCCTCGGGCCTCTTCCAGGCGCCGCCACCGCCCGGGTTTCCCTACCCGGCGCCGCCGCAGGCCCCTCCGCCCCCCGCCGAGCAGCAGCAGCGTCGGGGCAGGCGTCGCGGCCGAGGTGGCCGCAAGCAGCAACAGCCGCAGCAGCCGGCTGCCCACGGCGGGGCCCCCTGCCAGCCGCCGCACCAGCTACCGCCGGCACCTTGGCAGGCCAGCCAGAACCCTTGGACGGAGGTTGTGCACGCGTATTCCATGCCTATACTGCGTGCCCCCGTCCCTGGCTCCTTCGGCGCCCGCCCGGCCCCTCTTTAGGCCATGTACGCGGCCCCTCAGGTGTACCAGCCCGCGCCACTCTACGGCCCCTCGGGCTATGGGTTTGTGGCGCCACCGCCTCAGCCGGCGCCGTCCGCCCCGGCTCTCCCGCCGGCGCCCTGGGATCCCGCGCTCCTAGCGGCTCTACACACCGCCCCCACGCCACAGCAGTACACTGGCGGTGGCGACTGGTATATGGACACCGGAGCCACGGCTCACATGGCCGCCAACCCCGGTAACCTTCTTGCCGCTCATCCCGTTCACACCGCTGCTCACATTACCGTGGGTGACGGTTCTTTCATGCCCATTACTCATGTCGGCCATGCTGCTTTTCCTTCTAACTCCATGCCATTATATCTCTCTAATGTGCTTGTTTCTCCTGACATCATTAAAAATCTTGTTTCCGTTCGTTCTCTTACACGTGAAAATCCTGTTGCCGTTGAATTTGACATGTTTGGCTTTTCTGTCAAGGATGCCCGTACCCAGATGGTGCTCCACCGATGTGATAGCCCCGACGAGCTCTACCCGGTCCACTCACCTACCTCATCCGTTGTTGCACCCATGGCGCTTTCCGCCAGAGTGGACCTTTGGCACGCTCGTCTCGGTCATCCCAACATCGCCACCCTTCGTCATATTCTTCGGAGCTTTTCATTCACGTGTAATAAGATCGACGATCACACTTGTCATGCTTGTCGCCTCGGCAAACATGTTCGTCTTCCTTTTAGCAATTCCTTGCATGTCGCATCATATCCGTTTGAGTTAATTCATAGTGATGTCTGGACCTCTTCTGTTGCAAGTAACACGGGCTATCTTTATTACCTTGTCATACTTGATGATTTTTCGCACTATGTGTGGACCTTCCCGTTGCGGCGAAAGTCGGACTCTGTTGCCACTCTCACCGCCTTCTACTCCTATGTCTCCACGCAGTTTGGACGTCCCATTCATGCGTTGCAAACAGACAACGGGAAGAAGTTCGATAACCTTGCGATCCGCAACCTTCTCGCCACACACGGCACAATCTTTCGTCTCACTTGCCCATATACTTCGCAACAAAACGGCCGCGCTGAGCGCGTGCTTCGCACTCTCAATGACTGCGTTCGCACCCTCCTCTTTCACGCCAACGTGCCCCCACGTTTTTGGCCAGACACGCTTGCCACCGCCTCACTACTCATTAACATTCGTCCTTGTCGCACTCGTGGGAATTTTGCACCTCATCACCTCTTATTTGGCACGCCACCCTCCTATGCTGAGCTCTGCATCTTCGGTTGCCTGTGCTACCCTAGCATCGCTTCCACTGCTCCTCATAAGCTCGCACCTCGGTCTGTGGCCTGCATCTTTCTCGGTTATCCTCCTAACACCAAAGGCTACCGCTGCTATGATCCTATCTCTCATTGGGTGATCACTTCATGACACGTTTACTTTGATGAGATGGTTTTCCGTTCCAGCAGGTACCTTCGGATGTTGCGGCCTTGCCCGCTCCCGGTGATGGCCGCCCACGTGCCTCTCTTGGGCCGCCTCCCGGCTTTGAGGGTGCCCCCCGCGCCACGGGTCGAGTCTCTCCCCGATTGGCTGTCGTAGGGGCCGCACCTCCCTCGACGCCCGCGACGCCCCCGGCGACCCCGGTCTCGACCCTGCCGGCGGCTTCGCCGGCAGCCTCGCCCGCCGCCACGCCGGCGACCTCGTCCGCCGCCACGCCGGTGGCCTCGCCCGCCGCCTCGCCCGCGGCGGCCACATCGGAGGCGGGCTCATCTTCGTCCTCGCCCGCCTCCCCTCCGGACCCGCTGCCCCGCCCGATGACTCGCTCTCGGGCTGGCACCCTTCGCCCGAGCACGCGGTACCCCAGCGATGAGTATCTTCTCGCTGCTTCCGCCTCTGAGCCGTCTCCTCTCCCATCGTCAGCTCGAGCCGCCCTTCGGGATCCTCATTGGCTCGCTGCGATGCAGGAAGAGTTCGACGCGCTCCAGCGGAACCGTACCTGGCAGCTCGTCCCTCGGCCGCCCCGTGCCAACATCATCACGGGCAAGTGGGTCTTTCGGCACAAGACTCGTCCGGATGGCACTCTCGAGCGCTATAAAGCTCGCTGGGTGGTTCGGGGTTTTCGGTAACGCGCGGGCGTGGACTTCACCGACACATTTGCCCCGGTTGTTAAACCGGGCACGATCCACGCCGTGCTCCAGCTAGCCGTGTCCCGCGCATGGCCTGTGCATCAGTTGGACGTGTCCAATGCCTTCTTGCATGGCCACCTGGCTGAGCAGGTGTTCTGTGAGCAGCCCACCGGCTTCATCGACGCCACGCATCCAGATCATGTGTGCTTGCTCTCCCGTTCGCTCTACGGGTTGAAGCAGGCACCTCGAGCCTGGTACTAGCGCATCGCCGCCTTCCTGCAGACGCTCGGATTTACATCGACTTGCTCCGATGCGCCCCTCTTCATGTATCATCACGGAGTTGACATGGCCTACTTGTTGTTGTACGTCGATGACATCATTCTGACGGCATCCACTGTCGCGCTCCTCCAGCGGCTTACTACTCGTCTTCGTGATGAGTTTGCCCTGAAGGACTTGGGTCCTCTGCATTATTTCCTTGGTATTGAGGTGGTTCGACGGCCAGATGGGTTCTTCCTGCATCAGCAGCGCTATGCCCATGAGCTTCTCGACCGAGCTGGCATGCTTAACTGCAAGCCCGCTCCCACGCCAGTCGACACCAAGGCCAAGGTCTCCGCTTTGGAGGGTTCGCCTGCATCTGATGCGGCCTTCTACCGCTCCATTGTGGGCGCCCTGCAGTACCTGACCCTGACGCGCCCCGACTTGCAGTATGTCGTTCAGCAGGTCTGTCTTCACATGCATGCTCCGCGTGACTCTCACTGGACTCTGGTGAAGCGTACCCTCTGATACATATGCGGCACCCAGTCCTTGGGACTTACGTTGACGGCCTCCGCCTCCACCGACCTCGTCGCCTACTCTGATGCGGACTGGGCTGGCTGCCCGGACACACGGCGCTCCACCTCGGGGTACTGTGTTTACCTTGGGCCGTCCCTGATCTCTTGGTCTTCCAAGCGACAGCCCACCGTCTCCCGCTCGAGTGCCGAGGCTGAGTATCGAGCAGTGGCTAACGCCGTCGCTGAATGCTCTTGGCTCCGTCAGCTGCTCCAGGAGTTGCTTTGTGATGTTCACAAGGCCACGCTCGTCTACTGCGACAACGTCTCCGCCGTTTACCTCTCCGCCAACCCAGTCCATCATCATCGAACGAAGCATATTGAGCTTGATATACACTTTGTTCGTGAGCAGGTGGCTCTTGGGCGCATCCGGGTCCTCCACGTCCCGACAGCGCAGCAGTTCGCCGACGTCATGACGAAAGGACTGCCTACTTCTGTTTTCGAGGAGTTCAGGTCCAGTCTTTGCGTCTCCGGCGACGCTTCGACTGCGGGGGGTGTTGAATATATGGTTTGTGCATGTATATTGTGTAGCTTGGCCCACCTCCTAGTCTTTGTATAGTTGAGGTTGTGGCCCACTTTGTACTCCATATATACGTGCGCTTTGCACCGATCAATACATCGTGAAGCATTGCCAAAACAATCGTTTCCAACACTGCAAGCATATTATTTCTAGTTCAGAGTTAAACAGTAAACATCATATACCATTCTGAGGAAAATAAGAAATGAACAATCAAATAAGGACCAAAGCTGACCTTCTCAAAGTTATATGGGTTCCATGTAGAACGACCTTCTCGTGCCAATTCAGAGAGAGGTAGACACATTGACATTCTACACTCTAGGGGCATTTGTTTTCCATAAGCCACTAACCTGCAGGATATAGAATGAAAATAATTTTAAACTGGCTGTATATTATTTCATAAAAACAAACGGTTAAAGCACTGAAGCTTCAAAATAGGCACTTCTCCCAACACATGTTCTGCATATTCTAATTCTGATAAAGCCAAGTGCAAACCTGAACTTGCGAAAAAAATATCAGCTTAAAAATTGACTGATCTATCAGCTACATCCATGAATGTAAGTTGACTAAAACGAACTTCATCTTAGCTCAAGGCTACAAATTGTAGAATTGTCAAAAAAAAGTCTAAGCACAAAAAGATATCTAATGAATGAAATTGCTGAGCCAAAATACTCTTGAGCCAGATAAATTGCTGTTTCAAAAATATAAGGGTGCATCAACCAAGCACTGAAGATTTTCCAGCCTGTATCATACATCTAGAATAAAATTTTGAACACGCTTACACTGCAATAACCAAGAAATTTATAATCAAGTTAGAGACTACCTACATCAGTCTATCCACCATGCATCTTCAGCATGTCAATCACCTCCGTATCCATCTCCCCTTCTAATCGAAGTGCTATATGTTCCTTGACTAAATTTATGAAGCTCTAGGTCGTGGCTGATTGTCTTACTGCTGAGAGTATAAGAAGTCATTCACATGGTTGCAATCATCACCTTGCAAACTAAGCACGATAAATTGTTCTGCTGCCAGCTTATAAACAGGAACACATGGTGAATAGACTACTAAAGAAGGCCACATGTAAAGAAAAGGCCAGTAACAAAGGATCAATTTCAGTAGTTTATCTTGACCACCAACTTTCTCGCTCAGACGATGCAAAGATAGTAGTAAGAGAGAACTTGGCAATTTGACTTCAGATTAACAGATTATGATGAAATTACAATTTCTAAACAACAATAAAGAACAATAATAACCTATACAAAGTCTCTTCTATCACTGGAGAACACTGAAAAAGGAAACAATCTGGTAATTAGCAAAAGGTTAAACTGCACAAAATGAGTAGTTATAATCAGATTACAATCAATGATGCAAATACAGGTCAATACTCTGATTTCATTGACCCTAATTCTAATTTGCGCAGGTGAATACCGAAGGAACCTAATCAGTTAGCGGAGTGTAGCTCTGAAGAAATGCTTACCCTATTTTTACAGAGATGCAGAGGGAGAGCGAGAGGGCCTGAATCTAAATGGTTGTACCTGGTAGAGGAGTTTCTCGAGGATGAGCTCTGCGGCGTCCATGACGGTGCGGAGGAGACCGGAGAGGAAGACGACCTTGCGGTCTTTGCCTGCCGAGAAGAGGTCGTCGCTGCCGGCTGCGTCGCCGCCGAACTGGTTATCAAGGGAGACAGGTTGGGAATCTTCGCATCGACGGCGTGGGGGTGTAGCGCACGCGCCCCTGCACCTGCCGCTCCCGGGTCAAGCCGGCAGGTTCAGCACGCCACCCCACCGCCAACAACAACCTGTCTTCACTTGGCATAATTAAATCATCTGCGACAAAAGAGAGACAGAACAAATATAAGTAATATATAGCCGGTAACTGCTCATTGTTTCCCATGGATCAAAAGCATGTGTTCAGGGCAAATGAGCACATATGAGCTTCAACCCCCAAAGACTGCACAGAAGGCGAGCTCCTCACTAGTACTGCTGTAACATCTGAAGTGATGATATATTATGCCTAATATCTGCTAAACTGTCTAGTACCCTAGAATAACTTTTTGTGGGACTTCAAACAATTCAACTCCTATGGCCGTACAAATTCAGATCTCCACAACTACGTGCGCTACAACGCATTTCCAGATGTACACCAAGGTCTCGAATTCGTGGTTTGATACAGAGATATGGGGAGCACGACGGGGCGGATCTAGATTGCTTGGCGGGTGTGCACCGGCACGCAAAAAAATTACAGGATCAGTTCGGGTCAAGTAATCACCGAATGACCAAGAGCCCGTACCTCAAAAACCGCCGGAGCTGCAATGAAGCGTCAGGGGAGCCGTTGAAGCTTTGCCGAGGTTGCATTGGAGCGCCGCCGGGCGCCGACGATGCTGCGCGGTGCTGCCATGGGAGCTGCTGCTGCTGCTGTGATGCTGCGTGGCCGGCGACGATGTTGTGTGGTCGGCAACGACTGCTGCAGAGGAGACAGGGGAGTGGCTCCTGCTGCGGAGCTCCGACTGCGTGCCGGGCGACGACGCGCGCTGTTTCGATGTAAGCAGAACGACACACCGGCGAGCGTTGACCTATCCAAGGGTTGCAAGGGAGATGATCCAACGGCTGCTGACCCGACAGATTTAGCGGTGGCCTTGACACTCTCTCTCACACACACTTTCCCCTCTCCCTCGCAAAGGAAATCGCCGACGGCCGCCGTGACCTCGTCGGATCGGCGGCCCCACGCCGCCTAGCAACCGGATCCGCCTGAATGTGTCCATGTCCAGACGGCGGGAAGAGCAACGGCGAGCTCGGTGGGGAGAGCAGCGGCGGCCAGCTCGGTGGCGGGAGAAGAACGACGAGGAGGGGAGAACGGGAGCACGATGTCGGAGGAACGAAGGGGAGGGGAGTGAGCGCGAGGGGGAGCGGCGGCTAGGGTTCTCACCCAATAGAGTGACCCGCTCGTCTTTACACCGCGACCAGCCAGCCATGGACCGCCACGCAAGCAGGACGGCCTGGAATGACGAGATTGCCCTCGGCGGGCTGCCAAATTTGCGGTGGCACAGCCTCTCCAGAAGCACACCGCACCGGGGAATCTACGCTCCGCGGTCACTGACGGGTACGACCCGCTACGCCTGGGCCCGCGTGTCATGGAGAGCCAACTTAATATGGCGGGTGTAGCAAGCCTGTGCACTATTCATTGCTAGTCACATCAGTTTTGATCCGACGGCCAGGATTGATCCATCAAAAAATCCAACAACCAGAACTCGTTTGGAAACGTAATCGGGCGGTTCAGAATGCACATGCCCTCAAAAGGCTCCATACATGCCTAGGATGTAACATTGGGATTATAAAATGTGATGTCTGAAATGCACATTGATCCTAAGACAACTTTACAGAAGTCGTGCAACGTACCATAAGGGACATAACCTCACCCCTCCTGGGTCACCCCCACGTGGCGTACCATAAGGGACATAACCTCACCCAATGCACCGACGCTGGATGAGCCATTGGATACAAAGTCAGGACCCCGATCCTAAGTCACACCGATCTAGCATGTTGCACATCATATCATTTTGCAGCCTCACACACGGTATTCCCACGGGTGTCACCTTACCTGGCCCGGGACTGTTTGCGCCTTTTGGCTCACGTATATGATAGTGTCGCTAGCATCCATATGACAGAGAATCCGAGCCGACATGACTAGTCATGAATCCAAAATGGCACTAACTTGCAGGGACAGGCATGCCTGACTATCTACAAGACCCTGGGGATGCACTGCGTCCAACAGTGCCACTGGTTGGACGCGTAGTCGCCGGACCGAGGGAGATGAGCTGGCCACAAAGATGGATAGTTGGTACATTTGACAAATAGTCCTATTATTCAGAAATAAACCCGCTCTCCATATCTCACATTCTCACTCTTCCATCAATAAAGTTGTTTGCTTGTTTATTTTTTGTCCAAATAAAACCTGGTCATATATTTTGAATTCTAAGTCTGATTTTGGAACTGTTTTGACTGGCATCTTTGTTTTAATGAGATCTTTGAGCATGCATCAAGTTTTGAGTGGATTTTAAAAGGCAAACAAATAAAGAAAATATATTCAACATTGATCTTGTTTCAAAGGTCTTGTCAAGACAAATATGGCAATCAAAACCAATCCCAAACCGGACATTTGATTTAAAATATATCACTCGTTTTGTGCTTGAGGCCAAAAAAATAACCTAGACGTACATTTTTACTAATAGGAGTGAGAGATGTAGAGTGCGGGTTGATTTTTATGAAGTGAAGGGTTGTCTTAGCAAAAGTGGTATAGTCTGACTTGTGACCAAATCTGGGTCATTCTTTTTTCATCTGTTGTCCCAAAAGCTACTGGTGCATTGGTTGCACAGATTATCTGTCAGTTTGGTTGCTTCCCTGGAGCAAAGTTGCCTAGCCTGGTGCTTGCCTGAGAACTGCCTGGTTGGTTCGTGACCTGGAGACCGAATGCTAGCCTTGTCTGGGAAAGTGGAGCTCGTCGTTAGAGCATGTACAATAGTATACAGTCAGCAGTTTATAAGCAGTGCCATGTAGGATTTTAAACGATGTGGAAGAGAGAAGGGAGAAAAAGAACGAGTCCGTCTGCTAAAATACGGTCGGTCTGTTCCCAAGTAAATCGCTGCTTATAGACAGCCATTTTCCCGTTGTAAGAGAGTCCAACTTGTAACGCCCTCGATGCGGCTATATCTCCCACGTGTCGAAGCACGACTTAGAGGCATAACCGCATTGAAAGCAATGTCGCAAGTGAGGTAATCTTCACACAACCCATGTAATACATAAGGGAAAGAGATACATAGTTGGCTTACAGTCGCCACTTCACACAATACATAAATAAACATCCATCATCCAGAATACACTCAAGGTCCGGCTACGGAACCAAAATAAAAGAAGACTACCCCAAAAGCTACACAGATCCCCGATCGTCCCAACTGGGCTCCACTACTGATCGTCTAGAAATGAAACATAGTAACGACCAAGGGCCTCATCAAACCCCCACTTCAGCTCAGTTGCGCCATCTGCGCTGGTATCATCGGTACCTGCATATGTTTTGGTAGAATCTGTGAGTCACGGGGACTCAGCAATCTCACACCCGCGAGATCAAGACTATTTAAGCTTATAGGTAGGACGGAGTGGTGAGGTGGAGCTGCAGCAAGCGACTAGCATATAGGGTGGCTACATTCACAAAAGAGAGCGAGAAGAGAAGCAAGGCACGGTCGTGAAGCTAGTAGTGATCAAGAAGTGATCCTAGAGCAACCTACGTCAAACACAACTCCAACACCGTGTTCACTTCCCGGACTCCGCCGAGAAGAGACCATCACGGTTACACACGCGGTTGATGTATTTTAATTAAGGTCAACTTCGGGTTTTCTACAACCGAACATTAACAAATTCCCATCTGCCTCATAACCGCGGGCACGGCTTTCGAAAGATAATACCCTGCAGGGGTGTCCCAACTTAGCCCATGATAAGCTCTCGCGATCAACGAAGGATATTCCTTCTCCCAGAAAGACCCGATCAGTCTCGGAATCCCGGTTGACAAGACATTTTGACAATGGCAAAACAAGTCCAGCAAGACCGCCCGATGCGCCGACATCCCGATAGGAGCTGCACATATCTCGTTCTCAGGGCAACACCGGATGAACACTACGTACAACTAAAACCAGACCTCAAGTTTCCCCGAGGTGGCGTTGCAAGTGGCTCTAGTTCGGACCAACACTTAGACAAGCATTGGCCCGGGGGGCTGAATAAAGATGACCCTCGAGAGAGCGACTCCCAAGGGAAACGTAGGTGGTGGTGAAGCAAATGGTAAAACCAAGGTTGGGCCTTGCTAGAGGAGTTTTATTCAAAGCGAATTGTCAAGGGGGTCCCATAAATCACCCGACCGCGTAAGGAACGCAAAATCCGGGAACATAACACCGGTATGACGAAAACTAGGGCGGCAAGAGTGGAACAAAACACCAGGCATAAGGCCGAGCCTTCCACCCTTTACCAAGTATATAGATGCATTAATAATATAAGAGATATTGTGATATCCCAACATAACCCTGTCCGCCATGGAGCAATCTTCAACTTCACCTGCAACTAACAACGCTATAAGAGGGGCTGAGCAAAGTCGTAACATAGCCAAACAACGGTTTGCTAGGAAGGGTGTCAAAGGTTAGAGGTTCATGGCAATTTGGGAGGCTTGAAGAACAAGTTTTAGGCAGCGCAGCAAAGCGATAGAACGAAGCAACTAGCATAGCAATGATAGTAGTGAGATCCAAGGTAGCGGTCATCTTGCCTGCAAGGTTCTCAGAGTTGTCGAAGGCTTGATCCTCGTAGGCGTTCTCAACAGGTTCCTCGTTCACGTACTCGTCTCCCGGCTCTACCCAAAGCAAGAACACAAGCAATGGAACCACAATCAAACATGAAACAATGCACAAGCAACATGATGCAATACATGACATGCTATGCGAGATGTGATATGCAGTGCATATGTGTGCTCCGGAAGGAAAATGATGAACAAGGCATCAACTTGGCAAACCAAGTATGCCGCTGGAAAGGTGAGATGATTTCGGTTGAAATCGATATAAAGATCACCGGAATCGGATGCATGGTTTGCAAATGACAAGCAAAACAAGAATGACGCGAATCTGCGTTTAACAGCACGATGCTACTTAGCATGCAACAAGAAACTATGCTACAGCACCCCAACATAAAAACAAAGCATATGACAGTGATCTACAGGAGATGCTTAACAAAAGAGGAACACTGAGCTACGGCTAAATAACATCATAACAGGCTCAATCAAGCATGGTAAAAGTGCAAAAAATATCAGGTTCACAGACTCAGTGAAAACACTAATATGCCAGAAATTAACATCAGGAAGGCATGTTTAGAGCAAGCAAACAACAAGCTACAGGAACTTATAATAGCAAAACAAGACATGGCAGGAATCTACTCAAAGCATAGATCAAAATTCCCTTACTGACCATAAGCCAAAAAGGATCAGAAGAAATGATGGCATGCATGTAAACATAGCAAGTTTCATTACAGATCTCAGACTTGGCAGAAAAACTGGACATGGCAAAAACAGATAACAAGTAGGCATGTTCATGAGCTCGATGCACTCACTACAGAGCATCTCATGATAAACTAAGCATACACCCATCAAGAAGACATGGCATAGAAGCTATACATGGTAAGAACAACATCATAGCATACAAGGATCAACTACAACAACCTTGTAAAAATTGAATATCATGTAAACAATCTGCCAGGAAACATTTTGTAGCAAAAGTAGAGCACGAAAATGACATGCTAGACTACTCCATAATTGCCAACAAAGGTATGGATGGATAGAGCACATCCATATGTTCAAAACACCCTTACTGATCATGCTCAAAATGGGCATAGATCTCTCTGTAACAACATGAACACATGGCATAAAAATAACAGCACGACATGACTTGGTGAAATTACTAAGTTCCTGAAATCAGCAACATTATCATCCCTAGTTTGCATGCTTGTGCTAGCCACCACAGAGATCACAAAAATACATGGCATACACCCCTGTAAAGCTGGCATGGCATAGATCAAAACATATGTAGGGCTCAAGTACATAAGATGCACACATTAATCATGGCAAAAATGACAAAAGTGCGTGTTCTGTTAAGAAACAGAAACTAACATCACATAGCCCTCTTCCAACAGCATTTCGGGCATCAAGATGAACTCAAATGAAAATGATGCAATAAGATAAAATGATGTACTCATCGAGACGAACAATTTGGTATGCTACACGCCCAAAACGGAGCCACGGGTGCCAAGATGTGATGCTATGAAGATGCAACAATTTTATCACAGAAAATGACTTAGTGGAATTTCGGGGCGAAGAAAAAGTCAACCCTGGGTTTCTCCGATCGGATCTGAGCGCGCGGAAGCCGAGGCATCGCCGAAGTTGGCGCTGCGGTGGCCGGAGAAGGAGCGGGGGGGCGCCGGCGAGGTGGTTCCGGGGCGGATCCGGCCGGATCCGGGCGCGGACGGCGAGGACGGAGGCCGGCGGCGAGCGGGGCGGCCGGAGGCCGGTGAGGCCGGTGCTCGCGGGCGGCGGTGGCCGGCGAGAGGCTCGGCCGCACGGGGCGGCGCGTCGGGCCGGGGAGGGCCCCGCACGGGCCTCGCGGGCCCGCGGGGTCGGCGGCGAAGTGGGCGCGCCCGCGGACAGGTGGCGGCGCCCCGTTGGTCGGCGGCGGCGGGCGGACGTGTCCGGCCCGGTCCGGATGCGTCCGGTGGCGGCGGGGAGGAGTTTTGCTAGGGTTTGCCCGAAAATTTCTGAGGGGAGGATATATTTATAGGTAGAGGGAGCTAGGAGACTCCAAATGGGGTGTAGTTTTCGCCCATCCGATCGTTATCCGACGACGGAGAGCATGGAAGTGACTTAGATGGGTTATTGGGCTGTTTTGGAGGGGTGTTGGGCTGCAACCCAAAAGAGGCCTATGCGGTTACCCGGTTAACCGTTGGAGTATCAAACGAGCTTCAAATGGCACGAAACTTGACAGGTGGTCTACCGGTGGTGTACCAAGGCCACTTGGCAAGCCTTGGTCCATTCCGAGAACGTTTAACACCCTCTCACGACAAAGAGACAAGAGGGGTGCGCCGGAGCATGTGGGAGCGTCGGAATGCAAAACAGACAACGGGGAAAATGCTCGGATGCATGAGACGAACACGTATGCAAATGAGGTGCACATGATGACATGATATGAGATGCATGACATGAACAAAATGCAAAACAAAAGACAAAACCCAACCACGGAGGGAATACCATAGCACATAGCCGAAAATGGCAAGAGTTGGAGTTACAGATATGGAAAGTTACATCCGATAGTCATTTGAGGTTCCGTGCTCTCCTATAACATAGGAGTTGTGTAGACAGCAGCCGTCTAAACTAGTGTACTCGCCTTTTCGCCTGGCTGGTAAACATGTGCGCGTGATTAGCTCCACCTGAAATGGATGCATGGACCTTCCTGGGGCGTGCATTGGATGCTAACCCTGTCGTCCAATTTAAAATAGAAGGTATAGGTGGATAGTGGCCTGGTTTTCCAAGCACACAATTTTTCCAGGCATGACCTACACATGATCCAAACAGCCTCTAGCTCGGTGCAGTGCATAGGATATGTTCTCTCCAACGAGTAACATGGTTAGAACTCATGTATGTGGATGAAGCTTTGGCTAAGCATGTCCTTAATGTAGATTAAGGATTACTATGCACAAACTGTATAGAGCACAACAGTAGATCCGTTTTAAATATGGATACGCTCAAATCGCTGGACAATTAGAAGGGACATAAATACAGATACGGAAGATCTTCAAAATTCTAAGAGATAACTTCATGCTGAAATACACAAAAACCTTCAAATCGCTGCAACCCACCGCCATCATGCTTACATACACATAACCCTCAAATCGCTACTACTGCAAAGATAAGAAATGCTACCCACCGCCCTCAAACCAACACTAGTCCACTCTAGTGTAGAAGAGGTACTCCGACTTTTTCCAAGAATAGTAGGTGCTGAAGGGCTTCACGGCACAAGTGCACTTCTGTTTCAAAGAATCAGAAATGGATTAGCACATACTAGCAGATGAACAGAATGAAGGTAGAACCAGAATTAAGGCAGTAGAAATACCTTAAAATCGATTTCAGTCCAACCATTTTCAAGTCTCGCATACACCTTCAAGTCGCATACTGCCGGTACAACAATTGTTAACCTGTACTCTACCTGACAAAATCAAAATGAAGTTGGAGGATCAACAACAAAATTATTACATATTTAATATGCATTTTAAGAACAGCAGAGTTTATTCAGTCATAACCCTGAAAGAATGAACGAGTTCAGCAGTTTATATATTGTATAAACAAGAATATCATGTGAGATCCAATTTCTCACCTCACCATACTTCATCTTAAGTAATGGAACACCTGCATCGTGGAAAACAAGGCAGTATGGAAGCCGGCGCAAGGTCACGTAATCATAACCACTGTTGTCCCCACAGAAGCTGCATAGCACGCTGATCTCAGTTGTCAACTGATACATGAAGAAATCAATATCTTTCCCTTCAGCCTCAAAGAAGTACTGGTAGGTTTTGAGGCTGAAGTGTCGCCCAAAACAATTGTGACAGCCCAGCTACATACAAATAAGAATGTTAGTCCCAACGCAACAAATAATAAAACTAATAATAATGGTCAGCATGCTTAAAGATAATAAGACGATGCTTGTAAAGACTCAGCTAGGATTATCAGAATACCAATTTTCACAATATTGTGTACCTTAATGTTAGCATTGAATCTGAATAGGGTGTTGAAATAGTCATCAAAATTATCCTCCTGATGAGTCATGGACCAGGCTGCAACAGAATCATATATGGTCTTGAATTTCGTCCTCTGATTCAGTGTACCCTGATAATTAAATAAAAAAGACTACTGTTAAATTGATGACAGCAGCTCCTGACTCCTGAGTTGGTACAGGACTAAGGTTACTGAAAGGTAAGGGCAATTGCACCAAGCGACATTAGTTTTGATGGCTATTTCAAGTTTGTAAAACAATTGAAGTTTTGAAGATAATAGCTGATGAACAGGCATGTAGATGACAGAAATTATTCAATATCACGGACACGCAATAGCGCCCAATGAACCACTGATAATGCTACTGGGTAGTAAGATCAAACATTAGCCATTCTAATTGACAAAACATATACTAAAGCACTACTAGAAAATGTTGCTTATTTACATGGGAATGACAAAACAGGCTATAGCAGAGATCATCTCAGCTAAATAGCATTGTAGTCATCTAGGTGTGCTTTGATTTTTTTTTCTCACTGGTAATATTAGTATTAAGCAGTATATGCAGTAAGTGCTTTATTGAATTTTACTTACATTTACAAACTGTTCCAACAAAGTACGCAAGATACCCTTCTGGTGTGGCTGCAGAACCGAACCTCAACTGAAGTGCTTTCAGGACGCACTTAAAGCACCACCCTGTTAGACAGTCATGTTTCAAATTCATTTCAACTGATTGTAGAGTGCTGATTATCAAGAGATCCAGAGAAACAAATAACAAAAACTACCTTCATGAACATGCTCATCTTCCTTATGGGGAATGTCATCTATGAATTTTCCAAACTGGATAGTAGCTCTATACATACAGTATAGCACCAGCGAAAGCTTCAATCCCTATAAAAATGTCAGTGAGCAAGATTATAAACTAAATACAATAGAAGAAACGATAAAATAGAAGCCCAATGCAAACATCGTCTAGTCCTCTTCTAGACGAGGCAAAATCATTTATGGGTGTACATGCGCCTCTGGCCTCATAGAACTAATGACTAGCTAGCTTTTAGCCTGCTGCGTACGAGCGTGCTTGAACAATAAATTGATCTACTGCCTTCCATCCCACAGCTGGATTTGGTGCTGCCCATGATGCATGAAACGAACGAAACTTGCTCATGGACTTGAATTAAATCTCAAACACAAGTTGAACTTGTCCACCACTTAAGTAAAAAGTCAAGATTTGGAGCTTTGCACTCTATCTTATGCAGATTAGTGCATGCAGACACAATCAGGTAGCTGAGATGCTGTAGCAGGCTAGGTATGGTATCTTCAGGTAAGTGATCGTATTGCTATACTTAAGTGTCAAGTGCTCCAAAGCAGAACAATTGGAAATAAGGCATCCTAATTCATCCACCGTAATATGCACCTAAAACAGCTACAGCTTTCTCAAGTACGGTGGCCAAATATAAGCGTACGACACCGCAAGAAAGTAACATGTCAGGAGGAGATAGACTAAATTAATAATCAGGGATCGTACACTGATTGATTCTGAAGTGATCCACTCCAGCCAACAGAATGGATCAGCCTCCATAGAACCACTTGCAGTAGGCGCAACCATCTCAAGCTCCCAATTATGCTCCATTGCCTGTTAATGGTATGCAATAATTGAGATCAGCAATGTTGCAATACATGACCGAACAGTGCACAGTTAAAAGCTTTTGTAGTGCGACACCATCTTTATATGCTAACAAGTTGCAAAAGCAATATATGATCAACTCACGACGTAGCACACACCGAAGCAAGACAAGCACATCCTAAGCTAAACAAGCATACATGAACACTGGTCGAAGCCCCTGCAATCTACGTGTCGACAAGTAATTTGGGACGTAGGGATATCAAACAGTACGCAGAGAAAAGGCAACCGGAAGCATCAGGCAACAACTGCTTCCATACTCCCAGCAATAGCATGTCTATACTCCCAAAATTTAACCAGGTTTTAGTTGCCCAACCAACCAGTAGTGCAAGAAAGCAACTGGTATTATAAGATAGCAGGCACATCACGATGCACAAATTTGCAATTCCCAATTAGTACGATGTTCCAGCAATATACAGAACAAGCATAGAATCATTTGCTCTTGCCAACAAGGAATATGGCAATCAAACTTATTAGTTCAGAAAGGAATATAAGATACAATAGTATTTAAAGTTCCAGAACCAGAAAATTATGTAGGGCAAAACATCATCCACTGGATCCATCCATGGAGTGCGAGCTCCTACACTAACGCACAGATGGGGCCGTGACGGGCGACGGGGAGGGCGGCGTGGAGGTACCTACGGGGGTTTCGACGAGGCTGCAGGCCGCGGCGCGAGGACTACTACATTCCTAAACTAACATAACTGAATTGCGATAGATAAAGAGAAACCCCCAACCAGGAGGGCACTAGATCGGTGGCCGCAAATAGATTCATCGACATGCGTTGTGTCTGCTTGGTGCGCGACGACAGAATTCTCACCTCGATGGCGGGCGAAAGAAGAAACGCCGGTGGCTGAAAGAAGAAACGCCGGCGAGGTGGTCGACCTTGAACTCCGGAGGCGGAAGAGAAGGGGGAAGGGGAGGGGGAAGGGGGAAACGTTAGGGTTTACCTAGGCCCGAGAAGACATCGATAGCCGTCTGATGGGGTTGGGTGGTGATCCGGTGAAAAGGGCCATTAGTTGCGGTGACTCGTCTGGGCCGAACATGTGGGCTTCGCAGGAAATGGGGGATAAGGCTTTCTCTCTTATTATTTGGAAGCTACGGCCGCACCTTGTTGGGCCGGCCCATGAAGGAGGATCGCAGCGAGGTCGAAAATTGCAAAAATGGGGACCTCCTATTTGCCGCTTTTTGCGGCAAACTGTCGATGGTTCGCGCAGGGGATAAGTGACTTGGGCCGGCCCATTTTACGGTTGGCGCTGTGAAAAATCAAAAAAAAACGGCGTCCCGGTTGGGAATCAAACCATCGCCCTGTGTAATAGACGACGGCGCACCTAGCCAGCATGACCGGCTGTCCCTAGTGGAAATGGTGCAACGCGCTACCTAAAGATATGAAAGGCAGCAGCAAAATTCCGAAAACAGAACGGTAAAATTTTTGGCCAAAACGTCTGTGCATATATCCATTTAGAAACATAATTTTTATAAATATATCCATTTAGAAACATTTTATTGAACATAATTTTTCTAAATATATACATTTAGAAACATTTTTTGAATAAATAATCCATTTTTCAAAATGCAAACATTTTACGAAATTACCCAAACAAATTATGTTCTTGTTTTCACAAATGTCAATATATTTAGAAAAACAAACATTTTCGAAATTTGCAAAATAACTTTTCATGACTCAAACATGTTTTGTAAAAAAAGGGAACAATATTGACAACGAGAACATTTTTCAAACTATGAACAACTTTTTCAATATGCGAGCATTTTCTAAAACAGGAACAAATATGAAAAATGCCCCACTATTATGAACATTTTTTCAAACACAACTATTTTGTGAAATTTCCCGAATTTTTTTTAAATTTGCAAACAAAATATGAACACATGATTTTTTTTTGAATTTGTGAACAAATTACGAAAACAGAAACATTTTTCATAAATATACATTTTTTAAATACAAACATTTTATTGAATGAACAAACATTTTTTTAATTTGGAACAAATTTTGGAAAAGAGGAACATTTTTTAAATCTGCGAACATTTATGAATTTGTGAACAAAATTGAAAATTTTTGAATGTTTTTTTAAATAAGTTCACAAATTTTTTGAAATACTTGAACATTTTTTGAAACACAAACATTTTTCAATATTGTAAACAAATTACGGAAACAAGCACATTTTTTGAAACACGAATATTTTTCGAAATTGCGAACATTTTTTGAAAACAAAATCAAATTTTGAAATTCGTGAACATTTATCGAAATTGTAAATTAATATAGAAAACAGTAATTCTTTTTGAAACAAAAATTTAAAAAATAAGAACATTTTCTGAAAATAATGAACATTTTTTTAAACAGGAAAATTTTCCAAATTCCAAACCCAAATTTGGAAATGTGAACATATTTTGAAATTCCTGGACAAAATTTGCAACCATGATTTTTTAAAGTGGAAGAATTTTAAACTCCTAAAAATGAAAATATGAAGAATTTTTGGAATTTGTGGAGGAAATTTGAAAACAAGAACCTTTTTTAAATTTATGAAGAAAATGAACAAAAGTAAAACAAGAACAATTTTTGAAATGCCCGAACATTTTTTAAATGATGAACATTTTTTTCAAACGACGAACATTTTTTCAAAATTGAAAGTTCTTTAGAAACACGAACAAATTTTAAACTTCTCAAACAATTTTCAAAACAAAAAAACGAAAAAAGAACACAAAAAAAAGAAAGAAGAAAAAGAAACAGAAAAAAGGATTAAAGAGATGAAACAGAAAAATAAAAAATAAAAACGAAAGAAAACAATAAAACTGGTATAAAAATAAAAAAACCGGTTCAGGGAACCTTCTGGAAGGTTCCCAAAACCGGCTGCCTCGCTGTCAGGAAGTGGGCCGGCCCAGGTCTTGCGCTCGGGGGAGATCGCCTGTGCGAATGCCCGACATTTTGACACAGTTAGCGTCAAATAGGAATTTCCACAAAAATGTGCGTTTCCTGGATTCGAACTCGGGAGCTCCTATACGGCCTGCAGGCGCCCGTTTGCGCTCCTGGCGCCTGCAGCGCCCCGTGCTGGCCCCGCCCACGAACAAGCAGCAGCGGCAAAAAATCCTACGAAGTATGTTAGTTGTGTTGAGGATTCGAACTCGCTCCGCTGCATCCTGCACGCACTTCGCTAGCCACTACAGCCACCTCATAATACTTACCACTAGTACTGCATGTTATTTAAGTACAATTACAGCTGCGTTGGTCCAAAATTTAAATTTGAAAAGCTCACGAAAATTGAAAAAAGTTCACTAGTTTAAGAAAAAGTTCATAAATTTGAAAAGGTCCACTAATTTCAGAAAAGTTAACGAATTTCAAAGAAGTTCAGGGATCGAAAAAGTTCACGAAATTCAATATAGTTCAAGAAAATTGTAAAAAGTTCGTCCATTTTCATAAAAGTTCACGAGTTTGAAAATAGTTCACGGATCAAAAAAGTTCATGAAATTCAATATAGTTCAAGAAAATTGAAAAAGTTCATCGATTTTCATAAAAGTTCATGAATTTTGAAAAAGTTCATTGATTTAGATAAAAAGTTCATCAGATTTTGAAAAGAGTTCATTGATTTCGATAAAAGTTCATCGAATTAGAAAAGAGTTCACCGAATTTGAAAATAATTTCAATGATTTTGAAAAAATTTCATCAAATTGAAAAAAAACGTAAAAGAAAGCTAACACGGAAAAACAAAAAAAGGTAAAAAGGGTAAAAGTTCACTCTAAGCAAATAAGGTGGGTTGGCGTGCTGGTTGCACCCGCGATACTACGTGCGGGAGGTTCCTGGTTCGAATCACAGCTAATTTTGCTAATTAAAACGGAGAAGAAAAAAAGATATTGGGCCGGCCCATCGCGCGAGCGTTGCAAGCGCCGGTTCGCAAGCGGGCGCATATGCGCCAAATAGGAAATCCCTTCGAACTCAGGCCGGCACCTTCGACCTGAGTTTAGCTAACCACTAGAGCCAAGGGACATTCGTAACAGAAAACAGCGACAACGTTATAAGAACAGCATGGTCGCGCTATTTATTTGCATAATACCATCTGTTATATGAATTATTCTAAAAAATGTCGTGAATATTTTTGAAGAAAAGTTCACAAACTCAAAAACATTCATCGATTTTGAAAAAAGATTCTGAAAAAATTCATCCATTAAAGACCATCAAATTTGAAGAAAAGTTCATCAAATCGGGGAAAAACTTCATAGAATTTGAAAAAAAGTTCACCGGGTTTTAAAAAGTTCATCAAAGTTGAATAAGAGTTCATCAAATTTAAAAAAGTTCATCAAATTTGAAAACAGTTCATAGAATTTGAAAAAAGTTCATCGAATCTGAAGCAAAAGTTCATCTATTTTGTGAGATGTAAAAAATAAGTTCATCGAATTTGTAAAAAAGTTCATCGGATATGAAAAAAGTTTATCGAATTTGAAGAAGTTCATCGAATTTGAAAAAAGTTCATCGAAGTTGAAATAAAGTTCATGGGATTTGAAAAAAGTTCATTTTTGTTCAAATTTGAGAAAAAGTTCATCTATTTTAAATTAAATCACGAATTTTCCGAAAGTTTGTAGAACCAAGAGGAAGAAAAAAGAAATACGAAAAATGGGGAAAAGAAAAAGGAAACGAAGACTACCAAGAAGAAAAGAGAGGAATAGAGCAGAGTGGTCACGTGGGGTTGATTGGCAGAGTGGTTAGTGCGTAGCACTGTGAACCAGGACGTCTTTGGTTCGAGTCACCGCGGGCGCTCTTCTTTGCGTTTTGAAAACAAAGAAACAAATAGGCAGATGGGCCGGCCCAGCGCGGAGGGTGGGTGTGCGCCCGTTTGCAAGAACACCCGTGTGAAAAAAATTCATCCATTAAAGACCATCAAATTTGAAGAAAAGTTCATCAAATCGGGGAAAACCTTCATAGAATTTGAAAAAAAGTTCACCGGGTTTTAAAAAGTTCATCAAAGTTGAATTAGAGTTCATCAAATTAAAAAAAGTTCATCAAATTTGAAAACAGTTCATAGAATTTGAAAAAAGTTCATCGAATCTGAAGCAAAAGTTCATCTATTTTGTGAGATGTAGAAAATAAGTTCATCAAATTTGTAAAAAAGTTCATCGGATATGAAAAAAGTTTATCGAATTTGAAGAAGTTCATCAAATTTGAAAAAAGTTCATCGAAGTTGAAATAAAGTTCATGGGATTTGAAAAAAAGTTCATTTTTGTTCAAATTTGAGAAAAAGTTCATCTATTTTAAATTAAATCACGAATTTTCCGAAAGTTTGTAGAACCAAGAGGAAGAAAAAAGAAATACGAAAAATGGGGAAAAGAAAAAGGAAACGAAGACTACCAAGAAGAAAAGAGAGGAATAGAGCAGAGTGGTCACGTGGGGTTGATTGGCAGAGTGGTTAGTGCGTATCACTGTGAACCCGGACGTCTTTGGTTCGAGTCACCGCGGGCGCTCTTCTTTGCGTTTTGAAAACAAAGAAACAAATAGGCAGATGGGCCGGCCCAGCGCGGAGGGTGGGTGTGCGCCCGTTTGCAAGAACACCTGTAATGGCGCTTAAGGCGCCGAATAGGAACCAGCCCGGTTATTACTGTTTCTGCAAATCGGCGCCTGCAGCAGCCTTAGCTGGGCTCGGCCCATCTCCTTCTTTTCTCTTGTAAAAAAAGGAAAAAAACAAACGTTTTCGGTATGTTTCGATCCGGTGACCTGCGGGTGATTCCCGCGTTAATTGCTTATCTATTTACTCCTTACGTCTGTTCATTTTTTTTTCTTTTTTCTATTTTCGTCTTTCTTTTCTATTGGGAACAATTTTGTTCTGTTTTTTCTTTTTTTTCGTTTTTCCTTTTTTGTTTGAAACGGTTTTATTTTTATTTTTTCTTTTGCTAAGTTGAACGAATTTTTTTCAAATCAATGAACTCCTTTCAAAATCGATGAACTCTTTTCAAAATATATGAACTCTTATTTCAAAATTGAGAACTTTTTTTCAAATTCAGTGAACTATTTTCGAAATCGATGAACTCTTTTTCAAAATCGTTTAACTCTTTTTCAAATTCAGTAATCTTTTTTTAAAATCGATGAACTCTTTTTCACATTTGATGAACTCTTTTCAAAATCCATGAACTCTTTCCAAAATCGACGAACTCTTTCTAAAAAAATTGAAATTTTTCTAAAAATTGATGATCTTGTTTTCAGATTTACGTTTTTTTTATAATTTATATTGGTTATAGGTTAGCATTTAACTAAGGAAAACATTAACTAGCATGGTCTTCTTGCAATATACAGAAGAGTTAGGATGGTGTAGTGGTCATTACGTTAAAGCTGTGAATGTAGAGGTCATTGTCACAAAAACTGGATATAACAATGTGTCTTCAGAAGGGGTCTGTTCCTCCGTGCGGATAATTTTCAGCGGCAATTTTTATAGGATGCAGGGCGGCGTCCCGCATAAGCCCGCAGAACTGGGAGTTGGTTCAAACTGCTACTCCCTCCGTTCGGAATTACTTGTCGCAAAAATGGATGTATTTAGACGTATTTTAGTTCTAGATACATCCATTTTCAAGACAAGTACTCCCTCCGTTCGGAATTACTTGTCGTAGAAATAGATGTATCTAGACATTTTTTAGTTCTAGATACATTCATTTCTGCGATAAGTAATTCGGAACGGAGGGAGTAATTCGGAACGGAGGGAGTACATCGCTAACAAAATGCTACTCCCTCCGAAGTAGTGATCTACACAGTCTTATACTCCCTCCGTCCTAAAATTCTTGTCTTAGATTTGTCTAGATACGGATGTATCTTGGGACGGAGGGAGTATTTCTTTACAGAGGGAGTACAAAGTAACCAGATTTGTTTTGACTTCATAGCGGGGCGGATTGGGCGCCGTCCTGAACTGAAACCTGACTTTAGAGTTCATACTATCAGACCTGTTTCTTTTTTGGGAGTCTGTCTCGGCGCATTTCAAAGGAGAAACTGGATGGGAGATGTTCAATGCCTCTTGTCTGAAAATGCTGATCACACCATGTTTCCAAGTAAAGTCTTTATGTAGAATTGTGAAGGTAATGCTGATCCTGTCATGTTTTGAAGTCTTTGATTGTAATGCAAGACCCTACCAAATCTTAAAGCAGACACCAGAAACTAAGAACTGCCACACAACAACGAAATGACAGGTTCCACTCCCTACTTACCGGTCAACATGAGACATTCCATCAGAACACAAACACTTAAACGAGACGTTTTCAGACAACATCCTGACCATATATGTATAATGCACAGTTTTGTGTATGAGATACAGCACACAATATGTCATTGTACATTGGACGGACGGACATTACAGTCCTCCACAGGGGAGGAGAAAACACCGGAAGAAAAAAACTGCAGAAAACTATTGGTTTATATGCACGTCGGCAAACAACACCTCCTGTGATTTCACAGCCCAGAGCGCCTCAAAACGCTAATAACAACTAGGTGTAACAAGGCGCAAAAAATCTGGAGGAAAAAAACTTCCACGGTCGCAAAGTAGCACCTTTTCCAAACTTCAGCGCAGTTGAAACGACGGTAGGAGAGCGGACTAGAGATCACACCCTGGTGCAACACCAGTAAAAATATTAACATGTAAATGCATAAGGTAAGGCGTCAAAGTTTGATCACTGAACTCTTGTTTCAGATCTTTCTTTTTGTGAGGACGATTTTGGGGTTTGGAAGATGGCGAAAGTTGTTGGTGTCAACTGCCAAGTCCATTTCTTTGGTTGGTTGAGGCTGCACCTGCAAGTTAACAGTTTCCAAATTAATATTAGAAATTTAGAACACAAACTTACGAGGGGTCATACTCTGTAGCTCAAGAGCGTAAGATCCCATCTACTTAGTCAAAAAATTCCCAGGCCCAAAAGAACTGCCAACGCTCTGAACATTTGGTTACTGTGTTTCATCACGCTCATATGAATAAAGTTATGCAAGGCATTGCATGTTCTAGAAAAGGGCTGATGTGAGCATAAAACAAGGCGGCAACCAGCACATGTAACATGGAATTAGGCACAACAGTAATCGTAACAAACCTCGTAGTTGTGGAGAAGAGAGGAAACCAACATAGAGATCCCAAGAATTGTAAACTTCTGCCCAACACATGCTCGATTCCCAGAACCAAATGGAAGAAATGAGTCGGACTTATCACGCTCGGTGAAAAGCTTGATCCCATTTGAGCCTTTATGTGCTGCTAATATTCCTACAGTAAAATAAGAAAACTTAGTCAGCAAAGAAATAGGAGGAGTCTCATCTTTGCATAAAATAAATGAAATGGAAGCAATGTACATGGAACTATCCAGATATAGGTAAGCATGCATTCTCCAGAAGATTGGTGTGCTATGTTAATTCTCAGTATTTATGACCAGGTACTTGTGCTGAATAGAAACCTTCCTTGACATGAATGGAATTCTATTTGAAATATATGAAATGCAATACCCATCAATACATAACTTTTGCTGCTTAATTGCGCTATATTATAAGGAGGTGTGACCTAGACGTGGAAGTAAAATGAGGGAGGAAGGGAGAAACCTCCAAGATCGATGTCCTTCTGGAGAAAACGACTAGGATTGAACTGGCAAGCATCATTTCCCCATATAGAAGCATCCATCTGCACGAGATGCAGAGGAACAACCAATATCGCTCCAGCTGGTACAGTGATGCTAGATTTGAGAGTCAAATCTGCAACCAAATCAAAGGGAGATCAATAACATAGCAAACACATACTAGGAATAAGTAACACTTGATCTCTCTTGCAGCTAGATGTGCGAATGAAATTCAGGATAAAGGCATAATTTCAACATAAGGAACATGTAAACAATTTTAAAAATGAATGATAAGACCATGTAATCATACAAGTAACAAGCTCTAAAGCTCAGTGTTGCTGAAGATTTTTCTTTCTTAAGAAGCATGTGTACCATATTGCATAGAACATCGCTGGAGAAGAGGTCCAGCAGGCAAAAGGCGAGCAGATTCACAAACAGTGGCAAGTACAAATTGCATCTTAAGCACATTGTCCGTCACCAGCTCAGATGATTCAGTGTGAACAGCAACAATATCTGCGTATAGCTGTCCAAAGAAGCAGCAACTGTAAGTCAAAGTCAAACGGTATAAACTCAAACACGCACCGACAAAAACATTTTAGTTGATGTGGAGATGGAGTAAAGGTCACTTCACCCAAGTCAGACAAACTAGAGAAACATTTATTATGCACATGACATATAACCCTGAGACTACCAAGATTTCAAAATAATATACAGTGGGCTAGAAGCAATGAATAAAAATGAAAAGTAATGGGGGGCTATGAAACTTATGTAACCATGTGACCTGTTTAGAACATATATGTTCGTTTCATCGTACCAACAAGAAGGCGGTAAGAAGCAGCAGTGTTAACATCAGACAAAGAGCAACCAGGACAACTTGCAACAGAGAAATAAAAACATGTACCTGGTCTTTCAGCTTTGGACACAAGACAAGTCTCGTCAAAATGTTGCAGAGCAAGTTAGCAGATGTGGAAATTCCATGCAGCATCAAACCCACGATATTCCCACATATTTCTTCTTCTGAACTGAGAGGCCCTTGTACAGCCCCATCGAAACCACGACGTGATATCATCCCATCTAGCAGAGAAGTACATCTAACTGGATCTTTTACCACCCCTTCACTTATCTTACAGGAGCTGAGATTGTTATGTCTAAGTGCACCATTTTGGTCTATGGATTTTCTGATGATGCTCTCTGTTAAAATCTTCAGCTTAGCGCATAGGGTCCGGTACCTCCTATAACCAGGTTTCCAAAATGGGGGAACCGCATACGAAGCCCAGAAGCAGCCATCCTTTGCAACAACCATCAGAAGCTCCTCATATGCTGCAGCATCAGACCAATCAAACAAGACATCACCAAAAAGAGCTGCACCGATGATGTTAAATGCCATGTGTTGGGAAAAAGATCTGCAGTCCAGAGAATCCATGTCCTTAGTAGAGTCAGTTCTATGGAGAACAGCTTCAATGATCTTGAAAGAACTTTCACTGGCAGCGACGTTAAGTTTTTCATTCAAGAATATGTTCAGTGATTCCCTGGTACTTTTGACCTGAAAAGAAGGACAAGAGCATCAAAAGAAGTAAACACAAGATCAAAGCAATAATGATATGTACCATCTACCAATTATAACTAGCATAGTAACACATATGGCAAGACAAAAGAAAGCGTAATACTACAAATATCCACATCAACAACATACCTTTTCAAATGAGGAAATGAATAGGCCAAGTCTTCCACAAGCTAAATTATATGTCCTCCCAGTCAGTGGTAACTTATCTTCAGTTTTTGTTAGCATCTCTTTGATTAGGGAAGCATCTTTAACTGAGACAAGTAGTTGAGATGGTCCTAACCACAATCGAACAATTGGTCCAAAACTGCCATGCAATTTTGATAGATAGCCTGTAAATAAAGCAAGTCGAAGGAACATTTGATCAGAAGTCAAGCGATAAAATAATGAAGCGCAAAGGGGAAATGTGCTGTAATAAATCTGCTACAATGCACAACGATTGTGCGTGAAACTCAAAAACCGACTACTATCTTTTTTTTTGTAGAGATAAAACCAACTACTATCTTTTTTTGTATATAAAACAAACTATTATCTATACAAAACATTTGATGGACCATGTGCTTTAGCCTTGAATAAAATGGGTCCTACAGAGTTGAGCTGGGCTAGCTTATGCCGCTCCAGATTTATGCACATGCTAACCAACCCTGAAAAGATAAGGAATGCAATAGCCATAAATATAGGATTGCATGGGACGGGAAAGGACAATTCAACAACAAAAAAGTGACTTGTACCAGCTGCCTGCAATGTTGAATATTTCAATGCACGACAGCAGGTCTTGTTCTTAGAAAGTTCTTCTGCGAAAACCGAAAAGTACTCATTTCAAGGAAAATTAGAATACATGGCGAAGTATACTAACATGATGGACTTTTCATTGCGTGAATATAACTTAGCAAAGTAACTTGACTTCCTCTTCCGGCAAAAGTGCCACAATTGCCGTGCATTCTATGTAGCACTCACGTATCATGATGTATTTTCATTTGATTGATGTATACTTCGCGACTTTTCATTTCGCACAAAGTTGGGGACTGATGGTTAAACAACGCATGCAGTTGATAGTTAATACAATAAAATCTCCGCAGCAACGTACAAAGCATTTAGCTAGTATAATCAAAATTGAGCATCCAATATCTACCTGATCACCACATAATCAGCAAACCCTGCAAACCTTTCTCAAATTAAGGTCAACTGTGCTAATCATTCATTCCCTGGATGTACCTAGCGGCTAGTGCTGACAAAGTATCAATCATCTCCAGTTCTTATCACTAGTTTTAAAGCTAAATGGCCAAATACCGTTGCCAGCAAACAGAGCTGCAATCAACCAACCGCCTTAACGACCTCGAACAATCAAATTGATGTGCCCAGATCAACAGCTCAGCTGAAGCAAATCTGAACATTACGCGCGTCAAGGAGGCGTGACCAAATCTGGATCAAACTGCAGCAATCGCATACAGTTCCCAATCGAACAGTGACACTCGAGCATCGCAACAAGGCCATGCCGAAGAGATCCTAGAACGTGGAGGGGACGAGCACGCGCGAAATCCAGCCCAGCTCCCACCCAACGGAGCCACCACCAATCCAATAGTATAATACAATCAAAAGCAACCACCAAATCATAGTTAACGCAAACTGGGGGAGGGGAAGGAGGCTGAGAGGGGCGCGGTGAGCCTACCGGTGATGTCGCCGCCGGCGCGGCAGACGGCGGCGAGGCCGGGGTCGGCGAGGAGCGCGGGTGGGCCAGGGAGGCGGGAGCCGAGGGCCCAGAGGCGGAGGAGCGCGGCGATGCGGCGGAGCAGGACCCACGTGACGGCGAGGAGTCCCAGCCACAGCATCGCGTTGGTGCCGCGCCGGGCGTAGTCCCGGAGGAAGGCGCGGCCGCCGCACGCCGGCCAGGACGGGGCGTAGGAGCCGTCGCCGCCGCCGCCTCCGGTGAGGAGCGCGCCCAGGAGGGTGTACGGCACGGCGGCGCCGCAGGATGGGGCCATGGCCGCGAGCTGCGAGAGAGCTCGAGCTCCGCCTCTGCTGTCCTCTCTGAGAAGAGGGAAAATGGGATGGAACATTCGTCTACGGCCGCTCTAGTAGAAGGGAAAGATCTACAGGCCGCCTGAGGCGCGGCGCAGGCTGGTTGTTTTATGTTCAGGTCCACTGTATACTGAAAATTGGAAACATAGGGCTTATGATGGACTTTGGAAGAGTTTTGTTTTCTCTAAGGCTGTGTTTGACCATTACGGTTGATTTTGATAATCTTATTTGCTCAACCAATTTTTACCCTTTTCATTACATGGTACTCCCTCCGTTCCGAATTACTTGTCTCACGTATGTATGTATTTAGATGTATTTTAGTTCTAGATACATCCATTTTAGCGACGAGTAATTTGGAACGGAGGGAGTATGTAATAGGTGTCGCTCGGGTAGAGACTGTCACGAAATCTGGTGGGCCTGAATCCATCCACCCTATATGAACCATCTTCTCCGAGCTCAAAAACACGTGAGTTTTATTTTGATATCCAACACGAGCTTCATCGGGGCACCCAACTCGATTCGAACTCTATACAAGACATCAAAGAGAAACAAGCGAAGTGGGCAAGGAAAATAAGCATATACGGAGTAGGAGGAGGAGTTACGTCGATGAATGGAGAAAGAAGTAAGAGAAGAAGCAGGCTAAAGAGATAATCGCAACAACACAGTCCAATCAACAGATCGAGTTGAATCATTTCTCTTTTTCTATTTGTTTAACCAACATTTTCTTGTTTTCATGTATATGACTCATAGTGGATTATAAACTAAGCTTAGTTCATCACACTTAAGCAATTGCAAACTAATCCTAAGGTAAGAATGGGCGTGTTTCGGCAAGAAATGACCATGAGAAACATATAAAATCACCTTTCAAAGCCCAATAAAGTATACCTAGCAAATTAATTTTTTCTCAAGCATTTTTTTTTGGAAACCGGTCAATAACAGATAATATCGTTACATGTTGAGACATATTGTCACTGGACTTTGCTTTGAAATTTTTGAATTTAAACTCTACAGTGGACCATATAGTATGCGTATGCATCTTGTGACACAAACCCATTCTTTCCCCCCTGAAAACAACTTCTAGTATTATGCTCCACGTCGCCGAATCAAGGCCCTCTCATGTGTGCTATTATTTTGGGGTATTACTGTCTCTGCCCCAAAAAATAGAGGGCACAACTGAGAGGACTCGATCCCGCGACTTCGGGAAAAGATGGGTGCTAGAGATAGGCCAAAATAGATACATTTTTCAACGCAAGAAAAAAGCGAATTCAAAACTCGTTTGGATTATTTTGAGGTGAAAAAACCTGATTTTTTTAATTTTCTGAAAACCAGTCCTTTTGGCCCCAACCGGAAAAAAAATGGTATTGAGGAAAATAAAACTTGGCCTCTATACACTGGTGGTGCTCCAAGGCCTACTCCGCCGTTAGACTTTTCTTCCCCCTTGTGTACTATTTTGTGATACTGGTGTTTTGTTGTGGCCGATTTTCAATAGGACAGTGCTAGGCGGACGACAAACGATGGACGACCAGCGCACGACGATGAAATCCAGCCAGCGAATCTCGTCCATAGTCATGCAACGTCCGTTGGATTACTGGTCGTGCATAGATCGGCCAGAGTGTGTCGTGTGTGGGGCAATTCCGTTTTCAATAAGAACCAAGGAATCTTATCTAGAAACTCACCCATCACATGATATGGTAGAGAAATAAAAATAGACGCACCCTTCTTGGAGAGGTGTTCTTGTGATGCAGACGTCGTGACCAACAAGAGGCCAACGCTCTCACTTAAGAAAATGAGACGCCAGCGAACGCTTTCGCTTAAGAAAACCAATGGATTTCCGTGGCCACGAGAAAGAAAAGGCTAGCTGGGGATTGCTTCAAAGGAACCAACCCGTTCATTGAGGGGGAGCAGCAATCAGGCAGCGAATATCCAAGGATTTTCTGCGTGCCCCTTGTGATCCTTGCTTTGCCTGCTAGCTTATGGTTTTAATTTGACTTCGTCTGGTCGGTGCCACGCGCCAGCTTCGACCTGCTGGACAGTCAACTGGGATGAGCTCAAATAACCTGTCCACGTTCATGAATCCTCCATGTGTGTGTGTAAAGTTGGTTTGACTTTGCACGAACTCTATGGAGCACTGTGATCAGCTGTGCTTTTCCTGTGACAGTTTGGAGAGAAATCAAGCTGTTGATTTTGTGACTTCAAATACACGGATACTATTGTTTTGAAGCTCATGTAGATGTCTTCGGTATTGGTTAACGAAAATGTTCAGGTAGGCAATGGCCCTCGGTTGATTGCCTTGAGAAAGTGTGGACAACACACTCAATTCATACACATGAAGTGAATATGATTTTCGGAGCTCAAGCTTTATTGGTGAGCGGTATGTCATTAATTGATACTAGTTATAAAAATCACAACAAATAGATGAGTATCTACTGATAAGATATCAGTTTTCTTTCTTTTGAACCGTGTAAGGTAAGAGGTAGCCTACATATAATTAAATGTTATCAAAGGTTAATTTTGGACATAACACATAATCGTCTTGTCGGTAAAGATAACATGTTTCTCTTTCGGCAATCCCTATCTTCATTATTAATGATTTGACTTTGCAATCATTGGACAGTGACGTAGATATATAGTACTCCCTCCGTTTCTTTTTAGTATGCATATAAGGTTTGGTCAAAGTCAAGCTTTGCATAGTTTGACTAACTTTATATTAAAAAATATCAACATTCACAATATGAAATCAACATTTTCAGATGCACCATGAAATGTATTTTCATATTATATAGTTTAAGTATTGTAGATGTTCATATTTTTTTAATATAAATTTGGTCAAACTTTGTGTAGTTTGACTTTGACCAAAACTTATACGCGGAGTAAAAAGAAACAGAGGGAGTACGTGAAAGTTGCGCTCCCTTCGAGTTTGATGTGCTCCCTCGTCAACCCCTTTGCCGTTTGGAGACGTTGTTTACTTGTTAATCCCATCGTCAGATCTACTTAGTCCACTTAGTATTACTGAACGGTTTATTCACGTGTGCGGGTACGTGGCGGGACTAATAGTAGTAGGAGCACATCTTTCATCGGGGAAGAAAATAGTTGTGTTCATCATGCACCACCTTGCACGCCATCCACTAAGTGAAGATTTGGTGACCCATGTTCATGTATTTTTGGTTATTGTTGCAATTAAGGTGACACGAGGACATCGCTGAGCTAACACATTTCAGCGGCACATGGAACCAAGTCTTACGCAGCTTATTCGAGCAGCCTTCTCTAGCTAAAATATGTGCAACTTTATCCGCCGGTCGCCACACCCACTTAAGCCTGGACTCTTCAAAATATTTGAGTAAGTCATTCACCTCATCAACAATATGGCCATAAAGCCGGGATGCCCCTCCTCGTAGCGTTGGTCTTGTGGACAACCGCTTGAGAGTCGATTTCCAGAGTGAACTTCTGGCCCCAATTTCAGTCGTCGATTGAATACCACGTCTGCCTGCCAGTAACTTAGCAAGCTCTGGATCGACAATGGGGAGAAAAAATGGAACATCCCTGCCTGGAACCCGCCATGATGGTCCCTCAAGACTGCTCCTCCAGTATCATTATCGTGAGCTTTCGACATAGCACCGTGTGCGTTCACCTTGACCGAGTCCTTCTCTGACGGCCACCATTTGTACCCATGGGCATGTTAGCAATCCTGATTCCTGGATCGACCGAAGCACGTATCTCATGATTGATCATGGCTTACCACGCCTTTTCTTTCTTTGTGAGACCTTTTCTGGTGTGGCCACACCAAGTCATCATGTTTGCAAGAGTTATTTTTTTTATGCCCCATCAATTTGTAAGAGTTATTTTTTGAAAAAGAAATCAATTCGAAAGACATAACGAAGTACGACAGTACTGAGGAGAACTAGGAATAATTAGTGAATCCTATTCGTGCGTACCACCCGAACAACGAATAAACGTCCACCGCTGCGACGGTAGTTGGGCTAGCTCAGTATGTTTTGGACAATGTTTTCTTTTCTGCTCGTTCCTTCTTTTCGGTGGATTTGCATGCCTTGGTTGTCTTTTTTTTGCTTTCTCAGTTTAATTATTTTATATCCTTTCCCTTGATTCCCTTTTTCAGTTTTATGTGTTTTTCTTTACAAAAAAAACATGAAAATTTTCTTAAAGTTTTAATACAATTCATGTTTTTAAATATTTCATGAACATTTTTTAAAAACTAGTAAACATTTTTTAAACACGTTTAAAAAATTCCATGACGATTTCATAAATGTGGACATTTTATAATTCAAAATATGTTTTAAATTTATCAGCATTTTTTAAGTTCATGATTTTTGTCAAAAAATCACTTTTTTTAAGTGAATATTTTACAAATTTCATGAACAGTTTTTCACATTCTCTTAAAAACTGTTAAATAAAAAAAGTGCTACAAAAAGACAAAAATATACATATGCAAATGGCTACTAAGGGCGCGAGTGCGCGCAACCTTGCGATTAGGCACATTACTCGCAGTATAGGAGGACTCGGGAGGCTTGCTAAGCATTACCTCCATACCAAAAAGCTTGTCTTAGATTTGTTCTAGATGTGGATGTATCTAACACTAACACAAATCTAAGACAAGTAATTTGGAATGGAGGAAGTAGGTGTTTGAGAGAGATAGAGGCGTCGACTGGAGTTTTATTGTTGCCTTCGTCGACGTCTTTTATAGTAGTGCTCTTGTGAATAAGTTTTCTCTCTCTACCGTGGCAGTGCCATGGGCCAGAGGATTTTTTGACCTCGTAGACTTGTTTATACAAATATTGAGAGTTTTGTTATTGTGTTATGTTGCTTTTGGTGTTTTGATTATTTGCGGAATTGAGATCTTTCCTCGATGATGTAGTGAAGATCTTGCGGTTCGATAGCTTGCACTTGGGATTATTCTCGGACCAAGTCCGGTCATGTCTTTCCATCTACTTTTGGATGGACGACTCAATGGGCTTTCAAAAATCTTTGTTGATAATCAGGTTCATCCTGATGACCAGGTATCAGTCTCTGAAGTCTTAGAAATATTTCGTCTTGCAATGATTGATAACGCGGAGAAGATACCTCTACTAGACTTTATTGTAAATTTTAGCTGTAGAAATTACTTTTTAATCTCTTGGTTCTTGGCTCTAAAGCATTGTATCTGTAATTATTATGAGTATGAATTAAGTTACATGTATTCTAAGAAAAGAACTCGGAATGGTCAAAGTAACAACTTCTAAATGCATTATATGCTTATTATTATAAGCACTATACTCCCTTTGTTCTATAATTTTGACACGACAAGAATTATGGAACGAGGGAGTACATAGACAACCTTTCGGGTTAGCCCTTTGGTTACCCTATATACTATTTTTTTTAGGACCCTACTAATCCTAAAAGTAGTGTTTGTGAAAAAAAAAAGCTCAGCCACGCCGGTTGTTCTGTGCGGCTCGGCCCAACCCGCTGCGGTAGCCGCCGCCTCGGGGGAGATGAATCCATCCTCAGCCCACACGAAGTCCAACGGGCCCGAAACGACAAACAAAGAGCCACCGAGAGCCCGCGCCGGCCTGGTACGTACACGCAGCCTCTCCACCCGGCCGTCGTCTCGCTCGCTGCAATTCTCGCCTCCGCATCGCCCCGTCCCCAAATCCTAAACCCTAGCGAATCGGGGGCCCGAAGCCCGACTCGCCGCGACGATGCCGTCGGCCGCCGCGGGTCCGGTGGAGGTGGCGCCGCCGGCGAAGGCGGCCGCGCTCCCGTTCGTCGGGATCTCGCCGGACCTCTACCCGACGGAGGACGACCTGCCCTACGAGGAGGAGATCCTGCGGGAGCCCTTCAAGCTCAAGGGCTGGTGGCGCTACCTCGTCGCCCGCGCCGCCGCGCCCTTCGCCAAGCGCGCCGTCATCTACGAGCGCGCGCTCAAGGCGCTCCCCGGCAGCTACAAGCTCTGGCACGCCTACCTCCGCGAGCGCCTCGACCACGTGCGCCCGCACCCAATCTCCCACCCGGCCTACGCCTCCCTCAACAACACCTTCGAGCGGGCGCTCGCCACCATGCACAAGATGCCGCGCGTCTGGGTCCTCTACCTCACCTCGCTGCTCGACCAGCGCCTGCTCACCCGCGGCCGCCGCAACTTCGACCGCGCCCTCCGCGCGCTGCCCGTCACGCAGCACGACCGCATCTGGCCGCTCTACCTGCGCCTCGCCTCGCTCCCGGCCTGCCCCGTCGAGACGTCCTTCCGCGTGTTCAGGCGCTACCTCCAGTTCGACCCCTCCCACGCCGAGGACTTCATCGAGTTCCTCGTCTCGGCCGAACGCTGGCAGGAGGCAGCCGACCGCCTGGCCTCCGTACTCAACGACGACGGCTTCCGCTCTGTCAAGGGGAAGACCAGGCACCAGCTCTGGCTCGAGCTCTGCGATATCCTCACTAAGCATGCTGATGAGGTCGCAGGGCTCAAGGTGGATGCCATACTGCGGGGTGGGATACGCAAGTTCACCGACGAGGTTGGCAAGTTGTGGACCTCGCTCGCTGATTACTATGTCAGGAGGACCCTCTATGAGAAAGCAAGAGACGTCTTCGAAGAGGGGGTTTCTTCAGTGATGACAGTGCAGGAGTTCAGTGTGGTGTTTGAGGCTTATACACAGTTTGAGCAGAGTATGCTTGCGGCAAAGCTGGAGGCAGCTGAAGAGGACGGGGCTGCGGAGAGCGACGAGGGTGAGAAAGGAGGCAGGAAGAATAAGGTGGAGAAGCTAGAGAAGGAACTTGCAGCGTGTTGGTTGAATGATGAAGATGACACCGATTTGAGGCTGGCAAGGTTTGAGCGGCTATTGGATCGCAGACCAGAGCTCCTTAGCAGTGTCCTGTTGAGACAGAATCCACATAATGTGGAGGAGTGGCACAGGTGAGACTTGATATAGCACCTTGATTTATCAATCAGTTCTGCTTGACTTACATTAAGCCACTCATATTGAATATAAATCAATCCATCCATTGCATTTATTCTCACGGACAAGTTCCTAATTACTTAGTGGTAGCAATTCTCTAATCTTATTTAAAGTTGCCATGGAATGTGAAAATACCCTGTCTAGTTTTTCTTTTACTTCTCAGCCTAGCATGCATTTTAGGTGGTCTCCAACTTGACTGAATTGTCTAACAGTGCAATAATATGTGCAGGAGGGTGAAACTTTTTGACAAGGATCCCGCAAAGCAAGTAGCGACATATGTCGAGGCTGTGAAAACTGTGGACCCAATGAAGGCAGTTGGGAAACCTCATACTCTATGGGTGGCATTTGCAAAGATGTATGAGAAACATAACCGCTTAGATAGTGCTGAAGATATCTTTAAAAAGGCCACACAAGTGAACTATAAAGCAGTGGACCACTTGGCTACTATTTGGTGTGAATGGGCCGAAATGGAGCTCCGCAACCAACATTTTGACAAGGCAATTGAGCTGATGAGGTTAGCCACAGCAGAGCCCTCTGTTGAGGTGAAGAGGCGAGGTATAATTTTTTTTGTTCAGTTGTGTTGATTTCTTGTATATTTGGCAAACCATTTTTGCTGACGATTTACATTTTCAGCTGCTGCCGAGGGTGACGAGCCGGTCCAGCTGAAATTACATAAATCTCTGAAATTATGGAGTATCTATGTTGACCTGGAGGAGAGCCTTGGGTCGTTGGAAACAACCCGTGCTGTTTATGAGAGAATATTAGATTTAAGAATTGCCACTCCTCAAATAATTCTTAATTACGCATTTCTTCTTGAGGTAGGTTCTTTGCTCAAAGTACATACTTTTGAAGTTTCAAGTAGATTTGTCTAATTTATCTACAATGGTTGTTTACTATTTTCTTCCTCTGCAGGAGAACAAGTATTTTGAAGATGCATTTAAAGTGTATGAAAGAGGTGTAAAAATATTCAAGTATCCCCATGTTAAGGATATTTGGGTGACATACCTCACAAAGTTTGTAAAGAGGTACCAGCGAAGCAAGTTAGAGCGGGCAAGAGAGCTGTTCACGGAAGCTGTCGAAAAGGTAAATAAATTCTCTTGTCCCTTGAATTTTGTCATTGGTCTACTTATGCTGCCACACACCAAACAAGTTAGAATTTCCATTTGAGCATATATATAGCCCACAATCTCCTTACCTAGGGGTGATCATGCATTTCCATTGGTAAATGACTCTAATTCTACCATGTCAGTTTTATGATTAGGCGAAGTACTATTGTGTAGTGTCAACTACCACATACTTAAGATCAAATCAGTTTGGTGACCTCAGGGATGCAAAATCAAAACATATCACAGTTTCATATGAAAACACGAAGCATCATGATATAAAACTTTTTCCCTGTCAATTGTCGTCAGTTACCACCTAGTAGGATAAAAAATACCAATAACTATTCCCCCAGCAGATTTTTTAGGGCCTGTCTAATTCTAAGTTGCTTGATTTTTTAATTCATATGTCGTCATATCAGAGTTTCATATGAAAATCGAAACATATCAGAGTTTCATATGAAAACACGAAGCATCATCATGATTTAGAACATTTTTCCTACTGCGTGTAACTAGAACTGTTACCAACTTGCATGTGTCAAATTACGTTTCTAAACTGGTGATCTGATCACAAATTCTGAAGGGGAGCCTTGGCGCAGCGGTAACGCTGTTGCCTTGTGACCAGGTCACGGGTTGACCCCTGGAAACAGCCTCTTGCAGAAGTGCAGGGAAAGGCTGCGTACAGAAGACCCAAAGTGGTCGGACCCTTCCCGGATCCTCCGCAAGCGGGAGCTACGTGCACCGGGCTCCCCTTTTTCTTTATCTGATCACAAATTCTGTCTTTGCTTCGCTTCTTAAGAACAAGATCATAATAATTCTTGTGATGTGATATCATTGTTGCTTGTACTTTGCTATATTTGCACTTGTTGATTTCCTGTTTTCTCTCAGAACCTTCTGTTGCCACTTCTTGTTATGAGATTATATGTGCACTTGCTTGCTTATTTAGACAGAAACCATTCTTACCTGTTCTTTTCCTGCATCACATACTCATCTAAAATATTATGTTCCATAAATTGTCTTGTTACTTACATTTTGCTTCTTTGGCTCAGGCTCCGCCGCATGAAAAGAAGGCCTTATATTTGCAATATGCTAAACTGGAGGAAGACTACGGCCTCGCAAAACGTGCCATGAATGTATATGATGAAGCTGTAAGGGCTGTTCCCAACACTGAAAAGATGAGTATGTATGAAATATACATTGCACGTGCTGCTGAACTTTTCGGTGTTCCAAGGACCAGACAAATATACGAGGTAATCATATTATCTTGGTTTGTCTCTGCTTTTTCCGTTCTTGCTTTATAATGTTGCTTCTGGATTGGCATTTTCAAGTCCTTGTTCCGAGATCCAGTTTTGTGGATTTCTGGCATAGCAAATGGAATAGATTTATAGTGATCCCAGCTTCTTAATCTTGTTTCTTGCTGATTAGTTGCAATAGTTCATAACACATGAATCTTCAATGCTCCCTCTAACGGCCAAATTTGTGTATAAAAAAGTTCAGTTGTTATTTTCTCTGCACTTCACACTCTAGATTTAGCCTGCCTGCTCCCACAATGTCGGCAGATGTTTTAGCGGTAATACACGTACTAACTTTATTCGTGACTTTCTTGGCATCTTTGCAGCAAGCTATAGAATCTGGTCTCCCAGACAAAGATGTTATGGTGATGTGCATGAAGTTTGCGGAACTTGAAAGAAATCTTGGAGAAATCGACCGTTCCCGGGCTATTTATATCCATGCCTCCAACTATGCTGATCCAAATTCTCATCCAGAGTTCTGGAAAAAATGGAACGACTTTGAGATCCAACACGGTAATGAAGATACATTCAGGGAGATGCTTCGCATCAAGCGTACAGTGGCGGCTAGCCGCAGTCAGGTATGTCACATGGATCAACTCTATAGACAGTTTGGCATCTTGCATTGTAAACTGACGCTTATTGTGCCATGTGCAGACTCATTTCATCCTTCCGGAGTACCTGATGCAAAGGGACCAGAGGCTAAACATGGACGAGGCGGTCGACACTCTGACGCGTGCCGGTGTCCCGCAGGATGAGATGGCGGCCTTAGAAAGGCAGCTAGCTTCTGGACCATCCCCGGCGCCAGCAGCAGCAGCTCCGAGCACCAGCACGACTCCTGCTAACAGAATGATGAACTTTGTCAGCGCTGGAGTAGAGGCGCGGGCCGAGAGCAGCACGCAACAGGCTGCTGCTAACAACGAGGACATCGAGCTGCCCGACGAAGAGAGCGACGAGGAGGACGATGTCCAGATCGCGGAGAGGGCTGTTCCTGAAGCCGTGTTTGGCGAGCTCGGCAAGAGAGCCGCGGAGAGCAGGGAGGAAAGCTCTAGTGCTCAAGAGAACAACGAGCAGCAGCTGGGCGCTCTCGAGAGAATTAAGCGAAGGCGTCAATAGGGTCAAAGATTGTGATCCAAGCACGCCATTACCTGTCGTTTGGGCCTAATGATGTTGTAGCTGTTACGTGTAAACATGTTCTTGCTAGCGTTTGCTCTTCTTGTACAAGGATTTTGCAGGAGTTAATCCGGTGTTGATCCGCAGCGTTTTTCTGTGTACAAACTGTAAACTCTTGGACACGTGTCCATCATTCTCAGTGAAATTTTGTCAATTCCAAGGATGAACAATGGACTATCAGCTTTGTTTGGATGGTGGCCAAAGTTTACCCTGCCAAATTTTTGAGTCATGACCAAAAAGTTCGGCCAATAATTCTTTGTGCACTTTAGTTCATTTATTTTGTCAATATTGGCCAACTCATTGACAGCCAAAAATATCCTGTTAACCGGCGAACGTTCGTCAAGAAGGTGGCATTTGCGGATGTTTTAGGTGGCATTTTTACTTTTTTAGTTGTGAGGGGCAATTTCATTATAGAAGTCATTTTGTTTTAAAACTACCGTCGAATGGTGTTTGCTTGCCACCCCTCTCCCGGCTGACGTTTGTTGGGTAATATTACCAAAACTAAACCAACAATTTGGCTAGCCAGATACTCCTTCCGTCCGAAAATACTTGTCATCAAAATGAATAAAAAAGAATGTATCTAGATGAATAGCCAGATACTCCTTCCGTCCGAAAATACTTGTCATCAAAATGAATAAAAAGGGATGTATCTAAAACTAATCCGGCCAGAGGGAGTATTTGGTAAGGTAATTTTTTTTTTCTTTTTGCGTGTGAAGGCAAACTTGGGCCTAAAACAAAACACACCCTAGCCTTTGTACTGAGAAATATACGCATTTGTTTTCATTAACTCTTTTCAATATGTATTATCCAAATAGTGAGTTACTTCGTAGCTCACACATTTGCCGGTAGAAAGCATAAAAAAAGGGGGGAAGAAATGTAGCTGAAGAAGACCAAAGAAAATATGTTAAGACGTAGCCTAAAAACTGTACAGTTTTTCCTATTATTTCCATATGGATCTCTAAGCTTCATGCACTTTAACTACCTCATTGTACAAAATAATCAATCCTCTGGAGACTACAGGTCTACAGACTTCCACTACTCTGTGGTCTGAAGAATCCCTTGCAAATGATCTTGAACCTACATCAGAATTCCGAATGCGTCACTTCACGTAATCTGCGCCATCGAGAAAACGGGCGTACTCTGTCCCGTTGAGTCTGCTGTTCACATCCTCCCAGTTCCTGACAAGATCCGGAAGCGGGCGCGTATGAATCTTCACCTGCCTGCTCACCAGTTTCCTAACCGGAACACCGAGGAATTCCTGCACCTGGAATAATGCCTGCACACACAGAGACAGAGACGCGCTATTAAGGTAAACCGTAATCTATCGATACTTCGTTAGGGCATCCAAATGAGTTCTACTCCAGTACATTTCTGTTTCTGATTATGTCCTCGTAGTAGAGGATCATGCGCCGTGTTGTGTTGAAGCTGTCCAAGCAGTCTCCCATGTAATTTTCGACATCCCTGATGTTTGAAACCAGGGTTGACACGTCCAGTTCTGGTTTGAATTTTGCGAGTATCTCGGCCTGGCAGAGAACAAAATAGACTGATCAGATGAAAGCACTAGCCAGTATGACCAAAAGGTTGCAAATGAAAAGTCAGTTATGATGGTTGTTCAAAAGAGAGAGGAAGTGCATCAGTGTGCACCGTTTTAACATTTTATTCTGCTCCTTCCAGATATTATCGACACTGGCGTTACAATATTTCTTAAATGCAAAAGCAGAAGATTAAAGTTTCACCAAAAGTTCAAAGTTAGTTTTAGGATTTTAGCATTTCAGAGCTACATATCAGCAAAGAGGTAGTTTAGCTGTAGGGTTTCAGAACCAGGGTCATAAAACAAGTGCCCCGCATTTATGAGAAAAAACGTGAGGGAACAGAGCAAAGTCATTGCAGTAAATTTACTGGAATTCTATGTGCATTGATGATACCTCTTCTTCCGAGTGAACGTGAGATTTGTGGGTTCCATTCAGCTGCTTTGCATCTCTGTCATAGTTGTTGGCCAACACAGAGATAAGCCTGCGTAATGTATTTCTCCTGAAGAGAAATATCACAGAGACACCCTTCTTGTTCAAATAACTAAGTATATCATCATGGTAGTCCATAAAGCCCTGGAAAACACAACGATAGCAGTTAATGACATAGAAATATTTTTTCATTTGTTATCACTAGGCATAATGTTGTTAATGCCAATGGTACACTGAACAATACAAACATCAACATCAATAATCATGATTGACCAACCTGGCTTTTAGAAAAGTTTGGTATCATCAACGTGACATGACAGAGCACTGACATATGAGAAATGCAGGCATGTTATGGTGTGGTACACTTTAAAACTCTCAACTGCAGTTTCAACATTACCTGAACCTTTGGCAAGCAAACCAGATCATAAGACCAGTCTGCTCTCCATATTTGCATTCACAATAACTAGACTAGATTTCAATATATGTAACTATGGCAAGGCTTAGCTTCAAAGTGTAGAATTTCTGAAGTCACGGGTAACAAAGCAGCAGGACTACAAAAGAAATGCTGAACCTTCGAAAATTTCACATGGAGCAAGAAAAAGGTAAGGTGTAAATACCTGATTTAGCATCCACTTGAATCCAAATGCAGCCGTGCACTCATTCTTTGCTGCACTTGTGAGCCAGTCCAAGTCATACAGTTTGTCGAGTGTTTGTATGATAGACGATATATTTTGTCTTCTATCCACTCTGTTGAATATTTCGCCATTCGAGCTGATGTTCGGGTGGCTGTTTAGCAGTGTCTCGAACCATCCACTTCCCGATCTTTGCATCGACACAATCACAAAGAACCGAACAGGATTACACGAGCATTCCGCCCTATGGAAAGAAACATGTGTCAGAAAAATCAACATACACAAAAGGGGGATGCCGTGCCAATAAAGAGTTTATCCATCCTATAGGAGGAAAATTACCTGCTATAACCCTTTGGATTTGGGAAGTGCACGTAGGGCAGCTCCTCACTTGGGACATAAGGCTTTGCACAAACATGTTCTGCCTGTTCTTGTGCACCATTCTCCTCCACATGTTTGCTCTCCATCCTTATCTGATTGAAGGAGAGGTAGCATATGTAGAGGCCAAAGAGCGCGATGAGGAAGACGAGGGTCGGCCGCGGCGGCAACGACGCCCCCTTGGAGCCTTTGAGCGGATATGGGTGCTGCAAGTTATTACCAAATCCATCCATGGTGAGATACTGTTGCTAATACTCCTACTGACCAAATAAATAGCACCAAATCCATGGTGAGATACTGTTACTAATAATGAACAAATAAATAGTACCAAATCCATGGTGAGATACTGTTACTAGTAATGAACAAATACTCGTAAATAGTAATACAAAATCCAGAAGGAGAGCAGTGGTACGGTACCATTTTGTGACTGAAAGTCTGTAACGGAAGACCCTACTGCGTGGGCCGGTTTCTGGTCCTCCTGCTCGAGCACAGCAGCAGAGTAACATGCCGAGTCCTCCTCATGGATGTCAGCGGCGGCAGCTCGCCATGTTCCGTGGATGGTGAGTATGAGTCACCGCGCATCCTGGCAGGTAGGTGAAATTGCAGATTCATGCAGTCAGCAAAACACTCCCGCAAAAAGAAAAGAAAAAAGATAAAAACTCATAAGAACACATACCAGCACCAAGAACCCGCTGGAAGGGATGCTTCTAGGAAACCGGGAGAACCCTAGGCTGAACCGAAGGGGAGGGAGAGAAGCCCCGGAGCACCGAGAAACGGCGGAACAGAGAAAGAGAGCGCGCGCGCGCGGAGACGAGCGTTCGGCGAAATGCCGGCACGAATCTCCCGCCGAGGCCTCGACGCGGCGCGAAATCAGGAACCCGCGGGCCGGATTCGAGCTGAGCTCCGAGACGGCGAAGAACCCAAAGCCGGCCGGCTCGCCGGCTGGAGCAGGAGGCGGCCGAGGAAGACGAGCCCAGGTGAGATTTTGCTTCCCCGCAGCTGAGAAAGACTATCCTAAAAAGGAGGAGGGATCCCAACGGAACGGAAGAGAAGAAAGTCACACGAACGAGCCTCCCTCAGCTGGCGCGTCAGCAGGAATCGCACTAGTACCCCCCCCCCCCTCTCTCTCTCTCTCTAATTTGTCTGAGGGTTTATTATAAGAGAAGAGCGAGGGAGATAATGGAGTACGAACGAGCTCGGGTTTGTTTTTTATAAGAGAGAAAGAATGGGGGAGAGAGAGAGAGGGAATGGAGTAGGAACGGGTTTAGAGTTTGATTATTCGAAAGGGTGTGAACCATGAGGAAGAAGAAGAAGAATAAAAAGAAATTAGTTAATGCGGAGGAATTGGCAGTTTGGTAAGCCCGGCTGCCGCCCGCCTTCCCTTCCCTTCTCTTGACGCACAAAGCGCAGGCGGAGTTAATGAAGAGGGGGCCGTCGATGAGCTGGGCTCTGTCGCTGCGCCCGGTCTTGGTGGACCTCCGATTAAACCAAAGGGGATGATGGTGGTGCCGCCGGCAGCTTCAGGCTTTTTTTTTTCGAACAAAGTTGTTTCAGTTCAGGCTATTGTGGATCTGGCCCGTCCTCTCGGGTCGAGCGTCGGCTTGACCCACGATGCTCGGCGTTTCGCCGACACATCCTCATCCCCATCCTTCTCCAGATGTCGCCGCGCGCCGCTCGGCGTAGTACGTCACTAGTGCAGCCGCAACAATTGTTCCATCGACAGGTTGTGATTTACGAAACTACTCGCACCAGATCATAGTATTATACTACTAGGATTGTCAAAAGGAAAAAAAAAGATTGTGTGCGCCCAAGCCACCTGATGGCGTGTTTGCCGTTTTGCCCTCTGAATTTTTTTACACGAAAAAAAGGTTTGGCACTTGGACAAGTAACACGGACCGTCGACCCGGCGAATTAGTACCAAGAAACAAACGAGGAAATCACGCAAAGAAATCGTCAACGTAGTGTGCATCTGCCATGCCTGCCTCCAAGCTTCACATCTGAGTCCAGCCCACAGAAATCGACCCCATGTTAAGACGAAGCTGACGGACTTCCAAGAGTTTAAAGTTTCTTGGGTAAGCCGTAGTGCTAACGCCGCTGTTGATAAATAAGCGAAGGTGGGTATGGGAGATGAACTGAATGATGTGTGGCTCTCAGCACCACCAGACTGTATTTTGCACGTTATTTCGGATGAGATTCCGGCACTCTTTTAAGTAATAAAGCGGTGATAGTTTTACCCTAAAAAAAAAAGCTACTAGCAGCAGCCAAATTCAAACTTTGATATGAAAGGTAAATCGGCGGGTTTTTCACAACTTGATTTGTCTCTTTGTTTCTTTCTACATATAAATGTAGGTGTGTCGGGTTTTAAAATGTCGCCACGCGCGCTTTGGTGCACATGACTAATCCCGACGTGCGGGTGGTTTTATAGCTAGTACTTTCAAAATCTTAGGCACCTAAGTTTTTCTTCTTCAGAAAAAACTTAAATTTTAAGGCGTGGTGGCACTTAGCTCCTGACTAGCTATTTGCCCTTGCTGCAGCGATCGAGCCGCAAATTTTCTAGTGGTTCTACATCAATTCTGGCCAATGTACACCTTACACACACAATATTCTAGATTTTGGTAGGAACTAATTTGATTTGAGTATAGGTAGAAAAAGGCAAGAATTTTTTTTGATTTATTTGAGATTTTGGTAAGATTTCATTTTTTTAACACAGCACAGACGCAAATAGCCCATATACACACACGCGTACACTCATCCCTATGAACGCACACACGCACACCCTACCCCCATGAGCACCTCCGAAAAACTGAGCCGACATATCATTTTGAAATTTACGAAGTCATCGGAGCCACCTCGTCGTCGATGGGAACGTCTTCTCCCACTGAATGCGCATCGCCGAAAATCCTGAAATAAATTCAGAAATAAATGCGAGCATCAGGATTTGAACCCTGGTGGGCTGGGGATACCACAATCCCTCTAACCATCCAACTACTGGTTGGTTCGCGGTAAGATTTCATTTGGTATGGGTAGGAGAAGGCAAATATAGTTTTTGATCGAGTTGAGATTTTGGTAAGATTTCATTTGGTATGGATAGGAGAAGGCAAATATAGTTTTTGATCGAGTTGAGATTTTGGTAAGATTTGATTTGGTATGGGTAGGAGAAGGCAAATATAGTTTTTGATCGAGTTGAGATTTTGGTAAGATTTGATTTGGTATGGGTAGGAGAAGGCAAATATAGTTTTTGATCGAGCTGAGATTTTGGTAAGATTTGATTTGGTATGGGTAGGAGAAGGCAAAGAAATTTTTTGATTGAGTTGAGATTTTGATAAGAATTGATTCCATTTGATTTGGTTGAGTTAATGCATGATGTGGTTTTAAAAAGTACCGATTTTTTTTATTTGGTTGAGTTAATGCAACGCTACCAACTCTATTTTAATTAACAGTAGAGATATTCTCTCTTGTATGGTCAGCGTAAGCTAACCATTGCTACTCGTGGAGCAGCCAACCATGTTTGTTAAAGGATATCGTGTAGAAAACTTTCTATAACCATGGCTCAGTCATTTGTGACTAGCCTTGTGCTAAGTTTTGTGCCAAAAGTTTACACACCTTATAAGCGAGGGAGTACTACGGGTTATTTGTAACCGCGCCACACTTCAATACTTTATCGGTCACAAGCTACCTAATGTTGTAGTATCTGCTAATTTGTCCTCTAAAATTGAAAACAATTAAAAGGTTTGTTAGTTTCACAAGACACATACACCATTTGTCATTGCCTTGTCGGGCGCGACAAAGTATCTCGTGGTCTCACTCGAGAGGCACCAGCAAAGTCATGAGAAGATTATGCAACCAAAACATCAACATAGTAATATGCATCTGCCATGCCTCCAAGCTTCAAATCTGAATTTAATCCACGGATCGGAAAACAAAAAAGACAAATCCCGTAGCAAAAGGTACTATCAAATTGGTTCTTCGGTACTAGAAATGACACCGGTGATCGTATTTTTTCTGAATTTATTTTAGGCTTTCCGACAATATTTGTTCAGTTGAAGGAGATGTACCTGTCGAATATGAAGCGTATGTGGTAACTTCGTCGGTCACTCGGTCTCAAGATGTTGTGCTGGCTCAGTATCATGAATGTGCTCATAAGGGTAGGGTGTACGCACATGCGTTATACTATGTTAAAAAAAGATAGCACGCAAAGCTATTATGCGTCATGCTTGGATTCAAATTTCTATGGGGTGATGGATACATTTTCTATCAATGATATCGTTTAAATGCAACTCTAGCAGAGTCATTGTATCGATTCAATCACCCTAATAACCGCCAGTACTATGATTATGATCAAAAAAGCGCGTCTAGCAGAATCATCACCATGGGCTCCATCGCAATATTTTTGAGGCAACTCCAAATCAACCCCGCGAGGCTTCATATTTGGCGGTTGAGCGAGGCGATATGGCTTTCCTTAAATCCACCTAAATCTTGGTGCCATGAACATTTCCGGATGCACACTGCAATTTGGCCCAGCTCGCCTCCGTGATAATAGTAGTGCAGGTGACGAACCCAGAAAATGGATGAATCGTACAAAAAGAAAAAACACGAATCCCAGAGTCCACATGAAAACCATCCGAGATCCACATAAACAGCAACGGCAAGGATAAGAATAACCTTCGACAGGAACCAGCTGGAATTCCCGCAAACAGACCGACAATGCAGTCCCTAGCACACACCAACTGGCAAACGCAACAGGACCTGCATGACACAGCATTAGGTAGGTGGTGGGATCCCAATCACCGGTCACCACCAACGGATCTCGCCACCCATGCCCGTGTTCATTCACGCGCCGGTACAAAAGACGAGTAGGTCAGAGCACCAGGACACGCGCCGGTACAGAAGACGAGTAGGTCAGAGCACCAGGACACGCCCCGGTGGGTGGTGGGAGCACACGTATCGGCTGGAATGTCCAAATCAGAAACTAAATGCCATCCCCAACGGTTGTTTAGGGTCTTTAATAGCAAGGACACACACAATCACACAAGCGAGCAACATCCTAGAGGCTAGAGGCTAGAGCAAGCAACATGATCTGCTTCGGGGAAGCCGCTGACAGCGGTCCGTCCTTGCATGGGTTGGGTAGGGGGGGACGGCGGATCGGCTGGCCTCATGAGGACGCCATGAAATCGCTCGGGTCGGCGATGGACACCTCCTCGAACTCGTTGTCTGGCGAAAGGAAACGGAATGTTACAGAGTCAGCAAGTTTGAAAAACGCAGCAGCTGTAGAGGAGTCATGGACAAACGACAGAACAAGTAAAGTTTGCTTAGAATTACAAATCACCATCCTTTTCAGTAGTAAATTAGAATTAGGTACATAGCATTGTTCTAGAGGGAACATGAATCTAGGCACTGTAGTCTGTAACCACCATGGCATAGTACAAAAAAGTTGTCATTTGCTTTGCTCCGGCATGGTATTTACAGGCAGACAATTAGTAAATGTCCTTCAGGTTGCATTTCAGCTTTAGTGCTTTTATATATTTGTTACAGTGTGAAGGAAATGAATCACAAGTTAATAGAGAACAAGAAGGATGTAAAAATTCAATTTGTTGCACCGACAGTTTTGTAAAACAGGTTTTGCTAGTGATTGGAGAATGATGACCTATGATGTACCGCAGAAAAATAATAAAAAGGATCATTCTTGATAAAGCCACTTTCTACAAAAGAAGCTGCTGGTGGCAACAACCATTGCTACAAAAATGAAAATTATGACAGGTCACTACTCAGCGTCAGAACAGAAGGAACACAAATCACTAGCTCAAAACAGACAACAAGTTAAATACTGAGTACGCAAGTGTCAAACATCAAGCCAGGTGATAGTAGAACAGAACCTTTTCTCAATGCCAATGCAACAACCGCGTCATTCTCCACCTGCACAAGTATCAAAATCAATTTAAGCCATGGAAGTAAAAAATGGGTTAAGCTGAATGGTGGCTTTGATCTGGAAATAAAATTAATAAACTAAGGCTACACAAATCAAATTGTACCATGCCTAAAAAATATAATTCCCTCTGTGAACAGTAGGAAAATGCTTTCTCCAATAACTAATTTATATTGGTACCTTTTGATCAGCCAGCGTCTTGGAGTCATCCAAGATATTGTTGGTAGCCAACAAGATCAACCTCTGGTTATTAGGAGGGTGGTCCGTTATTGACTGCAACTTCTGTTTGATATTCAAAATTGTCTCTGTTGGATCACACTGTATGAAGTAGGTGGTCTTGTTCCGCTTGACTCGAATATACATGCTTGCAAGCCTGCATCAGAGATATATGCCTAGAATCATCAGCCAAGGGGGATAACATGCTTATACCTATCTCAAACAATCTTCACTACTCGACGCGTTGTCAGATCATTATCTAAGATTTGCGTCTTAACAGCGTATTGACAATTCTGTGGATCATGGAATTTTTCTTTGGACATGCGAAAACCGAAGATATTCACGGGAAGTGCAATCTGCTGGAAAAGCAGCAACAAGTCCCGCAGCAGGAGCAGCTAACACACTGGCTATTTCAATCAGTCATGGCGCCATGTATATTTCACCTATTGTACTAGCAAAATCCTTATAAGATGTTATTGAGCGTGCAGGTTTTAGTATCCTTTTTTCAGCTTATTGTATACTACCTTGTAGGCAAATCTTACATTTTAATATGACCAAAAAGTAACCAAGGCATGGCAGGATGAACACCTTCTTTTTTACTACTAGTAATTACATGGTATAATTTCAGTTGGTGGTGGTGGAAAGGACTGATTCCCCTGAAGACTGAATTTACAAGATAAAGCAACAAATAGTACAGGCGCCCCGAAATCAGCAATCCCACGAGTTCTTCCCCCCAACGGTACTAGCGCCTCGCGGAATAATTTGATTTACATGACTAGTCACCACGAACACAAGCACGCTAGATGCCTCGTCCTCGAGCAATTTCCGCCGTTCCGCGCGCGCGCTACTCAGACGCAAGGGGGGCCTGTTAGATTCGCCCGCGGCGGAAGGAGACGCACCTGTCCGATCTGCGCTTCAACTGCCGGCGGGAGCGGGCCGGCGGATCCGGCCGGAGTCGGCGGGGCGAGCGAGGACGGCGGAGGCGCGGGGCCGGGAGCGAGGCCGTGGATCGTTGCGTGGCTGGAAAGCGAGGGCAGCGTGGGGAAGAGGAGACGGAGAGGAGAGGGGAGGACGGTCGTCGCTGCCGCCGTTCATTCAGCGGGCCGTCAATGGTGGGCCGCAGACCAAACCTGGCCAGATGGGCCAGCACGGCCCGTCCTGTGCTAAACGGGGCGCCGCTATTTCTCGCTTTAAGTGAGACAGGGGGAAAGCCTCGCGAGATGGGGCAGCCCATCCTCGCGGGAGGCTGCGGCCTGTTTTTTTGTTTTTGTTTTATGTTCTCGATTTTTGTACTTTTCTTTATTATCTTGATTTTTTTACAAAATATTGAATAAGTATTAAAAATGTTGAAAGAGTACTTAAAAACTATTGAATAATTATTAAAAATGTTGAGCAAGTATTTGAAAAATGGTAAATAAGTATTAAAAAATGTTGAACAAATAATTGAAAATATTGAATAAATTTTAAAAATATTCAACAAGTATTTGAAAATGTTAAATAAGTATTAAAAATATTGAACAAGTATTTTAAAAATGCTGAATAATTATTAAAAATTGTTGAACGAGTATTTAAAAATTATTGAATGAGTATTTAAAACATGTTGGATAAGCGTTCGGACAATTTTGAAAAGTGTATAAAAAATGTTGATCACTTATTAAAATAAATTGACACATACGAAAAATGTATCATGAAAACAAAAACAAACATAAGAAAAAACAAAAAGTAAAAAATGGAGAAGAAAAAAGGTAACAAAACAAAAAATGAGACGAAAACCCAAAAACAAAACAACAAAAAAATATGAAAAGAAAATGAAAAACAAAAATGAGACAAAAAGAAAAGGGAAAAGAAGAAACCCAGAGAAAACCTAATAAAAATGAAGAAATAAAGAAAATAAAAATGCAGTAAAAAGAGGGAAAAAATGGATCAGTGTGAAAAACCCGGCTCTTTTCCCTTCTAGTAAGTCATGCCTTGCGTCTTGTACGCGAAGCTGCTCGTGACGCAGTGGTTAGCACTGCATCGACTAAACTGGGGTTCCCAAGATCTAGCGCACTGTTTTTACTCCAATTTTTTCGAAAAAAATGTGCTAACGGTCCGGCCTGTTATTGTACTCGCTCGCCGCGAGAGATCTCGTTCGTCTCGCTTAATGTGAGAAATAGATGTTGTGGGCTAAACGTGCCAGTCATGGCAGGCTTGCTACACGCCCTGTGTTGTGCCGCCCGCGTGCCGTGCACCACTGCCCCTGGTGACGGGGGCGACCCATCAGTATGTTAGAGCAACTCTAGCAGACCCCGTAAAAGGCCCCGACCCGCAAAATAATCGTTAAAATGCGGATCGGCGCGGAAAATCCCGCCAGAACAGACCTCGTATACGCATCCGACCCGCAAATTTTTTTACGGGGCGCGGCAAAAGATCTCCCCCGACCTCTATTTTCACGGGGTGGGAGCACGACCTGAGTTCGACCCCTATCCGCGGTGAGATTTGGTGGGAGGGACATTTTCACGCAACCGTTCCCGCTCCTCCCACCCTCCACCACCATTGCCCCCGCCATCTCCCGCTCCGGCTCATCTTCCCCGGCGGTCCTTCGCCGCCATGGATGACACCTTGTTGTGCCCCGTCACCATCGAGGTCGCGCACGCTCAATCCCCTCGGGCGGATCTCGTCGCCGGCCATGTTGGCCCCGCCGTTGCCCAAGGCGCCACCGCGCCTGCTCGCAAGCGGCAGGGCAACGTGGTCGTGCAGGGCGGGAATCCGGCAGCCCCCACCGGCAAGGCCCGCGCTCCGGGCGCCAACGCCGCTACGCGATCCCGGCCGGCGGCGGAGAAGGTCGTCGAGGTCTCGGGCGTAAGGAAGATTCTAGCTACAAAGCGGTCGGCTACTTCATCCACTTCCTCTGGCCCGGAAAGAGGTTCCCCAGCGATCCCTCTCAACGGTGCCACTCCCACCGCACGCGACGTGTTCGACGAAATGGGCGCAAGGTATGACTCGGTCATCCACTCCCTCTTCGGTCATGGAAATTTTCTTTGCTTTCGCGATAGCTCATGACTTGTTGTCGTTCACTATAGCGGTGGTTCGAACAATGCAACTGCCGAGTTCGTGAACTTATTGGACACCAACGCCGTTGACATCGATGAGGCCCCGTTTGCCGCATTTGAATACAATGAAACAGAGGGCAGCGTGGATGATCATGGGGGTGAACAAGAATTGGAGGAGATCGATGAGATGGCGTATGAGCAATCGCAAGCAAGAAGTGGAAAATGACAGAGATCGAAGAACTACACGATCTTGGAAGATCAAATCTTGATCAAGGCATGGAGTGCGGTATCTCTTGATGCATGCATGGGTACTTCTCAAACCGCCAAGAGGTATTGGCAAAGGATCGAAGATCAATACTTCCGCATGATGGCAAGGTTTCCCAATAGGACTCCACGCACCTTTTGGTCGCCTCAAGGGCGTTGGGACGTGATCAAGCCCATTTGCAGTCGTTGGGTAGCTTGCTTGGAGCAAGTACGCAATGAACCTCCAAGTGGAACCATGGAGTCCGACTATGTGAGTTCATTTTACCTTTGTTCAAGTTGTGCACATCATATTGCATCATATGAAATGTTTGCATCGTTCTAATTGTGTAGGACAAAATTGCCCAACAAAGATACAAAGACATGAAAGCTTCGGAAGGCAGATTTGAAGAGCATTGTTCGGAGTTGCTCAAGAATTACGAGAAGTGGAAGTTTATTGAGAAAGAATCCCCATCGAAGAGAGGTTCACTTACAAACATGGATGAAGATGAGGATGATGATGGCCCAACGAACTTGAACAAGCCCGATGGCGACAAGAAGACTAAGGAGAAAATGAAGAGAGAGCACGAAGCGTCGAGCTTGAGGGAGACGATTGATGCCATGATGTTATTGAAATTGTTGGAGATCAAGAAAGAGTTGGCCGAGAAGAACGCACGGGAGAAGCAAGAGAAATGGCAATTGCTCAAGGAAGAGGGGCTGCGCAAAGTGGCCATTGAGGAGAGAAGAGTACATGCCGCTGAGAACAAAGCCACATCCATGTTTCTCGCCGAGGAGAACAAGATCATGACAATGAATCGCAATGACATGGATGACCTCACCAAAGAATGGCATGACATGGTAAGAAGAGAAATCTTGAAGAGGAGAATGGTTGCGTCGGCCAGTGTGTGTTACAGTGCGGGAGGTGGATACGGTGCGGGGTTTGGAGCCAATGTTGCCGATGCGTTCAGTGCACTAGCCGATGATTTTGATGCGGGAGTTGGAACAAGCGCCAGAGGTGGATTCGGTGGTTTCGATGATCTCAATGGACTCGATGGCGCGGAGTAAAGATTGATGATACGTCCATTTTGCATCATGCTTTTATATCAATATTTATTGCATTATGGGCTGTTACTACACATTATGTCACAATACTTATGCCTTTTCTCTCTTATTTTATAAGGTTTACATGAAGAGGGAGAATGCCGGCAATTGGAATTCTGGGCTGGAAAACCAGCAAATATTAGAGACCTATTCTATACAACTTCAAAAGTCCTGAAACTCACTGAAAGTCAGTTTTTGAATATATTAAAAATATTGGGTGAAGAAAGCACCAGAGGGGGTGTAAGGGCATATTTATCCCCAAGTGGTTTTGGTGATTGATGACAATGCTTTTGCGGACTAATCGTGTGCGTTAAGTTCTTTCAGAGATTCATCCATTGGCACGAGACGATTTCCTCCCCTCGGTGTTTTATTCAAGACGGTGTAGCTCCTTTGTTTTGTTGTTGGTGGACTAGTTTCGTAGGAGTCACCGTACTATCAAGAGGGGATCCGCTTTGGTAAGACTAGGGTGGAATCAACACGTACACATCCCTATCACACCCGTCGTCTTCCTTTCGCATCTTTGGAGCCGCCCCTTCTCTTCCGTACCTGCTCCGCTCTGTGCCAGCGGTAGTACCACGATCTACAGCGGTAGTACCGCCGAAGCTCTCCAGCGGTAGTACCGCTGAAGCTCTCCAGCGGTAGTACCGCTCCACAAAGCGGTAGTACCGCTCTCAGCGGTAGTACCGCTCCGCAGGGCGGTAGTACCGCTTGTGGGCTTCGGCCGTAGTACCGCAGCTGTTCCGCGCTACTACCGCCTCGATTCGAGACCGGTGTTTTCTCGTGTCGGGTTTTGCGGTACTAGAAGCGGTAGTAGAAGCGGTAGTACCGCTTCAAGCGGTAGTACCGCTCTTCTCCCGCGGTAGTACCGCTCTGGGGCCAGGGCCCTGTCTTCCTCGCCAGCGCGGTAGTACCGCTGGGTAGGGAGCGGTAGTACCGCTCTCAGCGGTAGTACCGCCCTGCCCTAGCGGTACTACCGCTCTATGCGGGGCTGCTCAGTGGGGTAATGGTTGGAATTGTTCCCCCACTATATAAAGGTGTCTTCTTCCTCCAAGTTGACCCACCTCTTTCCCCCAAAGCTCCATTGTTGCTCAAAGCTCCATTTTCTCCCGATCTCTCTCCCTAGCCAATCAAACTTGTTGATTTGCTCGGGAATGGTTGAGAAGGCCCAGATCTACACTTCCACCAAGAGAAAATTGATTCCCCCCACTTATCCCTAGCGGATCTTGTTACTCTTGGATGTTGAGCACCTTAGACGGTTGAGGTCACCTCGAAGCCATACTCCATTGTGGTGAAGCTTTGTGGTGTTGTTGGGAGCCTCCAATTGTTGTGGAGATTGCCCCAACCTTGTTTATAAAGGTTCGGTCGCCGCCTTCAAGGGCACCAATAGTGGAATCACGGCATCTCGCATTATGTGAGGGCGTGAGGAGAATACGGTGGCCCTAGTGGCTTCTTGGGGAGCATTGTGCCTCCACACCGCTCTAACGGAGACGTACTTCCCCTTAAAAGGAAGGAACTCCGGTAACACATCCTCGTCTCCACCGGCTCCACTCTTGGTTATTTCGTGCCTTTACTTTTGCAAGCCTACTTGTTTTACATCCTTTGCTTGCATGTGTGCTAGTTGTTATTGCATCATATAGGTTGCACACTTAGTTGCACATCTAGACAACCTATTTTGTTGCAAAGTTTAATTTGGTAAAGAAAAGCTTAAAAATTGTTAGTTGCGTATTCACCCCCCCTCTAGTCAACCATATCGATCCTTTCAATTGGTATCAGAGCCTCATCTCTTTTTAAGGGCTTTACCGTCCGAAGAGTATGGTTGGTGTCGTAGATGAGGTGGGAGAGCACTCCGGTGCGAATCCGATCTCATCTATGGGAGATGGGGGTAACTCGATCTCACGTGAGGAATTCAATGTGGCTTTGGAAACATTGAAAACCTCCATGACGACCGAGGTCAAGGACATGTTTAAGGAATTCCTAGAAGGACTTAAACAATCTACCTCGCCGATGAAAGTGGGTGATCCCACCAACAAGGTGACGGATGCTACCTCCGACAAGGGGGAAGCTAACATTGAAAAGAGTCCTTCTATTAGTGGTAGAAATGGTACCGGCATCTTTGCCCATGTGGAACCTCCTATTTATGGAGGGCCAATCCCCTCCACTCATTTGAATCATGCCGGTCCTCCTCCTAAATATTAGAAATGTGAAGATTTTGATTCTTGGGTCTATCGCTTTAAGCGTCATTTAAAACATGTGAACACTAACCTTTGGAGAATCATTGAAGAAGGTTTTTATCCTCATGACCCAAGCAACTTCACCCCTCGAGAAGCCATGGACAATCAATTCAATGAGAGTGCTCTCTTCATCATCCAAGATGCTATCCTTCCCGAAGATCTTCCTCACCTTTGACCGCATGTCATGGCTAAGGAAGCATGGAAATGTGTCGAGGGTCTCTATCGTGGAAGTGCTAGCATTAAACGCTCCAACTATGAAGTGGTGCAAGATGAAGCCGATGAGTTTGCAATGAAAGAAGATGAAGAACCTCGTGAGCTCTTTCGAAGATTGACCAAACTCGCGGTCGCACTCTGAGATCATGGAAGCAAGGACACGGATGACAATTGGATCAAGCAAAAGTTCCTTAAGGCCATGATGCCCTACAACAAGGCCATGTCCTCCATCATTCGTCAACGACCGGACTTCCACTCCATGACCTCAAGTGAAGTGTTGGATGAGTTCGTTGCAATGAGCATCTTGGACAAGACCGCCAACAATGCGGTGCTCCGTTCTCAAAGGGCAAAGAAGCCCAACCTTGCTTTGAAGGCCAATGTTATTATGGAAGAAGAGGAAGAAGTGGAAGATGAGGAAAGCAACCCCGAAGACACCAAATTTGATTACCATGAGCACATGGCCCTTGCTTCAAGACAATTTTGGAGCAAGAAGAGTTCAAGACCCAACTTCAACAAGAACAACTCAAGTGGTGTCAAGGGCAAGCAACGAGTTAGAACTTGCTTCAACTGTGGCAATGTGAGCCATTTCATTACGGATTGTCCTTACGAGAAGCGGGAAGACAATGGTGGCAAGTTCATCCGAAAAGACAAAGCCAAGTCCTTGCCAAACAAGAACAACTTCGCCAAGAAGACTCCCACTCGTGGGTTGGTGGTTCAAGAAGAATACCAAGAGGATGATGATGATGATGAAAATGAAGAAGCTATGGCCATGGCATCCGTTGCCATTACTACTCCTTCCCGAGTGTCTCTCTTTGATTCACCCAACGAAAACATCACCGCCAAATGCCTCATGGCTAAAGCTTCAAACAAGGTAACCCCCAACATCACAACCACCATCATTACTAATCCCTCCTTGGAGGATTGCATTGATGAACATGTTGAGTCTAATGAGGAAGTGAATGGATTTGAGTCTTTTATGAATAATCCCAAGGGTAAGTCCAAGAAGCACTTTGTTGCTCTCTTGGAACAACTTGGTGAGGCCAATGACATGATCGAGGCTCACGAAGAAACCATCTCCAAGATGGAAGGCCATAGTCGTGACTATGCCGATGAGATATCGGATCTCTCTAATGCTCTTGAGGAAGAGCGTGTGCATCGCTTGACTCTTGAGGAGTCACACAATGATGACCATGCTAAGTTAAAGAAATATCTTGATCATGCTCTTGTCGTGTCTCGTGTGCTAACCTCTGAGAAGGCTAAACTTGGGGTTGATCATGCTAGACTCAAAGAGGAGTTTGAGATACTTGACAAGGCCCACAAGGTCTTGAAGGGTACTCATGCTAACCTCAAAGAGTCTCATGCTCAACTCCAAGTTAAGCTAATCAAGGAAAATGCCACCTTTCCTCATATGGTATTAATTGATAATGCATGTGCTACTAACCCATGTTGAGAGCATGTGCATCTTGTGGAGGAGAATGCCAAGTTGAAGGATCAACTTGAGAAAGGCCTTGTGACTTGCATTCAAGGTGAGAAGAACCTCAACGACCTTTTGAGCAATCAAAAGGAAGTTGTGGCCAAAGAAGGAATTGGGTTTGCACCCAAGTCTAAGAGCAAGAAGAAGAAGAACAACAAGACCAAACGTCCTCCTCCTCTCAAACAAACGTTTGTGAAAGAGGGAGAGGGTTCTCCTAAGGAGAAGAAGGAAAAAGTGAATGGAGTTGATGCCCAAAAGGGCAAAAGCATTTCCTCAAACAAAGTCGGCGACTTTAACCCGTCATATGTGTTGTGCCGTGCTAGTGATGGACATGTCTTTGCTAAATTTGTTGGTTCTCCTTATGAGTACATTGAATGGTCTATTTGGGTACCCAAGACCCTTGTTACTAACATCAAAGGACCCATTACTAAATGGGTACCTAAAACCAAGCATTGATCTCTTGTAGGTGTTTGCTTCCGGTGGGGGATCATGGTTGCTCGATAGTGGAGCAACAAATCATATGACCGGGAGCAAGGACTTGGTGGTGGACGTGCAAGAGATTCCATCTATGCCCACCAATGTCGAGTGGGGCGATGCATCACATTCTAAGGTATTGGGACTCGGCAAGGTTGTCATTTCTCATGATCTAACGATCGAGAAAGTCATGCTTGTTGAGTCCCTTGCATACAATTTGCTTTCCGTTCGTCAACTTGCACTCATGGGTTTTGCTACATTCTTTGACATTGATACCGTGGCCCTCTTGTGGAGCAAGACTCTTAAAGTAGCCTTTGTTGGGCATGTCGAGAACGGTCTCTATGTGATTAACTTTTCGGAGCGACCCACTAAGACCGCGACATGCCTAATGGCTAAAGTTGACGTGGGATGGCTTTGGCATCGCCGTTTAGCCCACGTCAATATGAGATCTTTGCAAAGTCTTCTCAAGGGGGACCATGTCCGTGGACTAACAAATGTTAGTTTTGCCAAAGATCATGCTTGCAGTGCTTGTATCGAAGGAAAGCTTCATGAAAAGGCTCACCCTCCTTCAACCATCATCTACTCGAAGAGACCCTTGGAGCTCCTTCACATGGGTCTCTTTGGGCCTCCATCTTTTGATAGTCTTGGAGGAAGAAAGTATTGCTTGGTGATTGTGGATGACTATTCAAGATACACTTGGGTATACTTCTTCAAGAGGAAGAGTGAGACTCAACAAACCGTCATCGACTTTGCAAATGAAGCTCAACGTCAACACAATGCAAAGATCCTGACAATAAGAAGTGACAACGACACCGAGTTCAAGAACTACACCTTGGATGAGTTTCTTAGTGATGAGGGGATCAAGCATCAATATGCTGCTCCATACACCCCTCAACAAAATGGTGTTGCAGAGAGGAAGAACCGGACGCTGATGGATGCGGCTAGGACCATGATGGCGGAGTTCAAGTCTCCATACAACTTTTGGGCCGAAGCCATCAACACCGCCTGTCATGCATCCAATCGGATCTATCTTCGCAAAGGCTTGAACAAGACTCCTTATGAGATACTCACCGGCAACAAGCCCAACCTCAAGTACTTCCGGGTGTTCGGTTGTAAGTGTTTCATTCTCAAGGAAGGTGTTCGTTTATCTAAATTTGAGGCTAGAGCTCATGAGGGCATATTTGTTGGTTATGCTACAAACTCTCATGCTTACCGTGTCCTCAACAAGTCCACCAGACTCATTGAGGAGACGTGTAACGTGGAGTTTGATGAAAATAACGGCTCCCAAGTGGAGCAAAGTGGTACTTGTGATGTAGGTGATGAAATTCCTCCCCAAGCCATAAGAAGAATGGGTATTGGTCAAATTCTACCCATTGAGGAACCCCTTGTGGCCGAAGGAGAAGGACAATGCTCTACTCAAGTAGAGCCATCACCTCATCAAGACCCACACGCTTCCGAAGAACAAAGTGAAGGCCCTCAACCTCGTGAACAAGACCAAGGGCAAGATCAACCTCAAGATGATGGTGAACCTCTAAATGATGCCCAAGGTCAAGTTCTCCCCCTCGAGCAAGTTCAAGATCAAGAGCAAGCTCAAGATCAAGAACAAGCTCAAGGCGGCGCTCAAGATGATCAAGTCAACCCTCCTCCTTCCACATCCGAGGAGGAATTAGAGCGTCGTGCCGCGAAGATTGCTTCCAAGCTCACCACCCAAGGCCATCTCATGGAAAATGTGGTTGGAAGCCTAAGAAAGGGGGTAAGCACTCGTAGACAATTAGCAAACTATTGTGAACATCACGCGTTTGTCTCTTGTGTTGAACCCCAAAAGGTCTATGAGGCGCTTGAAGACTCGGATTGGCTCAATGCCATGCATGAAGAACTCAACAACTTCGAGTACAACAAAGTATGGAGATTGGTGCCAAGGCCATCGGGAGACCACAACGTCATTGGGACCAAATGGATCTTCAAGAACAAGCAAGATGCTCATGGGAACATTGTTCGCAACAAGGCAAGATTGGTAGCACAAGGCTACTCCCAAGTCGAGGGTATCGACTACGGTGAAACCTTTGCTCCTGTCGCTCGTCTTGAATCCATTCGTTTGTTGATTGCTTATGCTTCCCATCACAACTTTAAGTTGCAACAAATGGATGTGAAAAGTGCTTTTCTTAATGGTCCTATTAATGAGTTGGTCTATGTCAAGCAACCCCCCGGGTTCGAGGACCCCTACTTCCCTGATCATGTGTATCAACTCGATAAGGCACTCTATTGCCTTAAACAAGCCCCACGTGCGTGGTATGACCACCTTACCGAGTTGCTACAAGATCGTGGATTTGAAGTAGGACAAATCGATCCCACTCTTTTTACTAAGAAGGTCAAAGGGGAGTTGTTTGTATGCCAACTATATGTTGATGATATTATCTTTGGTTCTCCTAACAAAGTTTTCAATGAGGAATTTGCCGCTCTCATGACCTCCAAGTTCAAGATGTCTTCGATGGGAGAGTTGAAGTTCTTCCTTGGTTTTGACATCAAACAAAGAAGAGAAGGAACCTTCATCAACCAAGCCAAATACACTCAAGACATGCTTAAAAGATTCAAGCTAAGTGATGTCAAGCCGGCTACTACACCAATGCCTACCAAGTGCCAACTTGACATCGATCCCAATGGTAAAGCGGTGGATAAAAAGGTATATCGCTCCATGATTGGCTCCTTGCTTTACCTTTGTGCATCTAGACCGGATATCATGTTGAGTGTGGGGATGTGTGCACGTTTTCAAGCCGCACCAAAGGAAAGTCACTATGTGGCGGTCAAGCGAATCTTTCGATATTTGGCTCATACCCCAAACTTTGGCTTATGGTACCCAAGAGGAGCAAACTTCAAGCTTGAAGGTTTCACGGATTCCGATTGGGCGGGAGACAAAGTGGATAGGAAGTCCACTTCCGGAGGGTGCCAATTTCTTGGTTGCTCTTTGGTAAGTTGGTCTTCCAAGAAGCAAAGTTGTGTGTCTCTCTCGTCCACCGAAGCGGAGTATGTGGCGGCCGGTAGTTGTTGTGCTCAACTCCCATGGATGAGGCAAAATTTAAAGGAGTACGGTGTAATTTGTGACAAAGTGCCTATTTGGTGTGATAATGAAAGTGCCATCAAGATTTCTCTCAACCCGGTGCAACACTTCAAGACGAAGCACATTGAGATTCGGTATCACTTCATCCGGGATCACATTAGGCGAGGGGAGATCGAGCTCAAGTATGTCAACACTCATGATAACCTTGCAGATATTTTCACGAAGCCCTTGGATGAAGCAAGATTTCGTGAGTTAAGCATGAGCTAAATATCATTGATTTGAGCAATGTGACTTGAACCCGTGCACCCCCACCACACTCAACTTGTTGTCTAGTTTAGGTGTAGGCATGGACATAGGGGGAGTGTTGTTCTCTCAATGAACTCTCCCTCCCCCCATTATGCATAAAACGATCAACTCTTTCACATTAGCCATTTTTGATGGTACTTGTGCTTCAAAGACGAGTTTTGGTCATGGGCCCAAGGATAATTCTTCGCGGTGCCATACCAATTGACTCAAACATAGGTGGCTCTGGCCACCGCCCTCTCTTGAGAGAGGCCAGAGCTCACTCTTCTTTCGTGTGGTTGTTTTGAAGGAGTGGGTTCCGGATCTTTGTTAGTGTGTGTGTTGTCTTGTTGGTCTTTTATTTTCTTGACCTTGCTTTCCCGTTCTTTTCGTTGTGCTTGTGTCTTTGTCTAGAGGCATTTTTTTGGTTGCTGGCGGTACTACCGCTGTTGGTGAGCGGTACTACCACTCCAAGCGGTACTACCGCCCTCCAGCGTGGTACTATCGCTGTGAGGCGCGGGCAGGGGGTTATATCGGGGCAGGGGGAGTTTTCTTCTCCCCCATACCCATTCGCTCGCCCCCTCGTTCTGTTCCTCTCTCTCCAGCAACCGGCGCCGCGGGAGGGCTCCGGCGGATCTCCCTCTCCGGGGCGTCCCTCTCCATTTCCTTCGGTGGAGACGATCCCCACCTTGTCCTCTTGCCATGGATGTCAGTATTGCCCCCGTTCCCTTGTTCTTCTTGTCTAGATTTCCAATCTAGCATCTTAGGGGCAATGGCAGTTGCATCTCTAGATTTTTGGCCAAATCTAGGCTTGAGTAGGATGGAGAATGCTTCTAGGCAGTTTGGATTGATGTTTGGTTGGAGTATTTTTGAATTTGGTAGGACGGTAGTGCCGGATCTGACCACGGTAGTAGGAAACTGATGTTTCCTCGTCTTGAGCGGTACTACCGCCCTCTCCAGGGCGGTACTATCGCTTGGAGTGGTACTACCGCTCCCTGTGGAGCGGTACTACTGCTTGGAGCGGTACTACCGCTAGCAGGTCGTGGTACTACCGCTCCCTACCAATTTCCACCATATTCCTACCTTTCAGTGATCCTTTTGCTCGTGTTTTGTGGCTTATGCTCGTTCTTTCTGGTTGTTTGCGTGTTCTTGTGTGTGGTTCCAGGTGATGAGGTCCCTGAGCATCAGGCTCGTCGTGTCAACCCCGGTCGTGCCACGTCCAACCGCTACCGCACCACCGAGCCTGCCGGAGGATCTTCAAGTGCTCCACCTCCACCTCAACTCCAGAAGAAGCCTGGGGTCAAGCCAAAGCTAGGCAAAACCATGCCAGAAATGCAGCTAAAGGAGTTCTGGGCAAGGCGCCGCCGCAACCCGTATGAGGCAGACCAAGATCCCACTTTGGTCAACCGTCCGTTCTGGAACAGGTTCCAGTTTGCCATCTTCTTCGATGTTCTCAAAGCCAAGAAGAACCTCTATGTCAACATGCACTCCATCGACACCGAGCATATGGAGCAAGATCCTGAATACTTTGGTGAAGCTCTTCAGATGTGCACTCAACTAAACATTCTTGGGATCATGAAATTCAACAAGGACTATGATGCTGATATTGTGGCCCAATTCTATACCAAGGTTCACCTTGGGACTGATGAGGACAGGACACTGACCTGGATGACCAATGGCAAGTTGCTTTCAGTCAAGTGGAAAGAGTTCATGGAGTTGATTGGGGTGCAAGATCTAGGTCTTGAGTCTTCTATCGGCTTTTGCCCTCACGGCCGCCCCAATGCCACTCACAAGCAAGCTCTATGGCCCTACTGCACGTTGAGGATCAACCATGAGACAAAGAAGGAAACCTATGAGCTGCCTGCCTATCTGGATATCCTTCACCGCATCTTCAGAGAGACTCTTTTCCCTCGTATCGGGAATCTGGACCAGGTTCACGCCTATCTCGTGGACATGCTTCTTTTCTGCCAGCGTGAGAAGGGACAGCACACCGGAGAGTCCTTGGATATTTCTCATGTTATGTGGTCTGAGCTGCTATCTGCTATCTCTGAGCGCAAGTGCCCGATCTATGGTCCGTTCATCATGCTGCTCATTGAGAAGGCCTGGGATCGTGTCTATCCCAAGGTGATACTGGAGACTGGAGAGTTGATCTCTCACGATGTCAAGCGTCTGAGGAAGAAGGATAACTGGGGCACTCAGGCCCCTAGGACTGGAGTTCCTTCGTCTGCTACTGCCATGGAGACCGAGGAGGAGACTGGGGATGATGATGATGATGATGATGACTACATGCCTTCTGAGGCAGAGCCCTCTTGGGCAAAGAAGCTCAAGTCTAAGATGAAGAAGTTGTTCTGCCTGGAGGCTCACGGTCAGTACATGACTCATGTGGCTGAGAAGAAGGCTCAAGGTCGCCACAAGGAGCTCATGCGTCAGTTGGGTGCTACAGTCAACAGTGGATCTGAGGACCAGCTTACTGAGGAGGAGGAGTGGATTCAGCAGCACTGCCCGTGGACCGATTCTGATGCCGAGCACTTCCAGACTGACGACGGTGGCGCAGATGATCCTGCTGACATGTGATGTGTGTGTCCGTCTACTGCTATCACCTGGAGCCGTAGCAACATTCCCTCTCCTTTTTGGTGTCTCGATGCCAAAGGGGGAGAGAGTCTAGGGATTTGCGATTTGTGTCTTTCGTCTCTTGTGTTCGTGTTTTCCTTGCATTTGCTTTGGTTGGTTTGTCTGTGAGACCTAAGTTCGAGTCATATGGTGTGAGACATATGCCACCTTATCTTTCCAGTACCATTATCTATGTCACTATCTAGCTTATGAGTTGCTTGCTTTTCTTGTTATATCATCTATGCTGCTCTCATATACCTTGCTTAGATTGTTGGTCTCTAAAATGTAGGGGGGGGCGTTGATCCTAGCATGTGTGCCGTGCAGTCCAAAGCACTTATCTAGATAGCACACATCTAGGGGGAGCCCATCTACATTTTAGGATGGTGGGGTTTGTACGCTTACTCTATATCATGCTTGTGCAAATCCCGTATTGTCATCAATCCACCAAAAAGGGGGAGATTGTAAGGGCATATTTATCCCCAAGTGGTTTTGGTGATTGATGAAATGCTTTTGCGGACTAATCGTGTGCGTTAAGTTCTTTCAGAGATTCATCCATTGGCACGAGACGATTTCCTCCCCTCGGTGTTTTATTCAAGACGGTGTAGCTCCTTCGTTTCGTTGTTGGTGGACTAGTTTCATAGGAGTCACCGTACTATCAAGAGGGGATCCGCTTTGGTAAGACTAGGGTGGAATCAACACGTACACATCCCTATCACACCCATCGTCTTCCTTTCGCATCTTTGGAGCTGCCCCTTCTCTTCCGTACCTGCTCCGTTCTGTGCCAGCGGTAGTACTGCGATCTACAGCGATAGTACCGCCGAAGCTCTCCAGCGGTAGTACCGCTCCACAAAGCGGTAGTACCGCTCTCAGCGGTAGTATCGCTCCGCAGGGCGGTAGTACCGCTTGCGGGCTTCGGCCGTAGTACCGCAGCTGTTCCGCGCTACTACCGCGTCGATTCGAGACCGGTGTTTTCTCGTGTCGGGTTTTGCGGTACTACAAGCGGTAGTAGAAGCGGTAGTACCGCTTCAAGTGGTAGTACCGCTCTTCTCCCGCGGTAGTACCGCTCTAGGGCCAGGGCCCTGTCTTCCTCGCCAGCGCGGTAGTACCACTTGGTAGGGAGCGGTAGTACCGCTCTCAGCGGTAGTACCGCCCTGCCGTAGCGGTAGTACCGCTCTGTGCGGGGCTGCTCAATGGGGTAATGGTTGGAATTGTTCCCCCACTACATAAAGGTGTCTTCTTCCTCCAAGTTGACCCACCTCTTTCCCCCAAAGCTCCATTGTTGCTCAAAGCTCCATTTTCGCCCGATCTCTCTCCCTAGCCAATCAAACTTGTTGATTTGCTCGGGATTGGTTGAGAAGGCCCAGATCTACACTTCCACCAAGAGAAATTTGATTCCCCCAACTTATCCCTAGCGGATCTTGTTACTCTTGGGTGTTGAGCACCCTAGACGGTTGAGGTCACCTCGAAGCCATACTCCATTGTGGTGAAGCTTTGTGGTGTTGTTGGGAGCCTCCAATTGTTGTGGAGATTGCCCCAACCTTGTTTATAAAGGTTCGGTCGCCGCCTTCAAGGGCACCAATAGTGGAATCACGGCATCTCGCATTGTGTGAGGGCGTGAGGAGAATACGGTGGCCCTAGTGGCTTCTTGGGGAGCATTGTGCCTCCACACCGCTCTAACGGAGACGTACTTCCCCTTAAAAGGAAGGAACTCCGGTAACACATCCTCGTCTCCACCGGCTCCACTCTTGGTTATTTCGTGCCTTTACTTTTGCAAGCCTACTTGTTTTACATCCTTTGCTTGCATGTGTGCTAGTTGTTATTGCATCATATAGGTTGCACACTTAGTTGCACATCTAGACAACCTATTTTGTTGCAAAGTTTAATTTGGTAAAGAAAAGCTTAAAAATTGTTAGTTGCCTATTCACCCCCCTCCAGTCAACCATATTGATCCTTTCAGGGGGGCCACCCACCAGCCACGAGGGTGGAGGGCGCGCCCTACCCCCTGGGCGCGCCCCCTGCCTCGTGGGCCACCTGACAGGCCCCCGATGCCCATCTTCTGCTATATGGTGTCTTTTGCCCTGGAAAAATCATAAGGAAGATTTCGGGATGAAGCGCCGCCGTCTCGAGGCGGAACCTGGGCAGGACCAATCTAGGGCTCCAGCGGAGCTGTTCTGCCGGGGAAACATCTCTCCGAGAGGGGGAAATCGTCGCCATCGTCATCACCATCGATCCTCTCATCAAGAGGGGGTCAATATCCATCAACATCTTCACCAACACCATCTCCTCTCAAACCCTAGTTCATCTCTTGTATCCGATCTTTGTCTCAAAACCTCAGATTGGTACCTATGGGTTGCTAGTAGTGTTGATTACTCCTTGTAGTTGATGCTAGTTGGTTTATTCGGTGGAAGATCATATGTTCAGATCCTTAATGCATATTAATACCCCTCTGATTATGAACATGAATATGATTTGTGAGTAGTTATGTTTGTTCCTCAGGACATGGGAGAAGTCTTGTTATAAGTAATCATGCGAATTTGGTATTCGTTCAATATTTTGATGAGATGTCTGTTGTCTCTCCTCTAGTGGTGTTATGTGAACATCGACTACATGACACTTCACCATGATTTGGGCCTAGGGTAAGGCATTGGGAAGTAATGTGACGCCCCTGATTCAATCGTACACTAATCATGCACGCAAATGTGTACGGTCAAGACCAGGGACTCACGTGAAGATATCACAACATAACTCTAAAAGTAAAATAAGTCATACAAGCATCATATTACAAGCTAGGGGCCTCGAGGGCTCGAATACAAGGGCTCAAACATAAACGAGTCAGCGGAAGCAACAATATCTGAGTACAGACATGAGTTAAACAAGTTGCCATAAGATGGCTAGCACAAACTGGGATACAGATCGAAAGAGGCACAGGCCTCCTGCCTGGGATCCTCCTAAACTACTCTTGGTCGTTGTCAGCGGCCTGCACGTAGTAGTAGGCACCTCCAGTGTAGTAGGAGTCATCGTCGATGGTGGCATCTAGCTCCTGGGCTCCAACTTCTGGTTGCGGCATCCAACAAGAAGAGGGAAAAGGGGGAAAAGAGGGAGAAAAGCAACCGTGAGTACTCATCCAAAGTACTCGCAAGCAAGGATCTACACTACATATGCCTGGGTATATGTGTAAAGAGGCAATATCGATGGAATGAATAGCAGAATGCCAGAATAAGAGGGGGATAGCTAGTCCTGTCAAAGACTATGTTTCTGGCAGCCTCCATCTTGTAACATGTATAAAAGAGTAGATTGAAGTTCTCCAAGTATCATCGCATAACATAATCCTACCCGGCGATCCTCCCCTCGTCGCCCTGTGGGAAAGCGATCACCGTGTTGTCTCTGGAACTTGTCTGGGTGTGTTTTATTAAGTATCCTATTCTAGTTGTCATAAGGTCAAGGTACAACTTCGGGTCGCCTGTTACCGTGGACACGACTATTCGAATAGATCAACTTCCCTACAGGGGTGCACCACATTTCCCGACACACTCGATCCCTCTGGCCGGGCACACTTTCCTAGGTCAGGTCCGACCTCGGGAGGTCAACATGTCGCAGCCCTACCTAGGCCTAACAGAGAGGTCAGCACGCCGGTCCAAATCCTAAGCGCGCAGGGGTCTGGGCCCATTGCCCATTGCACACATGCACGTTGCATGGGCGGCCAGAAACAGACATAGCCTCCCTAATACAAGAGCGGGCGTTCCAGTCCAATCCGACGCATGCCGCTCAGTCGCTGACATCTAGAAGGCTTCGGCTGATACCACGATGCCGGTTGCCCATACCTTGTCCCACGTGGCGGTTAGTGCGTATTAGGTCAACGACCCAACTCAGATCAAATACCAATATCTTGTTAAGCATGTTATTTTGAAGTAACCGCATATGCCGAGCAGGGCCAGGCCCACCTCTCACCTAGGTGGTCTCATCCTGCCCTATCGCTCCGCCACAAAGATCCACTCAGAGGGCCGTCGGGAAAATATGTCCTTTCAGCCCCCAATCCATGAATCAAACCGTGGGTACTCAACGAGCCGACCCGACTTTAGTCACCACATGCATCCCATAGTATGTATAAAAGTATATACCCGTGATCACCTCCCGAGTGATCATGGCCCGATAGTATAGCAAGGCAGATGGACAAGAATGTAGGGCAACAGATGATAAACTAGCATCATATGCTAAGCATTTAGGATTGCAGGTAAGGTATCAACAATTGTAGCAACAATGACAGGCTATGAAACAGAATAGGATTAACTGAACAGTAACATGCTACATTACTCTAATGCAAGCAGTAGAGGGAAGAATAGGTGATATCTGGTGATCAAGGGGGGGGGGGGCTTGCCTGGTTGCTCTGGCAAGAAGGAGGGGTCGTCAACTCCGTAGTCAAACGGGGCAGCAGCAACGTCGGTCTCGTTGTCTACCGAAGAGAAGAGGGGGAAGAAACAATAAATATAATGCAAACATAAGCATGACGATGCATGACATGACAATGAGTGGTGCTAGGTATGCCCTAATGCGGTAGTAGGTGATACCGGCGAAAGGGGGAAACATCCGGGAAAGTATCCCCGGTGTTTCGCGTTTTCGGACAAATGAACCAGAGGTGAAATGTTGCAGGTTTGCTATGCTAGGGATGTTCGGCTGACGAACGGGCTGCATATTCGGATTCGTCTCGTCGTTATGAGCAACTTTCATGTACAAAGTATTTTCATCCGAGCTACGGTTTATTTTATATTAATTTTTAAAGTTTTAGTTCATTTTAGAATTGACAAAATTAATTTAATTCAAAATTCATTTTATGACATCAACATGACGTCAGCGGTCAACTCTGACCGTTGACCTGGTCAACCTGATAGGTGGGTCCCACCTGTAAGTGACTGTTTAGTTGATTAACAGTAGTTAATTAGGTTAATTAGTTATTAGGTTAATTAATCATGCTTAATTAAGTTAAGTTAAGTTAATTAATTAATTTAACTATTTTCTTCTTCTTCTTCTTCTTCTTCTTCTTCTTCTTCTTCTTCTTCTTTTTATCAAACGTTCTAGGGGGTGGGCCCCCCCTGTCATTGGCCCAGGGGGCCCTTAGCGGGCACGGGGGTGTTAGCGGGCGCGCGGGCGAAGCGGGGGGGGGGGGGGGGTCGAACCCGCCCGAACGGCACAAGGCGCCGGCGATGATGCGCCCGGCAGCGCCGTGGCGCGACGGCCGGAGGCGAGCATCGAAACCGGGGGGGGGGGGGGAGAAGCGCCGCGGGGAGAGGGACGGGGCCGGAGGTGAGCGTGGAGTGGCCTGGGGCGCAGCCGCACGCAGCGGGCGGCAGGGCGTGCTGCGGGCGCGTGCGGCGAGTGAGCCGCGGGCGTGTCCAGCGGCGGGGCGGGTTGCAGGCGCAGGCGGCGGGTGAGCGGCTGGCGGGCGCAGCAGCGGGGCCGGCAAGGCCAGGACGGCGCGAGGGCAGAGGCGAAAGGCGGGGGATCCACACGGCAGCGCGCGACACGGCAACACGGCACGGGCGCACGACGCGGCCAGAGGGCGCGGGGGCCACAGTGAGGCCAGCAGCGGCGGTGGGGAAAGGCAGTGGCGGCGCTGCAACATCAGCAGGAAAGGGAGTGGCCGAGCGCGCGCCGCGGAGCAGCAGCATGTGAGCAGCATCTGGTGGTGCACGCCGGCAAGCGCGTGAGCGAGGCAAGGAGGAGGGCCGCGAGCGCGGGAGCTTACGGGGTCGACGAGCGGGCGACAGAGGAGCAGCAGCAGGGGTGCCAGGGCGCGGTGGCGGGCGCGGCCGCGGCCGTGTGCGCGAGCGCGGGGGGGGGGGGGGAGAAGAGGGAGGCCGTGGCCTCACCGGGGTTAGTAGGGCACGGGGCAACGGGGGTCGGGGTGGTCGACGGGGACGCTGGGGACGAAGAGGATGTAGTCCGGCGAGTAGGAGGAGGCAGGCCGGCGAGGACGCGCTCCGGCGAGGTCCAGGCGGCGTTCCGGGCGGCGGTGGACGGCGAAGGGCATCGGGGAGATGGGATCGATCCCGATCCAGATCGGATCGGGAGGGGGGGGAGTGGCGACGTGGGGGGGGGGGGAGTGGGTGCGGTAGATTAGGGTTTGGGTGTCGTGGGGGGTTATGGAGGAGTGGGGGTGGGCCGGCCTGGCTGTTGTCTGGGACAAGGCCCAGGGGAAAAGGGGGGGTTTTCTTTTCTTTCTTTTTTTGTTTTGTTTCCTGTTTTGTTTTTCTTTCTTTTTTTATTTATATTTCTTTTCTGTTTTTACTCATTTTAAATATATATGCCTTATATAAAAACATGGTTTCTTCATGACAAATAGTTAGGGAATAATTTCAACACATCGAACATTTTAGTTTTGACTTTTGAAAACTTTAATTGTTTTCACTTTAATTCGAATTTTGAATTTGAATCCGTTTTGAACTAATGACAAGATTATCAACAGTAACCGAGGTGACATGGCATCGTTAACGCAGGATTATTGTAGCCTAATTATCCAGGCGTCACAAATCTCCTCCACTAAAGAAATCTCGTCCCAAGATTTAAGAGGTGGAGTAAGGGGGAAAGTCCTGGTTACAAAATTTTAATGGATCTTCTTGGCCTTGGTTGATTTTCCCAAAGTAGTCGATTCTTTTAGTTGATGTCTTTAGTTCTCTGCTCCTGGGCATCGTGACAAAGTTGTCATTCTTCCTTCGGGAACTCCATCGTACTTACGAAATAATAAAGGGTGGGTATTTCGGGAGAAGGGACCTCCGCAAGGTTGACTATCTGGTCGATAACATCGGGGAAGGTGGCGAAAAGTAACTCTCGAATTGAAATTGAATAAAATATCGAGAGCAAAGTAAGGAGGTATCAAGGGAAGGTTCGGACGGGCAGACAATCGTTTGATGTCTGAAACAATGCGTGAAAGGGGTCTAGAGCAACGAGTTTAAGTATAGCATCCGATACCAGAATAGAAATATCATTGGGATTCTCAGGTGTGTCTACAACAGGTTTACTAGAAGCATGCAAAGTCCTATCATTTTTCTTTTTCTTCTTTTTGGAAGAACTAGGTGCCTCTAAATTATTTTTCTGAGAATCTTGCTCGATTCTCTTAGGGTGGCCTTCAGGATACAAAGGTTCCTGAGTCATTCTACCAGTTCTAGTAGCCATTCTAACAGCAAAATCATATTTATTATTTAATTCATCAAGAAAATCACTTTGAGATTTAAGTACTTGCTCAGCTTGAGTGGTAACCATAGAAGCATATTTGCTAATGAGTTTAATTTCACCTTTAACTCTAGCCATATAATCACTCAAGCGTCCTATCTCGAAAGCATCATTCTTTAACTCTCTACCAACATAGGCATTAAAACTTTCTTGTCTAGCCATAAAGTCATCAAATTCATCTAAGCATGGGCTGTGAAATTTGGTAGAGGGCATTTCAACTTTATCATATCTATAGAGAGAATTTACCTTTACTACCTGTGTCGGGTTATCAAGACAATGTGTTTCTTCAACAGGCGGTATATTAAGACCATGTATTTCTTCAATAGGAGGTAAATTCTTTACATCTTCAGCTTTAATACCTTTTTCTTTCATTGATTTCTTATCCTCTTGCATATCTTCAGGACTGAGAAATAGAACACCCCTCTTTTTCGGAGCGGATTTAGGAATAGGCTCAGGAGTTGGCTCAGTTGGTTCAGGAATTGCCTCAGGAATTGGCTCAGGAAGAGTCCAATTATTTTCATTAGTCAACATATTATTCAATAGTAATTCAGCTTGGTCGACTGTTCTTTCCCTGAAAACACAACCAGCACAACTATCCAAGTAGTCCTTGGAAGCATTGTTAGTCCATTATAAAAGATATCAAGTATTTCATTCTTCTTAATAGGATGAGCAGACAAATCATTAAGTAATCGGAGAAGCCTCCCCCAAGCTTGTGGGAGACTCTCTTCTTTGATTTGCACAAAATTATATATTTCCCGCAAGGCAACTTGTTTCTTATGAGCAGGAAAATATTTAGCAGAGAAGTAGTAAATCATATCCTGGGGACTACACACACAACCAGGATCAAGAGAATTAAACCAAGTCTTAGCATCACCCTTTAATGAGAACGGAAATATCTTAAGGATATAATAATAGCGAGACTTCTCATCATTAGTAAACAGGGTGGCTATATCATTCAACTTGGTAAGATGTGCCACAACAGTTTTAGATTCGAGGCCATAAAAAGGATCAGATTCAACTAAAGTAATAATTTCAGGATCAACAGAGAATTCATAATCCTTATCAGTAACACAGATAGGTGAAGTAGCAAAAGCAGGGTCATGTCTCATTCTAACATTAAGAGATTGCTGCTTCCATTTAGCTAATAACTTCTTAAGATCATATCTGTCTTTGCAAGCAAAAATAGCTCTAGCAGCTTCCTCATCCAAAACATAACCCTCAGGAACAAGAGGCAATTCATAATCAGGGGGAGAACTTTCATCATCACTATCATCAATAATAGCATCTTCAATAATTTCATTCTCTCTAACCCTAGCAAGTTGTTCATCAAGAAATTCACCTAATGGCAAAGTAGTATCACACACAGAAGTAGTTTCATCATAAGTATATCATGCATAGCAGAAGTGGCATCATCAATAACATGCGACATATCAGAATTCATAACAGTAGCAGGTTTAGGTGTTGCAAGCTTACTCAAAACAGAAGGAGAATCTAGTGCAAAGCTAGATGGCAGTTCCTTACCTCCCCTCGTAGTTGAGGGATAAATCGTAGTTTTCACGTCTTTCAAGTTCTTCATAGTGATCAACAGATATAATTCCCAAGTGACTCAAAGAATAGAGCTATGCTCCCCAGCAGCGGCGCCAGAAATTAGTCTTGATAACCCACAAGTGTAGGGGATCGCAACAACTTTCGAGGGTAGAGTATTCAACCCAAATTTATTGATTCGACACAAGGGGAGCCAAAGAATATTCTTAAGTATTAGTAGTTGACTTGTCAATTCAACCACACCTGGATAACTTAGTATCTGCAACAAAGTATTTAGTAGCAAAGTAGTATGATAGTAAAGGTAACAGTGGCAAAAGTAAAGATAATAGTTTTGTAGTAGTTGTAAAGAAAAGTAAATAAGCGAAACACAATATGTGAAAAGCTCGTAGGCATTGGATCAATGATGGATAATTATGTCGGATGCGATTCCTCATGTAATAGCTATAACATAGGGTGACACAGAACTAGCTCCAATTCATCAATGTAATGTAGGCATGTATTCCGAATATAGTCATACGTGCTTATGGAAAAGAACTTGCATGACATCTTTTGTCCTACCCTCCCGTGGCAGCGGGGTCCTAGTGGAAACTAAGGGATATTAAGGCCTCCTTTTAATAGAGAACCGGAACAAAGCATTAGCACATAGTGAATACATGAACTCCTCAAACTATGGTCATCACCGAGAAGTATCCCGATTATTGTCACTTCGGGGTTGTCGGATCATAACACATAATTGGTGACTATAGACTTGCAAGATAGGATCAAGAACTCACATATATTCATGAAAACATAATAGGTTCAGATCAAAAATCATGGCACTCGGGCCCTAGTGACAAGCATTAAGCATAGCAAAGTCATAGCAACATCAATCTCAGAACATAGTGGATACTAGGGATCAAACCCTAACAAAACTAACTTGATTACATGGTAAATCTCATCCAACCCATCACCGTCCAGCAAGCCTACGATGGAATTACTCACGCACGGCGGTGAGCATCATGAAATTGGTGATGGAGGATGGTTGATGATGACGACGGCGATGAATCCCCCTCTCCGGAGCCCCGAACGGACTCCAGATCAGCCCTCCCGAGAGAGATTAGGGCTTGGCGGCGGCTCCGTATCGTAAAACGCGATGAAACTTTCTCTTTGATTTTTTTCTCCGCGAAACAGAATATATGGAGTTGGAGTTGAGGTCGGTTGAGCATCAGGGGCCCACAAGACAGGGGGCGCGCCCGGGGGGAGGGCGCGCCCCCCACCCTCGTGGACAGGGTGTGGGCCCCCTGGCCTTGATTCTTTCGCCAGTATTTTTTATATTTTCCAAAACTTATCTCCGTGGATTTTCAGGTCATTCCGAGAACTTTTGTTTTCTGCACAATAAACAACATCATGGCAGTTCTGCTGAAAACAACGTCAGTCCGGGTTAGTTTCATTCAAATCATACAAGTTAGATTCCAAAACAAGGGCAAAACTGTTTGGAAAAGTAGATACGTTGGAGACGTATCAGTAAGGATCTGCCATCTAGCTCTGCACTAGATTCTCCTTCTGTTTTGAGTAAGCTTGCGACACCTAAATCTGCTACTGCTATGAATTCTGATATGTCGCATGTTATTGATGATGCCACTTCTGCTATGCATGATACTTATGATGAAACTACTTCTATGCTTGATACTACTGTGCCATTAGGTGAATTTCTAGTTGAACAACTTGCTAGGGTTAGAGAGAATGAAATTATTGAAGATGAAATCATTGATGATAGTGATTATGAAGGTTCTCCCTCTAAGTATGAATTGCGTGTTGTTCCTGAGGGTTATGTTATGGATGAAGAAACTGCTAGAGATCTTTTTGCTTGCAATGATAGATTTGATCTTAAGAAGTTACTAGCTAAACTTAAACAGAAAACTCTGAATGCTAGAATGAAATATGACCCTGTTTTTGCTACTTCACCTATCTTTGTTACTGATAAGGATTATGAATTCTCTGTTGATCCTGAAATAATTACTTTGGTTGAATCTGATCCTTTTATGGCCATGAATCTGAAACTGTTGTGGCACATCTTACCAAGTTAAATGATATAGCCACCCTGTTTACTAATGATGAGAAGTCTCGCTATTATTATATCCTTAAGATATTTCCGTTCTCATTAAAGGGTGATGCTAAAACTTGGTTTAATTCTCTTGATCCTGGTTGTGTGCGTAGTCCCCAGGATATGATTTATTACTTCTCTGCTAAATATTTCCCTGCTCATAAGAAACAAGCTTCCTTGAGGGAAATATATAATTTTGTGCAAATCGAAGAAGAGAGTCTCCCACAAGCTGAGGCTTCTTCGATTACTTAATGCTTTGCCTGATCATCCTCTTAATAAAAATGAAATACTTGATATCTTTTATAATGGACTAACCGATGCTTCCAAGGACCACTTGGGTAGTTGTGCTGGTTGTGTTTTCAGGGAAAGAACAGTCGACCAAGCTGAATTGTTATTGAATAATATGTTGACTAATGAATATAATTAGACTCTTCCTGAGCCAATTCCCAAGCCAACTCCTGAGCCAATTGAGCCAACTCCTGAGCCTATTCCTAAACCAACTCCGAAGAAGAGGGGTGTTCTATTTCTCAGTCCTGAAGATATGCAAGAGGCAAAGAAATCAATGAAAGAAAAAGGTATTAAAGCTGAAGATGTTAAGAATTTACCTCCTATTGAAGAAATACATGGTCTTAATATACCGCCTGTTGAAGAAACACATTGTCTTGATAACCCGACACAGGCAGTAAAGGTAAATTCTCTCTATATATATGATAAACTTGAAATCCCGTCTACTAAATTTCATAGCCAATGCTTAGATGAATTTGATGACTTTATGGCTAGACAAGAAAATTTTAATGCTTATGTTGGTAGAGAGTTAAAGAGTAATGCTTTCATGATAGGACGTTTGAGTGATTATACGGCTAGAGTTAAAGGTGAACTTAAACTCATTAGCAAATATGCTTCTATGGTTACCACTCAAGCGGAACAAGTACTTAAAGCTCAAAGTGATTTCCTCGATGAATTAAATAATAAACATGATTTTGCTGTTAGAGTGGCTACTAGAACTGGTAGAATGACTCAGGAACCTTTGTATCCTGAATTAAGAGAATCGAGCAAGATTCTCAGAGAAATAATTTAGATGCACCTAGTCCTTCCAAAAAGAAGAAAAATAAAAATGATATGACTTTGCATGCTTCTAGTGAACCCGTTGTAGACACACCTGAGAATCCCAATGATATTTCTATCTCTGATGCTGAAACACAATCAGGTGATGAACGTGAACCTAGTGATAATGTTAATGATAATGTTCATGTTGATGCTCAACCTAGCAATAATAATGATGTGGAGATTGAACATGCTGTTGATCTTGATAACCCACAATCAAAGGATCAACATTATGATAAAAGAGACTTTGTTGCTAGGAAGCACGGTAAAGAAAGAGAACCATGGGTTCAGAAACCCATGCCTTTTCCTCCTAAACCATCGAAGACAAAGGATGCTGAGGATTTTGAGCACTTTGCTGAAATGATTAGGCCTATCATCTTAAGTATGCGCTTAACTGATATGCTTAAAGTAAACCCTTATGCTAAATATAGAAGGATATCATTACAAATAAAAGAAAGATACCGGAAGCTGAAATTTCCACCATGCTTGCTAATTACACTTTTAAAGGTGGAATACCAAATAAACTTGGAGATCCAGGAGTACCAACTATACCATGCTCCACTAAAAGAAATTATGTTAAAACCGCTTTATGTGATCTTGGAGCCGGTGTTAGTGTTATGCCTCTCTCTTTATATCGTAGACTTGAATTGAATAAGTTGACACCTACTAAAATATCTTTGCAAATGGTCGATAAATCAACTGCTATACCTGTCGGTATTTGTGAGGATGTGCCTTTTGGGGTTGCAAATGTCACTATCTTAACAGACTTTGTTATTCTTGATATTCTCGAGGACTATAGTATGTCGATTATCCTTGGTAGACCCTTTTTGAATACTGCAGGGGCTGTTATTGATTGCAACAAAGGCAATGTCACTTTTCATGTTAATGATAATGAGCATACGGTACACTTTCCAAGGAAACAACCTCAAGTTCATAGCATCAATTCTATTGGAAAAATTCGAACTATCATTATTGGAGGTTTTGAATTTCCTCTTCCTACTGTCAAGAAAATATATGATATTATTATTGTTGGGGATGTTCATATCCCCGTTGAGGTAACCTAGTGTTATTCGAAATTTCTCCGGTTCCATGTTATTCGGAATGACTTTGTTAACAAGACTTGATCAACCTTGTTAGTGGATTCCTTTTGATGATCATGAGATGGATGAAACTAGAAGGCCCAACCTTCTGTACCCTCTGTTTACTTTCTGTTATTTAGAATAAATAAAGCAAAAATAGTATTATCTGTCTGTTTTCTGAATTATCCATGCAATAAAAAATATCCCAAAAATAAAAGTGCTCCAAATACCCTTCAAATTTAGTATGATTTTTTATGGAATATTTGAGGATTTTAGGCACTAAGAACACAGCAGGGGGCAAGCACCTGGCCACGAGGGTCCAAGGCGCGCCCCCTTCCCCTAGGCGTGCCCCTTGCCTCGTGGGCCCACGGTGGCCCCCCTCCACTTATTCCTGCACCCACACACTCCATCTTCCTCCCAAAAAATCCCCATCCAGCTCAAGTACGAGTTCTAGCTCATTTTGCTGCGGTTTTCGATCTCCTTGCTCAAAGCTCCATTCACAAAACTGCTTTGGGAGATTGTTGCTTGGTATGTGACTCCTCCATTGATCCAATTAGTTTTTGTTCTAGTGCTTTATTCATTGCAAATTTTTGCTGCATAGGTGACCCTGTTCTTGAGCTTGCATGTCAAATTTATGAGGTCCCAAGTAATTCTAATGCATGATATAGGATATAGGCACTTATGGGAGTAGTTGCTATCAGTTTTGTTGAGTTTGATTCACTTTTTGAAGTTACTAAAAAATTCAGAAATTTTTCAGAGGAAGAAATATGTCCAGGAAAATGTACCAAGGTGGTTCCTCAACAAAGAGAGGACCCAGGCATGCTATGTGTTAGCAAGATGATGAACCACCAAGGGAAGCTGAGGTGCGGTCTTGTGAATGGCCATGAGAAGAGTTTATGGTCAATGCAGGCATCAAGGATGAATTTGACGCATATGTGCGTAATGTCGATCTTCAGGACTTCATACAAGATAAGTGTCCTCAGTGCTACCAATTGACTGATTCATTCGCGAGAAGATTTAAATTTACATCTTCGCGTAATTCTCAGAATGTCCTGTTTGATATTTATGATCAATCTTATACCATGGACCTAGAAGATTTTACAATTGCTTGCAAACTCCCACAGTGGGGCAATGTTCATGAACCCCATAAAACTGAATATAAATACTTTCTTGCTAGTATTACTGTGGGAGAATCTAGGGATATAGCACAAGCTACCATAGGGAGCATTCATTTTCCTGCTATACATTATTTTGCTCTTTTCATTGGTAGATGCATTAATGGTAAAGACGAAGCATGTCACATGTGTGTCCCTGATCTTTGTGTCCTCAAGAGTGATGTATTAGGTAATAAAGATTACAACTTTGGGGCAATAGTTGCACGTAGGCTGCATAATAATGGTATATCTGGAGATTTATTTGGAGGGATTTATGCGACCCGTGTTGCTAATTATCTTGGTATATCCCCACGTGAGGGTGATATGGAGTTACCTCTCGCTTATTTAGATTATGACGCGATGGTCAGACATCGTTTTCTTTTGAGGAATGAACAATTCCTCCAGTATCGACTAATCTTTGACAGACGTCACGCTGTCCATGTTACTCTTCCTGCTCCTTCCCTTTTTGATTACCAGGCAAAATGAAGATATGTTGTCACCAGGGAGGAGGCAGCCGAACACGAGAGGAGAGCGGAGGCAGCTCGCCAATATGCCGCAACTCAGGAGGCAATGGCTGTTGCATCTCAGTACGACCCCAGTTATAACTTCGGATATCAGCCAGACTATCCTTGGCATTAGACCAACTTAGTCCAAAAGCCTAAGCTTGGGGGAGTACGTATTTCTCACCGACTTTACATTCATGTTCACACACCAATTCTAGTTGTCGATGCTCATACTCTTTCATTGTATTATCCAATTTATTTTTCTAGCTTTCTTCTTGTGTGTTTGATAAACCTTAAGAAAACCAAAAAAAACTAGTTAGTTTAATTTCCATGCTTGTAGTAGTAATTAAATGAAAACCCAAAAAGATTTCTCGTTCTTGTTTTTACCTGTTGGGAGCTTTCTCGTGTAAATAGTTTTATTTCTTTTCTTTCCTTTGGGGGTCGAGAGGAGAAGACCATAATGAAAATGCTTAGTTGCTCTCATATGCATGATTGTTGATTTAACTTAGAGCCCATATTACCTTGTCTTCTTCCTTGAATTGAATGCTTGCAGATTCCAGCTTAGTCCAATGCACGTGCACTTTTATTATTATACACACCGTTCGGTCGTGCAAGTGAAAGGAAATAATGACGATATATGATGAACTGATTGAGATGAGAGAAGCTGGTATGGACTCGACCTCTCTTGTTTTTGTAAATATGATGAGTTCATCGTTCCTGATTCAGCCTATTATGAATAAACATGTTTGCAATGACAATTAGAGACTATAGTTGCTTATGCCATGCTTAATTAGCTAGGAGCTTATAATGGTTTACCTTGCGTGCCAACATGCTATTAAAATGGTTGTGATGTGGTATGATAGGGTGGTATCCTCCTTTAAATGATTTGAGTGACTTGACTTGGCACATGTTCATGCATGTAGTTGAAACAAAATCAACATAGCCTTCACGATATTTATGTTCATGGTGGATTATATCCTACTCATGCTTGCACTCGGTGTTGATTAATTTTAATGCATGTTCATGACTATTGTCGCTCTCTTAGTTGGTCGCTTCCCAGTCTTTTGCTAGCCTTCACCTGTACTAAGCGGGAATACTGCTTGTGCATCCAAACTCCATAAACCCCAAAGTTATTCCATATGAGTCCACCATACCTTCCTATATGGGGTATTTACCTGTCATTCCAAGTAAATTTGTATGTGCCAAACTCCAAACCTTCAAATGAAATTCTGTTTTGTATACTCGAGCAACTCATGTTTCAACTAGGGATGTCTGTATCTTCCATGCTAGGTGGGTTATTCTCAAGAGGAGTGGACTCTGCTCCTCATTTATGAGAAAATGGCTGGTAACCGGGATGCCCAGTCCCATGATCAAAAAGATCAAAGCAAATCGAAATAATTAAACAAAACTCCCCCAGGGTTGTTGCTAGTTGGAGGCACTCGTTGTTTCGAGCAAGCCATGGATTGATGCTTGTTGGTGGTGGGGGAGTATAAACTTTACCATTCTGTTTGGGAACCGCCTATAATGTGTGTAGCATGGAAGATATCGAGATCTCATAGTTGTTGTGTTGATAGTGAAAGTATACCACTCAAAATGTTATTCATCTCTATTTTAAAATCAAGCTCTGGCACCTCTACAAATCCCTGCTTCCCTCTGCGAAAGGCCTATCTATTTACTTTTATGTTGAGTCATTACCCTCTTATTAAAAGGCACCTGCTGGAGAGAACATTGTCATTTGCGTGCATTACTATTAGTTTATATTGGGTATGACTTGACTGGATCTCTTTTACCATGAATTACAATGTTTAGTCAGCCCTTGATCTTTAAAGGTGCTCTGCATTTATGTTTTGCGGTCTCAGAAAGGGCTAGCGAGATACCATCTTGTTATATCATATTATGATTGTTTTGAGAAAGTGTTGTCATCCGAGATTTATTATTATTGCTCGCTAGTTGATTATGCCATTGATATGAGTAAACATGGGACCTAAGTGTTATTGTGAATATGGTTAGTTCATAATCTTTGCTGAAAACTTGAATGCTGGCTTTACATATTTACAACAACAAGAGCAAACAGAGTTTGTAAAAGTTTTTCTTTATCACTTTCAGTTTATCAACTGAGTTGCTTGAGGACAAGCAAATGTTTAAGCTTGGGGGAGTTGATACATCTCCAACGTATCTACTTTTCAAAATACTTTTGCCCTTGTTTTGGACCCTAACTTGCATGATTTGAATGAAACTAACCCGGACTGACGCTGTTTTCAGCAGAACTGCCATGGTGTTGTTTATTGTGCAGAAAACAAAAGTTCTCGGAATGACCTGAAAATCCACGGAGATAACTTTTGGAAAATATCAAAAATACTGGCGAAAGAATCAAGGCCAGGGGTCCCACACCCTGTCCACGAGGGTGGGGGCGCGCCCCCTCCCCCTGGGCGTGCCCCCTGTCTCGTGGGCCCCCTGATGCTCCACCGACCTCAACTCCAACTTTATATATTCCGTTTCACGGAGAGAAAAATCAGAGAGAAAGTTTCATCACGTTTTACGATACAGAGCCACCGCCAAGCCCTAATCTCTCTCGGGAGGGCTGATCTGGAGTCTGTTCGGGGCTCCAGAGAGGGGGATTCGTCACCATCATCATCATCAACCATCCTCCATCACCAATTTCATGATGCTCACCCCCGTGCGTGAGTAATTCCATCGCAGACTTGCTGGACGGTGATGGGTTGGATGAGATTTACCATGTAATCAAGTTAGTTTTGTTAGGGTTTGATCCCTAGTATCCACTATGTTCTGAGATTGATGTTGCTATGACTTTGCTATGCTTAATGCTTGTCACTAGGCCCTGAGTTCCATGATTTCAGATCTGAACCTATTATGTTTTCATGAATATATGTGAGTTCTTGATCCTATCTTGCAAGTCTATAGTCACCTATTATGTGTTATGATCCGACAACCCCGAAGTGACAATAATCGGGATACTTCTCGGTGATGACCGTAGTTTGAGGAGTTCATGTATTCACTATGTGTTAATGCTTTGGTCCGGTACTCTATTAGAAGGAGGCCTTAATATCCCTTAGTTTCCATTAGGACCCCGCTGCCACGGGAGGGTAGGAAAAAAGATGTCATGCAAGTTCTTTTCCATAAGCACGTATGACTATATTCGGAATACATGCCTACATAACATTGATGAACTGGAGCTAGTTCTGTGTCACCCTATGTTATAACTATTACATGATGAATCGCATCCGACATAATTATCCATCACTTATCCAATGCCTATGAGCTTTTCACATAGTGTGCTTTGCTTATTTACTTTTCCGTTGCTATTGTTACAATCACTACAAAACTGCTATCGTTACTTTTATCACTATTACCATTACTATCATACTGAAGGAAATATGCCCTAGAGGCAATAATAAAGTTATTATTTATTTCCTCATATCATGATAAATGTTTATTATTCATGCTAGAATTGTATTATCCAGAAACATGATACATGTGTTAATACATAGACAAACTTAATGTCAGTAGTATGCCTCTACTTGACTAGCTCATTAATCAAAGATGGTTATGTTTCCTAACCATAGACATGAGTTGTCATTTGATTAACGGGATCACATCATTAGGAGAATGATGTGATTGACATGACCCATTTCCTTAGCTTAGCACTTGATCGTTTAGTATGTTGCTATTGCTTTCTTCATGACTTATACATGTTCCTACAACTATGAGATTATGCAACTCCCGTTTACCGGAGGAACACTTTGTGTGCTACCAAACGTCACAACGTAACTGGGTGATTATAAAGGAGCTCTACAGGTGTCTCCAAAGGTACATGTTGAGTTGGCGTATTTCGAGATTAGGTTTTGTCACTCCGATTGTCGGAGAGGTATCTCTGGGCCCTCTCGGTAATGCACATCACTACAAGCCTTGCAAGCAATGTAGCTAATGAGTTAGTTACGGAATGATGCATTATTTAATGAGTAAAGAGACTTGCCGGGAACGAGATTGAACTAGGTATTGGATACCGACGATCGAATCTCGGGCAAGTAACATACCGATGACAAAGGGAACAACGTATGTTGTCATGTGGTTTGACCGATAAAGATATTCGTAGAATATGTAGGAGCTAATATGAGCATCCAGGTTCCTCTATTGGTTATTGACCGGAAATGAGTCTCGGTCAAGTCTACATAGTTCTCGAACCCGTAGGGTCCGCACGCTTAAGGTTTCGTTGACGGCTTTATTATGAGTTTATGAGTTTTAATGTACTGAAGGTTGTTCAGAGTCCCAGATGTGATCACGGACATGACGAGGAGTCTCGAAATGGTCGAGACATATAGATCGATATATTGGACGACTATATTTGGACACCGGGAAGGTTCCGGGTGAGATTGGGACAATACCGGAGCTCCGGGAGGTTATCGGAACCCCCCGGGGGGGGGGGGGGGGTATATGGGCCTTATTGGGACTTAGTGGAAAGGAGGGAGAAGAAGCAAAGGAGGGGGCGCGCCCCCCAAGCCCAATCCGAATTGGGAGGGGGGCCGCCCCCCCTTTCCTTCTTCCCTCCCCCCTCTTCCTTCCCTCTCCCTCTCCTAATAGGAAAGGGGGGAGTCCTACTCCCGGTTGGGGTTGGACTCCCCCCTAGGGCGCGCCACCCCCCTTGGCCGCCCCCCTCCTCCACTCCTTTATATACGGGGGAGGGGGGCACCCCATAGAGACAACAATTGATCTCTTGATCTCTTAGCCGTGTGCGGTGCCCCCCTCCACCATAGTCCTCGATAATATTGTAGCGGTGCTTAGGCGAAGCCCTGCGATGGTAGAACATCAAGATTGTCACCACGCCGTCGTGCTGACAGAACTCTTCCCCGACATTCTGCTGGATCGGAGTACGGGGATCATCATCGAGCTGAACATGTGCTAGAACTCGGAGGTGCCGTAGTTTCGGTGCTTGATCGGTCGGGCCATGAAGACATACGACTACATCAACCGCGTTGTTCTAACACTTCCGCTTTCGGTCTACGAGGGTACGTGGACAACACTCTCCCCTCTCGTTGCTATGCATCACCATGATCTTGCGTGTGCGTAGGATTTTTTTTGAAATTACTACGTTCCCCAACAGTGGCATCGAGCCTGGTTTTATGCGTGGATGTTATATCCACGAGTAGCACACAAGTGAGTTGTGGGTGGTACAAGTCATACTGCTTACCAGCATGTCATACTTTGGTTCAGCGGTATTGTTGGATGAAGCGGCCCGGACCGACATTACGCTTATACTTACGCGAGACTGGTTTTACCGCCGTGCTTTGCACACAGCTGACTAGCGGGTGTCTGTTTCTCCGACTTTAGTTGAACCGAGTGTGGCTACGCCCGGTCCTTGCGAAGGTTAAAACAACACTAACTTGACGAACTATCGTTGTGGTTTTAATGCGTAGGTAAGAACGGTTCTTGCTCAGCCCGTAACAGCCACGTAAAATTTGCAACAACGAAGTAGAGGACGTCTAACTTGTTTTTGCAGGGCATGTTGTGATGTGATATACATGTTATTGATGTGTACCTTACTAATGCTCGCGGTAGCACCTGGGTATTTGATACTGGTTCTGTTGCTAATATTTGCAACTCGAAACAGGGACTACGGATTAAGCAAAGATTAGCTAAGGACGAGGTGACGATGCACGTGGGAAATGGTTCCAAAGTTGATATGATCGCGGTCGGCATGCTACCTCTACATCTACCTTCGGGATTAGCTTTAGACCTAAATAATTGTTATTTGGTGCCAACGTTAAGCATGAACATTATATCTGGATCTTGTTTGATGCGTGACAGTTATTCATTTAAATCTGAGAATAATGGTTGTTCTATTTATATGAGTAATATCTTTTATGGTCATGCACCCTTGAAGAGTGGTCTATTTTTTTTAAATCTCGATAGTAGTGATACACATATTCATAATGTTGAAGCCAAAAGATACAGAGTTGATAATGATAGTGGAACTTATTTGTGGCACTGCCGTTTGGGTCATATTGGTGTAAAGCGCATGAAGAAACTCCATACTGATGGACTTCTGGAATCACTTGATTATGAATCACTTGGTACTTGCGAACCGTGCCTTATGGGCAAGATGACTAAAACTCCGTTCTCCGGAACTATGGGGCGAGCAACTGATTTGTTGGAAACCATACATACTGATGTATGCGGTCCGATGAATATTGAGGCTCGCGGTGGGTATCGTTATTTTCTCACTCTCATAGATGATTTGAGCAGATATGGGTATATCTAGTGATGAAACACAAGTCTGAAACATTTGAAAAGTTCAAAGAATTTCAGAGTGAAGTGGAAAATCATCGTAACAAGAAAATAAAATTTCTACGATCTGATCATGGAGGAGAATATTTGAGTTATGAGTTTGGTTTACATTTGAAACAATGCGGAATAATTTCGCAACTCACGCCACCCAGAACACCACAACGAAATGGTGTGTCCGAACATCGTAATCGTACTTTACTAGATATGGTGTGATCTATGATGTCTCTTACTGATCTACCGCCATCATTTTTGGGTGCTTTAGAGATGGCCGCATTCACATTAAATAGGGCACCATCAAAATCCGTTGAAACGACACCTTATGAACTGTGGTTTGGCAAGAAACCAAAGTTGTCATTTCTTAAAGTTTGGGGCTGCGACGCTTATGTGAAGAAACTTCAAACAGATAATCTCGAACCCAAATCGGAGAAATGTGTCTTCATAGGATACCCAAAAGAGACTATTGGGTACACCTTCTATCACAGATCCGACAGCAAAATTTTTGTTGCTACATTCAGATCCTTTCTAGAGAAGGAGTTTCTATCGAAAGAAGTGTGTGGGGGGAAGTAGAACTTGATGAGGTAACTGTATCTGCTCCCTTATTGGAAAGTAGTTCATCACAAGAACTGGTTCCTGTGACAACTACACCAATCAGTGAGGAAGCTAATGATATTGATCATGAAACTTCAGATCAAGTTACTACCAAACCTCGTAGGTCAACCAGAGTAAGATCCACACCAGAGTGGTACGGTAATCCTATTCTGGAAGTCATGTTACTTGACCATGACGAACCTACGAACTATGAGGAAGCGATGATGAGCCCAGATTCCGCAAAATGGCCTGAGGCCATGAAATCGGAGATGGGATCCATGTATGAGAACAAAGTATGGACTTTGGTTGACTTACCCGATGATCGACAAGCCATCGAGAATAAACGGATCTTCAAGAAAAAGACTGACGCTGATGGTAATGTAACTGTCTACAAAGCTCGACTTGTTGTGAAAGGTTTTCGACAAGTTCAAGGGGTTGACTATGATGAGACGTTCTCACCCGTAGCGATGCTTAAGTCTGTCCGAATCATGTTAGCAATTGCCGCATTTCATGATTATGAAATATGGCAAATGGATGTCAAAACTGCATTCTTGAATGGATTTCTGGAAGAAGAGTTGTATATGGTGCAACCGGAAGGTTTTGTCGATCCAAAAGGTGCTAACAAAGTGTGCAAGCTCCAGCGATCCATTTATGGACTGGTGCAAGCCTCTCGGAGTTGGAATAAACGCTTTGATAGTGTGATCAAAGCATATGGTTTTATACAGACTTTTGGAGAAGCCTGTATTTACAAGAAAGTGAGTGGGAGCTCTGTAGCATTTCTGATATTATATGTGGATGACATATTGTTAATTGGAAATGATATAGAATTTCTGGATATCATAAAGGGATATTTGAATAAAAGTTTTTCGATGAAAGACCTCGGTGAAGCTGCTTACATATTGGGCATCAAGATCTATAGAGATAGATCAAGACACTTAATTGGACTTTCGCAAAGCACATACCTTGATAAAGTTTTGAAAAAGTTCAAAATGGATCAGGCAAAGAAAGGATTCTTGCCTGTATTACAAGGTGTGAAGTTGTGTCAGACTCAATGCCCGACCACAGCAGAAGATAGAGAGAAAATGAAAGATGTTCCCTATGCTTTAGCCATAGGTACCAGACCTGACGTATTCTTAGCAATAAGCTTGGCAGGGAGGTATCAAAGTAATCCAGGAGTGGATCACTGGACAATGGTCAAGAATATCCTGAAATACCTGAAAAGCACTAAAGGATATGTTTCTCGTTTATGGAGGTGACAAAGAGCTAGTTGTAAATGGTTACGTCGATGCAAGCTTTGACACTGATCCGGACGATTCTAAATCGCAAACCGGTTACGTGTTTTTATTGAACGGTGGAGCTGTCAGTTGGTGCAGTTCTAAACAAAGCGTCGTGGAGGGATCTACATGTGAAGCGGAGTACATAGCTACTTCGGAAGCAGCAAATGAAGTAGTCTGGATGAAAGAGTTCATTTCAGATCTAGGTGTCATACCTAGTGCATCGGGACCAATGAAGATCTTCTGTGACAATACTGGTGCAATTGCCTTGGCAAAGGAATCCAGATTTCACAAGAGGACCAAGCACATTAAGAGAAGCTTCAGTTCCATCTGGGATCAAGTCCAGGTGGGAGACATAGAGACTTGCAAGACACATACGGATCTTAGCCGTGTGCGGTGCCCCCCTCCACCATAGTCCTCGATAATATTGTAGCGGTGCTTAGGCGAAGCCCTGCGATGGTAGAACATCATGATTGTCACCACGCCGTCGTGCTGACGGAACTCTTCCCCGACATTCTGCTGGGTCGGAGTACGGGGATCGTCATCGAGCTGAACGTGTGCTAGAACTCGGAGGTGCCGTAGTTTTGGTGCTTGATCGGTTGGTACGTGAAGATGTACGACTACATCAACCGCGTTATTCTAACGCTTCCGCTTTCGGTCTACGAGGGTACGTGGACAACACTCTCCCCTCTCGTTGCTATGCATCACCATGATCTTGCGTGTGCGTAGGATTTTTTTTAAATTACTACGTTCCCCAACAGTGGCATCCGAGCCTGGTTTTATGCGTAGATGTTATATGCACGAGTAGAACACAAGTGAGTTGTGGGCGATACAAGTCATACTGCTTACCAACATGTCATACTTTGGTTCAGCGGTATTGTTGGATGAAGCGGCCTGGACCGACATTACGCGTACGCTTACACGAGACTGGTTTTACCGCCGTGCTTTGCACATAGGTGACTAGCGGGTGTCTGTTTCTCCAACTTTAGTTGAACCGAGGGTGGCTACGCCCGGTCCTTGCGAAGGTTAAAACAACACTAACTTGACGAACTATCATTGTGGTTTTGATGCGTAGGTAAGAACGGTTCTTGCTCAGCCCGTAGCAGCCACGTAAAATTTGCAACAACAAAGTAGAGGACGCCTAACTTGTTTTTGCAGGCCATGTTGTGATGTGATATGGTCAAGACGTGATGCTATATTTTATTGTATGAGATGATCATGTTACCGAAGTTATCGGCAACTGGCAGGAGCCATATGGTTGTCGCTTTATTGTATGAAATGCAAACGCCCTGTAATTGCTTTACTTTATCACTAAGCGGTAGCGATAGTCGTAGAAGCAATAGATGGCGTAACGACAATGATGCTACGCTGGAGATCAAGGTGTCGCGCCGGTGACGATGGTGATCAGGACGGTGCTTCGGAGATGGGGATCACAAGCACAAGATGATGATGGCCATATCATATCACTTATATTGATTGCATGTGATGTTTATCCTTTATGCATCTTATCTTGCTTTGATTGACGGTAGCATTTTAAGATGATCTCTCACTAATTATCAAGAAGTGATCTCCCTGAGTATGCACTGTTGCGAAAGTTCTTCGTGCTGAGACACCACGTGATGATCGGGTGTGATAGGCTCTACGTTCAAATACAACGGGTGCAAAACAGTTGCACACGCGGAATACTTAGGTTAAACTTGACGAGCCTAGCATATACAGATATGGCCTTGGAACACGAAGACCGGAAGGTCGAACGTGAATCATATAGTAGATATGATCAACATAGTGATGTTCACCATTGAAACTACTCCATCTCACGTGATGATCGGACATGGTTTAGTTGATTTGGATCACGTAATCACTTAGATGACTAGAGAGATGTCTGTCTAAGTGTGAGTTCTTTAGTAATATGATTAATTGAACTTAAATTTATCATGAACTTAGTACATGATAGTATTTTTCTTGTCTATGTTTGTTGTAGATAGATGACTCGTGTTGTTGTTCCGTTGTATTTTAATGCGTTCCTTGAGAAAGCTAAGTTGAAAGATGATGGTAGCAATTACACGGACTGGGTCCGTAACTTGAGGATTATCCTCATTGCTGCACAGAAGAATTACATCCTGGAAGCACCGCTGGGTGCCAGGCCTGCTGCAGATGCAACTAACAATGTTAAGAACATCTGGCAGAGCAAAGCTGATGACTACTCGATAGTTTAGTGTGCCATGCTTTACGGCTTGGAACCGGGTCTTCAACGACGTTTTGAACGTCATGGAGCATATGAGATGTTCCAGGAGTTGAAGTTAATATTTCAAGCAAATGCTCGGATTGAGAGATATGAAGTCTCTAATAAGTTCTATAGCTGTAAGATGGAGGAGAATAGTTCTGTCAGTGAACATATACTCAAAATGTCTGGGTATAATAATCACTTGATTCAACTGGGAGTTAATCTTCCTGATGATAATGTCATTGACAGAATTCTTCAATCACTGCCACCAAGCTACAAGAGCTTCGTGATGAACTATAATATGCAAGGGATTGACAAGACTATTCCCAAGCTCTTCGCGATGCTAAAAGCTGCAGAGGTAGAAATCAAGAAGGAGCATCAAGTGTTGATGGTCAATAAGACCACTAGTTTCAAGAAAAAGGGTAAAGGGAAGAAGAAGGGGAACTTCAAGAAGAACAGTAAACAAGTTGCCATTCAAGAGAAGAAACCCAAGTCTGGACCTAAGCCTGAAACTGAGTGCTTCTACTGCAAGCAGACTGGTCACTGGAAGCGGAACTGCCCCAAGTATTTGGCGGATAAGAAGGATGGCAAGGTGAACAAAGGTATATGTGATATACATGTTATTGATGTGTACCTTACTAATGCTCGCAGTAGCACCTGGGTATTTGATACTGGTTCTATTGCTAATATTTGCAACTCGAAATAGGGACTATGGATTAAGCAAAGATTGGTTAAGGACGAGGTGACGATGCGCGTGGGAAATGGTTCCAAAGTCGATGTGATCGCGGTCGGCACGCTACCTCTACATCTACCTTCGGGATTAGTTTTAGACCTAAATAATTGTTATTTAGTGCCAGTGTTAAGCATGAACATTATATCTGGATCTTGTTTGATGCGAGACGGTTATTCATTTAAATCTGAGAATAATGGTTGTTCTATTTATATGAGTAATATATTTTATGGTCATGCACCCTTGAAGATTGGTCTATTTTTATTAAATCTCGATAGTGGTGATACACATATTCATAATTTTGAAGCCAAAAGATGCAGAGTTGATAATGATAGTGTAACTTATTTGTGGCACTGCCGTTTGGGTCATATTGGTGTAAAGCGCATGAAGAAACTCCATACTGATGGACTTCTGGAATCACTTGATTATGAATCACTTGGTACTTGCGAACCCTGCCTTATGGGCAAGATGACTAAAATTCCATTCTCTGGAACTATGGAGCGAGCAACTAATTTGTTGGAAATCATACATACTGATGTATGCGGTCCGATGAATATTGAGGCTCGTGGCAGGTATCGTTATTTCCTCACCTTCACAGATGATTTGAGCAGATATGGGTATATCTACTTGATGAAACACAAGTCTGAAACATTTGGAAAGTTCAAAGAATTTCAAAGTGAAGTGGAAAATCATCGTAACAAGAAAACAAAATTTCTACGATCTGATCATGGAGGAGAATATTTGAGTTACGAGTTTGGTTTACATTTGAAATAATGCGGAATAGTTTTGCAACTCATGCCACCCGGAACACCACAACAAAACGGTGTGTCCGAACGTCGTAATCGTACTTTACTAGATATGGTGTGATCTATGATGTCTCTTACTGATCTACCGCTATCATTTTGGGGTTATGCTTTAGAGACGGCCGCATTCACGTTAAATAGGGCACCATCAAAATCCGTTGAAACGACGCCTTATGAACTGTGGTTTGGCAAGAAACCAAAGTTGTCGTTTCTTAAAGTTTGGGGCTGCGATGCTTATGTGAAGAAACTTCAACCAGATAAGCTCGGACCCAAATCGGAGAAATATGTCTTCATAGGATACCCAAAAGAGACTATTGGGTACACCTTCTATCACAGATCTGAGGGCAAGATTTTTGTTGCTAAATTTGGATCCTTTCTAGAGAAGGAGTTTCTCTCGAAAAAAGTGAGTGGGAGGAAGGTAGAACTTGATGAGGTAACTATACCTGCTCCCTTATTGGAAAGTAGTCATCACAAGAACTGGTTCCTGTGACAACTACACCAATCAGTGAGGAAGCTAATGATATTGATCATGAAACTTCAGATCAAGTTACTACCGAACCTCGTAGGTCAACCAGAGTAAGATCCGCACCAGAGTGGTATGGTAATCCTATTCTGGAAGTCATGTTACTTGACCATGACGAACCTACGAACTATGAGGAAGCGATGATGAGCCCAGATTCTGTAAAATGGCTTGAGGCCATGAAATCTGAGATGGGATCCATGGATGAGAACAAAGTATGGACTTTGGTTCACTTGCCCATGATCGGCAAGCCATCGAGAATAAATGGATCTTGAAGAAGAAGACTGACGCTAATGGTAATGTAACTGTCTACAAAGATCGACTTGTTGTGAAAGGTTTTCGACAAGTTCAAGGGGTTGACTACGATGAGACTTTCTCACCCGTAGCGATGCTTAAGTCTGTCTGAATCATGTTAGCAATTGCCGCATTTTATGATTATGAAATATGGCAAATGGATGTCAAAACTGCATTCCTGAATGGATTTCTGGAAGAAGAGTTGTATATGATGCAACCGGAAGGTTTTGTCGATCCAAAAGGTGCTAACAAAGTGTGCAAGCTCCAGTGATCCATTTATGGACTGGTGCAAGCCTCTCGGAGTTGGAATAAACGCTTTGATAGTGTGATCAAAGCATATGGTTTTATACAGACTTTTGGAGAAGCTTGTATTTACAAGAAAGTGAGTGGGAGCTCTGTAGCATTTCTGATATTATATGTGGATGACATATTGTTAATTGGAAATGATATAGAATTTCTGGATAGCATAAAGGGATACTTGAATAAAAGTTTTTCTTTGAAAGACCTCGGTGAAGCTTCTTACCTATTGGGCATCAAGATCTATAGAGATAGATCAAGACGCTTAATTGGACTTTCACAAAGCACATACCTTGATAAAATTTTGAAAAAGTTCAAAATGGATCAAGCAAAGAAAGGATTCTTTCTTGTATTACAAGATGTGAAGTTGAGTCAGACTCAATGCCCGACCACAGCAGAAGATAGAGAGAAAATGAAAGATGTTCCCTATTGTTCAGCCATAGGCTCTATCATGTATGCAATGCTGTGTACTAGACCTGACGTATGCTTAGCAATAATCTTGGCAGGGAGGTACCAAAGTAATCCAGGAGTGGATCACTGGACAGCGGTTAATAATATCCTGAAATACCTGAAAAGGACTATGGATATGTTTCTCATTTATGGAGGTGACAAAGAGCTAGTCATAAATGGTTACGTCGATGCAAGCTTTGACACTGATCTAAGCAATTCTAAATCACAAACCGGATACGTGTTTTTATTGAACGGTGGAGCTCTCAGTTGGTGCAGTTCTAAACAAAGCGTCGTGGCGGGATCTACATGCGAAGTGGAGTACGTAGCTGCTTTGGAAGCAGCAAATGAAGGAGTCTGGATGAAAGAGTTCATTTCCGATCTAGGTGTCATACCTAGTGCATCGGGACCAATGAAGATCTTCTATGACAATACTGGTGCAATTGCCTTGGCAAAGGAATCCAGATTTCACAAGAGGACCAAGCACATTAAGAGACGCTTCAATTCCATCCGGGATCAAATCCAGGTGGGAGACATAGAGATTTGCAAGACACATACGGATCTGAATGTTGTAGACCCGTTGACTAAGCCTCTTCCACGAGGAAAACATGATCAGCACCAAGACTTCATGGGTGTTAGAATCATTACTGTGTAATCTAGATTATTGACTCTAGTGCAAGTGGGAGACTGAAAGAAATATGCCCTAGAGGCAATAATAAAGTTATTATTTATTTCCTCATATCATGATAAATGTTTATTATTCATGCTAGAATTGTATTATCTGGAAACATGATACATGTGTGAATACATAGACAAACTTAATGTCACTAGTATGCCTCTACTTGACTAGCTCATTAATCAAAGATGGTTATGTTTCCTAACCATAGACATGAGTTGTCATTTGATTAACGGGATCACATAATTAGGAGAATGATGTGATTGACATGACCCATTCCCTTAGCTTAGCACTTGATTGTTTAGTATGTTGCTGTTGCTTTCTTCATGACTTATACATGTTCCTATAACTATGAGATTGTGCAACTCCCGTTTACCGGAGTAACACTTTGTGTGCTACCAAATGTCACAACGTAACTGGGTGATTATAAAGGATCTCTACAGGTGTCTCCAAAGGTACATGTTGAGTTGGCGTATTTTGAGATTAGGTTTTGTCACTCCGATTGTCGAAGAGGTATCTCTGGGCCCTCTCGGTAATGCACATCACTACAAGCCTTGCAAGCAATGTAGCTAATGAGTTAGTTACGGAATGATGCATTACATAACGAGTAAAGAGACTTGCCGGTAACGAGATTGAACTAGGTATTGGATACCGACGATCGAATCTCGGGCAAGTAACATACCGATGACAACGGGAACAACGTATGTTGTTATGCGGTTTGACCCATAAAAATCTTCGTAGAATATGTAGGAGCCAATATGAGCATCCAGGTTCCGCTATTGGTTATTGACCGAAAACGTGTCTCGGTCATGTCTACATAGTTCTCGAACCCGTAGGGTCCGCATGCTTAAGGTTTCGTTGACAGTTTTATTATGAGTTTATGAGTTTTGATGTTCGAAGGTTGTTCGGAGTCCCGGATGTGATCACGGACTTGACGAGGAGTCTCGAAATGGTCGATACATGATGATCGATATATTGTACGACTATATTTGGACACCGAAAAGGTTCCAGGTGAGATTGGGACAATACCGTAGCTCCGGGAGGTTATCGGAACCCCCCGGGAGGTATATGGGCCTTATTGGGCCTTAGTGGAAAGGAGGGAGAAGAAGCAAAGGAGGGGCGCGCCCTCCCAAGCCCAATCCGAATTGGGAGGGGGGTCGGCCCCCCTTTCCTTCTTCCCTCCCCCCTCTTCCTTCCCTTTCCCTCTCCTAATAGGAAAGGGGGGAGTCCTACTCCCGGTTGGGGTTGGACTCCCCCCTAGGGTGCGCCACCCCCCTTGGCCGCCCCCCTCCTCCACTCGGGGGAGGGGGCACCCCATAGAGACAACAATTGATCTCTTGATCTCTTAGCTGTGTGCGGTGCCCCCCTCCACCATAGTCCTCGATAATATTGTAGCGGTGCTTAGGCGAAGCCCTGCGACAGTAGAACATCAAGATCGTCACCGTGCCGCCGTGCTGACGGAACTCTTCCCCAACATTCTGCTGGATCGGAGTACGGGGATCGTCATCGAGCTGAACGTGTGCTAGAACTCGGAGGTGCCGTAGTTTCGGTGCTTGATCGGTTGGGCCGTGAAGACGTACGACTACATCAACCGCGTTGTTCTAACGCTTCCGCTTTTGGTCTACGAGGGTACGTGGACAACACTCTCCCCTCTCGTTGCTATGCATCACCATGATCTTGCGTGTGCATAGGAATTTTTTGAAATTACTACGTTCCCCAACACATACTACTTTTCTACTAAATACTTTGCTGCAGATACTAAGTTATCTAGGTGTAGTTGAATTGACAACTCAACTGCTAATACTTGAGAATATTCTTTGGCTCCCTTTTGTCGAATCAATAAATTTGGGTTTAATAGTCTACCCTCGAAAACTATTGTGATCCCCTATACTTGTGGGTTATCAATAAGTTGAATAGACTTAGGAATACAATCAACAGTAATTTCATTGGTCGAGAACCAGCTCCTGTTCAAATGACATCCGAGCCAGAAGGATGGATTCTGGGATCTGACTGAGGATTGCGAGCACTCGCAACATATTGAATCAAGAGACTCGAAATGATAATGACAAAGGATATTAAATGAATATTGCTGGTCTTAAGGAACGCAACCAAAATGCAAGCACACAATTGCAGAGCAATATCGAGCAGAGGATTATCGGAAGATCAAATAACATCTCAATGTATCTTGTGAATCATATGAACAATGGGGGAAGAACGGATACTCGGTAAGTGCAAGGAATTATCCGTAGGGGGTATTCATGAGGCAAGAACTGCAGGGCAGTAAGCTCAAAGGATTCTCGGAACAACGGAGAGCAGTTCAGGGCATCTTGTAATAACAAGATCAATGGGATTGAGTGTAGGCAAGTGTATGCAGTTATCCATACGGATATAATAGTGGTAGGGAATTTGCAAAGGCGATGGGCACAAGCGTTTCGGGAAAACATTGAATAGCATCTTCGGAATCCTTAGGTGCACCACGCAATCATCTGGAGTGAGGGGCTCTCCGGGAGGAAGTAATTACGAGAACCTAGAGTTAGGGTTAGCAAAATCATTTAACTCGAATAGAAGAGAGATTAGAACCCCAGAGTATAGACGAGGAATAAAAGATCCTAATACCATCCAGTGGCGATGTGGGCCCATAAGCCACACAACCTTGTTAGTAAAAGTTTTTCAATTACTAGACTCGACTTTGGCCAAGGAGTGTGGAAGGGGGATTCCTACAGGCAGTCGGCTCCGATACCAACTTGTGATGCCCCCGATTCAATCGTACACTAATCATGCACGCAAATGTGTACGATCAAGATCAGGGACTCACGGGAAGATATCACAACACAACTCTAAAAGTAAAATAAGTCATAAAAAGCATCATATTACAAGCTAGGGGCCTCGAGGGCTCGAATAGAAGTACTCAAACATAAACGAGTCAGCGGAAGCAACAATATCTGAGTACAGACATGAGTTAAACAAGTTGCCATAAGATGGCTAGCACAAACTGGGATATAGATCGAAAGAGGCGCATGCCTCCTGCCTGGGATCCTCCTAAACTACTCCTGGTCGTCGTCAACGGCTTGCACGTAGTAGTAGGCACCTCCAGTGTAGTAGGAGTCGTCGTTGACAGTGGCGTCTGGCTCCTGGGCTCCAACGTCTGGTTGCGGCATCCGAGAAGAAGAGGGAAAAGGGGGAAAAGAGGGAGCATAGCAACCGTGAGTACTCATCCAAAGTACTCGCAAGCAAGGATTTACACTACATATGCCTGGGTATATGTGTAAAGAGGCAATATCAGTGGACTGAACTGTAGAATGCCAGAATAAGAGGGGGATAGCTAGTCTTGTCAAAGACTACGCTTCTGGCAGCCTCCATCTTGCAGCATGTAGAAGAGAGTAGATTGAAGTTCTCCAAGTATCATCGCATAGCATAATCCTACCCGACGGTCCTCCCCTCGTCGCCCGGGGGAAAGCGATCACCGGGTTGTCTCTGGAACTTGTCTGGATGTGTTTTATTAAGTATCCTGTTCTAGTTGTCATAAGGTCAAGGTACAACTCCGGGTCGCCTGTTACCGTGGACATAGCTATTCGAATAGATCAACTTCCCTGCAGGGGTGCACCACATTTCCTGACATGCTCGATCCCTCTGGCCGGGCACACTTTCCTGGGTCATGTCCGGCCTCGAGAGATCAACACGTCGCAGCCCTACCTAGGCCTAACAGAGAGGTCAGCACGCCGGTCTAAATCCTAAGCACGCAGGGGTCTGGGCCCATCGCCCATTGCACACCTGCACGTTGCATGAGCGGCCGGAAACAAACCCAACCTCCCTAATACAAGAGCAAGCGTTCCAGTCCAATTTGGTGCGCGCCGCTCAGTCGCTGATGTCTAGAAGGCTTCGGCTGATACCACGACGCCGGTTGCCCATATCTTGTCCCACGTGGCGGTTAGTGCGTATAAGGTGAACGACCCAACTCAGATCAAATACCAAGATCTTGTTAAGCGTGTTATTTTGAAGAAACCGCGGACGCCGACCATGGCCAGGCCCACCTCTCACCTAGGTGGTCTCATCCTGCCCTATCGCTCCGCCACAAAGATCCACTTAGAGGGCCGTCGAGAAAGTATGTCCTTTCAGCCCCCAATCCGTGAGTGAACTGCGGGTAATCAACGAGCCGACCCGACTTTATTCACCACATGCATCACATAGTATGTATAAAAGTATATACCCGTGATCACCTCCCGAGTGATCATGGCCCGATAGTATAGGAAGGCAGACGAACAAGAATGTAGGGCCACAGATGATAAACTAGCATCCTATACTAAGCATTTAGGATTGCAGGTAAGGTGTCAACAACTGTAGCAACAATGACAGGCTATGCAACAGAATAGGATTAACCGAACAGTAACATGCTACAGTACTCTATTGCAAGCAGTAGAGGGAAGAATAGGCGATATATGGTGATCATGGGAGGGGGGCTTGCCTGGTTGCTCTGGCAACAAGGAGGGGTCGTCAACTCCGTAGTCGAACGGGGCAACAACAGCTTCGGTCTCGTAGTCTACCGAAGAGAAGAGGGGGAAGAAACAATAAATATAATGCAAACATAAGCATGATGATGCATGACATGACAATGAGCGGTGCTAGGTGTGCCCTAACGCGGTAGTAGGTGATACCGGTGAAAGGGGGAGACATCCAGGAAAGTATCCCTGGTGTTTCGCGTTTTCGTTCAGATGAACTGGAGGTGAAATGTTGCAGGTTTGCTATGGTAGGGATGTGTGGCTAACGAACAGGCTGCGTATTCAGATTCATCTCGTCGTTTTGAGCAACTTTCATGTACAAAGTATTTTCATCCGAGCTACGGTTCATTTTATATTAATTTTCAAAGTTTTAATTCATTTTAGGATTAACAAAATTAATTTAATTCAAAATTCATTTTATGACGTCAGCATGACATCAGCGGTCAACTCTGACGGTTGACCTGGTCAATCTGATAGGTGGGTCCCACCTGTAAGTGACTGTTTAGTTAATTAACAGTAGTTAATTAGGTTAATTAGTTATTAGGTAAATTAATTAGGCTTAATTAAGTTAATTAATTTAACTATTATTATTATTTTATTATTATTTTTATCAAATGTTCCAGGGGTGGGGCCCCCTGTCATTGGCCTAGGGGCCCTTAGCGGGCACGGGCGTGTTAGCGGGCGCGCGGGCGAAGCGGGGGGGGGGGGGAGGGGTCGAACCCGCCCGAATGGCACAAGGCGCCGACAACGATGAGGCCGGCAGCGCTGTGGCGCGACGGCCGGAGGTGAGCGCCGAAATAGGGGGAGGAGCGCCGCGGGGAGAGGGACGGGGCCGGAGGTGAGCGTGGAGTGGCCCGGGCCGCAGGCGCACGCAGCGGTCAAAGCACAAGTGCTCCCTGGGTGATTTTGGTAATTAATGTCAACATATCTCTTGTTGGACTAATATTTTCATCTAGTATATTTCAGATAAGTCCAACAGTAGAGTGGCATGGACAAGAGGATGTGGAACCCCTTCAAGATGCTAAGGACAAAGGATTGGCTCAAGCTCAAAGCTCAGGACTCTACATTTTCTATTTTCAGTGATCCAAGATCACATTGAGTCTATAGGAAAGCCAATACTATTAAAAGGGGATGAGGTGTTGCTTAATGGCTTGCTTGCTCAAAGTGCTTAGTGATATGCTCCAAAGCCCTCAACCACTTTCTCATATCCACATATGTCCCAAATCAAAAGTCAAACTCGACCCCCACCGATTTGATCCATCCGGCGCCACCGAGTTCAGTTGACATAGCCATTGCCAGAAACTCTAATCAATTCGGTCACACCGATGGGATCTCTGTCTCACCGAGATCGGCTTGCAAACTCTCTGTTGTCTATTGCAATATTTTCAGTCCCATCGAGAATACGTAATCGGTCACACCGAGTTTGCCTGACCAACTCTCTGTTTTGCTTATTACCAAATCGGTCCCATCGAGTTGTGTAGTCGGTTAACTGAGATGAGGTTTTACCCTAACCCTTGCACATTGGTCCCACCAAAATTGCCAAACAGTCACATATGCACTGAATCGGTCCGACCGAGTTTTCTGATTCGGTCCCACCGAGTTTGGTATAATGTGTGTAACGGTTAGATTTTGTGTGGAGGCTATATATACCCCTCCACCATCTCCTCATTCGCGAGGGAAGCCATCAAATCGTGCCTATGCTTCCACTACTCATTTTCTGAGAGAGAGCCACCTACTCATGTGTTGAGACCAAGATATTCCAATCCAACCATATGAATCTTGATCTCTAGCCTTCCCCAAGTTGCTTTCCACTCAAATCATATTTCCACCAAATCCAATCCTATGAGAGTGAGTTGAGTGTTGGGGAGACTATCATTTTAAGCACAAGAGCAAGGAGTTCATCATCAACACACCATCTATTACCTTTTGGAGAGTGGTGTCTCCTAGATTGGTTAGGTGTCACTTGGTTGCCTCCAACAAGATTGTGGAGTGAACCAAGGAGTTTGTAAGGGCAAGGAGATCGCCTACTTCGTGAAGATCTACCCTAGTGAGGCAAGTCCTTCGTGGGCGATGGCCATGGTGGGATAGACAAGGTTGCTTCTTCGTGGAGCCTTCGTGGGTGGAGCCCTCCGTGGACTCGCGCAGCCGTTACCCTTTGTGGGTTGAAGTCTCCATCAACGTGGATGTACGATAGCACCACCTAATGGAACCACGACAAAAACATACGTGTCTCCAATTGCGTTTGCACACTCCAATCCCATCCCTTTACTTTCTTGCAAGTTGCATGCTTTACTTTCCGCTGCTCATATACTCTTTGCATGCTTGCTTGATTTGTATTGTGAATGGTTAAACTTATGCTCAAACTCCACCTAAACTTGAAAAACTTAAAAACTTCCAACTTTGTGTGTTGAGTGTCTAATCACCCCCCCTCTAGACACCTCTTATCAATCCTTTCAATTGGTATCAGATATTTGGTCTCCATTGCTTTGGTTTAAACACCATTGGAGGAAGATGGATGAGTCTACTTTAGGGAGTCTTAGACATAGAGTGCCTATACTTGATGGAGAATACTTTCATGAGTGAAAAAATGAGATGCTTGTGATTTTCAATTAATATCATTTGAACAAGTACATTACTGGCCCTTGTGCACCTCATGTTGATCCTATGCATCCTACCCTTGATGAGTCAATTGACATGATTCGCAATCTTAGAACTGTTAATCTTATCACTAGAGGTTTGCCTAGAAACCTTATTGGTTGCTTGCCTACTCTTAAGTGTACCTATACCATATGGAAATTTCTTGAGGAATGATTTCCAAATTATTCCTTGCAAAATCTAGATGAAATTCTCCATAAGTCTATTGCCTTGAGTAAGATGAATTCCAATGATCCTAAGTTTGGTGATTGTCTATTTGAGCTTGCAAATCTTATGCGTGCCAAAGGGGATGTTGGAATTATTAGCAATATTATTTCTGAATCTATTAGAATTCATAAAGAAGATCATTGTCAAACTCATTCTAATGAATCACCCTCTCTAGTAATTGATCCACCACATGACGATGTTGAACATGGATACTATGATGAGGATGATGATAGTGTCTATCTTGATGATGCAATGAAACACTTTGGTCTTATGGCAAATCTTCAGGGATACATGCCAGGAGGAAAGGAATGGGTTCTTGATAGAGGATGTACCGATCACATGACTGGAGATAAAGATATGTTTCGTGAGCTTGCTGAAAATGACGGCCCTCGAAAGTATGTCACTTTTGGTGATAACTCAAAGGGTAAGGTGGTTGTCCTCGGTAAGGTGGCCATCTCACATGATAGCTCCATACAAAATTTCATGCTCGTTGAATCTCTTGGCTATAATCTGCTTTCCGTTTCTAGACTAGCTGACTTTGGCTTTAATGTTCTATTTACGGAAGTAGATTGCCAAGTGTTTCATAGAGATAATCATAAAATGGTCTTTACTGGCATACGAAAAGGTGATCTATACATTGTTGACTTCACTAAAAGGCTCAACCTAGAACTTGCTTAATTGCTACATCCTCTAAAGGTTGGTTGTGGCATAGACGGTTAGGTCATGTGGGCATGCGAAACCTTGACAAGCTTATTAACGGTGATCATATCCTTGGTGTTAAAGATGTCATATTTGATAAGGATAGACTTTGCAGCGCTTGTAAAGCAGGTAAACAGGTTGGAGGAAGCCATCCCGTGAAAAACATCATGACCACGAGGAGGCCGCTCGAGCTACTTCACATGGATGTTTTTGGTACCAACGCTTACAAAAGTCTCGGTGGAAATTCTTTCAGTCTAGTTATAGTTGATGATTTTTCAAGATTTACGTGGGTGTTCTTTCTCGATGATAAATCCCAGGTCCAAAAGATCTTCAAAAACTTCGCTAGGAAAGCCCAAAATCAATTTGAAGTGAAGATCAAGAAGGTTCGCAGTGACAACGGAACGGAGTTCAAGAACGAAAATGTTGACACCTTTCTTGACAAAGAAGGGATTTCACATGAGTTCTCGGCTACGTACACACCTCAACAAAATGGGGTTGTTGAGAGGAAGAACTGGACGCTCATCGAAATGGCGAGAATGATGCTTGGTGAGTACAAGACGCTGAAGCACTTTTGGGCAGAAGTGGTTGAGGCAGCCTGTCATGCAACAAATCGCTTGTATCTTCACAAGCTACTCGGCAAGATGACATACAAGCTCCTCACCGGTAACAAACCCCAAGTTGGATACTTTCGAGTATTCTGCTCAAAGTGCTACATTCTTGATAAGCATCATCGTTCTAAATTTGCTCCTAAATCTCATGAGGGATTCCTACTTGGTTATGGCTCAAACTCTCACACTTACCGTGTCTACAACAATTTCACCCAAAAGGTTGAAGAAACGGTAGATGTGAAGTTTGATGAATCTAACGGCTTGCAAGTAGAGCAATTGCCAATTGATGTAGGAGATAAAGATCCTTCGGAAGCAATCCAAGACTTGTTTATTGGCAAGGTTCGTCCAACGGAGGTGAAGGAGATTACCTCGTCCGTCCAAGGGGAAGCTTCTACCTCACGACAAGGTGAACCAAGAGTTGATATGGAAGCATCCACAAGTGGGACACACCAAGATGAAGAAAACGAGGAAGTACACCAAGATGAACCGCATCAACCTCCTTCTCCACCATGACGAGAGAACGACAATGTCAACAACGATGAAGGCCAAGAAGAAGAACGAGATGATGAAGAAGATGTTCCATCCCGATCAAAGCAAAATCTCTCACGAGTTCGAGCAAGAGTTGCTAGAGATCATCCCGTCGAGCAAATCTACAATGATATCCAAACCGGGAGAATCACTCACTCGAAATCTCGTTTGGCTAACTTTTGTGAACATTATTCATTCATCTCTAGCATTGAACCTATGAAAGTTGAAGAAGCATTGGAAGATCCGGATTGGATAAACGCCATGCACGAAGAACTACACAACTTTGAGAGAAACCAAGTGTGGACATTGGTCGAGAAGCCCGACAACAACCACAACATCATCGGTACCAAATGGGTGTTTTGCAACAAGAAAGATGAAGATGGACAAGTAGTTCGCAACAAAGCACGTCTCGTCGCCCAAGGCTACACTCAAGTCGAAGGTATGGACTATGGTGAGACATATGCCCCCGTTGCTAGACTTGAGTCCATTCGCATCTTACTTGCTTATGCTAATCACCATGATATCACTTTATACCAAATGGACATTAAAAGTGCTTTTCTAAATGGTGAAATTGAGGAGGAAGTTTATGTTAAACAACCTCCCGGCTTTGTTAATCCTAAGAAACCCAATCATGTTTACAAGCTTCACATAGCTCTTTATGGTCTTAAACAAGCTCCTAGAGCATGATATAAATGCTTGACCAAGTTCCTTATTGAAAAAGGCTTTGAAATTGGAAAAACTGATTCTACTCTTTTCACTAAAAGGTTTAATGGAGAACTATTTGTGTGCCAAATTTATGTTGATGATATTATATTTGGATCAACTAACCCTCATTTTAGTGAGAAGTTTGGGAAGCTTATGTCGGAGAAGTTTGAGATGTCTATGATGAGTGAACTCAAGTTCTTTCTTGGTTTGCAAATTAAGCAAACTAAGGAAGGCACCTTCGTCTCTCAAACGAAGTACACCAAAGACTTGTTCAAGAAGTTCAATATGCAAGAATGCAAAGGTATGAGTACACCCATGCCTACTAGTGGACATCTTGACTTGACAAAAGATGGTGAACCCATTGATCAAAAGGTTTATCTCTCTATGATTGGTTCATTATTGTATCTATGTGCCTCTCGTCCCGATATCATGCTAAGTGTGTGCATGTGTGCACAATATCAAGCGGCCCCTAAAGAATGTCATCTTAAGGCCGTGAAAAGGATAGTGAGATACTTAATTCATACACCAAACTTTGGCATTTGGTATCCAAAGAGGGCCTCTTTTAATCTTGTTGGCTACTCCGATTCGGACTATGCCAGAGACAAGGTTGATAGAAAGTCCACTTCGGGTACTTGTCAATTTCTTGGTAGATCTCTTGTGTCTTGGTCCTCCAAGAAACAAAACTCAGTATCCTTATCCACCGCCGAAGCGGAATACATTGCTGTTGGTTCATGTTGTGCTCAATTACTTTGGATGACCCAAACTCTTAAAGATTATGGGATATATGTGAAACATGTTCCTTTCTTGTGTGACAATGAAAGTACCATTAAGATTGCTCACAATCCCGTGCAACACTCTCGAACTAAGCACATCGAAGTTCGTCATCATTTCATTCGAGATCATGTTGCTAAGGGTGACATTAACCTTAAGCATGTTCGCACTGACAAGCAATTGGCGGATATATTCACTAAACCACTTGATGAGAAAGTGTTTTGCAGGTTGAGAGGTGAATTGAACATCATTGATGCCTCAAACTTGGAGTAGGAACTCCATTTGGATACATGCAAGACATGAGCCTATGACTAATCCTTGATATTTCTCTCATGATGATGATCATATATCTTGGATACATTTGCACCCTTGCATGTTATCTAACCCATGTAGGTACTTGGATGGATCTAAATCTATGAGATGGCAACTCATTCACATCTAGAGCAATCTCTACATCACCAAGTCCCTACTTTACGGTGGTTGAAGACAAGGACGCATGAAACTCTTTAGACATATCCTTTGACAAATTCCTAAGAAAAATTTCATGATTGTCATTTTGGAAGCACAAGTTCTTTTACTTGCAAATCTAATCCATGTAGGTAGATGAACTCCAATTACAAGTGGTGCTCCAAATGAACTACATCAACAACGAGCATCCCACACAAGTTCAACTACATGATCAAGTTCAACACCACCACCCAAGGTATATTATTCCATCTTAGAGAAGCTTTACCCCAAGACATGGGTCAAAGCAACTCAACAAGATGAGAATACATCAAGATGCTTAAATGAAAAATGGCAACCCCATTTTGAGCTTAAATGATGAGTATGACCTATGATCAAGTGTCCTCACTTGACTCCTAGGTCAATATACTCTAACATAGGTGACTTTGTCACCAACCATCTCTAGATGAAGTTCTCTAGTTTTTCTCCTTGTTATTGTATTTTTTCTCATTGCATATTTGTTCCCCTTTCAAAAAAACTTCATCTAGACTTATTTTCTTTTATTTCTGTTCTGCATTCTCTGCATCTAATTCATTGCAAATCCTTTAGCTAAGTCCCTGAAAATCCTTGTGAGATTTTACTTGCTTAGTGAGCTGAGCTGACTAGTGCACTTTCTCTGAAATGAATTTGGACAAACAGACTTTCCTCTTTCGGTCAAACCGAAATTTTTCGGTACCACCGAAGGAACTAACTCGGTTTAGCCGACTTCAACACTGAGAAATCACTCTGTCATATGCACTTTGCACATTTTGTTCCAGCTCCACTCGATGATTCTTATCCTCTATCAGCATCATATTCCATGTGCTGCTTTGCTCTGTGACTCAAGGACCAAACCTATTTTGACTCACACTCCAGAAGACCCTTCTTGGAAATTGATGTCAAAGGGGGAGAGAGAGTTCACATCAAAGCTAAATCACTCCAATAGGGAGAGAGAGCAACAAGGGGAGAGAGACACTCCTTTTCTTTTCAAAAGAAAGACCTCAGTTTCTTGGTATTCAAAGAGGATAGAAGTTACATGTCTTTAGAGGGGAAAGACATGTTCATATTGTTTTTTCTTTGCTCTAATTTTCTACTCCCTATCTTCTCCAAACATCCATTATAAGATTCAGGGGGAGCAAGACATCTAAGGGAAGGAAATCTTCGAATTCTTTGCATATCTTTACCTTTAGGGACATGTCTACACTCAATTGGAGTACCTAGTACTCACTCTATACATGTCATCCCAATATTGGTACTCTTGTGGTTTACTGTTCTTGCTCTGCTTAGTAGATGTTTCTGTGTTGTCTAACCTTGTTTACCCAGGTTCATCTCTTCCAAAGCTAGTTCAAGACTACAAGCTAAGTATATTCATCACATTCATGTACATGAGGATCTCTTGCTGGTGTACATATTGTTTGCAAGAAGGACTCATAAGCATGAAGGTACATTTCCCATGTTCACACCATTTGCTCTGATGCATATAGCCAATATACATGATTATGCACTCACATGATCTTATGTTCCATATTTACATGATTGCATACATGTAGGGGGAGCCTATGCATATTACATTTCCAACCAAAGCTTTACCTGCCTTTCTCTGTATCCTTATCTAAAGCTTTGATGTATGTTGTCATCAATTACCAAAAAGGGGGAGATTGAAAGCACAAGTGCTCCCTGTGTGATTTTGGTAATTAATGTCAACATATCTCTTGTTGGACTAATACTTTCATCTAGTATATTTCAGATAAATCCAACAGTGGAGTGGCATGGACAAGAGGATGTGGAACCCCTTCAAGATGCTAAGGACAAATGATTGGCTCAAGCTCAAAGCTCAGGACTCTACATTTTCTATTTTCAGTGATCCAAGATCACATTGAGTCTATAGGAAAGCCAATACTATTAAAAGGGGATGAGGTGTTGCATAATGGCTTGCTTGCTCAAAGTGCTTAGTGATATGCTCCAAAGCCCTCAACCACTTTCTCATATCCACATATGTCCCAAACCAAAAGTCAAACTCGGCCCCACCAGTTTGATCCATCCGGCGCCACCGAGTTCAGTTGACATAGCCACTGCCAGAAACCCTAATCAGTTCGGTCACACCGATGGGATCTCGGTCTCACCAAGATGGGCTTGCAAACTCTCTGTTGTCTATTGCAATATTTTTGGTCCCACTGAGAATACGTAGTCAGTCACACCGAGTTTGCCTGACCAACTCTCTGTTTTGCTTATTACCAAATCGGTCCCACCAAGTTGTGTAGTCGGTCAAACTGTGATGAGGTTTTACCCTAACCCTTGCACATCGTTCCCACCGAGTTGATCATATCGGTCCCACCGAAATTGCCTAACGGTCACATATGCACTGAATCGGTCCGACCGAGTTTTCTGATTCGGTCCCACCGAGTTTGGTATAATGTGTGTAACGGTTTGATTTTGTGTGGAGGCTATATATACCCCTCCACCCTCTCCTCATTCGTGAGGGAAGCCATCAGATCGTGCCTACACTTCCACTACTCATTTTCTGAGAGAGAGCCACCTAATCATGTGTTGAGACCAAGATATTCCAATCCAACCATATGAATCTTGATCTCTAGCCTTCCCCAAGTTGCTTTCCACTTGAATCATCTTTCCACCAAATCCAATCCTATGAGAGTGAGTTGAGTGTTGGGGAGACTATCATTTGAAGCACAAGAGCAAGGAGTTCATCATCAACACACCATCTATTACCTTTTGGAGAGTGGTGTCTCCTAGATTGGTTAGGTGTCACTTGGGAGCCTCCAACAAGATTGTGGAGTGAACCAAGGTTGAAGTCTCCATCAACGTGGATGTACGATAGCACCACCTATCGGAACCACGACAAAAACATCCGTGTCTCCAATTGAGTTTGCACACTCCAATCCCATCCCTTTACTTTCTTGCAAGTTGCATGCTTTACTTTCCGCCGCTCATATACTCTTTACATGCTTGCTTGATTTGTATTGTGAATGGTTAAACTTATGCTCAAACTCCACCTAAACTTGAAAAACTTAAAAACTGCCAACTTTGTGTGTTGAGTGTCTAATCACCCCCCTCTAGACACCTCTTCCCGATCCTTTCAATTGGTATCAGAGCTTCGGTCTCCATTGCTTTGGTTTAAACACAATTGGAGGAAGATGGATGAGTCTACTTTGGGGAGTCTTAGACATAGAGTGCCTATACTTGATGGAGAGTACTTTCATGAGTGAAAAAAATGAGATGCTTGTGATTTTCAATGAATATCATTTGAACAAGTACATTACTAGCCCTTGTGCACCTCATGTTGATCCTATGCATCCTACCCTTGATGAGTCAATTGACATGATTCGCAATCTTAGGACTGTTAATCTTATCACTAGAGGTTTGCCTAGAAACCTGATTGGTTGCTTGCCTACTCTTAAGTGTGCCTAAACCATATGGAAATTTCTTCTGGAACGATTTCCAAATTATTCCTTGCAAAATCTAGATGAAATTCTCCATAAGTCTATTGCCTTGAGTAAGATGAATTCCAATGATCCTAAGTTTGGTGATTGTCTATTTGAGCTTACAAATCTTATGAATGCCAAAGGGGATGTTGAAATTATTAGCAATATTATTTTCGAAGCTATTAGAATTCATAAAGAAGATCATTGTCAAACTCACTCTAATGAATCACCCCTCTAGGAATTGATCCACCACATGACGATGTTGAACATGGATACTATGATGAGGATGATGATAGTGTCTTTGATCTTGATGATGCAATGAGACACTTTGTTCTTATGGCAAATCTTCGGGGATACATGGCAGGAGGAAAGGAATGGGTTCTTGATAGTGGATGTACCAATCACATGACCGGAGATAAAGATATGTTTCGTGAGTTTGCTGAAAATGACGGCCCTCGAAAGTATGTCACTTTTGGTGATAACTCAAAGGGTAAGGTGGTTGGCCTCGGTAAGGTGGCCATCTCACATGATAACTCCATACAAAATGTCATGCTCGTCGAATCTCTTGGCTATAATCTGCTTTCCGTTTCTAGACTAGCTAACTTTGGCTTTAATGTTCTATTTACCAAAGTAGATTGCCAAGTGTTCCGTAGAGATAATCGTAAAATGGTCTTTACCGGCATACGAAAAGGTGATCTATACATTGTTGAATTCACTAAAAAGGCTCAACTTAGAACTTGCTTAATTGCTAAATCCTCTAAAGGTTGGTTGTGGCATAGACGGTTATGTCATGTGGGCATGCGAAACCTTGACAAGCTTATTAAAGGTGTTCATATCCATGGTGTTAAAGATGTCATATTTGATAAGGATAGACTTTGCAGCACTTGTCAAGCAGGGAAACAGGTTGGAGGAAGCCATCCCGTGATAAACATCATGACCACAAGGAGGCGCTCGGGCTACTTCACATGGATCTTTTTGGTCCCAATGCTTACAAAAGTCTCAGTGGAAATTCTTTCTGTCTAGTTATAGTTGATGATTTTTCAAGATTTACGTGGGTGTTCTTTCTCGATGACAAATCGCAGGTCCAAAAGATCTTCAAAAACTTCGCTAGGAAGACCCAAAATAATTTTGAAGTGAAGAACAAGAAGGTTCACAGCGACAATGGAACGGAGTTCAAGAACGCAAATGTGGACACCTTTCTTGACGAAGAAGGGATTTCACATCAGTTCTCGGCTACGTACACACCTCAACAAAATGGAGTTGTTGAGAGGAAGAACTGGACGCTCATCAAAATGGCGAGAACGATGCTTGATGAGTACAAGATGCCGAATGTCATGGAATTAACATGTCAGATCTCCTAGTGAGAGGACTTAGTCGTGGAGCCGTCGTAACGAGATTAGCTTACAGGGGTTAAACCGGACAAAGGACACGAGGAGTTTATACTGGTTCGGCCCCTTGCGGTGAAGGTAAAAACCTATGATCCAGTTGTGGTGGAATTGATGGGGTCTCGATGAGAAGGGAGCGAATCCGCTTTACCTATCTCTCGAGTTGTTGTTTCTTGTCCCTGAACCGCCGCCGGGTCGTCCCTTTATATACACAGGTTGACGTCCGGCGGTTTACAAAATACCGAGGCCGGCTCATACACGTGTCCGGCTTGGTTTCTACCTTTCCCTAACTTACAACTTAAGTTACATAACTCATGGCGGTTAATGTCTATGGGCCTTAATCCGCCCTTGGGCTCCAGGCCTCTAAGCTTTAATAGTAAAGCGCCATACTCCTTGTCTTCATGGGCTTCAATACGGATGAGCATAACCCGGCCCCTCCTGGGCGGTTTATGCTTAGTAGTTATATCCCCAACATTAGGCCCAGATTGATTTGAACCTGTTCATGTCAATCTTCAATCCTTAGAAAAAACTCCTTGATCTCCAAAGAATCTTGTAAACCGCCATGACATCATTTCCATATGCACTTGGAAACCACTGTGACGTCATCTTTTAAGATTGTAGTGAATCATCATGACATCATCTCCATATAAAAACCTGTAAACGCTTTTTTCTTATTAATAACCCTCCGAAAATTGAGGCGACAGTTGTGTCAGATATCCATTTTTTTGGTTCCTCGATTCCCGTGCCTGTCAGTTATCCCTTTGCTTTATAAATAGGGCCAAGGGTCATTCTTTCCTTTCCCCTTCATGCCCCTTCGCCTCATCGTCTTCCTCGCGTCGCCTCAGAGCTCGAGCACAGCCGTCGCCGTCGACCTTCGCTTCTGCACCACCAACGACCGTTGCATCAACCTAATCTGACTAGAGAAACGCGACGCCTCTCCGCCTCTCCTGCAACCTCTGTAAGCTTTCTTCCTCTTCTCCTCAGATCCACCATTAAGGTTTCGTTGTTCTTCAGTGTTCTTCAGTACTCACCCATACACATTGCTGTCACACGGATCTTTTGATAAGAATACGACCTTTGTTTCTATGCAGCCATAACTAGATCTCATTTTTCTTCATCATAACATCTCTGTTATCAGTAAATAGATCCCATCTGGCCTTTAGCTATTTCGTTGATACCGCCTAGGGTTTTGAATTTTTCCTTCTTTTTAAGACTGCGGTAGATCCAAAACTATAGCCACAACTTGCAAAATCTGTTTCTGCAACACTTAGAGATTTTTCAGATCTGTAACTTCCGCACTAGTGTAGGCGGTTTAAATTTTTACAAGATGATAACCTGCCAGGCACCATTAGCCCTCTCTTAAACCGCCAACTCATCCTCAATATAAAACTCTGGCTTATCATACACATACGTTTCAATTTGTTTTTCCTGTCTTTAAACCGGATTATCTGCATCAATCAAAACCTTAAACCGGCCTTGATCCTCTTTTCCATCTTCCTGTTCAAATGGCCAAATCGTTTTATGCTTGCAATTGGGTCCCTTCCCGGGTTACTGAAGAGCAACTGACTGGGTATGTTGTGACTGGCGCTTTAGAGAGCAAGGAAACCATCCACTGGAGAGTCCCTAGTTTAGAAAATCCTCCTGAGCCTGAGAATGGAGAAGTGATTGTTTTTACTGATCATCTGAATCTAGGGTTCAGCCCTCTCGGATCAAAGTTCTTTCGTGATGTTCTTGCTTGCTTCCAGATCCACCCTCAAGATATTGGACCAAACTCTGTGTCCAAAATATGCAATTTTAAAGTATTTTACGAAGTCTATCTACAAGAGGAACCCACCGTGCAACTATTCCGGGATTTCTTTTACTTAAACCGCAGTACTGAATTTACAGATGGGCCCAACATTGAACTCGGGGGCGTTTCAATCCAGAAAAGAAAGGATGTCAACTTCCCTCACGGCAAACATCATAGCCACCCCAAGGACTGGAATCAGACTTGGTTTTACTGCCGCAATACAGCTCCAGACAACGAAAATCCTCTGCCAGGTTATTGTGCATACCGGCTTACCAAAACTCATCCGGTTCCTGAGCGACTCACTGCTAAGGAAAGATCAAAATATGCCCCTCAACTAGCAAAACTCAGGGCATTTGTTGCCAATGGCCTGGCAGGCATTGATTTCGTCCGTTGCTGGGTGTCCTGGAGTATTTTACCTTTAAGCCGATGCCCCAGTTTAATGTGTGAATATACAGGAGATCTAAAAGACCCTCAGCGTCATGTTGACATCCAGCTCACAAATGATGAAGTCACCGAAGCCGTCAAGAAAATGCTTGATGAACCGGTGGCTACCTGTAGCAGGGTAGGGCTTAGTCCCTTCTATGCATCTAACAAACCACCAGCTGTAAGAGTTATCTTATTTTTGCTTTAATCCATTTCTCCTTAATTATTTCTTTATAACTTGTTGTCCATCTGCGCAGATGATCCGTTCTGGAAAAGGAAATCGCAGGATAAACCGGCGAGGGCACCCCGCATCAAGACCAGGGTTACCAAGAGGCCAGCAAAGAAGAAAACCACCGAGGCTGCTGATCTGTCCAATGATGAAGAGCTTGATGATCTGGAGTCAGAGGTAGAACTTGATTCTCTTGGTTCTTTTTTCATACACCTCATTGACAATGATTGTTATTAGGATGATGCGGAAGCTAGCCATGCTGGTGATGTAGAGGTAATTGTTCTATCCTCTGACTCAAATCATGTGCCAGTACCAAAACTTCGTCGAGCAGTCTGGAAAGTAAAACGTTCACACCCTCTTGATTATTTGGATCTGCACTTTTCTTTGAAGACACAGCAGCATGAAACTCGCCGCACCACTCAGCATAGCGGTCAACAAGTTACATTCTCCGATTTGCAAACGTCGACAAGAGGTCTCTTGTTCTTTTAATACACTTTATCCCAAGGTGGGTTACTTCCGATATCCTCTTAATCCGTCTGATTCGAATTATCAGGGAACCTCCCATTCATCCTCCGGCGATTCATCGACCACACAGATGCCTCCACTCAAGACCATTCCTGGGTAAACATAATAGACTTAGTTTTTATGCCTTGCACCGGTTTATTGTACTAACCTCTGCGTTTGCTCCTTTTAGTGTCAAAGCCAGACTTAGCAAAAAAGCCAGGCTGACTACACCAACTGATGATAATCCGGCCACTGAACTGGAGAGGACCTCAGAGGCTCTTGACGAAAATGCTGACATTGCTCTGGATGACCCGGTACATCAGGGTCAGGATACTTTTGTCGATCCACCAGAAATAAATCCAACAAGCCAGCCTGCTGATCCGCCAAGCCCAGCTGCCGATCCACCGAGCCCAGCAAAAGCGTCTGCTAAACCTCTAAGCCCAGATAAGACTGTTGAAGGCATAACAGATGATGTTGTGATTATTGGCTTTGGCCATACTGCTCCTGGCAATCCTGTCGCTTTATCAAAGCATAGTGCAAAAGAAGAATTTTCCGCTGTGGACAAGGGCAAATGGAAAACAGATTTGTCAAGCTATGCCCACCTCTCTGCTCAGGACATCCACTCTGGATATCTAAACCATCTGTATACCAGCCGCGATTATGAAGCCGGTTTAGTAAACCTGATGAAAGAGCAATATGAGGTAAATATTTGCTCCTTTGAATAACTTCTTTTTCATTATATCCTGCTTCAATTATCAACTCTGGTAGCCCCCAAGGGCCGGTTGATCAATATGAATGTGAACCGGGACTTGTAGTAGGAGAAGATTGGATTTTGCTTGTGTAGCTGAGCGAGTCCTGGATTAGGGGGTATCCAGACAGCCGGACTATATACTTTGGCCGGACTATTGGAGCATGAAGATACAAGACTCAAGACTCCGTCCCGTATCCGGATGGGACTCTCCTTTGCGTGGAAGACAAGCTTGGCGATCCGGATATTATATTTCCTTCTTTGTAACCGACTCCGTGTAAACCCTAGCCCTCTCCGGTGTCTATATAAACCAGAGAGTTTAGTCCTTAGAGGGACGATCAGAATCATAATCATCATAGGCTAGCTTCTAGGGTTTAGCCTCTACGATCTCGTGGTAGATCAACTCTTGTAACACTCATATCATCAATATCAATCAAGCAGGAAGTAGGGTTTTACCTCCATCAAGAGGGCCCGAACCTGGGTAAACATTGTGTCCCGTGCCTCCTGTTACCATTAGCCTAAGATACACAAATCGGGACCCCCTACCCGAGATCCCCCGGTTTTGACACCGACATTGGTGCTTTCATTGAGAGTTCCTCTGTGTCGTCGCTGCAAGGCTTGATGGCTCCTTCAATCGTCAACAACATGGTTCAGGGTGAGACTTTTCTCCCCGGACAGATCTTCATGTTTGGCGGCTTCGCACTGCGGGTCAATTCGCTTGGCCAACTGGAGTAGATCGACAGCTATGCCCCTGGCCACCTAGTCAGATTCAAAAACCTGAACTACACGGCCGATATCCGCGGAGACTTGATCTTCAACGGGTTCGGGCCTGCGCCAGGAGCGCCGGACAATCGCGATGAGCACGGCTTAGACCTGTTGTCGGACAATGCTCAGGATATCGCCCCTGCAGGAGCCCCAGACCTAAATCCAGAGCAGATTGCGTTGCCCAAGGATGGGTGGATGGACCCCGCCCCGCAGGCCGCACACTCATCGGCGGTAGAGCCGAACACAGGCCTCACCCCCAAAGAAGCCTGTGACATCGGACCTCCGGACTCGTATCCGGTTGTAGGTTCAAGTCTGCGCGCTCGCGAGCCTGCAAAACCTGGTTGGGCTCCGGTAATGGAGTTCACCGCTGCGGATATCTTCCAGCATTCGCCCTTTGGCGACGTGCTGAACTCGTTAAAGTCTCTCTCTTTGTCAGGAGACTCTTGGCCGAACTATGACCGGCTCGAGTGAGAAGCAGGCGAGGAAGGAATTCATTGCCCACCCACCACCCACTTCATTGCCACGGTCGATGATTTAACTGACGAGCTTGACTTCGACTCCGAAGACATCGACGGTATGGACGACAATGCAGGAGAAGAACAGGAACCACCGCTCACAGGGCGGTGGACATCCACCTCCTCATATGATATATATATGGTGGACACTCCAAAGGAAACCAATGGCGATGAGGAAGCGGAGGATAACCCCTCGGGGAAGAAAGCAAAGCATGGGCGTCGTCGGCGCCACTCCAAGCCCCGCCACAGCAATACCGGCACAGGAGACGAAAACAATCCGGATGGTGCCGAAGATGAATACAACCCTGATCAGCCTGCCTTCGAGCAGTCCGAGACGGGCAGGTCAGCCCAAATGAACATGTGACGGACGGATATCCGGAGGAAGACAACTACATGCCCCCCTCCGAAGACGAGATTAGCCTTGGCGACGACGAGTTCGGCGTGCCTGAGGACCCCGTGGAGCAGGAGCACTTTAAGCGCCGGCTCATGGCCGCTGCAAGGAGCCTGAGAAAGAAGCAGCAGCAGCTCCTAGCCGATCAAGACCTGCTCACAAATAGATGGACTAAAGTCCTGGCAGCTGAGGAATATGGACTCGAGCGCCACACGGCTGACCGGCCACCTCATGGCCGGGATAAAACGGCATATCAGCCCGAATACCAGCCCGCACCCCCACGCCAATACACTACAGCCCGAGGTAATAGGCAAGACCTGTAAGATATACTGGAAAACAAAGCAGAACAGCCAAGATCGATCTACGGATCGCGGGGGCGCGCCCCAACACGCGACGATGATCATCACGCCGGATACACTATGAACAAGTCCGGTCGGGCCGAATACAGCCACCCAGACTCACTTGAACTGCGTAGCCACATAGCCCGGCATAGAGGCGCCACACACCCCCTCTGCTTCACTGATGAAGTGATGGATCATGAATTCCCAGAAGGGTTCAAACCCGTAAACATCGAATCATACGATGGCACAACAGACCCCATAGTATGGAACGAAGATTTCCTTCTCCACATTCACATGGCCCGTGGAGACGACCTACACGCCATCAAATATCTTCCCCTTAAGCTCAAAGGACCCGCCCAACATTGGCTAAACAGCCTGCCGGCAAATTCCATTGGTAGTTGGGAAAACCTGGAAGACGCGTTCCTCGATAACTTCCAGGGCACTTACGTGTGACCACCGGACGCTGATGACTTGAGCCACATTACTCAACAGCCCGGAGAGTCAGCCAGGAAATTCTGGACTCGGTTCCTAACTAAAAAGAACCAAATAGTCGACTGTCCGGACGTTGAAGCCCTGGCGGCCTTTAAGCATAATATCCATGACGAGTGGCTCACCCGACACCTCGGCCAGGAAAAACCCAAGTCCATGGCGGCCCTCACGACACTGATGACTCGCTTTTGCGCGGGCGAGGACAGCTGGTTGGCTCGCAGTAGCACCACGCCACATTCTGGCACCTCGGATGTCCGCGACAATAACGGCAAGCCACGATGCAATAGACATAAGCGACGGAACAACGTCGACAACACCGAAGACACGGTAGTCAACGCCGGATTCAGCGGATCCAAATCCGGTCAGCAGAAAAAGCCGTTCAAAAGAAACAATCAGGGACCGTCCAGTTTGGACCGCATACTGGAACGCTCGTGCCAAATTCATGGCACCCCGGACAAGCCAGCAAACCACACTAATAGAGACTGCTGGGTGTTCAAACAGGCCGGTAAAATAAACACCAAAAACAAGGACAAGGGGCTGCACAGCGACAATGATGAGGAGCCCCGGCGTCCGAACACGGGGGACAGAAGAAGTTTCCCCCCCAGGTGAAAATGGTCAACATGATCTATGCCACCCACATTACCAAACGGGAATGGAAGCGAGCACTACGGGACGTCTATGCGATGGAGCGAGTCGCCCCAAAATTTAACCCATGGTCAGCCTGGCCGATCACCTTTGATCGTAGGGACCACCCTACCAGCATCCGTCACGGTGGTTCAGCCGCATTGGTTCTAGACCCAATCATCAACGGATTCCACCTCACGCGAGTCCTTATGGATGGCGGCAGCAGCCTGAACCTGCTTTATCAGGACACAGTGCGCAAAATGGGCATCGACCCTTCAAGGATCAAGCCCACCAAAACCACCTTCAAAGGTGTAATCCCAGGGGTAGAGGCCCGTTGCACGGGCTCTATAACATTGGAAGTGGTCTTCGGATCTCCGAATAACTTCCGAAGCGAAGGGTTAATCTTCGATATCGTCCCTTTCAGTAGTGGTTACCACACACTGCTTGGACGAACCGCATTTGCTAGATTCAATGCGGTACCACACTATGCATACCTCAAGCTCAAGATGCCAGGACCTCGCGGGGTCATAACAGTCAACGGAAACATGGACCGCTCTCTCCGTACAAAAGAACATACCGTAGCCCTCGCGGCGGAAGTACAATGCGGCCTTCTCCGACAAACCACCAATCTGGCGACGACAACCCCGAACACCGTCAAGCGAGTCCGGAGCACCCCGCAATAGGATCGCCAGGCACGCCGAGAGTGCGACTAGCAGTCCGGCCTCTGCTCAAGCCCCACCAAAACAGCATTCATGCCGTGCGTACACAATTACGCACTCAAAATACCATGGGCATAGGCGGAGGCGCAACAGTGACTCAGCCAACAGTGCGGTATAACCGCAACATCCTTTAATAACCCCCCCTTTATCTTTCAGGACACCGCTTTAGGGCAGCCTCTCCAGAAGAGCCGGATTGTCGGACTTACACAGGAGGGAAAACCAAGGAGGCAACAGGCTTTGCGCACAAAGGAAATACCCAGGTGGAATCTGTTTACGATTGTTATACCTGTTTTATATACCTACACACAGCCCGCCCTTGGATAGGACATGTCAAATAGTCCTATTTACTTCGGCTTAAACGCACTCATTGTAAACATACGCTTAAACGTATTATTCATCAATGGGAGATAATATATAGCGTCAGCTTATTATTCCTATTTGCACATTTTTCCTATAAATGTTTATTTAATATTGCATCCGTACACCTTGGTACGTTCAGTTTGCCAGGGGCTTCTTATGGCGCCCCATAACACGGCAAGACAAGTCCGAACACTTTCAACAGTGCGGCACCCCGAACTTATAGCACTATATGCATCAGCTCCGAATCATGTCTTGGGTCAATAGTTGGGTTAGCCCGGCTCCCTTGTTTTGGTACCTTACGTTCTGTTATATCGGCTAAGGTAGCGCAGGGAGAACTACTGCGATTGTGTCCCGGTTCTTCCGGACGAGCACCTCAGTAGAGAAAGCCAAAAATTGACCGGCATGATGCAGTGAGAGCTGGTCGTTGTTCGAGAGGTCTCAAAATCCTTAAAGATTTTTTCTGCTTTAGGCGAGGAATCGGCTTCGTCCGATTTAGGCGTATATAGCGCCCCAATTCGGCTTTCCGAATTCTAGGGGCTTCACCGAAATTTAAAATTGTAGACTTCTATGGCTAAGTGAAAGTTATAAAGCCGCATAGTCCGATTGCCTTGTTCGCTGCACCAGACACCTCCTTAAGGGACAAAAAATTTGGATAAAGAGTGTCCGGGTTTTTCCAGGAACACCCCGATACTAGTTACATGGGGGCGGAAGCCGACGACTGGCCTACTTTCAGAATTTTATAAACAGCCGCACAGAAGGTAATATTTTAAATCAAAAGCGCTACATAGTGCAAGTAGCTTCGTCTTTATATTACAACAACGACAGAGGTACATTTACTTAAGGATTGTGTCCTTGGTACATTCATCGGCCACGAGACTAGCGCCTTTCATAACGCCATCATAATATTTTTCGGGACAGCAATGCGCCTTGCCCTCCGGCGGCCCATCTTTCACCAGCTTCTCCGCATCCAGCTTGCCCCAGTGCACCTTCGCACGGGCAAAGGCCCGGCGGGCACCCTCAATGCAAACGGATCGCTTGATCACCTCAAGCCGCAGACAGGTGTTTACCATCCGCTTTATCAGGCCGAAGTAGCTGGCTCACCTGGCCACATCTGGACTATGAAATATTTCATAGCCACTTCGGCCGCCCTGTGGAGTTCAACCAACTACTTCAGTTGGTCACTCAGAGGCACCGGGTGTTCGGCTCCAGCATACTGGGACCAGAGCAGCTTCTCCATTGAGCTCCCCTCCTTGGCACGCTAGAACTCCGCAGCATCAGATATGCTGCGTGGCAAATCTGCGAATGCCCCTGGAGAGCTCTGAATCCGAGTAAGTAATAGAAATGTCTCCTCCACATGCTTGCTTTGCATAAAGAATGTCTTACCCGCCGCTATCTTCTTGGCCGCCTGGATTTCCTGCTGTGCCTTTTCGGCTTCGGCCTTGGCGTCTTTCACACTCGCAAGGGCCTTCGCAAGCTCAGACTCTTTCATCTTAAGATCATTGATGTCAACTACACAACCTTCTTCTTGTATACGTTGTTGGGCCTGCAAGTGCACAGGTTTGTAGGATAGTAGAAATTTTCCCTCAAGTGGATGACCTAAGGTTTATCAATCTGTAGGAGGCGTAGGATGAAGATGGTCTCTCTCAAGCAACCCTACAACCAAATAACAAAGAGTCTCTTGTGTCCCCAACACACCCAATACAATGGCAAATTGTACAGGTGCACTAGTTCAGCGAAGAGATGGTGATACAAGTGCAATATGGATGGTAGATATAGTTTTTTGTAATCTGAAAATATAAAAATAGCAAGGTAACTAATGATAAAAGTCAGCGTATATAGCGCCCCAATTCGGCTTGCCCTGAGGGTGAACTACTCCCTCCTCGTCATGGATAGCGCCGGGATGATGAAGATGGCCACCAGTGATGGGTTCCCCCTCCGGCAGGGTGCCGGAACGGGCTCCCGAGAGGTTTTTGGTGGCTACAAAGGCTTGCGGCAGCGGAACTCCCGATCTATCTTGATATTCAATGGTTTTAGGGTACGTAGGCTTATATAGGCGAAAGAAGTCGGTCAAGGGAGCCTCGAGGGGCCTACGAGACAGGGGGACACGCCCAGTATGGGGGGGATATCTCCTGGCCTCCTCGAGGATCTTTTGACTTGAACTCCAAGTCTCCAGGATGATATTCTTCCCAAAAATAACGCCGCCAAAGGTTTCATTCCGTTTGGACTCCGTTTGATATTCCTTTTCTTCGAAATACTGAAACAGGCAATAAAGCAGCAATATGGGCTGGGCCTCCGGTTAATAGGTTAGTCCCAAAAGTAATATAAAAGTTAATAATAAAGCTCGTAATCATTCAAAACAGATAATAAAATAGCATGAATGCTTCATAAATTATAGATACGTTGGAGACGTATCAACATCCCCAAGCTTAATTCCTGCTCGTCCTCGAGTAGGTAAATGATAAAAGAAAGAATTTATGCAGTGTGAATGCTAGAAGGTGCACAAGTTTGATCAATGATAATTTCAATCACCTTTTCTATCATGATAATAGTTCATCTCTGAAAACTTCTCACGATAAATTAACAACCAATTCACATGTCAAAGCATAGACCATAAACTTTCTTGAAAACTAGCAAACTTCATTCTCAGTCATCAAACAATTGCAATTCATCTTATTTTCAGGAATAACAAACTCCACATACTCAACTATCATATAGTCTTCTACAATTGCTAACACTCACACAATACTAATGGTTATGGAGTTTCAATCGGACACTGAGAAAGATAGGGGCTTATAGTGTTACCTCCCAACGTATTCACCTTTGGGTGATGTCAACAATAATAGTTCATGCTAACTTACATCCAATTGGATATATATATATCAGGATCACCCCAACACAAAGTGCTTGCCAAAGGATAAAATTAAAAAGGGAAAGGTGAAGATCACCTTGACTCTTGCATAAAAGTAAAAGACATAAAGTAAAAGATAGGCCCTTCGCAGAGGGAAGCAGAGGTTGTCATGCACTTTTAGGGTTGGATGCACAAAATCTTAATGCGAATGAACGTCACTTTATATTGCCACTTGTATATGGACCTTTATTATGCAGTCCGTCGCTTTTATTGCTTCCATAACAAGATTGTATAAAGCTATTTTCTTCACACCAAAAGATCATACATATTTAGAGAGCAATTTTTATTGCTTGCACCGATGACAACTTACTTGAAGGATCTTACGCAATCCATAGGTAGGTATGGTGGACTCTCATGGCAAAACCGGGTTTAAGGATATTTGGAAGCACAAGTAGTATCTCTACTTGGTGCAAGGAATTTTGGCTAGCAAGAGGGGGAAGGGCAAGCTCAACATGTTTGAATGATCCATGACAATATACTTTAACTGAGATGTCGGAAAACATAAACCATTACGTAGTCTTCCTTGTCCAACATCAACTCTTTAGCATGTCATACTTAATGAGTGCTCCCAATTATAAAAGATGTCTAGGATAGTATATTTATATGTGGAATCTCTCTTCCTTCAATATTCTTTCATGAATTGTTCAAATGACCAATACAATGCTTGCTAACCTTCAATAAATTTACAACCTCTACTTTTTAGATGTGAAGTCATAACTCCCCAAGGGATAAGCAAATGAGACATATATAATTTCAGATTTATGACAATCAACTCATTCAACAATTTACTCATAAGATATAAGTGAAGCACACGAGTAAATGAAAAACTACTCCAAAAAGATATAAGCGAAGATCAAAGAGTAGCTAAATAATTATGTAGCTATATGAAGACTCTCTATCATTAAAGAATTTCAGATCTTGGTATTGTATTCAAACAGCAAGCAAAACAAAATAAAATAACATTGCAAGGATAGCACAACTCATGTGAAGAAGCAAAAAACTTAGGCTCAACCGATACTAACCGATATTTGTTGAAGGAGAAAGGTGGGATGCCTACCGGGGCATCCCCAAGCTTAGATGCTTGAGACTTCTTGAAATATTATCTTGGGGTGCCTTGGTCATCCCCAAGCTTGAACTTTTGTGTCTCCTTAATTCCTCTCATATCATGGTTTCTCTTTTTATCAAAAGCTTCATCCACACCAAACTCAACAAGAACTCGTGAGATAGGTTAGTATAAACCAATGCAAAACCTTATCATTTTCTACTGTAACAAATCACTAAAATTATTATTCAACATTAAATACTAAATGCCTCTGCATCTTTAATACTCCTATCCTCAAATGGAATCATTAAACAAGCAAACATATGCAAACAATGCAAACATAACAGCAATCTGCCAAAACAGTACAGTCTGTAAAGAATGCAAGAGTACCAATACTTCCCTAACTCCAAAAATTATGAAATAAAATTCCCACTGTAGTAAATTTATCATAGCTAAATATTCAAAAAGTTTCATCATTATACCATACTCTGACTTTTCTAGGGAATTTTTGCAACAGCAGTAAACTTTCTGTTTTTAAACAGCAACATGTATACTAGCAAAATAAGCATGGTAAAGGCTATCCTTGACATTTTTATTGAAAATATAGATGAAAAACATTATTCTAAATAACAGCAAGCAAATACTAACAAAATAAAATGACGCTCCAAGCAAAACACATATCATGTGGTGAATAAAAATATAGCTCCAAGTAAAGTTACCGATGAATGAAGACGAAAGAGGGGATGCCATCCGGGGCATCCCCAAGCTTAGGCTCTTGGTTGTCCTTGAATATTACCTTGGGGTGCCTTGGGCATCCCCAAGCTTAGGCTCTTTCCACTCCTTAATCCATAGTCCATCGAATCTTTACCCAAAACTTGAAAACTCCACAACACAAAACTCAACAGAAAACTCGTAAGCTCCGTTAGTATAAGAAAATAAAACCACCATTTAGGTACTGTAATGAACTCATTCTAAATTCATATTGGTTTAATACCTACTGTATTCCAACTTATCTATGGTTCATACCCTCCGATACTACTCATAGATTCATCAAAATAAAAAAACAGCACATAGAAAACAGAATCTGTCAAAAACAGAACAGTCTGTAGTAATCTGTATCAAACGTATACCTATGGAACTCCAAATATCCTACCAAATTAGGAAGTCCTAAGAAATTTGTGTACCAATCCAGAGCAAAAAGAATAAGATAAGAATCACGTTTCTGTGAATTGACAAAACTAATTTGCTGGATGCAAAAGTTTCTGATTCTCAGCAGGATCAACACAACTATCACCGTAAGCTATCCTAAAGGTCTTACTTGGCACTTTATTGCAACAAAAGCTATAAAAATGATTACTACAGTAGAATAATCATGTGGACACACAAAAACAGTAAGGATAAATATTGGGTTGTCTCCCAACAAGCGCTTTTCTTTAATGCCTTTCTAGCTAGGCATGATGATGACAATGATGCTCTCATAAAAGATAAGAATTGAAACATAATGGGAGCATCATGAAGAATATGACTAGCACATTTAAGCCTAACCCACTTCCTATGCATAGGGATTTTGTGAGCAACCAACTTATGGGAATAATAATCAATTAGCATAGGAAGGTAAAACAAGCATAGCTTCAAAACTTGAAGCACATAGAGAGGAAACTTGACATTATTGCGATTCCTACAAGCATATGTTCCTCCCTCATAATAATTTTCAGTAGCATCATGAATGAATTCAACAATATAAACAGCACCTAAAGCATTCTTTTCATGATCTACAAGCATAGAAAATTTACTATTCTCTACATAAGCAAATTTCTTCTCATGAATAGTAGTGGGAGCAAACTCAACAAAATAATTATCATGTGAGGCATAATCCAATTGAAAACTAAAATCATGATGACAAATTTCATGGTTATCATTATTCTTAATAGCATACAAGTCATCACAATAATCATCATAGATAGCAACTTTGTTCTCATAATCAATTGGAACCTCTTCCTAAATAGTGGAATCATCACTAAATAAAGTTGACACTCTTCCAAATCCACTTTTATGTTCATCACAATAAGATTCAACATCCTCCAAAATAGTGGGATCATTACTTTCTAAATTTGACACTCTTCCAAACCCACTTTCATCAATATAATCATCATAAATAGGAGGCATGCTATCATCAAAATAAATTTGCTCATCAAAGCTTGGGGGACAAAATATATCATCTTCATCAAACATAGCATCCCCAAGCTTGTGGCTTTGCATATCATTAGCATCATGGATATTCAAGGAATTCATGCTAAAAACATTGCAATCATGCTCATCATACAAAGATTTAGTACCAAGCATTCTATGTAATTCTTCTTCTAGCACTTGAGCACAATTTTCCTTTCCATCAAACTCACGAAAGATATTAAAAAGACGAAGTGTATGAGACAAACTTAACTCCATTTTTTTGTACCTTTTCTTTTATAAACTAAACTAGGGACAAAACAAGAAACAAAAAGATTCGATTGCAAGATCTAAAGATATACCTTCAAGCACTCACCTCCCCGGCAATGGCGCCAGAAAAGAGCTTGATGTCTACTACACAACCTTCTTCTTGTAGACGTTGTTGGGGCTGCAAGTGCACAGGTTTGTAGGACAGTAGCTAATTTCCCTCAAGTGGATGACCTAAGGTTTATCAATCTATAGGAGGCGTAGGATGAAGATGGTCGCTCTCAAGCAACCCTGCAACCAAATAACAAAGAGTCTCTTGTGTCCCCAACACACCCAATACAATGGCAAATTGTATAGGTGCACTAGTTCGTTGAAGAGATGGTGATACAAGTGCAATATGGATGGTAGATATAGGTTTTTGTAATCTGAAAATATAAAACAGCAAGGTAACTAATGATAAAAGTGAGCGTAAACGGTATTGCAATGATAGGAAACAAGGCATAGGGTTCATAATTTCACTAGTGCAAGTTCTCTCAACAATAATAACATAGATAGATCATATAACAATCCCTCAACATGCAACAAAGAGTCACTCCAAAGCCACTAATAGCGGAGAACAAACGTAGAGATTATGGTAGGGTACGAAACCACCTCAAAGTTATTCTTTCGGATCGATCTATTAAAGAGTTTGTACTAGAATAACACCTTAAGACACAAATCAACCAAAACCCTAATGTCACCTAGATACTCCATTGTCACCTCAAGTATCCGTGGGCATGGTTATACGATATGCATCACACAATCTCAGATTCATCCAACCAACACAAAGTACTTCAAAGAGTGCCCCAAAGTTTCTACTGGAGAGTCAAGAAAACGTGTGCCAACCCCTATGCATAGGTTCATGGGCGGAACCCGCAAGTTGGTCACCAAAACATACATCAAGTGGCACATGATATCCCATTGTCACCACAGATAAACATGGCAAGACATACATCAAGTGTTCTCAAGTCAAAGACTCAATCCGATAAGATAACTTCAAGAGGGAAACTCAATTCATCACAAGAGAGTAGAGGGGGAGAAACATCATAAGATCCAACTATGATAACAAAGCTCGCGATACATCAAGATTGTGCCATAGAGAGAACACGAGAGAGAGAGAGAGAGATCAAACACATAGCTACTGGTACATACCCTCAGCCCCGAGGGTGAACTACTCCCTCCTCGTCATGGATAGCGCCGGGATGATGAAGATGGCCACCGGTGATGGGTTCCCGCTCCGGCAGGGTGCCGGAACGGGCTCCCGAGAGGTTTTTGGTGGCTACAGAGGCTTGCGGCGGCGGAACTCCCGATCTTTCTTGATATTCAATGGTTTAGGATACGTAGGCTTATATAGGCGAAAGAAGTCGGTCAGGGGAGCCTCGAGGGGGCCGACGAGCAGGGGGGCGCGCCCAGTAGGGGGGCCCCCCTATCTCCTGTCCTCCTCGAGGATCTTCTGACTTGAACTCCAAGTCTCCAGATGATATTCTTCCCAAAAATAACGCTGCCGAAGGTTTCATTCCGTTTGGACTCCGTTTGATATTCCTTTTCTTCGAAATACTGAAACAGGCAATAAAACAGCAATATGGGCTGGGCCTCCGGTTAATAGGTTAGTCCCAAAAGTAATATAAAAGTGAATAATAAAGCCTGTAATCATTCAAAACAGATAATAAAATAGCATGAATGCTTCATAAATTATAGATATGTTGGAGACGTATCAATCATGCTCCAAGGACTCAAACTTCTTGCCGAGCTCCTGGAGCTCTTGCTTTACGTCGCCCACTCTAGCACCTTGCTTTTCGCGCTCCTTGCGCTCTAGGGCTGCCTTGTCTTCGGCCTCGGACAGTGCTTTCTTCAGAGACGCCACTTCGGTGGTGGCCCGTATCACAAAGTCACGAGGCTTCGTCGTTAGAATCACCAATTTTTGTCTATTCTTTATAAATATGCGAACGGGGTATCACTCACCTTTGTTCTCTTCGAGCTGCCTCTTCATGAGGCCGAGCTCTCCTTGTACTTGCTCAAGGTCCCGTTTAAGTCCGGCGACCTTGGCCGTGCGGGAAGCAGCGGCAAGCAGCACCGCCTGTTTATTAACATGTAAACCTACTATTAGACTCCTGCGGATTATAATCGACCCTCCGTTTGGCTTTTCATTCCTAACACCAAACAGAGTATCAGGGGCTACTACCTATCATGTGATAATTTCACACATTTTTGATTACTTACCTCAAAGCCCATCAGGAGGCTGGTGCAGGCTTCCGTTAGTCCGCTCTTGGCAGACAGAACCTTTTGAATCACCGCACTCATAAGAGTACGGTGCTCTTCATCTATGGAAGCACCGCAAAGCGCTTCCAGCAGACTATCCGATGCCCCTGGCGTAACGGAAGTCATCGGCACGGACGGCTCGCCCTCCCTAGCAAGGGGCCGCCTGCACGAGTCTGGAACCATCGGAGGTTCCAGTACAGTATCCGGCTGAGAGCCTGGCTGGCTGCGGCTCTCGTCAACACGATCCATGGGGATCTTATACCCTGTGTGCCCGGCGTCTGGAATTCCGCCTTGGGGCATCTCCAGAGTCACCTCCCCCTGCTCTGGGAGCCTTTGGGACAACACCTTTGTGTCATCCGCAGGCCGAGGAGTAGTGGCCGTCGGGAGCGAGTTCATCGCTGAATCACTCAAGGACCCATCCGAAGATGTTACCTCGGGATGGACCCTGGCCGGACTGCATATATGTTCGGTGTTATAACAAGACTATGAAGCGAAGTCGCACTGAAGTACAATAGAGTGTGGATACTTACAATCTCACTAGGGGCTTCCCCTAGGCAGCCACTCCTCCTCGCTATAGGCGGCAGTGGTGGAGTAATCCGGAAGGGACGCCTTTCCCTTCTTGGGCGTCCTAGCTTCCCCCTCTGGGGCGGCTTTCCTCTTCTTCTCCTCCCCAGTGCGGGGAGGCAGAGTTTCTTCATGTTTCCCCCCGCCTCCGCGGGAGGAATCCGCCTCGTCGTCTTCGGACGACGAGGGTATGACGGCCTTATGACGGGGACCCTTCTCGGTCCCCGGGGCCGCCTTCTTAGGCCCCTCATCCTCTCCGGATGGGGCGGCCCCTTACTCTTCTTCCTCCCATTCGGGGGAGGAGTGTGCCTCGTCGTCTTCGGACGAGGCGTCTGGTACGACCTTACGCTGGACACCCTTCCTGGTCCCCGGGGCCTTCTTTTCCGGCGCCTTGTAGGGCGCCGAGACTAGCATCCCCGTCAGGAGAGCATCTGCTGGACCTTCTGGCAGTGGGGCCGGAAAGTCAATCTGCTCCACCGTCTCCACATATTCCTGATCAAATACGCACAATGATTTAGGATTCCCTCATGAGTACACCGGGAAGAACTGAATCCGGTGGTAGTCAGAAAACTCACCGGACGGGGGAGCCGCGCGGCGTGAAGTCTGCGATCCTCGGATGTAGGAGGAGGTACTTCGGAGGCCTTGAACAGCGCCTTCCAGGCGCCCTTGTGCGTCATGCCGTAGAGTTTTTGAAGCGTCTGGTGTTCGGCCGGGACGAACTCCCACAGATTAAAAGCCCATCTTTGGCACGGAAGAATCTGGCGGACAAGCATGACCTGGACCATGTTGACAAGCTTGATTTTCCTGTCCTTCATACTGTTGATGCAGTTCTGGAGTCCGGTCAGCTCTGCAGGTTCGCCCCAGGCCAGACCCTTCTTTTCCCAGGAGGTGAGCCGCATGGGGATTCCGGATCAGAATTCGAGGGTCGCCGCCCAGTTGGCGTCGCGTGGCTCGGTGATGTAGAACCACCCTGATTGCCAGCCTTTCATGATCTCCGCGATAGAGCCGTCAAGCCAGGTGACGTGGGGCATCTTGCCCACCATGGCGCCTCCGCACTCCGATTGCTGGCCGCTCACGATCTTCGGCTTCACGCAGAAGATTCGTAGCCATAGGCCAAAGTGAGGCCTGATGCGAAGGAAGGCCTCGCACACGACGATAAACGCCGAGATGTTGAGGACAAAATTTGGGGCTAGATCATGGAAATCTAGACCGTAGTAGAACATGAGACCGCGGACGAAGGGATGAAGTGGAAATCCCAGTCCACGGATGAAGTGGGCGAGAAATACGACCCTCTCATGGGGTTCCAGAGTTGGAGTGACCTGCCCTTTGTCCGGCAGCCGGTGCGTGATGTCTGCGGCCAAGTATCCGGCCGCCCGGAGCTTCGCAATATGCTCCTCCTTCACGATGGAGGCCACCCACTTGCCTCCTGCTCCGGACATGTTTGGCTGTGCGGAGAAAGCGTGAACCAGGGCGCTGGAGCTCGAGGGTGTGGGAATGGATAAGCAGAGGAGGAAGAAGGCGTGGGTGAAAATGGGGAATCCTTATCCCTTTATAGAGGCGGCGAAAACGATGCGCCTCTCCACTTTCCCGTTGAGAATCGCTTATTTCCCAAACATCGCGATTGATTGCGTGGTTGGGTTACCCATACCCGTATTGATGGAAATCCCGTAATAAGGGGACATGATCTCTGCTGTGGCAAGACGTGCCAAGGAAACTGCCTCGCAATATGCGCTATGGTTGGTTGTGGAAAACCGTTTTGAATAATGACCCGGCTGTAGTGTCACGTCACTTTGTCTAAAGTCGTCATCAGATTATATTTGTTAAATATCATTCTCTCTACGGTGGTGTATAAAGATCATCTTGCAAATCCGAACACGATCCAAGTGTTCGATAATTATTTTGGAGTATTCGGAGAAGGAAACCGCCTTGCAATGCCGAAGACAAACTGCGCGCCGGACTCGTCGTCATTGAAGTCTAGTTCAGGGGCTACTGAGGGAGTCCTGGATTAGGGGGTATCCGGACAGCCGGACTATATACTTTGGCCGGACTATTGGAGCATGAAGATACAAGACTCAAGACTCAGTCAGATGTCCGGATGGGACTCTCCTTTGCGTGGAAGACAAGCTTGGCGATCCGGATATTATATTTCCTTCTTTGTAACCGACTCCGTGTAAACCCTAGCCCTCTCTGATGTCTATATAAACCGGAGAGTTTAGTCCTTAGAGGGACGATCAGAATCATAATCATCATAGGCTAGCTTCTAGGGTTTAGCCTCTAGGATCTCGTGGTAGATCAACTCTTGTAACACTCATATCATCAATATCAATCAAGCAGGAAGTAGGGTTTTACCTCCATCAAGAGGGCCCGAACCTGGGTAAACATTGTGTCCCTTGCCTCCTGTTACCATTAGCCTAAGACGCATAGATCGGGACCCCCTACCCAAGATCCGCCGGTTTTGACACCGACAGTAGCCCCTATAGACCGGTTTATACCTTTAGGATAGTCAGGTTTATACATCAGAATTCCTTTCAGTCATTAACATGATCTGGTTCGTGCAGTAAAACTTGATAACCTTGAATTGATTCAATATGCATTAGCCCCCAAGTGCCAAGTATATAACATGTTGTATGCTTGAGACTTAAAATATCATTTGAGAAAAAACAATCCGCATTAGCCCCCAAGTGCCAAGTGTATAACTTGTTATGTGCTTGGGACTTTGAAAAAATTATTGCCAACTTATTGTCTGTCTTTTGCAGGCTGACTTGACCAACAACGATCTCAAATCGCCGATCTCCAGGAAAACATCAAGTCCCAGCAAGCCAAAACTTCAGAGGCCAAAGAAGAGTTGAAGGGCGCTTTAACAGCCATGGAGCAATTGAAGGATGGCTTCAAAGGCGAGCGAGCAGATTGGGAGGCTGAAAAAGCCACTTTGCTAAAGCGGGCGGAGGATGCTGAAGCAGCCCTTAAACCGGTGGCAGAAGAGCTGACTGGCCTAAAGCGGCAAATCAACGCTATGACTTCTGCCGTTTTTGGTAAATATCCTTGTAATAAACCGTATTTAATCATCCTTGAAACCGCCGGTTTAACAATAATATTGTAACCATTGTAGGTAGCCGTGTCGCCCATCTCGGCTCAGATATGCGCAAGAAACTGAAGGCTGCCTATACCTTGATAGAGCAGTTCTGTACCGGTGCTCAACGAGTCATATGCACTGCTTCATACAATAAACCACCACCAACTTTAATCAAGGATACATTGGCCAAACTATCCATGACACCTGCCCAGCTAGAGGAAGTGAAGAGATCTGCTGCAAGGGCTGACGCTTTGTCTGCATTGACTCGGGCTAAGGCTTGGATAGCTGATCTTGATCTGGAAGACATTGGGAATGGCTATCCTAGCCAAAAAGAAGATGGGTCGGAATTTGACAATGATGCCCTTAGAGCTTTGACAAAGGAGATGCGCCGGCTTGCAAGTAAACTAGCCGTAGAGACTGATTTGTCTTTCCACCGGTCCATCTATGATGCAGAGAACAAACGGATTGATGTGTCGGTTTCTGAAGCACAAAATCTAATCCTGCCAATCCGTAAGCATACTTATGCCCCTAACGTTGAACCGTCAGATCTTATAAGCGATGAAGATGTCTTCCGAGCTTTGTCTGGAATTGACTGGGCAACCATTGACTTCCAGCCACTGGGTGGGGAAGTGGAGGGTGAGCCGGCGCAAGATGATCCACAACCTTCACATCAACCCGAGGAAGAATCGTAATCCGGAAGCTGGTTTATCGTCTGCACACTGTCATCCTTTGTGAAAAAACAATTATCCTTTTGGGCAGTTAAAAATGCCTTGTAATAGGCTAGCTTAAACACTTGGGCTGCTATGCCATCATGCATAGCCACTTTGCCTGATATTGTTATTCTGCCATGATATGCATTGTCTGCTTATGATCCTTAGCAATTTGATGTAATCCTGTTTTTGCATAGAATAAACTTAAAATTTTCCTGGCGGTTTAATGCCGGACGGGTTATGATACCCAATATAAAGCCAGGGTTTATAACCAAGACTGTAAAACAATGAAATATGAAATACATCATACCTGTGATATTGAATCACATTGTTGGTTTACCAACTTTCTTATAGTAAGGGTGATAACCCAAATTTTGAGAGTTGATAACTCCCACCATGCTGTGCTGGTTTATAATAGGCCATAACAAGTTATGATAAACATCGGATGATCCTCCTGGCGACTTATAGTCATTGCCAGGCCGGGTTAGCAAACGCCGATTTATAGTTGGTTGTGTACTGACAACTCTTAGTTGAAAGCTACACTGGGTTAACAAATGCCGGGTTATGTTGATGACTTATAGTCAGGCCGGGTCAATAGACACCAGTTTACCTCAAAACCTTAGCAAAGGAGAAAAAACTTTGACAAATAAAGCAAATGAAAAACTTGTGGTCGAGGATTTTCAAGGGCTGCCAGGCCCAAATTCCAGGCTTTTCATGGGCTGCCAGGCCACTGAGTTAAACCATTTTACAAAGCCTTTTAAGATGGGCCTCACATTAACCAATCTTCGTTTTAACTTTGACAAGTTCAGGGTCTGTATAAGATTGACTTGTCAAACGTTCGGCGGGTCATACCAGGATTACCTGGACGGAGTGGCTTACTTGATGAAGGCAGGTTAACCCGGGATTTTAGGTGAATACACCTGGCTTCCAAGCCTGGCTTGATAGCCTATTACAAGGGTCCTTTAAAACTCTTTGTTGTTGTGCACAAAGAGCCCCCAGGTAACATTGTGAGCTGTGCTCAGTGGGTACCTATGTTTGAGTTGTGCGTGGCAACCGACTCTCTTTGGTCCCTTGGGTGTGAAGCTCCCAAGCTTTTTTTATATGGCTTTATAAGCCGGTTTATGGGTAATTAAAACTCCGCTTTATAAGCAGAAGCCCCCATGTAACCAAGAAGACATAAGACGAAACGGCAGAGGCCCCGCTTTAGCAAGGATGCCGGTTTATTTATTGATCATAATATGTACATTGTCAAAAATATATACATAATAGGAGCCTGTGGCTTAGGTGTAGTAAGGCCGAAGATGAGCTATATTCCACGGTCAGTGGGTCTCCTCCTCCGATTTATGTGAGTCTTTGTGCTCTCGAACATCGATAAGGTAGTATGACCCATTGTTCAGATTCTTGCTGACCACAAAGGGCCCTTCCCAAGGTGGGGGAAATTTGTGCACGTCAGTCTGATCTTGGATAAGCCGGAGCACTAAGTCGCCTTCTTGAAAAGCCCTGGTTTTAACCCAGCGGCTGTGCTAACGCAGCAGGTCTTGCTGATAGATCGCCGAAAAAGGTGCCACAATATCTCGTTTTTCATCTAATAGGTCCAATGCATCTTGGCGTGCTCTTTCATTGTCCGCTTCAACATAAGCTGCCACTCGGGGCGAATCATGGCGAATATCACTTGGGAGAACTGCTTCTGCTCCATAAACCATGAAGAAGGGTGTGTAACCCGTAGATCTATTGGGGGTGGTGTTAGTGCTCCATAAAATGGAAGGCAACTCTTCCACCCAACAACCCGGCGTCCGCTGCAAAGGGACCATAAGCCGGGGCTTGATACCCTTTAGGATTTCTTGATTAGCTCTCTCCGCTTGACCATTAGACTGGGGGTGGGCCACTGATGACACATCAAGCCGGATGTGCTCACGTTGACAGAACTCTTCCATAGCACCCTTGGAGAGATTCGTGCCATTATCTGTTATAATGCTGTGTGGAAAACCAAAGCGGAAGATCACCTTTTTCATGAATTGAACCGCCGTGGCCACATCACACTTGCTCACTGGCTCTGCCTCTACCCACTTGGTGAATTTATCAACCGCCACTAGAAGGTGGGTCTTCTTATCCTTGGACCTCTTAAAAGGCCCAACCATATCCAGCCCCCAAGTTGCAAATGGCCAGGTGATTGGAATCATCCTCAATTCCTGAGCCGGAACATGAGCTCGGCGTGAAAACTTCTGACAACCATCACACTTTCTGACCAGATCCTCCGCGTCAGCATGAGCTGTTAACCAGTAAAAACCATGCCGGAAAGCCTTAGCCACCAAGGATTTTGAACCGGCATGATGACCACAATCTCCTTCGTGGATTTCACGCAAGATCTCACAGCCTTCTTTCGGAGAAACACAACGCTGAAACGCCCCTGAAACATTGCAATGATGTAACTCGCCATTGACAATAGTCATGGACTTGGACCGCCGGATTATCTGCCTGGCCAGAACTTCGTCCTCCGGTAACTCGCCCCGGGTCATATACGCCAGGTATGGTACTGTCCAATCAGGGATGGCATGAAGAACCGCCACCAGTTGAGCCTCCGGGTCAGGAACAGCCAGATCTTCCTCCGTTGGTATGTTGACCGACGGATTATGCAGAATGTCAAGAAAAACATTGGTCGGCACCGGTTTACGCTGGGAACCGAGCTGGCTTAAATGTGCTCGACCTGGTAACACTTGAAGTGACTGACAATGATATCCACCTCGCGCCAATAAGCCGCCATGAGTGGATCCTTAGAATCCCAAGTACCAGACACTTGTTGAGCCACTAAATCGGAGTCGCCGAAGCAACGTACCCGGATTAAGTTCATCTCCTTGGCCATCCAAAGACCGTGGAGTAAGGCCTCGTACTCAGCTGCATTGTTAGTACAAGGAAACATCAAATGGAGAACATAACAAAATTTGTCACCTCTAGGGGAAGCAAGAACCACTCCAGCCCCCGAGCCCTCCAATTGTCTGGATCCATCGAAGTGAATAGTCCAGTATGTATTATCCGGTTTATCCTCCGGTGCATGTAACTCTGTCAAGTCGTTGATGAAGTCCACGAGCGCTTGGGACTTGATAGCAGTGCGAGGCATATATTTTAACCCATGAGGTCCAAGCTCAATAACCCACTTAGCAACCCGGCCAGTTGCCTCCCTGTTCTGAATGATATCTCCCAATGGAGCGGAACTGACCACAGTAATGGGATGGCCCTGAAAGTATTGCTTAAGCTTCCGGCTCGCAATAAACACTCCATACACCAGCTTCTACCAAAGCGGATATCTCTGTTTGGACTCGATAAGTACCTCACTGATATAATAAACCGGCTGCTGAACCGGATACTCCTTACCCGCCTCTTTGCACTCCACCACAATGGCCACGCTGACAGCCTGGGCGTTAGCAGCCACGTATAACAGCAATGGTTCCTTATCAATGGGGGAAGCAAGAACGGGCGGTTCAGCTAGCTGCTTCTTCAAATCCTCAAACACCGCATTAGCAGCATCACTCCAGAAAAAGTTGTCTGTCTTCATCATCTGATATAGAGGGATCGCCTTCTCCCCCAATCGGCTGATAAACCGGCTTAGCGCTGCAATACGACCCGTCAGTCATTGAACGTCATTGATACTCGCCGGTTTAGCCAGGGACGTAATAACCTTGATCTTTTCCGGATTAGCTTCAATGCCCCTGCTAGACACCAAAAAACCCAGGAGCTTGCCTGCTGGTACACCAAAAACACACTTAGCCGGATTAAGCATCATCTTATAAACCCTCAGATTATCAAAAGTTTCCTGCAAATCAGCTATTAGTGTTTCTGCTTTCCTGGACTTCACCACGATATCGTCCACATAAGCATGAACATTGCACCCAATCTGATTATGAAGGCAATTCTGCACACAGCGCTGATAAGTCGCCTGGGCAGTCTTGAGCCCAAAAGGCATAGATACATAGCAGAAGGCTCCAAAGGGAGTTATAAAAGCCGTCTTCTCCTGGTCCTTAACTGCCATTTTGATCTGATGATAACCCGAATAAGCATCCAGAAAACTCAAACCTCACAACCCGATGTAGCATCAATGATTTGATCAATACGAGGGAGGGCAAAGGGATCATCTGGACAAGCCTTGTTCAAATCTATGTAGTCCACACATGTACACCAAGTGTCGTTCTTCTTGAGTACCAGCACCGGATTGGCCAACCACTCAGGGTGGAAAACCTCCACAATAAACCCTGCCGCCAAGAGCCGGGCTACCTCCTCACCAATGGCCTTGCGTCTCTCTTCATTGAAGCAGCGAAGAAACTGCTTGACTGGTTTAAACTTTGGATCAATATTAAGAGTGTGCTCAACGAGTTCCCTCGGTACACCTGGCATGCAAAGATGTCCCGGTTCTCACGGATGAACTCGATGAGCGCACTTTCCTATTTCGGATCCAAGTTAACGCTGATGCTAAACTGCTTAGATGAATCGCCAGGAACAAAATCAAACAACTTAGCCTCATCAGCCAATTTAAAGTTCAAAGCCGGATCATGCTCTGTAGTGGGTTTCTTCAGAGAAGTCATATCTGCCGGATCAACATTAGCTTTATAGAATTTTAACTCCTCTGTTGCACAAACCGACTCAGCATAAGCCGCATCACCTTCCTCACACTCTAAAGCAATCTTGCGGCTCCCATGAACCGTGATGGTCCCCTTATGACCCGGCATCTTGAGCTGCAGATAAACATAACACGGCCTTGCCATGAACTTAGCATAAGCTGGTCGTCCAAACAGGGCATGATACGGACTCCTGATTTTCACCACTTCAAAAGTCAATGTCTCTGATCTTGAATCATGATCATCTCCGAAAGCAACCTCCAGAGCTATTTTACTGACCGGATAAGCCGATTTACCAGGCACCACATTGTGAAAAATGGTGTTCGACGATTTAAGATTCTTATCCGTCAGCCCCATACGCCGAAAGGTTTCATAATACAAGATGTTGATACTGCTCCCTCCATCCATGAGCACCTTGGTGAACTTATAGCCTCCAACCTGCGGTGCCACCACCAACACCAGATGAACCGGATTATCAACCCGGGGTGGATGATCTTCTCGACTCCATACAATAGGTTGCTCAGACCAGCGCAAATAACAGGGCACCGCCGGTTCAATAGAATTCACTGCCCTTTTATGAAGCTTCTGATCATGCTTGCACAAGCTAGTAGTGAAGACATGATACTGTCCGCCATTCAACTGCTTCGGGTGACTCTGATAACCCGACTGTTGTTGTTGCTAATTCCCTTGTTGGTTATAATCACCTTGGCTGCCTTGATTGCTTTGATTGCCCTGTCCACCTTGACTACCTTGAAATCCTGAACCGGAGTTACCTCCACCATAACCCGACCTGTGGAACCCGGGTCCTGAACCGCCGGACGGTCCATGATCATACCGAAAGAGATCTGAGTTTTTGAACTCTCGCATAATAAAGCAATCCTTCCATAGGTGCGTAGCTGGCCTCCCTTGCGTCCCGTGCTTTGGGCAGGGCTGGTTTAACAGGCGCTCCAGATTCATACCTGATCCTCCACCTCGCGGGGGTGGTTTACCCTTACGACGCTGATTATTACCCTGTACATTGGTGTTAGCCACAAAATCGGAATTACTGTCCGCTTTACGCTTACTGTTATTCCCATGGCCCGCCTGGTTATGTTGCTGTCCTTTTGCACCGACATTCTTCTTTCCCTTCTCCGGCTTCTCATCGTCAGACTCGGGATCCTTGGTACTATCAGAATCGGCATACTTAACCAAAGCTGCCATAAGTGTTCCCATATCATTGCACTGACGCTTGAACCGTCCCAACTTCAACTTCAGCGGCTTAAACTGGCAATTGCCCTCTAATGTTATGATCGCCGAATCAGCATTGATGCGGTTCGAGGAATGCAGGATTTCTAAAACCTGGCGCACCCAATGAGTTGTTGATTCGCCCTCTCCTTGGACACAGGCGGCCAGATCCGCAATTGACATGGGTTGCTTGCACGTGTCCTTGAAGTTAGCTATAAACCGGGCCTTCAACTCGGCCCATGAACCGATGGAATTAACGGGCAGACTCTTTAACCAAGTGCGAGTCGTTCCATCCAACATCATGGTGAAGTACTTTGCACACGCCGCTTCATCCACATCCAGCATCTCCATTGCCATCTCATAACTCTCAACCCATTACTCGGGGGGTAAATCGGCGGTGTAATTAGGCACCTTATGCGGGCCCTTGAAATCCTTGGGTAACCGCACATTACGTAGAGCCGGAGTGAGACACGGCACCCCCAAGAGCTGAAAGCAAGTCCTCGTTCTACTGACGTCGTCGGTCGAACTGGAGTAGGCTGATGATTCGCGTATTGTGCTGCTAACTGCGCTACGAACTCTGCCTCCCGACGCGCTCTACCATTATCCACCACATCCTGAGCATTTGCACCACCGCGCGCCGGATTAGGCCCTCGAGGGGCATCATGGTTCCGCGCACTGCTTGACACAGCCGGTTCATCAATGTGCCTGCTGTAACTCTTGTCGGTCAAGGGATTGAATGGATTCTGTCTCGGCTATATGAATAGGTTTGAAGGAGATCCCTGGCCCGCCGCGTCTCGACCGCCGCTGGAGACTCGCCCTCCATTAGAATAGCTGCCAATCGGGATGCTGCAGCAATCATATTATCCAAAGGGGTGGAGAAGTGACCCGACGGGGTCGGCATGTATTATGGCGGGTTATCTGTTCGTCGAGGCGGGTTCGTCACCCGTGGCTGATCCGACGCTCCTGTCCCAGGTGCTTCTATCCGGTTTACCACTGCCGGATTACTAGGTCCTGCTCCTGACGTGTTGAAGAGATTCATTGCTTCGTAAACCAGCGGCAGACGAGACCGGTGCCTCCTCCTCAACACCTCATTCGAAGCGTTCTGATCCAGCATGAGCCGGTAATTCTCCGCCTGAATCCGCTGTGACTGGGCATCTAAAGTGGCCCGTTCATCAGCCATCCTGGTTTCGTCAGCCGCCAAGTCCTCCTTGGCCTGAGTTATCTGATCCCACAGCTTTGTGACCTCCGCATTATGCCGATCTTGAGTCTCCAGGGTAACTGTTGTGGTCAACAATGTTGTCCAGGCGTCCAATAAACCAGACAGAACTTGAGCCGACAAGTGTGCGGGGCCTCCTGCCCCTGCTGCCGATCCGGAAGTCATCGCTGCTGCAGTTGAAGATAGCAATGTGGGCTGTGTACCGGCCATGAAGATCGCGACCCGATTTGGTGGTTCAAGGAGGTCCGGAATACTGTCGCCATCGGAACAGCCCCCTAACTAGCCATCTTGTAGCTGGTACAGTGACTCGGTCTCGCCGGTGGATGATTCGCCATCAGAGTAAACGACCGTCTCACCATCGGACATCGGTTCAGATTCCGCACCATGGATGAATCCCACGAACGCACGCTTCATGGCAGGCTGAACCCGGGCAGGGCTCGCACGCTGAGCCGTCTCAATGAGGTCGGTGCAGATGTCCGGCTCAGGGCCCGGTTCGCCGATCTTTCTGATGAAGATGTGAATTCCTCCAAAGGGGACCCGGTACCCATACTCGATTGAGCCGGCCTTGGGGCCCCATCCTGCATCGTCGATGTAGAGTTTGCCGCGATGAATCTTGGTCATCCGGCCAACCGCGTATCCCTTGAGTCCTTCAAAGTTGCCCTTCAAGAACTCGAAACCACCGTGCGATAGCCCCACGATGGGCGCCAACTGTCATGGAATTAACACGTCAGATGTCCTAGTGAGAGGACTTAGTCGTGGAGCCATCACAACGAGATTAGCTTAAAGGGGTTAAACCAGACAAAGGACACGGGGAGTTTATACTGGTTCGGCCCCTTGCGGTGAAGGTAAAAGCCTACGATCCAATTGTGGTGGAATTGATGGGGTCTCGATGAGCAGGGAGCGAATCCGCTTTACCTATCTCTCGAGTTGTTGTTTCTTGTCCCTGAACCGCCGCCGAGTCGTGCCTTTATATACACAGGTTGACACCCGACGGTTTACAAAATACTGAGATCGGCTCATACACGTGTCCGGCTTAGTTTCTACTTTTCCCTAACTTACAACTTAAGTTACATAACTCATGGTGGTTTATGTCTATGGGCCTTAATTCGCCCTTGGGCTCCAGGCCTCTAAGCTTCAATAGTAAAGTGCCATACTCCTTGTCTTCATGGGCTTCAATACGGATGAGCATAACCCGGCCCCTCCTGGGCGGTTTATGCTCAGTAGTTATATCCCCAACACCGAAGCACTTTTGGGCGGAAGCGGTTGAGACAGCTTGTCATGCAACAAATCGCTTGTATCTTCACAAGCTACTCAGCAAGACGGCATACGAGCTCCTCACCGGTAATAAACCCCAGGCTGGATACTTTCGAGTATTCGGCTCAAAGTGCTACATTCTTGATAAGCATCATCGTTCTAAATTTGCTCCTAAATCTCATGAGGGATTCCTACTTGGTTACGGCTCAAATTCTCACACTTACCATGTCTACAACAATTTCACCCGAAAGGTTGAATAAACGGTAGATGTGAAGTTTGATGAATCTAACGGCTCGCAAGTAGAGCAATTGCCAATTGATGTAGGAGATAAAGATCCTTTGGAAGCAATCCAAGACTTGTCTATTGGCAAGGTTCGTCCAACGGAGGTGAAGGAGAGTACCTCGTCCGTCCAAGTGGAAGCTTCTACCTCACGACAAGGTGAACCAAAAGTTGATATGGAAGCATCCACAAGTGGGACACTGATACATCTCCAACGTATCTACTTTTCCAAACACTTTTTCCCTTGTTTTGGACTCTAACTTGCATGATTTGAATGAAACTGGCCCGGACTGACACTGTTTTCAGCAGAACTGCCATGATGTTGTTTATTGTGCAGAAAACAAAAGTTCTCGGAATGACCTGAAAATCTACGGAGATAAATTTTGGAAAATATAAAAAATACTGGTGAAAGAATCAAGGCGAGGGGGCCCACACCCTGTCCACGAGGGTGGGTGTCGGTGTCAAAACCGGCGGATCTCGGGTAGGGGGTCCCGAACTGTGCGTCTAGGCGGATGGTAACAGGAGACGAGGGACACGATGTTTTACCCAGGTTCGGGCCCTCTTGATGGAGGTAAAATCCTACGTCCTGCTTGATTAATATTGATGATATGGGTAGTACAAGAGTGGATCTACCACGAGATCAAGGAGGCTAAACCCTAAAGCTAGCCTATGGTATGATTGTTGTAATGTATGTTGTGTCCTAGGGACTAAAGCCCTCCGGTTTATATAGACACCAGAGAAGGCTAGGGTTACACAGAGTCGGTTACAATGGTAGGAGATCTACATATCCGTATCGCCAAGCTTGCCTTCCACGCCAAGGAAAGTCCCATCCGGACACGGGACGGAGTCTTCAATCTTGTATCTTCGTAGTCTTGGAGTCTGGCGGTCGATGATAGTCCGGCTGTCCTGACACCCCCTAGTCCAGGACTCCCTCAGTAGCCCCTGAACCAGGCTTCAATGACGATAAGTCCGGCGCATAATGTTCGGCATTGCAAGACGGGTTCCTCCTTTGAATAATCCAGAGAAGATCATGAACACCAGGATAGTGTCCGGCTCTGTAAAATAAATTCCACATTCCACCGTAGAGAGAATAAAATGTACACAAGTCCAATCTGCCGACGTATTTTACGGCACGACATCACACCGCTACCAAGCATTTACTTGAATCGTTTTTTTATTATACCACCTCAGCACGTTTAGCGAAGCGGTTTCCTTGGCACGTCTTGTCGAAGCAGAGATCGTGTTCCCCTTATCCCGGGATTCTCATCAATATGAGCGTGGGTAACCCAACCGTGCCCGTCGCCATGCCTCCTCTATCGAAGGTGAATCCCGAACGGTCATGGAGACGGCTCTTGGTATTTTCCCCCTTTATAAGAGGACCAAGGCTCGTTCCTTTTCTTCAATCTTCCATCGAATCTTCTCCTTGCTCCAAGTTCCAACACCCAGAACCCCAGATTCGAGCGCTTTGGACCTTCAACGATGTCCGGCTCCGACCTTCAGGGTCGGTGGATGCCCTCCTCCGTCACGGAGGAGGACGTGCTAAAGCTGCGTGAGGCCAAGTACCTGTCCTACGAGATTTCGCACAGGTTGCCCGCCCAAGGGCAGGCCGTACCCACTCCCGAGCCCGGTGAGTACGTCATCTTCGTATCCCACCTCCGTCGGGGTTTAGGCTTCTCGACGGACCCCTTCGTGAGAGGGCTCATGTTCTACTATGGGCTAGATTTTCACGACTTGGCTCCGGAGTCCATCCTCCATATTTCCGCATTCATTATCGTCTGCGAAGCCTTCCTCCGCGTCACCCCCCACTTCGGCCTGTGGCTGAAGACCTTCAATGTGGAGCCGAAGATGATCGGGGGGCGTCAAGCGGAGTGCGGTGGGGCGGCCATAAGCAGGAGGGCCGATGCCCCGTGGCCCGTGGGCTCCTTCCAAGAGGAGCTCGGCTTGTGGCAGCAGGAGTGGTTCTATATCACCGCTCCGAAGGGCAGCAAGCAAACGCCGCCGCCTTCATTCCGCCCGGGACCTCCACGCCGGTTGATGTCGTGGGTCAACCAAGGGCTCAATTGGGGGCCGTCCGAAGACGTGCCCTTATTGCAGGGCCGGATTCAAGACCTCCAAGCGAGGGAGATCAATCTGGTTGTGGTGATGCAGGTCATGCTAATCAGGCGTTTTCTGCCCTGCAAACGTCGTCCTCTCCGGTTATGGGAGTTCAATCCGGAGGGACCACGAATTCTCCAACACTTCATGGGTATGACGCCCGTGGAGATGTACAAGTTGTTCTTCGGACCGCAGGTGGCGTGTCCGGAATTGACCGAGGATGCAGGCCTAAGCTGCAATCGCCCGGATACTCAGGTAAGTAGCTCAGAGTCCGGATGTTCTATTTGTTTGCTTTTCTGAAATTCGCCTTCTAACCCATTATTCTTCATCAGGAGTGGGTAGCGCGATCGAAGCTGATAAGGTGTCCGGCCCCCCTCCCAGAGACCGCACCGGAGCATGTGCTGGTCAGAATGTTGGAGGTCGCGCCCGTAGAAGGGGGCGATGGGGAAAATAGAAGAGCTATCACCTCGCCCAAGGGGGCGCCTGAAGAGGGGGGGATCGAAAATCCCTCCTTCCAGGGGGAGAAGAGGACTGCCTCCGAAGACCCGGAGGCCAAAGCCCCTAAGCGGGGGAATAAATCTTCACCGGAGGGTCCTGCGTCCGGGGAGAACCCGGACGTACAATCATCTCTGAAGGATCAGCCCTCCAGCGAGCCGTGAGTAGGAAAAGGGGAGTTCATTGATAAGAAAATACCCCTGTTTGTGCTTCTGTGGATAACCGAAATATTTACCTTACAGTTCAGATCTGCGGCCTTCTCAGATGAGTTCGTCTTCGGGGGATCTTCGTCCGGAGATGATGGAGAGCGAAACGCCTCCGTCTGCTGCGCTGTCGGACAGGGCGGATGAGCCCGAAGTATCGTCACGGAGGGTATCCCAGAGCCCGGTGGAGCCGGAGAGTTCGTCGCCGACTAGTGTCCGGCCGGGGGAGCTGAAGGATCTGCTTGAGAGGGCGTCTATCTCAGAAGATCACCGTGCTTTGATGAGTATGGTGATTGGAAGGATTTCGTCCGCCGAAAGCGGATTGCATAATGCCGTTAGGAGTTTGCTGGCGGGATTTGAGGTATGCAAGAACGACACACCTTTATGACAGTTTTGCACATAGAAGTGCGCCCTGTATAGATAGTAGCCCCTGAGACTCGGTAGGTTGTCGAAAGCGATAGCGTGCCGAGGATCAAAATCGCAGGTATTGAATGTCACCCTTCCTATGCAGGTGGCGGATAGTCCGGGGGCTAGCCGGACTAGTGGATTTGTCGAGTTAATGCGGCAACTTGATGTGGCAGATGCGGACATCGCGCTTGTCAACCGGCGACTTGACGAGTCGCAAGGTAAATGAATTCTCCACAATCACTTATTTAAGGGAGCCAAAGCCCGCCTTTGACAATATATATTCTGTGATACAGATGGTGCTGCTGCTGTGGAGAGCCTTCGGGCCGAACTTGCTCAAGCCAAGGAGCAAGCCCGAAGGAGTGATGCGGCTGCCTCGAGGGCGGCCGAGGAGTTGAAAGCCGAAAAGGCTGCACACTGCCTAAGCAGGGAAAAGATGGCCGAATTGGCCGTGAAATTGGAGGATGCTACCGACCGCAATGAGGCTCTTGAAAAGGAGCGCCTATCAGAGCGAGAAGGCCTGGGTAAGGCCACCGCCGAGGCTAAGGATGCCCGTTCTGCAATGCGGGCTATGAAGGAGGAGCTGCGCCAGGCCGGAGATATTGTGGCTGGCAGGCCTTTTCTGCTGCGTCGCCGGTTTACGGATCCAAAGTATGCCCAACTTGGCCAGCTGTGGGGTCCGGAGGATCCATATATGGACTTAGCGGCAAGTGCGGCGGATGCCATTGTGCACTTCCAGAGTCAGAAGGATCACAAGGCTGAAGAGCTATTTTGGTCTCAATTCCATAGTCCAGATCGTTCACTTCCGTTGACTGATCGGTTGGCCGAATGGGCTGAGCTGAACAGGTTTTCCGGACTTTCCATGACTGATATCGTGGCTCATGTCTAGCCAGAGAGGCCCAAGGCGACGAGCTATTTTGGCTTATTGCAGCAATTTCTTGGAGCGGTGCCGCATATCAAGGAGATGAAGCGGTCGGCCTGCATAGAAGGTGCGCGGATGGCCCTTGCCCGTGTGAAGACACATTGGACAGAGATGGATGCCACCGCTATTGCAGCCCAGGGTTCGGACGAAAGCCGGTTACCCGCCGAGCACTATTTTGGAGAAGTTATGCGTGGCGCTCGTTTAATAGAGTCGCAGTGCTCAAAAAATGTCACGTTCAAATGAACGTTTTATCTTGTAAAACCATGATTATGATGTAACCGCTTTTTATACTTGTGCGTTCCAAGTATTAAAATATCTCCTATGTGGCCGTTTATGTATACGTTTGTATAACCTGAAAGATGGCAGTCTTCGACTTCAGCCCCCACGCACAAGGTGCGGGGGTGTTCGCAAAGAATAGCGCGTTTTCACACTTAATCCGACGTCTCGGTCCTGTTAAGGAGGTGGTAGCGTAGCAAACGAGGCAATCCGGACTATGATGCTTTATCACTTTCACTTAGCCATTGGAGTTCGAGGGTGGGGCTACGATATAGCCCCTTGGGGCACCGCACTTCTCTGGGTTTGGGGCGCGTGTGTGCCTGACCAGGAAATGGTCCTTCGTCAAAGCGGGGAATTCTAAACATTCCGGTAGTCGATCGAGTGGTTGACCAGTCTCTCGCTGTATCATGACAGTCAGTTTTCGGCTTTCTCTACTGAGGTGCTCGCCCAGCCGAACTGGGGCACAATCACAGTAGTTCTCCTGGTGCCGCGTTAGCCGATGATACGGAATGTAAGGCAGCAAAACACAGGAGCCGGGCAAACCCAACATTTGACCAAGGACATGATTCGGAGCTGATGCATATAAGTCCTAACTCGAGACGCCGAACACTCCCTAAGGTGTTCGGTCTTTATAATAATGGGCATAACCATGCCCTAAGCCCCTTGTGTCCAGGTACGGGCAAGGTCCTCTGACGCGGCCGATGCCAAAACGTCAGGCTCCACTTTGGTTATAATGAGAAACCAAGGGATTATAACAACAAGAGACAGTAAAAAAGATTTACGCAGGGTCTTAATCTGAAAAGAATCCTTGCGACAGGTCCCTACTGCACGTCTGTGCCTGTGTCTCCGTTGTGCCGTTATCCTTGACGGGTGTGCACGTTTGTTCATCTGTAAAAAGAGACGAACTTAGTTTGGAAAGAAATCGTGCGAAAAAATATATACGAAGGAAAAAATATAAATAAATAAGTAAAGCAGAGTCTATATGAGCCCGCTGTTGCTTGTGCGTGCAGCCCCTTGTGAAGGGATGTGCGGCTAGGGAGCCCCTAGCTTATTTATGCCGGACTCGTCTGACCGTGTCCGGGGTCTTTAAATGCCCCTCACATTGAAATGATGCCACATGGACCGGGCATCTTAAGTGTAAGAGACGCGTAATGTGGTATGGCGTTAAAGCGGACAAAAGCCTCTCGTCCCAAGAGTGCTTGATAGCTACTTTTAAATGGGACGATATAAAAGATTAGTTTTTCGCGTCGAAAGTTGTTCGGTGATCCGAACACAACTTCTAGTAATAAGGAGCCTGTGCACTTGGCGTAAGGGCCTGGCGTCACTCCTTTAAAGGAAGTGCGGCTGTGTCGAATTTTAGTAAGGTCTATCCCCAACTTGCGGATTGTGTTTGGATACAGCAAGTTTAAGTCACTGCCTCCGTCCATCAGGACTTGTGTAAATTGCAGTCCGTCGATTATAGGATCCAATATCAGGGCAGTCCATCCTGCATTTCGAATGCTTCTGGAATAATCCAGGTGGTCGAAAGTGATTGGTTTTGATGTCCAATCTCCATGTTCCGCTGGGTTGGACTGTGCGAGACCCATTTTAACGGGTGCCGCACTGTTTTTCCGTATTATCACATGAAGTGAATTTACTGCTTTGACCTCTTGTGGGAAAGTCTTTTGTTTTCCGGTGCTCTGCTGGTGAGGTTTATCATCATCTTCGCTTGATGCGTCGAGCCCCTTGTGTTCGGCGTTTAATCGGCCAGACTGTTTGAAAACCCAACAATCTCGGTGGGTGTGGTTTGCAGGCCTTCCGGGGGTACTGTGGATTTGACATATCCGACCCAGAATCTTGTTTAAGTTGGATAGCTCATCGCTGTTATCCTTAAGAGGTGGTGTTTTGTTGTTTGGCCGCGAGCTTTTGAATCCGGCGTTGACCGCCGTGCTCTTTGGGCTTTTCTCTTTATTCCGGCACTGGTCTTTTCTGCGCCGTGATTTTCCGTTTCCATCTCTGATCTCGGATGTACTTGGGTCGCTGGTGCTGCATCTTGCTAGCCAGCTATCCTCTCCCGCACAAAAGCGGGTCATGAGGCTTGTTAGCACGGACATTGTCCTCGGCTTCTCTTGGCCGAGGTGTCTGGCGAGCCATTTGTCTCGGACGTTGTGTTTAAAAGCTGCTAAGGCTTCGGCGTCCGGACAGTCGACTATTTGGTTCTTTTTGGTGAGGAACCTGTTCCAAAATTTGCGCACTGACTCTCCGGGCTGTTGAGTTATATGACTTAGATCATCTGCATCCGGAGGGCGGACATAAGTTCCTTGAAAATTTGCTCTAAACGCGTCCTCGAGCTCTTCCCAACTTCCAACAGTGTTTTCTGGGAGGCTTTTGAGCCAATGACGGGCTGGCCCTTTAAGCTTGAGGGGTAGGTATTTTATGGCGTGGAGATCATCTCCTCTAGCCATGTGTATGTGTAGTATATAATCTTCTATCCAGACTCCAGGGTCTGTTGTTCTGTCGTAGGCCTCTATGTTTATGGGTTTAAATCCTGCTGGGAATTCATGATCCAGCACCTCGTTGGTGAAACATAGTGGGTGTGCGGCGCCCCTGTATTTGGGTGTACCGCTATCTTCGGACACTTGGCGTGTTGCATTGCTTCCTGGGGCCATCTGTCTTTCCAGGGTCATTAGTCGGCTTATGTGCGGCGCCGCTTTCAGATTTTGGCCTATTGTCTGGCCGTCTATCCAACCATGTAGCCTCTTTGTTTTTTGACTGTGGGGGCTCTATGGCCTCCTCGTCAAATTCTGGCAGCAGCTTGCGCTTCGGGTAGCTCTTTGATTGATGGCCATTGCCGTATTTGTTTGCGGTTTTGAGCACTTTGCTCCACCTCATTCTGACTGTATCTTCCGCTGTTTTGAGCTTCCGTTTTTCCTTTTTCAAACTTCTTGCGGTGGCGATGAGTCTTTTCCGAAGGTTTTTATTCTCCGGCGGTGTGTCCGGCGTGAGGTCGTCTGGACTGTTGTTTTCGCCGGGCCTGGACTGATTATCTGACTCGTCCTGTTCGGACGGTTGCTTGTCTACGTGTTCGTCGTCCACCGGTTTGCCCTGCTGTATTGCTGGGTCATTAGGAGCGCTGTTGTTGTCGAGGCGGGACTTAGGGCAGCGTCTGCGTCGCCGTTTTGGTTGTTTATCGGCGGGATTATCTTCTGCCGCGCCCTGTTGGTCCTCGTTATAGCTTCCTTTTGGGGTATCCACCATGTATACGTTGTATGACGAGGTGGTCTTCCCGTGCCCTGTAGGCGTTGGTTCTTGTTCGTCTCCGGCATCGTCGTCCATGCCGTCGATGTCTTCGAAGTCATAGTTTAGCATGCCGGTTAGATCGTCGACAGTGGCTACAAAGTGGGTGGTGGGTGGGCTCTGAATTTCTTCGTCGTCCGTATCCCAACCATCCTGGCGATAATCCAGCCAGGACTCTCCGGATAGCGAGAGATGCTTTAGCGAATTTAGGATGTCGCCAAAGGGCGAGTGTTGGAAGATGTCCGCGGCGGTGAATTCCATAACCTGCGCCCAATCAGATTCGATTGGCAGGGGCGTGGGAGGTCCGGAGTCCGGCAAGGAGTCCGGCACCTCGGAGTCACGAGCTTCACGAGGGACAAGGTTAGTGTTCGGCTCCATCACCGTAGAAGTTGCAGCCCTCGAGGCGGTGTCCAACCACCGGTCCTCGACCTGGGCGATCGGCTCCGGACTAAGGGCCGGAGCGGATTCTTGTGCGGCCACCAAGGCACTGTTCGGCGAGCTAGATCATGCCCATCGTAACAGTGCGGCGCGCTTGGCTGTGGCTCGAGCCCGTCGAAGATCAAGTCCCCGCAGATGTCGGCCATGAAGTTTAGGCTTCCGAATCTGACCTGATGGCCAGGGGCGTAGCTTTCGATCTGCTCCAGATGGCCAAGTGAATTAGCCCGCAGTGCGAAGCTGCCGAATACGAAGATCTGTTCGGGGAGAAAAGTCTCACCCTGGACAGCGTTGTTGATTGAAGACGCCATCGAGCCTATCAGTGACGACACAGAGGAACTCTCAATGACAGCACCAATGTCGGTGTCAAAACCGGCGGATCTCGGGTAGGGGGTCCCGAACTGTGCGTCTAGGCGGATGGTAACAGGAGACGAGGGACACGATGTTTTACCCAGGTTCGGGCCCTCTTGATGGAGGTAAAACCCTACGTCCTGCTTGATTAATATTGATGATATGGGTAGTACAAGAGTGGATCTACCACGAGATCAAGGAGGCTAAACCCTAAAGCTAGCCTATGGTATGATTGTTGTAATGTATGTTGTGTCCTACGGACTAAAGCCCTCCAGTTTATATAGACACCGGAGAAGGCTAGGGTTACACAGAGTCGGTTACAATGGTAGGAGATCTACATATCCGTATCGCCAAGCTTGCCTTCCACGCCAAGGAAAGTCCCATTCGGACATGGGACGGAGTCTTCAATCTTGTATCTTCGTAGTCTTGGAGTCCGGCGGTCGATGATAGTCCGACTGTCCGGACACCCCCTAGTCCAGGACTCCCTCAGTGGGGGCATGCCCTCCCCCTGGGCACGCCCCCTGTCTTGTGGGCCCCCTGATGCTCCACCGACCTCAACTCCAACTCCATATATTCTGTTTCGCAGAGAAAAAAATCGGAGAGAAAGTTTCATCGCATTTTACGACACGGAGCCGCCGCCAAGCCCTAATCTCTCTCGGGAGGGCCGATATGGAGTTCGTTCGGGGCTCCGGAGAGGGGGATTCATCGTCGTCGTCATCATCAACCATCCTCCATCACCAATTTCATGATGCTCACCGCCGTGTGTGAGTAATTCCATCGTAGGATTGCTGGACGGTGATGGGTTGGATGAGATTTACCATGTAATCAAGTTAGTTTTGTTAGGGTTTGATCCCTAGTATCCACTATGTTCTGAGATTGATGTTGCTATGACTTTGCTATGCTTAATGCTTGTCACTAGGGCCCAAGTGCCATGATTTCAGATCTGAACCTATTATGTTTTCATGAATATATGTGAGTTCTTGATCCTATCTTGCAAGTCTATAGTCACCTATTATGTGTTATGATCCGACAACCCCAAAGTGACAATAATCCGGATACTTCTCGGTGATGACCATAGTTTGAGGAGTTCATGTATTCACTATGTGCTAATGCTTTGTTCCGGTTCTCTATTAAGAGGAGGCCTTAATTAATATCCCTTAGTTTCCACTAGGACCCCGCTGCCATGGGAGGGTAGGACAAAAGATGTCATGCAAGTTCTTTTCCATAGGCACGTATGACTATATTCGGAATACATGCCTACATTACATTGATGAATTGGAGCTAGTTATGTGTCACCCTATGTTATAGCTATTACATGAGGAATCACATCCGACATAATTATCCATCACTGATCAAATGCCTATGAGCTTTTCACATATTGTGCTTCGCTTATTTACTTTTTCGTTGCTACTGCTACAACTACTACAAAACTATAATCTTTACTTTCGCCACTGTTACCTTTACTATCATACTACTTTGCTACTAAATACTTTGCTGCAGATACTAAGTTATCCAGGTGTGGTTGAATTGACAACTCAACTGCTAATACTTAAGAATATTCTTTGGCTCCCCTTTGTTGAATCAATAAATTTGGGTTGAATACTCTACCCTTGAAAGCTGTTGCGATCCCCTACACTTGTGGGTTATCAAGACTAATTTCTGGCGCCGTTGCCGGGGATCATAGCTCTATTCTTTGAGTCACTTGGGATTTATATCTGTTGATCACTATGAAGAACTTGAAAGACGTGAAAACTACGATTTATCCCTCAACTACGAGGGGAGGTAAGGAACTGCCATCTAGCTCTGCACTAGATTCTCCTTCTATTTTGAGTAAGCTTGCGACACCTAAACCTGCTACTGTTATGAATTCTGATATGTCGCATGTTATTGATGATGCCACTTCTGCTATGCATGATACTTATGATGAAACTACTTCTGTGCGTGATACTACTTTGCTATTAGGTGAATTTCTTGATGAACAACTTGCTAGGATTAGAGAGAATGAAATTATTGAAGATGCTATTATTGATGATAGTGATGATGAAAGTTCTCCCCCTGATTATGAATTGCATGTTGTTCCTGAGGGTTATGTTATGGATGAGGAAGCTGCTAGAGCTATTTTTGTTTGCAAAGATAGATACGATCTTAAGAAGTTATTAGCTAAATGGAAGCAACAATCTCTTAATGCTAGAATGAGACCTGACCCTGCTTTTGCTACTTCACCTATCTGTGTTACTGATAAGGATTATGCATTCTCTGTTGATCCTGAAATTATTACTTTAAATGAATATGATCCTTTTTATGGCCTCGAATCTGAAACTGTTTTGGCACATCTTACCAAGTTGAATGATATAGCCACCCTGTTTACTAATGATGAGAAGTCTCGCTATTATTATATCCTTAAGATATTTCCGTTCTCATTAAAGGGTGATGCTAAGACTTGGTTTAATTCTCTTGATCCTGGTTGTGTGCGTAGTCCCCAGGATATGATTTACTAATTCTCTGCTAAATATTTTCCTGCTCATAAGAAACAAGCTGCCTTGCGGGAAATATATAATTTTGTGCAAATCAAAGAAGAGAGTCTCCCACAAGCTTGGGGAAGGCTTCTCCTATTACTTAATGCTTTGCCTGATCATCCTCTTAAGAGAAATGAAATACTTGATATCTTTTATAATGGACTAACTGATGCTTCCAAGGACTACTTGGATAGTTGTGCTGGTTGTGTTTTCAGGGAAAGAACAGTCGACAAAGCTGAATTACTATTGAATAATATGCTGACTAATGAAAATAATTGGACTCTTCCTGAGCCAATTCCTGAGGCAATTCCTGAACCAACTGAGCCAACTCCTGAGCCTATTCCTAAACCCACTCCAAAAAAGAGGGGCGTTCTATTTCTCAGTCCTGAAGATATGCAAGAGGCAAAGAAATCAATGAGAGAAAAAGGTATTAAAGCTGAAGATGTAAAGAATTTCCCTCCTATTGAAGAAATACATGGTCTTAATATACCGCGTGTTGAAGAAACACATTGTCTTGATAACCCGACACAGGTAGTAAAGGTAAATTCTCTCTATAGATATGATAAAGTTGAAATGCCCTCTACCAAATTTCACAGCCCATGCTTAGATGAATTTGATGACTTTATGGCTAGACAAGAAAGTTTTAATGCCTATGTTGGTAGAGAGTTAAAGAATAATGCTTTCGAGATAGGACGCTTGAGTGATTATATGGCTAGAGTTAAAGGTGAAATTAAACTCATTAGCAAATATGCTTCTATGGTTACCACTCAAGCTGAGCAAGTACTTAAAGCTCAAAGTGATTTGCTTGATGAATTAGATAATAAATATGATTTTGCTATTAGAGTGGCTACTAGAACTGGTATAATGACTCAGGAACCTTTGTATCCTGAAGGCCACCTTAATAGAATCGAGCAAGATTCTCAGAGAAATAATTTAGAGGCACCTGGTTCTTCCAAAAAGAAGAAAAAGAAAAACGATAGGACTTTGCATGCTTCTAGTGAACCTGTTGTAGACACACCTGAGAATCCCAATGATATTTCTATTTCTGATGCTGAAGCGCAACCAGGCAATGAACATGAACCTAGTGATAATGTTAATGATAATGTTCATGTTGATGCTCAACCTAGCAATAATAATGAAGTAGAGGTTGAACCTGCTGTTGATCTTGATAACCCACAATAAAAGAATCAACGTTATGATAAAAGAGATTTTGTTGCTAGGAAGCACGGTAGAGAAAGAGAACCATGGGTTCAGAAACCCATGCCCTTTCCTCCTAAACCATCCAAGACAAAGGATGATGAGGATTTTGAGCACTTTGCTGAAATGATTAGACCTATTTTCTTACGTATGCGCTTAACTGATATGCTTAAAGTAAATTCGTATGCTAAGTATATGAAGGATATCATTACAAATAAAATAAAGATACCGGAAGATGAAATTTCCACCATGCTTGCTAATTACACTTTTAAGGGTGGAATACCAAAGAAACTTGGAGATCCGGGGGTACCAACTATACCATGCTCCATTAAAAGAAACTATGTTAAAACTGCTTTATGTGATCTTGGAGCTGGTGTTAGTGTTATGCCTCTCTCTTTATATCGTAGACTTGAATTGAATAAGTTGACACCTACTGAAACATCTTTGCAAATGGCCAATAAATCAACTACCATACTTGTCGGTATTTGTGAGGATGTGCTTGTTGTGGTTGCAAATGTCACTATCTTAACGGACTTTGTTATTCTTGATATTCCCGAGGATGATAGTATGTCGATTATCCTTGGTAGACTCTTTTTGAACACTGCAGGGGCTGTTATTGATTGCAACAAAGGCAATGTCACTTTTCATGTTAATGGTAATGAGTATATGATACACTTTCCGAGGAAACAACCTCAAGTTCATAGCATCAATTCTATTGGAAAAAGTCCAACTATCATTATTGGAGGTTTTGAATTTCCTCTTCCTACTGTCAAGAAAAAGTATGATATTCTTATTGTAGGGGATGTTCATATCCCCATTGAGGTAACTTAGTGTTATTCGAAATTTCTCCGGTTCCGTGTTATTCGGAATGAGTTTGTTAACAAGACTTGATCAACCTTGTTAGTGGATTCATTTTGATGATCATGAGATGGATGAAACTAGAAGGCACAACCTTCTGTACCCTCTTTTTACTTTCTGTTATTTAGAATAAATAAAGCAAAAATAGTATTATCTGTCTGTTTTCTGAATTATCCGTGCAATAAAAAAATATCCCGAAAATAAAAGTGCTCCAAATGCCCTGCAAATTTAGTATGATTTTTTATGGAATATTTGAGGATTTTAGGCACTAAAAACACTGCAAGGGGGCAAGCACCTGGCCACGAGGGTGGAGGGCGCGCCCACACCCCCTAGGCATGCCCCCTGTCTCATGGGCCCAGGGTGGCCCCCTCCACTTATTCCTGCACCCACACACTCCATCTTCTTCCCAAAAAATGTCCATCCAGCTCAAGCACGAGTTCTAGCTCATTTTGCTGCGATTTTTGATCTCCTTGCTCAAAGCTCCATTCACAAAACTGCTTTGGGAGATTGTTGCTTGGTATGTGACTCCTCCATTGGTCCAATTAGTTTTTGTTCTAGTACTTCATTCATTGCAAATTTTTGCTGCATAGGTGACCCTGTTCTTGAGCTTGCATGTTAAATTTATGAGGTCCCAAGTAATTCTAATGCATGATATAGGCTCTAGGCACTTGTAGGAGTGGTTGCTATCAATCTTGTTTAGCTATATTCACTTTTATTTTGAAGTTATTAAAATTTCAAAAAAAATCAAAAAAAGAAATATGTCTAGGAGAATGGACCAAGGTGGTTCCTCAATAAAGAAAGGACCTAAGCGTGCCATGCGTGAGCAAGACGATGAACCACCGAGGGACGCAGAAGTGCGAGCTTGTGAGTGGCCATCAGACGATTTTATGGTCAATGCAGGCATCAAGGATGAATTTGACGCATATGTACGTAATGCCAATCTTGAGGACTTCTTACAAGATAAGTGTCCTCAGTACTATCAATTAACTGATTCATTTGTGAGAAGGTTTAAATATAAATCTTCACGTAATTCTCAGAGTGTCATGTTTGATATTTATGATAAATCTTATACCATGGACTTAGAAGATTTTACAACTGCTTGCAAACTCCCGCAGTAGGGCAATGTTAATGACCCCCACAAATCTGAAAATAAATACTTTCTTGCTAGTATTACTGTGGGAGAATCTAGGGATATAGCACAAGCTACCATAGGGAGCATTCATTTTCCTGCTATACATTATTTTTCTCTCTTCATTGGTAGATGCATTAACGGTAAACATGAAGCATGTCATATGTGTGTGCCTGATCTTTGTGTCCTCAAGAGCGATGTGTTAGGTAATAAAGATTACAACTTGGGGGCAATAGTTGCATGTAGGTTGCATAATAATGGTAGGGCTGAAGATTTATTTGGAGGAATTTATGTGACCTGTGTGGCTAGTTATCTTGGTATAGCCCCACGAGAGGAGGATATGGAATTGCCTCCTGCTTATTTAGATCATGACGCGATGGTCAAACATCGTTTTCTTGTGAGGAACGAACAATTCCTTCAGTATCGACTAATCTTTGACAGACATAGCTCTGTACATGTTACTCTCCCTGCTCCTTTCCTTTTTGATTACCAGGCAAAACAAAGATATGTTGTTACTAGGGAGGAGGCAGCTAAACACGAGGGGAGAGCGAAGGCGGCTCGCCAACATGCCGTGGCTCAGGATGCATTTGCTGCTGCATCTTAGTACGACCCCAGTTATAACTTCGGATATCAGCCAGGCTATCCTTGGCATTAGACCAACTTAGGCCAAAAGCCTAAGCTTGGGGGAGTATGTATTTCTCACCGACTTTACATTCATGTTCACACACTATTCTAGATGTCGGTGCTCATACTCTTTCATTGTATTATCCATGCTAGTTAAATTTTCTTTTCCTAGCTTTCTTCTTGTGTGTTTGATAAATCTTAAGAAAAAACCAGAAAATTAGTTAGTTTAATTTCCATGCTTGTAGTAGTAATTAAAATGAAAACCCAAAAAGATTTCTCGTTCTTCTTTTACTTGTTGGGAGCTTTCCCGTGTAAATAGTTTTTGTTTCTTTTCTTTCCTTTGGGGGTCGAGAGTAGAAGACTATATTGAAAATGCTTAGTGGCTCTCATATGCATTATTGTTTATTTAACTCAGAGCCCATATTACTTTGTCTTCTCTCTTGAATTGAATGCTTGCAGACTCCAGCTTAGTCCAATGCACGTGCACTATTATTATTATACACATCGTTTGGTCGTGCAAGTGAAAGGCAATAATGACGATATATGATTTACTGGTTGAGATGAGAAAAGCTGGTATGAACTCGACCTCTCTTGTTTTTGTAAATATGATGAGTTCATTGTTCCTAATTCAACTTATTATGAAGTAAACATATTTGCAATGACATTTAGAGATTATAGTTGCTTGTGCCATGCTTGATTAGCTATGAGTTATAATGGTTTACCTTGCGTGCCAACATGCTTTTAAACTAATTGTGATGTGGTATGATGGGATGGTATCCTCCTTTGAAAGAATTCAATGAATCGACTTGGCACATGTTCACGCATGTAGTTGAAACAAATCAACATAGCCTTGATGATATTTATGTTCATGGTAGATTATATCCTCATGCTTGTACTCGGTGTGAATTGATTTTAATGCATGTTCATGACTGTTGTCACTCTCTCAGTTGGTCGCTTCCCAGTCTTTTGCTAGCCTTCACCTATACTAAGCGGGAATACTGCTTGTGCATCCAAACTCCTTAAACCCCAAAGTTGTTCCATATGAGTCCACCATACCTTCCTATATGCGGTATCTACCTGCCGTTCCAAGTAAATTTGTATGTGCCAAACTCCAAACCTTCAAATGAAATTCGGTTTTGTATGCTCGAGCAGCTCATGTTTCAACTAGGGTTGTCTGTATCTTCCATGTTAGGTGGGTTATTCTTAAGAGGAGTGGACTCCGCTCCTCATTCACGAGAAAATGGCGGTAACCGGGATGCCCAGTCCCATGACCAAAAAGATCAAAGAAAATCAATTTAATTAAACAAAACTCCCCCAGGGCTGTTGTTAGTTGGAGGCACTCGTTGTTTCGAGCAAGCCATGGATTGATGCTTGTTGGTGGTGGGGGGGTATAAACTTTTACCATTCTGTTTGGGAACTGCCTATAATGCATGTAGTATGGAAGATATCGCCATCTCATAGTTGTTGCATTGACAGTGAAAGTATGCCTCTCAAAATGTTATTCATCTCTATTTTAAAATCGAGCTCTGGCACCTCTACAAATCCCTGCTTCCCTCTGCGAAGGGCCTACCTATTTACTTTTATGTTGAGTCATCATCCTTATTAAAAAGCACCCGCTGGAGAGCACACTGTCATTTGCATTCATTACTATTGGTTTATATTGGGTATGACTTAACTGGATCTCTTTTACCATGAATTACAATGCTTAGTCAGTCCTTGATCTTCAAAGGTGCTCTGCATTTATGTTTTGCAGTCTCAGAAAGGGCTAGCGAGATACCATTTTGTTATATCATATTATGATTGTTTTGAGAAAGTGTTTTCATCCGAGTTTTATTATTATTGCTCGCTAGCTGATTATGCCATTGATATGAGTAATTGTGAGACCTAAGTGTTATTGTGGAGTATGGTTAGTTCATAATAATTGCTAAAAACTTGAATGCTGGCTTTACATATTTACAACAACAAGAGCAAATAGAGTTTGTAAAAGTTTTTCTTTATCACTTTTAGTTTATCAACTGAGTTGCTTGAGGACAAGCAAAGGTTTAAGCTTGGGGGAGTTGATACGTCTCCAACGTATCTACCTTTCCAAACACTTTTGCCCTTGTTTTGGACTCTAACTTGCATGATTTGAATGAAACTAACCCGGACTAACGTTGTTTTCAGCAGAACTGCCATGATTTGTTTATTGTGCAGAAAACAAAAGCTCTCGGAATGACCTAAAAATCCACGGAGATAAATTTTCAAAAATACAAAAAATACTGGCGAAAGAGTCAAGGCCAGGGGGCCCACACCCTGTCCATGAGGGTGGGGGCGCGCCCTCCCCCTGGGCGTGCCCCCCTGTCTCGTGGGCCCCCTGATGCTCCATCGACCTTAACTCCAACTCCATATATTCCATTTCGCGGAGAAAAAATCGGAGAGAAAGTTTCATCGCGTTTTACGACACAGAGCCGCCGCCAAGCCCAAATCTCTCGGGAGGGCTGATCTTGAGTCCGTTCGGGGATCCGGAGAGGGGGATTCGTCACCGTCGTCATCATCAACCATCCTCCATCACCAATTTCATGATGCTCACCACCGTGCGTGAGTAATTCCATCGTAGGCTTGCTGGACGGTGATGGGTTGGATGAGATTTACCATGTAATCAAGTTAGTTTTGTTAGGGTTTGATCCCTAGTATCCACTATGTTCTGAGATTGATGTTGCTATGACTTTGCTATGCTTAATGCTTGTCACTAGGGCCCGAGTGCCATGATTTCAGATCTGAACCTATTATGTTTTCATGAATATATGTGAGTTCTTGATCCTATCTTGCAAGTCTATAGTCACCTATTATGTGTTATGATCCGACAACCCCGAAGTGACAATAATCGGGATACTTCTCGGTGATGACCATAGTTTGAGGAGTTCATGTATTCACTATGTGCTAATGCTTTGTTCCAGTTCTCTATTAAAAGGAGGCCTTAATATCCCTTAGTTTCCACTAGGACCCTGCTGCCATGGGAGGGTAGGACAAAAGATGTCATGCAAGTTCTTTTCCATAAGCACGTATGACTATATTCGGAATACATGCCTACATTACATTGATGAATTGGAGCTAGTTCTGTGTCACCCTATGTTATAGCTATTACATGAGGAATCACATCCGACATAATTATCCATCACTGATCCAATGCCTACGAGCTTTTCACATATTGTGCTTCGCTTATTTACTTTTTCGTTGCTACTGTTACAACTACTACAAAACTATTATCTTTACTTTTGCCACTTTTACCTTTACTATCATACTACTTTGCTACTAAATACTTTGTTGCAGATACTAAGTTATCCAGGTGTGTTTGAATTGACAACTCAACTGGTAATACTTAAGAATATTCTTTGGCTCCCCTTGTGTCGAATCAATAAATTTGGGTTGAATACTCTACCCTCGAAAGCTGTTGCGACCCCCTACACACGTGGGTTATCAAACACACCAAGATGAAGAAAATGAGGAAGTACACCAACATGAACCGCATCAACCTCCTTCTCCACCACGATGAGATAACGACAATGTCAACAACGATGAAGGCCAAGAAGAAGAACGAGATGATGAAGAAGATGTTCCATCTCGATCAAAGCAAAATATCTCATGAGTTCGAGCAAGAGTTGCTAGAGATCATCCCGTCGAGCAAATCTACAATGATATCCAAACCGGGAGAATCAGTCGCTCTAAATCTCGTTTGGCTAAATTTTGTGAACATTATTCATTCATCTCTAGCATTGAACCTATGAAGGTTGAAGAAGCATTGGAAGATCCGAATTGGATAAATGCCATGCACGAAGAACTACACAACTTTGAGATAAACCAAGTGTGGACATTGGTCGAGAAGCCTCACAACAACCACAATATCATCGGTACCAAATGGGTGTTTGCAACAAGCAAGATGAAGATGGACAAGTAGTTCGCAACAAAGCACGTCTCGTCGCCCAAGGCTACACTCAAGTCGAAGGTATGGACTATGGTGAGACATATGCCCCCGTTGCTAGACTTGAGTCCATTCGCATCTTACTTGCTTATGCTAATCACCATGATATCACTTTTTATACCAAATGGACATTAAAAGTGCTTTTCTAAATGGTGAAATTGAGGAGGAAGTTTATGTTAAACAACCTCCCGACTTTGTTAATCCTAAGAAACCCAATCATGTTTACAAGCTTCACAAAGCTCTTTATGGTTTTAAACAAGCTCCTAGAGCATGGTATAAATGCTTGACCAAGTTCCTTATTGAAAAAGGCTTTGAAATTGGAAAATTTTGATTATACTCTTTTCACTAAAAGGGTTAATCGAGAATTATTTGTGTGCCAAATTTATGTTGATGATATTATATTTGGATCAACTAACCCTCATTTTAGTGGGAAGTTTGGGAAGTTTATGTCGGAGAAGTTTGAGATGTCTATGATGAGTGAACTCAAGTTCTTTCTTGGTTTGCAAATTAAGCAAACTAAGGAAGGCACCTTCGTCTCTCAAACGAAGTACACCAAAGACTTGTTCAAGAAGTTCAATATGCAAGAATGCAAAGGTATGAGTACACCCATGCCTACTAGTGGACATCTTGACTTGACCAAAGATGGTGAACCCGTTAATCAAAAGGTTTATCACTCCATGATTGGTTCATTATTGTATCTATGTGCCTCTCGTCCCGATATCATGCATAGAGTGTGCATGTGTGCACGATATCAAGCGGCCCCTAAAGAATGTAATCTTAAGGCCGTGAAAAGGATAGTGAGATACTTAATTCATACACCAAACTTTGGCATTTGGTATCCAAAGAGGGCCTCTTTTAATCTTGTTGGCTACTCCGATTCGGACTATGCCGGAGACAAGGTGATAGAAAATCCACTTCGGGTACTTGTCAATTTCTTGGTAGATCTCTCGTGTCTTGGTCCTCCAAGAAACAAAACTCGGTATCCTTATCCACCGCCGAAGCGGAATACATTGCCGCTGGTTCATGTTGTGCTCAATTACTTTGGATGACCCAAACTCTTAAAGATTATGGGATATATGTGAAACATGTTCCTTTGCTGTGTGACAATGAAAGTGCTATTAAGATTGCTCACAATCCCGTGCAACACTCTCGAACTAAGTACATTGAATTTCGTCATCATTTAATTCGAGATCATGTTGCTAAGGGTGACATTAACATTAAGCATGTTCGCACCGACAAGCAATTGGCAAGGATATATTCACTAAACCACTTGATGAGAAAGTGTTTTGCAGGTTGAGAGGTGAATTGAACATCATTGATGCCTGAAACTTGGAGTAGGAACTCCATTTGGATACATTTGCACCCTTGGATGTTATCTAACCCATGTAGGTACTTGGATGGATCTAAATCTATGAGATGGCAACTCATTCACATCTTGAGCAATCTCTACATCACCAAGTCTCTACTTTACGGTGGTTGAAGACAAGGAAGCATGAAACTCTTAAGACATATCCTTTGACAAATTCCTAAGAAAAATTTCATGATTGTCATTTTGGATGCACAAGTGCTTTTCCTTGCAAATCTAATCCATGTAGGTAGATGAACTCCAATTACAAGTGGTGCTCCAAATGAACTACATCAACAACGAGCATCCCACACAAGTTCAACTACATGATCAAGTTCAACACCACCACCCAAGGTATGTTATTACATCTTAGAGAAGCTTTACCCCAAGACATGGGTCAAAGCAACTCAACAAGATGAGAATACATCAAGATGCTTAAATGAAAAATGGCAACCCCATTTTGAGCTTAAACGATGAGTATGACCTATGATCAAGTGTCCTCACTTGACTCCTAAGTCAATATACTCTAACATTGGTGACTTTGTTGCCAACCAGCTCTAGATGAAGTTCTCTAGTGTTTCTCCTTGTTATTGCATTTTGTCTCATTGCATATTTGTTCCCCTTTCCAAAAAAAACTTCATCTAGACTTATTTTCTTTTATTTTTGTTCTGCATTTCTCTGCATCCAATTCATTGCAAATCCTTTAGTTAATTCCCCAAAAATCCTTGTGAGATTTTACTTTCTTAGTGAGCTGAGCAGACTAGTGCACTTTCTCTGAAACGAATTCGGACAAACCGACTTTCCTCTTTCTGTCAAACCGAAATTTTTCGGTACCACCGAAGGAACTAACTCGGTTTAGCCGACTTCAACACTGAGAAATCACTCTGTCATATGCACTCTGCACATTTTGTTCCAGCTCCACTCGATGATTCTTATCCTCTGTCAGCATCATATTCCATGTGCTGCTTTGCTCTGTGACTCAATTACCAAACCTATTTTGACTCACACTCCAGAAGACCCTTCTTGGAAATTGATGTCAAAGGGGGAGAGAGAGTTCAGATCAAAGCTAGATCACTCCAACAGGGAGAGAGAGCAACAGGGGGAGAGAGACACTCCTTTTCTTTTCAAAAGAAAGACCTCAGTTGCTTGGTATTCAAAGAGGAGAGAAGTTACATGTCTTTAGAGGGGAAAGACATGTTCATATTGTTTTTTCTTTGCTCTGATTTTCTATTCCCTATCTTCTCCAAATATCCATTATAAGATTCAGGGGGAGCAAGACATCTAAGGGAAGGAAATCTTCGAATTCTTTGCATATCTTTACCTTTGGGGACATGTCTACACACAATTGGAGTACCTAGTACTCACTCTATACATGTCATCCCAATCTTGGTACTCTTGTGGTTTACTATCTTGCTCTGCTTAGTAGATGTTTCTGTGTTGTCTAACCTTGTTTACTCAAGTTCATCTCTTCCAAATCTAGTTCAAGACCACAAGGTAAATATATGCATCACATTCATGTACATGAGAATCTCTTGCTGGTGTACATATTGTTTGCAAGAAGGACTCATAAGCTTGAAGGTACATTTCCCATGTTCACACCATTTGCTCTGATGCATATAGCCAAGATACATGTAACTCATTGCTTACTCTTTCATGATTATGAACTCACATGATCTTATGTTCCATATTTACATGATTGCATACATGTAGGGGGAGCCTATGCATGTTACATGTCCTTCCAAAGCTTTACCCGCCTTTCTCTATATCCTTATCTAAAGCTTTGATGTGTGTTGTCATCAATTACCAAAAAGGGGGAGATTGAAAGCACAAGTGCTCCCTGGGTGATTTTGGTAATTAATGTCAACATATCTCTTGCTGGACTAATACTTTCATCTAGTATATTTCAGATAAGTCCAACAGTGGAGTGGCATGGACAAGAGGAAGAGGTGTTGCTTAATGGCTTGCTTGCTCAAAGTGCTTAGTGATATGCTCCAAAGCCCTCAACCACTTTCTCATATCCACATATGTCCCAAACCAAAAGTCAAACTCGGCCCCACCGATTTAACCCATCCGGCGCCACCGAGTTCAGTTGACATAGCCACTGGCAGAAACCCTAATCAGTTCGGTCACACCGATGGGATCTCGGTCTCACGGAGATGGGCTTGCAAACTCTCTGTTGTCTATTGCAATATTTTCGGTCCCACGGAGAATATGTAATCGGTCACACCGAGTTTGCCTGACCAACTCTCTGTTTTGCTTATTACCAATCGTTCCCACCGAGTTGTGTAATTGGTCAAACCGAGATGAGGTCTTACCCTAACCCTTGCACATCGGTCCCACCGAGTTGATCATATCGTTCCCACCAAAATTGCCTAACAGTCACATATGCACTGAACCGGTCCGACCGAGTTTTCTGATTCGTTCCCACCGAGTTTGGTATAATATGTGTAACAGTTAGATTTTGTGTGGAGGCTATATATACCCCTCCACCCTCTCCTCATTCATGAGGGAAGCCATAAGATCGTGCCTACACTTCCACTACTCATTTTTTGAGAGAGATCCACCTACTCATGTGTTGAGACCAAGATATTCCAATCCAACCATATGAATCTTGATCTCTAGCCTTCCCCAAGTTGCTTTCCACTCAAATCATCTTTCCACCAAATCCAATCCTATGAGAGTGAGTTGAGTGTTGGGGAGACTATCATTTGAAGCACAAGAGCAAGGAGTTCATCATCAACACATCATCTATTACCTTTTGGAGAGTGGTGTCTCCTAGATTTGTTAGGTGTCACTTGGGAGCCTCCAACAAGATTGTGGTGTGAACCAAGGAGTTTGTAAGGGCAAGGAGATCGCCTACTTCATAAAGATCTACCCTAGTGAGGCAAGTCCTTCGTGGGCGATGGCCATGGTGGGATAGACAAGGTTGCTTTCTGTGGACTCGCGCAGCCGTTACCCTTCGTGGGTTGAAGTCTCCATCAACGTGGATGTACGATAGCACCACCTATCAGAACCACGACAAAAACATCCGTGTCTTCAATTGCGTTTGCACACTCCAATCCCATCCCTTTACTTTCTTGCAAGTTGTATGCTTTACTTTCCGCTGCTCATATACTCTTTGCATGCTTGCTTGATTTGTATTGTGAATGGTTAAACTTATGCTCAAACTCCACCTAAACTTGAAAAACTTTAAAACTGCCAACTTTGTGTGTTGAGTGTCTAATCACCCCCTCTAGACACCTCTTCTCGATCCTTTCAAGCGGGCGGTGGGGCGAGCTGCGGGCGCATGCGGCGAGTGAGCTACGGGCGCGTCCAGCGGTGGGGCGAGCTGCAAGCGCAGGCGGCGGGTGAGCTGCAGGCGGGCGCAACAGTGGGGCTGGCAAGGCCAGGACGGCGCGGGGGCAGAGGCGGAAGGCGGGGGAGCCGCGCGGCAGCGTGCAGCACGGCAGCACGATGCGGCCAGGGGGCGCGGGGGCCACGGCGAGGCCAGCAGCAGCGATGTAGAAAGGCAGCAGCGGCGCCGCAACATCAGCAGGCAATGAAGCGGCCGAGCGCGCGCCACGGAGCAGCAGCACGCGAGCAGCAGCTGTTGGTGCGCGCCGGCAGGCGTGGGAGCGAGGCGAGGAGGAGGGCCGCGGGCGCGGGAGCTTGCGGGGTCGACGAGCGGGCGACAGAGGAGCAGCAGCAGGAGCGCCGGGGCACAGCGATGGGCGCGGGCGAGTGCGGCCGCGCGGGGAGTAGGCCGCAGCCGTGTGCGCAAGCGCGGGGGGGAGGAGAGGGAGGCAATGGCCTCACTGGGGTTAGTAGGGCACGGGGCAACGGGGGTCGGGGTGGTCGACGGGGACGCGGGGGACGGAGAGGATGTAGTCCGGCGCGGAGGAGGAGGCAGGCCGGCGAGGACGTGCTCCGGCGAGGTCCAGGCGGCGTTTCAGGCGGTGGTGGACGGCGAAGGGCGTCGGGGCGATGGGATCGATCCCGATCCAGATCGGATCAGGAGGGGGGAAGTGGCGACATGGGGGGGGGGAGGAAGTGGGTGCGATAAATTAGGGTTTGGGTGTCGTGGGGGGTTATGGAGGAGTGGGGGTGGTCCGGCCTGGCTGTTGTCTAGGCCAAGGCCTAGGGGGAAAGGGGGGTTTTCTTTTCTTTCTTTTTCTGTTTTGTTTCCTGTTTTGTTTTTCTTTCTTTTTTATTTATATTTCTTTTCTGTTTTACTCATTTTAAATATACAGGCCTTATATAAAAACATGGTTTATTCATGACAAATAGTTAGGGAATAATTTCAACACATTGAACATTTTAGTTTTGACTTTTGAAAACTTTAATTGTTTTAACTTTAATTCGAATTTTGAATTTGAATCTGTTTCGAACTAACGATGAGATTATCAACAGTAACAGAGGTGACGTGGCATCGTTAACGTGGGATTACTGTAGCCTAATTATCCGGTCTTCACAAGTAATAAGTAGATGATGGGTTGCTAGAGTGACAGAAGCTTAAACCCTAGTTTATGCGTTGCTTCGTAAGGGGCTGATTTGGATCCATATGTTTCACGCTATGGTTAGGTTTACCTTAATTCTTCTTTCGTAGTTGCGGATGCTTGCGAGAGGGGTTAATCATAAGTGGGATGCTTGTCCAAGGAAGGGCAGTACCCAAGCACCGGTCCACCCACATATCAAATTATCAAAGTAATGAACGCGAATCATATGAGCATGATGAAAACTAGCTTGATAGTAATTCCCATGTGTCCTCGGGAGCGCTTTGCTTTATATAAAAGTTTGTACAGGCTTGTCCTTTGCTAAAAAAAGGATTGGGCCACCTTGCTGCAACTTAGTTACCTTCGTTACTTGTTACCCGTTACGAATTATCTTATCACAAAACTATCTGTTATCGATAATTTCAGTGCTTGTAGAGAATACCTTACTGAAAACCGCTTGTCATTTCCTTCTGCTCCTCGTTGGGTTCGACACTCTTACTTATCGAAAGGACTACGATAGATCCCATATACTTGTGGGTCATCAAGACTATTTTCTGGCGCCATTGCCGGGGAGTGAAGCGCCTTTGGTAGGTGGAATTTGGTAAGGAAACATTTATATAGTGTGCTAAAATTTACTGCCACTTGTTACTATGGAAAATAATCCTTTGAGGGACGTGTTCGGGGTATCTTCAATCCGACCAGAAGTGCAAAGAGTTGCTCCTCAACCTACTGAACCTACTAAAAATATTTACCTTGAAATTCCTTCGGGTATGATAGAGAAACTGCTAGCTAATCCTTATACAGGAGATGGAACATTACATCCCGATATGCACCTAATTTATGTGGATGAAGTTTGTGGATTATTTAAGCTTGCAGGTATGGCTGAGGATGTTGTCAAGAATAAGGTCTTCCCTTTATCTTTGAAGGGAAAGGCATTGGCATGGTTTAGGCTATGTGATGATATTGGATCATGGAACTACAACCGATTGAAATTGGAATTTCATCAGAAGTTTTATCCTATGCATCTGGTTCATCATGATCGTAATTATATATATAATTTTTGGCCTCGTGAAGGAGAAAGTATCGCTCAAGCTTGGGGGGGGGGGGCTTAAGTCAATGTTATATTCATGCCCCAATCATGAGCTCTCAAGAGAAATTATTATTCAAAAATTTTATGCTCGGCTTTCTCATAATGATCGCTCCATGCTCGATACTTCCTGCACTGGTTCTTTTATGATGAAGATTATTGAATTCATATGGGATTTATTGGAAATAATTAAATGCAACTCTGAGGATTGGGAACTCGGCGAAGGTAAGGAGTCAGGTATAACCCCTAAGTTTGATTGTGTTAAATCTTTTATGGATACCGATGCTTTTCATGAATTTAGCACTAAATATGGATTTTACTCTGAGATAGTAGCTTCTTTCTGTGAATCATTTGCTACTCATGTTGATATCCCTAAGGAGAAGTGGTTTAAATATCATCCTCCCATCTAAGTGAAAGTAGTAGAACCTATTAAAGTTGAAGAAAAAACTATTACTTATAATGTTGATCCTATTGTTCCTAATGCTTATATTGATAAACCATCTTTCCCTGTTAGAATAAAGAATCATGCTAAAGCTTCAACTGTAGTTCGTAAGAGTAATGCTAGAACACCTACACCCCCGGAGCAAATTAAAGTTGAACCTAGTATTGCTATGGTTAAAGATCTCTTGGTGGATAATATTGATGGGCATGTTATTTATTTCTGTGATGAAGCTGCTAGAATTGCTAAACCCGATACTAAAAATAAACATAGACCTGTTGTTGGCATGCCTGTTGTTTCTGTTAAAATAGGGGATCAGTGTTATCATGGCTTATGTGATATGGGTGCTAGTGTGAGTGCAATACCTCATTCCTTATACAAATAAATTATGCATGATATTGCACCTGCTGAGATAGAAGATATTGATGTTACTATTAAACTTGCCAATAGAGATACTATTTCACCAATTCGGATTGTTAGAGATGTTGAAGTCTTGTATGGGAAAATTAAATACCCTACTGATTTTCTTGTTCTTCGTTCCCCACAAGATGACTTTTGTCCCATTATATTTGGTAGACCCTTCTTGAATACTATTAATGCTAAGATAGACTGCGAAAAGGATATTGTTACTGTTGGTTTAGGGGATATGTCTCATGATTTTAATTTTGCTAAATTTCGTAGACAACCCCATGATAAAGAATTTCCTAGTAAAGATGAAATTATTGGTCTTGCTTCTATTGTCGTGCCTCCTAATGATCCTTTAGAACAATATTTGCTCGACCATGAAAATGATATGTTTATGAATGAAACAAGGGAAATAGATGAAGTATTCTTTAAACAGGGACCTATTTTGAAACACAACTTGCCTGTTGAAATCCTAGGGGATCCTCCTCCACCCAAGGGAGATCCCATGTTTGAGCTTAAGCAATTACCTGATACTTTGAAATATGCTTATCTTGATGAAAAGAAGATATATCTTGTTATTATTAGTGCTAACCTTTCAAAGCATGAAGAAGAGAAATTATTGAAAACTCTGAAGAAGCGACGTGCTGCTATTGGATATACTCTTGATGATCTTAAGGGCATTAGTCCCACTCTATGCCAGCACAAAATAAAATTGGAGAAAGATGTTAAACCAGTTGTTGATCATCAACAACTCCATCATCACCACCTCCAAAGAAAGAGACATAAATACATGGGTATGGGCACTCCCCTTGGCAACTGCCAAGCTTGGGGGAGGTGCCCCGGTATCGTATCACCATCGCACTTCTATCTTTACCATTTTTCTTCAATCCTTTTAGTTATATCTTGATCTAGTAGAATAAAGTTTTAGTATGATCTAGCTTTGAGTTTTGTTTTGATCCCTATCTATTTAATCGAGTCCGTGAGATATATACATTAAAGAGTAGTTTTGAGTTGAGGGCTTTGCTATCTCGCTATGATCTTGAGGGAGTAAAAGAAAGAATAAAAAGATCATATTGATCTTATGGAGAGTAATGACTTCACATATAAAGAGCATGATGAATAAAAGTTGTTGAGAGTTGACAAACATAGTTTTGGTCATCGTTGCAATTAATAGGAAGTAATAAAGAAAGAGAGGTTTTCACATATAAATATACTATCTTGGACATCTTTTATGATTGTGAGCACTCATTAAAATATGATATGCTAAAAAGTTGATGTTGGACAAGGAAGACAACGTAATGGGTTATGTTTTCTTATATCCGAATAAGTTATACTGTCATGGATCATCCAACATGTCGAGTTTCTAGCCAAATCATTTGCACCAAGTAGAGATACTACTTGTGCTTCCAAACATCCCTAAGTTTTGCCATGAGAGTCCACCATACCTACTTATGGATTGAGTAAGATCCTTCAAGTAAGTTTTCATCGGTGCAAGCAATAAAAAATTGCTCTCTAAATATGTATGATCTATTAGTGTGAAGACAATAAGCTTTATACGAGCTTGTGATATGGAAGAAATAAAAGCGACAAACTGCATAATAAAGGTCCTTATCACAAGTGGAAATGTGAAGTGACGTTCTTTTGCATTAAGATTTTGTGCATCCAACTATAAAAGCGCATGACAACCTCTGCTTCCCTCCACGAAGGGCGTATCTTTTGTTTTTACCTTCTACCCTTATACAAGAGTCATGGTGATCTTCACATTTTCCTTTTTACACTTTATCCTTTGGCAAGCACTATGTGTTGGAAAGATCCTGATATATATATCCACTTGGATGTAGGTTTTCATAAATTATTATTGTTGACATTACCCTTGAGGTAAAAGGTTGGGAGGAGAAACTATAAGCCCCTATCTTTCTCTTTGTCCGATGGAAACTTCATACACATAAGTATCGCGTGAGTGTTAGCAATTGTGAAAGACTAAATGATAGTTGAGTATGTGGACTTGCTCAAAAGCTTTTATATTGACTCTTTCCGATGTTATGATAAATTGCAATTGCTTCAATGACTGAGATTATAGTTTGCTAGTTTTCAATGAAGCTTCCGATTCAAACTTTACATTGTGAATAGATTGTTACTTTAGCATAGAAGTCATATGACAATATATATGTTGCTGTTCTAAGAATGATCATGATGCCCTCATGTCCGTATTTTATTTTATCGACACCTCTATCTCTAAACATGTGGACATATTTTTCGATTTTGGCTTTCGCTTGAGGACAAGCGAGGTCTAAGCTTGGTATATGTTGTTGTTCTAAGAATGATCATGATGCCCTCATGTCCGTATTTTATTTTATCGACACCTCTATCTCTAAACATGTGGACATATTTTTCGATTTCGGCTTTCGCTTGAGGACAAGCGAGGTCTAAGCTTGGGGGAGTTGATACGTCCATTTTGCACCATGCTTTTATATCAATATTTATTGCATTATGGGCTGTTACTACACATTATGTCACAATACTTATGCATTTCCTCTCTTATTTTATAAAGTTTACACGAAGAGGGAGAATGCCGGTAGCTGGAATTCTAGACTGGAAAAGGAGCAAATATTAGAGACCTATTCTGCACAACTCCAAAAGTCCTGAAACTCCATGAAAGTCAGTTTTGGAATATATTAAAAATATTGGGCGAAGAAAGCACCATAGGGGGGCACCCACCAGCCACGAGGGTGGAGGGCGCGCCCCCTGCCTCGTGGGCCACCTGGCAGGCCCCCGATGCCCATCTTCTGCTATATGGTGTCTTTTGCCCTGAAAAAAAAATCATAAGGAAGCTTTCGGGATGAAGCACCGGCGTCTCGAGGCGGAACCTGGGCAGGACCAATCTAGGGCTCCGGTGGAGCTGTTCTCCTAGGGAAACATCCCTCCGGGAGGGGGAAATCATCGCCATCGTCATCACCATCGATCCTCTCATCGAGAGGGGGTCAATCTCCATCAACATCTTCACCAGCACCGTATTCTCTCAAACCCTAGTTCATCTCTTGTATCTGATCTTTGTCTCAAAACCTCAGATTGGTACCTGTGGGTTGCTAGTAGTGTTGATTACTCCTTGTAGTTGATGCTAGTTGGTTTATTCGGTGGAAGATCATATGTTCAAATCCTTAATGCATATTAATACCCCTCTGATTATGAACATGAATATGATTTGTGAGTAGTTACGTTTGTTCCCGAGGACATGGGTGAAGTCTTGTTATAAGTAATCATGTGAATTTGGTATTCGTTTGATATTTTGATGAGATGTATGTTGTTTATCCTCTAGTGGTGTTATGTGAACGTCGACTACATGACACTTCACCATGATTTGGGCCTAGGGGAAGGCATTGGGAAGTAATAAGTAGATGATGAGTTGCTAGAGTGACAGAAGCTTAAATCCTAGTTTAATTATGCGTTGCTTCGTAAGGGGCTGATTTGGATCCATATGTTTCATGCTATGGTTAGGTTTACCTTAATTCTTCTTTCGTAGTTGCGGATGCTTGTGAGAGGGGTTAATCATAAGTGGGATGCTTGTCCAAGGAAGGGCAGTACCCAAGCATCGGTCCACCCACATATCAAATTATCAAAGTAACGAACGCGAATCGTATGAGCATGATGAAAACTAGCTTGATAGTAATTCCCATGTGTCCTCGGGAGTGCTTTGCTTTATATAAGAGTTTGCCCAGACTTGTCCTTTGCTACAAAAAGGATTGGGCCGCCTTGATGCACCTTAGTTATCTTTATTACTTGTTACCCGTTACGAATTATCTTATCACAAAACTATCTGTTACCGATAATTTCAGTGCTTGTAGAGAATACCTTACTGAAAACCGTTTGTCATTTCCTTCTGCTCCTCATTGGGTTCGACACTCTTACTTATTGAAAGGACTACGATAGATCCCCTATACTTGTGGGTCAACAATCGACCAAGATGATGCCGGACATAATCGTCTCTTTTGCAAGTCCTTTTGCGTTTGTCCTACCAAAACTATGCTTTTATTTTGCACGTGAACTATGTTTTAGCGTTTGAATTTGAATTCATTTGTCGGAATCATTGTCAAATATGCTTATTGGGGTTTTCGGTTTGCGGGTCAGCGCGGCGCTGCCCGAACAGATCCCGCGTAGCCGACCCGTAAAAGAGCATATTCACCGAATATGCTTTTTTACGGGTCCGTTTTGCGGGGTATGAGTCTGAGCTCGCCCGCGCTGCCCTGCACACACACTTTTCCATGAACTGCAAAACGCTTATGCGGGTTCAGATTTTGCCGGGTCTGCTACAGATGCTCTTAGGCATGTTCTGTCCCGCGTCGCCCGCGAAGGCACGTTTTGCCCAAATACCACAAAAGATGCAGAAAGCTGAGAGAAAATATAAAATTCAGAAAAGTATATAGAAAATTAGAAAATGAGGCAAAATTTCATGTGGGATAGAGCTTTATTACTGATTGCCTCTTCCATCTCTTGGAAAGAAACAAAGTACAACGTCACGCTCTAGATCACAAAAGGGAAATTAAATTACAAAATTAAAATTAAAATTAAAATTACAAATACTCTCTTTCATCCTGTAACACTCGTTCCCGTGTCAAAAATCAATAGGAAAAGGAAAATTATTCAGGTGGGGGCCTTTGCCCCCCGGTGACCTTCAATTTTTTTTACAAAGACTACAACTATAACTATTCTTTTTCTTCGATGCCAAGATCTTCAAATCAGTTCTTTATTGTTTGCGGTGTGTTGGACTCTCCTTCTGCTAGTTCCCCATCTTTCAAGGTCATTAATGTTTTCACCATATTGGGTCAGGCTTGTTCTTCTCTCCTCAAGTATTCTTCCAGCTAGGCTGAAAGTAGAATCCGATGATGTTGATGGGACGTGTACTGATAACACATCCCTTGCTAATATGGAAAGCACCGAATATGCAAGCTTGTGGTCAGAACACCACTACAGTATGTCGAAGTCCTCGTCATCTTCATCGAAGCTGACTTTGTCGTTGTTGAGATACTTCGCTAACTCCCCGCCACTTGATGCTCATGTGGAAGAGCTCGAGGTAGAGGAGGAAGAACCAAATATCTTGCTCCATGCTCCTTTCTTTTTTCATGTAGTTGGTGCTGGTGGAGGTCATTGCATCTGAACTCCAGCATACTTTTGTTCATACTTACGTAACTTCAAAAAGCTTATCACGAACATCCATGAAATAAGCAGAATAATCTAAATGTAGGGACCCAACTAGTACATTGAGTGCATTAGAAAAATATCAAGTTTAGCCCTATGGTCCAGGATACATGCAAATGCATACAACATATGAATTTCTTTCCAGTGTTTCAAATAATTAAGTTCCATGCGAGCAACAACTTCAAGTAATAACTCATCGCTTTCGTATGCGTTCAGATGAGTAGGAATGTCTACAAACTATGCACCATTAAAGGAGATGTGGGATAATAAACCCAAGACAAATAAATTGTTGCATCATAAAATTTCACCAAAAACATGGTCAATATTGAAGAAAGACGCCAAGTTGTAGGAGTGATTAGTTGTGATTTGTAGTCGTTATATTTGATCTTACAAAACTATATGTATGAATCTTTTTCGTCAGAATTTTCCTAATCTTAGAACGTTCTCGATATCATGTTATGAGTACATGGAAATTTGTGATATTTTTACATCAATTCTTCTCTCTCAAGCAAATAAGAATCTAAAAGCTTCTCTCATCACCGACCGACCACCCGTAAAAGCCGTGATTGGCCATAAACCTTTCTTCAACTATAGTTAAAAAACTAATTGTATAGTAATATACTTTTTTCCATCAGATAATCAATTGACATAAAGACATCGCTTTGTTTGTGGAGTATTTCATGTGATAAATTCTTCTAGATGTAGTACACATGGCAGCATTCAATGGAATATGGAAAGATATTGAACGACCAACGACACTCTATTTTGCCACTTCTCATCCATCAGATCGAGTTAATCCATCTATTTGTATTCAAAGTTAATCGTATACTATATAGTGGTATATGCATTGTTTTGATACATTGATGTTTCTTAGTGCACTTCTATAAAAAAATACACAAACTTATCCACAAATCTTATCACATCAAACCAACAACACTCTTATAATTCCGTAAAAACAAAATATATTGGAGACAAACAAATCATTTAAAACTCAAATTGAAAATTTGCTAAATCACATATAGTGAATAACTATACATAGCACTTGGTACTTAAAATTAAACTAGCTGCAACATTAATTATAGATATATTAAACTATATAATTATAGCTAACAACAAGCTAATCCTCCTCATAAGGAGATGTCGTGGACGACCGGTGAAGTGCTCCTCGTCCTCCCATGGTTGGAGGGCACCACGATGTCGCCGCCATGCACCGCCTTGGGGTTTCTCCCCCTTTCCCTCCTCCTCCTCCTCCAAGGATATCCAATCGAAGGCCTCTTCCTTATCCTCACGCCTTAGTTGTCCGAGCTCGAGGAGTCGTTCGACACGACAACGACAGGGAGTTGCTGGAATGAGTAGGCGAACCGATGAATCGTGAGCAACCTCACCATGGCGAATTCGAGTCTGATCCTAGCATCATTTGGGGGAAAATGGGCGGCGGCTAGAAATAGTTCGAGTTTCTGGGGGTGCCCATGAAAATTTATAGCGTCGGGGAGGTGAAGCGGCAACATGCCGGACAGGAATCCACTTATTTGTGGGAGAGGAGCTAAAGTGGTGAGCAATAATTTTGGAATGCCCTCCCGCTAAGTCTGAAATGGTACGCAGTAAATAATACTCCCTCCGTCTGGAAATACTTGTCATCAAGATGATCAAGATGAACAAAGGGGATGTATCTAGACATATTTTAGTTCTAGATACATCCCTTCTTATTGATTTTGATGACAAGTATTTTCAGACGGAGGGAGTACATTCATTTTGCATCATGTTTTTCTACTGTTATTTTTATTGTTTAATGTTTTATTTCACTTCTAGATACAATTATATTGCCATTTCTCTCTTAAATTTTTCCTACTGTTATTTTTATTGTTTTAATGTTATATTTCACTTTTAGATACAATTAATTGCAATTACATCACAAGAGGGAGATTATGACGCTCGGCAGGCCAATATGATATGGGGGTGTGATGACTCTTGTTTGAGTGCATTTGGGCTCAAAATCACAATATTAGAGTCCGACCAATATGATCACAGAAGACTAGGCATCAATATTTTATCATCTTGGCCAAGTTTGGAAAATGAAATTGCGACAGGTAAGCAGATAAAAGGGCATATATGGCAGTAATAAACAGTCAACTGATTATTTGAGTTAGTTAACTGCAACTCTATTCACATACACAGAACATCAGTTCCTTTGGGAAAATTCCAGTCCTGTTAATTGGTAGTATAACCTAAACACACACTGCTCCGGTCAAAACCCAGCTCACAGATGAGGGCTATGGGTTTTGAACGGCAGGACGCAAGAGTAAGTGACATACTTTACACTGTCAACAAGGACTACAACAAATATACGCGACAATGACTTCGAAGAGATCCTTCCATCAGCATCCACTCTAGGGTCAGCCAGGACAGAGACCACCACCGATGAAGCCGGTTTGTTTCCAGTAAAGCTCTCATTCTTGGGGTGCGCTTTGAGGTGATCGGTGTGGTTGGATGTTGAACCTTTTAGAGGAATGGCCATGGAATGTAAAATCCTTCTGTTCTTGACCTTATGGGACTGACTGGAGGGGAGGTTCTCCGTGGAGTTATGTGATGCATTGTGCATACCACTGGAGTAGACAGGGACGATGGTGGTCGGCGATATATCGAACTGGAACACTTCAGTGCACATTCCGGAGCTCAACATAGGACCTGAAAAACAATGGGAAGTAATAACTTTCAGCAAATGAAGAAAGAAACTACTTGCAGTAACAGTGTACAATTGAATTCAACTGTTCAAAAGCAACTGAGATAGCACACACTTCTACAGGATCAAATCCCTAACGTCAAGCTACAATCAATTTTTCGCAAATATATGTATAGCTGTACAATGGGAACTGAGACAGCACATCACATTGCCACTCAATTGGGTGTCACAACTACATACACAGAACCGGCAGAACTTCAGTAAGCTAACAAAAAGCATGCTACTGGTAAGTCAGTTACATGCTCTATCAAGCCCAGCTAATCATTTTACACTGGGTTTCATCAGACTATCTCTAGAGCTTTCATCAACGTAGTTCTTATAGGATGAGTTAAATTTATAATGCCGCAATAGTCCACAAACCACCAACGCTGTATGTTAAAAGCCACAATCGGAAGCAATAACTATCAGCAAATGAAGGAACAGACTAGTTGCATTAACTAACTGCGGTTAATTGGCTAGAGCATGTAATTGATGAGCACAGGTTGTATAAGTATGCTGCATTAGCAATTGTTGCAACTGCACAAGGCAATAATACACCAACCAAACATAAACTCTTGGAATGTGTTCATTGATCAAGTGACATAACCATATAAGTCCATGATCGCCTCCCTGTGCATACTTCACATGGTAGCCATTTTTCAAGTTGTCTACTGATCCGAACAGAGGCTAAATTACTTGCAAACATAAAAACATTATCTATTAGGAAGTTGCATCAGCTAGTGACTGCTACATTCGTATCAAGGTCACAGTATGATAACAAGTATAAAACCGACATGGCACACACACATAAGTAATTTGTTTTTCAAATCTAAAGAAGTATGCAACCTTTTGTAGCATCCTTACCTGACATTGCTTCACTAAACCATTGTGGCAGTAATTCATCGTCCTCTCTGTATATGCTTCCATCTCCAGGAGGTAAAGCCATCAGTTTATTTTTTATTGCTTTAGCAGATTCCATGATTTCTCCAGAATTCAACTGAGCAACATGGCCAGGAATTGCCAAACTAGTATCTTCTTGTCCTTGGTTACATGAAGTCTTCCCATCAGAGTGACACATGCGCGAAGAAGCTTTCTCACTCGCAACAACAGACTGGATAACCAAATTTCCATTGATCTTGACATGCTTCCCATTCCTTGGAATATACAACAATGCCGGGAGCGTCTCACTTGAATTATGTGGCAACTTCGAATCAACACCTTCCGAGACATCTCGAGGCCCATCAACAGTCAGAACCCTCCCATGAAGTGATTGTGATGGACCAAGCACAATTCCTTCTCGGGAATCAACTGGTCCATACATCCGATTTACCGCAGGAACCAAACACCCGCAGAGCATCATCAGGAACAGCAATCCAAGGAGGCTAACACTAGCAACCTTCTTGGTCTTCCTAGACTTCTTGGCCGGTGGCTCTGCGGCAGCTGATGCAGGCTGCTTGGTTTTCAGCCGAGGTATTGGCATGAGCGGCACTTGGGAGCCGCGCGCTCCCATTGCATATGCCGGGTGCATCCATGGCGGTGGCAAAGGGTACAATCCAGGGTACATTGGCAGTGGCGGGGGGACGCCTGCACCGGCGCCAGCCAGCTGCTGCTTGAGAGCGGCGTTCTCAGCGGTGACGCAGGAGATCCTGGTTGAGAGGTCGGCGATGGTGGCCTGCATGGCCTTGACCTTCCCCTCCAGCTCCTCGACGTACTGCTTCTTCCTCTGACGCGACAGGTGCGCGCTCTCCCGGTTCCGCACCAGCCGCGCCCGCCGCTTGTCGTCCTCACGCTCCTCGTCCTTAGCCTTGCCGTCGCTCCCAGCGCTCGCGCTCCTGGAAGACGTCTCCGAGGACTCGTCGTTCTTCAGCCCGCCGTCCGCTCCGCCACCGGAGCCGGAGGAGGAGTCCCCTGCCCCGCCCGGCGACCCGGCCGAGGACGAGGACGTGGCGAGCGGCGGCGGCGGCGACGGGAGCCGCACGTCGTCGGTGGGGTCGAGGTCGAGGTCGAGGTCGAGGTCGAAGTCGATGTCCAGATCGTCGAGATCGAAGCCGTCCAGGGCGAAGGCGTCGTCGCCCGGGTGCGGGAACTCCGGCAGGTCGTCGGGGAAGGGCAGGTCCGCGAAGGGGGACGCCTCCGCGATGGCCATGGCGCGAGATCCGGTCACGGCGAGCGCATGCGCGACGGCGGGGCGGGCGGCCGGTCGGGGTCCTGGATCTCGCGCGGCGCGGTCGCCGTAGCGTGCAGGGTTTGCAATGTGGGAAGGGAAGGGAAAGGAAAGGCAGGAACTGGAGCTGGGGGATTCGGTCCGAGTCGTTGGTCGCCTCTTTGGCGTCGTGGAGACGAACCGGACCCGCCGTGCGCGGCCGCGTGGGGGCGGTGGGGGCAAAGTCAGACGCGAGACGCGTCTGGAACGTTCTCCGCGCCTCCGCAATGGGCCTACATGGGCTATGGAGCAGCCTATTGAGTTTTTCCTATGGGCCGGGTTCGTTAACGGGCTGGAATCACTTTTGTAGGGTACTACTAGATTGGGAGAGTGAAGGCCCAGGTGAAGCGGCGACCAGGCAGAGGGGAATGGCGACGACACTAGCGGGCCGCCGGCTCCTCCTCGTGCGGCGATGCGCGGCCGGGCGGAGGCTGCTCGGCACGGCGGCGGAGGCGTCTCCGGGCGGGGAGGAGGCGGGGGGCGAGGCGATCTACGTGAGGAAGCCCTCGTCCTCGTCGACGCGGGACGAGACCTCGGTGTCCATGCCCATGTCCTTCATGACGGGGTCCGTGGTGGGGAAGCGGTTCTACCGCGACGCCACCGTGCGCCGCGCCGACGACGGCAACGGGTGGACGGTCATGCTCGACTACCGCACCCTCAAGACGCCGGCCAAGCGCCCGCTCAAGCTGCACTCGCGCACGCTCGCCATGGCCGTCGCCGCCGAGTGGGAGTACCAGGTCCGGATGCCTCCCCTCCTCTCTTCTCCTTCCTGTTCTGTTGTTTGGGTGACCTCGATTGTGATACTGTACTTCAGTCTGAGAGCAGTATACTGCGGTTTGGATGGAAATGGTATGCTTGCGGTTAGTTTGACCCTGATATCGTAGATTTAGCTTATCCAGAACAGTGGTGAATGTAGACTAGATAGTTTAGGAGAATATGATCGCATGCATTACAGGCCCAGAGGGCGCACATATATACAGCCAGCCTATACTTGTCCTCCAAGATCTAATCCTAGTTTAAAAGGAAAGAATAGATATGGAGGTGCAGATAGGAAGGTTAGGATTACATCACGTATGTACGCTAATACATGCTACCTTATTCTTACACCCCCCCGCAGTTGAAGCGTCGTCGGAGTAGATGCCAAGACTAGACCGAAAAGCTTCGAATGAAGAAGTAGGAAGCCCCTTGGTCATGATGTCGGCAAGTTGATGAGTTGTAGGAACATGAACAACACGGAACTGTCCCAAAGCCACCTTCTCGCGTACAAAATGTATGTCCAGCTCAATATGCTTCGTCCGACGATGATGAACGGGGTTAGCAGAGAGGTATACCGCGGAGATATTATCATAGAACACCACAGAGGCCTTGTCAACGACACAATGGAGCTCGACAAGAAGTTGACGAAGCCAACAACATTCAGCCACGGCATTGGCCACCGCACGGTATTCGGCTTCAGCACTCGAGCGAGAAACAGTAGGTTGGCGTTTGGAGGACCAAGACACCAAAGTGTCCCCGAGATAAATGCAATATCCAGAAGTAGACCTGCGAGTGTCCGGACAGCCAGCCCAGTCAGCATCGGAATAAGCAGCAATGGCGATGGAGGGGTTGCCAGCGATCTGAAGCTCATGTGAAGTAGTGCCGCGGAGATAGCGTAGTAAGCGCTTGATCAATCCCCAATGAGCATCACGTGGAGCATGCATATGCAAACAAATTTGCTGGACAGCATAGGCTATGTCCGGCCGTGTCAAGGTGAGGTATTGAAGAGCACCTGCAATACTTCGGTAGAAGGTGGAATCCGATACAAGCTCACCAGAGGCAGCCGAGACCTTGGGCTTGGTGTCAACAGGCGTGGAGGCTGGCTTGCAGTTAGACATGGCAGCACGATCAAGAAGCTCCTCAGCATATCTCTCCTGAGAGAGAAAGAAACCAGAGGCCGTGCGACGAACTGCAACACCGAGAAAAAAATGAAGAGGCCCGAGATCCTTCATCTTGAATTCAGTGCTGAGAGAGGTGATGATCATCCGAAGAAATGATGTCGAGGAAGCTGTCAGCACAATGTCATCAACATAAAGAAGCAAATAAGCCATGTCTGAACCACGACGAAGCACAAAGAGTGAGGTGTCCGAAAGAGCTGAAGTAAATCCAAGGCGCCGAAGAAAATCACCAATGCGTGTGTACCAAGCGCGTGGAGCCTGTTTAAGCCCATAGAGAGACTTGGACAACAGACATACATGCTCGGGACATGTTGCGTCGATGAAACCCGTCGGTTGAGCACAAGAAACACGCTCTTGAAGGACTCCATGAAGGAACGCATTGGATACGTCCAACTGATGCACGGGCCAATGTCGAGAAGCAGCAAGATGCAAGACTGTGCGGACTGTGGCTGGTTTGACCACGGGACTGAAAGTCTCACCAAAGTCAATGCCGGCACGTTGAGTGAATCCACGAACAACCCAACGAGCTTTGTATCGATCCAAGGAACCATCGGGTTTGAGTTTATGCCGAAATACCCATTTACCGGTGACGATATTGGCACCCCGAGGTCGAGGCACAAGAGTCCATGTGTGATTGGCCTGAAGGGCATCATACTCCTCTTGCATGGCAGAATGCCACGCAGGGTCACGAAGAGCTGCACGGGCAGACGAGGGAAGCGGTGAAGGCACAACCGCAGCCGCATGAGCATCCTCGAAACGCCGGTTGGGCTGCAGAACGCCATGTCGCGCACGTGTAGCCATCGTGTGGATGGACACGTCAGAAGGGCGAAGCCATGGAGCCGCCCGCGGCGGTGCAACCGGAGCCGGAGGTGGCGAAGACGCGACGAGCTCAACGGCAGGGCCGGAGGACACCGCGGGAGATGACGACGGGCTCGAACTGGCCGCTGAAGAGTCGCGGGAGGCAGCAGCTGGAGTGCCAGAAGGAGCAGCCATGGCAGCCGAAGTGGGTGACCCAGGAGCAATGCTCGTAGAAGCAGCTGTCGTGGCACCAGAATTCGTTGCCATGGCAGCTGAACTGGGCGCCGTGGCAGCTGAACTGGGCGATCCGGTAGAAGAAGCAGCAGCCGTGGCAACCGGTGAAGATGATGCAGGGGTAGCCACGGCTGGACTTCCAGCAGCCCAAGGGGCGGCCGCTGGGCCATGCTGACGAGCGGCCGGCGACGTGGGAACCATCGGAGGATCGGGCTGCAAGGGCACAACCGGCGGTGAGGGAGTCTCCAACAGCATGTTCCTGAAAGGAAAAACGCACTCGTCGAATACAACGTGGCGTGATGTTAGTACACGGCGACTGACCGGATCATAGCAGCGGTATCCACGGTGATCGGGAGGGTAACCAAAGAAGACACAAGCAAGGGAGCGGGGAGAAAGTTTATGAGGAGCAGTGGAGGTGATGTTGGGGTAGCAGAGGCATCCGAAAACACGAAGGTGAGAGTAGTCAGGTGGTGAACCAAAAAGAAGTTGATGAGGTGGAAGATTATTGCGTGGGCGACAAGGGCGAAAATTCAGAAGATAAGTCGCGGTATTTAGTGCTTCAGCCCAAAACCTAGGAGGCATGTGAGCATGAAATAATAGTGTGCGTACACTATCATTCAATGTGCGAAGTATGCGTTCGGCGCGACCATTCTGTTGCGAGGTGTAAGGGCATGTGAGCCGAAGATGCATGCCGTGCTGTGCAAAGAAGGTGCGTGAAGCATTATTATCAAATTCACGACCATTGTCAGTTTGAAAAGCTAAGATATAGCGTTGGAATTGGGTGGCGACAAAAGCATGAAAACGAGAAATAGTGGGAAAAACATCCGATTTGCGACGCAATGGAAAAGTCCAAACATAGTGAGAGTAGTCATCGAGCATCACAAGATAATACTGAAATCCCGAAACACTTACGATAGGAGATGTCCAAACATCACAATGAACAAGAGCAAAAGGAAAACTTGCTTGACTATCGGATTGTTTGAAAGGTAAACGAACGTGCTTCCCCAATCTACAAGCATGACACGTTGTAGGGGGTGATTTATTACAAGTAAAATCAAACGAAGAAAGTGTTCTGGAAAGAGCATCATGTCCGGGGTGACCAAGACATTGGTGCCAAAGATCGGTGGTGCCGGCGAGAAGAGCTTGATGGCTGGCGACATGCGGATAGAGATCGTCGTCGCTGTTACATCGGAGAATCACCGCGCGGGTACGACGATCCTTGACAGAAAAACCAAGCTCATCAAATTCAACATTAACAGGATTTGTACGAGTTAAAAGACAAACTGAAATAAGATTTTTAATCAGATTAGGAGTGACTACTACATCACGTAAAGAGAGAGGAAAAGAGGAGGTAGGGAGAGAGGCACTGCCGATGTGAGTAATGGGAAGGGAGTCTCCGTTTCCGAATATGACAGAGGAAAGATTGGAAGAAGGACAGAAAGAAGAGAGGATACCGGGATCGCTGGCCATGTGGGCAGTCGCGCCTGTGTCAAAGAACCAGTTGGAGCCGCCGCCGCCGGCGCCGCCCTGCTGCAAGGAGAGGTTGTTGAGGGCGGCGTGGAGCTGCGTTTGATCCCTTGCAGGGGGTTGATGCTGCTGAGGCGCTGGAGCATAGCCATTGTAGACCGCTGGAGCACCAAGGCCCGGCTGTCCTATATGGGCAGCGTACGCCTGGGGCATGGAGACGCCAGGGCGTGGGCCAAGAAGACCGGCGCCCGGAGCACGCCAGTTCGGTGGCCACGCCTGAAACATGCCGGACAGCGGATAGCTGCCGACGGGCCAAAACGGCGCGGCCGAGTCCCGCGCTGTAGGAGCGCCAGGGGCGCCGGTAGGGGCGCCATGGCCTTGCTGTTGCTGCTGTTTCTTGCGGCCCTTGCCACGGCCGCGACTACCCGAGGCAGCAGCAGGCGGAGCAGGCGCGGTTGGGCGAGGCGCCGGGGCAGCCGGCGGTGCAGGCGTGGGGGAGCCGGAGAAGCGGTTGGCGACGAGGGCGGTCGCCTGGATATGCTGTGCATGGCGCGCGAGGCGCCGTTCCTCCTGCAAAAGAGCGCCACGAGCACGGGCGAAAGTTAGTCCAGCAGGGTTGATGGTGAGGGCGGCGATGCAGTGGCCGAACTCGCCGTTCAGCCCGTTGATGAACGTGGTGAGCATGTCCTGGTCGGTAACCGGAGTGCCCACGTCGCGAAGTGTGTCGGAGAGACACTTGAGACGGCTGGCGAAGGCGGTCACGGAGAGATCTCCTTGGACGAGGTTGAGGAAGTCTCGCTTGGCGAAGCAGGAGCGTTGAAGACGGTTGTCGCGGAAGAGGTCGGTGATGACGGTCCAAGCGTTGGCGGCGGTGTCGGAGGGCTGGATGATGATCTCGAGGATATCTTTGGAGACAGTGGTGTATAGCCAGGAGATGATACATTGATCGATCTGGGTTCACTCGACGTCGCCCAGCGCCATAAGAGCGTCAACGGAGCCATCAATGTGATCGAGAAGACCGAGCTTGCGGAAAGTGAGGTTGAAGAAGGTTTGCCAGATGCAAAAGTTGGACTCGTCGAAGTCGAGGATGACGGTGACGTGGTTGCGTATGTTGATGAGCTGGATGGCGGTGGCACTAGGAGCAGCAGGATTGACAGAGCTAGCGGCAAAGGGGTTGGAGGGTTGGGACCCGGATGCGAGGGAGGAGTTGGGAGTAGAGGCGAAGTCGCCGAAATCCATGGCTATGGCAGCAACGACGGGCAGGGCTGGTGGCTAGGGGTGCAGCGGAAGCAAGTCACGGGATGGAAAGAAAAGCTGATACCATGTAGACTAGATAGTTTAGGAGAATATGATCGCATGCATTACAGGCCCAGAGGGCGCACATATATACAGCCAGCCTATACTTGTCCTCCAAGATCTAATCCTAGTTTAAAAGGAAAGAATAGATATGGAGGTGCAGATAGGAAGGTTAGGATTACATCACGTATGTACGCTAATACATGCTACCTTATTCTTACAGTGAATTATGAGAGGACTTCCTGACCATTTCATTCTATTGTACATTTCAAATGTGTTGAACCTAGGTTTTCATCATAGTATAGTAGTTAGTGTCGCTGATGACTTGAATCACACGACTGAATTGCTTTTAATATTCTCTGTTTCTTTGCCCTTTATTGTGTCATGAGCAGTTGTACTAAATGACCAGAATGGCCGTTTGGGCATAAGTAGAATGAAATTATTAAACAGTATCCAAAATGTATCAGCATAGATCTGTTGTGTTTATGCATAACGGGTAGTTCATTGCCTTCTGTGGAGAATAGAGCATTTTCACTTCTGATCTCTAGAGAGGCAAGATAGGCTGATAATGAAAATAAAACAAAACTCAATATGGAAGATGAAATCACACAATACCAGTCCCCGTGATGTAGTCTGTTGGTGTAGGTTCATTGCATTTATTCAGAATCCACACTACACTGCCTTCTCCCTTCTGTGGAGTATAGAGCACATTGCACATTTTAGAGTTGAATTTTCGCTTCTGGTCTGTACAGTGGCAAGAGAGCTTGAAAATGAACACTGCCACCATTAGTACCTCCAACGAAATTAAAGCAAGACTTGATATGGCCGATGTACTCAGTGTGTCATCTCTTATACAGATCCATAAATTGTATTCATATGCTGAATTTAAGGATACTAGTAGTTAGATAGTACTTACTCTTAGTGCAAATATATGTTTTGCATGACTAAGTTGCTGCTTTCAAATGTTCCCCACTGTAACTTATAACTTGCAAGTTGTGAGAGTTGTTACAACTTACAAGAAGCACCAACTTACTTTTTTGGGTGTGCTGCCCATCTGCCATCATGTAGGAATGCATGATTATATTTGAATTAACTTCTTGCCAAAAAAACTGCTTCCTATATTTCATTCCCTAGCTTCTGAATGCTGGTACTGAAAGTTCCTTATTGTCATAGGAACAAGATGGAATCCGGCCTTTTACGATGCCTCTTATGAAGCTTGCTTGTACTGCACTGGAGAGAGTTCCATTGACACGAACGAAAATAATTACCAATTTGATGCAAAAATTCCATCAAGATTTGGTATTTTGTCGCTCACCTGCCGATGATGAACTTACCAAAGGAGTCTATGGTAAGGTGCCCAATTTTGTTCTCATATGTTGGTGCAGTTATTGTGCTCCAATATTGATGAACTGGGTTTAGGCTACTTAGATCCATACAATTAAATTGCAGATGCTCTGTATCATTGGCCCCTCAATATGATTTATCATGCTTTCTTACTTTCCTGTGCAGAAAAACAGAAGGAGAAAATTGACCCAATACTGGACTGGGTCAACACTGAGTTTGGGTTCAAGCCTGTTGCGTACACAAGTTTCTTAGGAGGGAAGCAGGATGAGCGGCTAGCTAAGGCTGTAGAAACCGTTCTGAAGGATGCAAATGATTGTGAGCTGGCATCTATTGATGCTATGGCCGCAGCAGCCCATTCCCTGGTAATCCCTCTCGCAATATTTAGAGGAAGGTTGGGAGTTGATGAATCCATTGAGCTAATCAGGCTTGAAGAAGATCACCAGGTGTGATATCGCAACCACTTCATTTCTTTACTTTGACCTTTTCTTTTCTTTTCTTTGCTTCTGTCTTATGGTCTTTATTGTTCCATATCCCCAGGTCGATCGATGGGGCTTGGTTGAAGGAGGCCACGATGTTGATATCGCTGACCTTAAAGTCCAGATGTCATCAGCTGTTGTGTTCCTTCAACTTTCATGGCTGAAGTAACCTTTTGATCGATAATGTGCGTAATTGTTTCTGCTTTTTTTTTTTTCGAACTTGTATCATGAAGAGTTGTAGAATAATAATTAGCCGCAGATGGTTAAGAGAAAACAAAGTGCCGGTATTCAACAGGTGCTGATGCTGAACTTTTGATTAAACCGTGCTCAATGTGTTATTTAGCAAGTGTGTATGGAAACCCAACATCCTTTTTTGGATCCCAGTGATCTCTTGTTATGTAGGGTAAAAATGCAATCAGTAGCAGAATCCTGGTTTGGTGTTATGAGGACTGCAGCAGCAGAACTATGTCAGCGCTGCATCGTCGGTCGTTTCGGACCAGGCTGTACCAAATGGCTGCCGATTTCTGAATGTGCAAAACACTGCAGCATAGTTTTCTATAGTTTATACAAGATGGTGTAATAAATTATTGATGTGAACTGGAAACTGAAACGAGTGTGAAGTTAGATAACCCCATTGCTACGGCTGGTGTGCCGTGGCTTTCAAGTTATCTAGAAGGTGTGTACGTCCTAGTTATTGATGTGAAAGAATACCGAGGGCCTCCTAGTTCAAGGGAAAAGTGGAAGAAAAATGTAGGAATATATTCTTTTTTCCTATGTTGATACTGTTTATATGTTTATTCAAAGGAAAAGGGCAAATAAAGCATAGAGAATCTTTTCCTTCGATCTCATTTTCAAAGGAAAAACACAGGAAATCTAACATCGACAAGGAGCTATTTTTGAATTTCCGTGTGCACGAAGAGAAATCTAACATCGACAAGGAGCTATTTTTGAATTTCCGTGTGCACGAAGAACAGGACTAAGTTACATATTTTTATGTTGTGGTTTGACTTTGATTTGACCATATTTACTATATTTTGATGTTCTGATTCCTACAAACTAGATATGCAATTAAAAAAAATCTTTGCTTTTCAGTCATCTGTTTTGCGCATGCATTAGAGCATCTACAGCAACTAGGCCCCTAGTATGTCCGCGGACGCGACCAGGCAGTGGCCGGTCACACCTTAAATTTTTGGCCCTATTTGGATGCTGCAGTTAGAGTTAGAGTTGGTTAGTTCAGGCTAAACTAACCCTAGAGGATGCAAACAGGTGGAGTTAGATAGCAGTTAGTTGATCTAACCTGGCAAAAAAATCCAACCCGATGGGGAGGTGCTAATTGGAGTTAGATGTGGTTTGTCCCATTAAAAAATACCCTCTCCTGCACCCGTACCTCATCCTCCCGCACCAGCCAGCCGCCCCAATCGCTCCGCCCCGTCGCCCCAATCCCGCCACCCCCGCCGCCGCTCCCACAGCCCCCGCCGCCCCCGTCCCGCAGCTCCCCGCCGCGCCTGCCCGTCGCCCCCATCCCGCTCCTTCCGGCGTCGCACATCCCTCCCCGTTCAGCCACTCGATCCACGGCGTCGTCTCTTGCGCCCCCGTCGCCGTTAAGCCACTCGACCGGCGCCCCTCGTTGCGGCTAGGCTTCACTTATTCGTGGAGTCTTCACTGATTGCGCGTAGGCTTCTTCAAGAGCGATGTGAAGTGAGTATCTGTTGTTCGTCAACCTTTTATGATTCAAGGCCACACCAAATCCGGCTAGAGAGTGAGAAAAAATGCATTTATTATCAATCTAACCCTGTGATCCAAACAACCATCTTGGTTAGAGTTAGTTCAGGGTTAGTCTAGAGTTAGAAACTAACTCTAACTCTAACCTTGGTTAGAGTATCCAAACAGGACCTTTGTTCCCACATCAGTGTATCTCAGTTAGCAAACCCCAAATCCATATTACACATGCACCGACATCTGGCTACTACGTCAATACATGACATCCCACTACCAAAATTTGACATGTTCTATGTAGTGTAGTACATACTAAGCTATGGACAAAGATCATCGACGCTTGCCCCTTGCCGTCTTTGTCACAATATGGATCAAGCCGGATCTCCTCCTCGTCGGAGTTGTCTGCACCGTCATTGTCCTCCTTCAACTCTTTGGGGGACAGCCAGCCATGGCACCGCCCGCCAGACTTGCTCTCGGGCGAGGGCGCGCATGTTCCTCCTCTTCCGCTTCTGGAGGATGCGAGCACGGATGGTTCCTCTTCCATGGCAGCGAGGTGGGCCTCGTGCTCTGTCGCCCTCCGCTTGTTGCGGCGGGCATACCGGTCCATGTAGCACTCATATGCTGGGGGACCGGAGATGGCATGGCGAACGGACCTCGAGCTTCCAGCACCGGCGGATCCAAACTCCAGGTTCACCGACACAACGGATCCGCGTCGGACAGACTTCGACGTCGGTCAGGCGCACTCCTCTTGGGAGTGGTAGAGGGCCAGGCAGATGGCCATTGCTTCCTCCGGGAGTGGATGGGGACGGATATACGTGGGGTTAGGGTGGAACGGCATGGGCCGGATTTGATGTGACGGACGCGCCCGGGCGCGCTCAGGCACCCCATATCCGCCCCAGATTTGGGCTTGATACGAGGGTTGCCGATCAGCCCGGAGCTTTTGCGGCCGGCATGAGAGGTCCGTTTGGGTCGGGTTTTTTTTTACCGGTCAGTGAGCGAGTCGTTCGCCCAGATGTACGGGGGTGGGTTTGGAACGCCCGTTGTAGGTGCTCTTACTATGTTATTTCTGTGTTTTTTTCTATTCTTTCTAAGATTCAACGATCAAACGTCCCCTAAGTCGGGTCATATAATTTGCGAAATGCGGTGGTTCTGCTGTTAAGCCTGCTGGTCTGTGTCAAGATTTCTGCAGGCTACAGCTTGTGTGGATCCTTAACAATGCACGAAGTTGCACACACGCACCTGCACAGGAACTGGAGTGAGTCGTGAAACTTGAAGACGGTGAAAGTCACTAGAGGTGCTCAGGGACGGAGCCAGAAAATAGAGATGGGGGCAGGAGCCTAAGAACGTTTTTGATACTATGTTAATGTCAAAAACGTTCTTATATTTTGGGACAAAGTGAGTAGAAGCCTAAAAATCACGTGATATATACATACTGTACTACATATCGGAAGATGTAGGATGCATTTCAATTGTGCCGTGTCACCCAGCCGACCAACCCATGGCAAAATCTTGGTGGAGAAAAGGATCTCCAAGGTTCCAATGCCTCGTCAAAACTTTGGTCGTGTAAACGGGACAAGGTAATGAAGCTGGGGAGAGCCAAATTATTGGATCTCAATCAAACAGAACTATCACTTTGGTGAACACCAAAAGTTTTCTGCACTTCAGGGATCTGATCAGTATAGGCCTCCAGACAGTTAATTCAAAATCTGATTTGTGAGACACTATCAAAGATCAAAATTTAGTAGCTACTCCCTCTGTTTCAAAATAGATGACTTAACTTTGTATTAACTCTATAACCGTTCCAAAATAGTTGATTCAACTTTACAAGTTGAGTCATCTATTTTGGAACAGAAGGAGTAGTTGTTAATGTCTGTATCTACTATTCCTTAATTTGGTCGCTATGATTTATGAGACGCGAACTAATCTAATTTTTCTTTTTGAGGGGTCGCGAACTAATCTAATGCTAAACTAACCTTAATTTGGCCGGTCATCCGCGCGGCCGGCCGGCCAGAATGGGCGGCCCCATCAACACGAGGCGCTTGCATATCCCGTTCCCTTCTCGACAGAAAGATTCGATAGACGATCTAGATGGCGGATGACGGCCGGCGGCAGGCTCGAACAGCATGTTCAGAAGAGATCGAGATCTAAAAACTGTTCGTACGTGCGTATTACTACTCTCTCCGTTTCAAAATATTTCAAAATAGATGACTCAACTTTGTATTAAGAGTCATCTATTTTAGAACGGAGGGAGTACTTCCTAGTAGCCTGGTTTGAAGTAAATTGCACAGAAGTACCACAATTGGGGCATTGGAAGCAGATTGGTACCAAGTTTGGTAATTTTTACGTGTCAATACCAAGTCTGGGGCTAGACGTTATAAAAAGGTCTAAATCGCGTATAAATGTATATTGACGATGTATCTGACCGGCGGGGCCCGCATGTCAGCTGCCGATGTGGCATTTTTTTTGCAGAAACCCCCCCGCACCTCCTTCGTCCTCACGCGCGGCGGCGCCCGATCTGGATCGAGGGGAGGAGCCCCTCGAGCTCGAGCTCCTTCGCCTCCCGTAACCCCCGCCCCGCCCCGGCCTCCTCCTCGCCTCGCCGCCGGCCGGCCACCGGAGCACCACCACCGGCGACCAGGACCAGGCCGTCCCCGGACCCTGCCTCTCTCCGAAATCTGCAATGAATGCGTCGAGGCGTGCTGGCTAGCCTGCTGCTGTGCCTTCTTCCTGGACGCCACCGGCGGCAAGGCGCTCACCCGCGTTGCCTGCGCGCTCGTCGCCTTCGTCGTCCTCGCCGCTGGGGTCACGCTGCTCGCCCGTCATCACATCTACCGCCCGCCCCTCGGCGTCACCGTCGAGGACGCGGCCCTCGCCCACCTCGCCCTCGCCGACAGAAACGCCACGGCCACCGCGCTCGCCTACGATGTCTCGCTCGCAGTCGCCCTGCACAACCACCACTGGCTCAGGCGCGCCGACCACACGGCGCCGCTCGACGCAGAGCTGCTCTTCGCCGGCGCGCGCTTCGCCCGCGTCGCGCTGGTCGGCGCGGGGGCCGTGGTCTGGGCGGGAAATACGAAGGCGTACCGCACCGTGGCGGTGGCCGACAGGGCGGGCGTCGCGCTTGGGAGCGCAGGGGTGGCCGAGTTCGTCAGGGAGAGCACGGCGGGGGTGTTCCGGCTGGAGCTCAAGGTTGTCAGGGAGCTCAGGTACCTGCCGGGCCAACACATGCACAGGCTGGACGCGCTCAGCCTGCTGGAGCTGCTGCAGTGGAGGGGGGAGAGGCCACGACGTGAGGAGAGGCCACGACGGAGAGGGAAGGCGCGAGTAGAGGCCACGGCGGCACGAGAAGAGGCTGCAGCGGCGCGAGCAGGGGCAACTTCCGGCGCAAGCGGGGGCGGCGGTGATGCGAGAGGAGCTCGGGCTCGAGGGGATCCTCCCCTCGACCCAGATCGGGCGCCGCCGTGCGAGGGGTTTCTGCAAAAAAAATGCCACGTCGGCAGCTGACAGGCGGGCCCCGCCGGTCAGATACACTGTCAATACGCGTTTATACATGATTTAGACCTTTTTGTAACGTCTAGCCCCAGACTTGGTACTGACATGTAAAAATTGCCAAACTTGATACCAATCTGCTTCCAATGCCCCAATTGTGGTACTTCTGTGCAATTTACTCTCTAGTTTGCTTCCACTGTGAGCTGCTTTCTCTTGTATTCCCTCCGTTCCAAAATTCTGCTTTCTCTTGTATTCCCTCCGTTCCAAAATTCTTGTCGTAGATTTGTCTTGATACGGATGTATCTAATACTAAAAAGTGACTTGATACATCCGTATTTAGACAATTTAAGACAAAATTTTTGAAACGAAGGGACTATTTTTTTGGAATTTGGGCGTTGTGCTTCACCGTCATCGTGTACGTCGGTATCTACAACCGAATTCGGTGGCATTTCCTCGTGGCCGGTCACGTGGTTGACGTGCAATGCTAATATGGCTATGCCTAGCCAGTTAGGGCATCTCCAGCCGTTGGCCCCTCAGGGGTGTCTAAAAGCGCCGCCTGGGGGTGAGCTGGCGCAAAAATTGGCCCTGAGGACGAGTCGGTCCCCAGCCGTCGGCCCCCAGGGCCGCCCCCAGGCGCGTATTAAAAAAAAGGGCCGTTCGGCGAAGTTATGATAAAAAGTAGCTAAATTTCGGCTAAACATGGCAAAATTCGGCGAAATTCGCGCATTTTTATTACATTAACCTAATCTAAAAAAGAAAGGGGCTGAAGTCGTCGCCGCCGTCATCGTCGTCGGCCTTCTCCTCCTTGACGCGGGCGCCCCTGCTGGACCCGGCATCGCCATGGCGGACTGGCGGCGGCGCGTCGTCGTCGTCGTCGTCATCGCTGTCGCATAGGACGACGACCCCGTCTTCATCGCGGCCACGTCGGCGCTCCTCGAAGCGGCGCAGGGCGGCGCGCTGGTGCTCCTTCGCCTTCTCCCGGCGCGCCTTCTCCATCGCAATGGAGTCCTGGCGCGCCCATTCTAGGGCCGCGTCGTCGTCGAACTCCGCCTTCACCGGCGCCAGCCCCGGCTCCGTCTTCACCGGCGCCAGCCCCGACTCCGTCTTTGGCTTGACGAAGCGCGGAGGAGCCGACGAGGTGGAGGCGCGCCGACCGCCCTCGTTGATGACGATGCCGGCGCTGCGAGTGCGCCGGCCGAGCGGCGACTCCGCCGCGGGCTCAGCCTTGACGCCGAGCAGGGCCGGAGTGCCGGAGGAGTGCGATGAGGATCAGGAGGAGGAAGAGGAGGAGGAGGACCCGAACCTCCTTGGCGCCCATGGCCCGACGCGTCGGTGCTGCGCCGGGGGGTACGCCAACGGCGGGTCGTTGCCGCCCTCGAGGTACGTGAGCACGCCCTCGAGTGTGCGGCCGGGGACGCCCCACCAGAGGCAGCGCCCCTCGCTGTTCTGCCGGCCGCCGACCACCGGCGCGCCGTTGGTGGACGCCAATCGCTGCTGCTGGCGGCGCTCGAAATACGCCGCCCAGGCCGCGTGGTTGTCGGCGGCGTACCGGGGGAGGGAGAGTTGGGCGTCGGTGAGGGACGCGCGCACGATCTCGACCTCCTCGGCGAAGTACTTCGGTTTCGCCACGGCGTCGGGGAAGGGGGGAATGGGCACTCCCCCGGCGCTGAGTCTCCTCCCCGTTGGCCCTGCGCGCATGTCCGGCGGACCGGGATGTTCGACTGGAACAGGAGGCAGGACTCCTGTTCGCGGAGCGAACGGCGGCCGAAGCCGTTGGCCGCCACCTCGTCTCCGGGGAAGCGTTCTGCCATGGCGACGGCGGGGCTGGGCGGGCTCGGGAGAGGTACAGGGAGGGGCTGGACGGCGGCGAGGGGCGGGGCTGGTGTGGGCACAGGCGAGTGGAGGCCGCCGGCTTTTATAGCCGGGCCGCGCCCGTGTGTACGCGTGCGAGGGAGGGAAGGCGTCGGCGCGTCGTCCCGTGAAGCGCCGCCCGTGAGAGTAATCAATGGCAAGGCTGACCGACGGCAGCCTTGCCATTGATTCCGATTCCCCGCGGGAACCGAGGCCATTGGGGGAAGACGAGGCGCCGAGTCGCTGACGCGGCTGGCCCGCGGCTTTTTCGCGCCAAAACAGCTCGCCCCGGCGCCCCCCAGCGCGCCGGGTTCGGGCTGGGTCCACCGGCGCTGTTTTCGGCCCAAGCCGGCGAAAATCGGGCTTCTGGGGACGCGACTGGACCGTTTTTTCGGCGCCGGCGCGAAAAAATCGCCTGGGAAGGCCTTTCTGGGGGCGCGGCTGGAGATGCCCTTAGGTGCACAACTCTAATTTGCACTGCACATGGCAATACACATCACATCGCCCGTACACATGCTGTCAAATCTGCATGTCTACTCTCTCCCTCTCTTTTCCCTTCTCTCTCCCAAACAACTCCATCCCTTTTATTCAACTTTTTTCTAACTTAAATCACTTATATCATTTAAATGATTTTTTCGGTTCCATATATATATATTTAAAATCATGGCGCAAAGACCTTTAGAACAAGACCAAGATTGAATATATTTCAACTATTTTGATTTTTTATTAGTGAAATCTGTTATTGGAACTAGTGAAGTGAGTGAAATATGTTTCTGAAACGAGTGAAATCAATTATTAAAATTAGTGAATCAAATTTTGAAATGAGTGAAGTATATTATTAGAACAAGTGAAATGAGTGAAATGTGTGATTGGAACGAGTGAAATCAGTTACTGAAACTAGTGAAATGAGTAAAATGAGTGAAATGTGTTATTGAAATGACTGAAATCTGTTATTGAAACAAGCGAAACGAGTGAAATGTGTTAATGAAACGAGTGAAATATAATATTGAAATGAGTGAAATATGTTACTGAAAAATTTAAACTAGTCAAAATATATCCAAGCCCCCCCTCGATTCACCCGTACCCCCGCGCCCCCCCCCCCCAAGCGAGGCGGCCGGGGGCTCTTCCATCCTGCTCCTCGTTCTCCCCCGCGTCTCTCCCTCCTCCCGCCGCCGTCAACGTGCGGCGCTAGTCCTCGGCCGCGTGGTGTTGGCGGCGGTGGGCATGCCCTTCTCCGCGCGCGGCCCTCCCCTGCTCGGGCGATGATGGCCAGCGGCGGTGCGCCTCGGCCGGCTTCGGTGCGCCTCGGTCGGCTTCGGTGCTGCCCGTCGGTGGCGATGCCGCGGGCCGCGGTGGTTCTCGACACGGCGGTGCGGCCGTTGGTTGTGGGGCGGTGCGGTGGCGCTGGGCTTGGCGGCGCCTGCCCTGCCCAGATCTGGGCCTTGGGCCTCATCCGGGTTGGGCGGGCCGGTGGATCGGCGTTCGGCGGCGGCGTACCCTAGTGGTGGCCTGGTGGCGGCAGTCTCGTACGGTGAGGGCTTCGTCGATTGGCGCGCTGCAGCGTGGTGACAGGACTGTCCGGGTCCAAGTGGACCCCGCAGGGCATTCGGTGCCCGACAAGTCCTTGTCGCCGCGCCCGGTCGGCCCTGCTGAGGCGGTGGAGGTTGTTCCCTCCCTCCGATCGCGTTGTGATCGCTCCCATGGCCGTTTGTTCCCTTTCCATCTCCAGGTCTCGTGTTGGCAGCTCCAGTGAGGCGGCGAGGGTTGCCCGGTAATCGTGGTGGCACACGCTGGTGGGCGGTTGTTGGGGTGATGCATGTCGAAATGCCTGGGGCGGTGGTGGTGGCCGTGGATCGGGAGAAATCCATGTCGGCTTGTCCGGCACCGACGCGGTGACGCTTGCAGGCGCCATCGGTCCCTCCTGAGGGGCATCGAATGTATCCCTTCCCCACCATCCCCCGTGTACCAGGGGAAACCCTAGAACTTGTTCGGGCAACAACGACACCGTCTCATCCCTTCTTGAAGGTGTTGCTTAGTGCACAGCGCTTCGGGATGCTGAGAACGTGGTGGTACTTCTTCGGAGGGTGCAGCGCTTGCCGGGCTTCCTTTCTCCGTTGATTTGCCGATGTCGGCATTTATTTCTCTTCTTTTTCTTCTTGTTTTTTCTTTGGGCTCTGCTGTGTTGTGGCCCCAACAAACTGGATGTATCAGTTGTCTGCTTTATAATATAAAGCTAGGAAAACCCTTTTTCTTAAAAATATATCCAAGATGATCTTGTTATAAAGGTCCTTTTGTCAGGAGTTGAAATATATAAAATGTTCTGAAATTGAAATATTGGTTTAAAAGGTACTCGGACGGAGGGAGTATAAATGATTTAAGATAGAAAAGGTGAAATAAAAGGGGTGGATATGTTTGGGCGAGAGAAGAGAAGGGAGAGACATGCATATGTGACATCATGTGTGTACCGGCTGATGTGACATGCATGGCGATGTGTGGTGGAGATTTGGGTTGTGCCCGCAATGCGTTTGGACAAAATCTGGGTCCCGTGGAACGCCACCGCCCAGACGTGTACATCTAACAGTCCGCGACAGCGATCGGCCATGCCTCGGAGTCCACAGCCCATGCACATAGTCGCACAGACGTATCCGAACTGAGCCGAATGCAGGAGCCGCCAGGGGAGGATGGAATCGGGGAGCACCAACCAAGAACAAGAGGCGGCTCGCGCCGAGCGCCCGCGCGCCTCGCCGCCGGCGCTGCCGTGCGCTGTGCAGCTGCAGGTCACCGCGTTCTCGCCCCTCATCGACATCATCAACCGCCGCGACGGCACCGTCAACCGCGGCCTCTACTCCGTCGCCGACCGCATCCTCCGCGTGCGCGCGAGCCCCCGCCCGGACTCCTCCGGCGTCCGCTCCGTCGACTTCGACGTCGACGCGTCGCGCGGCCTCTTGGCGCGCGTCTTCTCCTTCTCCCCTCCCGTCGCGCCCCAGGTCCCGCTCCCGGTCGTCGTCTACTTCCACGGCGGCGGCTTCGCGATGTTCTCCGCGCGCCAGTGCTACTTCGACCGCCTGTGCCGTCGCATCTGCCGCGGCGTCGGCGCGGTCGTCGTCTCCGTCGAGTACCGCCTCGCGCCCGAGCACCCCTACCCGGCCGCCTACGACGACGCCGTGGACACGCTCCGCTTCATCGACGCCAACGGCGTCCCGGGGCTGGACGAGGGCGTCCGCGTGGACCTCTCCAGCTGCTTCCTCGCCGGGGAGAGCGCCGGCGGCAACATAATCCACCACGCGGCCAACCGCTGGGCCGCAGTCGCGCCCACCCCAAACTCCGTGCGCCTCGCCGGACTCCTGTCCGTGCAGCCCTACTTCGGCGGCGAGGAGCGGACGGAGTCGGAGCTGAGGCTGGACGGCGTGGTGCCGATCGTGACCATCCGGCGGGCGGACTTCTGGTGGAGGGCGTTCCTGCCGGAGGGCGCCAGCCGCGACCACCCGGCGGCGCACGTGACCGACGAGAACGCCGAGCTGGCCGAGGCGTTCCCGCCGGCGATGGTGCTGGTCGGCGGGTTCGACCCGCTGCAGGACTGGCAGCGGCGGTACGCCGACGTGCTGCGGCGCAAGGGGAAGACCGTGGAGGTGGTGGAGTTCCCGGACGGCATCCACGCGTTCTACCTCTTCCCGGACCTCCCCGACACCGCCAGGGCTATCGAGCGCATGAGGACGTTCGTGCAAAGCAACAGGACGTCGCCCTCGGCGCGAGAACCGTCTAGCGGGAACGAAATCGATTGAAAACGGCCATTCAAAAATTGATTGAAAAGAACTTGTAGTCCCCTCGACGTGTCGAAATTTGGAAATACGAGTATATCTCTTAAGTCCATTCAATTGGTTACACATTGGTCCGTAGAAAATTTGTGTACACAAGGAAAGATATCTCGATTATGGCCTGCTTGGATTAGGTGTAGGGCGTGTTTGGATTGGAGCCAAGAGCAGCGTGGGGCGTGTGTTTGGAGGCCAAGTTAGCTTCATCAGTTCAATTTTTCGCCAACTTCCGGCAAGTTGCACGCCCATGAGTTGGCAGGGCCAGCTTGGGCAGCATCCAAACATACCCGTAGTACTCCCTTCATTTTTATATACAAGACCATTATAAAAAACATATTTTACTTTTATATAAACCATCAACTTTAACCTGTAATCGAGGCAAAAATTAATGACGTTGTCTTGTACTATCAACTCATAGTTTAACCATTCACATGTACGCAGTGGATGATAGTAATTTGCATGTGCCCTATTAACTAACCCGGTAAACGAGAAGACAAGCTGACCAGAGAAGACATTAATTTTTATCTTGCTGTCTCTAATTTGAGTTTATTGTCTTGTATAAATAACTGGAGGGAGTATCAGCTTGAACGTTCGTTGGGTATCATGACAATGCAAACATTTTTTAAGACAAGTTTTTCACAATTTCCTCATAACACACATGGCAAATCCTGGCAAACAAAAGATTTGTACGAAAAATTGCGTGTTTACTTGAAGGGATTGCCAAACTCCCGACAACATAATTTGTCGTAAAAAATGTTCGTTTCGCCATGCTTCCCCAACGAATGTTCGCTGAATAGCATTATTACCCATAAAATATGAGTAAATTTCAAGTTTCCACTCTTTTACCATTTTTCTGACATTAATTATCCCACCAAAGAGATTTTTTTCTTACGTTCCTCACTTAACGCCACTTGTGCCACATTTACCTTTTTAGACAATGCAAACATTTTTTATGACAAGTTTTTCAGGGCGCAGATGGCAATTTCCTCATAACACACATGGCAAATCCTGGCAAACAAAAGATTTGTACGAAAAATTGCGTGTTTACTTGAAGGGATTGCCAAACTCCCGACAACATAATTTACTGTAAAAAATGTTCGTTTCGCCATGCTTCCCCAACGAATGTTCGCTGAATAGCATTATTACCCATAAAATATGAGTGAATTTCAAGTTTCCACTCTTTTACCATTTTTGACATTAATTATCCCACCAAAGAGATTTTTCTTACGTTCCTCACTTAACGACACTTATGCCACATTTACCTTTTTAGAGCATCTACAATCCGACCCCCATACCCGCCCCAAACGCCCGGACGGGCTGCCCGGTCTCGCAAAAACGCCACCCAACCAGGCGCCCCAAATCTGGCCCAAACGCCCTAGATTGACCGGCTACCCCTGAGCCGGATATGGGGACGCTCGGACGCGGGCGCCACGTCGGATCAACCCACTAGGGCCTACGACGCCCCCACAAAATCCCATCCAAGGAATCCTAGTACTATCTCAGTCCACACTCGTCTTCTCCGTTCTCCTCGTCTCTTCCCCTTCCTCCCAAACCCTTCCCTCCCCTCCGCCATGGCCAACACCGATGAGCGCTCCGGGAGCCAACCCAATCCCACCGACTAGGACGGTCTCACAAAGGAGGAGGACGCCGGATCTAGCTCTGACGCGCCGGACGACAAGAAGCTTGCGCTCTGCATCGCCATCCAACGCTCGCGTGTGGACACCGGCGGTAGCTCGAACTATTGAGAAACGTAGTAGAAAACAAAAAAATCACCCTATGATCAGCCAGAAACAATATGAAGATGCATTAATGGTTTGGATTTGATTGTTACCGACTCCAAGTTGCAGCGGAAGAAGACGAGTCGGTGCAGATCATACTTGAAGTCCCTCGAACCGTTCATGAACGATCCCTCTAATGGAAGACCGAAAACATGGACTCTTCACATTTTCAAGCTTACATGCTTCACGATCCGGCACTGCTTCGTCATCCAGGGCTAATCGTCACCGGAGAATTAGAACGAGAATTAGAGAACCACACATGGCTTCTCTATTATGAGGACTAGATGGAACTAGAACTAGATCTGGACTAGATCAAACTAGACGAGAACTAGTCCAAGAGAGAACTAGAGGAGGCTTAAAAACTTATGTTCTAGGGCTAGCCCCGCCCCTCTATTTATATGTTGAGTCCTGGGGTCGTAACTAACGGAAATATGCCCTAGAGGCAATAATAAAATGGTTATTATATTTCCTTAATCATGATAAAGGTTTATTATTCATGCTAGAATTGTATTGACCGGAAACTTAAATACATGTGCGAATACATAAACAAATACCATGTCCCTAGTGAGCCTCTACTAGACTAGCTCGTTGATCAAAAGATGGTTAAGGTTTCCTAACCATAGACATGAATTGTCATTTGATAACGGGATCATATCATTAGGAGAATGATGTGATGGACAAGACCCATCTGTTAGCTTAGCATATGATCGTTCAGTTTATTGCTACTATTTCTTAATGTCAAATACATATTCCTTAGACCATGAGATCATGCTGAAGGAAATATGCCCTTGAGGCAATGATAAAGTTGTTATTTGATATTTCCTTATTTATGATAAATGTTTATTATTCATGCTAGAATTGTATTAACCGGAAACTTGATACATATGTGAATACATAGACAAAATACCGTGTCCCTAGTATGCCTCTACTAGACTAGCTCGTTGATCAAAGATGGTTAAGTTTCCTAACCATGGACATGAGTTGTCATTTGATAAACGGGATCACATCATTAGTGGAATGATGTGATGGACATGGCCCATCCGTTAGCTTAGCATTATGATCATTCAGTTTTATTGCTACTGCTTTCTTCGTGTCAAATATATATTCCTCCGACTATGAGATTATGCAACTCCCGGACACCGGAAAAATGCTTTGTGTGCTATCAAACGTCACAACATAACTGGGTGATTATAAAGATGCTCTATAGGTATCTCCGAAAGTGTTTGTTGGGTTGACATAGATCGAGATTAGGGTTTGTCACTCCGAGTATCGGAGAGGTATCTCTGGGCCCTCTCGGTAATGCACATCATATGAAGCCTTGCAAGCAATATGACTAATGAGTTAGTTACGGGATGATGGACCATAGAACGAGTAAATAGACTTGCCGGTAACGAGATTGAACTAGGTATGAAGATACCGATGATCGGATCTCGGGCAAGTAACATACCGATGACAAAGGGAATAATGTATGTTGACATTACGGTTCGACCGAGAAAGATCTTCATAGAATATGTGGGAACCAATATGAGCATCCAGGTTCCGCTATTCGTTATTGGCCGGAGAGGTGTCTTTGTCATGTCTACATAGTTCTCAAACCCGTAGGGTCCGCACGCTTAACGTTCGATGATGATATGTGTTATATGAGTTATGTGTTTTGGTGACCGAAGGTTGTTCAGAGTCCCGGATGAGATCATAGACATGACGAGGAGTCTTGAAATGGTCGAGAGGTAAAGATTGATGTATTGGAAGGTTATATTCGGACATCGGAATGGTTCCGGAGTGTTTAGGATAAATATCGGAGTACCGAGGGGTTACCGGAACCCTCGGGGAAGTAATGGGCCTTATTGGGCCATAGTGGAGAGGAGGAGGCAGGCCGCAGGTGGTGGCGCCCCCTATGGAGTCCCAATTGGACAAGGGGGAGGGGCGCGGCCCCCCTTTCCTTCTCCCTCTCTCTCTCTCCCTCCACTTCCCTCTTTCCCCCTCTGTTGGAAAGGAAGGGGGCCGACTAGGACTAGGAGTCCTAGTTGGACTCCCCCCACTTGGCGCGCCCCCTAGGGCCCGCGGCCTCCCCTCTCCTCCTTTATATACAGGGGCAGGGGGGCACCCCAAAGACACATCAATTGTCTTAGCCGTGTGCGGTGCCCCCGTCCACCGTTTACTCCTCCGGTCATATTATCGTAGTGCTTAGGCGAAGCCCTGCGCGGATCACATCACCATCACTGTCACCACGCCATCGTGCTGACGGAACTCATCGACCACTTCATACCTCTACTGGATCAAGAGTTCGAGGGACGTCATCGAGCTGAATGTGTGCAAAACTCGGAGGTGCCGTATGTTCGATACTTGATCAGTTGATTCGAAAATACGTTCTACTACATCAACCGCGTTAAGTTAACGCTTCCGCTTTCGGTCTATGAGGGTACATGGACACACTCTCCCCTCTCATTGCTATGCATCTCCTACATAGATCTTGCGTGAGCGTAAGAATTTTTTGAAATTGCATGCTACGTTTCCCAACAGTGGCATATGAGCCAGGTCTATGCGTAGATGATATGCACGAGTAGAACAGAAAGAGTTGTGGGCGGTGATCGTGATACTGCTTACCACCAATGTCTTATTTTGATTTGGCGATATTGTTGGATGAAGCAGCCTGGACCAACCTTACATGACCGCGTTCATGAGACCGGTTCCACCAATAGACATGCAACTAGTTTTGCATAAAGGTGGGTGGCAGGTGTCTATTTCTCCAACCTTAGTTAAATCTATTTTGACTACGGCCGGTCCTTGTGAAGGTTAAAATAGAAAACTTGATAAATCACCGTTGTGGTTTTTGTACCGTAGGTATGTACGGTTCATGCTAGAAGCCGGTAGCAGCCATGTAAAACTTGCAACAAACAAAGTAGAGGACGTCTAACTTGTTTTTGCAGGGCATGTTGTGATGTGATATGGTCAAGACATGATGTGATATAAAGATTGTTGTATGAGATGATCATGTTTTGTAAAAGTTATCGGCAACTGGCAGGAGCCATATAGTTGTCGCTTTATTATATGAAATACAAACACTATGTAATTGCTTTACTTTATCACTAAGCGGTAGCGATAGTCGTAGAAGCAATGGTTGGCGAGACGACCACGACGCTACAATGGAGATCAAGGTGTCAAGCTGGTGACGATGGAGATCATGACGTTGCTTCGGTGATGGAGATCAAAAGCACAAGATGATGATGGCCATATCATGTCACATATTTTTGATTGCATGTGATGTTTATATTTATGCATCTTATTTTGCTTAGTACGGCAGTAGCATTATAAGATGATCCCTTACTAAAATTTCAAGGTATAAGTGTTCTCCCCAAGTATGCACCGTTGCGAAAGTTCTTTGTGCTGAGACACCATGTGATGATCGAGTGTGATAAGCTCTACATTCAAATACAACGGGTGCAAGCCAGTTTTGCACACGCGGAATACTCAGGTTAAACTTGACGAGCCTAGCATATACAGATATGGGCTCGGAACACTGGAGACCGAAAGGTCAAACATGAATCATATAGCAGATATGATCAACATAGTGATGTTCACCATTGAAGACTACTCCAACTCACGTGATGATAGGACATGGTTTAGTTGATTTGGATCAAGTATCATTTAGATGACTAGAGGGATGTCTATCTAAGTGTGAGTTATTAAGCAATATGATTAGTTGAACTTAATTTATCATGAACTTAGTCCTGATAGTTTTTGCATATCTGTGTTATAGATCAATGGCCTGTGTTATCGTTCCTTTGAATTTTAATGCGTTCCTAGAGAAAGCTAAGGTTAAAGATGATGCCAGCAACTACATGGACTGGGTCCGTAAATTGAGGATTATCCTCATCGCTGCACAGAAGAATTATGTCCTTGATGCACCGCTAGGTGCAAGGCCTGCTGCAGGAGCAGAAGCTGACGTTGTGAATGCCCGGCAAGCTCGATCTGATGACTACTCATTAGTTCAGTGTGCCATGCTTTACGGCTTAGAATCGGAACTTCAAAGACGTTTTGAACATCATGGACCATATGAGATGTTCCAGGAGTTGAAGTTAATATCTTAAGCAAATGCCTGAGTTGAGAGATATGAAGTCTCCAACAAGTTCTATAGCTGCAAGTGTTGGGGAACGTAGTAATTTCAAAAAAATTCCTACGCACACGCAAGATCATGGTGATGCATAGCAACGAGAGGGGAGAGTGTATCTTCATACCCTTGAAGATCGCTAAGCGGAAGCGCTTATCAACACGGTTGATGTAGTCGTACACCTTCACGATCTGCCCCGATCAAGTACCGAACGTACCACCTCCGTGTTCAGCACACGTTCAGCTCGATGACGTCCTCACCTTTTTGATCTAGCAAGATGGGCGAAGTAGTAGATGAGTTCCGGCAGCACGACGGCGTGGTGACGGTGTTGGTGAAGAACAATCTCCGCAGGGCTTCGCCTAAGCACTACGGAAACTATGACGGAGGATAAACTAGAGGGGACGGGGTTGCCGGCACACGGCTTGGTGTTTCTTGATCTGTCTTTGGTGCTAGCCCTGCCCCTCTATTTATATGTTGAGCCTTGGGGTCGAAACTTGGAGTAAAAGCCTCCACAAAATCGGTTTCACCCGAAAGGCAAGAGTCCTTCTCGGACTCCAGGGCCAGACGCCAGGGTTCCCGGCGTCTGGACCCAGACGCCAGGGACCCTGGCGTCTGGCCCCTAGACTCCACAAAACTTTCTTTTGCGCTTTCCAAAAACCTTGTGGGCTTTTCCCATTGGCCCAAATAAAGTGTTCTCGTACCCAAACATTTCGGGAAACATCCGGAACCCCTTCCGGTGAATTCCGGAACCCTTCCGGAGACCAAACACTATTATCCCATATATCAATCTTTGTCTTCGGACCATTCCGGAGTTCCTCGTCATGCCCGTGATCATATCCGGGACTCCGAACAACATTCGGTCACCAACATACATAACTCATATAATACTATATCGTCAACGAACGTTAAGTGTGCGGACCCTACGGGTTTGAGAACTATGTAGACATGACTGAGACATCTCTCTGGTCAATAACAAATAGCGGAACCTGGATGCCCATATTGGCTCCTACATATTCTACGAAGATCTTTATCTGTCGAACCGCATAACAACATACGTTGTTTCCTTTGTCATCGGTATGTTTGCCTGAGATTCGATCGTCGGTATCTCAATACCTAGTTCAATATCATTATCGGCAAGTCTCTTTACCTGTTATGTAATGCATCATCCCGCAACTAACTCATTAGTCACATTGCTTGCAAGGCTTATAGTGATGTGCATTACCAAGAGGGCCAAGAGATACCTCTCCGACAATCGGAGTGACAAATCCTAATCTCGAACTACGTCAACTCAACAAGTACCTTTGGATACACCTGTAGAGCACCTTTATAATCACCCAGTTATGTTGTGATGTTTGGTAGCACACAAAGTGTTCCTCCGGTAAGCAGGAGTTACATAATCTCATAGTCATAGGAACATGTATAAGTCATGAAGAAAGCAATAGCAACATACTAAACGATCAAGTGCTAAGCTAACGGAATGGGTCAAGTCAATCACATCATTCTTCTAATGATGTGATCCCATTGATCAAATGATAACTCATATCTATGGTTAGGAAACTCAACCATCTTTGATTCAACGAGCTAGTCAAGTAGAGGCATACTAGTGACACTATGTTTGTCTATGTATTCACACATGTATTATGTTTCTGGTTAATACAATTCTAGCATGAATAATAAACATTTATCATGAAATAAGGAAATAAATAATAACTTTATTATTGCATCTAGGGCATATTTCCTTCAGTCTCCCACTTGCACTAGATTCAATAAGCTAGTTCACATCATCATGTGATTTAACACCAATATTCACATCTGTATGTGATTAACACCCATAGTTCACATTCATGTGACCAACACCCAAAGGGTTTACTAGAGTCAATAATCTAGTTCACATCGCTATGTGATTAACACCCAAAGAGTACTAAGGTATGATCATGTTTGTGCTCATGAGAGAAGTTTAGTCAACGTGTCTGTCACATTCAGAGCCGTATGTATTTTGCAAATATTCTATGTCTACAATGCTCTGCACGGAGCTACTCTAGCTAATTGCTCCCGCTTTCAATATGTATCCAGACTGAGACTTTAGAGTCATCCAGATTAGTGTAAAAGCTTGCATCAATGTAACTCTTTACGACAAACTCTTTTATCACCTCCATAATCGAGAAACATCTCCTTAGTCCTCACTAAGGATATTCTTGACCGATGTCCAGTGATCTACTCCTACATCAAAATTGCACTCTCTTGCCAAACTCAGAGCAAGGTATACAATAGGTCTGGTACACAGCATAACATATTTTATGGAACCTATGACTGAGGCATAGGGAATGACTTTCATTCTCTTTCTATTTTCGGCCGTGGTCGGGATTTGAGTCTTACTCAATTTCACACCTTTGCAACACAGGCAAGAACTCTTTCTTTGACTATTCCATTTTGAACTACTTCAAAATCTTGTCAAGGTATGTACTCATTGAAAATCTTATCAAGCGTCTTGATCTATCTCAATAGATCTTGATGCTCAACATGTAAGTAGCTTTACTGAGGTCTTTCTTTTGAAGAACTCCTTTCAAACACTCCTTTATGCTTTCCAGAAAATTCTACATTATTTCTGATCAACAATATGTCATTCACATATACTTATCAGAAAGGCTGTAGTGTTGTCACTCACTTTCCTGTAAATACAGGCTTCACGGCAAGTCTGTATAAAACTATATGCTTTGATCAACTCATCAAAGCCTATATTCCAACTCCGAGATGCTTGCACCAGTCCATAGATGTATCACTGGAGCTTGCACACTTTGTTAGCACCTTTTGGATTGACAAAACCTTCTGGTTGCATCATATACAACTCTTCTTTAAGAAATCCATTAAGGAATGTAGTTTTGACACCCGTTTGCCAAATTTCATAAAATGCGGCAATTGCTAACATGATTTGTACAGACTTTTATGCATCGATACGAGTGAGAAAATCCCATTGTATTCAACACCTTGAACTTGTCGAAAACCCTTTTCGACAATTCGAGCTTTGTAAATAGTAACACAACTATCAGCATCCATCTTCCTCTTGCAGATCCATTTATTTTCTATGGCTTGCCGATCATCGGGCAAGTCAACCAAAGTCCACACTTTGTTCTCATACATGGATCCTATCTCAGATTTCATAGCCTTAAGCCATTTCGCGGAATCTGGGCTCATCATCGCTTCCTCATAGTTCGTAGGTTCGTCATGGTCAAGTAATATGACCTCCAGAATAGGATTACCATACCACTCTGGTGCGGATCTTACTCTGTTTGACCTACGAGGTTCGGTAGTAACTTGATCCGAAGTTTCATGATCATCATCATTAACTTCCTCACTAATCGGTGTAGGCATCACTGGAATTGGTTTCTGTGATGAACTACTTTCCAATTCGGGAGAAGGTACAATTACCTTATCAAGCTCTACTTTCCTCCCACTCACTTCTTTCGAGAGAAACTCCTTCTCTAGAAAGGATCCATCTTAGCAACGAATATTTTGCCTTCGGATCTTTGATAGAAGGTGTACCCAACAGTTTCCTTTGGGTATTTTATGAAGATGCACTTCTCCGATTTGGGTTTGAGCTTATCAGGTTGAAACTTTTTCACATAAGCATCGCAGCCCCAAACTTTAAGAAATGACAACTTTGGTTTCTTGCCAAACCACAGTTCATAAGGCGTCGTCTCAAGGGATTTTGATGGTGCCCTCTTTAAAGTGAATGCAGCTATCTCTAATGCATAACCCCAATACGACAGTAATAAATCGGTAAGATACATCATAGATTGCACCATATCCAATAAAGTGCGGTTACGACGTTTGAACACACCATTACGCTGTGGTGTTCCATGTGGCGTGAGCAGTGAAACTATTCCACATTGGTTTTAAATGAAGGCCAAACCCGTAACTCAAATATTTGTCTCTGCGATCAGATTGTAGAAACTTTATTTTCTTGTTACGATGATTCTCCACTTCACTCTGAAATTCTTTGAACTTTTCAAATGTTTCAGACTTGTGCTTCATTAAGTAGATATACTCATATCTTCTCAAATCATCTGTGAAGGTAAAAAAATAATGATACCCGCCACGAGCATCAACACTCATTGGACCACATACATCGGTATGTATTATTTCCATCAAGTCAGTAGCTCGTTCCATTGTTCCGGAGAACGGAGTTTTAGTCATCTTGCCCAAAAGGCACGGTTCGCAAGCATCAAATGATTCATAACCAAGTGATTCCAAAAGTCCATCTTAATGGAGTTTCTTCATGCACTTTACACCGATATGACCCAAACGGCAGTGCCACAAATAAGTTGCACTATCATTATCAACCTTGCATCTTTTGGCATCAATATTATGAATATGTGTATCATTACGATCGAGATCCAACAAACTATTTTCATTGGGTGTATGACCATCGAAGGTTTTATTCATGTAAACAGAACAACAATTATTCTCTGACTTTAAATGAATAATCGTATTGCAATAAACATGATCAAATCATATTCATGCTCAACGCAAACGCCAAATAACATTTATTTAGGTTTAACACTAATCCCGAAAGTATAGGGAGTGTGCGATGATGATCATATCAATCTTGGAACCACTTCCAACACACATCGTCACTTCACCCTCAACTAGTCTCTGTTTATTCTGTAACTCCTATTTCGAGTTACTAATTTTTAGAAACTGAACAAGTATAAAATACCCAGGGGCTACTATAAACACTAGTAAGGTACACATCAATAACCTGTATATCAAATATACCCTTGTTCACTTTGCCATCCTACTTATCCACCAAATATTCAGGGTATTTCCGCTTCCAGTGACCATTTCCTTTGCAGTAGAAGCACTCAGTTTCAGGCTTTGGTCCAGCTTTGGGCTTCTTCACGGGAGTGACAACTTTCTTGCCATACTACTTGAAGTTTCCCTTTCTTTCCCTTTGCCCTTTTCTTGAAACTAGTGGTCTTGTCAATCATCAACACTTGATGCTCTTTCTTGATTTCTACCTTCGTCGATTTCAACATCACGAAGAGCTCGGGAATCATTTTCGTCATCCCTTGCATGCTATAGTTCATCACGAAGTTCTAGTAACTTGGTGATGGTGACTAGAGAACTCTGGCAATCACTATCTTATCTGGAAGATTAACTCCCACTTGATTCAAGCAATTGTAGTACCCAGACAATCTGAGCACATGCTCACAAGTTGAGCAATTCTCCTCCATCTTTTAGCTATAGAACTTGTTGGAGACTTCATATCTCTCAACTCGGGTATTTGCTTGAAATATTAACTTCAACTCTTGCAACATCTCATATGGTCCATGACGTTCAAAACATCTTTGAAGTCCCGATTCTAAGCCGCTAAGCATGGTGCACTAAACTATCAAGTAGTCATCATTTTGAGCTAGCCAAACGTTCATAACGTCTGCATCTGCTCCTGCAATAGGTTTGTCACCTAGCGGTGCATCAAGGACATAATTCTTCTGTGCAACAATGAGGATAATCCTCAGATCACGGATCCAATTCGCATCATTGCTACTATCATCTTTCAACTTAGTTTTCTCTAGGAACACATATAAAACATAGGGAAGCAACAACGCGAGCTATTGATCTACAACATTATTTGCAAAATACTACCAGGACTAAGTTCATGATAAATTAAAGTTCAATTAATCATATTACTTAAGAACTCCCACTTAGACGGACATCCCTCTAATCATCTAAGTGATCACGTGATCCAAATCAACTAAACCATAACCGATCATCACGTGAAATGGAGTAGTTTTCAATGGTGAACATCACTGTGTTGATCATATCTACTATATGATTCACGCTCGACCTTTCGGTCTCAGTGTTCCGAGGCCATATCTACATATGCTAGGCTCGTCAAGTTTAACCCGAGTATTCTGCGTGTGCAAAACTGGCTTGCACCCATTGTAGATGAACGTAGAGCTTATCACACCCGATCATCACGTGGTGTCTCGGCACGATGAAATTTGGCAGCGGTGCATACTCAGGGAGAACACTTTTACCTTGAAATTTAGTGAGAGATTATCTTATAATGCTACCATCAATCAAAGCAAAATAAGATGCATAAAGGATAAACATCACACGCAATCAATATAAGTGATATGATATGGCCATCATCATCTTGTGCTTGTGATCTCCATCTCCGAAGCACCGTCATGATCACCATTGTCACCGGCGCGACACCTTGATCTCCATCGTAGCATAGTTGTCGTCTCGCCAACTATTGCTTCTATGACTATCGCTACCGCTTAGTGATAAAGTAAAGCAATTACAGGGCGATTGCATTGCATACAATAAAGCGACAACCATATGGCTCCTGCCAGTTGCCGATAACTCTATTACAAAACATGATCATCTCATACAATAAATTTAGCATCATGTCTTGACCATATCACATCACAACATGCCCTGCAAAAACAAGTTAGACGTCCTCTACTTTGTTGTTGCAAGTTTTACGTGGCTGCTACGGGCTGAGCAAGAACCGTTCTTACCTACGCATCAAAACCACAACGATAGTTCGTCAAGTTAGTGCTGTTTTAACCTTCTCAAGGACCGGGCGTAGCCACACTCGGTTCAACTAAAGTTGGAGAAACTGACACCCGCCAGCCACCTGTGTGCAAAGCACGTCGGTAGAACCAGTCTCGTGTAAGCGTACGCGTAATATCGGTCCAGGCCACTTCATCCAACAATACCACCGAACCAAAGTATGACATGCTGGTAAGCAGTATGACTTGTATCGCCCACAACTCACTTGTGTTCTACTCGTGCATATAACATCTACGCATAAACCTGGCTCAGATGCCACTGTTGGGGAACGTAGTAATTTCAAAAAAATTCCTACGCACACGCAAGATCATGGTGATGCATAGCAACGAGAGGGGAGAGTGTATCTTCATACCCTTGAAGATCGCTAAGTGGAAGCGTTTATCAACAAGGTTGATGTCGTCGTACACCTTCACGATCCGCCCCGATCAAGTACTGAACGTACGGCACCTCCGCGTTCAGCACACGTACAGCTCGATGACATCCTCGCCCTTTTTGATCCAGCAAGACGGGCGAAGTAGTAGATGAGTTCCGGCAGCACGATGGCGTGGTGACGGTGTTGGTGAAGAACAATCTCCGCAGGGCTTCGCCTAAGCACTATGGAAACTATGACGGAGGATAAACTAGAGGGGACGGGGTTGCCAGCACATGGCTTGGTGTTTCTTGATCTGTCTTTGGTGCTAGCCCTGCCCCTCTATTTATATGTTGAGCCTTGGGGTGGAAACTTGGAGTAAAAGCCTCCACAAAGTCGGTTTCACCCGAAAGGCAAGAGTCCTTCTCGGACTCCAGGGCCAGACGCCAGGGTTCCCGGCGTCTGGACCCAGACGCCAGGGAACCTGGCGTCTGGCCCCTGCACTTCGCAAAACTTTCTTTTACGCTTTCCGAAAACCTTGCGGGCTTTTCCCTTTGGCCCAAATAAAGTGTTCTCATACCCAAACATTTCGGGAAACATCCGGAACCCCTTCTGGTGAATTCCGGAACCCTTCCGGAGACCAAACACTATTATCCCATATATCAATCTTTATCTCTGGACCATTCCGGAGTTCCTCGTCATGTCCGTGATCATATCCGGGACTCCGAACAACATTCGGTCACCAACATATATAACTCATATAATACTATATCGTCAACGGACGTTAAGCGTGCGGACCCTACGGGTTCGAGAACTATGTAGACATGGCTGATACATCTCTCTGGTCAATAACCAATAGCGGAACCTGGATGCCCATACTAGCTCGTACATATTCTACGAAGATCTTTATCGGTCGAACCGCATAACAACATACGTTGTTCCCTTTGTCATCGGTATGTTACTTGCCCGAGATTCAATCATTGGTATCTCAATACCTAGTTCAATATCGTTACCGGCAAGTCTCTTTACTTGTTATTTAATGCATCATCCCGCAACTAACTCATTAGTCACATTGCTTGCAAGGCTTATAGTGATGTGCATTACCGAGAGGGCCAAGAGATACCTCTCCGACAATCGGAGTGAAAAATCCTAATCTCGAAATACGTCAACTCAGCAAGTACCTTTGGAGACACCTATAGAGCACCTTTATAATCACCCATTTATGTTGTGACGTTTGGTAGCACACAAAGTGTTCCTTCGGTAAGCAGGAGTTACATAATCTCAGTCATAGGAACATGTATAAGTCATGAAGAAAGCAATAGAAACATACTAAACGATCAAGTGCTAAGCTAATGGAATGGGTCAAGTCAATCACATCATTCTTCTAATGATGTGATCCCATTGATCAAATGATAACTCATATCTATGGTTAGGAAACTCAACCATCTTTGATTCAACGAGCTAGTCAAGTAGAGGCATACTAGTGACACTATGTTTTTCTATGTATTCACACATGTATTATGGTTCCGGTTAATACAATTCTAGCATGAATAATAAACATTTATCATGAAATAAGGAAATAAATAATAACTTCATTATTGCCTCCAGGGCATATTTCCTTCAGCAAGATGGAGGAGAACAGTTCTGTTAGTGAGCACATACTCGGAATATCTGGGTACCATAATCACTTGACTCAGCTGGGAGTTAATCTTCCAGATGATTGTGTCATTGATAGAGTTCTTCAATCACTGTCACCAAGCTACAAAGGCTTTGTGATGAACTACAATATGCAAGGGATGGAAAAGACTATTCCCGAGCTCTTCGCGATGCTAAAGGCTGCGGAGGTAGAAATCAAGAAGGAGCATCAAGTGTTGATGGTTAACAAGACCACTAGTTTCAAGAGAAGGGCAAGGGTAAAAAGAAGGGGAACTTCAAGAAGAATGACAAGCAAGTTTTCACTCCCGGGAAGAAACCTAAAAATGGACCCAAGCCTGAAACTGAGTGCTTCTACTGCAAAGGGACTGGTCACTAGAAGTAGAACTGCCCCAAGTATTTGGCGGATAAGAAGGATGGCAAAGTGAACAAATGTATATTTGATATACATGTTATTGATGTGTACCTTACTAATTCTCGTAGTAGTGCCTGGGTATTTGATACCGGTTCAGTTGCTCATATTTGTAACTCAAAGCAGGGACTACAGATTAAATGAAGACTGGCTAAGGACGAGGTGACGATGCACGTCGGAAATGGTTCCAAGGTCGATGTGATCGCCGTCGGCACGCTACCTCTACATCCATCTTCGGTATTAGTTTTAGACCTGAATAATTGTTATTTGGTGCCAGCGTTGAGCATGAACATTATATCTGGATCTTGTTTAATGCGAGACGGTTATCCATTTAAATAATAGAATAATGATTGTTCTATTTATATGAGTAATATCTTTTATGGTCATGCACCCTTGCTGAGTGGTCTATTTTTATTGAATCTTGATAGTGATGATACACATATTCATAATATTGAAGCCAAAAGATGCAAAGTTAATAATTATAGTGCAACTTATTTGTGGCACTGCCGTTTGGGTCATATCGGTGTAAAGCGCATGAAGAAACTCCATGCTGATGGACTTTTGGAATCACTTGATTATGAATCACTTGGTGCTTGCAAACCGTGCCTTTAGTGCGAGACGGTTATTCATTTAAATCAGAGAATAATGGTTGTTCTATTTATATGAGTAATATCTTTTGTGGTCATGCACCCTTGAAGAGTGGTCTATTTCTGTTGAATCTTGATCGTGATGATACACATATTCATAATATTGATGCCAAAAGATGCAAAGTTGATAATGATAGTGCAACTTATTTGTGGCACTGCCGTTTGGGTCATATCAGTGTAAAGCGCATGAAGAAACTCCATAAAAATGGACTTTTGGACTCACTTGATTATGAATCATTTGATACTTGCGAACCGTGCCTTATGGGCAAGATGACTAAAACTCCGTTCTCTGGAACAATGGAACGAGCTAGTGACTTATTGGAAATAATACATACCTATGTATGCGGTCCAATGAGTGTTGATGCTCGTGGCGGGTATTGTTATTTTCTGACCTTCACAGATGATTTAAGCAGATATGGGTATATCTACTTAATGAAACACAAGTCCGAAACATTTGAAAAGTTCAAAGAATTTCAGAGTGAAGTGGAGAATCATTGTAACAAGAAAATAAAGTTTCTACGATCTGATCGTGGAGGAGAATATTTGAGTTACGAGTTTGGCCTTCATTTAAAACAATGTGGAATAGTTTCACATAGGGCTGGAATTCGAGCCGAGTCGAGCCATCTCGGCTCGACTCGTTAGAGCTCGTTTCGTTAACGAGCTAGCTCGACTCGACTCGTTATTATAACGAGCTCAAATCCAAGATTGGCTCGACTCATATAACTCGCGAGCTGGCTCGTTTAGCTTGTTAAGCTCGTTAAAGATATGAACATAAAACCCTCAAATAGTATAAAAATGATTATGCATATATTAAACACATATATCACTAACAATAGTAATTTCCTTGTAACACATGAGTCTCCTAGACGGTTGGGCCTTCAACAGCTAGGCCTTGTGTTGTGCGCCTAGGACATAGGGTACTGAGTGGCTGGTCTTTTTTTGTATTGGTAGTGGCTGATCTTTTGTACCAAGCCTAACGAGTTACACGAGTACTCGTTAGATTGGCTCGTTTAACTTGATCTATAAACGATCTTAAACTAAAGCTTGGCTCGACTCGTTATTCTTCGAGTTCGAGTCGATTCGAGCCGAGTCACGAGCTACTCGTTTAGCTCACGAGCTTCGAGCTTTTTTTCCAGCCCTAGTTTCACAGTTCACGCCACCTAGAACACCACAGTGTAATGGTGTGTCCGAATATCGTAACCGCACTTTATTGGATATGGTGCGATCTATGATGTCTCTTACCGATTTACCATTATTGTTTTGGGGTTATGCATTAGAGACAACTGCATTCACTTTAAATAGGGCACCATCAAAAGTCCGTTGAGACGACACCGTATGAACTGTGGTTTGGCAACAAACCTAAGCTAGCGTTTCTTAAAGTTTGAGAATGCGATGCTTATGTCAAAAGGCTTCAGCCCGATAAGCTCGAACCCAAATCGGAGAAGTGCATCTTCATAGGATACCCAAAGGAAACAATTGGGTACACCTTTCTACCACAAGTCCGAATGCAAGATTTTTGTTGCTATAGAACCTTTCTAGAGAAGGGGTTTCTCTCGAAAGAAGTGAGTGGGAGGAAAGTAGAACTTGATGAGGTAATTGTACCTGCTCTCAATTTAGAAAGTCGCCTCATCTGAGAAATATGTTCCCGTGATGCCTACACCAACTAGAGAGGAAGATAATGATAAAGATCATGAAACTACAGATCAAGTTGCTACAGAACCTCGTAGGTCTGGCAGAGCACGATCCGCACCAGAGTGGTACGGTAATCCTGTTCTGGAGGTCATGTTACTTGACCATGATGAACCTATGAACTATGAAGAAGCTATGACGAGCCCGGATTCCGATAAATGGCTCGAGGCCATGAAATCTGAGATAGGATCCATGTATAAGAACAAAGTGTGGACTTTGGTGGATCTGCCCGATGATCGGCGACTGATACGTCTCCAACGTATCTATAATTTTTGATTATTCCATGCTATTATATTATCTATTTTGAATGTTTAATAGGCATTTATATGCTATTTTATATTATTTTTGGGACTAAACTATTAACCGAGAGCCTAGTGGCAGTTTCTGTTTTTCTGCCTATTTTAGAGTTTCGTAGAAAAGGAATACCAAACGGAGTCCAAATGGAATGAAACTTTCGCGATGATCTTTCTTGGACCGAAAGGAAACCAGAAGACTTGGAGATGAAGTCGGAGACGCAATGAGGCGGCCATGAGGCAGGAGAGCGCGCCCAGGGGGTAGGGCGCGCCCCCTACCACGTGGTCCCCTTGTAGCTCCCCTGACCTAGCTCCTTCGCCTATATATACTCTTATACCTAAAAACATCCAGGAGAGCTACGAAACCACTTTTCCATCGCCGCAACCTTCTGTACCCGTGAGACCCCATCTAGGGGCCTTTTCCAGCGTCCTGCCAGAGGGGGATTTGATCACGGAGGGCTTCAACATCAACACCATTACCTCTCGGATGAAGCATGAGTAGTTTACCACAGACCTACAGGTCCATAGCTAGTAGTTAGATGGCTTCTTCTCTCTCTTTGATTCTCAATACCATGTTCTTCTCAATGTTCTTGGAGATCTATTCGATGTAATATTCTTTCGCGGTGTGTTTGCCGAGATCCGATGAATTATGGATTTATGATCAGATTATCTATGAATATTATTTGGTTCTTCTCCGAATTCTTATATGCATGATTTGATATCTTTGCAAGTCTCTTCGAATTATCGGTTTAGTTTGGCCTACTAGATTGATCTTTCTTGCAATGGGAGAAGTGCTTAGCTTTGGGTTCAATCTTGTGGTGTCCTTTCCCAGTGATAGTAGGGGCAGCAAGGCACGTATTGGTTGAGTTAATTCCTCTACATCATGTCATCTTACTTAATGCGTTACTCTGTTCTTCATGAACTTAATACTCTAGATGCAGGCAGGAGTCGGTGGATGTGTGGAGTAATAGTAGTAGATGCAGAATCGTTTTGGTCTACTTGACATGGACGTGATGCCTATGTTCATGATCATTGTCTTAGATATCATCATAACTTTGCCCTTTTCTATTAATTGCTCAGCAGTAATTTGTTCACCCACCGTAATATTTGCCATCTTGAGAGAAGCCACTAGTGAAACCTATGGCCCCCGGGTCTCTTTTCCATTATATTGAATCTCTTTTACATCTTACTAGTTTCTGATCTACCATTTTGCAATCTTTTACTTTCTGATCTATAAACGAAAAATACCAAATATATTTACTTTACCGTTTATCTATCTCTATCAGATCTCACTTTTGCAAGTGACCATGAAGGGATTGACAACCCCTTTATCACGTCGGGTGCAAGTTGTTGATTGTTTCTGCAGGTATTCGTTGACTTGTGCATTGTCTCCTACTGGATTGATACCTTGGTTCTCAAACTGAGGGAAATACTTACGCTACTTTGCTGCATCACCCTTTCCTCTTCAAGGGAAAACCAACGCAAGCTCAAGAGGTAGCAAGAAGGATTTCTGGCGCCGTTGCATGGTAGATTTATGTCAAGTCAAGCCATACCAAGTACCCATCATAAACTTTCCTCTCTTGCATTACATTATTCGTCATTTACCTATCGTTTTCCTCTCTCCCACCTCTAAATCGATTTTCGAAAAGATTTGCCTTTTCTTGGCCTTCTCTCCGTATGTCTTTTTGTTTGTGTTTCCATGTGCCTTCTATTTGCTTGCTAAAAATCTATTGATATGGATCCACTTAAAGTGTTCTACTTGGATCATCTTCGATCTATATGTGCTCGTGCTGAAACCCCAACTAGTTTAGTTGAGGGAAAATCTTTAGATGAGCATGGTCATGTTGTGCGTCACCGTTTGTCTGAAAAAGGGAGACTCTTATGGAATCAAATAAACAGTTTGCTGTGTTATGCTTGGAATCTTTGTGAAATTTATGATTTTACTTGTTGCTCTAAGAACCCTAAAAAACACCTTCCCTACCTATGTAAGTTTAATGATAATGAAATCTTATCTTCTTATGCAAAGGGTGTTTATTGCTACTATGATACTGAACAAATTGAAGAATTTGTTGCTTTTAAGGGTGCTTATGAAGTTGCTTCTTTGATTGAAAAGTATGATATTACTCTAAAAATCTGGAAATTTTGACATACTTAAATATTGCTATGAAATCTATGCTCATAATGTCTATGTCAAAGAATTTATTGAGAGAATGACCGTTGCTTTGGAAGAAAATAATGATATGCATGAATCTATATATAATTATGATTTCGATGATTTGATTGAAATATCCCTTGATGAACATGATGCTTGCTTTTCTTGTGGCCATGATGCCAATATTTATGGAGATGAATTTGCTATAGTCCCTTATGTTAAACATGAGATTGTTGCTATTGCACCCATACTTGATAGTTCCTTCGATGAAAAGCATGATTGCAATGATGTTATTATAAATTCTATTAATGTCAGTTGTGCTAGTAATATGCAAAACCCTAAGCTTGGGATGCTAGTTTTGCTATGTCTACAATTTGTTGCAATGATCATGATTGGGGTGATTCTTCTTATGATCTTGAAAATTTATTTACGCCCCATGATGAATATGAGATTGATAATAATGTTTGCTATAATATTGAAAGTGGGTTTGGAAGAGTGTCAACTTTAAATCCCACATATTTTGAGAATGTTCAATCTTATGAATTTTTTGATAATGTGGGTTTGGAGAGGTCATGACTTTAGTTAATGTTAATCCCACTATTTTGGAAGAGTGTCAACTTTGCATGTATGTGGATCGTGTTGAGAATATGTTATGTGATAGTTATATTGTTTAATTTTATTATGATCCTACATGTAATTATTATGAGAGAGGAAAAATATGTTTGTAAAAAATTTCATGTTACTAAATTACCTCTCTTCATGTTGAGATTGTTATCGTCTCTTTCTTCTTCCTTGCATATGCAAGTTTTTGCTTGCCTTGATAATTTGTTTGCTTATAAAATGCCTATGCATAGGAAGTATGTTAGACTTAGATGTGTTTGTCACGTGTTTTATGATGCTCTCTTTGTGCTTCAATTCTTTTCTTTTATGTGAGCATCATTGAAATTATCAATGGCTAGCTAAGGGCGTTAAACGATAGCGCTTGTTGGGAGGCAACCCAATTTTATTTTTGTTCTTTGCTTTTTGTTCCTGTTTAGTAATAAATAATTCATCTAGACTCTGGTTAGATGTGGTTTTATGTTTTAATTAGTGTTTGTGCCAAGTAGAACCTTTTGGGATAGCTTACAGTGATAGTTGTGTTGATCCTGCTGAAAATCAGAAACTCTTGCGCTTAGTAAATTAGTTTTGAAATTCATAGAAACGTGATTTTGATCTGATTCTTTTTGCTATGGATTGGTATACAAATTTGTCAGGTTTTCCTAATTTGGATGGATTTTGGGAGTTACATAAGTATTCAATAGTTACAGATTACTACAGACTTTTCTGTTTTTGACAGATTCTGTTTTTCGCGTGTTGTTTGCTTATTTTGATGAATCTATGGGTAGTATCGGGGGGTATGAACCATGGAGAAGTTGGAATACAGTAGATATTACACCAATATAAATAAAGAATGAGTTTGTAACAGTAACTTAAAGTGGTGATTTATTTTCTTATACTAACGGAGCTCATGAGATTTCTATTGAGTTTTGTGTTGTGAAGTTTTCAAGTTTTGGGTAAGGATTTGATGGACTATGGAATAAGGAGTGGAAAGAGCCTAAGCTTGGGGATGCCCAAGGCACCCCAAGGTAATATTCAAGGACAACCAAAAGCCTAAGCTTCGGGATGCCCCGGAAGGCATCCCCTCTTTCGTCTTCATCTATCAGTAACTTTACTTGAGGCTATATTTTTATTCACCACATGATATGTGTTTTGCTTGGAGCGTCTTGTATGATTTGAGTCTTTGCTTTTTAGTTTACCACAATCGTCCTTGCTGTACACACCTTTTGGTAGAGACACACATGAATCATGATTTATTAGAATACTCTATGTGCTTCACTTATATCTTTTGAGCTATGCAATATTGCTCTAGTAATTCACTTATATCTTTTCCGAATGGATGTGGCTTTATTTTATAGAAATTGTTGAACTCTCATGCTTCACTTATATTATTTTGAGAGTCTTTTAGAACAAAATGGTAATTTGATTGGGTTATAAAACTAGTCCCAGTATGATGGGCATCCAAGATGGATATAATAAAAACTTCCATATAAAGTGCATTGAATACTATGAGAAGTTTGATTCTTTATGATTGTTTTGAGATATGAAGATGGTGATATTAGAGTCATACTAGTGGAGTAATTGTTAATTTGAGAGATACTTGTGTTAAAGTTTGTGATTCCCGTAGCATGCACGTATGGTGAACCGTTATGTGATGAAGTTGGAGCATGATTTATTTATTGATTGTCTTCCTTATGTGTGGAGGTCGGAATCGCGCGATGGTTAACTCCTACGAACCCTTCCCCTAGGAGCATGCACGTAGTACTTTGTTTTTATGACTTGTAGATTTTTGCAATAAGTATATGAGTTCTTTATGACTAATGTCGAGTCCATGGATTATACGCACTCTCACCCTTCCACCATTGCTAGCCTCTCTAGTATCGCACAACTTTCGCCGGTACCATACAACCACCATTACCTTCCTCAAAACAGCCACCATACCTACCTATTATGGCATTTCCATAGCCATTCCGAGATATATTACCATGCAACTTTCCACCATTCCGTTTATTATGACACGCTCCATCATTGTCATATTGCTTTGCATGATCATGTAGTTGACATCATATTTGTGGCAAAGCCACCATTCATAATTCTTTCATACATGTCACTCTTGAATTATTGCACATCCCGATACACCGCCGGAGGCATTCACATAGAGTCATATTTTGTTCTAAGTATTGAGTTGTAATTTGTAAGTAAATAAAAGTGTGATTATCTTCATTATTAGAGCATTGTCCCATGTGAGGAAAGGATGATGGAGACTATGATTCCCCCACAGGTCGGGATGAGACTGCAGACGAAAAAAGAGAGGTGATACGTCCATTTTGCATCATGCTTTTATATCGATATTTATTGCATTATGGGTTGTTATTTCACGTTATGTCATAATACTTATGCCTATTCTCTCTTATTTTACTAGGTTTACATGAAGAGGGAGAATGCCGGCAGCTGGGATTCTGAGCTGGAAAAGGAGCAAATATTAGATACCTATTCTGCGCAGCTCTAAAAGTCCTAAAACTTCACGGAAGTCATTTTTTAAATTAAAAAAATACTGAGCGGAAGAAATACCAGAGGGGGGCCACCCACCGTCCACGAGGGTGGGGGCGCACCCTACCCCCTGGGCGCGCCCCCCTGCCTCGTGGGCCACCTGGCAGCCCTTCGGTGCCCATCTTCTGCTATATGAAGTCTTTTACCGCGGAAAAAATCATAAGCAAGCTTCCGGGACGAAACTCCTCCGCCACGAGGCGGAACCTTGGCAGAACCAATCTAGGGCTCCGGTGGAGCTGTTCTGCCCGGGGAAACATCCCTCCGAGAGGGGGAAATCATCACAATCGTCATCACCATCGATCCTCTCACCAAGAGGGGGTGAATATCCATCAACATCTTCACCAGCACCATCTTCTCTCAAACCCTAGTTTATCTCTTGTATCAAATCTTTGTCCCAAAACCTCAGATTGGTACCTGTGGGTTGTTAGTAGTGTTGATTACTCCTTGTAGTTGATGCTAGTTGGTTTATTCGGCGGAAGATTATATGTTCAGATCCTTAATTCATATTAATACCCCTCTGATTATGAACATGAATATGATTTGTGAGTAGTTACATTTGTTCCTGAGGAGATGGGTGAAGTCTTGCTATAAGTAGTCATGTGAATTTTATATTCGTTCGATATTTTGATGAGATGTATGTTGTCTCTCCTCTAGTGGTGTTATGTGAACGTTGACTACATGACACTTCACCATTGTTTGGGCCTAGAGGAAGGCATTGGGAAGTAATAAGTAGATGATGGGTTGCTAGAGTGACAGAATCTTAAACCCTAGTTTATGCGTTGCTTCGTAAGGGGCTGATTTGGATCATATGTTTCATGCTATGGTTAGGTTTACCTTAATACTTATTTTGTAGTTACGGATGCTTGCAATAGGGGTTAATCATAAGTGGGATGCTTGTCCAAGAAAGGGCAGTACCCAAGCACCGGTCCACCCACATATCAAATTATCAAAGTAACGAACGCGAATCATATGAGTGTGATGAAAACTAGCTTGACGATAATTCCCATGTGTCCTCGAGAGCACTTTTCTCTATATAAGAATTTGTCCAGGCTTGTCCTTTGCTACAAAAAGGATTGGGACACCTTGCTGCACCTTATTTACTTTCATTGCTTGTTTCCCATTACAAATTACTTTATCACAAAACTATCTGTTACAGATAATTTCAGTGCTTGCAGAGAATACCTTACTGAAAACCGCGTGTCATTTCCTTCTGCTCCTCGTTGGGTTCGACACTCTTACTTATCGAAAGGACTACGATAGATCCCCTACACTTGTGGATCATCAAGACACTTTTCTAGCACCGTTGCCGGGGAGTGAAGTGCCTTTGGTAAGTGGAACTTGGTAAGGAAAATTTTATATAGTGTGCTGAAATTTACTATCACTTGTTACTATGGAACATAATCCTTTGAGGGCTTCTTCGGAGTATCTTCGCCCCGACCAGTAGAGCAAAGAGTTGCTCCTCAACCTACTGAACCTACTGAAAATGTTTATTTTGAAATTCCTTCGGGTACGGTAGAGAAACTGCTAGCTAATCCCTCTACAGGAGATGGAACATTGCATCCCGATTTACACCTAATCTATGTGGATGAAGTTTGTGGATTATTTAAGCTTGCAGGTATGCCGGATGATATTATCAAGAAGAAGGTCTTCCCTTTATCTTTGAAGGGAGAGGCATTGACATGGTATAGGCTATGTGATGATATGGTATCATGGAACTACAAACGTTTGAAATTGGAATTTCACCAGAAGTTTTATCCCATGCATCTTGTGCATCGTCACTACACCACGCACCGGAATTCCCTACTGATGTCTGTTGAAAAAAAAACCAGTATTGCCGACCTATAATCTACCAGTAAAATTTCTAACGAACTGTGGGTCGGGAAACCTCTATACAGTGACCCACTATTGGTCGGGAATGCTAAAACATATAAAATCCAACAATCGGTCGGGAATTCTGTTACCCCCGCCATACCATCGGTCGGTAAATAACCCCGACCAACCATCAGATGCTAAATGGGCCTCGCGCCCGGACGCCAAATTTGTAGCGCCAATAACTGGCCCAACCCGCGAAGATTTTTTTCCCAAAAATCACAAGCACGCGCAGAAGGTAGCCAAATCCCTAGATTCGTTCCCCACGCACGCTGCCTAGGGCTCCCGCCGGTCGGTCTGACGTCGTCCCACCGCCGCCCCGACACCGCCTGGGGCTACCGCCGGTCGATCTCGACGCCGTACCACTGCCGCCCCATACCGCCATGCCACTACAACGCCGCCCGACGCAACCATGCCTCTACAACACCGCCCTGCCTCTGTAGCGCCGCTCCACGCCGTCCTGCCCCTTCAGCTCAACCCAACGTCATCCCGCATCTTCACTGCCGGCCCAACACCTTCCTGCTCTCTCTCCGGGTGGCCGCCTCTCTCCACGGCCACATCCAGAACAGTTGCCGCCTTCCTCCCTGGCTCGACCTCCCCCATGTCCACCACTAAAGCACACGCAACGGTGGCGGTGATTTGGATCAGGGCAGCGTGCGGCTGGGCAAGGGCATCGATGCGGCTGAGGTATAACTCCTCCCTCTCTTTCTCTGCATCCCTCCTTCTATCTCTCTCTTCTGGAGGCGTATTTTGACAGTTGCTGGCAGGGAAAGGAGTGCTCCGGTGGCGGGGAACGGGGAGCTCCGGCGGTGGGAAACGAGTAGATGTTCCAGTGGACAAGGCACCTCATGCTTTTATTATTCTCTGGTTCTCCGGTTTGTTGTGTACTGCTGCCAGCTAGTCTGATTGTGAGAAGCTTTATGGCAGTCATATGAACTCATTTTAGAAGTTGAGCTGTTGTGTGCAAATTTTGTTTATTTCCATTGCAAATTTTGTGGTACCAATATGAACTAATCTTTTTTTCCATTGGTCATTTAATTCACCTTTCACTTAGAGTCATGTTTTCAGTGTTACTCTTGTTATGCTTCTGTCCAAGATAAGTTATTTTTTGCTCTTCCAAAAAGTTCCCCAGATATGTTTCCTGTTTTGTGCTTAGTCTGCCATGATGTGTTTAGTCGGCCACCTTGTTTAGTATCTTTTTGTGCTTGATAAGAGGATTGTTCAAATGTAAAAACTTTATTTTTACATGAGATGACATGGCTTTTGCCCCCTGTTTTCGCTGACTTGGTTTCTGCAGGTAGCATAGAGTATAACTGCTGGTAACATTGAGTCGGCGAGGAGAAGTAGCACGAGGAAAAATGGCAAGCGCAAGTGGAAGCGGAAAAGACAAAGGTGGTGGGTCATGGAGGAACATCTGAAAGCGGTAAGAGGTACAAGTTTGATGCCGCGCTGATTGATGCACAACTTATGAAAAGATGTGACAGTAGAATTAGTGAAGCTGGCTGGAAGAACCTTATTACTTACTAGAGATCTTTGGTATTTGAAGTAAGTCATCCCACTGACTGGAAAACTGCAGTATATGCATCCACACTCTGTTCTGGACCTAAATATATGTAGCACATGCTGATTCCTTGCAACATACTCTGTTCCGGACCTAAATAAACAAATATGCATGTAATCATTAGTTGCAAATATTGGTCAAACAATGTATACGATATCAAAACAGTAGGCAGTGTTGTTGCCAACATGTCTAGTCATAATAAATCTCCTTTCCCTTTTTTCTTGTAGTCTCGCAGTGTATCGCCAAAAAGAATCATGCAAGTGTCTCATACGTCCGGCAGCAAGAGTCATGCCCTGTTACTGAAGAAAATGAAAAATAATTACCCCAATCAAAAGTGATATGCCACTGTGTTTCAATGACTGATGCATGTAAAATAAATAAATGATTGTAGGCTGTTAAACTTGTCCATCATCCTTGAAGAGATCAAGTTTATATCGAGACAAATACATGTAAGAAAATGGATAAGAAAGGGAGTTATGTGCTGCGGGCAGAAGCAACAATTGTAAGTCACTTTTGCCATGCTTTCTCTGTATTACTCAGAAATTGTACAAGTAAAATTTGCATAGCAAGTAAATATAATACATTTTGCAGAAAAATCTCGTGGAGAAAGCTGAAAAGCACCCTGAATGGAAGGAAAAAGCATTCAAGAAGGTGATCTGTTTGCACACGTATGTGGAATGAAGGAGCCAAGGGGTCGTGTTCGTGCTTCTATATGCATGGACTGGTCATGAAACTCCTGTTGCTCAGGCAACAATTTCCAAATTTGACCCGTATTTGGTCAGGCAAGGTTAGCTTTTCCTTTAATCATGCATATTGATTATAATAGTCTTATGCTATTTTAACCTTTGCACTGTGCTTTGTACATATAACTTATACTATGCACAAATATATTGTTTCCATGCAAGAAAGTGTGATGAATAAAAATAAGTCAAAAAATATATACAATGCCTTCTGAATCTGAGCAATACCTCCACATTTTTTTCTGTATCACAAGAGACCACCATGATGAGTATATGTGTTCCAATGAGCAGATGGTGCTAGCTTAATTTATGAATAATGGAAAAATATATTGAGCTGTGAAGAAGGCTGCCATCGAGACAAAGAGCGAGCACCCCAAGGATTAATGCATGGCATAGAAGGTTATCAAAAGAACTATGTCATTTTGTTAATTAATTTCCTAGATAAGTACACTTGCACATGCATCTTTCGACAAAATAAAAACTACACTACTCTCTCTCATCTAATGTTATCAAAAGTACTAGTTGTGAATTTCATCTCTATTTTCTCCAAAAACTAGGTTTAGTATCCCTTCCATTGTAAGTTTATTACTATGTGATTAGAGAAATTAAGATGTATATGTGCATACTGTAAGAACATGATCAGTGGTGTACAGATCCTATGAAGTGAAATACTCAACGTAGTTTATATGTACTGTAAGGTTTCATGCAGGATATCTAACGGGAACTCTTTTAAATCATGATGGTCTTTTTCTACAACTACCATTAAGGGAGTATTTTAGAACATGTTGCTTATGAAAGTCTTATCTAATTATACTCAAAATTTCTTTTGGCAGCACCTTTTTGTTTAGTTGTATCCTAAGTACACAAATAAGTGCATTCTTGACCACCTCTTTCTCCCATCTCGTGAATTGGGAGACATCACACAAATTTACAAATATTTTCGTTTTCCCTAGATTTATAGAAGAATAGCATATGCGGTATAAGCAAAAACTGTTTGTGATGTAAACTATGGTCTAACACGATTTAAGATCGTCATAGTTATTCCCAACTAATAATCTCAAACACAAAAAAGGTACCCCGTGCATATGTATGGGTCGATGAAAATGTCACACAATTGATTCTGTGTTGTATCACCCAATGTACAACAGCTTCCTTGACTTTATTTTGTTCTCATCGAGTGGCATGGTATTCTGCCATGTTCCCCTGTCTATGCATCATTGCCCCTTGGCCAGTGCTTCTCCTGTTGAGCGCCGAGGGGGAGATTAAATAAGAACAGCAGCAGAGCAACATCGGCGTTGAAAAAGAGCATCGTGGAGATTATTATGCATGGCTAATTAATACACTTCTATAACTATGTAATTTTGATATTTATTGTACTCACTATAACAACCAGTGCACTAAATAACAACAACTTTTCTAATCCATGTGCAGTTCTATAGGTTCTGGCTTTGTAGTGTGCATCATCTAGTTGAAAATGAAATGATGTGAAACTATGTTCGATCTTGCTGGTTTGCTGCTTGTCAACCTTGCTATGCTGCTGTCTGCTGAATTCTGGGTGTACATCGATGCAAATGAACATGGAAGCAACTTCAGAACTATTCTTCACATTTTTTACTAAAAATTCGAACCACAATCACTTCCATATCTCTGAAATGAGAATTTACTCAAGTTTCTATTCATGCTAGCAATAGTTTTGTTGTCATGTTCATATAAGTAAAATGCCGAATACAAATGGCCTTCATTAGCATTACTATATTAGCAACACAATATGTAGTACCAAACCATGATTTCTCTCCCATTTTAGATTTATTTTTGTGTCTGCCAACTTCTTAGTTTTACTTATGTTCCAGTGAGCTCTGTTCTATACTGGTGTACTGATGTTTGTAATGTTTTTTATGCTTCTTGTGTGCTGATGTTTGCAATGGTACTTGGTTTCTGTACTCTGCAAGCCTCATGATGCTAATTGAAATATCCTTTATCATGTTGTAGATGCTTAGCAAATGCTTTCGATGCTACCTATTCTTATTTAGCTGCTAACTTTTCTTAATCACCTGATTTCTTACTCCTTTCATTCATGTAGGAATGGCTAAAGGTACGCGCGCTTTTAAAATTTCTGGAAGGGTACCCCTTTTCCTGTCAGTGGTAATGAATTCTCTTGAGTTGCTTTGGTATGAAATGATATTGAAGGTAGCTTAGAGAAAATATAATGTTGTGTGGAATATTTATCGGGGATTTTGACTTGCAAATGTTCAAGCTAGAGAATGTTCTCCACTGAGATGAAGAATGAAGGCTTTGATGTCAAGTGCGAGAACGATGCAACGATCTTGCTGGAAGGTTGTGAGGATGGGTATGTAGTTGCCCACTACAAGGAGCCAAGGCAGATGATGTATTGCAGAAAACAAAGCGACAAACGGTGAACTATCATGTTTCCTCTGTTTAATTAGTTACATTAATTTATTTATTATAGGAAACTTGGCTGGTCATTAGTTCATAACAAATGAACTATTTATATGTGAAAATTAATGAATGTGTGTGAATATTGTCTGGTTCTGATTTAATATTGTTGGATGATGCATGTTACTATTATGTATGATTATGTAACTACATTGACATTCTCTGGGCAACGTGAAATCAGCTGTGGGAGGGATAACGGATGTTGGTCGGCAAAAAAACTATGTCACAGCCTGTCGGGAAAGGTTAATGCTTGGCCCGGCAGAATGTTGGTCGGGAAAGAAGACCCCGTCAGATAGTCGGTCGGGAAAACCCTTGGCTACGCTAGTGGATTGTTGGTCGGGAAAGATTACCCTGTCTGATAGTCGGTCGGGAAAGGCCCATGGCAACCCCAACAAATTGTTGGTCGGGAAAGGCCCCTGGCAGGCCCAACATATTATTGGTCGGGAAATATACCCCATAGCCGACCAACAGTCTGTCGGGAAAGATATGTCGGTCGGGAAAGGGTTTTCCCGTCTGGACTTTCCCCAACAGACGTAGTTGGTCGGCAATAGTCTTTCCCGACCGACTGTCTATCAGAGAAACTTGTATTCCTGACCAACCTGGCTGTTAGGGATGTAGTGTTGTGGTGTAGTGCGTGATCTTAATTATATATATAATTTTTGGCCTCGCGAAGGAGAAAGCATCACTCAAGCTTGGGGGAGGCTTAAGTAAATGTTATATTCATGCCCCAATCATGAGTTCTCAAGAGAAATGATTATTCAAAAAATTTATGCTCGGCTTTCTCTCAACAATCGCTCCATGCTCGATACTTCTTGTGTTGGTTCTTTTATGATGAAGACTATTGAATTCAAATGGGATTTATTGGAAAGAATTAAACGCAACTCTGAAGATTGGGATCTCGACGAAGGTAAGGAGTCAGGTATGACACCTAAGTTTGATTGTCTTAAATCTTTTATGGATACCAATGTTTTCCGTGAATTTAGCACTAAATATGGACTTGACTCTGAGATAGTAGCTTCTTTCTGTGAATCATTTGCTACTCATGTTGACCTACCTAAGGAGAAGTGGTTTAAATATAATCCTCCCACTGAAGTAAAAGCAGTTGCACCTGTTAAAGTTGAAGAAAAGACTATCACTTATAATGATCCTATTGTTCCCACTACCTATATTGAGAAAGCACCTTTCCCTGTTAGGATAAAGGATCATGCTAAAGCTTCAACTGCGGTTCGTAAGAGTAATACTAAAACACCTACACCACCTGAGCAAATTAAAGTTGAACCTAGTATTGCTATGGTTAAAGATCTCTTGGCTAATGACATTGATGGGCATGTTATTTACTTCTGCGATCAAGCTGCTAGAATTGCTAGACCTGATACTAAGAAACATAGACCTGTTGTAGGCATGCCTGTTATTTCTGTTAAAATAGGAGATCATTGTTATCATGGCTTATGTGATATGGGTGCTAGTGCTAGTGCAATACTTCATTCCTTATACAAAGAAATTATGCATGATATTGCACCTGCTGAGATAAAAGAAATTGATGTCACCATTAAGCTTGCCAATAGAGATACTATTTCACCAATTGGGATTGTTAGAGATGTTGTATTTTGTGGGAAAGTTAAATATACTACTGATTTTCTTGTTCTTGGTTCCCCACAAGATGACTTTTGTCCCATCATATTTGGTAGACCCTTCTTGAATAATGTTAATGCTAGGATAGATTGCGAAAACGATGTTGTTACTGTTGGTTTGGCAGATATGTCTCATGAGTTTAACTTTGCTAAATTTCATAGACAACCCCATGATAAAGAATTGCCTAGTAAGGATGAAATTATTGGTCTTGCTTCTATTGCCGTGCCTCCTAATGATCCTTTAGAACAATATTTGTTAGACCATGAAAATGATATCTTTATGAATGAAAGAAGGGAGATAGATGAAGTATTCTGTAAACAGTGACCTATTTTGAAACACAACTTGCTTGTTGAAATTCTAGGGGATCCTCCACCACTCAAGGGTGATCCTGTGTTTGAGCTTAAACCATTACCTGATACTCTTAAATATGCTTATCTTGATGAAAAGAAGATATATCCTGTTATTATTAGTGCTAACCTTTCAGAGCAGGAAGATGAAAGATTATTGAAAACTCTGAAGAAGCACCGCGCTGCTATTGGATATACTCTTGATGATCTTAAGGGCATTAGTCCCACTCTATGCCAACACAAAATAAAATTGGAGAAAGATGCCAAACCAGTTATTGATCACCAACGACGATTAAATCCTAAGACGAAAGAAGTGTTAAGAAAGGAAATACTAAAGCTCCTCGAGGCAGGTATAATTTATCCCGTTGCTGATAGTCAGTGGGTAAGTGCTGTCCATTGTGTCCCTAAAAAGGGAGGTATTACTGTTGTTCCTAATGTTAAGGATGAATTGATCCCACAAAGAATTGTTACTGGTTATAGGATGGTAATTGATTTCCGCAAATTAAATATAGCTACTAAAAAAGATCATTACCCTTTACCTTTTATTGATCAAATGCTAGAAAGATTATCCAAACATACACATTTTTTTGCTTTCTAGATGGTTACTCTGGTTTCTCTCAAATACCTGTGTCAGCAGAGGATCAAGAAAAGACCACTTTTACTTTCCCTTTTGGTACTTTTGCTTATAGACATATGCCTTTTGGTTTATGTAATGCACCTGCTACCTTTCAAAGATGCATGATGGCTATATTCTCTGACTTTTGTGAAAAGATTGTGAGGTTTTCATGGATGATTTCTCCATTTATGGATCCTCTTTTGATGATTGCTTGAGAAACCTTGATCGAGTTTTGCAAAGATGCAAAGATACTAGTCTTGTCTTGAATTGGGAGAAGTGCCACTTTATGGTTAATGAAGGCATTGTCTTGGGGCATAAAATTTCTGAAAGAGGTATTGAAGTTGATAAAGCTAAAGTTGATGCTATTGAAAAGATGCCATGTCCCAAGGACACTAAAGGTATAAGAAGTTTTCTTGGTCATGCCGGTTTTTATAGGAGGTTCATTAAGGACTTCTCTAAAATTTCTAGGCCTCTAACTAATCTCTTACAAAAAGATATTCCTTTTGTCTTCAATTATGATTGTGTAGAAGCATTTGAAATACTTAAGAAAGCTTTGATTTCTGCACCTATTGTTTAGCCACCTGATTGGAATTTACCCTTTGAAATTATGTGTCATGCTAGTGATAATGTCGTAGGTGCTGTTCTAGGACAAAGAGTTGATAAGAAACTAAATGTTATTCAGTATGCTAGTAAAACTCTAGACAGTGCCCAGAGAAATTATGCTACTACTGAGAAAGAATTTGTAGCAGTTGTATTTGCTTGTGATAAGTTTAGACCTTATATTGTTGATTCTAAAGTAACTATTCACACTGATCATGCTGCTATTAAATATCTTATGGAAAAGAAAGATGCTAAACCTAGACTTATTAGATGGGTTCTCTTGCTACAAGAATTTGATTTGCATATTATTGATAGAAAGGGAGCTGAGAACCCCGTTGCAGATAACTTGTCTAGGTTAGAGAATGTTCTTGATGACCCACTACCTATTGATGATAGCTTTCCTGATGAACAATTAGATGTCATAAATGCTTCTCATACTGCTCCATGGTATGCTGATTATGCTAATTATATTGTTGCTAGATTTATACCACCTAGTTTCACATACCAACAAAAGAAAAAGTTCTTCTATGATTTAAGACATTACTTCTGGGATGACCCACACCTTTATAAAGAAGGAGTAGATGGTGTTATTAGACGTTGTGTACATGAGTATGAACAGGAACAAATCCTATGCAAGTGTCACTCCGAGGCTTATGGAGGACACCACGCTGGAGATAGAACTGCACATAAGGTATTGCAATCCCGTTTTTATTGGCCTACTCTCTTCAAAGATCCACGTAAGTTTGTCTTGTCTTGTGATGAATGTCAAAGAATTGGTAATATTAGTAGACGTCAAGAAATGCCTATGAATTATTCTCTTGTTATTGAACCATTTGATGTTTGGGGCTTTGATTATATGGGACCGTTTCCTTCCTCTATTGGGTATACACATATTTTAGTTGCTGTTGATTACGTTACTAAGTGGGTAGAAGCTATTCCAACTAGTAGTGCCGATCATAACACCTCTATTAAAATGCTTAAAGAAGTTATTTTTCCGAGGTTTGGAGTCCCTAGATACTGAATGTCTGATGGTGGTTCACATTTTATTCATGGTGCTTTCCATAAAATGCTTGCTAAGTATGACGTTAATCATAGAATTGCATATTCATATCACCCATAGTCTAGTGGCCAAGTAGAATTGAGTAACAGAGAGCTTAAATTAATTTTGCAAAAGACTGTTAATAGATCTAGGAATAATTGGTCCAAGAAACTTGATGATGCATTATGGGCTTATAGAATTGCATATAAGAATCCTATGGGTATGTCTCCGTATGAAATGGTTTATGGAAAAGCATGTCACTTACCTCTCAAACTTGAACATAAGGCATATTGGGCCATTAAAGAGCTCAATTATGATTTCAAACTTGCCGGTGAGAATAGGTTCTTTGACATTAGCTCACTTGATGAATGGAGAACCCAAGCCTATCAGAACCCAAGCATATTATGTGTTGCTTTTCAACTCTCGTTTAAGATTTTTTTGCAGGAAAACTTCTCTCTAAATGGGAAGGCCCTTACGTTATCGAGGAGGTCTATCATTCAAGTGCCATAAAAATCAACAACTTCGAGGGCACAAATCCGAAGATGGTGAACGGTCAAAGAATCAAACATTATATCTCAGGTAACCCTATAAATGTTGAAACTAATGTTATTGAAACTATAACCCCAGAGGAATACATAAGGGACACTTTCCAGAACGTTTCAGACTCCGAAAAGGAATAGGTATGTGGTACGGTAAGTAAACCGACTCCAAAACAGTTCTAATAGCAATTTTTCTCCGTTTTGGAATATTTAAGAAGGTAGGAAAATAAGAAGTAGTCCGGGAAGGACACGAGGCATCCACAAGGGTGGAGGGCGCGCCCCCTGCCTCGTGGGCACCTCGTGTGCTCTCAGGACTCCGTTTTCTTGCATAATACTCCTTTCGGTCGGTAAAAATTCATTATATAATCTCTCGGAGGTTTTGACCACCGTATCACGCAAATATCCTCTGTCTTTTGTTTAGAGCTGTTTTCTGTCAGATTTGTCAAGGCCAGGCATCATGTCGTCACCCTCCTCCAACAATGAGGGCAACGATGCTTGGCTAGTGAAGATAGAGCTGAAGAGAGAACAACCCGTGGAGATCAACAAGGATGATAGGATCGAGAAGGCCATGGAGGATCAAGCTCCAGCGGCAGAAGAAGAAGACATCCAACCTTTTCCCGATCTCTTTACCCCCACTGAGATTGAAGCTTTCAAGATGATTGAGTTAGATCACATACAAAACAAGTATCTCACACGTGAAAATATTTTGTTGAAGGATCATATCACCGCACTGAAGGGCATTATCCGCAAACTGGAGGAACTCCTACACTCGATGTGCGACTATCCATCATCACCACCACCTTCACCACCTCTGAAGAAGGAGACGTAATCACATGGGTATGGGCACTCCCCTTGGCAACTGCCAAGCTTGGGGGAGGTGCCCCGGTATCGTATCACCATCACACTCCTATCTTTACCGTTGTACTTAGTTCGATCCTTTTAGTAATATCTTGATCTAGTAGAATAAAGATTTGGTATGTTTTAGTTTTGAGTTTTGCTTTATGATCCTTCTATGTAATTGAGTCCGTGAGCTATATATAATAAAGATTAGTGTTGAGTCAAGGGCTTTGCTATCTTGCTATGATCTTGAGGGAATAAAAATAAAAGAAGTATAAAAATAAATAAAAGAGATCATATTGATCTTATGGAGAGTAATGGCTTCACATATAAAGAGTATGATGAATAAAAGTTGTTGAGAGTTGGCAAACATAGTTTTGGTCATCGTTGCAATTGATAGGAAGTAATAAATAAAGAGAGGTTTTCACATATAAATATACTATCTTGGACATCTTTTATGATTGTGAGCACTCATTAAAATATGACATGCTAAAGAGTTGACGTTGGACAAGGAAGACAACGTAATGGGTTATGTTTTCTTATATTCGAAAAAAGTATATTTTCATGGATCATCCAACATGTTGAGCTTGACTTTCCCTCTAATGCTAGCCAAATCCCTTGCACCAAGTAGAGATACTACTTGTGCTTCCAAATATCCTTAAACCCAGTTTTGCCATGAGAGTCCACCATATCTACCTATGGATCGAGTAAGATCCTTCAAGTAAGTTGTCATGTTGCATGCAATAAAAATTGCTTTCTAAATATGTATGACTTATTAGTGTGGAGAAAATAAGCTTTATACGATCTTGTGATATGGAAGCAATAAAAGCGACGGACTGCATAATAAAGGTCCGTATCACAAGTGGCAATATAAAGTGACATTCTTTTGCATTAAGATTTCGTGCATCCAACAATAAAAGCATATGACAACCTCTGCTTCCCTCTGCGAAGGGCCTATCTTTTACTTCTATCTTTTACATTATGCAAGAGTCATGGTGATCTTCATCTTTCCTTTTTACATTTTATCCTTTGGCAAGCACCTCGTGTTGGAAAGATCCTGATATATATATATCCAATTGGATGTAAGTTAGCATGAACTATTATTGTTGACATTACCCTTGAGGTAAAAGGTTGGGAGGCAACACTATAAGCCCCTATCTTTCTCTGTGTCTGGTTAAAACTCCATACACATAAGTATTGCGTGAGTGTTAGCAATTATGAAAGACTAAATGATAGTTGAGTATGTGGACTTGCTGAAAAGCTCTTATATTGACTCTTTCCGATGTTATGAAAAATTGCAATTGCTTCAATGACCGAGATTATAGTTTGTTGGTTTTCAATGAAGTATCTGATTCATACTTGACATTGTGAATAGATTGTTACTTGAGCATAAGAAATCATATGATAAAATATATATATGTTGTTGTTATAAGAATGATCACATGTCCGTATTTTATTTTATCGACACCTCTATCTCTAAACATGTGGACATATTTTCTGATATCGGCTTCCGCTTGAGGACAAGCGAGGTCTAAGCTTGGGGGAGTTGATATGTCCATTTTGCATCATGCTTTTATATCGATATTTATTGCATTATGGGCTGTTATTTCACGTTATGTCACAATACTTATGCTTATTCTCTCTTATTTTACAAGGTTTACATGAAGAGGGAGAATGCCGGCAGCTGGAATTCTGGGCTGGAAAAGGAGCAAATATTAGAGACCTATTCTGTGCAGCTCCAAAAGTCCTGAAACTTCACGGAAGTCATTTTTGGAATTAATAAAAAATACTGAGCGGAAGAAATACCATAGGGGGGCCACCCACAGTCCACGAGGGTGGGGGCGCGCCCTGCCCCCCTGGGCGCACCCCCTGCCTCATGGGCCACCTGGCAGCCCTCCGGTGCCCATCTTCTGCTATATGAAGTCTTTTACCCTGGAAAAAAATCATAAGCAAGCTTTCGGGAAGAAACTCCGCTGCCACAAGGCGAAACCTTGGTGGAACCAATCTAGGGCTCTGGCGGAGCTATTCTGCCGGGGAAACATCCCTCCGGGAGGGGGGAAATCATCACCATCGTCATCACCATCGATCCTCTCATCCGGAGGGGGTCAATCTCCATCAACATCTTCACCAACACCATCTTCTCTCAAACCCTAGTTCATCTCTTGTATCAAATCTTTGTCCCAAAACCTCATATTGGTACCTATGGGTTGCTAGTAGTGTTGATTACTCCTTGTAGTTGATGCTAGTTGGTTTATTCGGTGGAAGATTATATGTTCAAATCCTTAATGCATATTAATACCCCTCTGATTATGAACATGAATATGATTTGTGAGTAGTTACGTTTGTTCCTGAGGACATGGGTGAAGTCTTGCTATAAGTAGTCATGTGAATTTGGTATTCGTTCGATATTTTGATGAGATGTATGTTGTCTCTCCTCTAGTGGTGTTATGTGAACGTCGACTACATGACACTTCACCATTGTTTGGGCCTAGAGGAAGGCATTGGAAAGTAATAAGTAGATGATGGGTTGCTAGAGTGACAGAATCTTAAACCCTAGTTTATGCGTTGCTTACTAAGGGGCTGATTTGGATCCATATGTTTCATGCTATGGTTAGGTTTACCTTAATACTTATTTTGTAGTTGTGGATGCTTTCAATAGGGGTTAATCATAAGTGGGATGCTTGTCCAAGAAAGGGCAGTACCCAAGCACCGGTCGACCCACATATCAAATTATCAAAGTAACGAACGCGAATCATATGAGCGTTATGAAAACTAGCTTGACAATAATTCCCATGTGTCCTCGGGAGCGCATTTCTCTATATAAGAATTTGTCCAGGCTTGTCCTTTGCTACAAAAAGGATTGGGCCACCTTGCTGCACCTTATTTACTTTCATTGCTTGTTTCCCGTTACAAATTACTTTGTCACAAAACTATCTGTTACCAATAATTTAAGTGCTTGCAGAGAATACCTTACTAAAAACCGCTTGTCATTTCCTTCTACTCCTCGTTGGGTTCGACACTCTTACTTATCGAAAGGACTACAATAGATCCCCTACACTTGTGGGTCATCAAGAGGCCATAAAAAAAGAAGTCCCAAATATTTAAAAAATGAGAGAAAAAGAGAGAAGGGACAATGTTACTATCCTTTTTTCCACACTTGTGCTTCAAACTAGCACCATGATCTTCATGATAGAGAGTCTCCTATTTTGTCACTTTCATATACTAGTGAGAATTTTTCAATATAGAACTTGGCTTGTATATTCCAATGATGGGCTTCCTCAGAGTGCCCTAGGTCTTCGTGAGCAAGCGAGTTGGATGCACACCCACTTAGCTTCTTTTTGAGCTTTCATACACTTATAGCTCTGGTACATCTGTTGCATGGCAATCCCTACTCACTCAAATTGATATCTTTTGATGGGCATCTCCATAGCCCATTGATACGCCTAGTTGATGTGAGACTATCTTCCTCCTTTTTGTCTTCTCCACAACCACCATATTCTATTCCACCTTAGTGCTATGTCCATGGCTCACGCTCATGTATTGCGTGAAAGTTGAAGAAGTTTGAGAATACTAAAGTATGAAACAATTGCTTGGATGAAACCGGGGTTGTGCATGATTTAAATATTTTGTGTGATGAAGATAGAGCATAGCCAAACTATATGATTTTGTAGGGATAGCTTTCTTTGGCCATGTTATTTTGAAAAGACATGATTGCTTTGTTAGTATGCTTGAAGTATTATTATTTTTATGTGAATATTAAACTTTGTTTTGAATCTTTCGGATCTGAACATTCATGCGACAATAAAGGAAATTACATGGATAAATATGTTAGGTAGCATTCCACATAAAAAATTCTATTTTTATCATTAACCTACTCGAGGACAAGCAGGAATTAAGCTTGGGGATGCTTGATACGTCTCCAACGTATCTATAATTTTTGATAGTTCCATGATATTATATTATCTGTTTTGGATGTTTAATAGGCATTTATATGCTATTCTGTATTATTTTTGGGACTAACCTATTAACCGAGAGCCCAGTGCCAGTTTCTATTTTTTTTGCTTATTTTAGAGTTCCGCAGAAAAGGAATACCAAACGGAGTCCAAACGGAATGAAACTTTCGCGATGATCTTTCTTGGACCGAAAGGAAACCAGAAGACTTGGAGATGAAGTCGGAGACGCAATGAGGCGGCCGCAAGGCAGGAGGGCGCACCTAGGGGTAGGGCGCGCCCCCTACCTCGTGGGCCCCTCGTAGCTCCCCTGACCTAGCTCCTTCGACTATATATACTCTTATACCCTAAAAACATCCAGGAGAGCCACAAAACCACTTTTCCACTGCCGCAACCGTATGTACCCGTGAGAACCCATCTAGGGGCCTTTTTCGGCGTCCTGCCGGAGGAGGATTCGATCACGGAGGGCTTCTACATCAACACCATTACCTCTCCGATGAAGCGTGAGTAGTTTACCACAGAACTATGGGTCCATAGCTAGTAGCTAGATGGTTTCTTCTCTCTCTATGATTCTCAATAGCATGTTCTCCTCGATGTTCTTGGAGATCTATTCGATGTAATATTCTTTTGCGGTGTGTTTGCCGAGATCCGATGAATTGTGGATTTATGATCAGATTATCTATGAATATTATTTGGTTCTTCTCTGAATTCTTATATGCATGATTTGATATCTTTGCAAGTCTCTTCAAATTATCGGTTTAGTTTGGCCTACAAGATTGATCTTTCTTACAATGGGAGAAGTGCTTAGCTTTGGGTTCATTCTTGTGGTGTCCTTTCCCAGTGACAGTAGGGGCAGCAAGGCACGTATTGTATTGTTGCCATAAGATGGGGTTTTCATCATATTGCTTGAGTTAATTCCTCTACATCATGTCATCTTACTTAATGCGTTACTCTGTTCTTCATGAACTTAATACTCTAGATGCAGGTAGGAGTCGGTCGATGTGTGGAGTAACAGTATTAGATGCAGAATCATTTCGGTCTACTTGACACGAACGTGATTCCTATGTTCATGATCATTGCCTTAGATATCATCATAACTTTGCGCTTTTCTATCAATTGCTCGGCACTAATTTGTTCACGCACCGTAATATTTCCTATCTTGAGAGAAGACACTAGTGAAACCTATGGCCCCCGAGTCTCTTTTCCATTATATTGAATCTCTTTTAAATCTTACTAGTTTCTGATCTATTATTTTGTAATCTTTTACTTTTCGATCTATAAACCAAAAATACGAAAAATATTTACTTTACCGTTTATCTATCTTTGTCAGATCTCACTTTTGCAAGTGACCGTGAAGGGATTGACAACCCCTTTATCGCGTTGGGTGCAAGTTGCTTATTATTTGTGCAGGTATTCGGTGACTTGTGCGTTGTCTCCTACTGGATTGATACCTTGGTTCTCAAACTGAGGGAAATACTTACGCTACTTTGCTGCATCACCCTTTCCTCTTCAAGGGAAAAACTAACGCAAGCTCAAGAGGTAGCAGCGACCCATAGAGAACAAATGAATCGTCAAGAAGAAGACTGACACTGATGGTAATGTTACTGTCTATAAAGCTCGACTTGTCGCAAAAGGTTTTCTACAAGTTCAAGGAGTTGACTACGATGAGATATTCTCACCCTTAGCAATGCTTAAGTCTGTCTGAATCATGTTAGCAATTGCGCATTTTATGATTATGAAATCTGGCAAATGGATGTGAAAACTGCATTCCTTAATGGATTTCTTAAAGAAGAGTTGTATATGATGCAACCAGAAGCTTTTGTCGATCCTAAAGGTTCTAACAAAGTGTGCAAGTTCCAGCAATCCATTTATGGACTGGTGCAAGCATATCGGAGTTGGAATATACGCTTTGATGATGTGATCAAAGCATATGGTTTTATACAGACTTTTGGAGAAGCCTGTATTTACAAGAAAGTGAGTGGGAGCTCTATAGCATTTCTAATATTATCTGTGGATGACATATTGTTGATTGGAAATGATGTAGAATTTCTGAATAGCATAAAAGGATACTTGAACAAGAGTTTTTCAATGAAAGACCTCGGTGAAGCTGCTTATATATCGGGCATCAAGATCTATAGAGATAGATCAAGACGCTTGATAGGACTTTCACAAAGCACTTACCTTGAAAAAGTTTTGAAGAAGTTCAAAATGGATAAGTCAAAGAAAGGGTTCTTGCCTGTGTTACAAGGTGTGAAATTGAGTCAGACTCAATGCCCGACCACTGCAGAAGATAGAGAGAAAATGAAAGTCATTACCTATGCTTCAGCCATAGGTTCTATCATGTATGCTATGCTGTGTACCAGACCTGATGTGTGCATTGCTATAAGTTTAGCAGGGAGGTACCAAAGTAATCCAGGAGTGGATCACTGGACAGCGGTCAAGAACATCCTAAAGTACCTGAAAAGGACTAGGGGTATGTTTCTCGTTTATGGAGGTGACAAAGAGCTTGTCGTAACTGGTTACATTGATGCTAGCTTTGACACTGATCTGGATGACTCTAAGTCACAATCCGGATATGTATTTTTATTGAATGGTGGAGCTGTCAGTTAGTGCAGTTCCAAGCAGAGCGTCGTGGAGGGTTCTACGTGTGAAGCGGAGTACATAGCTGCTTCGGAAGCAGCAAATGAAGGAGTCTGGATGAAGGAGTTCATATCCGATCTAGGTGTAATACCTAGTGCATCGGGTCTAATGAAAATGTTTTGTGACAACAGTGGAGCAATAGCCTTGGCGAAGGAATCCAGATTTCACAAAAAGACCAAACACATTAAGAGAAGCCTCAACTCCATCCGAGATTTGGTCAAGGAGGGAGACATAGAGATTTGCAAAATACATACGGACCTGAATGTTGCAGACCCATTGACTAAGCCTCTTCGACGAGCAAAACATGATCAGCACCAAGACTCCATGGGTGTTAGATTCATTAAAATGTAATCTAGATTATTGACTCTAGCACAAGTGGGAGACTGAAGGAAATATTCCCTAGAGGCAATAATAAAGTTGCTATTTTATATTTCCTTGTTCATGATAAATGTATTAACCGGAAACTTGATACATGTGTGAATACATAGACAAAACACCGTGTCCCTAGTATGCCTCTACTAGACTAGCTCGTTGATCAAAGATGGTTAAGTTTCCTAGCCATGGACATGAGTTGTCATTTGATAAACAGGATCACATAATTAGTGGAATGATGTGATGGACATGACCCATCCGGTAGCTTAGCCGTTCAGTTTTATTGCTACTGCTTTCTTCGTGTCAAATATATATTCCTCTGACTATGCGATTATGCAACTCCTGGACACCGGAGGAATGCCTTGTGTGCTATCAAACGTCACAACGTAACTGGGTGGTTATAAATATGCTCTATAGGTATCTCCGAAGGTGTTTGTTGGGTTGGCATAGATCGCGATTAGGATTTGTCACTCCGAGTATCAGAGAGGTATCTCTGGGCCCTCTCGGTAATGCACATCATATGAAGCCTTGCAAGCAATGTGACTAATGAGTTAGTTACGGGATGATGCACTATGGAACGAGTAAAGAGACTTGCTGGTAATGAGATTGAACTAGGTATGAAGATACCGACGATTGAATCTCGGGCAAGTAATATACCGATGACAAAGGGAATACCATATGTTGACATTATGGTTCGACCGGTAAAGATCTTCGTAGAATATGTGGGAACCAATATGAGCATCCAGGTTCCGCTATTGGTTATTGACCGGAGAGGTGTCTCGGTCATGTCTACATAGTTCTCGAACCCATAGGGTCCGCACGCTTAACGTTCGATGACGATATGTATTATATGAGTTATGTGTTTTGGTGACCGAAGGTTGTTCGGAGTCCCGGATGAGATCATGTACATGATGAGGAGTCTCGAAATGGTCAAGAGGTAAAGATTGATATATTGGAAGGTTATATTCAGACATCGGAATGGTTCCGGAGTGTTTCGGATAAATATCGGAGTACCGAGGGGTTACCGGAATCCCCCGGGGAAGTAATGGGCCTTATTGGGCCATAGTGGAGAGGAGGAGGCAGGGCGCAGGTGGTGGCGCCCCCCTATGGAGTCCGAATTGGACAAGGGGGAGGTGGCGCGGCCCCCCTTTCCTTCTCCCCCCCCCTCTCTCTCCCTCCACTTCCCTCTTTCCCGCTCCGTTGGAAAGGAAGGGGGGCGACTAGGACTAGGAGTCCTAGTTAGACTCCCCCCACTTGGCACGCCCCCTAGGGCCGGCGGCCTCCCCTCTCCTCCTTTATATATGGGGGAGGGGCACCCCAAAGACACATCAATTGTCTTAGCCGTGTGAGGTGCCCCCCTCCATCGTTTACTCCTCCAGTCATATTGTCGCAGTGTTTAGGCGAAGCCCTGCGCGGATCACATCACCATCGCCGTCACCACACCGCAGTGCTGACAGAACTCATTAACCCCCTCGTACATCTACTGGATCAAGAGTTCAAGGGACGTCATCGAGCTGAACGTGTGCGGAACTTGGAGGTGCCGTACATTCGGTACTTGATCGGTTGATTCGAGAAGACGTTCGACTACATCAACCGCGTTAAGTTAACACTTCTGCTTTCGGTCTACGTGGGTACATGGACACACTCTCCCCTCTCGTTGCTATGCATCTCCTAGATAGATCTTGCGTGAGCGTAGGATTTTTTTTTGAAATTTCATGCTACGTTTCCCAACACATGCAACTCCCGAATACCGGAGTAATACCTTGTGTGCTATCAAATGTCACAACGTAACTGGTTGATCATAAAGATGCTTTACAGGTATCTCCGAAGGTGTCTATTGAGTTGGCGTGAATCGAGATTGGGATTTGTCACTCCGTATGATGGAGAGGTATCTCCGGGCCCTCTCATTAATACACATCACAAGAAGCTTGCAAGCAAAGTGACTAAGGAGTTAGTTGCAAGATAATGTATTATAGAATGAGTAAACAGACTTGCTGGTAACGAGATTGAACTAGGTATAGAGATACCGACGATCGAATCTCAGGCAAGTAACATATCAACAGACAAAGGGAATTACGTATGTTGTCATAAAGGTTCAACCGATAAAAGGTCTTCATGGAATATGTAGGAATTAATATGGGCATCCAGGTCCCGCTATTGGTTATTGACTAGAGAGGTGTCTCGGTCATGACTACATAATTCCCGAACCCGCAGGGTCGCACGCTTAACGTTCGTTGACGCTATAGTAGTATTGGGATATTTGATGAGTGGTAACCAAATGTTGTTTGGAGTCCCGGATGAGACCTCGGACGTCACCAGGAATCTCGGAATGGTCGAGAGGTAAAGATTTATATATGGGAAGTCATATTTTGGGTTCTGGAAAAAAAGTGCAGTTTTTCGGTATTTTACAGGGAAGCTTCTAGAAGGTTCCGAAGGATCCCGGAGGGGTCCGGAAGTCCTCAAGTGGGTGCACCACGACCCAAGGGCTTGCATGGGCTGCGGGGAGGCGCCCTGGCCTTATTGGGCTAGGCGCACCAAATCCTCAAAAGCCCATGTGGCTAGGGTAGGCAAAAAAAGGAAGGAGTTCTAGTAGGAATAGGATTGGACTTGGAGTCCAAGTCCTCTCCCCCTTAGCTGCGCCTAGGGCTTGGAGGGTTTTCCCACGCCCATCCACCTATATATAGAAGGGAGGGGGCGCCCCAAGAGGACACACCAAGCCCTTGGCGCCCCTTTCTCTCCCGTTACTCCGTAGTTCCACCGCCTCGTCCCAACGACGCTTAGCAAAGCGCTGTTGGTGCTCCGCCACCACCACTATCACCACCACGCGTGTTGTGTTGGTTGTGATCCTATCTACTTCTCCTCTAACACTCAACAAGCCGCACGTGTGCTAAACTCGAAGGTGTCGTCCATTCAGCACTAGATCGATTGGATCGTGATCGGATCGCGAAGAGTACGACTACATCAACCGAGTGATAAACGCTTCCGCTTAGCAATCTACAAGGTATGTAGATGCTATCCCCCTCTCGTAGCTATGCATCTCCATGGATAGATCTTGCGTGTTCGTAGAAATTTTTTCTTTTCCATGCAACGTTCCCCAATAGTAACTTGGGGAGGGGCCATTCCCAAAGTAGGTTGGGATCGCAAGGAAGAGTCCTCCTCGGATTCCAGCATGAAACGCCAAGGTTCCTGGTGTTTCCAGAAACGCCACGAACCATGACGTCTGGCCCAAGACCAGACGCCAGGGTCCCCTTTGCCATGACCTCCCTTGGCCCAATCAAAGTGTCCTCGCACCAGAACATTTCTGGAAACATCCGAAACTCTTTCGAAACTCTCTCAAAACTATTTCTTATATTCCTGGAACTATTTCGAGAATATTTTCTCATAACTCTTGCTCCACTAACACTCAACAGATCATGATTCTCTTAAGCTGGTGACCTTGTAGGTTTGGTAAAACATAGACATGAACAAAACCCCCTTTTGTTCAATGACCGACATTGGAACCGTGGACATCCATATCGAGCCCTATGAATACACTAGTGAACCTTTGGTTGTCATGTGATGTTCCCTTTGCTTCGAAATACTTTAGAAAACCCGAGATGAGATGTATTGGTATCCTCTTGAGCCATAAGTTGTCACAGCCCTAGCTTAGCCCTTGCCCAACTCTGCATAAGTAGCCATGCATCATGTTTAAATTTCTGAAACTTGAATTGAGGTTAGTGGAAACCCTCAAAAAATCAGTTCAAAAATAATCAACATTTAAATCTCATCAAAAGAGTCCAAGAAAATGTTCCTCTTAGTCTCTGAAAATATTGGCAAGAGAAAAAATTCAAATCAATATTTTTGGAGTCTCAAAAATATTTATTTTGGGCTTTTGAGTTAATCCAATAATTATTTGCATTGGATTTATATTTGATATATATTAAATATAACTCCAATAATTCTAAAAATTATGAATGGCCTTGAATATATCTTACTAGGCCACATAATAATTTTTAGAATTTATAAAATTGATTTGGTATAAAAATCAAATCAAAACAAAATGACAGAAATAGAAAAACAAAAGAACAAAAGGAAAAAGGCTTGCCTGGATCTACCTGGCTGGCTCAGCTCCTGCTCGGCCCAACACTGCTGGCCCAGCCCACCGTGACCTCCTGTCATCTTCCTCCCCTCGCCCCAAAGCTGTTGCTGTCACCGCGCGAGAACGCCCACGCAGGCTGCAGGCTCCAGCTCCTGCTTGCCGCCTCCTGCCTCTCTCTCGCACCTGGAGACGCCTAGAGACCCCTGACCTCTCGCTCCCTCGCTCCCTCTCCGTGTCCCTGAGCTCCGCAGCTTCGCCCTCTTCATCCGCGCCGAGCCAAGAAATCGGGGGAGCACCGCATCACCGTCCTGGATGTCTTCTTCAACCTCGGTGCCGGCGATCCCCACCGCTTGATTCGTCATCGTCAGGCCTTCCCCGGGCTCACCAATGACTCCATTAGAAGCCCGTGAGCTCCTTCCCCTAACCCCCCCTCTCCTCTTTGATTGCACCGTGTAGTCGCTGTTTTTATCAGAGCCGAGCGCACCTCACCACCGGCCATGTTGCCGCCGTGGCTACGGCCGTGCAAGTCTGTGTCTGAGCTCACGGGTGCACTTACCGCATCCACGCGAGTCGAACTCGATCATCCACGGCTCCTGACGTGCCCCACATCGTGCAAACCCCTGTTGGTCAAGCTCCGGCCGCCGCCATCATCGTTGCCGCTGCCGCTGTAGCCCGGCTTAGCTCCAGCCACCACCACCACCTTTAGATGCGCCTTGCTGCGAGCGTTCCAACGCGCCCGGCCGCGTGACTGCTTGTCGCCGGAGTTGGCCGAACAAGCAACCTCGCCGTGCTCTGCTTACGCCGGTGATAAACACCAGCGATGATGATGTGGCACTTCTAATTAGCGGCTAATCACCCCACTAACCAACGCACTAAGCCACTGACACATGGACCCCACTCCCTAATTAACTCCAGCTTCATTTCTGCTTAGATTAGTTATAACCCAATGGGACCCACACGTCAGAGTTGATCATGCTGACGTGGCCGTTGACCAGACCCACCTGTCAGTGACACTAACCTGTCCTAAGTCACTGACCAGTGGACCCCACTGGTCAGGTTTGACCTAGTCGGCACAGTTGACCTGTGATGTCTACTACACAACCTTCTTCTTGTAGACGTTGTTGGGCCTGCAAGTGCACAGGTTTGTAGGGCAGTAGCAAATTTCCCTCAAGTGGATGACCTAAGGCTTATCAATCTGTGGGAGGCGTAGGATGAAGATGGTCTCTCTCAAAAACCCTGCAACCAAATAACAAAGAGTCTCTTGTGTCCCCAACACACCCAATACAATGGCAAATTGTATAGTGCACTAGTTCAGCGAAGAGATGGTGATACAAGTGCAATATGGATGCTAGATATAGGTTTTTGTAATCTGAAATAATAAAAACAGCAAGGTAACTAATGATAAAAGTGAGCGTAAACGGTATTGCAATGATAGGAAACAAGGCATAGGGTTCATACTTTCACTAGTACAAGTTCCCTCAACAATAATAACATAATTGGATCCCTCAACACGCAACAAAGAGTCACTCCAAAGCCACTAATAGCGGAGAACCAATGAAGAGATTATGGTAGGGTACGAAACCACCTCAAAGTTATTCTTTCGGATCAATCTATTTAAGAGTTCGTACTAGAATAACACCTTAAGACACAAATCAACCAAAACCCTAATGTCACCTAGATATTCCATTGTCACCTCAAGTATCCGTGGGCATGATTATATGATATGCATCACATAATCTCAGATTCATCCAACCAACACAAAGTACTTCAAAGAGTGCTCCAAAGTTTCTACCGGAGAGTCAAGAAAACGTGTGCCAACCCCTATGCATAGGTTCATGGGCGGAACCCGCAAGTTGGTCACTGTCGGTGTCAAAATCGTTGGATCTTGGGTAGGGGGTCCTGATTTGTGCGTCTAGGCTGATGGTAACAGGAAGCAAGGGACACAATATTTACCCAGGTTCGGGCCCTCTCAATGGAGGTAAAACCCTACTTCCTGCTTGATTAATATTGAAGATATGAGTAGTACAAGAGTAGATCTACCACGAGATCGTAGAGGCTAAACCCTAAGAGCTAGCCTATGATGGTATGATTGTAATTGTGATCGGCCTTCTAAGGACCAACCTCTCCGGTTTATATAGTCACCGGAGAGGGCTAGGGTTTACATGGAGTCGGTTACAAGGAAGGAAACACAATATCCGGATCGCCAAGCTTGCCTTCCATGCAAAGGAGAGTCCCATCCGGACACGGGCCGAAGTCTTGAGTCTTGTATCTTGACGCTTCAATAGTCCGGACGATGTATACAATCCGACTGTCCGGATACCCCCTAATCCAGGACTCCCTCAGTAGCCCCTGAACCGGGCTTCAATGACGATGAGTCTGGCGCAGTCTTGTCTTCGGCATTGCAAGGCGGGTTCCTTCTCCGAATACTCCAAAGTAATTATCGAACACTTGAACCGTGTCCGGATCCACAAAATGATCTTCACATGCCACCGTAGAGAGAATGATATTTCACAAATGTAATCTGCTGACAACTTTTTAGGTAACGCGACGCGTCATTATGGTCGGGCCATTATTCGAACCGTTTTACCACAACCAGCCACATCACATATTGCGATGCGGTTTCCTTGACACGTCTTGTCAAAGCAGAGATCGTGTCCCCTTATTACGGGATTCTCATCAATACGAGTATGGGTAATCCCACCACACCGCTAATCATGGCGAGTGGGGAACGAGAGGGTTCCACCAGGCAAGTGGGGAGGCGCAAAAAGCTGTTGCCGTCTCTATAAAGAGATAAGGTCTCTTCCTCCTTACCCACGCCTTCTCCTTCCGCTAGCTGATTCCCATCTGTTCGAGCCCTAACGCCCAGGCTTCCTCCCTTTCCATCGAAGAGAGATTTTCCAAAGATGTCCGGATCTGGAGCAGAAGGCAAATGGATGGCCTCTACCGTCCAGGAGAAGGATATCAAGAAGCTCTGGGAAGCCGGATATCTGGCCAAGAAGATCGGCCAGCGTCTCCCACCGGCGGGATAGGTCGTCCCTACTCTGGAGCCCCACGAGAGAGTCGTGTTCCTTCCCCATTTCGTCCGCGGGCTCGGGTTTCCCCTTCACCCTTTTGTTCGTGGAGTCATGTATTACTATGGGATTGATTTTCATGATCTTTCCCCTAATTCCTTCCTCAATATCTCGACGTTCATCGTCGTGTGCGAGGCCTTTCTCCAGATTTCGCCTCACTTCAGCCTGTGGCTGAAGATTTTCAATGTGAAGCCCAAGGTGGTGAGTGGCGAACACGCCGAGTGCGGCGGTGCTATGGTGAGCAAGATTCCCAAGGACGTTTGGCCGAAGGGTGCCTTCAACGACTCCGTCAAGGAGTGGCAGCAGCAGTGGTTCTATATCACTGAACCACGCGGCAAAAAGTGGGCCGCAGCTCCGGAGTTCAGATCCGGAGCCCGACTGCGGCTCACTTCCTGGCCCAAGAAGGGCCCGAATTGGTCCTCGTCCGATGAACTGTCGCTGCTCCAGATGCGCGTACAGAGCGTGGTTGACAAGGACGTCAAACTCGTCGACGTAGTCCAGGTGATGCTAGTTTGCCTGGTTCTCCCTTGCCAGCGTTGAGCCTGCAATTTGTGGGAATACGAACCAACCGAGCACCCAATCCTTCGGGAGCTCTATGATTCCTCCCACGAGGATATCTGGAAGGTGCTCTTTAAGTCCGGCAAGTCATGGTGATACGTCTCCAACGTATCTATAATTTTTGATTGTTCCATGCTATTATATTACCCCTTTTGGATGTTTATGGGCTTTATTTTACACATTTATATCATTTTTGGGACTAACCTACTAACCGGAGGCCCAGCCCATATTGCTGGTTTTTTTGCCTATTTCAGTATTTCAAAGAAAAGGAATATCAAACGGAATGAAACCTTCGGGAGCGTGATTTTTGGAACAAACGTGATCCGGAGAGCTTGGAGTGCAAGTCAAGAAGCTTCCGAGGGCCCCACGAGATAGGGGGCCGCGCCCCCCCCCCCCCCATGTAGGGCACCCCCCTGTCTCGTGGGCCCCTCGGGCGGACACCAACATACTTCTTCCTCCTATATATACCTACGTACCCCGAAAACATCCAGGAGCACCACGAAACACAATTTCCACCGTCGTAACCTTCTATATCCGCGAGATCTCATCTTGGAGCCTTCGCCGGCACTCTACCGGAGGGGGAATCAACCATGGAGAGCCTCTACATCAACATCCTTGCCCCTCCGATGAGTTATGAGTAGTTTACCACAGACCTACGGGTCCATAGTTATTAGCTAGATGGCTTCTTCTCTCTTTTTGGATCTCAATACAATGTTCCCCCCCTCTCTTGTGGAGATCTATTCGATGTAAACTCTTTTTGCGGTGTGTTTGTCGAGATCCGATGAATTGTGGGTTTATGATCAAGTTTATCTATGAATAATATTTGAATCTTCTCTGAATTCTTTTATGTATGATTGAGTTAATTATCTTTGCAAGTCTCTTCGAATTATCAGTTTGGTTTGGCCTACTAGATTGGTCTTTCTTGCCATGGGAGAAGTGCTTAGCTTTGGGTTCAATCTTGCGGTGTTCTTACCCAGTGACAGAAAGGGTTGCAAGACACGTATTGTATTTTTGCCATCGAGGATAACAAGATGGGGTTTATATCATATTGCATGTGTTTATCCCTCTACATCATGTCATCTTGCTTAATGCGTTACTCTGTTCTTATGAACTTAATACTCTAGGTGCAGGTAGGAGTCGGTCGATGTGTGGAATAATAGTAGTAGATGCAGGCAGGAGTCGGTCTACTTGTTATGGACGTGATGCCTATATACATGATCATGCCTAGATAATCTCATAACTATGCGCTTTTCTATCAATTGCTCGACAGTAATTTGTTCACCCACCATAATACTTATGCTATCTTGAGAGAAGCCTCTAGTGAAACCTATGGCCCCCGGGTCTATCTCTTATCATATTTGCTTTCAATCTACCTTTATTTGCATCTTTACTTTTTGCATCTATATCATAAAATACCAAAAATATATTTATCTTATCATACTATCTTTATTAGATCTCACTTTTGCAAGTGGCCATGAAGGGATTAACAACCCCTTTATTGCATTGGTTGCGAGTTCTCAGTTTGTTTGTGTAGGTGCGTGGGACTTTTGAGGAGCCTCCTACTGGATTGATACCTTGGTTCTCAAAACTGAGGGAAATACTTACGCTACACTTTGCTGCATCACCCTCTCCTCTTCGAGGAAAACCAACGCAAGCTCAAGACGTAGCAAGAAGGATTTCTGGTGCCATTGCCGGGGAGGTCTTCGCTCAAGTCAAGACATACCAAGTACCCATCACAAACCCATCTCCCTCGCATTTACATTATTTGCCATTTGCCTCTCGGTTTCCACTCTCCCACTTCACCCTTGCCGTTTTATTCGCCCACTCTTTCCCAATCTCCCTCTCTCCTTTCCGTTTGCCTTCCCGTTGCCATGGCCGAATCAAAAAGAACTAAGGGTTTTCTCCCGAGCTCTAGTGCCTTGGACAATCCCTCTATCCTCTCTAAGCTCATGAATAATTATGCTATGGAAAGACCCACCGGGGTCACCAATGGGAGCTTAAATAATTTTGATGAGGATGACTCTGGAATTTTTCGCTATTTACTTGATGAGTCTTTAAAAGATGCTTGGGATAGGTTATTAAGGATTCGTGCTAGCTATGTGCCTTAATATCAAATTGAAGATTACTTAAAGAGTTTTTATATTGGCTTGCCCGTTTCTTTTAAACAAGTTTTAAATTCCATTTTTGAAGGAAGTTTTCTTGAAAGGGATGCTATAGATACTTATGAAAAAATGAAAACCATATTTGGGCACCCTATGAATGATAAGGTTGAATCTACTACTCTCTTGTGCTTTTATCAAAATGAAATTATTAAAGAGATGAAGTCTAGTATAGAGGCAAACTTCTGTAACGTGCTTAATCTTACCTCTTCCATTAATGGCCATGTGCTTACCTTAAATAGAAGAATGAATGCCATAGATAGGAGATCATCCTCTCCTAGTGCCAAAGATGGCACTCGTTAGATCTATCTTTTTTTATGCCTAGCTAGGGGCGTTAAACGATAGCGCTAGTTGGGAGGCAACCCAATTTTTCTTTATGTTTTTTGTTTTTGCTCCTGTTTAGTAATAAATCTTGCATCTACCTTCTGGTTAGATGTGTTTTTATATTTTAATAAGTGTTTGTGCCAAGTAGAACCTATAGGATAACCTACGATGATAGTTGATTTGATTCTGCTGAAAAACAGAAACTTTGCGCGCATGAATATAATTTTGTTAAATAACAGAAACGTTCTTTTGAGTTGATTCTTTTTTCTGATATTCAATAAACAAATTGTCCAGGACTTCCTATTTTGGTAGGATTTTTAGAGTTTTAGAAGTTTGCGTTAGTTACAGATTGCTACAGACTGTTCTGTTTTTGACAGATTCTGTTTTTCGTGTGTTGTTTGCTTATTTTAATGCATCTATGGCTAGTAAATTAGTTTATAAACCATCAAGAAGTTGGAATACAGTAGGTTTAACACCAATATAAATAAAGAATGAGTTCACGGCAGTACCTTATTTGGTGGTTTTGTTTTCTTTCACTAACGGAGCTTATAAGATTTCCTGTTGAGTTTTGTGTTGTGAAGTTTTCAAGTTTTTGGTAAAGCTTTTATGGACTATGGAATAAGGAGTGGCAAGAGCCTAAAATTGGGGATGCTTATGGCACCCCAAGATATTCAATAATAGCCAAAAGCCTAAGCTTGGGGATGCCCCGGGAAGGCATCCCCTCTTTCGGCTTCGTTCATTGGTAACTTTACTTGGAGCTATATTTTTATTCGCCACATGATATGTGTTTTGCTTGGAGCGTCGTGTATTATATTAGTCTTTGCTTTTTAGTTTACCACAATAATCCTTGCTGTACGCACCTTTTGGGAGAAGCCTATTTGATTAGAATTTGCTAGAATACTCTATGTGCTTCACTTATATCTTTTGAGCTTGATAGTTTTTGCTCTAGTGCTTCACTTATATCTTTTAGAGCACGGTGGTGTCTTAATTTTGAAGAAATTTCTAGTCTCTCATGCTTCACTTATATTATTTTGGGAGTCTTTTAGAACAGCGTGGTATTTGCTATGATCCTAAAGTTGGTCCTAGAATGATGAGCATCCAAGTTGGGTATAATAAAAACTATCATAGAAAGTGAATTGGATGCTATGATCAATTTGATGCTTGATAATTGTTTTGAGATATGGAGGTAGTGATATTAAAGTCATGCTAGTTGGGTGATTATGAATTTAAAGAATGCTTGTGTTGAATTTTGTGATTCCCGTAGCATGCACGTATGGTGAACCGCTTTGTGATGAAGTTGGAGCACAATTTTATTTATTGATTGTCTTCCTTATGAGTGGCGGTCGGGGACGAGCGATGGTATTTTCCTACCAATCTATCCCCCTAGGAGCATGCGCGTAGTGCTTTGGTTTTTGATGACTTCTCAATTTTTGCAACAAGTATATGAGTTCCTTTGATTAATGTTGAGTCCATGGATTATACGCACTCTTTCACCCTTCCACCATTGCTAGCCTCTCTTGTATCGTGCAATTTTTGCCGGTACCATACACCCACCATTTACCTTCCTCAAAACAGCCACCATACCTACCTATTATGGCATTTCCATAGCCATTCCGAGATATATTGCCATGCAACTTTCCACCGTTCCGTTCATATGACACGCATTACTTTTGTCATATTGCTTTTTGCATGATCATGTAGTTGACATTGTATTTGTGGCAAGACCACTTTCATAATTCATACATGTCACTCTTGATTCATTGCATATCCTGGTACACCGCCAGAAGCATTCATATAGAGTCATATCTTGTTCTAGCTTTGAGTTGTAAATCCATAAAAGTGTGATGATCTTCATTATTAGAGCATTGTCCTAGTGAGGAAAGGATGATGAAGACTATGATTCCCCCACAAGTCAGGATGAGGCTTCGGACTTTACAAAAAAAAAGAAAGAGAAAGGCCAAAAAGAAAAAAGAAAAAAGAAGGCCAAAGAAAAAAAAGGAAAAAAAAGAAAAGAAAGAAAAAAAATAAAATGAGAGAAAAAGAGAGAAGGGACAATGCTACTACCTCTTTTTCCACACTTGTGCTTCAAAATAGCACCATGATCTTCATGTTAGAGAGTCTCATATGTTGTCACTTTCATATACTAGTGGGAATTTTTCATTATAGAACTTGGCTTGTATATTCCAATGATGGGCTTCCTCAAAAGGGTCTTCGTGAGCAAGCAAGTTGGATGCACCCCACTTAGTTTCTTTTGTTGAGCTTTCATATATTTATAGCTCTAGTGCATCCGTTGCATGGCAATCCCTACTCACTCATATTGATATCTATTAATGGGCATCTCCGTAGCTCGTTGATACGCCTAGTTGATGTGAGACTATCTTCTCCTTTTTTGTCTTCTCCACAACCACCATTTTATTCCACATATAGTGCTATGTCCATGGCTCACGCTCATGTATTGCGTGAAAGTTGAAAAGGTTTGAGATTATTAAAGTATGAAACAATTGCTTGGCTTGTCATCGGGGTTGTGCATGATTAAATACTTTGTGTGATGAAGATAGAGCATAGCCACACTATATGATTTTGTAGGGATAACTTTCTTTAGCCATGATATTTTGAGAAGACATGATTACTTTGATTAGTATGCTTGAAGTATTACTATTTCTTATGTCAATATGAACTTTTATTTTGTATTCATTTGGATCTGAACATTCATGCCACAATAAAGAAAATTACATTATGAATTATGCTAGGTAGCATTCCACATCAAAAATTTCTTTTTTATCATTTACCTACTCGAGGACGAGCAGGAATTAAGCTTGGGGATGCTTGATACGTCTCCAACGTATCTATAATTTTTGATTGTTCCATGCTATTATATTACCCCTTTTGGATGTTTGTGAGCTTTATTTTACACATTTATATCATTTTTGGGACTAACCTACTAAGCTGAGGCCCAGCCCATATTGCTATTTTTTGCCTATTTCAGTATTTCGAAGAAAAGGAATATCAAACGGAGTCCAAACGGAATGAAACCTTCGGGAGCGTGATTTTTGGAACAAACGTGATCAGGAGAGCTTGGAGTGCAAGTCAAGAAGCTTCCGAGGGCCCCACGAGATAGGCCCCCCTGTAGGGCGCGCCCCCCTGTCTCGTGGCCCCCTCGGGCGGCCACCGACGTACTTCTTCCTCCTATATATACCTATGTACCCCGAAAACATCCAGGAGCACCACGAAACACAATTTCCACCGCCGTAACCTTCTGTATCCGCGAGATCCCATTTGGGAGCCTTCGCCGGCACTCTGCCGGAGGGGGAATCAACCACGAAGGGCCTCTACATCAACATCCTTGCCCCTCCGATGAGTTGTGAGTAGTTTACCACAGACCTACGGGTCCATAGTTATTAGCTAGATGGCTTCTTCTCTCTTTTTGGATCTCAATACAATGTTCTCCCCCTCTCTTGTGGAGATCTATTCGATGTAAACTCTTTTTGCGGTGTGTTTGTCGAGATCCGATGAATTGTGAGTTTATGATCAAGTTTATCTATGAATAATATTTGAATCTTCTCTGAATTCTTTTATGTATGATTGAGTTATCTTTGCAAGTCTCTTCGAATTATCAGTTTGGTTTGGCCTACCAGATTGGTCTTTCTTGCCATGGGAGAAGTGCTTAGCTTTGGGTTCAATCTTGCAGTGTTCTTACCCAGTGACAGAAAGGGTTGCAAGACATGTATTGTATTGTTGCCATCGAGGATAACAAGATGGGGTTTATATCATATTGCATGTGTTTATCCCTCTACATCATGTCATCTTGCTTAATGTGTTACTCTGTTCTTATGAACTTAATACTCTAGATGCAGGTAGGAATCGGTCGATGTGTGGAGTAATAGTAGTAGATGCAGGCAGGAGTCGGTCTACTTGTTATGGACGTGATGCCTATATACATGATCATGCCTAGATAATCTCATAACTATGCGCTTTTCTATCAATTGCTCGACAGTAATTTGTTAACCCACCATAATACTTATGATATCTTGAGAGAAGCCTCTAGTGAAACCTATGGCCCCCGGGTCTATCTCTTATCATATTTGCTTTCAATCTACCTTTATTTGCATCTATATCATAAAATACCAAAAATATATTTGTCTTATCATACTATCTTTATTAGATCTCACTTTCGCAAGTGGCCGTGAAGGGATTGTCAACCCCTTTATTGCGTTGGTTGCGAGTTCTCAGTTTGTTTGTGTAGGTGCGTGGGACTTTTGAGGAGCCTCCTACTGGATTGATAACTTGGTTCTCAATACTGAGGGAAATACTTACGCTACACTTTGCTGCATCACCCTCTCCTCTTTGAGGAAAACCAACGCAAGCTCAAGACATAGCACATGGCCGGGCTCTTCTGAGGACCGTGGGTATCAATTATCCCATTCTGCAAGCCCGGTAAGTTATTGTCGTGCTCTGTCCGTCCATGCTTCGACCGACATGTCCTGAGAGAGCCATTTTAATCATGCTTTGTCATGACCCCAGGGATGGATAAAAAAGGTGGAGCGGATACATTGTCCGGCTCCGCTGCCGGAGGAACCGGCCGGACCTCGTATGACGAAGATGCTGGTCCCCACGCCTTACGAGGCGCCAAAGAAGGAGGCCTCCAAGAAGGCCAAAAAGACCCGGAGTGGCCTCCGCCGTCGCGAGGCTTCGGACGCCAAATCCGAAGACTCCAGCGATGATCCTTCTTCTGAAGACGAAGAGGAGGAAGCAGAGGAGGACGAGCCTCACTCTGGGGGTGGGAAGAAAAGGACGGCCTCCTCATCCCTGGAGGCTGAATCGCCCAAGAGGGGAATTTTTTTTCCCTCCCAGAGGCATCCACTACGGCTGTCGATAGCAGCCCGGAGTGGGATCCCAAGGCCCAGCCCCTGGAAAAGTCATAAGTATACGAAAACCGAACACGTATATGCGTCCGGAGTTGTTTTGGTATAGCAGTTTTAACTGTTGCCATATTTTGCACAGCCTGGCAAGGTCTCGCGCCGGAAAGTCCTCATCGAAGGATTCGCTGGGCTCAGACGCCTTGGCGAGCGAGACGCCTCCAAAGGCCCCTTCCCCAAAGTCCAGGCGTGACACTGAGGTGTCATCTCAACAGGACCCGGACCAGGGAGGACATATCTCTGGAGCTGGACACACGGAAGCGGATAAGGCCCCCGGGACCTCTAAGGTTCCAGGATCGAGTGAACAGCCACCTTCGATGGTGGGAGGCCTGCCTACCCTGCCAGCATCCTCTGTTCAAGCAGAGCTGCCCGATGGTCTATCGACAGCGTTGAAGAGCGCGTCCATTGTCAATGAGCATCGGACCCTCATGGGTGCGGTGATTGAGAAGATTCAGTCCGCCGAGAGCGGGCTGAATGAGTCCTGCCTTGGCCTTATAAAGGCCTTTGAGGTATGTTTTCTAAGAAACCTTTGAGGAATCATCGTAATATGAGTAGTAGCCCCTGATACACTGTCCGGCTACAGCCAGAGAGCCGGGCAGGGGATCAAGTCCTCTGCTATTGCAGGAGCCTGTGTGAATGACGTATACCCCTTTATGTGAAATAGGCGTCTGCAGAGAGGAGAGCCGCTCATAATGCGGAAGTGTCCGGACTGAAGCAGAGCCTTGCACGGGACGAGGAGGAACTTGGCCGTGTGAAGAAGCAATTGGAAGACAAGCAAGGTATGTTGAAAACATTTGTCTTGAAGTTGGCACGAATGAGTAATTGTGCCTAGTGAAAAGTATTTGTATTGTATGCTCTAGGAGCGAGTGCCGAATACGAGGCACTAAAGAAGGTTGTGGCTGATGCCAACGAGAAGGCTGCCGCCGAATAGGCGCTTCGTGAAAAACACGAGGCCAGGGTCATCGCAGCTGAGCGAGAGCTCCAAGAGGCTGTGAAGAAAAGCGAGGGATTATAGCAGAGTCTAGTAGGGAAAGAATCCAAACTCGCCCAAGCTCTCGAGGCTGCAGAAGGTGCTCGGGAAGAAGCCCGAGGTGCTATGCGGGACATTCAGGAGGCCCGGAGAGTTGCGGCTGGTAAGGCCTTTTGTATTCTTAGCCATTTGTACATCATAATGGGAAGAATTCCAAGCGGCAAGCTGAATTGTTATTTTTCTAGGGGCATTTGGGATCTTCCTCACAGCATGTCAGATGCCGCCCAATTCTACCGGACCGAGGAGAAGAAGTCTGTGGAGAGGGATTTCTGGTCGCAGTATTTGGCGCCGAACTATCCGGTGCCCTTTATCGACCAGCTGAAGCAGCTGGTCGAACTGCACCAGGCGGCCGAACTAGCCATGAAGGACTTGGTTGCCAGCTGTGGCCCGCAGAGCCCATTCCAAGCAGTTACTTCGGACTCCTGAAGCGGATTGTGGGCGCTTGTCCTCGGCTTGATGCTATTAAGCGATCAGTCTGTATAGAGGGGGCGCGTATGGCGTTTGCCCGTGTGAAAGTGCATTGGGAGAAGCTTGACACGGAAAAGCTAATGACTGAGCGGCCGCCAGAGGGTAAGGAGCACCGCAAGCCCAAACTGTACTATGAAGGTGTACTGAAGGGAGCCCGCCTTGCGGCGGATAAGTGTACGAAAGACATTATATTTCCCTGAGGGCATTCGTGCCGTTCTTTGTAATATGGGATACTGGCATTGTTATTATTTATTGCATGTTTTGTTTGAACACTTGTTCTTCCTGTGTGGCTGTTTAATGTGTATAAATATTGAGAGTTGGCCAGTCGTCGGCTTCTGCCCCCACGAAAGAAGTTCGGGGGTGTTCGGGTCATACCTGGACACTCTTTTATCCCATGGCTGGGTCCTTTTAAGGAGGTGTTCCTCACCACGAACCAGGCAATCGGACTATAGGGCCACTCTCACTTAGCCATAGGAATTCTAGTATGGTCGGCGCAGCCCCTAGTGTTCGGAAAGCCGGACCTGGGGCTCTATTGGCGCATGATCGGAAGACCGATCCATCGCACTCTGCATTTATAATGGCGTTATGCGAAATAAATCTTTAAGGATTTTACAACCTCTCGAACAGCTGGCCAGCTCTCGCTGTATCATAATAGTCGGTTTTCGGATTTCTCTACTGAGGTGCTCGTCCGGCAGATCCGGGACACAATCGCAGTAGTTCTCCCTGCGCTACCTTAGCCGATATAACGGAACGTAAGGTACCAAAAGAAGGGAGCCGGGCAAACCCAACCAATGACCCAAGACATGATTCGGAGCTGATGCATATAGTGCTATAAGTTCGGGGTGCCGAGCGACCGAAAAGGTGGTCGGACTTTACTGTCGTATTGTGAAGCCCCTGGCATAATCGGGCGTGACACAAGGTGTTGATGAAAAACGACAGCCGGCAAGTGTTATTTAATTCTATGCATTGTAGCAAGATAATATGTCTATGCATATTTATGATTATGAAAAGAGGTGTTTTTGGTGCAACCTAGGATGGCCGGACTGGAGGTGGCTGTGGGTGGCTTGGAAGTTAATCCGGACTGCCTTCTTTGGGGGGGGCTCCTTGTGTATCCTGGCTGATTCCACGTCGCCAATCCTGTTCTGCGTCAAAGTTAGTTTGTAAAGGCAAATATTTGAAGGTGGCTGAACGTCCTCTTGTGGTTGGTCCGAGGGTTCGTGGTCGGACCCTGGTTAATCCAACCGTTAGCCATGAAGTAGCCGGACTCATTAGTTGGTGTCCGGATAGTCGGCTGTCATATTAGAATTTTGACGGGCATGCACGACTCTCTACTCCGACAGTTATATCATTTCCGCTCTAAGGGCGGGGTTCGGCCTTGTCGGTGGGTGTGTGATTATCACCCGGTGTTGGCCTGAGGGATTTGCCACGTGAGATCTAGTCGACGTGGATAATCCCATTAGCATATGGTAAATTACCGTATGAGGGGAAGGTGCCGAAGAATTATTCTTTGCCGTGGTATTTTCGGTGATCCTAGGACAACCGTTAGAGTGGTGGGCCCATAAAACTTGGCCTTTGCACCTTGCATCTTTTAGAAGATGTTATTGAGCCCCCGGACTACGATGTCTAGAGGTATTGCAATCGAATTGCTGTGTTTGATGTGATCGGCGGGGGGGAGGGGGGGGTCTCTTGACTAGACGCCTCCCTTCATTATTTCTGGCACACGACCAGCCGCTTGGTTTTGAGGATCCGGCATTCTCTATTGGTATGCTTTTCCGTTCTTCTAGGAGTACCATGAATTTCACATGGTTGGTCGAGTATGTGGCTCAGGCCGTATAGGTCTGAGCTATTCTTTGTCCGCCGACTAGACTGGGAATTGCTGGGCTTAGCACCAGCTTCCCTGACTTGACGTTTATGACCCTTGCGCCGAGGCTTGAGGATGCCTCTTCGTGTGTCCTTCTTGTTGTCTTGGACCGTAGTGATGTGTTGACGTCGCGGTATGTGCCTTGGGTTCTCCTGCTTAGGTTGGGGTAGCCAGTTGTGCCGTGTGTGCCCTTTGTCGGGGCAGTCGAGTCCGTATTTTTCGGTGGCCAGGACCTTGGTCCATCTGTCCACCAGCAAATCTTGGTCAGCTTTAAGCTGCTGTTGCTTCCTTTGCAGGCTCCTTGCCGTGGCCATGAGCCGTCGCTTGAAGCGAACTTGTTCTACTGGATCTTTAGGCACGCCGAATTCGTCATTGTCGAGGCTTGCCTCATCCTCGGAGGGGGGCGTATAGTTGTCCCTCTCCACATATCCTGCCGTGGCCGGTCCGGCCTGCTTAAAGGCAGGCTGACTAGGGATGTATTCCTCTTCGGCGCCATCCGGATTGTTTTCATCTCATGGGCCGGTATTGTTGTGGCGGGGCTTGGGGCCGCGCCGACGACGCCCATGCTTTGCTTTTCTCCCTGAGGGATTATCCTCCGTTTCCGCATTGCCATTGGTTTCCTTCGGAGTGTCCACCATATATATATATATCATAGGAAGAGGTGGCTGTCCACCGCCCAGTGAGTGGTGGTTCATGTTCTTCTCCTGCATCGTCGTCCATACCGTCGATGTCTTCGGAGTCAAAGTCAAGCACGTCGGTTAGATCATCGATCATGGCAATGAAGTGGGTGGTGGGTGGGCAACGAATTCCTTCGTCGCCTGCTTCCCACTCGAGCCAGACATAGTTCGGCCGCGAGTCTCCTGATAAAGATAGAGACTTTAGCGAGTTCAGTACGTCGCCAAAGGGCGAGCACTGAAAGATGTCCGCAGTGCTAAACTCCATTACCGGAGCCCAACCAGGCTCGGTGGGCTAAGGAGCACGCGGACCGGAACCTACAACCGGATACGAATCCGGGGGTCCGGAGTCACAGGCTTCCTCAGAAGTGAGGCATGTGTTCGGCTTCACCGCCGATGAGTGTACGGCCTGCGGGGCGGGTCCATCCCTCCGTCCTTAGGCAACATAGCCCGCTCCGGATTTAAGTCCTGGGCTACTGCAGGGGTGATACTCCAAGCATTGTCCGACAGAAGGTCTAAGCCGTGCTCGTCGTGACTATCCGGTGCTGCTGGAGTAGGCCCGAATCCGTCGAATATCAAGTCTCCGTGGATATCAGCTGTATAGTTCAGGTTTTCGAACCTGGTCTGGTGGATGGGGACGTAGCTGTCGATTTGCTCCAGATGGCCAAGCGAATTGGCCCGTAGTGCGAAGCCGCCGAACACAAAGATCTGTCCGGGGAGAAAAGCTTCACCCTGGACCGTGTTGTTGACGATGATTGCAGGCGCCATCAAGCCTTGCAGTGACGACACAGAGGAACTCTCAATGAAAGCACCAATGTCGGTGTCAAAACCGGCGGATCTCGGGTAGGGGGTCCCGATTTGTGCGTCTAGGCTGATGGTAACAGGAAGCAAGGGACGCAATATTTACCCAGGTTCGGGCCCTCTCGATGGAGGTAAAACCCTACTTCCTGCTTGATTAATATTGAAGATATGAGTAGTACAAGAATAGATCTACCACGAGATCGTAGAGGCTAAACCCTAAGAGCTAGCCTATGATGGTATGATTGTAATTGTGATCGGACTTCTAAGGACCAACCTCTCCGGTTTATATAGTCACCGGAGAGGGCTAGGGTATACATGGAGTCGGTTACAAGGATGGAAACACAATATCCGGATCGCCAAGCTTGCCATCCACACAAAGGAGAGTCCCATCCAGACACGGGCCGAAGTCTTGAGTCCTGTATCTTCACGCTTCAATAGTCCGGACGATGTATACAGTCCGGCTGTCTGGATACCCCCTAATCCAGGACTCCCTCAGTCACCAAAACATACATCAAGTGGCACGTGATATCCCATTGTCACCACAGATAAACACGGCAAGACATACATCAAGTGTTCTCAAATTAAAGACTCAATCCGATAAGATAACTTCAAGAGGGAAACTCAATTCATCACAAGAGAGTAGAGGGGGAGAAACATAATAAGATCCAACTATAATCACAAAGCTCGCGATACATCAAGATCGTGCCATAGAGAGAACATGAGAGAGAGAGAGAGAGATCAAACACATAGCTATGGTACATACCCTCAGCCCCGAGGGTGAACTACTCCCTCCTCGTCATGGAGAGCGCCAGGATGATGAAGATGGCCACCGGTGATGGGTTCCCCCTCCGGCAGGGCGCCAGAACGAGCTCCCGAGAGGTTTTTGGTGGCTGCAGAGGCTTGCGGCGATGGAACTCCCGATCTATCTTCTCCGTCGATGTTTTTAGGGTACGTAGGCTAATATAGGCGAAAGAAGTCGGTCGGGGGAGCCTCGAGGGGCCCATGAGAGGGTAGGGCGCGCCCCCCTATCTCGTGGCTTCCTCGATGCTCCCTTTACGTCAACTCCAAGTCTCCTGGGTCATAATCTTCCCAAAAATCACGTTGCCGAAGGTTTCATTCCATTTGGACTCTGTTTGATATTCCTTTTCTTCGAAATACTGAAATAGGCAATAAAACAGCAATATGGGTTGGGCCACCAGTTAATAGGTTAGTCCCAAAAGTAATATAAAAGTGTATAATAAACCCTGTAATAATTCAAAACATATAAAAATATAGCATGAATGCTTCATAAATTATAGATACGTTGGAGACGTATCACCATCCCCAAGCTTAATTCCTACTCGTCCTCGAGTAGGTAAATGATAAAAGAAAGAATTTATGAAGTGTGAATTCTAGAAGGTGCACAAGTTTGATCAATGATAATTTCAATCACCTTTTCTAGCATGATAATATGTCATAACAGTAGTTCATCTCATAAAACTTCTCACGATAAAGTAACAAGCAATTCACATATCAAAGCATAGACCATAAACTTTCTTGAAAACTAGCAAACTTCATTCTTAGTCATCAAACAATTGCAATTCATCTTATTTTTAGGAATAACAAACTCCATATACTCAACTATCATATAGTCTTCTACAATTGCTAACACTCACGCAATACTAATGGTTATGGAGTTTCAATCGGACACTGAGAAAGATAGGGGCTTATAGTCTTGCCCCCCAACGTATTCACCTTTGGGTGATGTCAACAATAATAGTTCATGCTAACTTACATCCAATTGTATATATATATCAGGATCTTCCCAACACGAGGTGCTTGTCAAAGGATAAAATGAAAAAGGGAAAGGTGAAGATCACCTTGACTCTTGCATAAAGTAAAAGACATAAAGTAAAAGATAGGCCCTTCGCAGAGGGAAGCAGAGGTTGTCATGCGCTTTTAGGGTTGGATGCACAAAATCTTAATGCGAATGAACGTCACTTTATATTTCCACTTGTATATGGACCTTTATTATGCAGTCCGTCGCTTTTATTGCTTCCATAACAAGATCGTATAAAGCTATTTTCTTCACACCAAAAGATCATACATATTTAGAGAGCAATTTTATTGCTTGAACCGATGACAACTAACTTGAAGGATCTTACTGAATCCATAGGTAGGTATGGTGGACTCTCATGGCAAAACTGGGTTTAAGGACATTTGGAAGCACAAGTAGTATCTCTACTTGGTGCAAAGAATTTGGCTAGCAAGAGGGGGGAAGGCAAGCTCAACATGTTTGAATGATCCATGACAATATACTTTAACTGAGATGTGCGAAAACATAACCCATTACGTTGTCTTCCTTGTCCAACATCAACTCTTTAGCATGTCATACTTAATGAGTGCTCCCAATTATAAAAGATGTCTAGGATAGTGTATTTATATATGAAATCTCTCTTCCTTCAATATTCTTTCATGAATTGTTCAAATGACCAATACAACGCTTGCTAACCTTCAATAAATTTACAACCTCTACTTCTTAGATGTGAAGTCATAACTCCTCATGTAATTTCAAATTTATGACAATCAACTCATTCAACAATTTACTCATAGGATATAAGTGAAGCACACGAGTGAATGAAAAACTACTCCAAAAAGATATAAGTGAAGATCAATGAGTAGCTAAATAATTATGTAACTATGTGAAGACTCTCTCTCATTAAAGAATTTCAGATCTTGGTATTGTATTCAAACAGCAAGCAAAACAAAATAAAATGACATTGCAAAGATAGCACAACTCATGTGAAGAAGCAAAAACTTAGGCTTCAACCGATACTAACCGATAGTTGTTGAAGAAGAAAGGTGGGATACCTACCGGGGCATCCCCAAGCTTAGATGCTTGAGACTTCTTGAAATATTATCTTGGGGTGCCTTGGGCATCCCCAAGCTTAAGCTTTTATGTCTCCTTAATTCCTCTCATATCATGGTTTCTCTTCTTTTTATCAAAAGCTTCATCCACAACAAACTCAACAAGAACTCGTGAGATAGGTTAGTATAAACTAATGCAAAACCTTATCATTTTCTACTGTAACAAATCACTAAAGTTATTATTCAACATTGCATACTAAATGCCTCTGCATATTTAATACTCCTATCCTCAAATAGAATCATTAAACAAGCAAACATATGCAAACAATGCAAACATAACAGCAATCAGTCAAAACAGTACAGTCTGTAAAGAATGCAAGATTCATCATACTTCCCTAACTCCAAAAATCATGAGAAAAATACTACGCTGTAGAAGATTTATCAGAGCTCAATATGCAAAAAGTTTCAACATTATATCATTTTCTGACTTTTCTAGGGAATTTTTGCAACAGCGGTAAACTTTCTGTTTTCAAACAGCAACATGTATACTAGCAAAATAAGCATGGTAAAGGCTATCCTTGACATTTTTATTGAAAATATAGATGCAAAACATTATTATAAAAATCATCAAGAAAATACTAACAAGAGAAAATGACGCTCCAAGCAAAACACATATCATGTGGTGAGTAAAAATATAGCTCCAAGTCAAGTTACGAATGAATGAAGACGAAAGAGGGGATGCCATCTGGGGCATCCCCAAGCTTAGGCTCTTGGTTGTCCTTGAATATTACCTTGGGGTGCCTTGGGCATCCCCAAGCTTAGGCTCTTTCCACTCCTTATTCCATAGTCCATCGAATCTTTACCCAAAACTTGAAAACTTCACAACACAAAACTCAACAGAAAACTCGTAAGCTCCGTTAGTATAAGAAAATAAAACCACCACTTAGGTACTGTAATGAACTCATTCTAAATTCATATTGGTGTAATATCTACTCTATTCCAACTTCTCTATGGTCCATACCCTCTGATACTACTCATAGATTCATCAAAATAGGCACACAACACATAGAAAACAGAATCTGTCAAAAATAGAACAGTCCGTAGTAATCTGTATCAAACGTATACTTATGTAAATCCAAAAATCCTACCAAATTAGGAAGTCCTAATCAACTTGTGTAAAAATCCATAGCAAAAAGAATCAGATCAAAAGCTCGTTCATGTGAATTATCAAAACTAATTTACAGGGTGCAAAAGTTTCTGATTTTCAGCAGGATCAACACAACTATCACCGTAAGCTATCCTAATGGTCTTACTTGGCACTTTATTGAAACAAAAGCTATAAAACATGATTACTACAGTAGCATAATCATGTGGACACACAAAAACATTAAGGGTAAATATTGGGTTGTCTCTCAACAAGTGCTTTTCTTTAATGCCTTTTCAGCTAGGCATGATGATGACAATGATGCTCACATAAAAGATAAGAATTGAAACTTAACGGGAGCATCATGAAGCATATGACTAGCACATTTAAGTCTAACCCACTTCCTATAGATAGGGATTTTGTGAGCAAACAACTTATGGTAACAATAATCAACTAGCATAGGAAGGCAAAACATGCATAGCTTCAAAATTTTAAGCACATAGAGAGGAAACTTGATATTATTGCAATTCCTACAAGCATATGTTCCTCCCTCATAATAATTTTCAGTAGCATCATGAATGAATTCAACAATATAACCAACACATAAAGCATTCTTTTCATGATCTACAAGCATAGAAAATTTACTACTCTCCACATATGCAAATTCCTTCTCATGAATTGTAGTGGGAGCAAACTCAACAAAATAATTATCATGTGAGGCATAATCCAATTGAAAATTAAAATCATGATGACAAGTTTTATAGTTATCATTATTCTTAATAGCATACAAGTCATCACAATAATCATCATAGGTAGCAACTTCGTTCTCATAATCAATTGGAACCTCTTCCGAAATAGTGGAATCATCACTAAATAAAGTTGACACCCTTCCAATCCACTTTCATCAATATAATCATCATTAATAGGAGGCATGCTATCATCATAACAAATATTCTAATCAAAACTTGGGGGACAAAAAATATCATCTTCATCAAACATAGCTTCCCCAAGCTTGTGGCTTTGCATATCATTAGCATCATGGATATTCAAGGAATTCATACTAACAACATTGCAATCATGCTCATCATTCAAAGATTTAGTACCAAACATTTTATGGACTTCTTCTTCTAGCACTTCAGCACAATTTTCCTTCTCATCATACTTACAAAAGATATTAAAAAGATGAAGCGTATGAGACACACTCAGTTCCATTTTTTTTAGTTTTCTAAACTAGTTATAAAACAAGAAAAAAAAGATTCGATTGCAAGATCTAAAGATATACCTTCAAGCACTCACCTCCCCGGCAACGGCGCCAGAAAAGAGCTTAGTTGATGAGGTGTGAGTGCCACTTACCTAGCCTCCCCGGCAACGGCGCCAGAAAAGAGCTTGATGTCTACTACACAACCTTCTTCTTGTAGACGTTGTTGGGCCTGCAAGTGCACAGGTTTGTAGGACAGTAGCAAATTTCCCTCAAGTGGATGACCTAAGGTTTATCAATCCATGGGAGGCGTAGGACGAAGATGGTCTCTCTCAAACAACCCTGCAACCAAATAACAAAGAGTCTCTTGTGTCCCCAACACACCCAATACAATGGCAAATTGTATAGGTGCACTAGTTCGGCGAAGAGATGGTGATACAAGTGCAATATGGATGGTAGATATATGTTTTTGTAATCTGAAATAATAAAAACAGCAAGGTAACTAATGATAAAAGTGAGCGTAAACGGTACTGCAATGATAGGAAACAAGGCATAGGGTTCATACTTTCACTAGTGCAAGTTCTCTCAACAATAATAACATAATTGGATCATATAACTATCCCTCAACACGCAACAAAGAGTCACTCCAAAGCCACTAATAGCGGAGAACAAACGAAGAGATTATGGTAGGGTACGAAACCACCTCAAAGTTATTCTTTCGGATCAATCTATTCAAGAGTTCGTACTAGAATAACACCTTAAGACACAAATCAACCAAAACCCTAATGTCACGTAGATACTCCATTGTCACCTAAAGTATCTGTGGGCATGATTATACGATATGCATCACATAATCTCAGATTCATCCAACCAACACAAAGTACTTCAAAGAGTGCCCCAAAGTTTCTACCGGAGAGTCAAGAAAACGTGTGCCAACCCCTATGCATAGGTTCATGGGCGGAACCCGCAAGTTGGTCACCAAAACATACATCAAGTGGCACGTGATATCCCATTGTCACCACAGATAAACACGGCAAGACATACATCAAGTGTTCTCAAATTAAAGACTCAATCCGATAAGATAACTTCAAGAGGGAAACTCAATTCATCACAAGAGAGTAGAGGGGGAGAAACATCATAAGATCCAACTATAATAGCAAAGCTCACGATACATCAAGATCGTGCCATAGAGAGAACACGAGAGAGAGAGATAGATCAAACACATAGCTACTGGTACATACCCTCACCCCCGAGGGTGAACTACTCCCGCCTCGTCATGGAGAGCGCCAGGATGATGAAGATGGCCACCGGTGATGGGTTCCTCCTCCGGCAGGGCGCCGGAATGGGCTCCCGAGAGGTTTTTGGTGGCTACAGAGGCTTGCGGCGATGGAACTCCCGATCTATCTTCTCCGTCGATGTTTTTAGGGTACGTAAGCTTATATAGGCGAAAGAAGTCGGTCGGGGGAGCCTCAAGGGGCCCACGAGAGGGTAGGGTGCGCCCAGGGGGGGGCGCACCCCCCTATCTCGTGGCTTCCTCGATGCTCCCTTTACTTCAACTCCAAGTCTCCTGGGTCATAATCTTCCCAAAAATCACGCTGCCGAAGGTTTCATTCCGTTTGGACTCTGTTCGATATTCCTTTTTCTTCGAAATACTGAAATAGGCAATAAAACAGCAATATGGGTTGGGCCTCCGATTAATAGGTTAGTCCCAAAAGTAATATAAAAGTGTATAATAAAGCCCGTAATCACTCAAAACAGATAATAATATAGCATGAATGCTTCATAAATTATAGATACGTTGGAGACGTATCAACCTGCTGACGTCAGAGTGACGCAGTGCTGATGCAGCAAGTCATTTTCTGGATTTTTATTAATTCAGGAAATTTCAAAAATTAGTCAAAACTTCTAAAATTCATAGAAAATTATATATAACTCCAAATAAGATAAATTATATATGAAAAATGATCAGAAAAATCCAATCTATCCATCTGCACTGGTTTCATGCATGTTAAAGCAACTTAAACCTACTATTTATATTAAAACATGATAAAGCACTTTATAAAGTCATAGTTTGAGTTTGAACTTGAACCTTGGGTTCTAAACAACTCAAACCCATCTGGTTGTAGTTGCATTAGGCCAACACACTCATTTTGCCATGTCATGATCATGCATCATATTGTGCATTGCATTGATTGTGTTTCCTTCTCCGTTGCCGGTATTTGTCCCCTCTTAGTAGACGACGTTCGATGACGTGTTCGATGACACCAATGAAGAGTTATATCATCTTTAGAAGTGCCAGGCAAGCAAAACCCCCTTGTTCATTCCGATACAATCCCACTCTCTCATTCTTGCTCTCTTTTACTACATTAGGACAACAACGATTCAACTGTTACATGCTGTGGTAGTTGAACCCCTTTCCTCTGCATGACCTGTCATTGCGACAGTAAATAGATGAAACCCACTAGCATGAGTAGGAGTTGTTTGAGCCCTGAAGTGCCTACTCATTTATGCTTGTTTGTCACGCCTGCTACTGCTTAGAGTTGAGTCAGGTCCGATTCATCGGGAATGAATTGGAATGTTGTGAACATGTCCTACAGTGTGTGAGCTAAGTGTGTGAACATGATTTGGTAAAGGTAGCGGTGAGAGGCCATGTAGGAGTACATGGTGGGTTGTCTCATTGAAGCCGTCCTCAGGAACTGAGTTCTGTGTTTGTGATCCGTGAACAGTTACTACCACACATTGGGTTCCGGTAACTCGACCCCTCTGGACTTATTAATCAGCCTGATCTCCGTCCAGGAGTTGCAACTAGTTTCTGGTGTTTGTAGGTTGTGTTAGTAGTATACCAAGTGGCACCCGGTACAGGTGGGCTTGGGTCAGACTAGGCACCGTGGCCGGGTATGCCAAGCGCCGCCCATTTGGTGGGCTTGGAACCCTGTACACATCGTTTGGGGCCGTGAGCGACACCCCGGCCGGTTCTCCTTGTGGATGGAACCCGAATAGGCGATAAACCTGGACTAGAATCTTGCGTGATTATTCAGGTCGTGGCCGACTCCCTCGCCGGGCTTCCGCTTGAAGGTTGCTGAGATACACGACGTGTACATGGTGGTAAGTGGCGAGAGCGTGTGTGAAGAAGTACACCCCTGCAGGGTTATAAATGATCTATTCGAATAGCCGTGTCCGCGGTAAAGGACTTCTGGGTTGCCTGTATAGTTCATAGACAAGTGAAAGTGGATACTCTAAAATGTGCAAGATAAGCGTGAGTGCTATGGATGGTGTTCTCGTAGGGAGGCGGGAGCGGATCCATAGTGGTGTATTGAAATGGTGAATATGTGGACTCGTGTGCGCCACCTCAAAAGAGTTACTTGCAGTCGTAGTTCAGGATAGCCACTGAGTCAAAGCTGGCTTGCTGCAGTTAAACCCCACCACCCCCTTTGTTGATAATGTTGCATATGTAGTTAGTTATGATGTAAGTCTTGCTGGGTACATTTGTACTCACGTTTGCTTAATTTATGTTTTTGCAGAGAGACTCTAGTCTCACTAGTAATTCCGCATGGACTTCGATGTTTAGCCTGTTACCTCAGCTACAATCCTGTGCCCTCAGCAGGATCTGGTAGATAGTCAGGCTTCTCAGCCTTTTTCATTTGTAGATGTTTGTACTCAGACATGATAAGCTTCTGCTTGTGCTTTGACTTGTATGCTCTGAATGTTGGGTCATGGGACCCATGCTTGTAATATCTCGCTCCTCGGAGCCTATTGAATAAAATACCTGAGTTCTAGAGTCATGTTGTGATGCCATGTTGTATTTGCACATATCGAGCATATTGTGTGTATGTTATTGAAATGCTTGGTATGTGTGGGATCTGACTATCTAGTTGTTTATCCTTGGTAGCCTCTCTTACCGTGAAATGTCTCCTAGTGCTTCCACTGAGCCATGGTAGCTTGCTACTGCTCCGGAACACTTAGGCTGGCCAGCATGTGTCCTTCTTCGTTCATGTGTCTGTCCCTTCGGGGAAATGTCACGCGGTGTCTACCGGAGTCCTATAGCCTACTACAGCTCAGATTCTCTGGAGTCCTGTTAGCCCAGTTGCTACAGCCTAGATTCACTCGCTGATGACCGACACGTTCGTTGCTGGGTCATGTATGCCTGTCCCTGTAAGTTAGTGCCACTTTGGGTTTACGACTAGCTATGTCATCCCGGGTTCCTTGTCATATGGATGCTAGCGACACTATCATATACGTGAGCCAAAAGGCGCAAACGGTCCCGGGCCTGGTAAGGCGACACCCGTGGGGATACCGTGAGTGAGGCCGCAAAGTGATATATGGTGTTACATGCTAGATCGGTGTGGCATTGGATCGGGGTCCTGACAGCTTTAGTATTGTCACAACCCTAGCTTAGCCCTTGCCCGACTCTGCATAAGTAGCCATGCATCATGTTTAAATTTCTGAAACTTGAATTGAGGTTAGTTGAAACCCTCAAAAATCAGTTCAAAAATAATCAACATTTAAATCTCATCAAAAGAGTCCAAGAAAATGTTCCTCTTAGTCTCTGAAAATATAGGCAAGAGATAAAATTCAAATCAATATTTTTGGAGTCTCAAAAATATTTATTTTGGGCTTTTGAGTTAATCTAATAATTATTTGCATTGGATTTATATTTGATATATATTAAATATAACTCCAATAATTCTAAAAATTGTGAATGGCCTTGAATATATCTTACCAGGCCACATAATAATTTTTAGAATTTATAAAAATGATTTGGTATAAAATCAAATCAAAACAAAATGACACGAATAGAAAAATAGAAGAGCAAAAGGAAAAAGGCTTACCTGGACCTACCTGGCTGGCTCAGCTCCTGCGCGGCCCAACACTGCTGGCCCAGCCCACCGTGACCTCCTGTCGTCTTCCTCCCCTCGCCCCAAAGCTGTTGTTGTCACCGCGCGAGAACGCCCACGCAGACCGCAGGCTCCAACTCCTGCTTGCCACCTCTTGCCTCTCTCTCGCACCTGGAGATGCCTAGAGACCCTTGACCTCTCGCTCCCTCGCTCCTTCTCCGCGTCCCCGAGCTCCGCATCTTCGCCCTCTTCATCCGCGCCGAGCCAAGCAACCGGGGGAGCACCGCATCACCGTCCCGGACGTCTTCTACAACCTCGGTGCTGGTGATCCCCGCCGCTTGATTCGTCATCGTCAGGCCTTCCCCGGGCTCACCGACGACTCCATCCGAAGCGCCGTGAGCTCCTTCCCCTAACCCCCTCCTCTCCTCTTTGACTGCGCCGTGTAGCCGCTGTTTTTATCAGAGCCGAGCGCACCTCACCACCGGCCATGTTGCCGCCGTGGCTACGGCCGCGCAAGTCCGCGTCTGAGCTCACGGGTGCACTTACCGCATCCGCGCGAGTCGAACTCAATCATCCACGGCTCCTGACGTGCCCCGCATCGCGCAAACCCCTGTTGGTCGAGCTCCAGCCGCGGCCATCATCGTTGCCGCTGCCGCTGTAGCCCGGCTCAGCTCCATCCACCACCACCTTTAGATGCGCCTTGCTGCGGGCGTTCCAACGCGCCCGGCCAAGTGACTGCTTGTCGCCGGAATTGGCCGTACGAGCAACCTTGCCGCACTCTGCTTACGCCGGTGATAAACGCCGGCGATGATGACGTGGCGCTTTTAATTAGTGGCTAATCACCCCGCTAACCAACGCACTAAGCCACTGACACATGGACCCACTCCCTAACTAACTCCAGCTTTATTTCTGCTTAGATTAGTTATAACCCAACGGGACCCACACGTCAGAGTTGATCGTGCTGACGTGTCCGTTGACCAGACCCACCTGTTAGTGACACTAACCTGTCCTAAGTCACTGACCAGTGGACCCCACTGGTCAGGTTTGACCTAGTCGGCGCAGTTGACCTGCTGATGTCACAGTGACGCAGTGCTGACGCAGCAAGTCATTTTCTGGATTTTTATTAATTCAGAAAATTTCAGAAATTAGTCAAAACTTCTAAAATTCATAGAGAATTATCTATAACTCCAAATATGATAAATTATATATGAAAAATGATCAAAAAAATCCAATCTATCCATCTGCACTGGTTTCATGCATGTTAAAGCAACTTAAACCTGCTGTTTATATCAAAACATGATAAAACACTTTATAAAGTCATAGTTTGAGTTTGAACTTGAACCTTGGGTTCTAAACAACTCAAACCCATCTGGTTGTAGTTGCATTAGGCCAACACACTCATTTTGCCATGTCATGATCATGCATCATATTGTGCATTGCATTGATTGTGTTTCCTTCTCTGTTGCCGGTATTTGTCCCCTCTCAGTAGACGACGTTCGACGATGTGTTCGATGACACCAATGAAGAGTTATATCATCTTCAGAAGTGCCAGGCAAGCAAAAACCCCTTGTTCATTCCGATACAATCCCACTCTCTAGCTCCTGCTCTCTTTTACTACATGAGGACAACAACGATTCAACTGTTACATGCTGTGGTAGTTGAACCCCTTTCCTCTGCATGACCTGTCATTGCGACAGTAAATAGATGAAACCCACTAGCATGAGTAGGAGTTGTTTGAGCCCTGAAGTGCCTACTCATTTATGCTTGTTTGTCACGCCTGCTACTGCTTAGAGTTGAGTCAGGTCCGATTCATCGGGAATGAATTGGAATGTTGTGAACATGTCCTACTGTGTGTGAGCTAAGTGTGTGAACACGATTTGGTAAAGGTAGCGGTGAGAGGCCATGTAGGAGTACATGGTGGGTTGTCTCATTGAAGCCGTCCTCAGGAACTGAGTTCTGTGTTTGTGATCCATGAACAGTTACTACCACACATTGGGTTCCGGTAACTCGACCCCTCTCAACTTATTAATCATCCTGATCTCTGTCCAGGAGTTGCAACTAGTTTCTGGTGTTTGTAGGTTGTGTTAGTAGTATACCAAGTGGCACCCGGTATAGGTGGGCTTGGGTCAGACTAGGCACCATGGCCGGGTATGCCAAGCGCCGCCCGTTTGGTGGGCTTGGAACCCTGTACACATCGTTTGGGGCCGTGAGCGACACCCCGGCCGGTTCTTCTTGCGGATGGAACCCGAATAGGCGATACACCTAGACTAGAGTCTTGCGTGATTAGTCAGGTCGTGGCCGACTCCCTCGCCAGGCTTCCGCTTGAAGGTTGCCGAGATACACGACGTGTACATGGTGGTAAGTGGCGAGAGCGTGTGTGAAGAAGTACACCCCTGCAAGGTTATAAATGATCTATTCGAATAGCCATGTCCACGGTAAAGGACTTCTGGGTTGCCTGTACAGTTCATAGACAAGTGAAAGTGGATACTCTAAAATGCGCAAGATAAGCGTGAGTGCTATGGATGGTGTTCTCGTAGGGAGGCGGGAGCGGATCCATAGTGGTGTTTTGAAATGGTGAATATGTGGACTCATGTGCGCCACCTCAAAAGAGTTACTTGCAGTCGTAGTTCAGGATAGCCACTGAGTCAAAGCTGGCTTGCTGCAGTTAAACCCCACCATCCCCTTTGTTGATAATGATGCATATGTAGTTAGTTCTGATGTAAGTCTTGCTGGGTACATTTGTACTCACGTTTGCTTAATTTATGTTTTTGCAGAGAGACTCTAGTCTCACTAGTAGTTCCGCATGGATTTCGACGTTTAGCTTGTTACCTCAGCTACGATCTTGTGCCCTCAGCAGGATCTGGTAGATAGTTAGGCTTCTCAGCCTTTTTCATTTGTAGATGTCTGTACTCAGACATGATAAGCTTCTGCTTGTGCTTTGACTTGTATGCTCTGAATGTTGGGTCATGGGACCCATGTTGTAATATCTCGCTCCTCAGAGCCTATTAAATAAAATGCTTGAGTTCTAGAGTCATGTTGTGATGCCATGTTGTATTTGCACATATCGAGCATATTGTGAGTATGTTATTGAAATGTTTGGTATGTGTGGGATCTGATTATCTAGTTGTTTATCCTTGGTAGCCTCTCTTACCGGGAAATGTCTCCTAGTGCTTCCACTGAGCCATGGTATCTTGCTACTGCTCCGGAACACTTAGGCTGGCCGGCATGTGTCCTTCTTTGTTCCTGTGTCTGTCCCTTCGGGGAAATGTCACGCGGTGTCTACCGGAGTCCTGTTAGCCTACTACAACCCGGATTCTCCGGAGTCCTGTTAGCCCAGTTGCTACAGCCCGCATTCACTCGGTGATGACCGACACGTTCGTTGTTGGGTCATGTATGCCTGTACTTGTAAGTTAGTGCCACTTTGGGTTTACGACTAGCCATGTCAGCCCGGGTTCCTTGTCATATGGATGCTAGCGACACTATCATATATGTGAGCCAAAAGGCGCAAAACGGTCCCGGGCCTGGTAAGGCGACACCCGTGGGGATACCGTGCGTGAGGGCGCAAAGTGATATGAGGTGTTACGTACTAGATCGGTGTGGCATTGGATCGGGGTCCTGACAGCTTGTTACCGGTTTTGTTCTTCTTTCTCGTTGACATGTACTGGCATCCCCGTGACATAGTCACATGTGTCTGACCAGACGATGATGAATATCGTCACAGCGAGAGGACCCTAAGAATATCTCTCCATTGTCGGAGGAGCAAATTCCACTCTCAAGCTATCTAGTCCCTTGTCAAACTTTCTGATGAACCTGTAAGTTGTCGTTATGGTCACCTAGTTACAGATGACGTTTGAGCAACCCCTAAGTCAATCATACGGTAATAAATGGTTGCGATAATCCCATGGTCTGAAGAACTAAATAACATGTTAACACCCTGTGTTATAACAATTGACTTCTGATGATTGCATCTCAAAGTATAACAAACAAGTTTGGGTCGATTCAATATGATCGTTCTCCCAACATCATACTCTCAATGTTGTTTAGGACTATCACTACACTTAACGATATTTTAAAATCCGAAAGACGTGATCACCAACAACACAGTAGCACGCTAGCGCGGCTCGCTTCGCTTTTCGACGCGGAGCTCGCTGCTATCTTTTTAGCTTCAAACCTACAGGGTGTGCGTTAGCACTGCGGCTTTTCAGCCTTCCTTTGCTGGTTCCGAACTATCATTGATCCCTTGAGCTAGTCTTAGAGGTGAGACTAGGAATCATATTTTACCGTTTATCATTCCACACATACAAATGAGTTTTCACTTAATCACATATTCCTGGATTATAACAGTTATAGCATAGAATATAAACTCTCAGTTATAAACATGGAAATATAATAATACAATATTATTTCCTCTAGGGTATATTTCCAACATGAGCTCCCTCGCGTCCACCGCTAGCTCCTCCACCTCCCGCCGTAGGAATGCGGGTTGCGGTCGCCCTTCCCGCTCCGCGTCGCTCTAGATCCGGGCCTGCGGGCGTCTCCCCTTTCCCTCCGGCGCGTGCGCCACCCGAGCAGTGGTGCGTGCTTGTGCCCGCGGCTCCGGTGTGGATGCACATGCCGGAGTCGGAGGCGAAGGTGGCGGCGCTCGGCTCTTCCCGCCAGCGGGCGTGCTTCGTCCTCGTCGACTCGGAGGAGACGCTCAATCTGAAGGAAATTACGCGGAAGCTTTGCAAAATTATTATGAAGCTACGCCGCGAGGTCATGCGGCGGTCGCTGACCATGACGGAGACCTACGCTCAGGGTGGCTGCATAGTTTCGTTCCTGGCGAAGTGCGGCTTGGCGGTGGTCTTTCTTGTTGATGAGCTTTGGCCGGCCACGAGGCCTAGATGCATCAATTCTAGCGACGTGGGCGATCGGCGAGTGAATCAAAGGAGGGCGATAGGGCGGCGGGGTCTACGGGGTGTCGACGGGAGTGCTTGGTGGATGCCAGAGGAAACGCTGGTGTCACCGGTGTGGAGGCGGTCTACCGAGGCGAGGGAGGGGGGTGCAACCATGTGAGGGGAGCGCTTATTTTTACCGATAACTTGGTTTAGACGCTCAAAAAGAGGATCGGCGGAGGGTTCCCAGATTTTTGAGCAGAAACTTTCATGGATTTGGCTAAATGCGGCTTGATTCCTCAAATGAGAATGTTAAGCCCAGTTGAGGGTTCGGCCAGATGCTCCTGATCCGTCACATTCATGCCCCATAATTCGTCACCATATCCAAGCACTCGGAAAAAGATTGTCACTATATCCGTTTCATTATACTACTGGCAGTCAACGACGGCACAGCCCTGCATAATGCGTGTCAGCTTATTTTTCGCTCCACGAGCTCCTTGCGTCCCGTGCTCAATCTTCATCGTGTCATCAATGTCCTAGACGCGTCGTGTTCGTCCGGTTTGGCAACACGAAACACATGCGACTTTGCCATTGTTTACACATTTATTACAAGATCACAGATTGGCACCCCGATTGATCCATCTCACCCACTCATCATCCGTCGGCTCTCTCCATTATATGTACCATGCCGATCGTGCAGAGCTTCCAAACAGAGGAGATCGAAGGAAACGCACAGTGATCAAGCGTACGTGAAGTGAAGAAACACGCTTGATGGGAGCCGCCGCGGGTCAAGGACCTTCGGGCGCCGGCGAAGGTCAGCGCCCTACGCCGCCGCCGCTGCCGCTGGGGGTGCGGCTCCAGCTGGCGGGGCTCACGGCCGCCATCGACGCCGTGGAGCGCAGCGACGGCACCGTCAACCGCTGCCTCTACTCGGTGATCGACCGCCTCCTGAGCGCGCGCGCCAACCCGCGCCCGGACGGCTCCGGCGTGCGCTCCTACGACTTCACCGTCGACGCCTCCCGCGGCATCTGGGCGCGCGTCTTCGCCCCGGTCTCCTCGGAGGTGCCGCTGCCCGTCATCGTGTACTACCACGGCGGCGGCTTCGCGCTCTTCTCCCCGGCCATCGGGCCCTTCAACGGCGTGTGCCGCCGCCTCTGCAGCGACGTCGGCGCCGTGGTCGTGTCCGTCAACTACCGCCTCGCCCCGGAGCACCGCTACCCGGCGGCGTACGACGACGGCGTCGACGCGCTCCGCTTCATCGATGACGCTGGCGGCGTTCCGGGCCTCGGCGACGACGTCCCCGTCGACCTCGCCAGCTGCTTTCTCACCGGGGAGAGCGCGGGGGCCAACATCGTGCACCACGTCGCCCGTCGCTGGGCCGCCGAGCACCAGTCCTCTGCCAAGTCGCTCCGCCTCGCCGGGATCATCCCCGTGCAGCCCTACTTCGGCGGCGAGGAGCGCACTGAGTCGGAGCTGAGGCTGGAGGGCGTGGCGCCGGTGGTGAACCTCGAGCGCTCCGACTTCTCCTGGAAAGCGTTCCTGCCCGTGGGCGCCACCCGCGACCACCCTGCGGCGCACGTGACCGACGAGAACGCCGAGCTGGCCGAGGATTTCCCGCCGACGCTGCTGGTGGTCGGCGGGTTCGACCCGCTGCAGGACTGGCAGCGGCGGTACGCCGACGTGCTGCGGCGGAAGGGGGTAAAGGTTCAGGTGGCGGAGTACCCGGATGGCTTCCACGGGTTCTACGGCTTCCCGGTCGCTGACGCCGGCAAGGTTTTCCTGGAGATGAAGGCCTTCGTGGAGAGCAACAGGGCAGCGCCGGCGAAATCCACCGCCCGGTGAGGAAGATGCCGTGATCCAAGGAACGCGTGGTTTGGTAGGGGATCAGTCTGTCTGCATGCGTGAAATAAGATTTGTTAATTTGATCGTTGTGTAGTGTGATCACTGATTACAATGGGAGTTTTTTATTTCTTCTTTTGCGAAATGATTACAACGGGGAATGGGAAAAAAAAATTTATGAGACCAGGTCTCACGGGTTAGCAGGTGAGACCTATCCTGATGGATAACACGTGACATTCCCAAATCATAAAGCATCTACCCCACCCCTCACCTGAAATCAGGAAGGAAGAGATTAGATACTTTGTGATTCATGAATGCCACGTGTCATCCATTAGGACGGGTCTCACCTGATTTATATGAGACCTGGTCTCATATAAATTTTTTTCCGGGAATGGGCGTTGTGAGTTGTGACAGACTGCCCGATGCATGCATGAATATGTTTGTTTAAGCAAGAGATGTGAGGCATGGACAGAAAAATATAGTTTCTTGATCGCTTATAACACCAATAAAATGTGCACATTTAGACAATCCTAATAGCTCTAGCGGATCCCGCAATCCAACGAGCTGCAAAATTGGTTTATGGGCTCCCATAAACAAAATTTACGGGACGACACGCGCGAAGACAGACAGAACAGACCCCGCATCCATCACCGGAATTCAACACGATTTTAAAAACTAGTAGTTCGCTCCATAATTTATATTGTTTCAACGCAAAAGGATATAAGGCTGGCCATAGTGGGGATAACATAAATAGTATCATGCACTTGGGACTCGCAAACATGCTTATGTGGCAGGTAATTAAAGAAGAAAGAGATAGTCATAGTAACATAGGTAGATACTGTAACATAATAGATATGATGCTACTAAGTGTCATGCATGGCAATAAATAAGAGGTAGTAATATAGACTATGATACTATGCACTACAGAGGTAGTAATATAGACTAGTAACATATGCATGTTACTAGTCTAAGTTACTCCCCACTATGACCAGCCTAAGCGATCATTGTATAGTGTGATCGTTGAGTAGTGGGATAAGATTTGTTAATTTGATCGTTGTGTAGTGTGATCACTGATTACAATGGGTGTTTGTTTTTCCTTTTTTTGAAATGATTACAATAAGAGTTGTGACAGACTGTCCGCTGTCTGCATGAATATGCTTGTTTAAGCAAGAGATGTGAGGCATGGACAGAAAAATATAGTCCCTTCGTTTCATAACCTTTTTGACACCATAATAATGTTAAAAAACACGAGATGGAGGAAGTAATTTCTTGGTCGCTTATAACAGTAATAAAATGTGCACACTTGACAGTCCTAACACTCTATCAGCTCTTGGGATTTGTTCTTAATAGAATATCAACGTCACCCCGTATCATCATTTCATAGAATTTATTCCGCGGTTTTTCTCGCTAAAAGAAATTATCCTGTAGATGTTTCTTGATTGCATTATCCTGTCATTCTCAACTCACCAGCAGCCGATACAAGGTGCAACGCTGGGTCATACTCACATCTAAGACTAAGTTGGACATTCGCGGGTTGAGATTTCAGATAGCGTGCTCCCTATCAAAGTTGTACTAAATCTGCGACAAGTAATATGGATCGATGGAATTAAATTAAAAGAATAGAAATGGCTAAAATTATTTCTGGTATGTGAATTGATATTCTTGGCATGCTTCACTCTCTCTCAAAAATAATCATCATATACTATATCCAAAGAATGATCAAAAATTTGATTCATGGCCGATTCATGATTTTTTTGACACACGGTCTCATAGGGCCCGATACATTAAAAAAGGTTGAAAAGAGTTGCACGATTAATTAACAAAAACCCGAACAAAAACAGTTACAACATGCCCACAGAGCCAACATGGCACCCACACCACATCGTCAAGGAAAGGACACCGCCAAGGTTGACTGCAATGTCATCGTCATCACCTCTCCTCGAGGAAGCGACACTAATAACAGATTTTTTGCGTCTTTCGAGATGCGAAGAGAAGTAACAAAGAGCGACTTCGACTTCGTCGCTAGCGACCTGCCAAAACCCCTCCGAACGAATGGTACACGGGAACCCCGCGGGCAAAGGCCAAACAATCGGCCTCACGCGTCGAGGATAAGGCAACTCTGACTTTGGTGACGAGCCTCGCATGAGAAAAGGAGCACGCCTTGCACCGACAGAGTCTGATATGCCCATCGCCTGGCATTGTTGCCACAGTGTCGCCCCACAATGCCGCTGCTCTGACTTCAAGCTTAGAAACATGCCAGACAGTCGATGACGAAGGCGAGCCATGACCCTACTCATTTTGCAACCATCATCGCCACCACACAAGTCACGACGCAACAACCGCACCGCCAGCCGGGCACCTGTCAACCACGATGTCGTGCATGTCCAGCCTCAAGGAAGAGCAGGAGGATCACGGTCTTCAAGGCGGCGCCCCTAGAGGGAAAGCGGCATTGGAGATGACATCACCGCCCGATCCTACAACACGATCTTGGCTTTCACCCGAAGAGCTCGATCCTTTTGTGTTGAAACAATATAAATTACTATGAGAAACCATATCCGTCAACAAAAACATTGGTTGAACATTTCTTTAAAATAATGCCAGAAACATGTATTGACGGAACACATAAAGTAGAATAAAATGTGAAACAAAAACTAAATGAAATAGAGATAGTGACAAATGAAATAAAATAACATAGTCCTTGAGAAAATAAATAAATTTCTTAAGGGTATGATTGTAAAGGTTAATGCTACGCACGCTATGGGCTTTGGCTTTTTCAACAACAAAACCTAACACGAAAAACAAAAGAAAAAATCAAAAAATAAGAGTGCTTCCTATTTAGCGCCAGTTATAGGCCAATGTGCAAACCGGCGCACACCCCCTTGCAGGAGAGAATCAAATTAGCAACCTGCAGTTTAAGTGCAACATGCACTAACCAACCAGGGCTGATCACACGTTGTGATAATGCATTTCTTTTTCTTATTTTGTACTTTCCACATCAGGGTTTTTTCTTTTTCCATTGTGAATTTTTTCCAAACCGGTTTTTATTTTGGGGTTTCTTTCTTTTTTTGTTTCTTTTCCTTCATCCTTTTCCCTTTTAAAAAAGCATTTTTTAATTGATGAACTTTTTTCAAATTGGTGAACTTTTTTTCTGAAATTGATGAACTTATTTTCAAAATTGGTGAACTTTTTTCAAATTTGATGAACTTTTTGTCAAAATCAATGAACTTTTTCAATTTGATGAACTTTTTTTTCCAAATCGGTGAACTCTCTTTCAAATTTGATGAGAGACAAAAGCATTGGTGAAACTATTGGTTGCACATTTCTTTAAAATAATGCCAGAAATATGTATTGATGGAACACATAAAGTAGAATAAAATGAGAAACAAAACTAAATGAAATAGAGATAGTGACAAATAAAATGAAATAAGATATTCCTTTAGGAAAAATTAAATTTCTTAAGGGTATTACTGTAAGGGTTAATGCTACGCAATATATGGGCTTTGGCTTTTTCAACAACAAAAACCTGACACGAAAAACAAAAGGAAAAATCAAAAAATAAGAGTGCTTCCTATTTAGCACTTTAGGAAGCCAGTTATAGGCAGTGTGCAAACCGGCGTGCACCCCCTTGCAGGAGAAAATAAGAGTGCTTCCTATTTAATGAACTTTTGTTTCATAAAAATAAATATTTTCCAAGTTGTTTTCAAATAACTAAAAAAATCTAAGTGATATAGTAAGTGACTATGTAATAAATAGGGTGGCTACATTAGTTCTAAAACAATTTGTGTTGGTATTAGTCACTAGGGTTCAAAAGCTATTGTGGTTATCTAAGCGATACCAGAAAAGAAGCGGCACGAGTTTGACTCTCCATATCACCACTTTTTCGCGCTATAATTCAGTGCACTGCGCTGCATGTTCATGGGCCGGCCCAATAGGTGCCGCAGTGGGCGCCAGTTGGCTTCTGCGGCGCTTAATTGACCAAATAAGACCCCCACATGTACATGCATGTGTCATTGGTGAGTTGGAATAATACAATTTTTTTTGTTCTAAAAAAAGGAATAATACGATTTTCCCTTTGAGTGGAAAGACACTCCCTCCGTTCACTTTTATAAGTCATTTCAAACAAGTGAAATTGAGTTGTTTTGCACAATGTCTAAAACGTCTACAAAGCTTTATAAAAGTGAATAGAGGGAGTAGCTTTTACGGTGATCATCTAACATATCAAAAACGCACATGAACTAGCTAAAGAAGGTCACAAAAAATAAGCTTTGTAAAACTTGGTTTCATGTACAACCGGCATGTGTTAGATACTTAGTTCGTTGGTGGCCTCGGAGTGAACGATGACAATTTAATAAAATGGCAACAAATTCCAACTGAAAAAACAAATTCCAACACATTGACCACCGCAGTAGCAAACCTTGCTAGGGCTTCGAGACATGTGGTTTCGGACATACGGAGGTACTTTTCCAACAAAGGTGCGGTCGTGCCATAGCCAAGCATCCTCAATGTAGTTGTGCACTTTTGGTAACCAGAAAATTCCAATGACATCTTTCTTCAATATGAAGTACTCATAGGCCCACACACCAAGGCGATCAAACACGGTTCAGCTCATCCGGAAACGATGTCGGAAAAAGGACTCAAATATCGCATCGGGAACACTAGCTGTCCATCAGCATCATATGCCACTGTGCCCTCTTACGATTCATCACTCGGTGCCCTCGATTGATTCCTTGAAATTGAGAACATGCCCATCTGCTCATTGCACATCTTCAATAACTGCATGCAACACCGCCGATTCATTCTCATATTTGTCCTCGTCTGGCGAGGATGAATCCATGAACTCGACGCAGAAATACTCCGCGCCCGAATACATTGTGTTTACTTCAAAGTAAACAACAAAAATGTCAATAAATTTGGCTGAACACTTGTCGGGCGTGGTTTTTGCCATGTACAACAATGTGCAAAGGCAGAGGGTACCTAGGCGGCGGTCGGATCAAGGGTGGAAGGGAGGTGTATGCAAGTTGGCTGGCTCCCGGGTGGTGCGGCAAAGTGAAAGGATCAATATAGTTGACTAGAGGGGGGGTGAATAGGCAACTAACAATTTTTAGCTTTTCTTTACCAAATTAAACTTTGCATCAAAGTAGGTTGTCTAGATATGCAACAGGTGAACGACCTATATGATGCAACAATAACAAGCACACGAGCAAGCAAGGGATACAACACAAGTAAGCTTGCAAAAGTAAAGGCGCGAGATAACCAAGAGTGGAGCCGGTGGAGACGAGGATGTGTTACCGAAGTTCCTTCCTTTTGAGGGGAAGTACGTCTCCGTTGGAGCGGTGTGGAGGCACAATGCTCCCCAATAAGCCACTAGGGCCACCATATTCTCCTCACGCACTCACACAATGCGAGATGCCGTGATTCCACTATTGGTGCCCTTGAAGGCGGCGACCGAACCTTTACAAACAAGGTTGGGGCAATCTCCACAACTTAATTGGAGGCTCCCAACGACACCACGAAGCTTCACCACAATGGACTATGGCTCCGAGGTGACCTCAACCGTCTAGGGTGCTCAAACACCCAAGAGTAACAAGATCCGCTAGGGATAAGTGGGGGGAATCAAATCTCTCTTGGTGGAAGTGTAGATCGAGGCCTTCTCAACTAATCCCACGCAAATCAACAAGTTTGATTGGCTAGGGAGAGAGATCGGGCGAAAATGGAGCTTGGAGCAACAATGGAGCTTAGAGGTGGAAGAGGTAGTCAACTAGAGGTAGGAGACACCCCTTTTATAGCTATGGAAAAGATCCAACCGTTATCCACATGTCCAGCCCGCGACATGCGGTACTACCGCTCCAGGAGCGCGTTACTACCGCAAGGCCACGTGGTACTACCGTGAGGGACCACGGTACTTCCGCGGCAGCAACAGAGACTAGGACATGCCTGACTAAGAGCAGTACTTCCGCGAGCGCGGTACTACCGCTCCCCCTTGCGGTACTACCGCAAGGCAGGAAAGTCCTAGCCTACGAAGGGTGTGGATGAATAGAAATACATCTGTGCCTACTTCTGCTGGAAAAGAAACAGTGCAAAAATCCGACGCGGTACTACCGCTAGGGAGCGGTACTACCGTATGGCAGCTGAACCAGGCCGCGTGCGGTACTACCGTGGAGGCGCGGATGTAAAAAATTACATCCGCTCCTACTACCGCGACGCAACGGTACTAGGCATGAGGGCCACGGTACTACGACTCCAGGGGAGCAGTACTACCGTTTGCACCCGCGGTACTACCGCGCGCGACATGCGGTACTACCGTGGGGGCGCGGATGTAAAAAATTGCATCCGCCCCTACTACCGCACCGGAGCGGCACTAGGCCTGGGAGCCACGGTACTAAGACTCCAGAGGAGCGGTACTATCGTGGGCTCCAGCGGTACTACCGCAGGTGCTTGCGGTACTACCGCTCCAGAGAGCAGTACTACCGCAAGTTTAGCAATAGCCGCCAGGATAAGCACAACGAGGATAACCGAGGGAAGCTCCAAAGTGCAAGGAAAAGGTGGAGACAAGGAGGGAAACATGTACGTGATGATTCCACCCGAGCCTTTCCGTCGCGGACCCCCTCTTAATAGTATGGCTCTCCTACGAGTCAAATCCACCAAAAAGAAACGTAGAAGAACGTCGTCTTCAATAGTCTTCGAGGGGCACTGAATCGTCTCGTGCCTTAGCGATGAAGCGTCTGAGAAACTCAAGGAACACGATTAGTCCGCAAAAGCATTGTCATCAATCACCAAAACACCTTAGGGATAAATATGCCCTTACAATCTCCCCCTTTTTGGTGGATTGATGACAATACGGGATTTGCACAAAAAGGAGATAATATTGAGCAGAGGCAAACCCCTCCTCTCTAGAATATAGACGGGCTCCCCCTAGATGTGTGCAATCTAGATGGATGCTTTGGACTGCATAGCACACAAACTAGGATCAACACTCCCCCTATATTTCAAACACAAAGGCATGATTACTAACATCTAAGCAAGAGCATAGCACAAAGGTAGCACAATATATCACAAGCTCGCTAAGATAGATAGAGTGCATATGTCTTACACCATATGAAGGAAAGCAACCCGAAGCAACTGAAACGAGGTTCAAACGAGAAAGCAAACACACCGAACACGAACTACGACACACGACTCGCAAATCCCTACACTCTCTCCCCCTTTGGCATCGAGACGCCAAAAAGGCAGAGAGGACACCTACACACAAGGGGTGGCTCAAGCAGAGAATTCATCCCAACGCTCCTTGTCAGACTCGGCGGCAGGAATGGTCTCCTCGACGTCCTCCTCAGAATCAGTCCACCTGTAGCCATGCTTCTCCATCCACTCGGCCTCTGGAGTGATGCAATCCTCAGAACCGCCAGACACGTCCTCGCCATACAGCTGCAAGATCTTCTTGTCCCGGCGGCGACTCTCCTTGGATGCCACGTGAGTCCTATACTGCCCCTTAGCTTGCATGCAGAAAAGAGTCTTCATCTTGTCCTTCAGCTTCTTGGCCCACGAGGGCATAGAGGAACTATGGGAAGACCTAGCAGCACGGTCCTCAGCAACATCCTCTGCGCCAGCCTCCTCCTCATCAACAGCCATCCTAGCAGCAGATGCCTCAGCACGAGTAGTAATGTTTGTTGGGGAACGTAGTAATTTCAAAAAAATTCCTACGCACACGCAAGATCATGGTGATGGCATAGCAATGAGAGGGGAGAGAGAGTGTTGTCCATGTACCCTCGTAGACCGTAAGCGGAAGCGTTAGCACAACGCGGTTGATGTAGTCGTACGTCTTCACGATCCGACCGATCCAAGTACCGAACGTACGGCACCTCCGAGTTCAGCACACGTTCAGCTTGATGACGATCCCCGGGCTCCGATCCAGCAAAGCTTCGGGGATGAGTTCCGTCAGCACGACGGCGTGGTGACGATGATGATGTTCTACCGGCGCAGGGCTTCGCCTAAACTCCGCGACGATATGACCGAGGTGGAATATGGTGGAGGGAGGCACCACACACGGCTAAGGAACGATCCGTAGATCAACTTGTGTGTCATGGGGTGCCCCCCTGCCCTCGTATATAAAGGAGCAAGGGGAAGGGGGCGGCCGGCCAAGGGAGGGCGCGCCAGGGAGGAGTCCTACTCCCACCGGGAGTAGGACTCCCTCCTTTCCTAGGCCAACTAGGAGAGGGGAAGGAAGGGAAGGAGAAGGAGAAGGAAGGAGAGGGAGGAAGAGTAGGAAAGGGGGGCCGGCCCCCTAGTCCAATTCGGTTTGGGCTAGGGGGGCCACGCGCCCTGCTTCCTCTCTTCCACCACTTGGCCCATGAGGCCCATTGCTTCTTCCTCGTATTCCCGTAACTTCCCGGTACCCCTGAAAATACCCGAATCACTCGGAACCCTTACGATGTCCGAATATAGTCGTCCAATATATCGATCTTTACATCTCGACCATTTCGAGACTCCTCGTCATGTCCCCGATCTCATCCGGGACTCCGAACTCCTTCGGTACATCAAAACTCATAAACTCATAATATAACTATCATCGAAACCTTAAGCGTGCGGACCCTACGGGTTCGAGAAATATGTAGACATGACCTAGAACTATTCTCAGTCAATAACCAATAGCGGAACCTGGATGCTCATATTGGCTCCTACATATTCTACGAAGATCTTTATCGGTCAAACCGCATAACAACATACGTTGTTCCCTTTGTCATCGGTATGTTACTTGCCCGAGATTCGATCGTCGGTATCCAATACCTAGTTCAATCTCGTTACCGGCAAGTCTCTTTACTCGTTACGTAATGCATCATTCCGTAACTAACTCATTAGCTACATTGCTTGCAAGGCTTATAGTGATGTGCATTACCGAGAGGGCCCAGAGATACCTCTCCGACAATCGGAGTGACAAAACCTAATCTCGAAATACGCCAACCCAACATGTACCTTTGAAGACACCTGTAGTACTCCTTTATAATCACCCAGTTACGTTGTGACGTTTGGTAGCACCCAAAGTATTCCTCCGGTAAACGGGAGTTGCATAATCTCATAGTTACAGGAACATGTATAAGTCATGAAGAAAGCAATAGCAATATACTAAACGATCAAGTGCTAGGCTAACGGAATGGGTCATGTCAATCACATCATTCTCCTAATGATGTGATCCCGTTAATCAAATGACAACACATGTCTATGGTTAGGAAACATAACCATCTTTGATTAATGATCTAGTCAAGTAGAGGTATACTAGTGACACTATGTTTGTCTATGTATTCACACATGTATTATGTTTCCGGTTAATACAATTCTAGCATGAATAATAAACATTTATCATGAAATAAGGAAATAAATAATAACTTTGTTATTGCCTCTAGGGCATATTTCCTTCAGTCTCCCACTTGCACTAGAGTCAATAATCTAGTTCACATCGCCATGTGATTTAATACCAATATTCATATTTGTATATGATTAACACACATAGTTCACATCTTCTTGTGACCAACACCCAAAGGGTTTACTAGAGTCAATAACTAGTTCACATCACTATGTGATTAACACCCAAAGAGTACTAAGGTGTGATCATGTTTTGCTCGTGAGAGAAGCTTAGTCAACGTGTCTGTCATATTCAGAGCCGTATGTATTTTGCAAATATTCTTTGTCCACAATGCTCTGCACGGAGCTACTCTAGCTAATTGCTCCCACTTTCAATATGTATCCAGATTGAGACTTAGAGTCATCTGGATTGGTGTAAAAGCTTGCATCGCTGTAACTTTTTATGACGAGCTCTTTTATCACTTCCATTATCGAGAAACATATCCTTATTCCACTAAGGATAATTTTGACCAATGTCCAGTGATCTACTCCTAGATGACTATTGTACTCCCTTGCCAAACAAGGGCAGAGTATACAATAGGTCTGGTCCATAGCATGGCATACTTTTATAGAACCCATGACTGATGCATAGGGAATGACTTTCATTCTCTTTCTATTTTCTGTTGTGGTCAGGATTTGAGTCTTACTCAATTTCATACCTTTGCAACACAGGCAATAACTCTTTCTTTGACTACTCCATTTTGAACTATTTCAAAAATTTATCAAGGTATGTACTCATTGAAAATCTTATCAAGCGTCTTGATCTATCCCAATAGATCTTGATGCTTAATATGTAAGTAGCTTTACTGTGGTCTTTCTTTTAAAGAACTCCTTTCAAATACTCCTTTATGCTTTGCAGAATAATTCTACATTATTTCCGATCAACAATATGTCATTCACATATACTCATCAGAAATGCTGTAGTGCTCCCACTCACTTTCTTGTAAATACAGGCTTCACTGTAAGTCTGTACAAAACTATATGCTTTGATCAACTTATCAAAACATATATTCCAACTTTGAGATGCTTGCACCAGTCCATAGATGGATAGTTGGAGCTTGCACATTTTGTTAGCACCTTTAGGATTGACAAAGCCTTCTGGTTGCATCATATACAACTCTTCTCTAAAAAACATTAAGGAATGCAGTTTTGACATCCTTTTGCCAGATTTCATAAAATGTGGCAATTGCTAACATGATTCGGACAGACTTAAGCATCGATACGATTGAGAAATCTCATCGTATTCAACACCTTGAACTTGTCGAAAACCTTTCGCAACAAGTCGAGCTTAGTAGATAGTAACACTACTATCAGTGTCTGTCTTCCTCTTGAAGACCCATTTATTTAACATGGCTTGCTGATCATCGAGCAAGTCAATCAAAGTCCATACTTTGTTCTCATATATGGATCATATCTCAGATTTTATGGCCTCAAGCCATTTCGCGGAATCTGGGCTCATCATCGCTTCCTCATAGTTTGTAGGTTCATCATGGTCTAGTAACATGACTTCCAGAACTGGATTACCGTACCACTCTGGTGCGGATCTTACTCTGGAAGACCTACGAGGTTTGGTAGCAACTTGATCTGAAGTTTCATGATCATCATCATTAGCTTCCTCACTAATTGGTGTAGGAATCACTGGAACTGATTTCAGTGATGAACTATTTTCCAGTTTGGGAGAAGGTACAGTTACCTCATCAAGTTCTACTTTCCTCCCACTCACTTCTTTCGAGAGAAAGTCCTTCTCTAGAAAGGATCCATTTTTAGCAACGAATATCTTGCCTTCGGATCTGTGGTAGAAGGTGTACCCAATAGTCTCTTTTGGGTATCCTATGAAGACACATTTCTCCGATTTGGGTTCGAGCTTATCAGGATGAAACTTTTTCACATAAGCATCGTAGCCCCAAACTTTAAGAAACGACAACTTGGGTTTCTTGCTAAACCATAGTTCATATGGTGTCGTCTCAACGGATTCAGATGGTGCCCTTTTTAACGTGAATGCAGCTGTCTCTAATGCATAACCCCAAAACAATAGTGGTAAATCAGTAACAGACATCATAGATCGCACCATATCCAATAAACTGCGGTTACGACGTTCGGACACACCATAACGTTGTGGTGTTCCAGGTGGCGTGAGCTGTGAAACTATTCCACATTGTTTTAATTGAAGACCAAACTCGTAACTCAAATATTCGTCTCCGTGATCAGATCGCAGAAACTTTATTTTCTTGTTACGATGATTTTTCCACTTCACTCTGAAATTCTTTGAACCTTTCAACTATTTCAGACTTATGTTTCATCAAGTAGATATACCCATATCTGCTCAAATCATCTTGTGAAGGTCAGAAAATAACGATACTTTCCACGGGCATCAACACTCATTGGATCGCATACATCGGTATGTATTATTTCCAATAAGTCAGTAGCTTGTTCCATTTTTCCGGAGAACAGAGTTTTAGTCATCTTGCCCAAAAGGCACGGTTCGCAATCATCAAATGATTCATAACCAAGTGATTCCGAAAATCCATCTTTATGGAGTTTCTTCATGCGCTTTACACCGATATGACCCAAACGGCAGTGCCACAAATAAATTGCACTATCATTATTAACTTTGCATCTTTTGGCATCAATATTATGAATATGTGTATCACTGTGATCGAGATCCAATAAACTATTTTCATTGGGTGTATGACCATTGAAGGTTTTATTCATGTAAACAGAACAACAATTATTCTCTGACTTTAAATGAATAACCGTATTGCAATAAACATGATCAAATCATATTCATGCTCAACGCAAACGCCAAATAACATTTATTTAGGTTTAACACTAATCCCGAAAGTATAGGGAGTGTGCGATGATGATCATATCAATCTTGGAACTACTTCCAACACTCATCGTCACTTCCCCTTCAACTAGTCTCTGTTTATTCTGTAACTCCTTTTTTGAGTTTACTAATCTTAGCAACCGAACAAGTATCAAATACTCAGGGGTTACTATAAACACTAGTAAGGCACACATCAATAACCTGTATATCAAATATACCCTTGTTCACTTTTCCATCCTTCTTATCCACGAAATATTCAGGGCATTTCCGCTTCCAGTGACCATTTCCTTTGCAGTGTAAGCACTCAGTTTCAGGCTTAGGTCCTGCTTTGGGCTTCTTCACGGGAGTGACAACTTGTTTGCCATTCTACTTGAAGTTTCCCTTTCTTTCCCTTTGCCCTTTTCTTGAAACCAGTGATCTTGTCAATCATCAACACTTGATGTTGTCTCTTGATTTCTACCTTCGTCGATTTCAACATCACGAAGAGCTCGGGAATCTTTTTCGTCATCCCTTGCATACTATAGTTCATCACGAAGTTCTAGTAACTTGGTGATGGTGACTAGAGAACTCTGTCAATCACTATCTTATCTGGAAGATTAACTCCCACTTGATTCAAGCGATTGAAGTACCCAGACAATCTGAGCACATGCTCACTAGTTGAGCGATTCTCCTCCATCTTTTAGCTATAGAACTTGTTGGAGACTTCATATCTCTCAACTCGGGTATTTGCTTGAAATATTAACTTCAATTCCTGGAACATCTCATATGGTCCATGACGTTCAAAACGTCTTTGAAGTCCCGATTCTAAGCCGTTAAGCATGGTGCACTAAACTATCAAGTAGTCATCATATTGAGCTAGCCAAACGTTCATAACGTCTGCATCTGCTCCTGCAATAGGTTTGTCACCTAGCGGTGCATTAAGGACATAATTCTTCTGTGCAGCAATGAGGATAAACCTCAGATCATGGATCCAATCCGCATCATTGCTACTAACATCTTTCAACACAATTTTCTCTAGGAACATATTAAAATAAACATATGAAAGCAACAACGCGAGCTATTGATCTACAACATAATTTGCAAAATACTACCAGGACTAAGTTCATGATAAATTTAAGTTCAATTAATCATATTACTTAAGAACTCCCACTTAGACAGACATCTCTCTAGTCATCTAAGTGATTACGTGATCCAAATCAACTAAACCATGTTCGATCATCACGTGAGATGGAGTAGTTTGAATGGTGAACATCACTATGTTGATCATATCTACTATATGATTCACGTTCGACCTTTCGGTCTCCGTATTCCGAGGCCATATCTGTATATGCTAGGCTCGTCAAGTTTAACCTGAGTATTCCGCGTGTGCAACTGTTTTGCACTCGTTGTATTTGAACGTAGAGCCTATCACACCCGATCATCACGTGTTGTCTCAGCACGAAGAACTTTCGCAACGGTGCATACTCAGGGCGAACACTTCTTGATAATTAGTGAGAGATCATCTTAAAATGCTACCGTCAAACAAAACAGAATAAGATGTATAATAGATAAACATCATATGCAATCAAAATATGTGACATGATATGGCCATGATCATCTTGCGCCTTTGATCTCCATCTCCAAAGTACTGTCATGATCTCTATCGTCACCGGCACGACACCATGATCTTCATCATCTTGATCTATATCAATGTGTCGTCACATGGTCTTCTCGCCAACTATTGCTCTTGCAACTATTGCTATCGCATAGCGATAAAGTAAAGCAATTATTTGGCACTTGCATCTTACGCAACAAAGAGACAACCATAGAGCTTCTGCCAGTTGCCGATAACTTCAACAAAACATGATCATCTCATACAACTACTTATATCTCATCACGTCTTGACCATATCACATCACAACATGCCCTGCAAAAACAAGTTAGACGTCCTCTACTTTGTTGTTGCAAGTTTTACATGGCTACTACGGGCTGAGCAAGAACCGTTCTTACCTACGCATCAAAACCACAATGATAGTTTGTCAAGTTAGTGCTGTTTTAACCTTCGCAAGGACCGGGCGTAGCCACACTCGGTTCAACTAAAGTTGGAGAAACAGACACCCGCTAGTCACCTGTGTGCAAAGCATGGCGGTAAAACCAGTCTCGCGTAAGCGTACGCGTAATGTCGGTCCGGGCCGCTTCATCCAACAATACCGCCGAACCAAAGTATGACATGCTGGTAAGCAGTATGACTTGTATCGCCCACAAGTCACTTGTGTTCTACTCGTGCATATAACATCAACGCATAAAACCTGGCTCGGATGCCACTGACGGGGAACGTAGTAATTTCAAAAAATTTCCTACGCACACGCAAGATCATGGTGATGGCATAGCAACGAGAGGGGAGAGTGTTGTCCATGTACCCTCGTAGACCGTAACCGGAAGTGTTAGCACAACGCGTTTGATGTAGTCGTACGTCTTCACGATCCGACCGATCCAAGTACCGAACGTACGGCACCTCCGAGTTCAGCACATGTTCATCTCGATGACGATCCCCGGGCTCCGATCCAGCAAAGCTTCGGGGATGAGTTCCGTCAGCACGACGGCGTGGTGATGATGATGATGTTCTACCGGCGCAGGGCTTCGCCTAAACTCCGCGATGATATGAATGAGGTGGAATATGGTGGAGGGGGCACCACACACGGCTAAGGAACGATCCGTAGATCAACTTGTGTGTCATGGGGTGCCCCCCTGCCCCCGTATATAAAGGAGCAAGGGGAAGGGGGCGGCCGGCCAAGGGAGAGCGCGCCAGGGAGGAGTCCTACTCCCACCGGGAGTAGGACTCCCTCCTTTCCTAGTCCAACTAGGAGAGGGGAAGGAAGGGAAGGAGAAGGAGAAGGAAGGAGAGGGAGGAAGAGTAGGAAAGGGGGGCCGGCCCCCTAGTCCAATTCGGTTTGGGCTAGGGGGGCCACGCGCCCTGCTTCCTCTCTTCCACCACTTGGCCCATGAGGCCCATTGCTTCTTCCTCGTATTCCCGTAACTCCCGGGTACCCCCGAAAATACCCGAATCACTCGGAACCCTTCCGATGTCCGAATATAGTCGTCCAATATATCGATCTTTACGTCTCGACCATTTTGAGACTCCTCGTCATGTCCCCGATCTCATCCGGGACTCCGAACTCCTTCGGTACATCAAAACTCATAAACTCATAATATAACTGTCATCGAAACCTTAAGCGTGCGGACCCTACGGGTTCGAGAAATATGTAGACATGACCTAGAACTATTCTCGGTCAATAACCAATAGCGGAACCTGGATGCTCATATTGGCTCCTACATATTCTACGAAGATCTTTATCGGTCAAACCGCATAACAACATACGTTGTTCCCTTTGTCATCGGTATGTTACTTGCCCGAGATTCGATCGCCGGTATCCAATACCTAGTTCAATCTCGTTACCGGCAAGTCTCTTTACTCGTTACGTAATGCATCATTCCGTAACTAACTCATTAGCTACATTGCTTGCAAGGCTTATAGTGATGTGCATTACCGAGAGGGCCCAGAGATACCTCTCCGACAATCGGAGTGACAAAACCTAATCTCGAAATACGCCAACCCAACATGTACCTTTGGAGACACCTGTAGTACTCCTTTATAATCACCCAGTTACGTTGTGACGTTTGGTAGCACCCAAAGTATTCCTCCAATAATCGGGAGTTGCATAATCTCATAGTTACAGGAACATGTATAAGTCATGAAGAAAGCAATAGCAATATACTAAACGATCAAGTGCTAGGCTAACGGAATGGGTCATGTCAATCACATCATTCTCCTAATGATGTGATCCCGTTAATCAAGTGACAACACATGTCTATGGTTAGGAAACATAACCATCTTTGATTAATGAGCTAGTCAAGTAGAGGCATACTAGTGACACTATGTTTGTCTATGTATTCACACATGTATTATGTTTCCGGTTAATACAATTCTAGCATGAATAATAAACGTTTATCATGAAATAAGGAAATAAATAATAACTTTATTATTGCCTCTAGGGCATATTTCCTTCAATGTTGGCCCAGTTGGGCTTGACATGAAGACAGATGGGATCATGTCGAATCCAGTCTGGAGCAAGGAACTCATCACCAGGGAACATCTTCTCCCAAGTCTTTGAGATCAGCAGAAACAGATATGGCCCATAGATAGGCACCTTGCGGTTGAACACCGCAAACCAAAGATCACGCCACATGATGTGTGAGACATCAAGTGGCTGAGTCTGAGACACACAAGCCTCCTTGCATAGGAGCATCATATCCACCATATAGGCATGAACCTTGTCCTTGTCACCAATGCGAGGGAACAAAGAGTTGCGGAAGATGTGATACATGATATCCAGAAAAGAGTTGAGCACCCACGCTGACTTGCCATTGGGAAGCGCCTTCTCAACATAGTATGGCTGAAGCTTGTCCTTGTTAGCAGACACAGAATTAGCATGGGGGCGAACACCCACGGGAGTGTCGAGCCCGTCATCAGGAACCTAGAGCAGATCCATGAACTCCTTCCAGGTAGCAGTCAACTTACGGCCATTGGTCATCCAGGTCATCCACCGCTCCTCATCAGGGTGAAAGTATACTGAGGCAAAGAACTGACAGATAAGCTCAGGGTCATAGTCAAGGTGAAAAGAGATCACATGTTCAATACCAAACTGCTCCACCAAATCCAAAGCTTCTCCAAAGTACTCACGAAACTTGTCCTTCCTCAGGTGATGCATTTCTATCCATTTGACATCCACGTAGGTATTTTGCTTGTTCTTGATGACATCCAGATAAGTGAGAGTCTGTTGCTTGTTCCAAAACAGTTCACAGCCTCTGACAGTAGCACGAGGATTCACATACGGGTTGAGCTGCCTGAGACGGATGAACTCAGATTGGGGTATCTCGTCCATGCCCTTAGTGGGTTCCTTTTGCTTACTAGCGGATGTCTTGACATGGCGCTTGGGGGCAGTGGAGCCCTCTGGTGCTTCACCTGGATTGCGCAAACGCTTGGAGCCAGTGTCACGACTGGGATTGGAACGGCGAGAGCCACCACCTGAGATACAAAACGCAAAACACCCATGACAAGCAAAAAGGATCAATGCAAAGACCACGGTAAAGCACAAGAAACGCATAGAAAGTATACATGAAAGTTGCCATGATATAGATTGGACCTACGGTAGTACTGCCGGATGCCGCGGTACTAAAATTTTAGTACCGCTCCAAGTCGCGGTAGTATCGTGTGAGGTCACGGTAGTACCGGGGTGGGAGCGGTAGTAAGATCTTAGTGCCGCAGCGCGTGCGGTAGTACCGCGCCCGACGGGCGGTAGTACCGGACAAGCAGTAGTACCGCACATGTGGCGCAGTAGTACCGCATCTTGTCAGATCCGAACCAATGTTTGAATCTGAGAAGAACCGCAAAACCACAGCGGTACTACAGTTGATCAAATCTAGCACAGGACAAAATGACAAGTATAATCCCTACGCAATACTACTCTCCTACATCCTACTCTTGCATAGATTTAGCCTAAAAATCTCAAGAACACACAAGTCTCCCCCAAAAACCTAGAGGCAAATAAAACAACGAAAATGAGAGGGAGTTGGGGAAAGACCATGGTCCATGGCAAGAGCACGTGGTGGGGAACGATCCCACTAGACGGAATCACAGGAGAGCAGCCGGAGGCAGAGATCCGTCGAAGGACGCCGACCCCGTTCTTGAGCAAGGGAGAGAGAGACGAAGTGGGGAAACTGATCAATGGGTATGGGGGCGTTAGAACTCCCCCTGCCCGTCCTTATCCCCACGCGTCTACAACGGCGCGGTAGTACCGCACATCATCGCGGTAGTACCGCTTGGGCGGACGTACCGCCCCAAAACAGTAGTACCGCTCTCCCAGGCGGCAGTAAAAAATTACTACCGCGTGGGGGCGGTAGTACCGTGCTCTCCACACGCGGTAGTACCATAGCAGGCTGCGGTAGTACCGTGAGCTCAAGAAAAAGCAGGTTTTAACACACAAAAGAGGTCTTCGCAAGGAAACTTTTAGCACAAGAGACACCACAAGAACACGCACAACCCAAGGGCAGAAAGACAACAAGAAGCAACCACGCGACACAACCTCTCAAAAGGAGAGGTCGGTGGCCGGAGCCACCTATGTTTGAGTCAGTTGGTATGGCACCGCGAAGAATTATCCTTGGGCCCATGACCAAAACTCGTCTTTGAAGCACAAGTACCATCAAAAATGGCTAATGTGAAAGAGTTAATCGATTTATGCATAATGGGGGGAGGGAGAGTTCATTGAGAGAACAACACTCCCCCTATGTCCATGCCTACACCTAAACTAGACAACAAGTTGAGAGTGGTGGGAGGTGCAAGGGTTCAAGTCACGTTGCTCGAATCAATGATATTTAGCTCATGCCTTAACTCGCGAAATCTTGCTTCATCCAAGGGCTTCGTGAAAATATCTGCAAGGTTATCATGATTGTTGACATACTTGAGCTTGATCTCCCCTCGCCTAATGTGATCCCGAATGAAGTGATAAATCTCAATATGCTTCGTCTTGAAGTGTTGCACTGGGTTGAGAGAAATCTTGATGGCACTTTCATTATCACACCAAAGAGGCACTGTGTCACAAATGACACCGTACTCCTTTAAAGTTTGCCTCATCCATAAGAGTTGTGCACAACTACTACCGGCCGCCACATATTCTGCCTCGGTGGACGAGAGAGACACACAACTTTGCTTCTTGGAAGACCAACTCACCAAGGAGCAACCAAGAAATTGGCACCCTCCAGAAGTGGACTTCCTATCCACTTTGTCTCCCTCCCAATCGGAATCCGTATATCCTTCAAGCTTGAAGTTTGCCCCTCTTGGGTACCATAAGCCAAAGTTTGGGGTATGAGCCAAATATCGAAAGATTCGCTTGACCGCCACATAGTGACTTTCCTTCGGTGCGGCTTGAAACCATGCACACATTCCCACACTCAACATGATATCCGGTCTAGATGAACAAAGGTAAAGCAAGGAGCCAATCATGGAGCGATATACCTTTTGATCCACCGCTTTACCATTGGGATCAATGTCAAGTTGGCACTTGGTAGGCATTGGAGTAGAAGCCGGCTTGACATCACTTAGCTTGAATCTTTTTAGCATGTCTTGAGTGTATTTGGCTTGGTTGATGAAGGTACCTTCTCTTCTTTGTTTGATATCAAAACCAAGGAAGAACTTCAACTCTCCCATTGAAGACATCTTGAACTTGGAGGTCATGAGAGCGGCAAATTCCTCATTGAAAGATTTGTTAGGGGAACCAAAGATAATATCATCAACATATAGTTGGCATACAAACAACTCCCCTTTGACCTTCTTAGTAAAAAGAGTGGGATCGATTTGGCCCACCTCAAATCCACGATCTTGTAACAACTCGGTAAGGTGGTCATACCACGCACGTGGGGCTTGTTTAAGGCAATAAAGTGCCTTATCGAGTTGATACACATGATCCAGGAAGTAGGGATCCTCGAACCCGGGGGGTTGCTTGACATAGACCAACTCATTAATAGGACCATTAAGAAAGCACTTTTCACATCCATTTGTTGCAACTTAAAGTTGTGATGGGAAGCATAAGCAATCAACAAACGTATGGATTCAAGGCGAGCAACGGGAGCAAAGGTTTCACCGTAGTCGATACCCTCGACTTGGGAGTAGCCTTGTGCTACCAATCTTGTCTTGTTGCGAATGATGTTCCCATGAGCATCTTGCTTGTTCTTGAATATCCACTTGGTTCCAATGACGTTGTGGTTCCCCGACGGCCTTGGCACCAATCTCCACACCTTGTTGTACTCGAAGTTGTTGAGTTCTTCATGCATGGCATTGAGCCTGAGGGAGTCCTGGACTAGGGGGTGTCCGGACAGCCGGACTATCATCGTCAGCCGGACTCCAAGACTATGAAGATACAAGATTGAAGACTTCGTCCCGTGTCCGGATGGGACTTTCCTTGGCGTGGAAGGCAAGCTTGGCGATACGGATATGTAGATCTCCTACCATTATAACCGACTCTGTGTAACCCTAGCCCTCTCCGGTGTCTATATAAACCAGAGGGTTTTAGTCCGTAGGACACACAACCATTACAACAATCATACCATAGGCTAGCTTCTAGGGTTTAGTCTCCTTGATCTCGTGGTAGATCCACTCTTGTACTACCCATATCATCAATATCAATCAAGCAGGAGTAGGGTTTTACCTCCATCGAGAGGGCCCGAACCTGGGTAAAAACATCGTGTCCCTTGTCTCCTGTTACCATCTACCTAGACGCACAGTTCGGGACCCCCTACCCGAGATCCGCCGGTTTTGACACCGACATTGGTGCTTTCATTGAGAGTTCCTCTGTGTCGTCACCGACAGGCTTGATGGCTGCTTCAATCAACAACAACGCCATCCAGGGTGAGACTTTTCTCCCCGGACAGATCTCCGTATTCGGCGGCTTCGCACTGCGGGCCAATTCGCTTGGCCATCTGGAGCAGATCGAGAGCTACGCCCCTGGCCATCAGGTCGGGTTTGGAAGCCTAAACTTCACGGCCGACATCCGCGGAGACTTGATCTTCGACGGATTCGAGCCACAGCCGAGCGTGCCGCACTATCACGACGGGCATGATTTAGCTCTGCAGTCGGACAGTACCTTGGAGGCCGCACACGGATCCACTCCGACCCATAGTTCGGAGCCGACCGCGCAGATCGAGGACAGGTGGCCGGACACCGCCTCGGGAGCTGCAACTTCTACGGCGATGGAGCCGAATACTAACCTTGTCCCTTATAAAGCTCGTGACTCCGAGGCGCCGGACTCCTTGCCGGACTCCGAACCTCCTGCGCCCCTGCCAATCGAATCCGATTGGGCGCCGATCATGGAGTTCACCGCCGTGGACATCTTTCAGCACTCACCCTTTGGCGACATCCTAAATTCGCTAAAGCATCTCTCGTTATCAGGAGAACTCTGGCCGGACTGCGGTCAGGATGGTTGGGATGCGGACAACAAAAAAATTCAAAGCCCACCCACCACCCACTTTGTAGCCACTGTCGACGATCTAACCGACATGCTAGACTATGACTCCGAAGACATCGACGGTATGGACGACGATGCCGGAGACGATCAAGAACCAGCGCCTACAGGGCACTGGAAGACCACCTCGTCATACGACATATACATGGTGGACACCCCAAAGGATGGGGACGGCGAAGAAGCAGCGGAGGCAGATTCTGCTAAGAAACAGCCCAAGCGCCGACGTCAGCGGCGCCGCTCTAAATCCCTCCACAGTAAGAATGGAGATTCCGGCACCGGAGATAATAACACCCCAGAGAGTGTCGAAGACAACCCCCTCCAGCAAGATTCAGCACAGGAGGACGGGGAAGCCAGCCCTCGAGAGAGAGCGGCAGATGAGAAGGATGAAAACTACATGCCTCCCTCCGGAGATGAGGCAAGCCTCAACGACGACGAATTCGTCGTGCCAGAGGATCCCGTCGAACAAGAGCGTTTTAAACGCAGGCTTATCGCCACGGCAAATAGCCTAAAGAAAAAAACAGCAATAGCTTCAAGCTGATCAAGACCTGCTGGCCGACAGATGGACCGAGGTCCTCGCGGCCGAAGAGTATGAACTCGAACGCCCCTCCAAAAGTTATCCAAAACGCAAGTTGCTCCCCCGACTAGAGGAGGAAGCATACAAACCTTCATCACCAGCGCACAATATGGCAGATCGACCACCCCGTGGCCGCGACAGAGAGGCATCTAGGCCCTCCATCAGTACCGTACCCCGGCATCGCTCAAAAAGTATGAAGCCACGAGGGAATGCGCGGGACTTGCGAGACATATTGGAGGACAAGGCAAGACAATCCAGATCTATCTACGGATCACGCGGGCGCCCCACGACCCACGACGACTACCGTCGCGCCGGATACAGCAACTCCGGCCGGGCCGAACACAGCAGACAACGCTCTCTTGAGCTACATCGTGATATTGCTCAATATAGAGGCGCCGCACACCCACAATGCTTCACTGACGAAGTAATGGATCATCAAATCCCTGAAGGGTTTAAACCCGTGAACATTGAATCCTACGATGGCACAACAGACCCCGCGGTTTTGGATCGAAGATTATCTCCTTCATATCTATATGGCACGCGGCGACGATCTCCACGCCATCAAGTACCTCCCACTCAAGCTTAAAGGACCAGCTCGGCATTGGCTTAACAGCTTGCCCGTAGAGTCAATTGGGTGTTGGGAGGACCTGGAAGCCGCATTCCTCGACAACTTCCAGGGCACATATGTGCGACCACAAGACGCCGATGACCTAAGCCACATAATTCAGCAGCCAGACGAATCGGCCAGACAGTTCTGGACATTGTTCTTAACAAAGAAAAACCAAATCGTCGATTGTCCGGATGTAGAGGCCCTCGCAGCCTTCAAGCATAACATCCGCGATGAGTGGCTGGCCCGGCACCTAGGACAAGAAAAGCCGAAATCCATGGCAGCCCTCACATCACTCATGACCCGCTTCTGTGCGGGAGAGGACAGCTGGCTAGCTCGCAGCAACAACCTCAACAAAAATGCTGGCAGTCCGGATACTAAGGACCACAATGGCAGGTCGTGTCGAAACAAAAATAAACGCCGCGTTAACGGCGATAACAATGAGGATACGGCAGTCAATGCCGGATTCAGAGGCTCTAAACCAGGTCAGGGGAAGAAGCCATTCAAAAGAACTACTCCGGGTCCGTCCAATTTGGACCGAATACTCGACCGCTCTTGCCAGATACATGGCACCCCCGAAAAGCCAGCCAATCACACCAACAGAGATTGTTGGGTATTCAAGCAGGCAGGCAAACTACTTGCTGAAAACAATGACAAGGGGCTACACAACGATGACGAGGAAGAGACCCAGCCGCCGAACAGTAGAGGACCGAAGGGTTTCCCCCCACAAGTGCGGACGGTAAACATGATATACGCAACACATATACCCAAGAGGGAGCGGAAGCGTGCACTTAGGGACATATACGCGATGGAACCAGTCGCCCCGAAGTTCAATCCATGGTCCTCTTGCCCGATCACTTTCGATCGAAGGGACCACCCTACCAGTATCTGTCATGGTGGGTTCGCCACATTGGTCTTAGACCCAATCGTCGATGGATTTCACCTCACTAGAGTCCTGATGGACGGCAGCAGCAGCCTGAACCTGCTTTATCAGGATACAGTGCGCAAGATGGGCATAGACCCCTCAAGGATTAAACCTACAAAGACGACCTTTAAAGGCGTCATACCAGGTGTTGAGGCCAATTGTATAGGCTCAGTCACACTGGAAGTGGTCTTCGGATCCCCGGATAATTTCCGAAGCGAGGAATTAATCTTCGACATAGTCCCGTTCCGCAGTGGCTATCACGCCCTGCTCGGACGAACCGCGTTTGCAAAGTTCAACGTGGTGCCACATTATGCATACCTTAAGCTCAAGATGCCAGGCCCTCGTGGAGTCATCACGGTCAACGGAAACACTGAACGCTCCCTCCGAACGGAGGAACACACAGCGGCTCTCGCGGCAGAAGTACAGAGCAGCCTTTTAAGGAAATTTTCGAGTCCGGCCATTAAACGACCGGACATGGCCAAACGCGCCCGGAGTAACATTAACCAAGACCACCTGGCACGTTCCGAGCACGCGTAGCAATGCGGCCCCAACCCCAGCCCTTACATGATTGCAAGACCAGCTCTTCGCGTACATCATTATGCTCTAGAGATACCATGGGCATAGGGGGAGGGGCACGACCACGACAGGCCCAGAGTGCGGCTTAACCACACCAGGGGCTCCCAAGTGTGTCGCTCTTTTTATTTTTTATTTTTTCCTTTTTATCCACAGGACTCCATTCACCAGAGAACCTGTCTGGCAGTAGATCTGCCGAACTCACGATGCAGTAGCCAGGGAGGGACAAAGGCTACGACGAACACTCAGGTGGTCTCCATTATGAGCATTAAATTTGTTAAATACACCAGTTCGCAGCCTACCCCTGGAGGAGGATATGTTTAATTAGTCCAAACCCTTGCTTACCGCACTATTTGTATCATTCTGCACTCATAGCAGAATTCCTTGAATAAACAATGCAGCACCTTTTTCCTATAATTGCATTACCTTTTTTTATATATGTTCATTAATGACATCTTGCACCTGCACATTTTGGTACGGCCGAATACACCAGGGGCTTATGTTCCCCGCATTATGGTGTGATAAGTCCGAACACTTTCACAAGTGCGGCACCCCGAACTTATAGTATTATATGCATCGGCTCCGAATCATGTCTTGGGTCAATAGTTGGGTTTGCCCGGCTCCCATGTTTTGGTACCTTACGTTCCGTTCTGTCGGCTAAGGTAGCAATGGGAGAACCACTGCGATTGCACCCCGGTTGAGCTGAGCGAGCGCCTCAGTGGAGAAAGCTAAAACTGACTGTCATGATAAGGCGAGAGACTGGTCGCTGTTCGAGACGTCTTTTCGAGTCCTTAAAGACTTATGCCGCTTCGAGCGAGGAACCGACTGTGTCCGGCCCAGGCGTGGATAGCGCCCCGAACTCGGTCTTCCGAATACTAGGGGCTTCGCCGAAATTTAAAATTATAGAATTCTATGGCTAAGTGAGAGTGTTCAAGCATTATAAGTCCGGTTGCCTTGTTCGTTGTGTTGAGCGCCTCCCTAGATGGACCCAAAAATGGGAACAAGAGTGCTCAAGTTTATCCCGAACACCCCAACACTCGTGGCAGGGGGGCTGAAGCCGACGACTTGCCATCTCTCAGATTTTATAAACGGCCGCACAGAAGGTAATATTTTAAATCAACAAGCGTTGCTTCGCGCATATGAACAAAGTTTTCAGCGCACAGGATAACACATTGCGAGTTTACTCAATAATTACATCTTTGGGGCACTCATCCGCAATCTTGCGGGCACCCTTCAGGAGACTCTTATAGTACATTTCGGGCGTACGATACTCCTTGCCCGTCGGCGGCGCGTCCGTGATAAGCCTCTCAGCATCCAGCCTGCCCCGGTGCACCTTTGCGCGGGCAAGGGCCCGACGGGCACCTTCAATACAGGCGGAGCGCTTGATGACTTCCACCCAGGGGCACGCATCCACCAGCCGCCGCACGAGGCCGAAGTAGCTCCCAGGCATGGCCTCTCCAGGCCACAGCCGGACTATGAGGCCTTTCATGGCCTGCTCGGCTACCTTGTGGAGCTCGACCAGCTGCTTCAGCTGGTCGCTAGGGGGCACCGGGTGTCCGGCCTCAGCGTACTGAGACCAGAAGACCTTCTCCATTGAGCTCCCCTCCTCGGCCCGATAGAATGCGGCGGCATCAGACACGTTGCGAGGCAGATCTGCAAACGCCCCTGGAGAGCTCCGAATTCGGGTAAGTAACAGGTAATTTACATTCACATGATTGCTTTGCATGAAAAATGCCTTACCCGCCGCTATTTTCTGCACCTCCTCAATCTCCTGGAGGGCCTTATGGGCTTTGGCCTTAGCGACTTTGGCACTTTCAAGAGCCTAGGCAAGCTCGGACTCTCGAGTCTTCGAGTCGCGCTCCAAACTCTCATGCTTTTCCATGAGAGCCTGGAGCTCTTGCCGCACCTCCGCCACCCGCGCCTCCTGCTTCTCGCGCTCCGCTCGTTCCGCGGCCGCATTGCGTTCGGCCGCAGACACGGCCTCCTTCAGGGTCGCCACCTCATTCGTGGCCCCTGCAATACCCACGTTATCCTTGTTATTTCTATTGCAACCAAAATCCTTTTCTGTAAGGTACAAACTTAAAAGTGGTGTTACTCACCTTCTTTGTCCTCGAGCTGCCTCTTGGCAAGGCCGAGCTCTTGCTCGGACCGCTCGAGGTCCTGCTTCAAAGCACCGACCTCCGCAGTCAGTGCGGCAGAGGTCAGCAGCACAGCCTGCAAACCCATATTGACATAATTTTTAGCACTCCTGCGTATATATTTTTTAGATACTCAATCCGGTTTTTCTTTCCGAACACCGAACCGAGCATCAGGGGCTACTGTCTATGCGGTATTACATTACATATCTTAAACTTCTTACCTCAAAGCCTGTTAGAAGGCTACTGCAGGCTTCGGTCAGCCCGCTCTTGGCGAGCTGAACCTTCTGAATTACCGCACTCATGATAGTGCGGTGTTCTTCCTTAATGGAAGCGCTGTTAAGCGCCTCCAACAAATTGTCCGGCGCCTCCGGTTGGACAGAGGCTGCCGGCGTCACGGTCTTGCCCTTCTTACGAAGGGGCCGCCTGCCGGACTCCGGAACCACTGCGGGTTTCGGCATGGAGTCCGGCACAAAGTCCGGGAGGCTGCCTTGTGGCACCTCCGGAGCCTCCTACTGATGGGTCCCCCTTTGGGATCCCACCTCGGCGTTGTCGGCACGAGGGGTGGAGGCGGTCGGAATGGAATCCACGTCCGATGGAGCCAAGGACCCGCTCGACAAAGCGGGAAGATCATCATCGGCTGGACTACAGGTAGTGTGCGGCATTATAAGGACACCATGTGACACAAAGGAGATATTATAAACCGTTCAGGAATCCGGATACTTACAATTTTGCCGGAGGTCTGGCCCTTGAGGGCCACTCTTCGTCGCCAACGTTGGCGTTGGCGGAGCTGTCCGGGGGAAGAGTCCTTCCCCTCTTGGACCCTTCGGCCTCCCCCATTGGGGAAGCCTTCCTCTTCCTCTCTCCCTCCTCCGGGAGAGAGTCCTCTTTCTCCTCCTCGTCTTCAGGGGAGGAGTCCGCCTCAGAGCCATCGGACGATGAGTCCGATATCACCTGGCGCCGGGAACTTCTTCGAGTTCCCGTGGCCTTCTTCTTGGCCTTCTTCTCCGGCACCACATAGAGTGCCGGGACTAGCAGCCCCGTTAAACGGGCATCCGCTGGGTCTTCGGGAAGGGGAGCCGGACAGTCTACCTGTCCGGACGTCCTCTGCCAGTCTTGTCAAAGGCATTGGGAGTTTTTAGATCCCACATAGAATTAAACTATGAAAGAAAATAAGTGTCCCATAGAGGATAACAAAGCTTACCTCGCCGGCCGGGCGCTTGGTGCTGAATCCGCGATCTTCAGTCGCGGACGCGGGGGCTTCTCCGCCCTTGAACAACACCCTCCAGGCAGCTTCGTACATTGTGTCGAAGAGCCCGCTGAGGGTCCGGTGCTGTGCCGGATCGAACTCCCACAAATTAAAGGCCCGCTGTTGGCAGGGGAGAATCCGGTGGACGAGCATGACCTGGATCACATTGACAAGCCTAAGCTTCTTGTTCACCAAGGTCTGAAGACAGGACTGGAGTCCTGTCAGCTCCTCCGAACTGCCCCATAGCAAGCCCTTCTCTTTCCAGGAGGTGAGCTGCATGGGGATACCAGATCTGAACTCGGGGGCCGCTGCCCATTTAGGGTCACGCGGCTCGGTGATGTAGAACCACCCCGATTGCCATCCCTTGACGGATTCCACGAAGGCCCCCTCGAGCCAGGTGACGTTGGGCATTTTGCCCACCATGGCGCCTCCGCACTCCGCTTGAGCGCCCTTCACCACCTTCGGCTTGACATTGAAGGTCTTGAGCCACAAGCCGAAGTGAGGCCGGATGCAGAGGAAGGCCTCGCACACGACGATAAACGCCGAGATGTTGAGGATGAAGTTCGGCGCCAGATCGTGGAAATCCAGGCCGTAGTAGTACATGAGCCCCCGGACGAAGGGATGAAGTGGGAAGCCCAGTCCGCGGAGGAAGTGGGAAAGGAATACGACCCTCTCATGGGGCCAGGGGGTGGGGATGAGCTGCCCCTCGTCGGGCAGCCGGTGCGCGATGTCGCTAGAAAGGTATCCGGCGCCGCGCAGCTTTTCGATGTGCTCCTCCATAACGGAGGAGGCCAACCACTTGCCTCCCGCTCCAAACATGGCTGGAGAAGGTCGAGACGAGATGTGCAGACTTGGGCGCTGGAGCTCGAGTGCACGGAGATGGATAAGCAAAGGAGGAAGAAGGCATAGGTAAAAAGGTGGATCCTTATCCCCTTATATATAGGCGGACGAAGACTATGCGTCCCCACCGGCCTGGTAAAACTCGTTTATCTCCCAAGCGCCACCATCAATGGCGCGGTTGGGTTACCCACGTCCGTATTGATAGGAATCCCAGAATAAGGGGAACACGATCTCTGCTTCGACAAGACGTGCCAAGGAAACCGCTTCGCTAAACGCGCTGAGGTGGTATAATGAAAAACGATTCAAGTAAAGGCTTGGTGATGGCGTGACATCATGCCACAGAATACGTCAGCAGATTGAACTTGTGTACATATTATTCTCTCTACGGTGGAATGTGGAATTTATATTGCAGAGCCAGACACTATCCTGGTGTTCACAATATTCTATGAATTATTCGGAGGAGGAACCTGCCTTGCAATGCCGAACAATATGCGCGCTGGACTCATCGTCATTGAAGCCTGGTTCAGGGGCTACTGAGGGAGTCCTGGACTAGGGGTTGTCCGGACAGCCGGACTATCATCGTCAGCCGGACTCCAAGACTATGAAGATATAAGATTGAAGACGTCGTCCCGTGTCCGGATGGGACTTTCCTTGGCGTGGAAGGCAAGCTTGGCGATACGGATATGTAGATCTCCTACCATTGTAACCGACTCTGTGTAACCCTAGCCCTCTCCGGTGTCTATATAAACCGGAGGGTTTTAGTCCGTAGGACACACAACCATTACAACAATCATACCATAGGCTAGCTTCTAGGGTTTAGCCTCCTTGATCTCTTGGTAGATCCACTCTTGTACTACCCATATCATCAATATTAATCAAGCAGGAGTAGGGTTTTACCTCCATCGAGAGGGCCCGAACCTGGGTAAAAACATCGTGTCCCTTGTCTCCTGTTACCATCCGCCTAGACGCACAGTTCGGGACCCCCTACCCGAGATCCGCCGATTTTGACACCGACAGAGCCAATCCGAATCTTCGAGCGCCTCATAGACCTTTTGGGGTTCAACACAAGAAACAAACGCGTGATGCTCACAATAGTTTGCTAATTGTCTACGAGTGCTTACCCCCTTTCTTAGGCTTCCAACCACATTCTCCATGAGATGACCTTTGGTGGTGAGCTTGGAAGCAATCTTCGCGGCACGACGCTCTAATTCCTCCTCGGATGTGGAAGGAGGAGGGTTAACTTGATTATCTTGAGCGCCGTCTTGAGCTTGTTCTTGATCTTGAACTTGCTCGAGGGGAAGAACTTGACCTTGGGCATCAATTGGTGGTTCACCACCATCTTGAGGTTGATCTTGCCCTTGGTATTGTTCACGTGATTAAGGGCCTTCACTTTGTTCTTCGGAAGCGTGTGGGTCTTGGGAAGGTGATGGCTCCACTTGAGTGGAGCATTGTCCTTCTCCTTAGGCCACAAGGGGTTCCTCAATGGGTAGAATATGACCAATACCCATTCTTCTTATAGCTTGGGGAGGAATTTCATCACCTACATCACAAGTACCACTTTGCTCCACTTGGGAGCCATTATTTTCGTCAAACTCCACGTTACACGTCTCCTCAATGAGTCCGGTGGACTTGTTGAGGACACGGTAAGCATGAGAGTTTGTAGCATAACCAACAAATGCCCTCATAAGCTCTAGCCTCAAATTTAGACAAACGAACACCTTTCTTGAGAATGAAACACTTACACCCGAACACCTGAAAGTACTTGAGATTGGGCTTGTTACCGGTGAGTATTTCATAAGGAGTCTTGTTCAAGCCCTTGCGGAGATAGAGCCGATTGGATGCATGACATGCTGTGTTGATGGCTTCGGCCCAAAAGTTGTATGGAGACTTGAACTCCGCCATCATGGTCCTTGCCGCATCCATCAATGTCCGGTTCTTCCTCTCCACAACACCATTTTGTTAAGGGGTATATGGTGCAGCATATTGATGCTTGATCCCCTCATCACTAAGAAACTCATCCACGGTATAGTTCTTGAACTCGGTGCCGTTGTCACTTCTTATTGTCAAGATCTTTGCATCATGTTGATGTTGAGGTTCATTTGCAAAGTCGATGACGGTTTGTTGAGTCTCACTCTTCCTCTTGAAGAAGTATACCCAAGTGTATCTTGAATAATCATCCACAATCACCAAGCAATACTTTCTACCTCCAAGACTATCAAAAGATGGGGGCCCAAAGAGATCCATGTGAAGGAGCTCCAAGGGTCTCTTCGAGTAGATGATGGTCGTGGGAGGGTGAGCCTTCTCATGAAGCTTTCCTTCAATACAAGCACTGCAAGCACGATCTTTGGCAAAACTAACATTTGTTAGTCCACGGACATGGTCCCCCTTGAGAAGACTTTGCAAAGATCTCATATTGACATGGGCTAAACGGCAATGCCAAAGCCATCCCACATCAACTTTAGCCATTAGGCATGTCGCGGTCTTAGTGGGTCGCTCCGAGAAGTTTATCACATAGAGACCGTTCTCGACATGCCCAACAAAGGCTACTTTAAGAGTCTTGCTCCACAAGAGGGCCACGGTATCAATGTCAAAGAAAGTAGCAAAACCCATGAGTGCAAGTTGACAAACGGAAAGTAAATTGTATGCAAGGGACTCAACAAGCATGAGTTTCTCGATCGTTAGATCATGAGAAACAACAACCTTGCCAAGACCCAATACCTTAGAATGTGAGGCATCACCCCACTCGACATTGGTGGGCATAGATGGAATCTTTTTCACGTCCACCACCAAGTCCTTGCTCCCGGTCATATGATTTGTTGCTCCACTATCGAGCAACCATTATCCCCCACCGGTAGCAAACACCTACAAGAGATCAATGCTGGGTTTTAGGTACCCATTTAGTAATGGGTCCTTTGATGTTAGTAACAAGGGTCTTAGGAACCCAAATAGACCATTCAATGTACTCATAAGGAGAACCAACAAATTTAGCATAAACATGCCCATCACTAGCACGGCACAACACATATGACGGGTTAAAGTCGTCGGCTTTGTTGGAGGAGATGGTTTTGCCCTTTTTGACATCAACACCCTTCACATTTTCCTTCTTCTCCTTAGGAGCACCCTCTCCCTCTTTCACAAAAGTTTGCTTGAGAGCAGGAGGTCGTTTGGTCTTGTCGTTCTTCTTCGTATTCTTGGACTTGGGTGCAAACCCAATTCCCTTCTTGGCCACACCTTCCTTTTGATTGCTCAAAAGTTCGTTGAGGTTCTTCTCACCTTGAATGCAAGTCACGAGGACTTTCTCAAGTTGATCCTTCAAATTGGCATTCTCCTCCACAAGATGCACATGCTCACAACACGGGTAAGTAGCATATGAATTATCAATTAATACCATATGAGGAAAGGTGGCATTTTCCTTGGTTATCTTAACTTGGAGTTGAGCATGAGACTCCTTGAGGTTAGCATGAGCACCCTTCAAGACCTTGTGGGCCTTGTCAAGTACATCAAACTCCTCCTTGAGTCTAGCATGATCAACCCCAAGTTTAGCCTTCTCGGAAGTTAGCACACGAGACACGACAAGAGCATGATCAAGATCTTTCTTTAACTTAGCATGGTCATCGTTGTATGACTCCTCAAGAGTCAAACGATGCCCACGCTCTTCCCCAAGAGCATTAGAGAAATCCGATATCTCATCGGCATAGTCACGACTATGACCTTCCATCTTAGAGATGGTTTCTTCGTGAGCCTCGATCATGTCATTGGCTTCACCAAGTTGTTCCAAGAGAGCAACAAAGTGCTTCTTGGATTTGCCCTTGAGCTTACTCATAAATGACTCAAATTCATTCACATCCTCATTAGACCCCTCATGTTCATCAATGCAACCCTCCAAGGAGGGATTAGTAATGATGATGGTTTTGATGTTGGGGGTTACCTTGTTGGAGGCTTTAGCCATGAGGCACTTGGCGGTGATGTTCTCGTTGGGTGAATCAAAGAGAGACACCCGGGAGTGGTAGCAATGGCAACGGAGGCCATGGCCATTGCTTCTCCATTTTCATCATCATCGTCATCCTCATGGTATTCTTCTTGAACCACCAACCCACGAGTAGGAGTCTTCTTGGTGAAGTTTTTCTTGTTGGGGAAGGACTTGGCTTTGTCTTTTTGGATGAACTTGCCACCATTGTCTTCCCGCTTCTCGTAAGGACAATCCGCAATGAAATGGCTCACATTGCCACAGTTGAAACAAGTTCTAACTCATTGCTTGCCCTTGAAGCCACTTGAGTTGTTCTTGTTGAAGTTGGGTCTTGAATTCTTCTTGCTCCAAAATTGTCTTGAAGCAAGAGCCATGTGCTCATGATAATCATATTTCGTGTCTTCGGGGTTGCTCTCCTCATCTTCCTCTTCTTCCTCTTCTTCCACAATAACCTTGGCCTTCAAGGCAAGGTTGGGCTTCTTTGCCCTTTGAGAATGGAGCACCGCATTGTCGGCGGTCTTGTCCAAGATGCTCATTGCAACGAACTCATCCAACACTTCACTTGAGGTCATGGAGTGGAAGTCCGGTCTTTGACGAATGACGGAGGACATGGCCTTGTTATAGGGCATCATGGCCTTGAGGAACTTGCGCTTGATCCAATTGTCATCCGTGTCCTTGCTCCCATGATCTCGGAGTGAGACCGCGAGTTTGGTCACTCTTCAAAAGAGCTCACAAGGTTCTTCATCTTCTTTCATTGCAAACTCATCAGCTTCATCTTGCACCACTTCATAGTTGGAGCGTTGAATGCTAGCACTTCCTCGATAGAGAGACACAACACATTGCCATGCGTCTTTGGCCATGGCATAGGGTCGAAGATGAGGGAGATCTTCGGGAAGGATTGCATCTTGAATGATGAAGAGAGCACTCTCATTGAATTGATTATCCACCACTTCTCTCGGGGTGAAGTTGCTTCGGTCATGTGGATAGAAACCTTCTTCAATGATTCTCCAAAGATTAGTATTCACATGATTTAAATGACGCTTGAAGCGATACACCCAAGAATCAAAATCCTCATTTTTCACAATCTTAGGAGGAGGACCGACATGTTTTAAATGAGTAGAGGGAATCGGTCCTCCATAAATTGGAGGTTCCACATGGGCAAAGTTGTCGGTGCCATTTCTACCACTAGTAGAAGGACCCTTCTCACTAGTAGCTTCCCCCTTGTCGGAGTTAGCATCCATCACCTTGTTAGTGGGATCACCCACTTTCAACGGCGAGGTAGGTAGTTTAAGTCCTTCTAAGAATTTATTAAACATGCTTTCTACCGTGGTTGTCATGGAGGTTTTCAATGTGTCCAAGGCCACATTGAATTCCTCACGGGACACCATGGTTTCCCCATCACCCATAGACGAGATCGGATTCACACCGGAGTGTTCCTCCTCCCCATGGTCTACGGTGTCAACCATACTCTTCGGACGGCAAAGTCCTTAATAAAGAGACGAGGCTCTGATACCAATTGAAAGGATCGATATAGTTGACTAGAGGGGGGTGAATAGGCAACTAACAATTTTTAGCTTTTCTTTACCAAATTAAACTTTGCATCAAAGTAGGTTGTCTAGATATGCAACTAGGTGAACAACCTATATGATGCAACAACAACAAACACACGAGCAAGCAAGGGATACAACACAAGTAAGCTTGCAAAAGTAAAGGCGCGAGATAACCAAGAGTGGAGCCGGTGGAGACGAGGATGTGTTACCAAAGTTCCTTCCTTTTGAGGGGAAGTACGTCTCCGTTGGAGCGGTGTGGAGGCACAATGCTCCCCAATAAGCCACTAGGGCCACCGTATTGTCCTCACGCTCTCACACAATGCGAGATGCCGTGATTCCACTATTGGTGCCCTTGAAGGCGGTGATCGAACCTTTACAAACAAGGTTGGGGAAATCTCCACAACTTAATTGGAGGCTCCCAACGACACCACGAAGCTTCACCACAATGGACTATGGCTCCGAGGTGACCTCAACCGTCTAGGGTGCTCAAACGCCCAAGAGTAACAAGATCCGTAGGGATAAGTGGGGGGAATCAAATCTCTCTTGGTGGAAGTGTAGATCGAGGCCTTCTCAACTAATCCTGAGCAAATCAACAAGTTTGATTGGCTAGGGAGAGAGATCGGGTGAAAATGGAGCTTGGAGCAACAATGGAGCTTAGAGGTGGAAGAGGTAGTCAACTAGAGGTAGGAGACACCCCTTTATAGCTATGGAAAAGATCCAACCGTTATCCACATGTCCAGCCCGCGACATGCGGTACTACCGCTCCAGGAGCGCGGTACTACCACAAGGCCACGCGGTACTACTGTGAGGGACCACGGTACTTCTGCGACAGCAGCAAAGACTAGGACATGCCTGACTAAGAGCAGTACTCCCGCGAGCGCGGTACTACCGCTCCCCCTTGCGGTACTACCGCAAGGCAGGAAAGTCCTAGCCTACGAAGGGCGCGGATGAATAGAAATACATCCGTGCCTACTTCCGCTGGAAAAGAAACAGTGCAAAAATCCGACGTGGTACTACCTCTAGGGAGCGGTACTACCGTATGGCAGCTGAACCAGAACGCGCGCGGTACTACCGCGCACGAAGCACGGTACTACCGTGGAGGCGCGGATGTAAAAAATTACATCCGCTCCTACTACCGCGACGCAGCGGCACTAGGCATGAGGGCCACGGTACTACGACTCCAGGGGAGCAGTACTACCGTTGGCACCCGCGGTACTACCATGCGCGACGTGCGGTACTACCGTGGGGGCGCGGATGTAAAAAATTACATCCGCCCCTACTACCGCACCGGAGCGGCACTAGGCTTGGGAGCCATGGTACTAAGACTCCAGAGGAGCGGTGATTGAGGGAGTCCTGGACTAGGGGGTGTTCGGACAGCCGGACTATCAATGTCCGCCGGACTCCAAGACTACGAAGATACAAGATTGAAGACTCTGGCTCGTGTCCGGAAGGTACTTTACTTGGCGTGGAAGGCAAGCTTGGCGATACGGATACGTAGATCTCCTACTATTGTAACCGACTCTGTGTAACCCTAGCCCTCTCTGGTATCTATATAAACCGGAGGGCTTTAGTCCGTAGGACAACATACATTACAACAATCATACCATAGGCTAGCTTCTAGGGTTTAGCCTCCTTGATCTCGTGGTAGATCTACTCTTGTACTACCCATATCATCAATATTAATCAAGCAGGAGTAGGGTTTTACCTCCATCGAGAGGGCCCGAACCTGGGTAAAAAACATCGTGTCCCTTGTCTCCTGTTACCATCCGCCTAGACGCACAGTTCGGGACCCCCTACCCGAGATCCGCCGGTTTCGACACCGACATTGGTGCTTTCATTGAGAGTTCCTCTGTGTCGTCACCAATAGGCTTGATGGCATCTTCAACCTGCAACGCTGTCCTGGGTGAGACTTTCCTCCCCGGACAGATCTTCGTATTCGGCGGCTTCGCACTGCGGGCCAATTCACTTGGCCATCTGGAGCAGATCGAAAGCTACGCCCCTGACCGTCAGGTCAGATTTGGAAGCTTAAACTTCACGGCCGATGTCCGAGGAGATTTGATCCTCGATGGACTCGAGCCACAGCCAAGCGCGCCGCACTGTGACGATGGGCATGATCTATCTCTGCCGCCGAACAGTGTTTTGGTGGCCGCACACGAATCCGCTCCGGCCATTAGCCCGGAGCCGATCGCCCAGATCGAGGGCTGGTGGATAGACGCCGCCCCGGGGGCTTCAACATCCACGGCGATGGAGCCGAACACCAATCTTGTCCCCTGCGAAACTCGTGATTCCGAGGCGCCGGACTCCTCGCCGGACTCCGAACCTCCCGCGCCCCTACCAATCGATCCAGATTGGGCGCCGGTTATGGAATTCACCGCCGCGGACATCTTTCAATGCTCGCCTTTCGGCAATATCTTAAATTCACTAAAGCATCTCTCGTTATCAGGAGAGTCCTGGCCAGATTATGGCCAGGATGGTTGGGATGCGGACGACGAAGAAATTCAGAGCCCACCCACCACCCACTTTGTAGCCACTGTCGACGATCTAACCGACATGCTGGACTACGACTCCGAAGACATCGACGCTATGGACGACGATGCCGGAGACGAACAGGAACCAGCGCCCACAGGGCACTGGATGGCCACCTCGTCATACGACGTATACATGGTGGATACCCCAAAAGATGGGGACGGCGAAGGAACAGCGGAGGCAGATTCCTTAAAGAAACAGCCCAAGCGCCGGCGTCAGCGGCGCCGCTCTAAATCTCGCCACAGCAAAAACGGAAATTCCGGCACAGGAGACAATAATACTCTAGAGAATGCCGAAGACAATCCCCTCCAGCAAGATTCAGCACAGGAGGATGCAGAAGCAAGCCCTCATGAGGGGGCGGCAGACGAAGAGGTTGAGGATCATAATTACTTACCTCCCTCCGATGACGAAGCAAGCCTCAACGATGACGAATTCGTCGTACCTGAGGATCCCGTCGAACAAGAGCGCTTCAAGCGCAGGCTTATCGCCACAGCAAAAAGCCTGAAGAAGGAAAAACGGAAGCTCAAAACAGCGGAAAATACACTCAGAATGAGATGGAGCACAATGCTCAAAACCGCAGATAAGTACGGCAATGGCCACCAACCAAAGAGCTACCCGAAGCGCAAGCTGCTACCAGAATTCGACGAAGAGGCCGTAGAGCCCCCACCGTCCAAAAATAAAGAGGTTGCCTGGCCGGATAGACGGCCAGATGATAGGCCAAATTCTGACAGCGGCGCCCCACATAAACCAACCAATGAACTTGGAAGGATAGATGGCCCAGCCAGATCCATCTACGGGCCTAAGGAGAAGGCCCCAGGAAGCAAGACAACACGTCAAGTGTCCGATGATAGCAGCACACACAAATACAGGGGCGCCGCACACCCACTATGTTTCACTGATGTGGTGCTGGACCATGAATTCCCAGCAGGATTTAAACCCATAAACATAGAAGCATACGATGGGACAACAGACCCTGGAGTCTGGATAGAAGATTATATACTACATATACATATGGCCAGAGGAGATGATATCCACGCCATAAAATACCTACCCCTCAAGCTCAAAGGGCCAGCTCGTCATTGGCTTAAAAGCCTCCCCAGAAAATACTGTTGGAAGTTGGGAAGAGCTCGAGGATGCGTTTAGAGCAAATTTTCAAGGGACTTATGTCCGCCCTCCGGATGCAGATGACCTAATTCATATAACTCAACAGCCCGGAGAGTCAGCGCGGAAATTCTGGAACAGGTTCCTCACCAAAAAGAACCAAATAGTCGACTGTCCGGATGCCGAAGCCTTAGCAGCTTTCAAGCACAATGTCCGAGACGAATGGCTCGCCAGGCACCTCGGTCAAGAGAAACCGAGGACAATGTCCGCACTGACAAGCCTCATGACCCGCTTCTGTGCGGGCGAGGATAGCTGGTTAGCACGATGCAGCACCAGCGACCCAAGTACATCAGAGATAAGAGATGGAAACGGAAAATCACGGCGCCGAAAAGAACAGCGCCGGAATAAAGAAAAAAGCCCAAAGAGCGCGGCAGTCAACGCCGGATTCAAAAGCTCGCGGCCCAATAATAAAACACATCCTCTTAAGGATGACAGTGACGAATTGTCCAACTTAAACAAAATTTTGGGTCGGATATGTCAAATCCACAGTACCCCCGGAAGGCCTGCAAATCACACCCACAGGGATTGTTGGGTTTTAAAACAGTCCGGCCGACTAAATGCCGAACACAAGGGGCTCGACGCGTCAAGCGAAGAAGATAAACCCCACCAGCAGAGCACCGGAAAACAAAAGACTTTCCCACAAGGGGTCAAAACAGTAAACTCACTTCATGTGATAATACGGAAAAATAGTGCGGCACTTTCTAAAAAGAGCTTCACACGGTCCAACCCAGCAGACCGTAGAGATTGGATATCAAAACCAATCACTTTCGACCACCTGGACTATTCCAGAAGCATTCGAAATGCGGGACGGACTCCCCTGGTATTGAATCCCATAATAGACGGATTGCAATTTACTAATGTCCTAATGGACGGAGGCAGTGACTTAAACCTGCTATATTCAAACACAATCCGGAGGATGGGGATAGACCCTACCAAAATTCGACACAGCTGCACTTCCTTCAAAGGAGTGACGCCAGGCCATTACGCCAAGTGCACAGGCTCCATATTACTAGAAGTCGCGTTCGGATCGCCGCGTCCCGTTCGAAAGTGAATATCAAGCACTCTTGGGATGACAGGCTTTTGTCCGCTTCAACGCCATACCGCATTACGCATCTCTTACACTCAAGATGCCCGGACCGCGTGGCGTAATTTTAGTGCGAGGGTCACTTAAAGACCCCGGACTTGGATAGACGAATCCGGCGTCAGTGGGCTAGGGGCTCCCTAGCCGCATACCCCTTTACAGGGGGCTGTGCGCACAAATCGCCGCGGGTTTATACGAACCCCGCTTTAATTATTTATATTTCTAATATTTTTCGCACAATTTGTTTTTAAAACTAACGTTCCTCTCTTTATACAGATGGACAACGTGCATACCCGTCCAGGATAACGGCGCAACGGGGACACAGGCGCAGACGTGCAGTAGGGACCCGTTGTGAGGATTCTTTTCAGATTAAGACCCTGCGTAGACCTTTTTCACTGTCTTTCATTGTTATTCTCCCTTGGTTTCTTCCTATAGCCAAAGCGGAGCCTGACGCTTTGGCATCGGCCGCGTCAGAAGACCATGCCCGTACCTGGACACTAGGGGCTTAGGGCATCGTTCTGCCCATTATTATAAAGACCGAACACCTTAGGGAGTGTTCGGCGTCTCGAGTTAGGCATTATATGCATCAGCTCCGAATCATGTCTTTGGTCAAATGTTGGGTTTGCCCGGCTCCTGTGTTTTGCTGCCTTACGTTCCGTATCATCGGCTAACGCGGCACCAGGAGAACTACTGCGATTGTGCCCCAGTTCGGCTGGGCGAGCACCTCAGTAGAGAAAGCCGAAAACTGACTGTCATGATGGAGCGAGAGACTGGTCAGCCCTCGATCGACTATCGGAATGTTTAGAATTCCCCGCTTTGACGAAGGGCCGTTTCCCGGTCAGGCACACGCACTCCGACTTCGGAGAAGGGCGATGCCACCAGGGGCTATATCGTAGCCCCACCCACGAGCTCCACTGGCTAAGTGAAAGTGATAAAGCATTATAGTCCGGATTGCCTCGTTTGCTACGCTACCACCTCCTTATAATAGGACCGAGACGTCGGATTAAGTGTGAAAACGCGCTATTTTTGTGAACACCCCAGCACCTTGTGCGTGGGGGCTGAAGCCGAAGACTGCATCTTTCAGGTTATACACACGTATACGTAAACGGCCGAAACGGAGAAGTTTTACTACTTGGACGCACAAGTATAAAAAGAAGTTATAACATAATCATCAATTTATAAGCTAATGCGTTCATTTGAACGTTACATTCTTCGAGCACTGCGACTCTATTACATGAGCGCCACGCATAACTTCCCCGAAATAGTGCTCGGCAGGGAGCCGGTTTTCATCCGAACCCTGGGCAGCAACAGCGGTGGCGTCCATCTCCGGACAATACGCCTTTACACGGGCAAGAGCCATCCGCGCGCCCTCTATACAGGCCGACCGCTTCATCTCCTTTATACGCGGCACCGCTCCAAGGAATTGCTGTAATAAACCAAAATAGCTCGTCGCCTTGGACCTCTCTGGCCAGATATGGGCCACGATGTCAGTCATGGCAAGTCCGGACAATCTATTTAGCTCGGCCCATTCGGCCAACCGGTCTGTCAATGGAAGTGGGTGATCCGGACTGTGGAATTGAGACCAATACAGCTCTTCCGTCTTATGATCCTTCTGGCTCCGGAAGTGCTTAACGGCGTCAGCCGCACTCGCAGCTAAGTCCATATACGGATCCTCCGGACTCCACAGCCGCTCAAATTGAGCATACTTTCCATCCATAAATCGGCGACGCGGCAGAAAAGGCTTGCCAGCCACGATCTCTCCGGCCTGGCGCAGCTCCTCCTTCATAGCCCGCATTGCAGAGCGGGCATCCTTGGCTTCGGCGGTGGCCTTCTTCAGGTCTTCCCGCTCCGATAAGCGCTCCTTTTCAAGAGCCTCATTGCGGTCGGCAGCATCCTTTAATTTCATGGCCAATTCGGCCACCTCGGCCCTGCTTAGGCAGTGTGCAGCCTTTTCGGCTTTCAACTCCTCGGCCGCCCTCGAGGCAGCCGTTTCACTCCTTCGGGCTTGCTCCTTAGCTCGAGCAAGTTCGGCCCGAAGGTCCTCCACAGCAGCAGCACCGTCTGTATAAACAACATATAATTTATCAGAGGAGGGCTTTGACCCCCCTAATAAAGCGACTGTGGAGAACTCTTTTACCTTGCGACTCGTCAAGTCGCCTGTTGACAAGTGCGATGTTCGCATCTGCCAAGTCCAGTTTCCGATTTAACTCGGCAAACTCACTAGTCCGGCTAGCCCCCGGACTATCCGCCACCTGCATAGGAATGACGGAATTCATTTCTTTAGATTTCGATCCTCGGTACGCTGTCGTTTCCGACAACCTACCGAGTCTCGGGGGCTACTATCTATACAGGGCGCATTTTTTATATGCAAAACTGTTAAAAGACAAAGGGGTGCGTTATTCTCGCATACCTCAAATCCCGCCAGCAAACTCATGGCGGCACTACGCAATCCGCTCTCGGCGGACGAAATCCTTCCAACCACCATACGCATTAATGCACGGTGATCTTCTGAAATAGACGCCCTCTCGAGCAAATTCTTCAGTTCTCCCGGCCGGACACTAGTAGGCGCCGAACTCTCTGGCCCCTCCGGACTCGGGGATACCCTCCGTGATGACACTTCGGGTTCGCCTGCCTGATCTGGCAGCGCTGCAGATGGAGGCGTATCGCTCTCCATCATCTCCGGAAGAAGGTCCCCCGAAGATGAGCTCATCTGAGAAGGCTGCAGGTCCGAACTACAATATAAATATTTTGGTTACCTACAGAAGCACAAATGAAGGTATTTCCTTACTAATCAACTCTCTCTTTCATACTCACGGCTCGCTGGAGGGCCGATCCTTTGATGATGGTTGTGCGTCCGGATTCTTTCCGGGCGCCGGACCCCCCGGGGAAGATCTCTTCCCACGCTTAGGGGCGTTGGCCTCCGGATCTTCGGAGGCGGTCCTCTTCTCCCCCTGAAGGGAGGGGCTCTTGCTTCCTCCTTCTTCAGTCGCCTCTTTGGGCGAAATATTAGCTCCTCTATTTCCCCCGTCGCCCCCTTCTGTGGGCGCAACCTCCAACATTCTGACCAGCACGGGCTCCTGTGCGGTCTCTGGGAGGGGGCGGACACCTTATCAGCCTTGATCGCGCCACCCATTCCTGTAAAGAACAAAGGGTCAGAAGGCGAACTCTGGAAAGGCACATAAACAGAATGTCCGGACTCTGAGCTACTTACCTGAGTATCCGGGCGATCGCGGCTTAGACCTGCATCCTCGGCTGAATCCGGACACGCCACCCGCGGTCCGAAGAACAACTTGTACATCTCCACGGGTGTCGCACCCATGAAGTGTTGGAGAATCCGGGGTCCCTCCGGGTTGAATTCCCATAGACGGAGAGGACGGCGCTTGCAGGGCAGAAGATGCCTGATTAGCATGACCTGCATCACCTTGATCAGGTCGATCTCCCTCGCTTGGAGATCTCGAATCCGGCCCTGCAGTGAAGGCACGTCTTCGGACGGCCCCCAATTGAGCCCTTGGTTGACCCACGACATCAGTTGGCGTGGAGGTCCCGGGCGGAATAAGGGCGGCGGCTTTTGCTTGCTGCCCCTTGGAGCGGTGATATAGAACCACTCCTGCTACCACAATCCGAGTTCCTCTTGGAAGGAACCCTCGAGCCACAGGGCATCGACCTTTTTGCTTATGGTCGCCCCGCCGCACTCCGCTTGACGCCCCCCGATCATATTCGGCTCCACCTTGAAGGTCTTCAGCCATAAGCCGAAGTGGGGAATGATGCGGAGGAAGGCTTCGCGGACGATAATGAATGCGGAGATATGGAGGATGGACTCCGGAGCCAAGTCGTGTAAGTCCAGCCCATAGTAGAACAGGAGCCCTCTCACGAAGGGATCCGTCGGGAAGCCTAAACCCCGATGGAGGTGGGATACGAAAACGACGTATTCACCGGGCTCGGGGGCCGGCACAACCTGCCCTTGAGCAGGCAACCTGTGCGAAATCTCGAAGGCCAGGTACTTGGCCTCACGCAGCTTCAATATGTCTTCCTCCGTAATGGAGGAGGGCATCCACCGGCCCTGGAGGTCGGAGCCGGACATGGTCAGGGATCCGAAGCGCTCGAATCCGAGGCTCTGGGTGTTGGAGCCTGGAGCGGGAAAGAGATTCGATGCGAGATTGAAGAACAATGGCGAGCCTTGGTCCTCTTATAAAGGGGAAAAAATACCAAAGGCTGTCTCCGTGACCGTTTGGGATTCCCCTTCGATAGAGGAGGCGTGGCGACGGGAGCGGTTGGGTTACCCACGCACGTATTGATGAGAATCCCGGAATAAGGGGAACACGATCTCTGCTTCGATAGGACGTGCCGAGGAAACCGCTCTGCTAATGCTGAGGTGGTATAATGATTCAAACAAAGGCCTAGTGGCGGTGTGATGTCGCGCCGCATAATACGTCAGCAGCTTGAACTAAGTGTACATTTTATTCTCTCTACGGTGGAATGTGGAATTTATTTTGCAGAGCCGGACACTATCCTGGTGTTCATTATCTTCTCTGGATTATTCAAGGGAGGAACCCGCCTTGCAATGCCGAACATTATGCACGCCGGACTTATCGTCATTGAAGACTGGTTCAGGGGCTACTGAGGGAGTCCTGGACTAGGGGGTGTTCGGACAGCCGGACTATCAATGTCCGCCGGACTCCAAGACTACGAAGATACAAGATTGAAGACTCCGGCTCGTGTCCGGAAGGTACTTTACTTGGCGTGGAAGGCAAGCTTGGTGATACGGATACGTAGATCTCCTACTATTGTAACCGACTCTGTGTAACCCTAGCCCTCTCCGGTATCTATATAAACTGGAGGGCTTTAGTCCGTAGGACAACATACATTACAACAATCATACCATAGGCTAGCTTCTAGGGTTTAGACTCCTTGATCTCGTGGTAGATCTACTCTTGTACTATCCATATCATCAATATTAATCAAGCAGGAGTAGGGTTTTACCTCCATCGAGAGGGCCCGAACCTGGGTAAAAAACATCGTGTCCCTTGTCTCCTGTTACCATCCGCCTAGACGCACAGTTCGGGACCCCCTACCCGAGATCCGCCGGTTTTGACACCGACAGTGATGAAGCCATGTACCTAGGGTAGGGTCATGGACCTGTCCAAGATACCCTCCCCAAGGACATCTCTATAAGAAACCACTTGTCAGTCGACTCAGAAGTATTCCACTCGACGGATTTGAAGACACTCGACCATGAAGCCAACCACTCGACCGCCAGGAGATCTAAAGTCAGTCTGCACACAAACAGTCGGTCATTAAGTAGCTTTTATGGTCATCATAACACTTTATGTGGGGCGTTACCAGTAACCCCCGATCTTAATGTACTTTAAACCCTACATAACTGAGGGCCGGAGGGGTCTGGCAAACTCTATATAAGCCACCCCCTCCTAAGTGTCAAGGGTTGGCACCCCTGTAACTCATAAGCATACAATCCAGTCGACCGCCTCCGGGCTCCGAGACGTAGGGCTGTTACTTCCTCCGAGAAGGGCCTGAACTCATAAATCTCTTGCGTATACAACTACTCCATAGCTAGGATCTTGCCTCTCCATTCCTACCCCCCTATTCTACTGTCAGACTTAGAACCACGACAAGCGGTACTACCGTGGGCTCCAGCGGTACTACCGCAGGTGCTTGCGGTACTACCGCTCCAGAGAGCAGTACTACCGCAAGTTTAGCAATAGCCGCCAGGATAAGCACAACTAGGATAACCGAGGGAAGCTCCAAAGTGCAAGGGAAAGGTGGAGACAAGGAGGGAAACGTGCACGTGATGATTCCACCCGGACCTTTCTGATGCGGACCCCCTCTTAATAGTACGGCTCTCCTACGAGTCAAATCCACCAAAAAGAAACGTAGAACAACGCCGTCTTCAATAGTCTTCGAGGGGTACCGAATCGTCCCGTGCCTTAGCGATGAAGCGTCTGAGAAACTCAAGGCACACGATTAGTCCGCAAAAGCATTGTCATCAATCACCAAAACACCTTAGGGATAAATATGCCCTTACACAAAGGTCCGGCAAGGCTTGTGTGGCAGAGTGGGTAGTACAACGGCGGTCTCGAAGTATGCAGATACACAACAGGGGCGGAGGGACAAGGTGAGAAAAGCAGGGGCTGTGTGTGACTTTTGTGTGGGCGTGGGGTGTCGGAGTCCGACGTGGCAGTTGTTCACAAACCTCCCACGGGTTTGCCTCCAGTCTGCGCAAATTCGGACGTGCGGACCGTTTCGTGAACATTTGATGGACGATGTTGGAGGGCACAAAGTGTCTGAACAACGTGGTTCGAACGTTTACGGACGGTTTGATGCACATCGTTAGAGATGCCCTAAAATCCTCCCAGACCCGGTTCATATGGTGGATGGTGACAATTGATGTATGCGGTAGCCGGGTTGTGATGTTTGTCGGTGTCTGCTCATCTCCTTGGTGTCATGCGGCTCGATCGGCGGGCTCTCTGGTCCAATGTCGTTGATCTGCTTCTATCATGGGATTGTCGTCTGTTGATAGCGGTTGGCTTCTTCCCCGGGGCTCAGTTAGGTGGAGGGGCGTAGGGCTCTGGGCAAAAGCCTTGGTTTGATGGGGGTCGAAGGATTACGACGATGATGCTTCACAGAGCTGTCATCGAAGACTTCCTTCTCTCCACTAGACCGCGGCTTGTTGGTTCTAAGGTTATCGTGGAGCTTGTTGGTGTGACCGGACTTTTCCCTAGGTCGGCAGGGCTGGTGTGGGTGGCTTTGAAAGAAAGACTTGGTTCGATGGGGTCGAAGGATACCGGCGACTATGGTTTTTTAAGGCGACTCCGAGGAGCTCGCCCGCACATCTCGAGGTTTGACACCCCAGCTGCTACGTAACTGCTCACGGCGGTGCACTATGATTTGCGCGGCACGAGCACGTGCGTTACTGTTGGGAACTGTACGGACAACGCTACACCTACGTAAATTCTTTTACGTACCTTACGAAGAGGCTTAGGTGGAGATATTTGATTGGAAAAGAAAAGGGAGGGGGCCCCACCCCCTGAAAATCAGGGGGGGCTGATTAGTTAGCGATGGAAGGCTTACGTAGCTTTTAGTAAAGTCATACGTAGGTCTAGCATTTTTGGGAACAATAATGCTAAACATACAAAGAGTTACACGCAATTACACGCTGACTAGGATTTTTTCCATCTACTAACCAATCATAAACTTGCCACCCCGTCCCCCCCGGACGAGGCTTGCCTGCTCCCGTCCTCGTGCTCCCACCTGTGCTCCCGCACCATTAATTCTTCATCCAACGGTTTGCAGATTTTTCCTCCCGGCGTCCCTTTTCTAGCGAAAACAAATCACGTGACTCCCGTATTCTCGTCCCTTCCCCGTATGTAGTATTCCCTTCATCCTAGTATTTCTCTTTCCCTTCCGACGGCTTACCATGTGGGCGGCGGAGGAATCCAGTGAACCACCAGCTGCCGCCCTGTTGCCTCCGTCTCGTTCTGCTCCCGTCGCCTTGAAGCTCTGTTCTCTGCCCCGTCTCACCGCCGCGGTGGCGCCGTCCCCGTCCGACTGTCCGAGATGTCGTCCCTCCGCCGCTGGTTGCCTGAGATGGTGGCGGGGCGAGGAGGTGGAGGTGGGGGCGGAAAAGGCCATGCCGCCGGCCAAGAGGAGGTGTGTGGTGCCGTGGTGGGCCTGGTAGCCGTGCTGCATTTGAAGACTGCGGCGGCGGCAGGACGGAGGACGCTGCGCGCGAGGAGGACGGCCGCCATCCAGTGGCCGGCACTATGCCCGCCAAGGTCGCCCTGCTGCGCGCCATGCTAAGTACGATAACTCACCTTCCTGTCCTCATCCTCTCTACTGATTTGTACACCATCATCTGTACTTGTATGTAGCTGCTAGTACTAGAACACACATGCACAAGTGAAGGGGAACTTGCAAACTAATTTGGTCCATGCTGTGATCTGCTAAAACTTGAAATTTTATTGTGCAAATTTGTAGAAATTAGTTTTTACATATGAACTGGATGCCTAGTTAGCTGAGTTTAGTTTTTACATGCTGAATGTGTTTAATTTGATTTTTCATTAAGATGTTTAATTTGAGCATGCAACAAAAGAACATTGTTGAAGAATGCACTGGATTCAGAAATGGGAATAATTCTTGCACAAAATGCTGCTGATGTTGTGTACTGGTCGAATCAACTGGATTTTAATTAGCTGATGGTGGTGGCATTTGCAGACAGGAACATGCAAGAAGACGTCGGTCTAAGCTCAAGCATGGCATTCTTGACTTGATTGGTTGTAGTGAGATTGGTAGAACTGGTTGTCGATGATGTTTTCGTGGTGCCTCTTGACACATCAGTCATGTACCCAACGGCGGAAGGTGACATGCACCGTTTCAGGACCATCAGCGACGGCGGGAGTGGTTCATGGCGAACGATGTCGACATTGGCGTGGCCGTAGTGATCGACTACCGGTCTGCTTATCACGTTAGATAAAAGAAACTTTGGTGTTGGTCATACTACAGTTTAGCTAATAGGCTATGCTTGACAATTGGATTTATGAATCAAGGTTCAAAAAAGATTTACCTGCGTCATAAGAGTATTATTGAGAAATTCAGACTAAATTTGTCGTATATGTTTTCATATAGTTGAGGATACCACATCAGGTGATTCTTTTCAGATATAGGTTTATTTCATTTCAAGCTATAAGTAAACAGTGAAAAGAGACCAGTTCTACAAGAAGGATACAAACAATGAAAAGAGATCATGGTGAATATGAGTCACAGATTCCTTACTTTTGATCCTTGGCATTCATCACCGTTCTCATGGTTTCCAATACCACGCATTCCTTTCTTTTGGCCCCAAATCTCTTGAAATTTGCAGAGTTTGCTTTCTGCTTTAGATTAGTTCATTCATTCGATGCAATTAGCCTCCTGACTGTAGATTGTCTTGGGCCTGAGATTTACCATCTTGTTTCATGCCCTCCAAATTGCAAATTCGTTGATTGATCTGGTGAATTTCCCATTGTTTCTATTTGTATCTATGGTGAGGTTTGTTTTTTTGTTTCCTTTACGTTGGCACTCAAAGCGGGGAGATTGGCGGAAGTTTTCCCCCAGATTTAAGCACAAGTATTAAGGAGGGAGAGGGAATACGGGAATACAGGGGTTGTTGCCCCTTTTTCTGGGAGGAAAAGAGACGTGGGCTGGAAAATTTCTGCAACCGTTGGATGAGAAATGGTGGAAGGGGAGCACGGATGGGAGTATATCAGGGGAGCAGGGGAGCACGAACTGTACCCCGTCGAAATATCTCCATCTAGCGTGTTACACATTATCCTCGATTGCTAGCTGTGTGTCCACACACGTCTTCTTCTCCACGGGACCATGGCGATGGCAGCCTCACCAGTTACCAATCATGCAAGTACGAGCGAAGAAAGATTACCAAAACGTGACCCGGAACCCGCACCTACCGTCGCGTTCGGCCGATCTCGCCATTGCTACTATACATCCATACATGCCCCCTCGTAGTGTCTGGCCATCTGCGACCTGCGGGTCGCTCGCACTGCCGGCTGGAAAATCCGAGGGAAGATAAGGAGGGTCCAGCGAGCGAGCTAGCAGCTAGGAGTAGTAGCAGAGGCAATGCCACTGCGGTGTTTGGCTATCTGGGACCCGCTAGTCGCTGCATGACACGGACGTTGTCTTTGTCACTGTAGTGACACAAACACCGGCAGAAAAATCCATAAAGGCAGAGGCCACCGAGCTAGCCACCCAGCGCAACGGAGAAAATGGCCGGCGACGTCGCGCGCAAGGAGCTCCAGGCGCGCGTGGGGGCGATGCCGTGGGCGGTGCGGCTCCAGCTGCGCGCGCTCGAGGCCGCCGTCGACGCCACCCAGCGCCGGGACGGCACCGTCAACCGCTTCCTCTTCTCGCTGTTCGTGGACCGCCAGGCGCCCGCCAACCCCGCGCGCGCGGACGCCGGAGGGGTCCGCTCAGTGGACGTCACCGTCGACGCGTCCACCGGCGTGCGGGCCCGCGTCTACTTCGCGGCGGGGCCGGGGGCGGGGGCGGAGGCGGACGCGTCGCCGCGCCCCGTGATCGTCTACTTCCACGGCGGCGGTTTCACGGTGTTCTCCGCGGCCACCCGACCCTACGACGCGCTCTGCCGCACCATGTGCCGCGAGACGGGCGCCGTCGTCGTGTCCGTGACCTACCGCCTCGCGCCCGAGCACCGCTACCCCGCGGCCTACGACGACGGGGAGGCCACCCTCCGGTACCTCGCCACCACCAGCCTGCCAGCCGAGGTCCCCGTCCGCGTCGACCTCTCCCGCTGCTTCCTCGCCGGCGACAGCGCCGGCGCCAACATCGCGCACCACGTGGCCCAGCGCTGGACGGCGGCACCGGCGACAACGCCTCCAGCCGTCCACCTCGCCGGCCTCCTGCTCCTGTCCGCCTATTTCGGCGGAGAGGACCGTACCGAGTCGGAGCAAGCACTGGAGGGCGTGGCCCCGATCGTCAACCTCCGCCGGTCCGACTTCTGGTGGAAGGCGTTCTTGCCGGAGGGCGCCAATCGGAACCACCCGGCCGCGCACGTGACGGGCGAGGCCGGCACGGAGCCGGAGCTGCCGGAGGCGTTCCCGCCGGCGATGGTGGTCGTCGGCGGGCTCGACCCGCTCCAGGACTGGGGGAGGCGGTACGCCGCCAAGCTGCGCCGGAAGGGCAAGGAGGTGCGCGTGGTGGAGTTCACGGAGGCTGTACACGCCTTCTACTTCTTCCCGGCGCTGCCCGAGACCGGCAAGCTCGTCGCGGAGATCAGGGCGTTCGTGGAGAGCATTGCGCCGAGATCGACCGCCTAGAGAACTATAGAGACGATGATTACGACAACTCGTCGTGGATTTCGTACATGCCTGTCTCTGCTGATGTTATCTTGTTGACTGATAGCCTATTTCACAGTCGAAGTCGCTGCGAGCAGCAGCGGCTGTTAAATTATTACACTGTGGTGTGTAAGTTCGAGTTGCCATCTCGATATTTTCTTTGTGCAACATGTGCCATGGGTGATGGGGACATCAGGACATTAGGCCCTATATAGATGGAAGGAGGGAGTAGCAGTGATGGCACCCCCAAAGCTAAATGTTAGAGAATACTAATAGTTCATATCTCAATTTAGAGTTAATACCACAATTGGTACATAAATGTGTAGGGGTGGGAACAGTTTCATACAAAAACTATAAAACCCCACAAAACTGCCCCTCCAACTTGGCTGTTGTAATAAAAAATCATACAAAACAGCTGTGGAGGCGACATTTGGCATGCCACGTTGGCTCTGGTAATTTTGCAGAAAGGCTCGACAGTTTTATTTTTTTACACCGCGCTCCTGCAACCCCTCCTGCCCGTTCCCCATTTGCCAATCCCTAGCCCCGAGCTTCTCTCTGTCCACTCGGCCGCCGCCCCTCTCTGTCCACTCCGCCGCCACTCCGGCCACGGTGCCGCCGTCCTCTCGCTTCCACCGCCGGCTCGTGCGACATGAAGGGGTCTCCATCTTCAGGATGGAGGGAGCAGGTAGCACGCCGTGGGGCAGGGGCAGCGCCGTCGTCTGGCCAGCGTCTTCCGCTCCATGGATGTGACCTCACGGGCGCCGACTAGACGAAGGGCGGCGAGCCCTGTGCGAAGATCACCGGTGAGGTGCGCTACATGGCTGTTGATTCTTGCAAGGTGTGTACCCTCTCCTCAATTTGAAGATGCACAGTGTAACTTTGTAGTGAATGGATATTATTGTAGATGTTGATTCTTGCAGACTTGGTAACTTGCAAGATGTAGTGAATTTCTTTCAAATTTGTACTCAATGTGGTAATTTCTGAAGATGTTGTCACTTGCAAGATGTTGTCACTTGCAAGATGTAGTGAATTTCTTTCAAATTTGTACTAAATCCCCTCACATTGCCCCTGATTGACCCCCCCCCCCCCCAATTCCCCAAATCAGCATCAACAAACCCTAGACAAGCTCATGCAAACTACTTCGCCTACGACCCCTAGGGAGGCACACAACCAACCCTAGTGAGCAGATCGACCCAATTTTCACAAAACATAGGCATGATCAGCCTCAAAAACACTATTGCGCCGGGTGCAGGAACAGGGAAAGCAAAGGAACAGGGGAAGCGCGAATCGGCAGGTGCTTACCGTATTCAGGAGGGAACTCGCCGGGTTTCCTACGCCGCGGCTCCATGGCGCCTTGTGTCGCCGCCGATGAGGCCGACGACGGCATCGCCTCGCAGGAGGAGAGGGCATATGTGAGGAGGAACAGGGGACGGGCGAAAGAAGGGAAAGGGTTTGGAAGGGGTTTGCATCGGGGCCGACGACCAGGTGGTTTTCTGTGGAGGGATGGACTTGTCTGCGAAATTGGTAAAGCGCGAGGGTTTCTTTGTAAAAACCCGATCCGGGCCCGACAGAGCCTACCTGGCGTGCCACGTGTGCAGTTCGGGTGGTTTTGTATGATTTTGTTACAGCAGACAAGTTGGAGGGGCAGTTTTGTGGGGTTTTATAGTTTTTGTATGAAACTGTTCCCACCCCTACAAGTTTATGTACCAATAGTGGTATTAACTCCTCAATTTAGGCACACACAAACCATAACCTCAAATCCCAAACCCCGCAACAAAATATCAAGCTTTAATTCGTGCAGATTTGCTATATCTTTGATGAGCAATGCTGCACCTAGTTTCGCAAAAAAAAAAATGCTGCACCTAGGAAGAGACGAAGGTGTACCACATGTACCTATGCTTAACAAAGACGTAGGTGTACAACATGTACCTATGCTTATCAAAGACGTAGGTGTACCATATTTTATCTTAAATGACTGAAAAGGGTTATTTAAAAAAAAAAAATCCTACACCTACAAAGGGTTACGAAGGGAGTTACGTGACACTCCATCACTAATTCTCTTTTCCTTCCTGATTTTTAGTGGGGTTGAGCCTCTCCTCGCCCTAATCCCAATCACAATCTGCCAATTGGCTAACCACGAAAATTTTCGTAACTCCGTACGTAGATGTAATATTGCTCATAAAAAAAGGCAGTGCTAGGCGTCGGCAGGTCTTAAATAGCCATCCAATCTGGCATCTCCCCCCTCCCTGAGTCGTCTTCAACCTCCGACGTGTGCGCTTCCGCCCCTCTGCCCCACGCGCCTCCACCCCTCTGCCCCCCACGCGCCTCCGCCTCCATGCGCTGCTCCGCGAGGGCGACGGTCGGCGGTCGTCGGCCGCTCGCCGCTCGCATCCGACGCCCCACAACCCCTCTGCCGCTCACACCCGACACCTCACAACCCTCTCATGCAGCTCTGCCTCAACCTGATTGCAACTCCGTCATAGATCGGGTGCAACTCCTGCCATTTACGCTCCATGGATGTAGCACCGCCGCCGCCCGCCGTCAAAGCTTGCTACACGAATTGTGCGGTTGACGACCACAAAAAACAAATCGAATGGATGTAGCAAAATACATCGCCTATAGTAGCAAAAAACATCGAGGTTGCAACAAAACAAAAAATGTCGCCGCCGTCGTAGGGCGATCTCCGCTCCCATGGATGTGGCAAAAAAAGGTCGCCCGTAGTAGCAAAACAACGATACAGTTGCAGCAAAAACTTTTCCCTCCTCACCGGTCGTTGCTTTTCCCCTCGTCGACTAAAGCTTTTCACACATACGATTGAAGCATTCTCTATCACGGTTGCAACTTTTCTGATTGCCCAGTGCCTGGTTGTAGCTTTCTCTCTCAATGGTTGGAGCTTTTCTCAACTACGGTCGAAGCTTTTCTATCAATGGTTGCAACTATTTCTCATTTTAAGCAACACTTGGTTAAGGCTTTCTCTAACGTTTCAGTTGAAGTTTTTTGATCGAAGGCTTGTAGCATTTTATGTTGACAGTTGTAGCTTTCCGCGTTGGCACTGATCGCCTGTAGTTTTCTCTACATCTGGGCGAAGCTTTTTATCTAAGGTTTGAAGCTTTTTTGTAAGCGGTTGCAGCATGAAGGCGCATGGCTGTCTGCAATGCCTCTGTCGCCGTCCATTGCCCCATGGGGAGTGATTCAGGGAAGAGTGAGTCTATGGTCACGTCTTTGTGCAAGCAGCGGCGTCGCCAGGGGGTTGTGCGTGGCCATGACTTGGCGCCGGAGGAAGTGGCCGGCCTGGCATGGCCATGACTTGTACCCGGTCGCGTACTGTAGCAGCTCGCCAACGAGCAGTTCTGGCAGAGGCTAGGGAAGAGTGAATGCCGGTGGGGGGGGGGGGGGGAATGCGAGTGGAGGAGAAAGAGACAAGGTGGGGAGGGGACAACAAAGATATAAGGTGGGGCCACATTTGCTCATGCCATATGATTCCCTCCGATTGAACGTCTCGCGTGCATCTGACCCAAAGTTCGGCCGGCGCGCCAGGTACAAACATATTCCTAAGAAAAAGCTTTGTTCCATGCACCACGATCAACTCAAACTCTGAGTAATCTATATCTATATCTATATCTATACCTACTAATAAAGCAAGATGCGTTTCTCCGATTTTTTCATCCGTTCACCATCGATTTTTTTTGTTCTATCCAAGGTGGTACTAATTTTTTGTGTGTCCATCTGCCATAAAAGAAACAGTATTATCCAAAATTTCGTACGTGGCCGCGCGCGCTGAGGCCCAGCCCATTTATTTCCTCTCCATGCAGTTGAGAACATTTAATTACCGCACTGGGCGGAAAATAGATGAAATTTCGCATATGGCGCCCAGTATTGGGACGGCCCGTTTTTATTTTTTTCTCTGTTCTGCTTCTTTTTCCTTTTCTTTTCTTTCCTGCTTTTATTTCTCTTTCCTTTTTCTTTTTTATATTCCAAGTTTCTTTTTGTTTTTTCCTTTTTGTTATAAATTCAATTTTTCAGAATTTTATTTTTTGATTAAATTTTTGTAAAAACTCCAGAATTTATTATATTTTTACCGTTTTGAATTTTTTTCCAAACTTCAAATTTCTCTTCCCCATTCCGGAATTTATTGAAAACTATAGAAAATTTTCGCATTTTAATTGTTTTAATTGTTTTTCAATTTTTTTTGATATTTACAAAATAAATTTTATTTTTAAAATAATACAAATATAAAATTATTCATTTTATTGAAACGTTCACAAATTCAAAGTAATGCTTGTGTTAGAAAACATGTTTTTGAAAATTGTTTCAATGTTCAAAACATATTTGATTTTCAAAAATGTTCACATATTCAAAAAATATGTTCGTTTTCTTATAAAAGGTTCATGTTTTTACCTACTAATAAAGCAAGGTGCGTTTCTACTATTTTTTTTATCCGTTCACCAATGATTTGTTTGTTCTATCCAAGGTGATACTAATATTTTGTGTGTCCATCTGCCATAAAAGAAACAGTTTTATCCAAAATTTCGTACGTGGCCGCGCGCGCTGAGGCCCAGCCCATTTATTTTCTGTCCATGCAGTTGCGAACCTTTATTTACCGCACCGGGCGAAAAATAGACAAAGTTTCACATATGGCGCCCAGTATTGGGACGGCCCGTTTTTATTTTTTTTCTCCGTTCTGCTTCTTTTTCCTTTTCTTTTCTTTCCTGTTTCCTTTTCTCTTTCCTTTTTCTTTTTTCTATTCCAAGTTTCTTTTTGTTTTTTCATTCTTTCATAAATTCAATTTTTCAGAATTTTAGTTTTCGATTAAATTTTCTTAAAATCTCCAGAATTTATTATATTTTTACCATTTTGAATGTTTTTCCAAACTTCAAATTTTTCTTCACATTCTGGAATTTATTGAAAACTATAGAAAATTTTCGCATTTTTTTTATGTCTTTCAATTTTTTCGATATTTTCAAAATAAATTGCATTTTGAAAATGATGCAAATTTAAAAATTATTCATTTTTATTGAAACGTTCACAAATTCAATGTAATGCTTGTGTTAGAAAACATGTTTTTGAAAATTGTTTTAATGTTGAGAACATATTTAATTTTCAAAAATTGTTCACATATTCAAAAAAATGTTCTTTTTCTTATAAAAGGTTCATGTTTTTAATTTTTTTCGTGAATTTAAATAAATTTTCATGTTTCGAAGAATATTTGAGATATCATAATTATTAATTTATTTTTTGATAAGTTCGAGAAAAAATGTTTTGAATGGTACGCTACAGTATATTATTAAACATTCGTGCTGGCCATTTGTTAGCATGAGCTGTTTGTCCGAGTGGCTAGCAGCACGTGGTCAAGTTTTTGAGATCATGAGTTTGATACTTCAACTCGGCGATTGTTTTGGATTTTTGTTAGTGCCTTACAAACACATGTCGTTTTGGTGCCTGTCACTTGCCTGGCCAGACTTGAACTGTTGTGCATCCGACGTGCTATTTGACAATAAAAAAGAATATGTTAGTTGACTATAATTAAAAGAAATTATGGGCACATGACAATAAAAGAGGATATGTTGGTTTGGCTCTGCCTAAAAATATGTGGGCAAGTGATCGCTGAAATAATTACAGAGAATAAACCCTGGTAAAGTAGGGACTACCTGGTTATGTGTTGATTATACCAATGAAACGGGATTCGGTGCAATTCGTACTATATCTGTTACGCCATCATAGTGGTTGAAGCAACTATGCCCTGAAGGTAGCCGTGCTACCACAAAATGAGGAAGCAACCACAACCTAGACACGGAGGCGGATCCGAAGAAAAAAAAAGGCACAAGTTGGGTGGTGGCCACCACTTCGACCAACCCCATCACTATTAAGATCTCGTGGGCCAAACATGACCCGTGAGAACATTGCAGCTCCTCGCTCTGTAGCCCCACCACTGCAGAGATCGTTTTGATGGACACACCAATTATCTCTCCGATGCTTCTCGTAAAAAAATCTCTCCCATTGCAACGCACGGGCATATGTGCTAGTACTAGACCTACTTAAAGTAACATATGGTTTCTAGGTAACAGAAAACGTGAATAGTTGGGATTAGATCAAAAGGGATGGGAGGGGCCGACACCCATAAAAATCAGGGGGTGAGAGAATATGTTAGGCGGGTTATGTAGGATTAAGTAGATGTATTATGTAGGTGTAGCAATTTCGCTCAAACTCGCTTGTGGAGAAGGAGTAACGCTACACTTAGAGCATCTCCAGCCGTTTGCCCCCCCCCCCCCCCCCCCACCCCCCAGGAGGCATTTTTTCGCCCCTTGGGGGCCTACCGGCGAAAAATTTGACCTGGGGAGCGAAATTTTTTCACTCGTTGCTTCCCCACGAGCAGTGTTGGACTCCCACGAACAGAGCGTCATTTCGTCGAGCATCTTGCCCGCGGCGGCATCGACTACCTCCTCGTCGCGCAGCTAGAGCAGGTCGCGTCCGTCTTGGCCTTGACATTGACCTTGAGCCCCTTGGCCGCGAGCAGGTCGAGGCGCGCGTCATGGGCGCCAGTCGTCTTCGCCGCCGCCGGAGATGCGCTGCTCGAGCTCGGTGCCCCCGTGATCCTCGTGCGCGGCCTCGACGGCGCCTCTGTGCTCCCTTTCTGCGTGGCCCGCGCCCTCCCTGCCCTGCCGCCCGTCGTCGCGTTCGACGCCGCCGAGAAGACCTGGGCGCGGTGTTGTGGCACCCCGGACCATGGTGTCGAGCATGCCCGTCCGGCTTCTGCTGCCCGTGCATGCCCGGCCACGCAGAGGCGGGCGCGGGCGCGAGCGCGGGCCGTCCCGGCCACACCCCGGCGAGCGCGGGCGAGCTCCGGCCCGGCCACGCAGAAGCGGTCGCGGGCGCGGGCCGCCCCGGCCATGCCCCGGCGGGCGCGGGCGAGCTCCGCCCCGGCCACGCAGAGGCGGGCATGGACACTTGGAGAGTAGAACCGGGGAGAGAGGGAGTGTGGACGTGGAGAGGAGAGAGGGAGTGTGCTGTACGTGGGTGGGCCTGGAGAAGAGAAAGGGAGGAGAGAGAGGCTGGCAAGTGGGGACAACGCCTGCAAAAAGCTAATGCCGGCGTCCCCAGCTGCACCCCGGCGGGCTGCGTGCGGGGTGGGCGTGCCGGCGCTAACTTTTGCAAAATCCGACGCAAAACGACGTCTTAGAGGTCTGACTGGGTCGTTTTTTACCCGCCGGTGCTAAAAAAGATGCCAGGAGGGCGCCCCGGGGGCCTAGTGGAGATGCTCTTACGTAACTAAACTTACGTAGTTGACGTAAAGAGCAACGTGGCTAGTTTGAATTGGAGAAGGGGGTGGAAGGGCCCCATCCAGCTGAAAATCAGGGGGGCCTAGATAATTTATAGGCAGTTTACGTAAAACTGTTCGTAGCTTGACGTAAATGTAGTATTATCGGTGGAGAAGCACCTGCAAACAAGAGGAATGGCACATCCACGCAAAGCTACGTGCAAACAATACCGAAAGTGAGATTTCCCTCGCATCCGACACGATGGAGCTCTCGCGGGCGAGGTTGCATACGAGCTGACTCGACTACACAGCGGATTAATGGCCGGACGTGGCGGTTTCCATGAAGTTCTTAACGTCGTTGACGAGCTTCCCGGCGTCGGGGAGCTTCGGGAACATGTAGAAGCCATGGATAGCGTCCGCTAACTCCAGCACCTGCACCGCCTTCCCCTTCCGCTGCAGCATGGCGGCGTACCGCCCCTGCCAGCCCTTCAACGGGTCGAACCCGCCGATCACCACCATCGCCGGCGGGAACGCCTCCGGCAGCTCGGGCTCGGGGCCCGCCTCGCCAGTCACGTGCGCCGCCGGGTGGTTCCGATCGGCCCCCTCCGGCAGGAACGCCTTCCAGGACCAGTCCGAGCGGCGCATGTTCACCACCGGCCCCACGCCCTCCAGCATCAGCTCTGCTTCCGTGCGCTCCTCGCCGCCGAAGTACGGCTGCAGCAGGATGATACCGGCGAGGCGGACGGGGCCATTAGAAGAAGCGGCGGCGGATGTGATCCACCGGTGGGCCACGTGGTGGGCGATGTTGCCGCCGGCGCTGTCCCCGAGGAGGAAGCAGCGGGAGAGGTCGACCGGGACGCCGATGTCGGCAGGGAGGCCGGTGGTGGCAAGGTAGCTGAGCACGTCCGCGCAGTCATCGTAGGCGGCGGGGTAACGGTGCTCGGGCGCGCGGCGGTAGTTGACGGAGACGACCACGGCGCCCAGTTCGCGGCAGAAGCGGCGGCACATGGCGTCCAGGGGCGCGGACGCCGCGGAGAGCAGCGCGAAGCCGCCGCCGTGGAAGTACACGAGGACGGGGAGCGGCGCCGCCTCGGCTTTACCTGCGGAAGGGGAGAAGACGCGCGCCCAAAGGTTCCTTGCGGGGTCGACGACGACGTCGACGGACTGGACGCCGAGCGCGTCCGGGCGCGGCCTCGCCGAGGTCTTCCGGTCGGCGAGCGAGAAGAGGGAGCGGTTCACTGTGCCGTCGCGGCGCTGCGAGAGGTCGCAGAAGGCCCCGAGCGCGAGCACCTGGAGCCGCACCGTCCAAGGCAGCACCGGAGGCGCCGGCCGCGCGCTCTTGGCTCCCGCCATCAGTTTCTTGGCTCTTCTACTTGGCCGCCTCCGTCTCGCTGCCTTTTATCCGTTGTGCAGTGTGCACACGGGAGAATAAGGCAAACGCTGAAACAATGGAAGAGGATTTTGGCACCACAAATCCAGAACGGGCGATTACAATCTGCATTCCATCCGATCGCGACGTTGACAATGTATGTCGCCGAGGATGGTTTGAAGATGATCATCGTGTGAAGCAGAGCGTCTGCAGTGACGTGTCGCTGCGGGCAACTGCGTACTCCACTCCACTCCAACCGCCTCATTTCGGCTGGTCCAGCCGGCGTCACCGCGTCGCCGCTGACACGCCGCCGGTCGAAGTCGACCGCGCGGTGAACCAGAGACGATGATTAACGACCATTAGTCCTGAACCGGACGTGTGTTGCACGTTGCACCTTGCACATGCGTTCTCGTATTGTTGCTGTCTCTGCTAATCTATCTTGTGGCTGCAGAAAGAAGGTTTTCCAGTGTTCAAAAAAGAAGTTCACGGATTGGAAAAAGTCTGAAAAATTCCGGAAAAGGCGCACGTATTCACTTCTTGAATTTTATACATCCGTTGGCTCTTCTTGAATGAACAATATGAGAAAACCCCAAAATTGGAGAAGTTCACGGTTTTTGTTTAAAAAAACGATTTTGAATACTTTTTGGTGAATTTGAAAAAAGTTCACAAATTTTGATTATTTTTGCAAATTCTAAAAATGTTCATGGGTTTGAAAATAGTTGATGGATTCAAAAATATTCAAGAAATAAAGGTTGGCTTTGAAAAAAAGTTTGTGAGTTTGAGAGAAAGGTTACAATCTTCAAAAAAAAGTTTGTAACCTTTTTTAAAAAATCATGAATTTCAAAATTATTTATGGATTTTTAAAAAGTTCACGAATTTTAAAAAAGTTTATAAATTTGAAAACATTAATGTGTCCGAAAAAGTACACGAATTCTAAAAAAAGTTCAGGTTTTGAAAAAAATCTCGGGTTTTGAATTCACTAATTTGAGAAAGGTTTGTGAATTTTAGAAAGATTCACACATTTGGAAAAAGAATAGAAAAAAGCAATAAAGAAAAGAGAAAAAACCAAACAAAACCGGTCCAAAAAAAGAAAAAAGAAAAAATGGTAGGAAGATTCTAGAAGCTTCACAAAACCGCTTGGAAGCTTCTAGAAGCTTCCCCCGGTTGGTGTAAAAAGCCATTCGTCAAAAGAAAGACAAACAATGTTACATTTGCCGACCCATTGCACTCGGGGGGTGTCTGCCATTTGCAGTTAAGCCTATAAGTGCCGCAAAGGACGCCAGATACGGATTGGGGTTGGTTCTCTCTGTCGATGGCTGAACTGTCAACCGTTTGACCGGCCAGTGATGCACTTTTGTAAAAAAATGGATCTGAATAATTATTAAAACACAAAATTTTATTAAAGATTTGGATTTGAAAAAAATAGATTTGCAAAAAAATTACACAATAAGAAAAAAACATAATTTCAAAACAATCGCAGTTCTACAAAAGGTTCTATGATTTTGTAAAGGTAGGAATTTGGAAACATTCATAAATATGAAAAATGTGTGTGGATTTGAATATATTCATGCATTTGAAAAAGTTCACGGATCAGAAAAAGTTCACGGATTTGAAAAATGTTCAAGAGTTTTAAAAAATGCACATGAGTGTGAAAATGTTTGCCAACTAAAAAAATGCTCACAAATTCAATGAACGTTCATGAATTCATTAGAAGTTTGCGGGTTTGAAAAAAGTTGATAAATTAAAAAAATCTCATGGCTTTGAGAAAAGTTCAAGAATTTGAAATCGTTTGTGAAATTCAAAATAGTCTACGCATTCAGGAAAAAAAATGTAAATTCGAACAAAGTTCACCTATTTGAAAATTTTCATGCATTTGGAAAAAAATTGCGTAGCAAGAAAAGAAAAAACTAACAGAAAACCAGAAAAAAAAACAAAGGAGCGACCCTCTACATGGGCTGGCTCATTACGTACGACTAGTGTACGCTGGTTTGCGAAATGAACTAAAGCCAGAGCCTAATAGCATTCGGTTGAATCCCTCAAAAAAAAGCATTGGGTTGATCGGCTCAGTCTGGGAGGTAAAGGAAACGCCTAAAAGGACTTTGGGGAAGTTATGCAAGCACCTATGCTTGGTGAGACAGAAATTATGAAAAAAGAAGTGGCTGGGCTTGTTGAATAATATTTGGAATTAGAAGAAATTCACTGGCCCTAGTGATCACGGATAAATTGGTTGAAAACAGAGACAGAAATACAGAATTCTTTCACGAGTTTGCGTTGGCGAGTAGAAAAAGAAATATAATTACTCTTCTCAAGAATAATCATGGCACTTGGCTTGAAGGTACTGATGCGCTAACCCTATGATTCTTGATTGTTTCATTAACCTGTTTTCGTCGGAAGTTCATGAAGTAGGTCGGAAGTTCATGAAACAGACCCGGACCTGTCGTGGAATTGTCACGTCAGATGTCCTCGTGAAAGGACTTAGTTGTGGAGCCATCGCAACTAGGAAGCTTGAAGGGGTTAATTGGGACAAGGGACACGAGAGGTTTTTATACTAGTTCGGCCCCTTACGGTGAAGGTAAGACCTACGTCTAGCTGGGTTGATATTGATGTTTTGATGACCAGGGAGCGAGATACGCTATGCCCGGCTCTCGATGAGTTGTTTCTTGCCCTAAGCCGCCAGCAGGTCGTCCCCTTATATACACGGGTTGACGCCTTGTGGCTTACAAAGTCCCGCCGGCTTATAAACAGTGTCCGGCTCGGTGACTAGTTAAATCTACCTTATGATACAAGTCATGCCATTATGGCGGTTTACTACAACGGGCCTTAAGTCGCCTGTGGGCTTTAAGCCCTTTATTAAACCGCCATCTTCATGCTTGGTCTTGGGCTTCTTTCTGGTGAGTCTTCTTTGCGTAACCCGGCCCCTCCTGGGCGGCTTACACAAATAGTTATATCCCCAACATTAGGCCCCAGATTGATTTGAACCTGTTCATGTCAATCTTAAAATACCTTAAGAAATAAATCCTCAGTCCTCTGACTGTGTAAAAGGTTTTTTTTAACCCGCCATGACGTCATCTTTTGGATCCGTGTTAACCCGCCGTGACGTCATCCTTTCTTAAATTCTTTTTTATTCCACCATATCCTCCAACGGATCTCTGCCTTTATTGACTGTTCCGAAAACCGAGGCATCGGGGCCGCTGGATAATAACTCTTATCTCCTCGTTTCTCGTGCCATCTTAGTTATCCTTTCCTTATAAATAGGCGCGACCTAGGTCTTCCATTCTCCTCCTTCTAGTCGTCTTCTTCCTCTCGCTGCCTTTCTGTCGCTCGAGCTCTGCCGCCGCCGCCGTCGCAGATCTCGTCTTCACCAACTCTGGCCGCTGCATCAACCTGGTTTGACCAGAGAAACGCGACGACCCTCCGCTGCAACCCTGCGTCCGTAAGTTTCCTCTTTCCTGCCTCTTAGATCCACATTAGGATCTTCGAGTTCTTCGCATTCTTCGCTGTTTAGTAGTGTCCTTTCATAGATTCCATCACCCCTGCTTTCCTTGATTTTGGAAATGGTAAAAACCGATGCAATAGATGTTCTGCACCTACTTTGAACGCAGATAGATCCCTTTCTATTACACAGAGGCCCCATTCGAGCTCTTGAGCTTCATCTGCGTCAATCTTAGGTCTACAAATTTTTCTTGTTATAACAGTTTTTGATCCCAAATAATAGTAGCAGATTATGAAACCTGTTTATATCACCCGGAAAACTTCTTCTGTCAAATACCCTTAAACACAACTGTCCATGTAGCCGGCTTAAATAAGTGACACTGATCTGTAAGCCTTGCTTGCTTCTCATGACCTTAAGAAATTTGAACTGCTTTTGATACATGTAGCGGCTTAAATACCGTTGCAATGTTATCCTTATACCATTAGGCCCCTTATTAAGCCGCCTCCTTGAATAATTAAGATATTTTCTCCCGGGTTAAAATTGAACCGGAACTTCTTATTTTGTCGTAGGCCAACTGTTGTCATGGCACCCAAGGCAACCAAGGCCCCCGTGACCTGCAATTGGGTCCCATCCATAGTTACTAAGAGTAAACTATCTGAATTCGTGAAGTCTGGCCATCTGCCAAAAAAGGAGGTTATGTCTTATCGTGCCTATGACCCGTCTGAAGAGAGGCCTCAACCCAAAGAAGGGGAGGTAATAGTTTTCACGGATCACATGAACCGGGGATTTGCCCCTCCCGGCTCAAAATTCTTCAGGGAAGTTTTGAATTTCTTTGATCTTAGACCGCAAGATATTGGACCCAATTCCGTGTCAAATATTTGCAACTTCCAAGTCTTCTGCGAGGTGTACCTGGGAGAGGAGCCAAGTCTGCTTCTGTTCAGAGAGCTTTTCTACTTGAACCGGCAGAATGAACGTGCCAAAGGGCCTAGTCTTGAACTTGGCGGCATCTCAATTCAACGGCGGAGGGATTGCCTTTTTCCTTACGCTGAATTGCCGAGTCATCCAAAAGATTGGAATCAGACTTGGTTCTATTGTTAGGACACTTCACCGGCTAATGAGAGCCCTCTGCCCGGCTTCCGCGCCCTGCGCCTTGAGTCCAACCATCCGCTGGCGGATAAATTGGCTGCTGTCGAGCGTCTACCTCTCAATCCCACCATCAAGAAGATTAAAGCTCTTTTAGGAAATGGCTTAAACGGCATTGATCTGGTCCGAGTCTGGGTCACTTGGCGAGTACTTCCATTAAGCCGCCGTTCCGGCTTAATGTGTACTTACACGGCCGAGAAGGATGATCCACTGCGCCATAGTCCTGACGACTTACCAGATGATGTGGTATATGCTACAACCCAGTCCCTGCTGAAGGAGGGCACGGTAACTAGTAATGCCTTCGGCTTACTTCCCTTCTGCAAGAAGAACCCGGCCCCTACAGTGAGTTATCAATCTTAATAAATATTCTTTATCATGTTATACCTTATTTGTACTCATAATTCCTTATCTTTTTCTACAGGCCGATGATAACTTCTGGAAGGTCAAGTATGACCATGAGGCTGCCAAACAAGCCAGGACAGCCAAGAAGACTGAAAGGAAAGCCGCCAAGACTGGAACCTCAAAGAAGAAGAAACCCAGCGCCTCCGATTTATTCAAATTGGATGATACTTCTTCGGATGATGAAGATGTAATCCTTTAATTTTCTTAACTCCTTTGTCGTTATTTTACTGACATTCTATCCTTTCAGGAGGATACGGGGAACAGTCAAGCAATTGACAAAGAGGTAACTATAATCTCCTCCGACTCAGAGCCTTTGCCAAAGCACAAAATCCGAAGGGTGACCCGGAAAGTAAGATTTTCACATCCTCTAGCTTATCAAGATCCTCAATTTCTTTTGAAGCAACAACAACTTGAAAATCGGAGGCAGACTCGAGCCAATCAAGATGCAGAACTCTCCTCCGGCTTACCCGATGTAACTAGGAAGCGCCGGACCGAGGTGATCTCCGATTTACGTTCTGTTTTACCTTTGGCGGGTTTGGTTCGCCAACCTCTCAATTCATCTGACTCCAATTATCAGGATACCTCTCCTTCCTCCGACGAGTCTATGCAATCAAACATGCCGGCTTTCAAAACGGCTCCCGGGTAATGTAACCTTATTTACTTTAGGCTTTACCTTACTTATGCTTTAGTATTCATCCTTCTACCTTTATTGACAGCATGCAAGTGAAGCCCAGCAAGAGGGCAAGAAAGAATAAGCCGTCCCAAGACCCGGTTGTCACTGAACCGGTGCTTGACATGTCCGCTCCTGACAGCTCCACCCATCAGCCGCCGCCTGAACTGGCTTCTGATATTCCGATGCCAACCTCTGACCCGCCTGCCGAAGATGCTATCCACAACTCTGATAACCCGGAAGCTCCTAGCACGGCCAAGACGACTGACTCGGAAGTTGAATTTCTGAAAAGTCAATTTGTTGAGCCGGGACGGCCTACTGTTCTTGCCAAATGCACTGCCAAGGAAGAACTTGCCGAACGCCGAAAAACCAAGCAGGACATCACTAACTATACTCACTTAATCATTGGTGATATAGTCTCGGGCTATCTGAACCAAGTGCATAATAGTCGTGACCTGGAAATTGACATGGTGAAACAAATACAACACAAATCTGAGGTATAACTTATGCTATTTTCCTGAATCTTACTTACTGTACCAGCCCCCAAGTCTATTGCTTATGAGTGAATATGCTGTAGACTTAGAAATCTGCTATACTGTTAGTTTGCCCGATTTCAATAGAATATATTTAACCCGGTTATAGCATGATAGTTTTGAATTTGCGATACACATTAGCCCCCCAAGTGTCAAGTATCTTTACTTGTAAAATGTTTGAGACTTAATATGCATGACCCGGCAGGGTAGGTTAGAAATTCTTAAGCATACATTAGCCCCCAAGTGCCAAGTGTCTTTATGTGTAAAATATTTGGGACTTGAATGTTACCTTACCATGATCCTTATCATAACCTGGTATCAATGCAGGCCACCATAAGTCAATTTGAGTCGGAGCTTGCTGACCTGAAGAGCCGGCTGAAAACTCAAGAGCTTGAAACTCAGAAGGCCAACTCCAAATTTGAATTCAGCGTCTCTGAGCAAGAGAAGCTGAAGAAATTTTTTGAGTCAGAGAAGAAAGCCTGGGCTGATGAGAAGGCTTCACTGGTGACTCGGGCCGAGACGACAGAAGCATCTCTTGCAGAGGCAACAACCGAGCTGTCCGACTTAAAACGACAGATATCCCAAATGGTCTCTGCCATCTTCGGTAAGTTACTCTGCAAAACCTCAAACATTATAATCTTCCAATGACTATTGTAATAGTTACCTCCGGCTCATTGTTATGCTTGTGAACACATAGGCCCCAGGAGTACCAACCTCAAGCAAAACATGCTGATCAAGCTTAAGGCGGTTTACACTTTAGTGGAACAGTTGTACTCCGGGTCACAACGTGCCTTGGCCGTTGTAGCCTTATCAAATACCACTCCCCGCCTCCTACAAGATGTGCTGAAGCATCTCGCAGTGCTACCTCAATGAATTCAGGATTTAAGGCGGGCATCTTAAAGAGCCGGAGACGTGGCCGCATTAAGCCGGGCAAATGCATGGATGCCAGAGCTTGACCTGGCTGACCTCTCTCTTGGATATCCGAGCCTGAAGGAGGACGACTCTGTATTTGATGATCATGACTTCACCGCATGTGTCAAAGTCGTACGTCCCTTGGCTACCCTTATTGGGAATGATACTAATCTTACTAAGTATTCGCCGGGCTATGATAGCGAGAACCAGAAAATTCCAGACATTCCATATGACCAAGTCAGCCTGATCCCTCCAACGCGTAAGCATACTTTTGCCCCTGAAGTGGACCCGGCTGGTTTAATAGATGATGAGGCTGAGTTTGAAGCCTTGAGTGGCATTGACTGGGCCTCGTCCACCTTCCAGGACAAAGCAACCGACGGAGAGGTGGAGAAGGATAACCCGAAGTCTTCAAGCCCGCCAAAGGAATGAACCGCCAGGCGTTTTATAACTTTGAAAAAAACAATGCTTCACTTATTCAGACTCGGGGAGTCTTGTAATAGGATAGAAAAAACCTCTCAATGTTTGTCATGCCTTCGCGCATGTTTATGGCGCTTAATACTTTTGTAAGCCGCCATTGTTATATATTTCCAGCTTATATTGATCGTTTGTTTCCTTGATGTTAAATTTGCTTGCCTTATCCTGCATATAAAACAAGCAAAATTCCCTTGGCGATTTATCGCATCGGGGGTACATAAGGTATTGATAACCCAGAGGGCAAACCTCAAAACATCATATACAGGCCGGTTTATGATTACATTTGTTAAACATAATCACCATAGCGTACCTGCAATCCCTTTGGTAATCTCGTCTGCTTATATGACCTTCACCATGCGGATAAATTCAACTCCTGAAAGTTGGAACATGTAATGTTCACCTGGCACTTAACAACCTGGGATAATCAATATTAAGCCGGAAGAACAAAAGCCATCTCATACTGTTTTCAAAAAGATCTCAAGATAGTCAAATAATTATGCTTATGATATATAATAAACAATATTCAAAGGCTTCTGATTCGAATACGATCACTAAACCGTTCCAAAGGGGTTAAGCTAAGATTCGGATACGATCATATAGCCCCCAGTGGCTTTGGCGATGCCGATCAAGTGGGTATCTACAGCTATGTTCTCTTTGGTTCGAATACGACCTATGTTTGAACAGGAAGCCCCCAAGTGACCATAAGAGTTGTTTAATGACGCTGATTCGAATACGATCCACGTCAGACCCAAAGGGGTTAAGCTATGATTCAAATATGATCAAGAAGCCCCCAAGTGGGTTTGGCAGTATGCCGATTAAGTGGGTATCGACAGCTATGTTCTCTTTGGTTCGAATATGACCTATGTTTGAACAGGAATCGCCCAAGTGACCATGGCTTGATTCAGATATGATCATAAGCCAGACCAAAGGGAAAGCCGGATTCAAATGTGATCCGCTCCTTGTTGGTTGTTTCCACCACCTGATAAAGAAGACACATAAACCTTTGAGGGTAAAAAAGGACAGAGGTCCTGCTTTATTTCTTTATATAATATATACATTGTCAAAAAATATATACATCATGAGAGCCGGTGGCTTAAGTATAGTAAGGCCGGAGATGAGCAATATTCCACGGCCGGCGGGTCTCCTCCTCTGATTTACGTGAGTCTTTGTGTTCTCGAACATCAATGAGGTAGTATGATCCATTGTGCAAATTCTTGCTGACCACAAAGGGTCCTTCCCAAGGTGGGGATAGCTTGTACATGTCCGATTGATCCTGGATGAGCCGGAGCACCAAATCGCCTTCCTGAAAGGTCCTGCTCCTAACCCGGCAGCTGTGATAGCGGCGCGGGTCTTGTTGATAAATCGCTGAGCGGGCTATTGCTAAGTCTCGCTCCTCATACAACAAGTCAAGTGCATCCTGACGAGCTTTTTCATTGTAAGCCTCAACATAAGCCGCCACGCGGGGTGAATCGTGCCGGATGTCACTTGGCAGGACCGCCTCCGCACCATACACCATAAAGAAAGGTGTGTAGCCTGTAGATCTGTTAGGCGTAGTGTTGATGCTCCATAACACGGAAGGTAACTCCTCCACCCAACAACCCGGAGTCCGCTGTAAGGGGACAAAGAGCCGGGATTTGATACCCTTCAGGATCTCTTGATTAGCCCTTTCTGCTTGACCATTGGATTGAGGATGAGCAACAGCCGAAACATCAAGCCGGATATGCTCTCGTTGACAGAACTCTTCCATGGCACCCTTGGAGAGATTAGTGCCATTATCAGTTATAATGCTGGGAAACCAAAACGAAAGATCACCTTTTTCATGAATTGAACCTCCATGGCTGCATCACACTTACTGACTGGCTCTGCCTCAACCCACTTTGTAAACTTATCCACTGCCACCAGGAGATGTGTCTTTTTATCCTTAGACCTTTTGAAAGGCCCAACCATGTCAAGCCCCCAGACTACAAACGGCCAAGTGATTGGGATCATCCTCAACTCTTGAGCCGGCATATGAGCTCGTCGTGGAAACTTTTGACAACCGTCACATTTACTGACCATATCCTCCGCATCAGCATGAGCCGTCAGCCAGTAGAAACCATGACGAAAAGCTTTGGCTACCAGAGATTTTGACCCGGCATGATGGCCACAATCCCCTTCATGGATCTCACGAAGTATTTCTTGGCCTTCTGCAGGTGACACACAACGTTGAAATGCCCCAGTGACACTTAGGTGATGTAACTCGCCGTTAACAATCGTCATAGATTTGGAGCGCCTGACGATTTGTCTTGCCAAAGTCTCATCCTCAGGTAATTCTCCCCGGGTCATATAAGCCAAATATGGCACTGTCCAATCCGGGATAACATGAAGAGCTGCCACCAGCTGTGCCTCCGGGTCTGGCACCGCTAGTTCTTCCTCGGTAGGCACCTTGATAGAAGGGTTATGTAAAATATCGAGAAAGGTGTTAGGCGGCACCGGCTTACGTTGAGATCCCAACCGGCTTAAAGCATCAGCCACCTCATTCTTCCTTCGATCAATGTGCTCCACTTGATAACCCTTGAAGTGACCAGCCACAACATCTACTTCACGATGGTAAGCCTCCATAAGGGGATCCTTAGAATCCCACTTGCCTGACACCTGCTGAGCCACAAGATCTGAGTCGCCCAAGCACCTTACCCGGCTTAAGTTCATCTCCTTGGGCATCCGGAGACCATGGAGTAAGGCCTTGTACTCAGCTGCATTGTTAGTACATGGAAACATAAGCCGGAGTACATAACAACATTTGTCACCTCAAGGGGAAGTTAAAACAACTCCAGCCCCCGAGCCTTCTAGCTGCCTGGACCCGTCAAAGTGAATAGTCCAATATGTGTTATCTGGCTTCTCCTCAGGTGCCTGCAACTCTTTCCAATCATTGATAAAATCCACAAAGGCCCGAGACTTAATAGCAGTACGTGGCATGTACTTCAAATCATGAGGCCCAAGCTCGATGGCTCACTTGGCGGCTCGTCTTGTGGCCTCCCTATTCTGGATGATGTCTCCCAAAGGGGCAGAACTTACCACAGTTATAGGATGACTTTGAAAGTACTGTTTCAACTTCTGGTTGGCCATAAACACTCCGTAAACGAGTTTCTGCCAATGTGGATACCTTTGTTTAGATTCAATGAGCACCTCACTGATGTAGTAAACCGGCCGTTGAATCGGATGCTCCTTGCCATCTTCCTTACGCTCCACCATGATGGCGAAACTGACGGCTCGTGAATTGGCAGCCACGTATAACAGCAACGACTCTTTATCAATGGGAGCCGCAAGAACCGGTGGTTCAGATAACTGTCTCTTCAAGTCCTCAAAGGCAGCATCGGTAGCATCACTCCAGACAAAAGTGTCTGTCTTCTTCATCATCTGATATAGCGGTAGGGCCTTCTCACCTAACCGGCTTATGAACCGGCTTAAAGAGGCAACATGAGCCGCCAGTCGCTGAACATCATTGATGCAGGCTGGTTTAGCCAGAGAGGTAATTGCCTTAATCTTCTCCGGATTAGCTTCAATGCCTCTGTTTGATACCAGAAAACCCAAAAGCTTGCCTGCGGGTACACCAAATACACACTTGGCCGGATTAAGCATCATTTTATAAACCCGGAGATTATCAAAGGTTTCTTTCAAGTCAGATATTAAGGTTTCCTTTTCTCTGGACTTCACCATGATGTCATCGACATAAGCATGAACATTACGCCCGATTTGATCGTGTAGACAGTTCTGCACACATCGCTGATAAGTCGCCTGAGCACTCTTGAGTCCAAATGGCATAGATACATAACAGAAGGCCCTAAACGGAGTGATGAAAGCTGTCTTCTCCTGGTCCTTAACTGCCATTTTGATCTGACGATAACCAGAGTAAGCATCCAAAAAGCTCAAACATTCACAACTCGCCGTAGCATCAATGATTTGATCAATACGGGGGAGAGCAAAGGGATAAGCCGGACAAGCCTTGTTTAAGTCCGTGTAGTCCACACACATCCGCCAGGTGCCGTTCTTCTTGAGGACAAGCATCGGGTTAGCCAACCACTCCGGTTGAAAAACTTCAATAATAAACCCGGCCGCTAAGAGCCGGGCAACTTCCTCCCCAATAGCCTTCCGTCTCTCTTCGTTAAAACGTTGAAGAAACTGCCTGACCGACTTATACTTCGGATCAATATTGAGAGTGTGCTCAGCGAGTTCCCTCGGTACACCCGGCATGTCAGAAGGTTTCCATGCAAAGGTGTCCCAGTTCTCACGGATGAACTCGATGAGCGCGCTTTCCTATTTGGGATCCAAATTGCTGCTGATGCTGAATTGCTTAGAAGAGTCACCTGGGGTAAAGTCAACAAGCTTCGTCTCGGTGGCCGATTTAAACTTCAACGCCGGGTCATGCTCTGTAGTTGGTTTCTTCAGGGAGGTCATATCCGCTGGGTCAACATTATCTTGATAAAATTTGAGCTCTTCCGCTGCACAGGCAGACTCAGCATAAGCCGCATCGCCTTCTTCGCATTCCAACGCTACCTTCCGACTTCCATGCATAGTGATGGTGCCCTTGTGACCCGGCATTTTGAGCTACAAATAAACATAACACGACCGTGCCATGAACTTAGCATAAGCCGGCCGTCCAAACAGAGCATGATATGGGCTCCTGATTTTGACCACCTCAAACGTCAACTTCTCAGCCCTGGAGTCATATTCGTCTCCAAAGGCCACCTCCAGCTCAATCTTGCCAAATGGGTAAGCCGACTTACCAGGAACCACTCCATGGAAAATAGTGTTGGATGTCCTCAGATTCTTATCAGTTAACCCCATGCGTCGAAAGGTCTCACAATAGAGGATATTGATGCTACTACCTTCGTCCATGAGTACCTTAGTGAATTTATATCCACCAACCTGAGGTGCTACCACCAAGGCCAACTGACCCGGATTATCGACCCGTGCAGGGTGATCTTCTCTGCTCTATACAATGGGCTGTTCCGACCACCTCAAGTAACGAGGAACTGCCGGCTCTATAGAGTTCACGACCCTCTTATGAACCTTCTGGTCGTGTTTGCATAAGCTAGTGGTAAACACGTGGTACTGCCCACTATTCAACTGCTTCGGATTGCTTTGATAACCCGACTGTTGCTGCTGCTGCTCTCCTTGACCAGAATGTTGTTGATTATAGCCGCCTTGACGTCCCTGAAAGCCGGAACCTGAGTCGCCACCCGGGCCATGAAAACCGCCAGCCCCTGAGCCGCCACCAGACCCATTATTGCCATCAAAGGTGTTGGAATTCTTAAACACTTTCATGATCGCACAATCTTTCCACAGGTGTGTGGCGGGTCATTCCCTAGTGCCGTGTCTCGGGCAAGGCTCATTGAGTAGCTGCTCAAGAGATGGGCCTGACCCGCCGGATCGAGGCGGCTTACCCTTACGTCTCTGATTGTTACCTTGTGCATTGGCATTGGCCACAAATTCCGGGTTACCATCCGCCTTACGCTTATTGCCTCCTTAATTCATCGGGTTATGCTGCTAACCCTTTCCATTACCGTTCTTCTTTCCCTTCCCGGTCTTTTCCTCATCAGATGCAGGATCCTTGGTACTATCAGAATCGGCATATTTGACTAAAGCCTCCATCAGCGTACCCATATCATTGCAATCATGCTTAAGGCGTCCCAGTTTCTGCCTTAGCCGCTCAAAACGGCAATTCTTCTCTAACATGAGGACTGCAGAGCCGGCATCCATCTTATCCGATGAATGTATTATCTCCTTGACCCGGCGTACCCAATGAGTCGTAGATTCACCTTCCTCCTGTTTACAATTTGTCAAGTCCACAATTGATATAGACTGCTTACAGGTGTCTTTGAAGTTCTGGATGAAATGGGCTTTCAGTTCTGCCCATGAACCAATGGAATTGGGTGGCAAACCCTTCAAGCAGGACCGGGCTGTTCCATCTAACATCATGGTGAAGTACTTAGCCATTGCCGCGTCGCTGTCTTCCAATAACTCCATGGCCTCTCATAACTTTCGATCCAAGCTCCGGGCTGCAGGTCGGCCGTGTAATTTGGCACCTTTCGAGGTCCTTTGAAGTCCTTGGGCAGGCGCACGTTACGCAGAGCTGGTACCAGACAAGGAACACCGCCGGTTCTAGTGGCTACTCCCGCCTCAACAGAAGTCGTTGGATACTCTGGGAAATCTTGATGTACCGTCTGTTGAGCCGCTAGCTGAGCCACTAGCTGAGCCGCCCGCTCGTTCTCTTGACGTATTCGGTCTTGCACCAGATTATAGCCTCCTGGCTGGTTACGATGTTGGGCGTTGCTTGACAAAGCTTCAGACTCCATGTGCCTGCTGTAACTCGGGCTCCGGTTCTGACGAGGCGGTGCTAACCAAGGCGGAGGAGTTGAATGAATCCTGTCTCGGCTGTAAGAATAGGTCTCTTGCTGAGCTAAGGCCGTCTGGAGAATTTCTCTGACCCTCCGGGTCTCCACTGCCGTCGGGTCATCGCCGTCCATGGGAAGAGCCACCAAATGCGCCGAAGCCGCGATTAAGTTCTCCATGGGGTTGGAAAAGTGACCCGGCGGTATCGGCACATAACGGGGCGGTGCCATGCTCATATGAGGTGGTGCCATCTCCCGAGGCTGAGCCGGGCCTCCTATTCCGGCTGTCATAAGCTGATTGGCCTCTGGCGGATTACTTGGGACAGCTCCGGGTGTAGCAAAAAGAACCCGAGGGTCGTAATTTGAAGGTAAACGGGACTGGGTTTTCTGATGTCACCTCCTCATCACGTCATTGGACGCGTTTAAGCTCATGAGCTGGTAAGCTTCTGACTGTAGCCGCTGCGCCCGGGCGTCTAATCTAGTGTCCTCAGCTGCCAAGGCCTCCTTGGCCTGAGCTATTTCCTCACGCACCCGTGCCACCTCCGCGTCATGCTCATCATTATCTGCTGGAATAACCGTTGCGGTTAACAGGGTCGTAAGCTTGTCCATGAGATCTATCAACACCTGAGCCGGCGGGCGCACGGGGCCGCCTGCCCCGGCTGCTCCTAACCCGGACGTTACTGCTGCAGCAGCCGTAGAGTTTGAGCCGGGCTGAGTCCCAGCCATAAAGACTCCTGCCCATCTTGGCGGCTCACAGGGGTCCGGAATACTGGTGCCATCGGAACAGCCCCCGAGCACGCCGTCTTGCACTTGGTACAACGAATCCGTTTAGCCGGCGGACGAATCACCATCTGAGAGGACGGCCGTCTCACCACCATCTCTAGATTCTTCAGAGAGTTCCTCTCCGTGGATGCAGCCCACGAAGGCACGCTTCCTAACAGGTTGGATTCGGGTCTTCCTCGCACGCTGAGCCATCTCGACGAGGTCGGTGCAGTTATCCGGCTCAGGGCCCGGCTCACCGATCCGGCCGATGAAGACGTGGATTCCGCTGAAGGGGACCCGGTACCCGTACTCAATTGAGCCGGCGTCGGGACCCCAGCCTTTGTCGTCGATGTAGATCTTGCCGCGACGACTTTTGGTCATCCGGCCCACTACGTATCCCTTGAGCCCTTCGAAGTTGCCCTTCAAGAACTCAAATCCACCGTGCGCTGGCCCCACGGTGGGCGCCAACTGTCGTGGAATTGTCACGTCAGATGTCCTCGTGAAAGGACTTAGTTGTGGAGCCATCGCAACTAGGAAGCTTGAAGGGGTTAATTGGGACAAGGGACACGAGAGGTTTTTATACTAGTTCGGCCCCTTACGGTGAAGGTAAGGCCTACGTCTATTTGGGTTGATATTGATGTTTCGATGACCAGGGAGCGAGATACGCTATGCCCGGCTCTCGATGAGTTGTTTCTTGCCCTAAGCCGCCAACAGGTCGTCCCCTTATATACACGGGTTGACGCCTTGTGGCTTACAAAGTCCCGGCCGGCTTATAAACAGTGTCCGGCTCGGTGACTAGTTAAATCTACCTTATGATACAAGTCATGCCATTATGGCGGTTTACTACAACGGGCCTTAAGTCGCCTGTGGGCTTTAAGCCCTTTATTGAACCACCATCTTCATGCTTGGTCTTGGGCTTCTTTCTGGTGAGTCTTCTTTGCGTAACCCGGCCCCTCCTGGGCGGCCTACACAAATAGTTATATACCCAACAGGACCTGCTAGTTAAGCTGCACACGCATGTCACTGCGTGCTGAGATGAATGATGTGTTGTTATCTCCTTGCACAACGAAGGATGTGAAAAATAGCTGTTGATAGTATTAAGGATCTCAAAGCACCGGGGCGAGATGGACTACATGCTATTTTTTATAAAAGAACTATTGGCATATTTTTTGGAGAAGAAATTACACAGGAAGTATTGTACGCTCTTAACATGAGGGTGATTTAGGAGGAGTGGAATAATACTGCGGTTGTTCCAATCCTGAAAACTGATAATCCTGAGGTGGTTACACAATTTAGGTCAATAAGATCTTACAATGTTATTTATAAGATTATATCCAAGATATTGGCGTCCCAATGAAAGTCAATTCTTCAGAAATCATTTCTCCAACTCAAAGTGTCTTTGTACCTGGCAGATTGATCACTGATAATGTACCGGTGGCACATGAGTTCGTCTAGCGACAGAATTGAGTGGGTGTTCTTGAAGAATATGATGGCCAAGTTGGGATTAACTTGGTTATGAATTGTGTTAGCTTGGTTAGATATATAGTAAGATATAACTCTCTCGAGACGGATAGTTTTACACCCACGAGGTGACGAGGGGCATTCATCAATGGGGTCATCTATCACATATTTTCTCCTGTTATGTGTTGATGCCTTATCAAGTATGATGTCACATGCAAAATAAGTTGGTGGCATTGATGAGATTAAGGTGTGCAGAAATGGACCATCAGTTTGACACCTTTTATTTACCGATGACCTTGTTTCTATGACATCGGTTATGTTACATTCAACTTCCTTGCAGCATGTTCTTGTTTCTTATTGTGCAAAATCAAGACAATTGGTGAGTAGAGGTAAATCAAATATATTCTTTAGCCCAAACACAAATGTCGTGCTAAAGACCGGGATCTGCAATGAACTACATATTAATAATGAGGCTTTATCAGATAAGTACTTTTCTGCTTGCGGATAGGTGTGACTGTTATAAACACTTTTTGGAAAGAATTAGGGGTTGGAAGGAAAAACACCTATCACTAGGTGGAAAGGAAATCCTAATTAAGACTGTGGCCAATGCATTATGGTCTATGCAATGTTAGTGTTTAAAATTACTAAGGGCCTCTGCAAGGACATAATGAACACTATTGCAGGTTTCTAGTGGGGTGATGATAGAGATGAGAAGAAAATGCATTGGTACGCCTGGTTGAAATTTTGTGTGCTGAAAAAATGGGAGCATGGGATTTCGTGACTTACACTCTTTTGACCTTGCAATGCTTGCCAAACAAGCATGTATACTTGTTAATCGAGCCAATTCTCTTTGTGCTAGAGTCCTGGAATCATAGCACTATATCCCTCCGTTCCTAAATATAAGTCTTTTTAGAGATTTCAATATATACTATATTTGGATGTATATAGACATATTTTGAAGTGTGGATTCACTCATTTTACTCTGTATGTAGTCTGCGGCTAATGTAACAACTATGGACACTTGTGACAAAAGATGGCCTCGCCATGGTTTCCTCTCTTCGTATTCATGAAGTCATAGTGGAGTTTGATTGTCTGGTGGCCGTTAATTTCTGTACGGGACAATCTCAGTGGTGGGATCATGTAGCTGCCGTGTATGCAGAAATTGTGGATTCGGTGACATCAATAGGGAAGGTGGAGTTCAAGCATTGTTGACATGAGGCTAATGGCCTAACTCTTACTTTTATCAATCATATTTCTGTATTTGGGACGATTACCCCCTAGCTGTTTATTTGCTAGGCTTGTGGATGATGTAATTGCTGTTAATTATCATTTATTTGAAGAAATTCTTTTCATCAGTTTTATTTGAAAGGATCGTCAAAGGTGCCGACATAATGTAGACTTCCCTTGTGATAAGCACACACACTTTTCGCACCTCCCAAACTCTTGGTCCAAAACCTACACCACTGTTTTTTTAGATGCCTACACTACTGGGTTGGCATTACCAATCTGGGGAGATGAAGAATATGTGCCAAGATTACATCGTTTCTTCAACCTCGGCAATCCAATATACGTAAGTCTGTATCCTGGACTCATATGTCATGGAGCAAAACTGTTTCATGTTTCTGGCTTCCGGCTAGGCCCATTTGGCGAGCATGGACATGAGGCCTGCACCGACCAGCATGGAGACGTTGATACCAAGCTGCAACCTCCCCCTGCTCTGCACTTTTGGGTTCATGAAGTCCTCGGCGAGGAGGTTGACGAGGGCCATGTAGACGAGGATCCCCGCCGCCACGGAGTTGAGGCTGCCCTCCACCACCAGCGCCGTCGGGCTGTTCTCGTTGTACACTCGCGATATGCCGAAGCCGATGGCGATGCCCACCGGCGTTGTCAGGCAGAAGAAGAGGATCATGGTCACAATGGACCTAGCCTTGAACTTTGCCTGCAGCATCGTCAGAAATAATCAGGACAAAATTCGGACATACCATGTTATTGATAGAATGGTGCTAATAGTTGATCGTGGTCTTGTGAGGATATTATTTTCTGGTTAAAATGAGTGGGTGAAAACTAGCAGCAGATTCCTTGGATTTGTTAAAGTGGGTCACTTTTTTTGTTCTCAAACATCTCATGACATATGCAGTTACTGATTCATTTGCTTTGTTCTGCAGGCCACCCGAAGTGCTGTGCTCTACTTTCTTCTCTCTCATGACTACCAGACATATAGTATTAGAGCATCTCCAACAGCCGCGCTATAGCGCCGCACGCAAAAAACCTGTTAGCGCGCGCGCTGCGCGCTGCGCCTGCTCTAGCAGCCGCGCTAAAATGCAGCGCGCGCCGCTCCAGCAGCGCGCAAAAATGCAGCGCGCACAAAATATTTTTTTTTAATTTTCGAACGCATAGATAAAATAGCGCGCGCCGCTCCAGCAGCGCGCAAAAATGCAGCGCGCACAAAACATTTTTTTTTAATTTTCGAACGCATAGATAAAATAAAAACTAGATAGATTGCATAAATAAAAAATGATACAAAGGTATTTTACATCGGTGCAACTAGATAGATAGTTCGAAAGCATAGATAAACTACGGCGCAACTAGATAGAAACTACTCTACGTCGCTACCATCGCTATCATCCTCGGCGGTGTCGTCCGAGGTGTCTAGCCAGATGTCCAGCCACCGATCATCGTCCGGCGTGAAGAACGACTGCCCACCTGCTGCAACGATGTCGGACTGCGCATTCGCCAACGCCTTCCGCTGACGCCTTTCCAACCGCTTCTCGCGGCGCCTTTGCGTGTCCTCCGCGCGGCGCCTTGCCCAGTAGGCCTGCTCGTAGGCGATGTCCTCCGGGTGGCGCTGGCGCCACTCCGCCATGACCCGCTCGTCCTCCTGAGCGACGAGGAGGCGGCGTTGCCGCTCGGCGTGCTCCGCACGGTCTTCCGTTGTGTGCAGATGAGGCAGAGGGGCGAGGTCGAGAGCTTGCTGGAGCGTGTACACATCTTGAAAGTTCATCTGGCCGCGCGGCCGGCCTAGGCGCCACGCCGCCGCGTCGTACGCGCAGGCGGCCTTGCGCGCCGTCTCGTACGTGCCGAGGCCGAGCCGGAGTCCGCCGGAGCGTATCTCCGCGGTGTAGACGCCGGTGGGGCGCAGGCGGACTCCGCGGTAGCCGGACGCTCCTCGGCGGCGCGGCGGCATGGCGGCGCGTCGGTGGCGGGGCGCTGGAGCGGCGGAGGCGCGTCGGTGGCGGGGCGCTGGAGCGGCGGAGGCGCGTCGGTGGCGGGGCGCGTGGCAGAAAGAGGAAGAGGAGAAGAGGAGGTGCGAGAGAGGCGCGTGGCGCGCGCCGCATTTTATAGGCGCGCCGGAAGCGGTGCGCAAAATATGGCGCGCGAGCTGGCGTTTTTTCGCGCGCGCGCACAAGCGGTTCCCGCGCCCGTGATTTTCCCGCCGCCGCTGGAGCGCGGCAAAACGCCTCGCGCGCGCTAAAGGCTGCGTTTACCGCGCGCGCGTCATTTCGCGCGGCCGTCGGAGATGCTCTTATCTAGATACGCGTGTATATATGGTTCTCTAGCTAGAACTTTACACGGAAGAGCATCGTAGAATTCTCCCCTTTGTGAAGCACAAGTTCTAGCCAGTGTTTGTTTAGATGGGCGTTTCCACTTTTGATGGAGACCATACATGCAAAGTTTCAGTTATGCATATACAGCCATCCGTTAAAAAAGTTCATACATGGAGAGACTCGGCCTATTTGTTCTATTCTTTTAGAAATAGGCAAGCAAGTCAAGTAAAGTAGCACCTTTGCTGCTTTGCAACGAGTCACTGGTCAAATATGCTTGGTTTTGATCAAGATGTATGATTTGGGATTACCGGCGGATATGTTGTCTGTGTGTATTACTCTTCTTTCGTATTACAACTTCACTATTTTGGAAGAACTCTGATTATTAGTAGTACTCCGCAACTTCGACCTGATCTTCACTAGGCGTTGTGTTTGTGTGTGTGATAGTGTGTTTACATTGTAATCGTCGTGTTTTTTAAAGAAATTGTGACAAAGCTCGCAACTATAGAAACCACACGCATGTGCACGGCACTAACAATAACTGAGGGGAGTGCGGGTGTGTATACCTGAACTATGCAGCCACCGAGGCCCGTTCCCTCGAACATCTGGTGGAAGCTCAAGGCGACGACGAGAGGTTTGATGGTTTCCGGGTCCTGAGACGCGCCGAGGGAGATGCCGATGATCACCGAGTGCACCACAATACCCAACTCAAGTACCTGCAGTACAATACAACATCGTTAATTATCGTCACAAAAAGATTAAAAGCAGGATACAAGAATCTGTTAATTTCTCTAACCAACCTGAGAGATTACGCGATGCCGGATCGTGTCCTTTTCGTCCTCGGCGCCGCCAACGGCCGCAACGAGCGCCGCCGACCCATGGGCGTGGCCGTGGGTCGCGTGCGTGTGCACGTGCACGTGTCCGTCGTGCTCCCCGCCGTCATGGTGGCGGCGCGCTTCCTCGGCGGCGGCAGCAGCAGCCTGTTTCTCCTCGTCCATCACGGCGGCGCTGCTGCCGTGGGCTCGGTCCTTGTTCAAGTGGGCGCGCGTGAAGTACCCCGTGGCGACGGTGTCGACCACGAGCGTGCCGATGGCGCCGACCATGGCTCCCAACCCGGCGAACGGGAAGTCCTTCCACGGCCCGGCGGCGGGCAGGCAGTCCGACGTGAGGTTCTCGAAGGCGTCGGGGAGGATGTGGATGAACCCTGTGGCGAGGATGACCCCCGCCGCGAAAGCCTTGACCAGGAAGAAGATGTCGCCGTCGGGCCGGAGCACGGGCACGTGTCGCCCCAGCACGGGCAGGGAGCAACCCAGCGCCCCGCAGATCAGGATGGAGAAGAAGGCCGCGATCTTGAGAGGCCTCGCCCGCGCGCGGTCGCGCGCCGCCGACTCCGGCGACCCGCAGTCGTCCTCGCCCCGCACGGCCGAGACCAGGAGTAGCGCCACGACGGCGGCGAGGAGGACGGCGCCGCTCGGCTTCATGGCTAGGCTGTCGTGATGCACGTACGCGGCGAGTGGGCGATGACGCGAGGGAGACCAGGAGACTGAAACTGAAGAGCTTCGGAGCTATACGGTGGTTGCAGGGGGTTTATATAGATGGAGGAAGTGAGGAACAGCTCTGCTGTAGCCAGGAATCGCCATTGATTAGGGTTTATAGTAGTCAATTACATAGGCGATCGGTTGAGGTGAAAACGACTGTCTCTGTCACCAGGTGACGACATGCATGGTACTCCGCGTTATAGGCGAGCTCGATTTGACCGTTGGATGATGTGCTAATTGGGGAAGTAGATTGATTTCCTGATTTACTCGGGCGTTTATTAACGGGGAAATTACTCACGATGACGACACTCTGCCGTCCAATGAGGTAATTTCGGTACACCGTGCAAGCGCGGTTCGTAGTTGTCTTGGACTATGGTGGTTATTTGATGGCGGACGCGGCGTCACGTGGCGGGCTCGACCTTGTTATATGAGTGTGGGCCGGGCCGGCTTTGTAGGGCTTTCTAGTCGTTCTGATGAAACAACCCAGCCCACTAGAACCGTAGAAGCGACCCTCTAAAATGGCCCATTATGGAGTTTCTACCTCGCTGCCGCAACATTTTTCAACACCATCTCAACATTTTTTCTCAAAAAAAAATCTCAACAATTTTTCTCTCCTACTACTTTGTCCTTATAACATTTAAATATGCATGTAATCAAACATCTTTCTTATTGTTTGAACAAAATGGTATCCATATCTCTCCGCTGTAAGTTGCACTCCACGACGAAGATGCTCGTTGCAGCATTGCTATCAGCCTTGAACCGGCTACGACTAGCCTTGTAGCATTGCGCGTCCTTGTTGCAATATTTATTGACATGCCTTGCAGCATCGCAGTTTCAGCATTGCTGCGTCGCCCGTCCATCTTGTATCAATTTTGCAACATCGTACGTCCAAACTTGCAGCAGCATCACCATTACGCTTTTGCAGCTGCAAAAGGCCCTGCCTTGCCTTGCATCATCATGATTTTTTTTACTTTGTAGCGGTGGTGGCATTGCCTTGCGGTGTTGCGATTGCCTTGCTGTATCGCGATTCTTTCTTGCAACATCTGCAAGGGTTGTTCATATCTCGGTCCCTATCATGCTCTTTTGCTAGCTCTGTGCTTAACGCCACCGGATCCTGACTTACTCAAACTCTTGAAACATATAATGCAGGATGTAATTTTTATTTTACTAGCAAATATTGCCCATGAGTTGCAACGGGAGAAAAAGAATTCACGCCTCATACACACACTTGACGACATCAGCAAATCCTTGAAATCATTCATGATGCCACGCAACAAGCAACATGATAACTTTTCTAAAAAAAACAAGCAACATGATAAGTGGTGTTGTGCAAAAACATAAAGGTGTGATGATTTTTGAAGTGTACTGAAGGTGTTTAGAATTCATTATACAACACAAATATCTACCTAGTTGCCAATATATGTTTACGCATTTATTGTTGTTTCTATTAGAATGAAATAGCAAAGAACATTTTAGTATTTAATGATAACATGTGCATAAGTGTTTTCATATGCTCCCTTCGTCCAAAATAACTTGTCCCAAGTTTGTCCCTCAAATGGATGTATCTAGCACCAAATTAGTGCTAGGTATATCTCTTTGAAGGACAAATTTTTTCAGACAGAGTGAATATACCTAGCGCATATATATGCGACGCGACGCGAATGTGTGTGTGTGTGTGTGTGTGTGTGTGTGTGTGTGTGTGCGCGCGCGCGCAATCATAATTCAGTTCAAGACTTAATTTGGTTGCAAACATATAGGATAGCTTCACAAAAACAACCAATCTGTAAGGACATATGTAATAGGCATTTCTAAAATATCTCATCATACAAAGAAGGTGTTATTTAAGCTTGCACCCTGAACATAATTTCAAAAATTAATGATAATAGCATATTTGAAATCTACACATTTTTCTGATGAATTTTCATATATGGCATGTCAGATTTGAAGTTAGGGTTTCAAAGATATGAAAATTTCAAAAAGTAATTGATTTTTTAAAGAAAAAGGGTGGGTGTGGGAATCGAACCCACGACCTCTAGCGTGGTAGGTCACGGAACCAACCAGTGCACTGCTCACATGGTCGTTGTACATGAGGGGATCTCTCCTTATTGAGCTATGGGCGAGCGCGGAAAAAAAAACCAAACGTTCTTCTCACTTACCAGTGGCATTGGTGGGTAATTATTTGCAACTTTAGGGGCAGTTTTAATGACGGACGATCAGAAACTCTATTTGCTTTATTATTAGGTAGAGATTATTTCTTCTGCTCATTGTACTACCATGACTGAAAATGAATAGATCGAAAGTTTATCTCACAAAAAAATGGAGTTATGGTCAAGTCTCTTTCAAGTTGTTTGCTAGTCGCTCGAGCCCAAAATCCAGGCTACAACAATGGAAGGATCACACATCCACGTCCACATTGCTCGCCCAAAGCATGAGTAGGCATTATTGTGCCGATGTTTTCATACCACGTGCTTGTGTTTCTAACTACGAAGAAGCGGAAGCCCAAGAGAGATCATATTATAACTCGCTTTGCTCCGGAATTGTAGTGATGTACCCACCTCACATAGGTCTAATTGAGGGCGAGGTAGCTACACATCGTATTGGAGAGCATACCAGCATCCACTGTCGGGACGTTCACGAACCCCATCTGGAAGTGGCCATGCACAATGTCCCATCCCTGGGTGGCATGGGGCAGTGTCTCTGCATCCAAGAGCAGTCCTCGGCTATGTTGTGTTGGACTGTTGGTTGCCTCCGGTGGCGCCTGAGCATCCAAGAACGACATGCCAAGGGTGTCGTGGCTGGCAGCCTTAGGCGCCTCGATATCCAGGGGAAGTGCAGGTTGGGAGGCAAAATTCGCAGGCTCCTCCTCGTCCTTGCAGAGAGGGTCGAATCTAGTCTTCTGCCTCTTCGAGGCGGGGGAGGAGATGGTGCACATGAGCGGTTGTGACCCGGTGAAGCAATATACTTCATCTCTGGCCGTCGCCGCTTTCGCTCTGTGATCTCCACCAGAGGCTGCGCAACCCGTAGCTAGGGTTCATCGTCGATCGCGTTGATCAGTTGGTCCTTTTCTCGACCCGTTGATTGATTTTCTCTCTCTCACTGATTTATTTGGCCTGATTTTATTTTTCTTTGAATTTTTAATCTAAGATCGGTTTGGATCACCCGCTACTGTGCGAGAGTTGGCTACAGTGTGTCGCCTGCGCCAGTGCAGCCCTGGCCTGGCTTGAGCCGTGGCCGCTCATGGCACCACGTGCTAGCATGATTAAGCCATGGCCGCTGCCCGCTGATGCATCTGCATGGCACCACGTGCTACCATGATTGCACGTAGGTCGCTCGTGTTAGTCAGGTTGCACCTAGATGCTGCGCGTGTGGTAGGTGGCCTGGCTGCACGTCACATCCGGCTGAGCGGACAATTCGACTTCGTGGTAATCGGATTGATCAGCCGAGTGCACGCAGATTTATTTCCGCGGACATCTTCTAAGTACAACGCGTCTGGGCTTGGAGAGATGTCGCTCCCACCTCCCTCCTTCTCTCCCCTCTCCCCGCTCCCTGGTTGGGACGGCCATGCCGGCGTCGTGGTGGCGGCCCCCTCCCTCTCCCCTCCTCCACTCCCTCACCTGCGTAGAGCCGTGCCGGCGCCGTGGTGGCGGCGTCCCCCCTTCCCTCCTTCCCGCTCTCCCACGCCAGTTCCCTGCCTCGCCTCACCCTGCTTGGAGGGCGGGGACGTTGGATCTATGGAGACCCCCTCCTCCTCCCAGCTGCCCGCTCCGTCGCCGCTCGTGCGCCTCCCTCCCTTGCCCACCCCCCCGCCGGGCCCCGTCTCCCTACCTCCCTGCCGTCTTTCCCCTACCGCCCTCCCTGCTCAGTGCCCCCTAATCGGTTCTAGGCCCTGGATGTTGCCTTGGACGAAGATTCGTCCGATGACGACGAACTGCTGCCTCAACCGGTTGTGTGTGTGTGTGTGTGGGGGGGGGGGGGGGGGGGGGTCTAGGGACGGGCGACGGATCCACAACCACCTTGCCCCTCCCCCCACTCCCGCTCTTCTGCCTCTCTTGAGGACGTATTTTCCCTAGCGTCGCTGGCTGATACATCTTCAACGTATCTACTTTTCCAAACACTTTTGCCCTTGTTTTCGACTCTAACTTGCATTGATTTGAATGAAACTAACCCGGACTGACGCTGTTTTCAGCAGAACTGCCATGGTGTTGTTTATTGTGCAGAAAACAAAAGTTCTCGGAATGACCTGAAAATCCACGGAGATAACTTTTGGAAAATATAAAAAATACTGACGAAAGAATCAAGGCCAGGGGGCCCACACCCTGTCCATGAGGGTGGGGGGCGCGCCCTGATACTCCACCGACCTCAACTCCAACTCCTTATATTCCGTTTTGCGGAGGAAAAAAAATCAAAGAGAAAGTTTCATCGCGTTTTATGATACGGAGCCGCCGTCAAGCCCTAATCTCTCTCGGGAGGGCTGATCTGGAGTCCGTTCGGGGCTCCGGAGAGGGGAATTCGTCGCCGTCGTCATCATCAACCATTCTCCATCACCAATTTCATGATGCTCACCGTCGTGTGTGAGTAATTCCATCGTAGGCTTGCTGGACGGTGATGGGTTGGATCAGATTTACCATGTAATCAAGTTAGTTTTGTTAGGGTTTGATCCCTAGTATTCACTATGTTCTGGGATTGATGTTGCTATGACTTTGCTATGCTTAATGCTTGTCACTAGGGCCCGAGTGCCATGATTTCAGATCTGAACCTATTATGTTTTCATGAATATATGTCAGTTCTTGATCCTATCTTGCAAGTCTATAGTCACCTATTATGTGTTATGATCCGACAACCCCGAAGTGACAATAATCGGGATACTTCTCGGTGATGACCATAGTTTGAGGAGTTCATGTATTCACTATGTGCTAATGCTTTGTTCTGGTTCTCTATTAAAAGGAGGCCTTAATATCCCTTAGTTTCCACTAGGACCCCGCTGCCATGGGAGGGTAGGACAAAAGATGTCATGCAAGTTCTTTTCCATAAGCACGTATGACTATATTCGGAATACATGCCTACCTTACATTGATGAACTAGAGCTAGTTCTGTGTCACCCTATGTTATAGCTATTACATGAGGAATTGCATCCGACATAATTATCCATCACTGATCCAATACCTAAGAGCTTTTCACATATTGTGCTTTGCTTATTTACTTTTCCGTTGCTACTGTTACAACTACTACAAAACTGCTATCTTTACTTTTGCCACTGTTACCATTACTATCATACTGCTTTGCTGCAGATACAAAGTTATCCAGGTGTGGTTGAATTGACAACTCAACTGCTAATACTTAAGAATATTCTTTGGCTCCCCTTGTGTCGAATCAATAAATTTGGGTTGAATACTATACACTCGAAAGCTGTTGCGATCCCCTACACTTGTGGGTTATCAAGACTAATTTCTGGCGCCGTTGCCGGGGAACATAGCTCTATTCTTTGAGTCACTTGGGATTTATATCTGTTGATCACTATGAGGAACTTGAAAGACGAAAGAACTAAGATTTTTCCCTCAACTACGAGGGGAGGTAAGGAACTGCCATCTAGCTCTGCACTAGATTCTCCTTCTGTTTTGAGTAACCTTGCGACACCTAAACCTGCTACTGCTATGAATTCTGTTATGTCACATGTTATTGATGATGCCACTTCTGCTATGCATGATACTTATGATGAAACTACTTCTGTGCGTGATACTGCGTTGCCATTAGGTGAATTTCTTGATGAACAACTTGCTAGGGTTAGAGAGAATGAAATTATTAAAGATGCTATTATTGATGATAGTGATGATGAAAGTTCTCCCCCTGATTATGAATACCTGTTGTTCTTGAGGGTTATGTTATGGATGAGGAAGCTGCTAGAGCTATTTTTGCTTGCAAAGATAGATATGATCATTAGCTAAATGGAAGCAACAATCTCTTAATGCTAGAATGAAACCTCACTCCACTTTTGCTACTTCACCTATCTGTATTACTGAAAAGGATTATGAGTTCTCTGTTGATCCTGAAATAATTACTTTGGTTGAATCTGATCCTTTTTATGGCTATGAATCTGAAACTGTGTGGCACATCTCACCAAGTTAAATGATATAGCCACCCTGTTTACTAATGATGAGAAGTCTCGCTATTATTATATCCTTAAGATATTTCCGTTCTCATTAAAGGGTGATGCTAAAACTTGGTTTAATTCTCTTGATCCTAGTTGTGTGCATATTCCCCAAGATATGATTTATTACTTCTCTGCTAAATATTTCCCTGCTCATAAGAAACAAGCTGCCTTGAGGGAAATATATAATTTTGTGCAAATCAAAGAAGAGAGTCTCCCACAAGCTTGGGGGAGGCTTCTCCGGTTACTTAATGCTTTGCCTGATCATCCTCTTAAGAAAAATGAAATACTTGATATCTTTTATAATGGAGTAACCGGTGCTTCCAAGGACTACTTGGATAGTTGTGCTGGTTGTGTTTTCAGAGAAAGAACAGTCGACAAAGCTGAATTACTATTCAATAATATGTTGACTAATGAAAATAATTGGACTCTTCCTGAGCCAATTCCTGAGCCAATTGAGCCAACTCCTGAGCCTATACCTAAACCAACTCCGAAAAAGAGGGGTGTTCTATTTCTCAGTCCTGAAGATATGCAAGAGGCGAAGAAATCAATGAAAGAAAAAGGTATTAAAGCTGAAGATGTTAAGAATTTACCACCTATTGAAGAAATACATGGTCTTAATATACCGCCTGTTTAAGAACAACATTGTCTTGATAACCCGACACAGGTAGTAAAGGTAAATTCTCTCAATAGATATGATAAAGTTGAAATCCCGTCTACTAAATTTCATAGCCCATGCTTAGATGAATTTGATGACTTTATGGCTAGACAAGAAAGTTTTAATGCTTATGTTGGTAGAGAATTAAAGAATAATGCTTTCGAGATAGGACGCTTGAGTGATTATATGGCTAGAGTTAAAGGTGAACTTAAACTCATTAGCAAATATGCTTCTATGGTTACCACTCAAGCTGAGCAAGTACTTAAAGCTCAAAGTGATTTGCTCGAATGAATTAAATAATAAACATGACTTTGCTGTTAGAGTGGCTACTAGAACTGGTAGAATGACTCAGGAACCTTTGTATCCTGAAGGCCACCCTAAGAGAACCGAGCAGGATTCTCAGAGAAATAATTTAGAGGCACCTATTTCTTCTAAAAAGAAGAAAAAGAAAAATGATAGGACTTTGCATGCTTCTAGTGAACCTGTTGTAGACACACCTGAGAAATTTAATGATATTTCTATTTCTGATGCTGAAACACAATCAGGTGACGAACATGAACCTAGTGATAATGTTAATGGTAATGTTCATGTTGATGCTCAACCTAGCAATAATAATGATGTAGAGATTGAACCTGTTGTTGATCTTGATAACCCACAATCAAAGAATCAACGTTATGATAAGAGAGATTTTGTTGCTAGGAAGCACAGTAAAGAAAGAGAACCATGGGTTCAGAAACCCATGCCTTTTCCTCCTAAACCATCCAAGACAAAGGATGATGAGGATTTTGAGCGCTTTGCTGAAATGATTAGACCTATCTTCTTACGTATGCGCTTAACTGATATGCTTAAGTTAAATCCTTATGCTAAGTACATTAAAAGAAATTTCTACCATGCTTGCTAATTATACTTTTAAAGGTGGAATACCAAAGGAACTTGTAGACCCAGGGGTACCAACCATACCATGCTCCATTAAAAGAAATTATGTTAAAACTGCTTTATGTGATCTTGGAGCCGGTGTTAGTGTTATGCCTCTCTCTTTATATCATAGACTTGAATTGAATAAGTTGAGACCTACTGAAATATCATTGCAAATGGTCGATAAATCAACTGCTATACCTGTCGGTATTTGTGAGTATGTGCCTGTTGTGGTTGCAAATGTCACTATCTTAACGGACTTTGTTATTCTTGATATTCCCGAGGACGATAGTATGTAGATTATCCTTGGTAGACCATTTTTGAATACTGCAGGGGCTGTTATTGATTGCAACAAAGGCAATGTCACTTTTCATGTTAATGGTAATGAGCATACGGTACACTTTCTGAGGAAACAATCTCAAGTTCATAGCATCAATTCTATTGGAAATATTCCAATTATCATTATTGGAGGTTTTGAATTTCCTCTTCCTACCGTCAAGAAAAAGTATGATATTCTTATTGCTGGGGATTTTCATATCCCCGTTGAGGTAACCTAGTGTTATTCGAAATTTCTCCGGTTCCGTGTTATTCGGAATGAGTTGTTAACAAGACTTGATCAACCTTGTTAGTGGATTCATTTTGATGATCATGAGATGGATGAAACTAGAAGGCACAACCTTCTGTACCCTTTTTTATTTTCTGTTATTTAGATTAAATAAAGCAAAAATAGTATTATCTGTCTGTTTTCTGAATTATCCGTGCAATAAAAAAAAATCCCGAAAATAAAAGTGCTCCAAATGCCCTGCAAATTTGGTATGATCTTTTATGGAATATTTGAGGATTTTAGGCACTGAAAACACTGTAGGGGGGCAAGCTCCTGGCCACGAGGGTGGAGGGCGCGCCCACACCCCCTGGGTGCGCCCCCTGTCTCGTGGGCCCGTGGTGCCCCCCTCCACTTATTCCTGCACCCACACACTCCATTTTCTTCGCGAAAAAAATCCCCATCCAGCTCAAGCACAAGTTCTAGCTCATTTTGCTGCGATTTTCGATCTCCTTGCTCAAAGCTCCATTCACAAAACTGCTTTGGGAGATTGTTGCTTGGTATGTGACTCCTCCATTGATCCAATTAAATTTTGTTCTAGTGCTTTATTCATTGCAAATTTTTGCTGCATAGGTGACCCTGTTCTTGAGCTTGCATGTCAAATTTATGAGGTCCCAAGTAATTCTAATGCATGATATAGGCTCTAGGCACTTGTAGGAGTAGTTGCTACCAATCTAGTTTAGTTTTATTCACTTTTATTTTGAAGTTAAATTTCAGAAATTTTCAGAAAATGATAAGGAGATTTTTGAGGGGCTCTTCTAGCCAAGGCTCCCAGGATAAACAAGCTAAAGAGAAGGAAAAGGCCAAGTATAATCTTCCTCGCGTAGCGGAAGTACGGCCGTGTGATTGCCCTATGATAATTTCTTGAGAGAAGCCGGGATTTATGAAGACTTTTATTCTTTGATTGAAAATGCAGGCCTCACCGACTTCCTCCACGACCGGATCGATCAGTATCTCTTACTCACCAATACTTTTGTGCAAAACTTTTATTACTATCCTAAGAATTCACCTCCTTCAGTATCATTTCATTTATATGATGAATTCAAGGAAATGTCTTTACGTAATTTTTGTGCGGTATGTAGAATACTCTTTGAGGGCAGATTAGATGAACCACATCGTAAAGATGTGGATGGCTTTGTTAACACCATTACTGCAGGGGATCCAAAGAAGGGTTCCGATGCGAGAATCTCTAGCATACACTTTCCTGTTTTACGCTACTTTGCCTTATTTCCTAGTCGATGCTTAATTGGTCGTGGAAATAGTGGAAACTTCTGTGTTCCTGATATTATTATTCTATTCCATGCCTTGTTTGGTGATAATAGTTTTAGTATGGGTGCCGTTATTGCTAAATGGCTAAGCCTGAACCGTACAAAAGACCCCATCTTTGGAGGTATCTATGCTGCACGTCTTGCTAAATATTTTGAAATACCTATTAGGCACCATGAGAAAGAGGAGACAATATTGCCTCCTTACCTTTTAGATTATAGGAGCATGGTAGCACATGAGTTTATTGTTCACAATGATGATAAGATGCTCCTGTATAACTTGAGATTTAATAAGAAACACAATGAGATTATTATCCTCCCTGCGCCTCTGTTGTTTGATTTGACTCCAGTTAATTATCTTGTCTCGCCAGAAGTGGTGTACGGTCATCGCGGCCTAGCATCCGCTCCAGAGCCCGAGCCGGAACCTCCACTGGACCCTTATCGGTCATCATCTTATCAGTGGGATTCGGAGGAGATCGCTAGTCAGCGGTATCCTGATTACACCCCTCAGTACACCAGGGAGAGTAGCCGTGGTCCTTGGCAATAGACCAACTTAGGCCAAAAGCCTAAGCTTGGGGGAGTACGTATTTCCCACCGACTTTACATTCATGTTCACACATTATTCTAGTTGCCGGTGCTCATACTCTTTCATTGTATTATCCATGCTAGTTTAATTTATTTTTCTAGCTTTCTTCTTGTGTGTTTGATAAACCTTAAGAAAAACCAAAAAATTTAGTTAGTTTAATTTCCATGCTTGTAGTAGTAATTAAAATGAAAACCCCAAAAGATTTCTTGTTCTTCTTCTTACTTGTTGGGAACTTCCTGTGTAAATAGTTTTATTTCCTTTCTTTCCTTTGGGGGTCGACAGTAGAATACCATATTGAAAATGTTTAGTGGCTCTCATATGCATGATTGTTTATTTAACTTAGAGCCCATATTACTTTGTCTTCTCTCTTGAGTCGAATGCTTGCAGATTCCAGCTTAGTCCAATGCATGTGCACTATTATTATTATACACACCGTTCGGTCGTGCAAGTGAAAGGCAATAATGACGATATATGATGGACTGATTGAGAAGAGAAAGCTGGTATGAACTCGACATCTCTTGTTTTTGTAAATATGATGAGTTCATCGTTCCTGATTCAGCTTATTATGAAGTAAACATATTTGCAATGACATTTAGAGATTATAGTTGCTTGTGCCATGCTTAATTAGCTATGAGTTATAAAGGTTTACATTGCGTGCCAACATGCTATTAAAATGAGTGTGATGTGGTATGATGGGATGGTATCCTCCTTTGAATGAATTGAGTGACTTGACTTGGCACATGTTCACGCATGTAGTTGAAACAAATTAACATAGCCTTCACGATATTTATGTTCATGGTGGATTATATCCTACTCATGCTTGTACTCGGTGTAAATTAATTTTAATGCATGTTCGTGACTGTTGTCGCTCTCTCAGTTGGTCGCTTCCCAGTCTTTTGCTAGCCTTCACCTGTACTAAGCGGGAATACTGCTTGTGAATCCAAATTCCTTAAACCCCAAAGTTGTTCCATATGAGTCCACCATACCTTCCTATATGCGGTATCTACCTGCCGTTCCAAGTAAATTTGTATGTGCCAAACTCTAAACCTTCAAATGAAATTCTGTTTTGTATGCTCGAGCAGCTCATGTTTCAACTAGGGCTGTCTGTATCTTCCATGCTAGGTGGGTTATTCTCAAGAGGAGTGGACTCCGCTCCTCATTCACGAGAAAATGGCTGGTAACCGGGATGCCCAGTCCCATGATCAAAAAGATCAAAGCAAATCAATATAATCAAACAAAACTCCCCCAGGGCTGTTGTTAGTTGGAGGCACTTGTTGTTTCGAGCAAGCCATGGATTGATGCTTGTTGGTGGTGGGGGATTATAAACTTTTACCATTCCGTTTGGGAACCGCCTATAATGTATGTAGTATGGAAGATATCGCCATCTCATAGTTATTGCGTTGACAGTGAAAGTATGCTGCTCAAAATGTTATTCATCTCCATTTTAAAATCGAGCTCTGGCACCTCTACAAATCCCTGCTTCCCTCTGCGAAGGGCCTATCTATTTACTATTATGTTGAGTCATCACCCTCTTATTAAAAAGCACCCGCTGGAGAGCACACTGGCATTTGCATTCATTACTATTAGTTTATATTATGTATGACTTGACTGGATCTCTTTTACCATAAATTACAATGTTTAGTCAGTCCTTGATCTTTAAAGGTGCTCTGCATTTATGTTTTGCGGTCTCAGAAAGGGCTAGCGATATACCATCTTGTTATATCATACTCCCTCCATTCCACAATGTAGTGCCTATAGATTTTTATGAAAGTCAAACTTTGTCAACTTTGACCAAGTGTATAGAGAAAATTGTCTACATCTACAATATCAAACATGTACATTCTGAAAATATAACTTACGATGTATCCAATGATGTGCATTTGGTATTCTAGACGTACCTAATTTTCTCTATAAACATGGTCAAAGTTTGTAATGTTTGACTTTTGTAAAAATCTATAAGCACTATATTATGGAACGGAGGGAGTATTATGATTGTTTTGAGAAAGTGTTGTCATCTGAGTTTTATTATTATTGCTCGCTAGCTGATTATGCCATTGATATGAGTAAATATGAGACCTAGGTGTTATTGTGAATATGGTTAGTTCATAATCTTTGCTGAAAACATGAATGCTGGCTTTACATATTTACAACAACAAGAGAAAATAGAGTTTGTAAAAGTTTTTCTTTATCAGTTTCAGTTTATCAACTCAATTGCTTGAGGACAAGCAAAGGTTTAAGCTTGGGGGAGTTGATACGTCTCCAACGTATCTACTTTTCCAAACACTTTTGCCCTTGTTTTCGACTCTAACTTGCATGATTTGAATGAAACTAACCCGGACTGACACTGTTTTCAGCAGAACTGCCATGGTGTTGTTTATTGTGCAGAAAACAAAAGTTCTCAAAATGACCTAAAAATCCACGGAGATAAATTTTGGAAAATATAAAAAATACCGGCGAAAGAATCAAGGCCAGGGGCCCCACACCGTGTCCACGAGGGTGGGGGGCGCGCCCCCTGTTTCGTGGCCCCCCTGATGCTCCACCAATCTCAACTGCAACTCCATATATTCCGTTTCGCGGAGAAAAAAATCAGAGAGAAAGTTTCATCGCGTTTTACGATACGGAGCCGCCGCCAAGACCTAATCTCTCTCGGGAGGGCTGATCTGGAGTCCGTTCGGGGCTCCGAAGAGGGGGATTCATCGCTGTCGTCATCATCAACCATCCTCCATCACCAATTTCATAATGCTTACCGCCGTGCGTGAGTAATTCCATCGTAGGCTTGCTGGACGGTGATGGGTTGGATTAGATTTACCATGTAATCAAGTTAGTTTTGTTAGGGTTTGAACTCTAGTATCCACTATGTTCTGAGATTGATGTTGCTATGACTTTGCTATGCTTAATGCTTGTCACTAGGGCCCGAGTGCCATGATTTCAGATCTGAACCTATTATATTTTCATGAATATATGTGAGTTCTTGATCCTATCTTGCAAGTCTATAGTCACCTATTATGTGTTATGATCCGACAACCCCGAAGTGACAATAATCGGGATACTTCTCGGTGATGACCATAGTTTGAGGAGTTCATGTATTCACTATGTGCTAATTCTTTGTTCTGGTTCTCTATTAAAAGGAGGCCTTAATATCCCTTAATTTCCACTAGGACCCCGCTGCCACGGGAGGGTAGGACAAAAGATGTCATGCAAGTTCTTTTCAATAAGCACATATGACTATATTCGGAATACATGCCTACATTACATTGATGAACTGGAGCTAGTCCTGTGTCACCCTATGTTATAGCTATTATATGAGGAATCGCATCCGACATAATTATCCATCACTGATCCAATGCCTATGAGCTTTTCACATATTGTGCTTTGCTTATTTTCTTTTCCGTTGCTACTGTTACAACTACTACAAAACTGCTATCTTTACTTTTGCCACTGTTACCATTACTATCATACTACTTTGCTACTAAATACTTTGCTGCAGATACTAAGTTATCCAGGTGTGGTTGAATTGACAACTCAACTGCTAATACTTAGGAATATTCTTTGGCTCCCCTTGTGTCGAATCAATAAATTTGGGTTGAATACTCTACCCTCGAAAGCTGTTGCGATCCCCTACACTTGTGGGTTATCCCTGGCCTCGGGCGGCCGACCTTGGGTGCAGGTGGGGCGACGGTGTCGCCACAAGGCCCTACCCCCCATGTTGCGGCTCTTCGGGCCGATGGCGTCCTTGGGTCTTCCCTCCCCCTCCTCTGGCGTTCTCTTATCCCCTCTCTCATCCCCCCTCTCCGCGATTGTGGTGGCATTCCCACCGGCGGCGGGTCCTTCTAGGGTGGACGGAACCCTAGCCGCGTGGGTGGAGGCGGCTGTGCGGGAGGCAGGTATGGCTTGTGGGACGCTTGTGCCTGCAGGCCATCTGCGCGTCCTGGGCCGTGCTCGCCCTACCTGGCCCATTCTGTGCCCCCCTCCCGCCCGTGGCCCCTCGGCCTGAGGCCGTCCCTCCCCCTTGGGCCTAGCCCAGTCTAACTCCCCCCCTCCGCCGCGTCCTAGGCCCAGCCTGGTCCCCCGTGGATATATATGGATCCCTTGCAGTGCCCGTGACCTAACCCTAGGGTTTCCAGCCTCTCGCTCCCAAATCCGCCATTTCTCCCACCTCGCTAGATCCATCTCTCTTTTCCACCCCTCTGCCCCTGCTCTCTATCTCCTTCGTGGCGGCTGTCATGTCTTGTGAGCCATCGGCCGACCGCAACACCAATGACAAGTGACCTCTCGAGCAGGGGTCGGCTGCGGATGCCGAGCTGTGCTACGAGGCAGAGCTCCATCTTGGGGAACGTAGTCATTTCAAAAAAATCCTACGCACATGCAAGATCATGGTGATGCATAGCAACGAGTGGGCAGAGTGAGTCCACGTACCCTCGTAGACCGAAAGTGGAAGCGTTAGCACAACACGGTTGATGTAGTCGTACGTCTTCATGATCCGACCGATCCAAGTATCGAACGTACGACACCTCCGAGTTCAGCACACATTCAGCATGATGAAGTCCTGTGAACTCTGATCCAGCAGAGCTTCACGGGAGAGTTCCGTCAGCACAACGGCATGATGATGGTGATGATGTTGCTAACGATGTAGGGCTTTGCCTAAGCACCGCTACGATATGATCGAGGTGGAATATGGTGGAGGGGGGCACCGCACACGGCTAGGAGAGATCAATAGATCAACTTGTGTGTCTAGAGGTGCCCCCTGCCCCCGTATATAAAGGAGCAAGGGGGGGGGGCGGCCGGCCAGGAGGAGGGCGCGCCAAGGGGGGAGTCCTACTCCCACCGGGAGTAGGACTCCTCCTTTCCTTGTAGGAGTAGGAGAAGGGAAGGAAGGTAGCGAGGAGGAGAAGGAAAAGGGGGGGCGCCGCCCCCCCTCCTTGTCCAATTCGGACTAGAGGGGGAGGGGGCACGCGGCTGCCCTGGCTGCCCCTCCTCTTCTCCCACTAAGGCCCATTAGGCCCAGTATACTCCCCGGGGGGTTCCGATAACCCCCCGGTACTCCGGTAAATGTCCGAAACCTCCCGAAACACTTCCGGTGTCCGAACATAGTCTTCCAAATATCGATCTTTACGTCTCGGCCATTTAAAGACTCCTCGTCATGTTTGGGATCATATCCAAGACTCCTAACTACCGTCGGTACATCAAAACACAAAAACTCATAATATCGATCGTCACCAAACTTTAAGCATGCGGACCCTACGGGTTCGAGAACTATGTAGACATGACCGAGACACGTCTCTGGTCAATAACCAATAGCGGAACCTAGATGCTCATATTGGTTGCCACATATTCTACGAAGATATTTATCGGTCAAACCGCATAACAACATACGTTGTTCCCTTTGTGATCAGTATGTTACTTGCCCGAGATTCGATCGTCGGTATCTCAATACCTAGTTCAATCTCGTTACCGGCAAGTCTCTTTACTTGTTATGTAATGCATCATCCCGCAACTAACTCATTAGTCACATTGCTTGCAAGGCTTATAGTGATGTGCATTATCGAGAGGGCCCAGAGATATCTCTCCGCCAATCGAAGTGACAAATCCTAATCTCGAAATACGCCAACTCAACAAGTACCTTCGGAGACACCTGTAGAGCACCTTTATAATCACCCAGTTACGTTGTGACGTTTGGTATCACACAAAGTGTTCCTCCGGTAAACGGGAGTTGCATAATCTCATAGTCAGAGGAACATGTATAAGTCATGAAGAAAGCAATAGCAACATACTAAACGATCAAGTGCTAAGCAAACGGAATGGGTCAAGTCAATCACATCATTCTCCTAATGATGTGATCCTATTAATCAAATGACAGCTCATGTCTATGGTTAGGAAACTTAACCATCTTTGATTAACGAGCTACTCAAGTAGAGGCATACTAGTGACACTATGTTTGTCTATGTATTCACACATGTATTATGTTTCACAATTCTAGCATGAATAATAAACATTTATCATGATATGAGGAAATAAATAATAACTTTATTATTGCCTCTAGGGCATATTTCCTTCAGTCTCCCACTTGCACTAGAGTAAAAAATCTAGATTACGCAGTAATGATTCTAACACCCATGGAGTCTTGGTGCTGATCATGTTTTGCTCGTGGAAGAGGCTTAGTCAACGGGTCTGCAACATTCAGATCCGTATGTATCTTGCAAATCTCTATGTCTCCCACCTGGACTTGATCCCGGATGGAATTGAAGCGTCTCTTGATGTGCTTGGTTCTCTTGTGAAATCTGGATTCCTTTGCCAAGGCAATTGCACCAGTATTGTCACAAAATATTTTCATTGGACCCGATGCATTAGGTATGACACCTAGATCGGATATGAACTCCTTCATCCAGACTCCTTCATTTGCTACTTCCGAAGCAGCTATGTACTCCGCTTCACACGTAGATCCCGCCACGACACTTTGTTTAGAACCGCACCAATTGACAGCTCCACCGTTCAATATAAACACATATCCGGTTTGTGATTTAGAATCGTCCGGATCAGTGTCAAAGCTTGCATCAACGTAACCGTTTACGACTAGCTCTTTGTCACCTCCATAAACGAGAAACATATCCTTAGTCCTTTTCAGGTATTTCAGGATGTTCTTGACCGTTGTCCAGTGATTCACTCCTGGATTACTTTGGTACCTCCCTGCTAAACTAATAGCAAGGCACACATCAGGTCTGCTACACAGCATTGCATACATGATAGAGCCTATGGCTTAAGCATGGGGAACATCTTTCATTTTCTCTCTATCTTCTGCAGTGGTCAGGCATTGAGTCTGACTCAACTTCACACCTTGTAATACAGGCAAGAACCCTTTATTTACTTGATCCATTTTGAACTTCTTCAAAACTTTATCAAGGTATGTGCTTTGTGAAAGTCCAATTAAGCATCTTGATCTATCGCTATAGATCTTGATGCCCAATATATAAGCAGCTTCACCGAGGTATTTCATTGAAAAACTTTTATTCAAGTATCCTTTTATGCTATCCAGAAAATCTATATCATTTCCAATCAACAATATGTCGTCCACATATAATATCAGAAATGCTACAGAGCTCCCACTCACTTTCTTGTAAATGCAGGCTTCTCCAAAAGTCTGTATAAAACCATATGCTTTGATCACACTATCAAAGCATTTATTCCAACTCCGAGAGGCTTGCACCAGTCCATAAATGGATCACTGGAGCTTGCACACTTTGTTAGCACCTTTCGGATCGACAAAACCTTCTGGTTGCATCATATACAACTCTTCTTCCAGAAATCCATTCAGGAATGCAGTTTTGACATCCATTTGCCAAATTTCATAATCATAAAATGCGGCAATTGCTAACATGATTCGGACAGACTTAAGCATCGCTACGGGTGAGAAAGTCTCATCGTAGTCAACCCCTTGAACTTGTCAAAAGCCTTTCACAACAAGTCGAGCTTTGTAGACAGTAACATTACCATCAGCGTCAGTCTTCTTCTTGAAGATCCATTTATTCTCGATGGCTTGCCGATCATCGGGCAAGTCAACCAAAGTCCACACTTTGTTCTCATACATGGATCCCATCTCAGATTTCATGGCCTAAAGCCATTTTGCGGAATCTGGGCTCATCATCGCTTCCTCATAGTTTGTAGGTTCACCATGGTCAAGTAACATGACCTCTAGAATAGGATTACCGTACCACTCTAGTGCGTATCTTACTCTGGTTGACTTACGAAGTTCCGTAGTAACTTGATCTAAAGTTTCATGATCAATATCATTAGCTTCCTCACTAATTGGTGTAGGCGTCACAGGAACCGGTTTCTATGATGAACTACTTTCCAATAAGGGAGCAGGTACAATTACCTTAGCAAGTTCTACTTTCCTCCCACTCACTTCTTTTGAGAGAAACTCCTTCTCTAGAAAGGATCCATTCTTAGCAACGAATGTCTTGCCTTCGGATCTGTAATAGAAGGCGTACCCAATAGTTTCCTTTGGGTATCCTATGAAGACACATTTCTCCGATTTGGGTTCGAGCTTATCAGGTTGAAGCTTTTCCACATAAGCATCGCAGCCCCAAACTTTAAGAAACGACAACTTTGGTTTCTTACCAAACCACAGTTCATAAGGCGTCATCTCAACGGATTTTGATGGTGCCCTATTTAACGTGAATGCAGCCGTCTCTAAAGCATAACCCCAAAACAATAGCGGTAAATCAGTAAGAGACATCATAGATCGTACCATATCTAGTAAAGTATGATTACGATGTTCGGACACACCATTACGCTGTGGTGTTCCAGGTGGCGTGAGCTGCAAAACTATTCCGCATTGTTTCAAATATAGACCAAACTCGTAACTCAAATATTCTCCTCCACAATCAGATCGTAGAAACTTTATTTTCTTGTTATGATGATTTTCCACTTCACTCTGAAATTCTTTGAACTTTTCAAATGTTTCAGACTTATGTTTCATTAAGTAGATATACCCATATCTGCTCAAATCATCTGTGAAGGTGAGAAAATAACGATACCCGCCGTGAGCCTCTATATTCATCAGACCACATACATCAGTATGTATGATTTCCAATAAATCTGTTGCTCGCTCTATAGTTCCAGAGAACAGCGTTTTAGTCATCTTGCCCATGAGGCATGGTTCGCAAGTACCAACTGATTCATAATCAAGTGATTCCAAAAGTCCATCAGTATGGAGTTTCTTCATGCGCTTTACACCAATATGACCCAAACGGCAGTGCCACAAATAAGTTGCACTATCATTATCAACTCTGCATCTTTTGACTTCAACATTATGAATATGTGTGTCACTACTATCGAGATTTAACACGAATAGACCACTCTTCAAGGGTGCATGACCATAAAAGATATTACTCATATAAATAGATAACCATCATTCTCAGATTTAAGTGAATAACCGTCTCGCATCAAACAAGATCCATATATAATGTTCATGCTCAACGCTAGCACCAAATAACAATTATTTAGGTCTTAAACTAATCCCGAAGGTAGATGTAGAGGTAGCGTGCCGACGGCGATCACATCGACTTTGGAACCATTTCCCACGCGCATCATCACCTCGTCCTTAGCCAGTCTTCGCTTAATCCGTAGTCCCTGTTTCGAGTTGCAAATATTAGCAACAGAACCAGTATCAAATACCCAGGTGCTACTGCGAGCTCTAGTAAGGTACACATCAATAACATGTATATCACATATACCTTTGTTCTCCTTGCCATCCTTCTTATCCGCCAAATACTTGGGGCAGTTCCGCTTCCAGTGACCAGTCTGCTTGCAGTAGAAGCACTCAGTCTCAGGCTTAGGTCCAGACTTTGGTTTCTTCTCTTGAGCAGCAACTTGTTTTCTGTTCTTCTTGAAGTTCCCCCTTTTCTTCCCTTTGCCCTTTTTCTTGAAACTGGTGGTCTTGTTGACCATCAACACTTGATGCTCCTTCTTGATTTCTACCTCCGCAGCCTTTAGCATTGCGAAGAGCTTGGGAATTGTCTTATTCATCCCTTGCATATTATAGTTCATCACGAAGCTCTTGTAGCTTGGTGGTAGTGATTGAAGAATTCTGTCAATGACACTATCATCCGGAAGATTAACTCCCAGTTGAATCAAGTGATTGTTATACCTAGACATTTTGAGTATATGTTCATTGAAAGAACTATTCTCCTCCATCTTGCAGCTGTAGAACTTATTGAAGACATTATATCTTTCAATCCGGGCATTTGCTTGAAATATTAACTTCAACTCCTGGAACATCTCATATGCTCCATGACGTTCAAAACATCGTTGAAGTCCCGGTTCTAAGCCGTAAATCACGGCACACTGAACTATCGAGTAGTCACCAGCTTTGCTCTGCCAAACATTCAAAACGTCTGCAGTTGCATCTGCAGCAGGCCTGGCACCTAGCGGTGCTTCCAGGACGTAATTCTTCTGTGCAGGAATGAGGATAATCCTCAAGTTACGGACCCAGTCTATGTAATTTCTACCATCATCTTTCGACTTTGCTTTCTCAAGGAACGCATTAAAATTCAACGGAACAAGAGCACGGGCCATCTATCTACAACAACATAGACAAGCAAAATACTATCAGGTACTAAGTTCATGATAAATTTAAGTTCAATTAATCATATTACTTAAGAACTCCCACTTAGATAGACATCTCTCTAATCATCTAAGTGATCACGTGATCCAAATCAACTTAAACCATAACCGATCATCACGTGAAATGGAGTAGTTTTCAATGGTGAACATCACTATGTTGATCATATCTACTATATGATTCATGCTCGACCTTTCGGTCTCAGTGTTCCGAGGCCATATCTGCATATGCTAGGCTCGTCAAGTTTAACCCGAGTATTCTGCGTGTGCAAAACTGGCTTGCACCCGTTGTAGATGAACGTTGAGCTTATCACACCCAATCATCACGTGGTGTCTCGGCACGACAAACTTTGGCAACAGTGCATACTCAGGGAGAACACTTTTACCTTGAAATTTAGTGAGAGGTCATCTTATAATGCTACCGTCAATCGAAGCAAAATAAGATGCATAAAAGGATAAACATCACATGCAATCAATATAAGTGATATGATATGGCCATCATCATCTTCTGCTTGTGATCCATCGTTACCGGCGCGACACCTTGATCTCCATCGTAGCATCGTTGTCGTCTCGCCAACTATTGCTTCTACGACTATCACTACCGCTTAGTGATAAAGTAAAGCAATTACAGGGCGATTTCATTGCATACAATAAAGCAACAACCATATGGCTCCTACCAGTTGGCGGTAACTCAGTTACAAAACATGATCATCTCATACAATAGAATATAGCATCATGTCTTGACCATATCACATCACAGCATGCCCTGCAAAAACAAGTTAGACGTCCTCTACTTTGTTGTTGCAAGTTTTACATGGCTGCTACGGGCTGAGCAAGAACCGTTCCTACCTACGCATCAAAACCACAACGATATTTCGTCAAGTTAGTGCAGTTTTAACCTTGTAAAGGACCGAGCGTAGCCACACTCGGTTCAACTAAAGTTGGAGAAACAGACACCCGCCAGCCACCTGTGTGCAAAGCACGTCGGTAGAACTAGTCTCGCATATGCGTACGCGTAATGTCGGTCTGGCTGCTTCATCCAACAATACCGCCGAACCAAAGTATAACATGCTGGTAAGCAGTATGACTTGTATCGCCCACAACTCACTTGTGTTCTATTCGTGCATATAACATCTACGCGTAAACCTGGCTCAGTTGCCACTATTATGGAATGTAGTACGCAAGATCATGGTAATGCATAGCAACGAGCGGGGAGAGTGAGTCCATGTACCCTCGTAGACCAAAAGTGGAAGCATTAGCACAACGCGGTTGATGTAGTCGTACGTCTTCACGATCTGACCGATCCAAGTACCGAATGTACAGCACCTCCGAGTTCAGCACACGTTCAGCTCGATGACATACCGCGAACTCCGATCCAGCAGAGCTTCACGGGAGAGTTCCGTCAGCACGACGGCGTGATGACAGTGATGATGTTGCTACCGACATAGGGCTTCGCTTAAGCACCGCTATGATATGACCGAGGTGGAATATGGTGGAGGGGGGCACGACACACGGCTGGGAGAGATCAACAGATCAACTTGTGTGTCTAGAGGTGCCCCCTGCCCCCGTATATAAAGGAGCAAGGGGGGAGGCGGCCGGCCAGGAGGAGGGCGCGCCAAGGGGGAAGTCCTACTCCCACCGGGAGTAGGACTCCTCCTTTCCTTGTAGGAGTAGGAGAAGGGAAGGAAGGGGGAGAGGAGGAGAAGGAAAAAGGGGGGCGCCGCCCCCCTCCTTGTCCAATTCGGACTCGAGGGGGAGGGGTCGCGCGGCCGCCCTGGCCGCCCCTCCTCTTCTCCCACTAAGGCCCATTAGGCCCAATATACTCCCCGGGGGGTTCCGGTAACCCCCCGGTACTCCGGTAAATGTCCGAAACCTCCCGAAACACTTTCGGTGTCCGAACATAGTCTTCCAATATATCGATCTTTACGTCTCGACCATTTCAAAACTCCTCGTCATGTCCGTGATCATACCCGAGACTCCGAACTACCTTCGGTACATCAAAACACAAAAATTCGTAATACCGATCGTCACCGAGCTTTAAACATGCGGACCCTACCGGTTCGAGAACTATGTAGACATGACCGAGACACGTCTCCGGTCAATAACCAATAGCGGAACCTGGATGCTCATATTGGTTCCCACATATTCTATGAAGATCTTCATCGGTCAAACCGCATAACAACATACGTTGTTCCCTTTGTCATCGGTATGTTACTTGCCCGAGATTCGATTGTCGGTATCTCAATACCTAGTTCAATCTCGTTACTGGCAAGTCTCTTTACCCGTTATGTAATGCATCATCCCGCAACTAACTCATTAGTTACATTGCTTGCAAGGCTTATAGTGACGTGCATTACCGAGAGGGCCCAGAGATACCTCTCCGACAATTAGAGTGACAAATCCTAATCTCAAAACACACCAACTCAGCAAGTACCTTCGGAGACACCTGTAGAGCACCTTTATAATCACCCAGTTACGTTGTGACGTTTAGTAGCACACAAAGTGTTCCTCCGGTAAACGGGTGTTGCATAATCTCATAGTCATAGGTACATGTATAAGTCATGAAGAAAGCAATAGCAACATACTAAGCGATCAAGTGCTAAGCTAACGGAATGGGTCAAGTCAATCACATCATTCTCCTAATGATGTGATCCCGTTAATCAAATGACAACTCATGTCTATGGTTAGGAAACTTAACCATCTTTGATTAACGAACTAGTCAGGTAGAGGCATACTAATGACACTATGTTTGTCTATGTATTCACACATGTATTATCTTTCCGGTTAATACAATTCTAGCATGAATAATAAACATTTATCATGATATGAGGAAATAAATAATAACTTTAATATTGCCTCTAGGGCATATTTCCTTCACTCTGTGCCAAGCTTCAGCACGACAGAAGCGCGGGAGCGGGAGCGGTGGGGGACACGCCGCCGTGGTTTCTCGAAGAAGAGCAACGCAAAGCCGCCATGGCCGTGCCCCCTCGCAGGCAAGCTCTAGCTGGGAGGGCAATTGGGGCCGCCCATTCCTCCCTTCCCTGCTGCCACCACCCTTGGTCCCAGTGATAACCGTCAATTCACGCCTGCGGGCCCTGATCCATATCGGGGGTTCGGGGGAGCGGCCAGATCTGGTGGATCCGCTCGCAACTTCAACAACAATGGCGGCTTTGGCGGCCAGGCCGGTAATTTCTCCAAATCTCATAAATTCCATCCTCGTGACCCTCCTCGTGATGGTGGGAAAATCTCGGGGGCTTTTGGTCCGTCCTTTCCTGCCTCCAAACATGGGTCAGGTGTCGACTGCCCTCCTGCGGCGTCCGGGATGACGTGCTTTGCCTGCCACCGCCCCGGGCACTTCCAGGCGGGGTGCAAATTTCCCCCTTTCTGTCTCATTTGTCGCACCGACGGCCATCTTACTGTTGAGTGCCCTAATCACGGTGCGCCTCCCTCCATCAAGATGTTTGGATATGCCCTTCCTGGTTGTGGCTTCTTTCGCATGGTTGGATCGGTTGATGATCTTGGCCCTCCTGTCGCTCTCTCAATGTTGCGGTCATGAGGATCTTGTCTGATGAGGTTCCCATTTAACTCATACAGGACGAGCTCAAGGCGTGGGACGCCGATGGCTGGGATTGGCATCTTGAGCAATTAGGGCCGAAATAATTCTCCCTCATCTTCCCGACGGCTGGAAGCCTCACCTGGTGCTCTCGTGGGGCATATTTCACCTTGGCCATTAACAACATCTCTGTAAAAGTGTTGGATGCCTCCTCTGAACCCAAAAGCTTCAACAACTTGTCCGACCCTTGGGTCCTCCTGGACGACGTTCCTCCCTTGCTTCGTAACACTCCTTCTATGATGGCCTTTGCTGAACTCATTGGGAAGCCTATTGAGGTGGACCCGATATCCATTGGCCGCCCTAGCCTTGTGCGCATGAAGGTCTTTCTGGAGATCTATCCTCACAACTAAGGCTTCCGCATCAACATGCGCTTGGAATCTCCCCCCACTCCCTCCACTCCCAAAATTGTTGCCTCATTCAAACCTGATGACAAGAACAACGATGATCCGAAGGGGGGTCAATCCAAAAACAATGATGGCAACTCCAGCGCCTCCCCTTTCTCGGAATCCACGTGGAACAACATGGGCTCGGTGGCTTGAGGGCTTTACCCAAACCGTAATCCGGCCCCCAAGGGTGCTCGCAATGATGTTGTGGATGACGTCAAGAAACAGATGGGTGCCTCTATTGATGGTCATATCTCTATGTTCTGCAACATGCCGTCTAGGCTGTCCTCTTCGTCATTTTCTGGCATTATAGACTTGCCAGAGCATGAGCTTGAGGGCTCTCCGCCCCGGGAGGCGGTCGAGCCCCTCAAGGCCCATAATCTGTCGCCCCACTCTAGGGCGGAGGTGGGCTGAGTGAGCCCCCCTCCCCCCCCCCGCTAGGAGTTCTCGGCGTACAAGCTCAAGGAGATGCGGGATCAGCTGGACGAGTCCGTTGAAGATCCAGACGAGCATCCAGCCTCTCCGACGACCTACGTGAAGATCACGACTCCCACTTCCACCGCCCGCAAAAGCTCGCACATCCAGCGCTCGGGTGAGATGGCAATGCAACGGGCGGAGCGGGTGGCAGCCGCCAAAAATTTCGACCCTCCAGGTACATCCTTTCCCTCGGTATTTACGGTTCTCGACAAGCTTGCCGGTGATCATTTGTTGCGCGTTGCCCATGATTCGTGTATTTGTTTTACTCCTGTTAACTCTGCTCCGATCTCCCCCTCTGAATTCTTAGCTGTTATCCGTGCCAATGAATTGGCCCAGGCATCGTTAGCTGCGGCCAGGGCCGCTGTTGCCGTCCCCCCTCCCGGCGACCCCCAGTCCTGTGCTAGGTGTGGTGGCACCTCCCGAGCTAGGGCCAGATGGTTGTGGCCGTCCGTCCACCGCCTGTAGAAAGAATCGTCGTGTGGCTCTAGTCTAGTCCCTTGCAGGTCCAGTTTGTGCATCAAAAACCTATCTTGCAGATGAACGTCTTGTTCTGGAACATTTGTGATGTCCCACAAGTATATGGGGTCAATTGTAGCCTTTTTGATAAGTAAGGGTGTGGAACCCAACGAGGAGCAGAAGGAAATGACAAGTGGTTTTCAGCAAGGTAATGTCTGCAAGTGCTAAAATTGTAAGTAGCGGAGTAGTTTGATAGCAAGATAATTTGTAACGAGCAAGTAACGATAGTGGTAACAAAAGTGCAGCAAGGTAGCCCAGCCCCTTTGAGGCAAAGGACAGGACAAAACGGTCTCTTATGATAAGCAAAGTGTTCTTGAGGGTACATGGGAATTTCATCTAGTCACTTTCATCATGTTGGCTTAATTCGTGTTTGGTACTTTGATAATTTGATATGTGGGTAGACTGGTGCTTAGGTGTTGTTATTACTTGAACAAACCTCCTACTTATGATTAACCCTCTCGCAAGCATCCTCAAGTACGAGAAAAGTATTAAGAATAAATTCTAACCATAGCATTAAACTTTTGGATCCAATCGGTCCCTTACGGAATAGCGCATAAACTGGGGTTTAAGATTCTGTCACTCTCGCAACCCACCATCTAATAACTACTCCACAATGCATTCCCTTAGGCCCAAATATGGTTAAGTGTTATGTAGTCAACGTTCACATGACACCACTAAGAGAATGGTAACATACATATCATCAAAATATCAAACACATGTCAAGTTCACATGATTACTTGCGACATGATTTCTCCCGTGACCTCAAGAACAAAAGTAACTACTCACAAATGATAATCATGCTCAAGATCAGAGGGGTATTAAATAGCATAATGGATCTGAACATATAATATTCCACCAAATAAACCATATAGTAATCGACTACAAGATGTAATCAACACTACTAGTCACCCACAAGCACCAATCTATAGTTTTGGTACAAAGATTGAACACAAGAAATGAACTAGGTTTTGAGAGGAGTTGGTGCTGTTGAAGATGTTGATGAAGATAGCCCTCCCCAAGATGGGAGAGTTGTTGGTGATGATGATGACGATGATTTCCCCCTCCGGGAGGGAAGTTCCCCGGCGGAATCGCTCCGCCAGAGGGCAAAAGTGCTCCTGCACAAGTTCTGCCTCGAGGTGGCGGCGCTTCGTCCCGAAAGTCCCCTCATTAATTTTTCTAGGTCAAAATGACTTATATACCAGAAGATGGGCACCGGAGGTGGGCCGAGGAGGGAAGCACCCACCAGGGCCCGCCTGGGCCTCTTGGCGCGCCCAGGTGGGTTGTGCCCACCTGGTTGCCCCCCTCTAGTACTTATTTGCTCCAACAATTCTTCAATATTCCATAAAAAATCCTCGGGAAGTTTCAACTCATTTGGAGTTGTGCATAATAGGTAGCTTGACGTAGCTTTTTCAGGTCCAGATTTCCAGCTGCCAGAATTCTCCCCCTTGGTGCATACCTTGCATATTATGAGAGAAAAGGCATTAGAATTACTCCAAAAAGCGTTATTATACCATAAAACAACATAAATAACAGTAGGAAAACATGATGCAAAATGGACGTATCAATCCGCGGTTTTGGCACTCAAGGGCGCCGCGACCAACTTACAGACCTTATTAGCACCGTTAACGTGATGTTATCTGTCTTCAAGAGGCTATTAAATCCGATTTCCGCCCCCAGGAATTAAGCTCGCTTTATTCAGTTATCTTCTCCTGGGCCTGGTCCCCTCCCCTTGGGCTGTCTGGGGGCTTGTTAATTGGGACATGCAATGACTCGTGCGATCTCCTGTCTACCTCCCTGGACCGATTCTTCATTAGCGCAACGATCAAGAGCAAACTCCATAACTTCTCTTGGGAATTGATTAATGTTTACGGCCCAGCGGATCACTCCCTCTCTCGTCTTCCTTAACGAGCTGTCTTCCAAGTTAACCAACTCTAGCTTACCTGTCTTGGTCGGAGGGGACTTTAACTTGCTTCGTGACCCGGCAGACAAGAACAATTCTAACTTCAATTGGCATCTCACTAATTGCTTTAATGACTGCATCAACTTTGCTGCTCTCCGGGAGATTCCTAGAGTTGGGGCTCGATTTACTTGGTCTAATAGACAACTTAACCCGGTGCGCTGTGTTCTGGATAGAGTATTTATGTCAACGGACTGGGAGGCTCACTTCCCACTGGTCTCCCTCTCTTCGTGCCCTAACATTGGGTCAGATCACACTCCTCCTGTGGTGGATAGTGGCGTTAGGGCCACACCACCACCTTCTCGGTTCCGTTTTGAAACTAGTTGGCTTCTTAATGAGGCTTTCAAACCCCTGGTAGTAAGAATATGGGTTGTGCTCAAAAGTAATTGCATCAGGTCCTTTGACCCTCTAGACGATTGGAGATTTTGTTCCCAGAAGTTGCGCCAATTCCTTCATGGATGGAGTGCTAACTGTCGGGCAGAGGCTCTCTGCACTAAAGCCTCTCTCTCCTCCCGGATCAAAACTATCGACTCCTTGGCTGATTCTGTTGGGAAACATAGCATGCAATTTCAAAAAAAATCCTATGCTCACGCAAGATCTATCTAGGAGATTCATAGCAACGAGAGCGGAAGAGTGTGTCCACGTACCCTCACAGACCGAAAGCGGAAGCGTTTGCGTAACGTGGTTGATGTAGCCGAACGTCTTCTCGTTCCGACAGATCGAGTACCGAACGTACGGCACCTCCGAGTTCTGCACACGTTCGGCGCGATGACGTCCCTCGAGCTCTTGATCCAGCAGAGGGTCAAAGGAGTAGATGAGTTCCGTCAGCATGACGGCATGGTGACGGTGATGGTGATGTGATCCGCGTAGGGCTTCGCCTAAGCACCGCGAGAATATGACCGGAGGCGTAAACTGTGGAGGAGGGGGGGTGATGAAGTCATGTACCTAGGGTAGGGTCATGGACCTGTCCAAGGTACCCTCCCCAAGGACATCTTTAGAAGAAACTGCTTTCCAGTCGACCTAGAAGGATTCCACTCGACAGACTCGAAGACACTCGACCATGAAGACTCACTCGACCACCAGGAGATCTAGGGTCATTCTGCACTCAAACGGTCTGTCATTAAATAGTCTTTATGGCCATGATAGCACTTTATGTAGGGCGTTACCTGTAACGCCAGGCCTTTATGTACATTGAACTCTCCACTACGTGGGCTGGCTGGGGTCCTGGCGCACTCTATATAAGCCACCCCCCTCCACAGGCAGAGGGGTTCGCACCTCTGTAACTCATACGCATATAATCCAGTCGACCGCCTCCGGGCTCCGAGATGTAGGGCTATTACTTCCTCCGAGAAGGGCTTGAACTCGTAAATCCCTTGCGTATATAACTACTCCATAGCTAGGATCTTGCCTCTCCATACCTACCCCCCTATTCTACTGTCAGGCTTAGAACCACGACAGTTGGCGCCCACCATGGGGTCGGTGTCTTAGCGACTTATTGGAGAAGTTGCAATTGTTCCGATCGCCTTCATCATGGTTTCTGGAGGAGTTTTGGTCGAGGGCCATGAGATCCGTCTCGGCGCGCTCACGTTCATCGCCGACGACTTCGCTTGGCTCCTGGAGGCTCCACTCGACATCGACGCGCTTCCCGTCCGCGGGGCGACGCACTTTCGCGCATGTGTCCGCGGCGTCCTGCTGCGGCAACCGTCGGCTCCGTATCGGTCGACTCCTGCTTTGTCCTCCCTCCCTGTCTCCCGCCAGCGCAAGCGCTCTGGTCGGTCGAGGCTTCAGCGGTGGGTGAGACACGCAGTGGCTCGCCAATCGGCCACCACCCAAGTCGCGGCGATTGAGCCCGACGAATCTCTCTACGGCCTGTTCGATCTGTCGACTGGCTCCGTAGAGACTGCATCCGAGTGCGACAGCAGTGATCCAGCCGCGGAGGTCTTGATGGTCAATGGGCCGCATAGTCCTCCCGGCTTCCCCCGCACTGACGGAGGGGACGGCGGAGGTGACCCAGCGCAGGTCCACGAGGAGTATCAACCCGAGCCACTCACTTCGTTGCAAAGGGAAGATCTTCGCCGCCAGAACATGGATGCTCTGCATACTCCTATCGTAGGAGAAACCCCCGAGGCTCGTGCCCTGGAGGACACGCGTTTGGCCAACTTGGCTGAGTGCACTCGATTGGAGAACCTCCAGCGAGCACTCGACGAGCGCGCGCAGCAACGAGTACCAGACTCCAGTCGACGTCAACTCTTTCCGCAACCGACTCAGGTATATCGAACCCCAATTCAGAATCTAGCAGCTGCAGCCCGTATAGCGGAGTCGATTCAGCCCTCTCAGTCGGAGGCTGGCAGAGGCTTGATGCAGATCAAAGATTTGCTCCAGGCAGCAGGAGATCAGAATTCAGTCGTATCGCAGTCACGAAATAGGATTCACAGTCGATCCGTCACTGCGAATACAGTCCAGTCGGCCCATAGCCCAAGATCGCCCCCGTGGCGTGAGGGACGTGGGGGTCGACGTGATCAGTATGATGACCGATTCGATCGCGATGATCGGCGTCGAGTGCCCACTCCTCCCCCAAGGGGTGGGTCTTACGCCCCTCGGCAGGAAGATGACAGACGCCAGCACAGTGTTGGGCGAAGGGTTCCAGTCGACCCCAGAGAACCAGGCTTTGACGCGAGATCCATTATCGTGCAAGGTCTGGTCGACCGGAACAGGGCTCATTGAGAAGGCCATGACAGAGATGTGCCCACCAGCAGCAGAGTTCAGGTTTCAGGACCAGAGTGTTTTAGCAGAGCCATCAGAGCCGCAGTGATCCCTCCCAACTTCAGGTTGGCGACTGGGGTGAGTAAGTTCACTGGTGAGTCCAAGCCCGATACTTGGTTTGAGGACTACCAAGTGGCTGTTCATATTAGCGGTGGCAATGATGAGGTGGCCATGAAACACCTACTGCTTATGTTGGAGGGTTCGGCCAGAGCCTGGCTGAATCAGTTGGCGCCTAGCAGCATTTACACTTGGGAAGATCTTGCCCGAGTGTTTGTCAGGACATTTGAAGGAACTTGCAAGCGACCAGCAGGTTTAACGGAGCTGCAAGTTTGCGTGCAGAAGTCGAATGAGACCCTGAGAGATTACATCCAGAGGTGGATCACATTGCATCATACGGTGAAGAACGTATCTGATCACCAAGCAGTCTGTGCCTTCAAGGAAGCCGTTAAGAAGAGGGAGTTAAGTTTGAAGTTTGGTCGGACCGGAGACATGACCCTGAGTCGAATGATGGAGATTGCCACCAAATATGCCAATGGTGAAGAAGAGGATCAGCTCTGGAGTGGCAAGTACAAGCCGAGCCATTCGGAAAAAGGAAACTCCAGTCGGAAGCAGAAGCGGGAAGCCGAGGCAGCTGCTCCTGGAGAAGCCTTGGCCGTGACTCAGGGCAAGTTTAAAGGGAAGCCCAAAGGATCTTGGAACCCCAAGAAGGTGAAGGACAAGGAAGGAAACGATGTGATGGATTTGCCATGCCACATCCACACGAAGAAAGACGAAGAGGGTAACTTCATTTACCCGAAACATACCACTCGCCAGTGCCGGCTCTTAATCCAACAGTTTCAAGGGAAACAGCCCAAGGATAAGGAAAAGGAGTCGGACAAGGCTGAGGACAAAGAGGACAGTGATGGAGGATACCCCCATGTCAATTCCACCCTGATGAGTTTTGCTGATGTGGAGAGCAAAAGTCGATTGAAAGTTATCAACCGTGAGGTAAATATGGTTGCTCCGGCGACACCCAGTTATCTGAAATGGTCTCAGACTGCCATCACATTCGACCAGTCTGATCATCCGACACATATAGCCACCCCTGGGAGGCAAGCTTTGGTGGTCGACCCAGTCGTCGAAGGCACTCGACTGACTAAGGTTCTGATGGATGGTGGCAGCGGACTGAATATACTGTATGCGGAGACGCTGAAGGGAATGGGCATTCCGATGTCCCGACTCAGTTCCAGCAACATGAGTTTTCATGGAGTCATTCCTGGGAAGAAGGCTGAGTCACTCGGCCAAATTTCTCTTGATGTGGTTTTCGGAAATTCAAAGCATTTCTGCAAAGAAAAGTTAACATTTGAAGTTGTGGATTTCCAGAGTGCTTATCACGCTATTCTGGGCAGGCCAGCTTATGCACGATTCATGGCTCGACCATGTTATGTGTACCTCAAATTGAAGATGCCTGGTCCCAAAGGTGTGATCACCATCACTGGCAATCGGAAAAAGGCAGAAGAGTGCTTTCAGAAGGGCTCAAAGATTGCCGATGCTCAGATAACGGTGGTGCAGTTGCAGGAATATCAAAAAAATGCAGATCCGAGTGATTTATTACGGGCTAAGAAGCCCGCCACGGAGTCAGCGTTCTAGTGGTCTGGTGAGATGAAGCCCGTTCACATTCACCCGACCGACCCCAGTGCTGCCCCGACTCATATCTCCACAACACTCGACTCTAAATAGGAAGAAGCGCTCATCCAGTTCCTCTGTGAGAACTGGGACATCTTTGCATGGAAGCCTGCTGACATGCCGGGTGTTCCCAGGGGGCTGGCTTAGCATCGTCTATGAGTCGACTCAAAAGTGAAACCTGTCAAAGAACATCTTCGATGGTCCACCGTCCAAAAGAGAAAGACCATTGGCGAAGAGGTGGCTCGGCTCCTGGCAGTAGAGTTTATCCGAGAAATTTACCACTCCGAGTGGCTCGCCAATGTTGTCATGGTCCCCAAGAAGGACAAGTCACTTCGCATGTGCATTGATTTCAAACATATCAATCGGGCCTGCCCGAAAGATAATTTTCCTCTCCCTCGCATCGACCAAATAGTCGACTAGACTGCGGGATGTGAGAGACTGTCTTTTTTAGACGCTTATTCCAGTTACCATCGGATCCGTCTGTATGGACCCGACGAGATCAAAACAGCTTTCATCACTCCATTCGGGTGCTTTTGCTATGTCACCATGCCATTCGGCCTCAAGAATGCCGGAGCCACGTTCATGAGGATGATTCAGAAGTGTTTACTCACTCAAATCAGTCGGAATGTGGAAGCATACATGGATGATATTGTGGTCAAATCACGGAAGGGTTCCGACCTGTTGACTGACCTCGCTGAAACATTTGCCAATCTCAGGAGGTATGATATCAAGCTTAATCCATCAAAGTGCACATTCGGAGTTCCTGGCGGAAAGTTACTCGGTTTTCTCGTTTCCGAACGAGGAATCGACGCCAACCCAGAAAAAGTTGGCACAATACTCCGAATGAAACGCCCCATGCGTGTGCACGATGTCCAGAAGCTTACTGGATGCTTGGCCGCGTTAAGTCGATTCATCTCTCGCCTCGGTGAAAAGGCATTGCCTCTTTACCGACTGATGAAGAAGTCAGACAAGTTCGAGTGGACTCCAGAAGCTGATGCAGCATTTGCGGAGCTAAAAGCTCTGCTCTCCACCCAGCCGGTGCTTGCTGCTCCAATCAGCAAAGAGCCTTTGTTGCTTTATATTGCATCCACAGGACAAGTCGTTAGTACAATACTTACGGTCGAGCGGGAAGAAGAAGGGAAAGCCTTCAAAGTTCAGCGCCCTGTATATTATCTTTCGGAAGTATTGACCCCATCGAAGCAAAGATACCCTCATTATCAGAAGCTTGTATATGGGATTTACATGACCACGAAGAAGGTTGCTCATTATTTCTCTGATCATTCCATTACAGTCGTCAGCGACGCTCCATTGTCAGAGATTTTGCACAACAGAGATGCAATTGGTCGAGTGGCAAAGTGGGCGATTGAACTCCTTCCCCTTGATATCAAGTTTGAGGCAAAGAAAGCCATTAAGTCCCAAGCAGTAACGGATTTCATCGCCGAGTGGATTGAACAACAACTGCTGACTCAAGTTCACTCGGAGCACTGGACCATGTTCTTTGATGGTTCTAAGATGTTGAATGGTTCCGTGCTGGGGTAGTATTGGTTTCCCCCCGAGGAGATAAGCTCAGATATGTGCTCCAAATCCACTTTGATTCCTCCAACAATGAAGCAGAATACAAAGCACTTTTGTATGGGTTGCGCATGGCCATTTTGTTGGGGAACGTAGTAATTTCAAAATTTTCCTACGCACACGCAAGATCATGGTGATGGTATAGCAACGAGAGGGGAGAGTGTTCGTCCATGTACCCTCATAGACCGTAAGCGGAAGCGTTAGCACAACGCGGTTGATGTAGTCGTACGTCTTCACGATCCGACCGATCCAAGCACCGAACGTACGGAGCCTCCGAGTTCAGCACACGTTCAGCTCGATGACGATCTCCGGCCTCCGATCCAGCAGAGTTCTGGAGATGAGTTCCGTCAGCACGACGGCGTGGTGACGATGATGATGTTCTACTGGCGCAGGGCTTCGCCTAAACTCCGCGATGATATGACCGAGGTGGAATATGGTGGAGGGGGGCACCGCACACGGCTAAGGAACGACCCGTAGATCAACTTGTGTGTCTATGGGGTGCCCCCCCCCCGCCCCCGTATATAAAGGAGCAAGGGGGGAGGCCGACCGGCCCCTTGGGGCGCGCCAAGGTGGAGGAATCCTCCTCCTAGTAGGAGTAGGACTCCTCCTTTCCTACTCCTACTAGGAGGGGGAAGGAAGGGGGAGAGGGGGAAGGAAAGGGGGGGCGCCGCCCCCCCTCCTAGTCCAATTCGGACCAGAGGGGGGAGGGGGCGCGCGGCCCATGCTGGCCGCCCCTCTCTCCTTTCCCCTAAGGCCCATAAGGCCCAATACTCTCCCGGGGGGTTCCGGTAACCCCCCCGGCACTCCGGTTTTCTTCGAAATCACCCGGAACACTTCCGGTGTCCGAATATAGTCGTCCAATATATTAATCTTTTTGTCTCGACCATTTCGAGACTCCTCGTCATGTCCATGATCACATCCGGGACTCCGAACAAACTTTGGTACATCAAAACTTATAAACTCATAATAAAACTGTCATCGTAACGTTAAGCGTGCGGACCCTACGGGTTCGAGAACTATGTAGACATGACCTAGAACCATTCTCGGTCAATAACCAATAGCGGGACCTGGATGCCCATATTGGTTCCTACATATTCTACGAAGATCTTTATCGGTCAAACCGCATAACAACATACGTTGTTCCCTTTGTCATCGGTATGTTACTTGCCCGAGATTCGATCGTCGGTATCCAATACCTAGTTCAATCTCGTTACCGGCAAGTGTCTTTACTCGTTACGTAATGCATCATCCCGTAACCAACTCATTGGTTACATTGCTTGCAAGGCTTATAGTGATGTGCATTACCGAGAGGGCCCAGAGATACCTCTCCGACAATCGGAGTGACAAAACCTAATCTCGAAATACGCCAACTCAACATGTACCTTCGGAGACACCTGTAGTACTCCTTTATAATCACACAGTTACGTTGTGACGTTTGGTAGTACCCAAAGTGTTCCTCCGGTAAACGGGAGTTGCATAATTCTCATAGTTACAGGAACATGTATAAGTCATGAAGAAAGCAATAGCAGTATACTAAACGATCTAGTGCTAGGCTAACGGAATGGGTCATGTCAATCACATCATTCTTCTAATGATGTGATCCCACTAATCAAATGACAACACATGTCTATGGTTAGGAAACATAACCATCTTTGATTAATGAGCTAGTCAAGTAGAGGCATACTAGTGACTATAGTTTTGTCTATGTATTCACACATGTATCATGTTTCCGGTTAATACAATTCTAGCATGAATAATAAACATTTATCATGATATGAGGAAATAAATAATAACTTTATTATTGCCTCTAGGGCATATTTCCTTCACATTTCACTCGGCGTCCGTCGCCTTATGGTTTATGGCGACTCAGATTTGGTGGTTAATCAGGTGATGAAGGAGTGGGATGTTAGAAGCCCAGCCATGACTGGTTACTGCAATGCAGTGAGAAAGCTTGAGAAGAAATTTGAAGGGTTAGAGCTCCATCATATACCCCGACTGAAGAATCAAGCGGCTGATGATTTGGAAAAGATAGGTTCCAAGAGAGAAGCCATCCCCAGTGATGTGTTCTTGGAACATATCCATACTCCATCAGTTCAGGAAGATCCTTTTACCAAAGAAGCTCCGCGGCCAAAAAGTGTCACAGATCCGACTGAAGTAGAAGTTCCAGCGGTGGTCGACCTGATCATGGAAGCATTGATCATCACTCCCGACTGGACAGTGTCGTACATCGCGTATATCTTAAGGAAAGAGCTCCCAGAGGATGAAGAAGAGGCTCGACAGATCGTCTGCCGATCCAAAGCCTTTACCATGATTAAGGGACAGTTGTACAGAGAAAGCGCAACTGGAATCGGTCAGAAGTGTATAACACCAGAAGAAGGTTGGATAATCCTTGACGATATCCACTCGGGGACCAGTGGCCATCATGCGTCCTCTCGGACCATCGTGTCTAAAGCATACCGAGCGGGATTTTACTAGCCAAGAGCAAATGAAATGGCAAAGGAGATAGTCGACAAGTGTGAAGGATGTCAATTTTACTCCAATATGTCACACAAGCCCGCCTCAGCCTTGAAGACCATCCCACTCGTCTGGCCTTTTGCTGTATGGGGATTGGATATGGTTGGACCACTGAGAACAGGCAGAAGCGGCTTCACCCATGTGCTGGTGGCAGTCGACAATTCACTAAGTGGATTGAAGCTAAACCCATCAAGAATCTTGATGCCGGTACTGCTGTCAGCTTCATCAGGGAGTTGATATTCAGATATGGAGTTCCCCATAGCATCATCACTGATAATGGGTCGAACTTCGATTCCTAGGAATTCAGAGCCTTCTGCACATCTCAGGGCACACGAGTCGACTATGCTTCAGTCGCTCACCCCCAGTCAAATGGACAGGCAGAACGAGCAAATGGCTTAATTCTCAAAGGGCTGAAACCCCGATTGATGCGCGATCTCAAGCACGCAGCTGGTGCATGGGTCGATGAAATTCCATCAGTACTTTGGGGATTAAGGACCACACCTAATCGGTCGACTGGGAGAACTCCGTTCTTCTTGGTCTACGGAGCTGAAGTGCCGAGTGACCTGCTTCACAATGCACCCCGAGTCGAACTCTACACTGAAGCTGAAGCAGAGCAAGCCCGGCAGGACGCAGTCGACCTTCCAGAAGAAGAAAGAGAGATGGCCTTGATCCGATCGACCATTTATCAGCAGGACTTGCGTCGCTTCCATGCCAAAAACGTGAAGAGTCGAGCCTTCCAAGAAGGAGATTTGGTTCTCCGAGTGGATCAGCAGAAGCCACACAAGCTTGCTCCTACTTGGGAAGGTCCCTTCATCGTCACCAAGGTTCTCCACAATGGGGCGTACCGCCTTTACAATGTCGAGCAGAGATTGACGAGCCCCGATCTTGGAACACGGAGCTGCTCCGCCCCTTTTATACTTAAGTATTCACTCGGATGAGATGTAATAAAAGTACTTTTGTAGTTTATTTTTCAAAGACAAGAGTGTTATAATTTTCCCAGTGATTGTTGTTACTTTTGTTCACATAAAGCAGTCCCCCAGTGGGTGGCTTAGCTGCGAATCCGTTTCACCTAAGTTTGTAAAAAATCATTGCCGAGTGGTGAACCAGCCTCCCACTCGGGGGCTTAGCTGCGAATCTGTTTCGCCTAAGTTTAACAAAATCCTACCGAGTGGTGAGCCAGCCTCCCACTCGGGGGCTTAGCTGCAGTCCAAGTACTCGCCTAAGTTTAAACAAAATCATGCCGAGTGGTGAGCCAGCCTCCCACTCGGGGGCTTAGCTGCGAATCTGTTTCATCTAAGTTTAACAAAATCCTACCGAGTGGTGAGCCAGCCTCCCACTCGGGGGCTTAGCTGCAGTCCCAGTACTCGCCTAAGTTTAAACAAAATCCTGCCGAGTGGTGAGCCAGCCTCCCACTCGGGGGCTTAGCTGCAGTCCAAGTACTCGCCTAAGTTTAAACAAAATCCTGCCGAGTGGTGAGCCAGCCTCCCACTCAGGGGCTTAGCCGCAGCCCAGTGCTCGCCTTAGTATAAATACAATGTGCGCTCCGCAAGGAGGACGAGTTGCAGGTCGACTGCTATCTTCCCCTTCCGAGATACGCCACAAATACAACATGCGCTCCGCAAGGAGGACGAAGCGCAGGTCGACTGCTACCTTCCCCTTCCGAGCTACACCACAAATACAATGTGCGACCCGCAAGGAGGACGAGGCGCAAGTCGACTGTTACCTTCTCATTCAGAGGTACGCCACAAAAATCCTACCGAGTGGAGAGCAAACCTCCCACTCGGGGGGCTTAGCTATAGCCCAGTGCTCGCCTAAGTTTTTGAAAATCCTACCAAGTGAAGAGCAAACCTCCCACTCGGGGGCTTAGCTGCAGCCCAGTGCTCGCCTAAGTTTTTGAAAATCCTACCGAGTGGAGAGCAAACCTCCCACTCGGGGGCTTAGCTGCAGCCCAGTGCTCGCCTAAGTTTTTGAAAATCCTACCGAGTGAAGAGCAAACCTCCCACTCGTGGGCTTAGCTGCAGCCCAGTGCTGGCCTAAGTTTTTGAAAATCCTACCGAGTGAAGAGCAAACCTCCCGCTCGGGGGCTTAGCTGCAGCCCAGTGCTCGCCTAAGTTTTTGAAAATCCTATCAAGTGGAGAGCAAACCTCCCACTCGGGGGCTTAAGCTGCAGCCCAGTGCTCGCCTAAGTTTTTGAAAATCCTACCGAGTGGAGAGCAAACTTTCCACTCTGGGTCTTAGCTGCAGCCCAGTGCCAGCCTAAGTATGACGAGATACAAGTCGATTGCAGTCTGTGCTTCATCCCTACCTGCAAAAGCGCATCACAAACACTAGCATATATTCCGAGCGAAGGACAATGTTCGTTCGAAGGCAGATGCAAACATATTCAACGTCAAACCCAAGTTCAGATAGTGTCCTACGGATCCAGAAGTGCTCAGGCACCAAGCCTGTTAAAAGTTTACCGGTTACAAAAACCACTCGGCATACCGAGGCAAATTTAAGGCATCAAGCATAGAAGTTTTTTACCCCTCCTACGGAGGGCTGGAAGGTGCAACAAACTCGTCCAGGTCGATTCCATCTGCGATCCGAGTGGCAGCAGCGTTGAAGGTCTCCATGAAGGATCAGAAGTCATGCTTCTTGGTATTAGCCACCTTGAGAGACGCCAGCTTGTCCTCTGGCGCGTCCTTGCAGTGAACACGGACCAGAGACAGAGCAACATCGGCACCACACCTGGCAAAATACTTCTTCCATTCTTGCACTCGACTTGGAACTTCGTTCAGTCGAGTCATCAGAGACTCAAGGTCATTCTGAAGTATTTCTCCTGGCCAGAGTGCTGTGTCGATGCGCGACATTGCAACCTTCAGTCTTGCAATATAGTCGACCACAGTAGCAACGCGAGACTCGAGTCGGAGCATGTTCATGGCGGCTTCATCCTTCACAGGAGAGTTGATGGGATCTAGGCTCGTCTCCAATCGACCAGTCTCTTCCTCAAAGTTCTGGCAGAACTCTATAGACACAACCCAAAGTTAAGGCAACAGTTTGGTGGTAAGTCCATAATTAAAAGCCTGTCGGATACAAGAGATTACCTTCAAGCATGAGGAATAGCTTCTTGGCGAGTCCTCCTAGATAAGCCTCCAGATCATTCTTCTTTCCCGCCAATTCGCTAGCCTTGTCACTCAGGGCTATCTTGTCATTCTTCAGTCGACTGACCTCTTTATTGGTCGCGTCAAGAGCAGCTTTCAGATTGGTATTCTCCTCTTCAAGTTTGCTGATTGAAGCCAGCTTTTCTTCTGCGAGCTTGGTCTTCTCTGAAGCTGCTTTCTGCGCCTCAATGAGGTCAAGATCCTTCTTCTTCAGAGAATCCCTCAGTTTATCTGCAAAATCACAGTGAGATCAGACTCGGGAGTGGACAAGAAACAAAGGCAGTCGTCAAAGTTCTCACCAAACATACTGTTTGCTTCCTCCTTCGCCTTCGTGAAGTTCTCCTGGACAAGCTTCAGATCAAGTTCGAGCTGGATGTGCTTGTTCTCCAACTCAGTATAACGAGCTGCAAGCTCGCAAGATTTCTGCGAAGGATCAATCGACAAACGTCAAAGATAGGTCACTTCCGAGTGACTAAGAGAAAAATCGTAGTATTTCTAAGACTACAGCCGAATCTAAACATTCAACTGTAGTCTCGGGGACTACACCCAGTGGGTGCACTCAGCGTGCCCCCACTAGTTCTATCAGCTTGAGTCGATCAGTCGACCAAAAAAGACAAAAAGGCTAACCACCAGCAGTTAGCCACAGTTTCAAAAAAATAAAAAAATAAAAAAATAAAAAAGAGAGGTGTCTTCAGACCGTAGTCGACTGCCAGCAGTCGACCACGGTCTCGGGGACTACACCCAGTGGGTGCACTCAGCGTGCCCCCACCGGTTCCATGATTCCATTCGACCAGATCGAGTAAAGAAAGTAATGAGAAAAAGTTCAAGACATAAAGACTATGGTCAACTGCCAGCAGTCCACCATAGCCTTGGGGACTACACCCAGTGGGTGCACTCAGCGTGCCCCCACCAATCCAGATATTCAATCAACACACCCAGTGGGTGTACGACAGATACTAAGATTTTCAGAAAGAAAAGTTTTCAGGTATCATATCCTAACAGAACAGGCGGTGGTCGACTAACCTGAACATTGCTCTGAAGGGCTGAACTGGCGTCATAAGCTGCTTGACTGGCGTCTCGGATCGCCTTCACCTGCTCCATCATGACCCCCGCCTAGCGTATAGCTTCTTTAGCAGCGCTTTCTTGGTCCTCTGGGACGTGGTGGGTGGAGAAAAGGGAAGGCGGATCAGCACTCGACGACGAAGGGCGAGCACTCGTCAGCGGCACCGCAAAGGATACGGTAGCCTGAGTGACGTTGTCCCCCTCCGGAACCAACGTCTCACGTGCTGATACGACCTGAGCTGTCTTGCCAGCACACGCCCTCCTATTCCTCCTCTGCCTCAGTGGCTCCTCATCATCATCATCAGGAAGATCAATGATGATATTAGGTGGAGCTACAGAAAAGATTCAAAGTTAAAAATGAAGATCATATCGACTGAGAACGAAACTACAAAGGTCATACCAGGGTTGGAAGTGACAGCATCCTCCATTTCTTGATCTTCAGGTCTGGTCGAGGTCTCAGAAGTAGCAGCACTGCAGTTTCAGAAATCAGTCGGCCAGCGAATGAATCGACCAAGAGTAAATCCATGTGAAACAAGAAGACACAAGTTATGCCATTACCCAGAAATAGTGGGAATCGCCATCCTCATCTTCGGCAGGGTCTTCGTCGGTTTTGACGGCGCCGCTTGGAGTTGCTTCGGCGCTTTCTCAGTCGGCGCCGGAGAGGTCGTCGGAGGACGTTTGGTTGACTGCACAACAGGCACTACCCCCTTGCCGCGCTCGACTGCAGGGTCATGAATGAGCTTGGTTCTCCTTTCAGTACGGGGAGGTGCGATTTCCTCCTCCTCTTCCTCATCCGAGCCAGCATCATCTTCACCTTCATCGCCGTTCGACTCCCACTCCTCCTGACTTTCACCTCCACTCCCTTCTTCTTCTTTGGTCCGTTCTTGCGCCCCATTGGGCATCGAGTACATTTCGGTAGTGATCTGGAAGACAGCAAACAAGACAAAAGTCAGTCGACCGAATTACAGCAAAACAGAATGAATGAAACAAGATTACAGTCGGAGATAAGTGGTCAGACCTTGTCTGGTTCATAAGACTGGTCGATTGGCGGGATCCTCCTGGCTCCACGGGGATTATCTTTGTTCCCTGTGATGGCAGTCATCCACCTCTCCAGTGTGGCGTCGTCGACCTCCTCCGGGTGGACCCGAGTGGTGTCTTTGGTACCAGAGTACAACCACATCGGGTGACCTTGGTATTGGAGTGGCTGAATGTGCCGTCGAAGAAAAACCTCCAGAAGATCCATGCCAGTCACCCCGTCACGAATGAGCTGGACTACACGCTCCACCAACATCCTAACCTGAGCCTTCTCCTCCGGAAGCACCTTCAGAGAGGACGGCTTGTTCACTCGGTCCATGGAGAACGGGGGAAGGCCAGTCGACTGGTCTTGGCAGTAGAACCAGGTCGACTGCCACCCTCTAACTGACTCGGGAAGGGTCATGGCTGGAAAGGCACTCTTACTCCTCATCTGAACCCCAAGACCCCCGCACATCTGGATTACTTGGGTCCTCTCGTCATTTGGACTAGCCTTTTTCACCGTCTGAGAGCGACAGGTGAATATGTGTTTGAAAAGGCCCCAGTGCGGCCGACAACCCAAGAAGTTCTCACACAAGGATACAAAAGCGGCGAGATATGCAATGGAGTTGGGTGTGAAGTGGTGGAGTTGTGCCCCAAAAAAGTTCAGAAACTCCCGAAAGAAAAGATTCAGCGGCAGAGAAAACCCGCGATCAACATGGGTGGCCAAGAGGACACACTCACCCTCCTGAGGCTGCGGCTGCCACTCCGTCCCCAGAAGCCTTGCTGACCCATGGGAGATCAGTCCTTCGTTGGCCAGATCGTCGAGGTCCTTCTGGGTGATGGTCGAGCGGATCCAGTCTCCCTGGATCCAGCCTTGCGGCAGGCCGGACCGCGACGAGGATCCGCCCCGACTGGTCGCTCTCCCCTTCGCTTTCGCCTTCGCCGTCGCCTTCTTCCCCGCTCCAAGGCCGCCGTCTTCTCCTTCATCATCGTCGCCGGCGAGGCGCGCAAGGAGTAGTAGAGCGGGGATGGAAGCGAGCGCAGCGGGCAAGTTCGAGGAAGAGGGAGAGGGGAATGAGGGCGCACTGTTCAAAAAACCCCCGTCCGGCGCCTTATATGAAGTCGCTTCCGAGTGGCTGACTAGTAGGCCCGGACGATCTTGTCAAATCCCGCAACAGTCACGCGCGCGATACGTGGCGAAAAAGGTGGCACGGAAATCGAGGAGTCTCTGCCTTATCCCATTTGAGTACCGTGGCCTTCTCCGCTTCGCGCGCTTCCCAAAATTCGGATCCCGCTAAATCCGCTAACAGCAGGGCAACTTGTCAGACGGCAGATTTCCTCCGATCCGTCCCACGGAAAATCCCCAGGTTCATAAAGTTCACTCGACAGATGTAAAGAATGGATCAAGGCGACTGAAAGAGAAGTTGACACCATCGCTAAAGAGTCATTGATCCGGATTAAGACACAATCGCAGCACAAAAAACAGGTCGGAAAGATTATCAACTCCTTCCTCACTCAAACCTCGATCCATTCGGGGGCTAGTGATGAAGTCATGTACCTAGGGTAGGGTCATGGACCTGTCCAAGGTACCCTCCCCAAGGGCATCTTTAGAAGAAACTGCCTTCCAGTCGACCTGGAAGGATTCCACTCGACAGACTCAAAGACACTCGACTATGAAGACTCACTCGACCACCAAGAGTTCAAGAGTCACTCTGTATCCAAACGGTCTGTAATTAAGTAGTCTTTATGGCCATGATGACGCTTTATGTAAGGCGTTACCAGTAACGCCTGGCCTTAATGTACTTTAAACTCTCCGCTACGTGGGCTGGCTGGGGTCCTGGCGCACTCTATATAAGCCACCCCCCTCCATAGGCAGAAGGGTTCGCACCCCTGTAACTCATACGCATATAATCCAGTCGACCGCCTCCGGGCTCCGAGACGTAGGGCTGTTACTTCCTCAGAGAAGGGCCTAAACTCGTAAATCCCTTGCGTATACAACTACTCCATAGCTAGGATCTTGCCTCTCCATACCTACCCCCTATTCTACTGTCAGGCTTAGAACCATGACACCAGGCCTTTGTTTTACATTGAACTCTCCGCTACGTGGGCTGGTTGGGGTCCTGGCACACTCTATATAAGCCACCCCCCTCCACAGGCATAGGGGTTCGCACCTCTGTAACTCATACGCATATAATCCAGTCGACCGCCTTCGGGCTCCGAGACGTAGGGCTATTACTTCCTCCGAGAAGGGCCTAAACTTGTAAATCCCTTGCATATACAACTACTCCATAGCTAGGATCTTGCCTCTCCATACCTACCCCTCTATTCTACTGTCAGGCTTAGAACCACGACAGGGGGAGCCGCACAAGGCTTGGAGCAATTGGTGTGTCTCATAGCCCCCCTGCCGTATATAAAGGACGGAGGGAGAGGAGGCTGGCCTAGGCGCGCCCCAAGTGGGAAGGAGTTCCATGTGGACTCCTAGTTGGATTCGGCCCCTTCCTTTCATCGAAGGGGGAAAGGGGGAAGGAGTGGGAGAGGGAGAAGGAAAGGGGGGTGGCGCCCCCTTCCCTAGTCAAATTCGGCCTCCTTCCTTGTGGGGGCGTGCCAAACCCTTGTGGGTTGGTTAGCCTCCCTCCTATGGCCCATATGGCCCATATCTTTCCCCGGGGGGTTCCAGTAACCCCTCCGGTACTCCGGTATGTACCCGATACACTCCGAAACCCTTCCGGTGTCTGAATACTACCTTTCAATATATCAATCTTTACCTCTTGATCATTTCGAGACTCCTCATCATGTCCGTGATGTCATCCAGGACTCCGAACAACCTTTGGCCACCAAAACACATAACTCATATAATACAAAGGGAATAACCAATAGCGAAGCCTGGATGCTCATATTGGTTCCCACATATTCTACGAAGATCTTTATCGGTCGAATCGCAATGTCAACATACGTTATTCCCTTTGTCATTGGCATGTTACTTGCCCAAGACTCGATCGTCGGTATCCTTGTACCTAGTTCAATATTGTTACTGGCATGTCTCTTTACTCGTTCCATAATGCATCATCCCATAACTAACTCATTAGTCACATTGCTTGCAAGGCTTCATATGATGTGCATTACCGAGAGGGCCCAGAGATACCTCTCTGATAGTCGGAGTGACAAATCCTAATCTCGATCTATGCCAACCCAAAAAACACCTTTAGAGATACCTGTAAAGCATATTTATAATCACCCAGTTATGCTGTGATGGTTGATAGCACACAAGGCATTCCTCCAGTGTCCGGGAGTTGCATAATCTCATAGTCGGAGGAATATATATATGACATGAAGAAAGCAGTAGTAATAAAACTGAACGATCATTATGCTAAGCCAACGGATGGGTCTTGTCCCTCACATCATTCTCATAATGATGTGATCCCGTTCATCAAATGACAACACATGTCCATGGCTAGGAAAATTTAACCATCTTTGATAAACGAGCTAGTCTAGTAGAGGAATACTAGGGACACGGTCTTTTGTCTATGTATTCACACATGTATCAAGTTTCCGGTTAATACAGTTCTAGCATGAATAATAAACATTTATCATGAATAAGGAATTATAAAATAACAACTTTATTATTGCATCTATGGCATATTTTCTCCAGTCTCCCACTTGCACTAGAGTCAATAATCTGGATTACATTGTAATGAATCTAACATCCATGGAGTCTTGGTGCTGATCATGTTTTGATCATGGAAGAGGCTTAGTCAATGGGTCTGCTACATTCAGATCCGTATGTATTTTTGCAAATCTCTATGTCTCCCTCCTTGACCAAATCTCGGATGGAGTTGAAGCGTCTCTTGATGTGTTTGGTCTTTTTGTGAAATCTGGATTCCTTTACAAAGGCAATTGCTCCAGTATTGTCACAAAAGATTTTCATTGGACCTGATGCACTAGGTATTACACCTAGATCGGATATGAAATCCTTCATCTAGACTCCTTCGTTTGCAGCTTCCGAAGCAGCTATGTACTCCGTTTCATAGTAGATCCCGCCACGACGCTCTGCTTGAAACTGCACCAACTGACAGCTCCACCATTCAATAAAAATACGTATCCGGTTTGCGACTTAGAGTCATCCGGATCATTGTCAAAGCTAGCGTTGACGTACCCAGTTACGACAAGCTCTTTGTCACCTCCATAAATGAGAAACATATCCCTAGTCCTTTTCAGGTACTTCAGGATGTTCTAGACCGTTGTCCAGTGATCCACTCCTGGATTACTTTGGTACCTTCCTACTAAACTTATAGCAAGACAGACATCAGATCTGGTACACAACATAGCATACATGACAGAACATATGGCTGAGGCATAGGGAATGACCTTCATTTTCTCTCTATCATGATTGTTTTTTAAAAATACAATTTTTCGGTAAATTATCACAATTTCGTTTTTTATGTGAAAAAAGTTCAAGATTTTTAAAAAAAATGTTAATAAATATAAAAAGTAGAAAATGGAACAACACGCGTCCTAGAAAAAATGCCAAAGAAAAGTGGGAGAACGATCTACAAGGTTCAAAAATTGACAGAAACATGGAGCGTAGTAAGGGCCGACCCACTATGGAACGATCGGGAGCTGTTGCGAGCGTTGTGTACAAAATGACCACTATTTGGAGGTTGTAGGATCTGCATTGTGTTGATCTCCAAGTGCTATAAGCTCCCAACGATGCCAACACACCTTGTCGCAGAGCCTAAGCCATCAAGCCCATTGCGGGAGGCCAACAATGATGGACCTAGGTCTCGACATATAGATGAAGGTTCAAGCGTGACCGCCAAAAGCAGCCTCACCACACGTCATCGTGCCCCTCACCATCCACATGGCCAAAGGGGTCGCTATCACAAATACCAGAAAGCCCCCGCTCCCCCGCTCCCCCGCCCCCCTGCTAGGGTTTCCTCCCCCGCCACCGCCGGCCCCCTCGCCTGCTCCTGCCGCCGCCGGCCGCCAGGCGCGCGCCTCATGGCCCGCCCCACTCCCCCTCCCCCATCTCCTCCCCCCACCCCCACGATGCGCCCACGCACGCTGGGGGGGAGGGGGGACATTCGCTGCCGCCGCCTTCGGCCCCGTCTTCCTCCCCTCCCCCACCGCTGCCGGCGAGCTCCGTCGGGCAAAGCTCGCTGGGCGCGGTGGCGGGGGGGGGGGGGGGGGGAGCTTCCCCCTTGCTCGTGGGACGCTGGCGCGGGGCGGCCTCCTCGAGCTGTGGCGCTGGACTTCGTGGGGTTCAGCGGCTCGGTGGCGGTCTCGCGGGGCGGCCGGCTGGTGGCGGCGCGCCGGTGCCCCAGATCTCATGCGCGGCGGGGCGACTGCAGCGCTCCGGTCTCGGGAGGTGGCGCGCGGTCGGCCTCCTGCTGGATCCGGACGGATCTGGCGGTGGTGGTCGGCCGGCGGTGCGTGGTGCGTGCCCGGTGGCTCCGACGCTAGGAGCTCGCCGGGCGACGCGGGTAGGGCAGCAGCCGGGCGTGGCTGTGGGCGGCAACGTGTGGAGGTCCGGCGTTGGTGGACTCCCGATGTCGTGGCGGCTTCATGGTGGCTTAGCGGATCTGCTTGCAGCGGCGGCCGACTTCTCTGGCGTCGGCTTGTCTGTGATCGGACCGTTTAGACCTCCACCCCATCTCCTCGGTGCCTGCTCGCTTCTCCCTTCGAAGGGCTGGCCCTTTTCCAGCTGCGGTCCATCGCTTGTCTCGCGCCCGGTCCAGCAGGACCGAGCTCGTCTCGCGCACAGTGCCACAGGACCGAGCTCGTCTCGCGCACGATGCAGCAGGACTGACCTCGCCCCCCCCCCCCCCACGGTGCTGCAGGACCGAACTCGTCTCGCGCTCCGGGCTGCAGGATGGGTCAATGGTGGCCGACCTATTGGGTCTCGACGCTAGGGTTGGACCAGGGGTGCAAAGGCGGGTCTTTTTTGTTGTGGAACGTAGTAATTTCAAAAAAATTCCTACGCACACGCAAGATCATGGTGATGGCATAGCAACAAGAGGGGAGAGTGTTCGTCTACGTACCCTCGTAGACCGTAAGCGGAAGCGTTATCACAACGCGGTTGATGTAGTCGTACGTCTTCACGATCCGACCGATCCAAGCACCGAACGTACGGAGCCTCCGAGTTCAGCACACGTTCAGCTCGATGACGATCTCCGGCCTCCGATCCAGCCGAGCTCCGGAGATGAGTTCCGTCAGCACGACGGCGTGGTGACGATGATGATGTTCTACCGACGCAGGGCTTCGCCTAAACTCCGCGACGATATGACCGAGGTGGAATATGGTGGAAGGGGGCACCGCACACGGCTAAGGAACGATCCGTAGATCAACTTGTGTGTCTATGGGGTGCCCCCTGCCCCCGTATATAAAGGAGGGAGGGGGAGGCCGGCCGGCCCCTTTGGGCGCGCCAAGGGAGGAGGAATCCTCCTCCTAGTAGGAGTAGGATTCCTCCTTTCCTACTCCTACTAGGAGGGGAAAGGAAGGGGGAGAGGGGGGAAGGAAAGGGGGGCGCCGCCCCCCTCCTAGTCCAATTCGGACCAGAGGGAGAGGGGGCACGCGGCCCACCCTGGCCGCCCCTCTCTCTTCCCACCTAGGCCCATGTGGCCCATTAACTCTCCCGGGGGGTTCCGGTAACCCCCCCGGCACTCCGGTTTTCTCCGAAAACTCCCGGAACCTTTCCGGTGTCCGAATATAGTCGTCCAATATATCAATCTTTATGTCTCGACCATTCCGAGACTCCTCATCATGTCCGTGATAACATCCGGGACTCCGAACAAACTTCGGTACATCAAAACTTATAAACTCATAATAAAACTGTCATCGAAACGTTAAGCGTGCGGACCCTACGGGTTCGAGAACTATGTAGACATGACCTAAAACCATTCTCGGTCAATAACCAATAGCGGGACCTGGATGCCCATATTGGTTCCTACATATTCTACGAAGATCTTTATCGGTCAAACCGCATAACAACATACTTTGTTCCCTTTGTCATCGGTATGTTACTTGCCCGAGATTTGATCGTCGGTATCCAATACCTAGTTCAATCTCGTTACCGGAAAGTCTCTTTACTCGTTTCATAATACGTCATCTCATAACTAACTCATTAGTCACATGCTTGCAAGGCTTAGGTGATGAGTATTACCGAGAGGGCCCAGAGATACCTCTCCGACAATCGGAGTGACAAATCCTAATCTCGAATTATGCCAACCCAACATGTACCTTCGGAAACACCTGTAGAGCACCTTTATAATCACCCAGTTACGTTGTGACGTTTGGTAGCACACAAAGTGTTCTCCCGGTAAACGGGAGTTGCATAATCTCATTGTTGTAGGAAATTTGTATAAGTCATGAAGAAAGCAATAGCAGTATACTAAACGATCAAGTGCTAGGCTAACAGAATGGGTCATGTCAATCACATCATTCTCCTAATGATGTGATCCCATTAATCAAATGACAACACATGTCTATGGTCAGGAAACATAACCATCTTTGATTAATGAGCTAGTCAAGTAGAGGCATACTAGTGACTATGTGTTTGTCTATGTATTCACACATGTATTATGTTTCCGGTTAATACAATTCTAGCATGAATAATAAACATTTATCATGGTATGAGGAAATAAATAATAGCTTTATTATTGCCTCTAGGGCATATTTCCTTCAGTCTCCCACTTGCACTAGAGTCAATAATCTATATTACATAGTAATGATTCTAACACCCATGGAGTCTTGGTGCTGATCATGTTTTGCTCGTGAGAGAGGCTTAGTCAACGGGTCTGCAACATTCAGATCCCTATGTATCTTGCAAATCTCTATGTCTCCCACTTGGACTTGGTCCCGAATGGAATTGAACCGTCTCTTGATGTGCTTGGTCCTCTTGTGAAATCTGGATTCCTTTGCCAGGGCAATTGCACCAGTATTGTCACAGAAGATCTTCATTGGTCCCGATGCACTAGGTATGACACCTAGATCGGAAATGAACTCCTTCATCCAGACTCCTTCATTCGCTGCTTCAGAAGCAGCTATGTACTCCGCTTCACATTTAGATCCCGCCACGACGCTTTGTTTAGAACTGCACCAACTTACAGCTCCACCATTTAATAAAAACACGTATCCGGTTTGCGATTTAGAATCGTCCGGATCAGTGTCAAAGCTTGCATCGACGTAACCATTTACGACTAGCTCTTTGTCACCTCCATATACGAGAAACATATCCTTAGTCCTTTTCAGGTATTTCAGGATGTTCTTGACCGCTGTCCAGTGATCCTCTCCTGGATTACTTTGGTACCTTCCTGCCAAACTTATTGCTAAGCATACGTCAGGTCTGGTACACAGCATTGCATACATGATAGACCCTATGGCTAAAGCATAGGGAACATTTTTCATTTTCTCTCTATCTTCTGCTGTGGTCGGGCATTGAGTTTGACTCAACTTCACACCTTGTAGCACAGGCAAGAATCCTTTCTTTGCCTGATCCATTTTGAACTTTTTCAAAATTTTGTCAAGGTATGTGCTTTGTGAAAGTCCTATTAAGCGTCTTGATCTATCTCTATAGATCTTGATGCCCAATATGTAAGCAGCTTCACCGAGGTCTTTCATTGAAAAACTTTTATTCAAGTATCCCTTTATGCTATCCAGAAATTCTATATCATTTCCAATTAATAATATGTCATCAACATATAAAACTAGAAATGCTACAGAGCTCCCACTCACTTTCTTGTAAATACAGGATTCTCCAAAAGTCTGTATAAAACCATATGCTTTGATTGCACTATCAAAGCGTTTATTCCAACTTCGAGATGCTTGCACCAGTCCATAAATGGAACGTTGGAGCTTGCACACTTTGTCAGCACCTTTTGGATCAACAAAACCTTCCGGCTGCATCATATACAACTCTTCTTCTAGAAATCCATTCAAGAATGCAGTCTTGACATCCATTTGCCAAATTTCATAATCATGAAATGCAACAATTGCCAACATGATTCGGACAGACTTAAGCATCGCTATAGGTGAGAATGTCTCATCGTAGTCAACCCCTTGAACTTGTTGAAAACCTTTCGCAACAAGTCGAGCTTTATAGACAGTAACATTACCATCAGCGTCAGTCTTCTTCTTAAAGATCCATTTATTCTCAATGGCTTGCCGATCATCGGGCAAGTCAAAAAAAGTCCATACTTTGTTTTCATACATGGATCCCATCTTAGATTTCATGGCCTCTAGCCATTTTGCGGAATCTGGGCTCATCATCGCTTCCTCATAGTTCGTAGGTTCATCATGGTCAAGTAACATGACTTCCAGAACAGGATTACCGTACCACTCTGGTGCAGATCTTACTCTGGTATACCTACGAGGTTCAGCAGAAACTTGATCTGAAGTTTCATGATCAATATCATTAGCTTCCTCACTAATTGGTGTAGTCGTCACAGGAACCGGTTCTCGTGATGAACTACCTTCCAATAAGGGAGTCAATACAGTTATCTCATGAAGTTCTACTTTCCTCCCACTCACTTCTTTCGAGAGAAACTCCTTCTCTAGAAAGGATCCATTCTTAGCAACAAATGTCTTGCCTTCGGATCTATGATAGAAGGTGTACCCAACAGTCTCTTTTGGGTATCCTATGAAGACACATTTCTCCGATTTGGGTTCGAGCTTATCTGGTTGAAGTTTCTTCACATAAGCATCACAGCCCCAAACTTTAAGAAACGAAAACTTTGGTTTCTTGCCAAGCCACAGTTCATAAGGCGTCGTCTCAATGGATTTAGATGGTGCCCTATTTAACGTGAATGCGGCCGTCTCTAAAGCATAACCCCAAAACGATAGCGGTAAATCGGTAAGAGACATCATAGATCGCACCATATCAAGTAAAGTACGATTACGACGTTCGGACACACCATTTCGTTGTGGTGTTCCGGGTGGTGTGAGTTGCGAAACTATTCCGGATTGTTTCAAATGTAAACCAAACTCATAACTCAAATATTCTCCTCCACGATCAGATCGTAGAAACTTTATTTTCTTGTTACGATGATTTTCCACTTCACTCTGAAATTCTTTGAACTTTTCAAATGTTTCAGACTTGTGCTTCATCAAGTAGATATACCCATATCTGCTCAAATCATCTGTTAAGGTGAGAAAATAACGATATCCGCCACGAGCCTCAACATTCATCGGACCACATACATCTGTATGTATGATTTCCAACAAATCTGTTGCTCTCTCCACAGTTCCGGAGAACGGTGTTTTAGTCATCTTGTCCATGAGGCACGGTTCGCAAGTACCAAGTGATTCATAATCAAGTGATTCCAGAAGTCCATCAGTATGGAGTTTCTTCATGCGTTTTACACTGATATGACCTAAACGGCAGTGCCACAAATAAGTTGCACTATCATTATCAACTCTGCATCTTTTGGCTTCAACATTATGAATATGTGTATCACTACTATCGAGATTCAATAAAAATAGACCACTCTTCAAGGGTGCATGACCATAAAAGATATTACTCATATAAATAGAACAACCATTATTCTCTGATTTAAATGAATAACCGTCTCGCATCAAACAAGATCCAGATATAATGTTCCTGCTCAACGCTGGCACCAAATAACAATTATTCAGGTCTAAAACTAATCCCGAAGGTAGATGTAGAGGTAGCGTGCCGACCGCGATCACATTGACTTTGGAACCGTTTCCCACGCGCATCGTCACCTCGTCCTTGGCCAGTGCTCGCTTATTCTGTAGTCCCTGTTTCGAGTTGCAAATATTAGCAACAGAACCAGTATCAAATACCCAGGTGCTACTACGAGCTCTAGTTAGGTACACATCAATAACATGTATATCACATATACCTTTGCTCACTTTGCCATCCTTCTTATCCGCCAAATACTTGGGGCAGTTCCGCTTCTAGTGTCCAGTCTGCTTGCAGTAGAAGCACTCAGTTTCAGGTTTAGGTCCAGACTTGGGTTTCTTCTCTTGAGCAGCAACTTGCTTGCCGTTCTTCTTGAAGTTCCCCTTCTTCTTCCCTTTGCCCTTCTTCTTGAAACTAGTGGTCTTGTTGACCATCAACACTTGATGCTCCTTCTTGATTTCTACCTCCGCGGCTTTCTGCATCGCGAAGAGCTCGGGAATAGTCTTGTTCATCCCTTGCATATTATAGTTCATCACGAAGCTCTTGTAGCTTGGTGGCAGTGATTGGAAAATTCTGTCAATGACACTATCATCAGGAAGATTAACTCCCAGTTGAATCAAGTGATTGTTATACCCAGACATTCTGAGTATGTGTTCACTGACAGAACTATTCTCCTCCATCTTGCAGCTGTAGAACTTATTGGAGACTTCATATCTCTCAATCCGGGCATTTGCTTGAAATATTAACTTCAACTCCTGGAACATCTCATATGCTCCATGATGTTCAAAACGTCATTGAAGACCCGGTTCCAAGCCGTAAAGCATGGCACACTGAACTATAGAGTAGTCATCAGCTTTGCTCTGCCAGACATTCTTAACGTCGTCAGTTGCATCAGCAGCAGGCCTGGCACCCAGCGGTGCTTCCAGTACATAACTCTTCTGTGCAGCAATGAGGATAATCCTCAGGTTACGGACCCAGTCCGTGTAATTGCTACCATCATCTTTCAACTTTGCTTTCTCAAGGAACACATTAAAATTCAACGGAACAACAGCACGAGCCATCTATCTACAAACAAACATAGACAAGCAAGATACTATCAGGTACTAAGTTCATGATAAATTTAAGTTCAATTAATCATATTACTTAAGAACTCCCACTTAGACAGATATCTCTCTAGTCATCTAAGTGATCACGTGATCCAAATCAACTAAACCATAACCGATCATCACGTGAGATGGAGTAGTTTTCAATGGTGAACATCACTATGTTGATCATATCTACTATATTATTCACGCTCGACCTTTCGGTCTCCGTGTTCCGAGGCCATATCTGCATATGCTAGGCTCGTCAAGTTTAACCTGAGTATTCTGCGTGTGCAAAACTGGCTTGCACCCGTTGTAGATGGACGTAGAGCTTATCACACCCGATCATCACGTGGTGTCTCGGCACGACGAACTTTGGCAACGGTGCATACTCAGGGAGAACACTTCTTGATAATTTTAGCGAGAGATCATCTTAAAATGCTACCGTCAATCAAAGCAAGATAAGATGCATAAAGGATAAACATCACATGCAATCAATATAAGTGATATGATATGGCCATCATCATCTTGTGCTTGTGATCTCCATCTTCGAAGCACCGTCATGATCACCATCGTCACCGGCGCGACACCTTGATCTCCATCGTAGCATCGTTGTCGTTACGCCATCTATTGCTTCTACGACTATCGCTACCGCTTAGTGATAAATTAAAGCAATTACAGGGCGTTTGCATTTCATACAATAAAGCGACAACCATATGGCTCCTGCCAGTTGCCGATAACTTCGGTTACAAAACATGATCATCTCATACAATAAAATATAGCATCACATCTTGACCATATCACATTACAACATGCCCTGCAAAAACAAGTTAGACGTCCTCTACTTTGTTGTTGCAAATTTTACGTGGCTGCTACGGGCTTAGCAAGAACCGTTCTCACCTACGCATCAAAAACCACAACGATAGTTTGTCAAATAGACTCCGTTCTAACCTTCGCAAGGACCGGGCGTAGCCACACTCGGTTCAACTAAAGTGAGAGAGACAGACACCCGCCAACCACCTTTAAGCACGAGTGCTCGTAACGGTGAAACCAGTCTCGCGTAAGCGTACGCATAATGTCGGTCCGGGCCGCTTCATCTCACAATACCGCTGAACCAAAGTATGACATGCTGGTAGGCAGTATGACTTATATCATCCACAACTCACTTGTGTTCTACTCGTGCATATAACATCAACGCATAAAACCTAGGCTCTGATACCACTGTTGGGGAACGTAGTAATTTCAAAAAATTTCCTACGCACACGCAAGATCATGGTGATGGCATAACAACGAGAGGGGAGAGTGTTCGTCTACGTACCCTCGTAGACCGTAAGCGGAAGCATTATCACAACGCGGTTGATGTAGTCGTATGTCTTCACGATCCGACCGATCCAAGCACCGAACGTACGGAGCCTCCGAGTTCAGCACACGTTCAGCTCGATGACGATCTCCGGCCTCCGATCCAGCCGAGCTCCGGAGATGAGTTCCGTCAGCACGACGGCGTGGTGACGATGATGATGTTCTACCGACGCAGGGCTTCGCCTAAACTCCGCGACGATATGACCGAGGTGGAATATGGTGGAAGGGGGCACCGCACACGGCTAAGGAATGATCCGTAGATCAACTTGTGTGTCTATGGGGTGCCCCCTGCCCCCGTATATAAAGGAGGGAGGGGGGAGGCCGGCCGGCCCCTTTGAGCGCGCCAAGGGAGGAGGAATCCTCCTCCTAGTAGGAGTAGGATTCCTCCTTTCCTACTCCTACTAGGAGGGGAAAGGAAGGGGGAGAGGGGGGAAGGAAAGGGGGGCGCCGCCCCCCTCCTAGTCCAATTCGGACCAGAGGAAGAGGGGGCGCGCGGCCCACCCTGGCCGCCCCTCTCTCTTCCCACCTAGGCCCATGTGGCCCATTAACTCTCCCGGGGGGTTCCGGTAACCCCCCCGGCACTCCGGTTTTCTCCGAAAACTCCCAGAACCTTTCCGGTGTCCGAATATAGTCGTCCAATATATCAATCTTTATGTCTCGACCATTCCGAGACTCCTCATCATGTCCGTGATCACATCCGGGACTCCGAACAAACTTCGGTACATCAAAACTTATAAACTCATAATAAAACTGTCATTGAAATGTTAAGCGTGCGGACCCTACGGGTTCGAGAACTATGTAGACATGACCTAAAACCATTCTCGGTCAATAACCAATAGCGGGACCTGGATGCCCATATTGGTTCCTACATATTCTACGAAGATCTTTATCGGTCAAACCGCATAACAACATACTTTGTTTCCTTTGTCATCGGTATGTTACTTGCCCGAGATTTGATCGTCAGTATCCAATACCTAGTTCAATCTCATTACCGGCAAGTCTCTTTTCGTTTCGTAATACGTCATCTCATAACTAACTCATTAGTTACATGCTTGCAAGGCTTAGGTGATGAGTATTACCGAGAGGGCCCAGAGATACCTCTCCGACAATCGGAGTGACAAATCCTAATCTCGAATTATGCCAACCCAACATGTACCTTCGGAAACACCTGTAGAGCACCATTATAATCACCCAGTTACGTTGTGACGTTTGGTAGCACACAAAGTGTTCTCCCGGTAAACGGGAGTTGCATAATCTCATAGTTGTAGGAACTTTGTATAAGTCATGAAGAAAGCAATAGCAGTATACTAAACGATCAAGTGCTAGGCTAACAGAATGGGGCATGTCAATCACATCATTCTCCTAATGATGTGATCCCATTAATCAAATGACAACACATGTCTATGGTCAGGAAACATAACCATCTTTGATTAATGAGCTAGTCAAGTAGAGGCATACTAGTGACTATGTGTTTGTCTATGTATTCACACATGTATTATGTTTCCGGTTAATACAATTCTAGCATGAATAATAAACATTTATCATGATATGAGGAAATAAATAATAACTTTATTATTGCCTCTAGGGCATATTTCCTTCACTTTTTCGCTCGTCTCTTTGGTTGGGATAGCGGCGGGTCTCGGGTGCGGTGGTGTCAAGGTATTGGATGCCGGGACGGCGGCCCTGGTGGCGGTAGCGGGGTGCTCTTGGGCAGAGCCCGTGTCATGGCGCTGCCTGGTGGCCATGGCCGTGTGGGCGCGCGTGGTAGCCGGAGTGTAGCGTCCGGTGGCGATGAGTGTTTGCCGGGGTGAAAACCTGCTCTATCTTCGGACGGGCAGGCGACGGCGAAGCTCGTTCCCTTCTTGAAGGCGTCGTCGCAACTCTCACTGCCCGTGGTGCGGCTCAAGGGGAAACTCTGATCCTCGGAACCGGCGGTGGCGGCGCTCCGGTGTCGTTTCCTTCCTGAAGGCGCCGCCTTGAAGTCCACGGTTCGTTGTATGCGGCTTCATCTCTTCGTAGTAGTGTGCTAGGGGTGGTGTTGCCGCGCTCAGCGCTTTTGTATCCTACTTTGGGTGTGTGTGGTGTTGGCTTGCGTTTGTTCCAAATGATGTTGATCTTTGTTTATATATAAAGCGGGGCGAAAGCCTTTTTTGATATCACAAATATCAAGGGGCTCGCTGGAGAGCCTCGTGCCTTGTCCACCTTTGAGCCGTCGCCATGGCATATAGGAACCCGTGCTCGCGCATCGCATCCCGTGCATAATAATGATGGCCTTGCATAAATAGAAAATTACAATGAAGTCGTTCTTACCACGGGCTTGGAAACCGCAAGAGTCACCCACCATCTGGGAGAGGAAACTTCAGTTGAGGATCTCCCCTATAGAGCGGGCCATCCCATGGCACCACCGTACAAAGATGAGGATCACGGACAATGTCAACAAAGAGAGCGAAACAACCACCAATTAGCAGCATAACTTCACAAACCTCGACACATTGACGCCGAGTGCACCAACGCACACCGTGAAATCCAATTAAATTCGACGGATCATAACCTTCACGCGCTCTCCACCAACGTCGAACACACCGCTGAAGCATGAACAAAACGAAAAGGATCTTATTCCAACTCTATGACGCCATCGTCGCCCTCGAGCAGACACAAGACCTAACAAAAACGGGACAAGATCCACCACACCTTGAAGGAACGGCGGACCAGCTGCGATGCTGATAATAGGCGTGGGTGGCTGGATCTAGCGAGCTTGGGTCCAGGAGGAAGGTGGGAACATGATCTTGAGTACTGTACACAAATATTTTCCGTTGAAAAAGCTTTTACTGTTGAATATCTTTTGATCCGCCGTATACAAGTGCAAGCTCAGACTGCGTGTCACTTTCAAACAAATAATTTCTCCATTCTCGTGTGCCATGCACTGCTTCTGCATTCGAGTCCATATAAACGGGAGTACTCGGCAACTCGCAGCGCTAGGCTACTTCAGTTCAGTCTGCCACACAATTTAACCGGAGGAGTGAGACATGGATGCCACGACGAAGAAGGAAGAAACGGGCGCCGGCGACAAGAGCGCGCGGCCCGCGCCGCCGGCGCTGCCGTGGTCGGTGAGGCTCCAGCTGTTCGCGCTCGTCACCGCCAACGACATCGCGCAGCGCCGCGACGGGACCGTAAACCGCTTCCTCTTCTCCTTCGGCGACCGGCAGTCGCCCGCAAGGCCGCGCCCGGACGCGCACGGCGTCCGCTCCGCCGACGTCACCGTCGACGCCTCCCGGAACCTCTGGGTGCGCGTCTACTCCCCTGCGGCGGAGGCGGCCGGGCCGGCCCCGCTCCCCGTCCTCGTCTACTTCCACGGCGGCGGCTTCACGCTGCTCTCCGCGGCCTCCACGCCCATCGACGGCATGTGCCGCCGCTTCTGCCGCGAGCTGGGCGCCGTGGTCGTCTCCGTCAGCTACCGCCTCGCGCCCGAGCACCGGTACCCGGCCGCCTACGACGACTGCGTGGACGTGCTCCGCTACCTCGGCGCCACCGGCCTCCCCGCGGACGCCTCCGTCCCGGTCGACCTCTCCCGCTGCTTCCTCGGCGGGGACAGCGCGGGGGGCAACATCGTCCACCACGTCGCCCAGCGGTGGACGGGCGCGCCTCCCTCCGACAGCCCCGTCCGCCTGGCCGGCATCATACTCCTGCAGCCGTACTTCGGCGGCGAGGAGCGCACGGAGGCGGAGCTGAGGCTGGAGGGCGTGGCGCCGGTGGTGAACATGCGGCGCTCCGACTGGGCGTGGAGGGCGTTCCTGCCGGAGGGGGCGGACCGGAACCACCCGGCGGCGCACGTGACGGGCGAGGCGGGCCCGGAGCCCGAGCTGGCGGAGGCGTTCCCGCCGGCGATGGTGGCCATCGGCGGGCTGGACCCGCTGCAGGACTGGCAGCGGCGGTACGGCGCCATGCTGCGGCGGAAGGGGAAGGCGGTCAAGGTGCTCGAGTTCCCGGACGCCATCCACGCCTTCTACTGCTTCCCCGAGCTCCCCGACTCCGGCAGGCTCGTGGAGGAGATGAGGGCGTTCATCGGGACCAACGCGCCCACTCATCACCCCGATGCTTGAAGATCTGCGTGATGCGAGGGGTATAATTTGAACTTAATTCCTGTGCGATACCTATAGCGATCAATTGCGTTTTGGATAATTGAATTGGAATCTTTGGATCTGAAGTTGATTGAGGCGAACTGCCGTGTGAGCCGTGAGGTGTGCGTGTGCGCCGCATGGAGCACGAGGTCGTCGGTGCACGTGAGACGTGGGGAGAACAGGCCACCCTGTTCTGCCGGTATTGAGCGCGGACCACACGAGCGTCCGGTGCACTCTCTCTCTCAACCGGAGAAAACTTAAAGAAACGGCTTTCACACGGGGCACCACTAGGCGCAGCCTCCAGCCGCCCGATTAGCCGCGTTCCATCGTTGGATTTGGATCCCTTCGTGTCGTCTTCTTTTTTCCCCGCGCTGGCGGCGTCGGCCACGTACGACGCCGCGCTCGCCAGCCTCCTCGGCGTCGCCTTGCTCGTCCTCGGCCCTGTCCTTGCCCGGTCACCCGGTGTTGTCGCCGTCGGCCGCCATCACCGCCGCATCTCCTCACCATCCCCTGCTCTTTCTACTCCTCACCACCGCATCTCCTCCTGTCCCGAACACCGCTGTCCCAGCCATCAATCTCCCTTCTCGTTTGACCCACGGTAGCACCCACCATTGACGGGTCCGAGGTCGGCCATGGCTGCTTGCAGCCCCATCCATTGACAGCGGTAGCTCCGCCATCGCCAACTCTTGCCGTTGTAGCAAAAAATCATATCGGATGTAACTTTTACGTTTGCCGGTGCCAGCAAAAAATAGCGCTGGTTCCAGCAAATCATATGAACAGTGGTAGCAAAATTGCAAAAACTGTGTTCTATTTCAGCAAACCAAAAACTCTGGTGGTAGCAAAAAATGAAGCTGGTTCCAGCAAAACAGAACGCCGGTAGAAGCAAAAATTAAAAAATTTACCATGGCTCCAAATTCCAAACAAACTCAAAACACCGGTGGTAGCAAATAATGATGATGGTTCCAGCAAAACTAAAATATGGTGGTAGCAAAAAAGAAAATTGGATTGTTGGTTCCATCAAACCAAACCGTCGGTAGTAGCACAATTGAGTGTTGGTTCCAACATCTCGCAACGCGATTGTAGCACTCGTCGTCGCATAGTCGCTCACCGTCGCGTGCCCCTTGTAGCTCCTTCGTCCGCCGCCTGTAGCTCCTCCGGCCGTCGGTTGCAGCTCCCGGCGTTGCCGGTTGCAGCTCCTCCGTCCTCCGGCTGCAGCTCCCGACGTGGCCGGTTGCAGCTCCCGGCGTGGCCGGTGGAGCTGCTCCACCGTCTGCCGTCCGTGGTCGATCCCGGGGCGAGAGGGGCCATGGGAAGGGAGGAAGTGGAGGCTGACTCATGGAGCTACGAGGAAAAAAGAGGGAATAGGCTTGTCGGAGAGGGGGAAAAAGTAGCAAGGGGGATTCGTCGGAGTGGTGGGCTCGTCAGAGCTAGGATACGGCGGCGCAAGCGAGAGGGAAGGAGGCGAGGCGGGCGAGGCACGAGCGAGATGACGAGACCTGTGTGGAGGGGTGGTGCTGGGGATAAGAACGTGATGTGGTGCGTGTGGGATAATGGATGGGGGCACGTGGTGTGCGTGAGGCTGTTATGCGTGTGCACAAGAAGAGCGGCAGGACCAGCCCAAAGTTCGGCCGGTCTGCCGGCTCCAAACATTTCCCTTTCACACGCAGCGCGACGCCGCCCGAGCTGCGACCATCTTTTTATTTCACTATCGAACACGCGTGTCAACAATGTACAGAAGCCTGGCCTGGAAGGGAAATGCTCAAAAACGAGAGGCCACGAAGATGTAGGGCGTGGTTGGTTGCCGTGCGTAGGCTACAGTACCCGCATTGCATGCATTTCTTTACCCAACCTGACTATGCAAATGCAGTCTCACATGCATCATATGCATGTTGTTTGGTTGCCTGCATGCCCTCTTACCTGCATGCACTGAACCACACTGCCTGCTGTTTGGTTACCTACATGTTAGTCCACAAACCCAAGGCATGGTGTTTGGTTGTATGCAAGGCCTGATGTGTGGTAATCTCTTTGGCTAGTTGGTGAGGTTACCACCACACTTCGGCAGCACACATCATAAGCACAACATAATATAAGCAGAGCATCAACTAGCATAATTCAGATATAAGCAGTACCACAGATGTAACAGTTCAACGTATAAACCATAAACAGTTCAAATCAGACTCAATAGTAATTAAAAAGGAGGTACCCCGGCCCTACTCCTTGGCGGCGAAGGCTTGGTCGTGCTTCCCGCACTTGTTGACGACCTCAATGCCATCGTCGTCGAAGATGATGACCTTGAGGGTGTCGAGAGTAAGGAGCTTGAACGTCACCATGTAGCCGATCTTGATCTGATGAACGGCTGCGTAGGTGGCCCAACCCTGATCCAGGGTCACCCTGCCATTTGTCAGCTTGACCGTCACCTTCCAGGAGCAGCCGGTGTTGTTCCTGAGCTTGAACTCTGTCGGCACCGCGACGAAGTGCTTGGTGAAGTCCAGGGGCATGGGGATGCACTCAAGCTTCGGTGCAAGGATGACCTTGCAGAAGTGAGTTGGGCCATCCTCCTGATGGTAGTGGCCGTAGTTGCGGCGCTTGTTGCTGGGGGGCTCCTCCATGCCCTCGTCGTCGCCACCCTCAGGCGTCTTCGAGTCTTCCTCGATGGTGGGCGGAAGCTCAACCTCGTCAGGCATTGGGTGAAGGGGCTGCTTGCCCTTGCTGTCAATGGCCGGGAGCACCTCCGTGCCCATCTCATTGCTATCCTCGATCTGCACACAAGTCATGGAGTCAGGCATTGCGCAGAGTTCATGGCTAATTCAAGAGCTTGTAGTTAAAACGGCATGACTGTCACTCTTCTCCTCCTCTCCACCCCCATATTTACTCACCCTGCCCACCACTATTTACCCACCCCCTCTCTTCTCTCACTGTCAACCTTCCTCCTCCCCATCGCCATGAGCTCTAGCTCCAGCTCCAACGGCAACCCCTTCCCTTGGGGTATTGGCTGGAGGGCCTTCTTCCTTAGGTGGATGGCTGGTGACCGGACCAAGTTCGAGAACACCATGGATGTGTGCTCGAACTTCGGCTGCATGCCGGACATGCAGAACGAATCCAATGCCGTGCTCATGAAGGCCACTAAAGATGAGCTGAAGACGCTGATTCCTGACCCAGCAAAGGGCGCGATGGTAATTGACATCATTAGCTGGGCCATGAATCAGGCCGTCTCTGACGACCCTAAATAGAGGAAGAAGTGGTGCAAGTACAAGAACTACTGGGCTCCTAATGACCGCCGTGCCGCAGTGTACTGGGAGACGGGTATCGCGCCGCCGGCGGTCATCGGCGGGGATCCTAAGGAGGAGGAAGAGGAGGCGGTTAGGGCGCCGGAGCCAGTCCGTTCTACCTGGCAGATCGACCTCGACTCCGCAGAGGACAACGAGGACGACCCGCCGGCCCACACGGCGATGAAGAAGAAGATGAAGGCCAGCGGCTCGACCAGCCGCTCCGCACGCCGATGACGGCCGCCGCGGTCAGCCGGTGTCCGTTCTGTACCCCCTTCCCCCTATTCCCCAATCCCGCAATCCCGAAATCTACCGATCTTGCATGTACGAACTACTATGTATGAAATCGTATGAACTGCTATGAACTAGTATGAATTACCCCTATGCTTGGCTACCTCTATTCCCCATTCCCGTCCGCCGTGGATCGAATCTATCACCGTGGATCGAATCAAGCGTTCATGTCGAAGAGAGAGAAGTGCTTACCGCCATTGATGGAGCCCGGTGGTCTTCTTACTCTGCTTCGATCCGCCGCCGCCGGTGATGGAGTCCGGTGGTCTTCTTCCTCTGCTCTGATCCGCTGCCGTCAGTGAGAGTTGGGAGAGTGGGGAAGAGTGGGGAGAGGGAGCGGGGAGGGGCGGTGAGGCTAATAACTGCCGGTGCTTCGGGAAGCAACGCGGCTTCTCGAGCATGGCCGCGCGCATGCAGCCGCGCCCGCCCACTTGCGCCGCTCGGGCCTGGCCCTGGAGAAACTGCTGATTCGTGCGTTCCTAGTGAGCCAGGCCCTGAGGTGCTTTAAGAAGCGTGCAATGCAGGGCCAATAGTGTATGCGGGCTACCAAACAGGCTGAATCCTTCCCGCGCGGGCCTGGTTGGACCTTATGCGGGCAACCAAAGACGCCCGTAGCCTCACCTATCCTGCTCCAGTGAAGATGTCATTTCTTCAGCGGTTGAGAAAGAACTTCCATGAAAATTGAAGTGGCGCGTCGATTTCTTTTTCTGCACAAGTAGGTCGTTCTGCTAGCCGAGTCACACATACACATACTCCCAGGTCCATATCCATATACATTCGGCACTCTCATTGCAACATTTGGTAAGCATGAGAAAAACGATTAGAGTTATGCTTATGTGCACAAGAGAGGAGGAACGGCGTAGGATGCAATGAAATGTTTCAGGGAGTTCTGATTCCTGTTTCAGCCTGATTTTTTTTAAAATTTCACTTTGTAAAACCACTATCATTAATTGTCTAATTGTCCACACAGGGGGATCCCCGCTTAAATATACTTCAATTTGTTTGGTATAATATGTTTCACAAAACTTGGGAGGCTAGGTTATCACGCCATAATCCGGTGTGAGTAACGAGAGTGGCATCCTTTAGATGAGGTGCCTATGGAGTGAGAGCATGTACAATTTTTCGGATGATCTTACTAGTATCAACATTGACTCCCGAAACACGTCCAAATTTCCTGAGTCCCGGATCTTCGAGAGGATGATTAGTATGATGAAGCTTGAGATCGACCTGGCATGCCAGAGGGCATGGGGTGGAGAAAATCTCGGATATTAGGTGAAATTTAGGTCAATGGAGAGAGCTCTGCAAATTCTCCTGACCATCTGCAAGATAAGAATAGGTGTTGCATGTCTTTCGAGGTGTCATCATGTCTGGGGCAAGTGGCATTTGGTAGAATTGTCTCGTGATGTTGACCAGTCAAGGTAGAAAAACCACCCAAAAATCTTGACCTTGTTCGAAACCTTGGTGTCCTATATGTTGGACAACAGTGGATCAGAGAGCTGCTGGGAGAGAACAACATAGGCTCCACGAGTGGTGAAAGTCTGGCCCTGATGGAGAAACTGTTAGGGAACGTAGTAATTTCAAAAAAATTCCTACGCACACGCAAGATCATGGTGATGGCATAGCAACGAGAGGGGAGAGTGTTCGTCCACGTACCCTCGTAGACCGTAAGCGGAAGCGTTATGACAACGCGGTTGATGTAGTCGTACGTCTTCACGATCTGACCGATCCAAGTACCGAACGTACGGCACCTCCGAGTTCAGCACACGTTCAGCTCGATAACGATCCCCGGACTCCGATCCAGCAAAGTGTCGGGGATGAGTTCCGTCAGCACGACGGCGTGGTGACGATGATGATGCTCTACCGGCGCAGGGCTTCGCCTAAACTCCGCGACGATATGACCGAGGTGGAATATGGTGGAGGGGGGCACCGCACACGGCTAAGGAACGATCCGTAGATCAACTTGTGTGTCTATGGGGTGCCCCCTGCCCCCGTATATAAAGGAGTGGAGGAGGGGAGGGCCGGCCCTCTCTATGGCGCGCCCTAGGGGAGTCCTACTCCCACCGGGAGTAGGATTCCCCTTTCCTAGTAGAACTAGGAACCCTTCCATGTAGTAGGAGTAGGAGAGAAGGAAAGGGAAGAGAGAAGGAGAAGGAAGGAAGGGGGCGCCCCCCCCTCCCTAGTCCAATTCGGACTAGTCCAAGGGGAGGGGTGCGGCCACCCTTTTGGCCCTTTCTCTCCTTTCCCGAATGGCCCAATGAGGCCCAATACGAATCCCCGTAACTCTCCGGTACTCCGAAAAATACCCGAATCACTCGGAACCTTTCCGAACTCCGAATATAGTCGTCCAATATATCAATCTTTACGTCTCGATCATTTCGAGACTCCTCGTCATGTCCCTGATCTCATCCGGGACTCCGAACTCCTTCGGTACATCAAAACTCATAAACTCATAATAAAACTGTCATCGTAACGTTAAGCGTGCGGACCCTACGGGTTCGAGAACTATGTAGACATGACCTAGAACTATTCTCGGTCAATAACCAATAGCGGAACCTGGATGCCCATATTGGTTCCTACATATTCTATGAAGATCTTTATCGGTCAAACCGCATAACAACATACGTTGTTCCCTTTGTCATCGGTATGTTACTTGCCCGAGATTTGATCGTCGGTATCCAATACCTAGTTAAATCTCGTTACCGGCAAGTCTCTTTACTCGTTACGTAATGCATCATTCTGTAACTAACTCATTAGCTACATTGCTTGCAAGGCTTGTAGTGATGTGCATTACCGAGAGGGCCCAGAGATACCTCTCCGACAATCGGAGTGACAAAACCTAATCTCGAAATACGCCAACCCAACATGTACCTTTGGAGACACCTGTAGTACTCCTTTATAATCACCCAGTTACGTTGTGACGTTTGCTAGCACCCAAAGTGTTCCTCTGGTAAACGGGAGTTGCATAATCTCATAGTTACAAGAACATGTATAAGTCATGAAGAAAGCAATAGCAGCATACTAAACGATCAAGTGCTAAGCTAGCGGAATGGGTCAAGTCAATCACATCATTCTCCTAATGATGTGACCCCGTTAATCAAATGACAACTCATGTCTATGGCTAGGGAACTTAACCATCTTTGATTCAACGAGCTATTCAAGTAGAGGCATACTAGTGACACTAGGTTTGTCTATGTATTCACACATGTATTATGTTTCCGGTTAATACAATTCTAGCATGAATAATAAACATTTATCATGATATAAGGAAATAAATAATAACTTTATTATTGCCTCTGGGGCATATTTCCTTCAGTCTCCCACTTGCACTAGAGTCAATAATCTAGTTTCACATCGCTATGTGATTTAACATCAATATTCATATCTGTATATGATTAACACCCATTTCTCACATCGTTATGTGACCAACACCCAAAGGGTTTACTAGAGTCAATAATCTAGTTCACATTGCTGTGTGATTAACACCCAAAGAGTACTAAGGTGTGATCATGTTTTGCTCGTGAGAGAAGCTTAGTCAACGGGTCTGTCACATTCAGAGTCGTATGTACTTTGCAAATATTCTATGTCTACATTGCTCTGCGCGGAGCTACTTTAGCTAATTGCTCCCACTTTCACTATGTATCCAGATTGAGACTTAGAGTCATCTGGATCGGTGTGAAAGCTTGCACCGATGTAACTCTTTACGACGGGCTCTTTTATCACCTCCATAATCGAGAAATATTTCCTTAGTCCTCACTAAGGATATTCTTGACCAATGTCCAGTGATCTACTCCTAGATCACTATTGTACTCCCTTGCCAAACCAGGGCAGAGTATACAATAGGTCTGGTCCATAGCATGGCATACTTTTATAGAACCTATGACTGAAGCATAGGGAATAACTTTCATTCTCTTTCTATTTTCTGCTGTGGTCGGGATTTGAGTCTTACTCAATTTCATACCTTTGCAACACAGGCAAGAACTCTTTCTTTGACTGTTTCATTTTGAACTACTTCAAAATCTTGTCAAGGTATGTACTCATTGAAAATCTTATCAAGCGTCTTAATCTATCTCAATAGATCTTGATGCTCAATATGTAAGTAGCTTTACTGAGGTCTTTCTTTTAAAGAACTCCTTTCAAACACTCCTTTATGCTTTGCAGAATAATTCTACATTATTTTCAATCAACAATATGTCATTCACGTATACTTATCAGAAATGTTGTAGTGCCCCCACTCACTTTCTTGTAAATACAGGCCTTTCCAAAAGTCTGTATAAAACCACATGCTTTGATCAACTCATCAAAGCGTATATTCCAACTCCGAGATGCTTGCACCAGTCCATTGATGGATTTGCTGGAGCTTGCACACTTTGTTAGCATTTTTTTTGGATTGACAAAACCTTCTGGTTGCATCATATACAACTCTTCTTTAATAAATCCATTAAGGAATGCAGTTTTGACATTCATTTGCCAGATTTCATAAAATGTGGCAATTGCTAACATGATTCAGACAGACTTAAGCATCGATACGAGTGAGAAAATCTCATCGTATTCAACACCTTGAACTTGTTGAAAACCTTTTTGCAACAAGTCGAGCTTAGTAGATAGTAACACTACCATCAGTGTCCGTCTTCCTCTTGAAGATCCATTTATTTAACATGGCTTGCTGATCATCGAGCAAGTCAATCAAAGTCCATACTTCGTTCTCATACATGGATCATATCTCAGATTTTATGGCCTCCAGCCATTTTGCAGAATCTGGGCTCATCATCGCTTCCTCATAGTTTGTAGGTTTATCATGGTCTAGTAACATGACTTTCAGAACAGGATTACCGTACCACTCTGGTGCGGACCGTACTTTGGAAGACCTACGAGGTTTTGTAGTAACTTGATCTGAAGTTTCATGATCATCATCATTAGCTTCCTCACTAATTGGTGTAGTAATCACTGGAACTGATTTCAGTGATGAACTATTTTCCAATTCGGGAGAAGGTACAATTACCTTATCAAGTTCTACTTTCCTCCCACTCACTTCTTTCGAGAGAAACTTCTTCTCTAGAAAGGATCCATCTTAGCAACGAATAACTTGCCTTTGGATCTGTGATAGAAGGTGTACCCAATAGTTTCCTTTGGGTATTCTATGAAGACGCATTTCTCCGATTTGGGTTTGAGCTTATCAGGATGAAACTTTTTCACATAAGCATCGCAGCCCCAAAATTCAAGAAACGAAAACTTGGGTTTCTTGCTAAACCACAGTTCATATGGTGTCATCTCAACGGATTTAGATGGTGCCCTATTAAACGTGAATGCAGTTGTCTCTAATGCATAACCCCAAAACAATAATGGTAAATCAATAAGAGACATCATAGATCGCACCATATCCAATAAAGTGCGGCTACGACGTTTGGACACACCATAACGTTGTGGTGTTCCAGGTGGCGTGAGCTGTGAAACTATTCAACATTGTTTTAATTAAAGACCAAACTCGTAACTCAAATATTCGTCTCCGCGATCAGATCGCAGAAACTTTATTTTCTTGTTACGATGATTTTTCCACTTCACTCTGAAATTCTTTGAACCTTTCAACTATTTCAGACTTATGTTTCATCAAGTAGATATACCCATATCTGCTCAAATCATCTTGTGAAGGTCAGAAAATAACGATACTTGCCACGAGCATCAACACTCATTGGATCTCATACATCGGTATGTATTATTTCCAATAAGTCAGTAGCTTGTTCCATTGTTTCGGAGAACGGAGTTTTAGTCATCTTGCACAAAAGGCACGGTTCGCAAGCATCAAATGATTCATAACCAAGTGATTCCGAAAATCCATCTTTATGGAGTTTCTTCATGCGCTTTACACCGATATGACCAAAACGGCAGTGCCACAAATAAGTTGCACTATCATTATTAACTTTGCATCTTTTGGCATCAATATTATGAATATGTGCATCACTACGATCGAGATCCAACAAACTATTTTTGTTGGGTGTATGACCATTGGAGGTTTTATTCATTTAAATAGAACAACAATTATTCTCTGATTTTAAATGAATAACTGTATTGCAATAAACATGATCAAATCATATTCATGCTCAACGCAAACGCCAAATAACATTTATTTAGGTTTAACACTAATCCCGAAAGTATAGGGAGTGTGCGATGATGATCATATCAATCTTGGAACTACTTCCAACACTCATCGTCACTTCCCCTTCAACTAGTCTTTGTTTATTCTGTAACTCCTGTTTCGAGTTACTAATCTTAGCAACCAAACAAGTATCAAATACTCAGGGGCTACTATAAACACTAGTAAAGCACACATCAATAACCTGTATATCAAATATACCCTTGTTCACTTTGCTATCCTTCTTATCCACCAAATATTCAGGGCATTTCCGCTTCTAGTGACCATTTCCTTTGCAGTGTAAGCACTCAGTTTCAGGCTTTGGTCCAGCTTTGGTCTTCTTCACGGGAGTGACAACTTGTTTGCCATTCTACTTGAAGTTTCCCTTTCTTTCCCTTTGCCCTTTTCTTGAAACTAGTGGTCTTGTCAATCATCAACACTTGATGCTCTTTCTTGATTTCTACCTTCATTGATTTCAACATCACGAAGAGCTCGGGAATCATTTTCGTCATCCCTTGCATACTATAGTTTATCTCGAAGTTCTAGTAACTTAGTGATGGTGACTAGAGAATTCTGTCAATCACTATCTTATCTAGAAGATTAACTTCCACTTGATTCAAGCGATTGAAGTATCCAGACAATCTGAGCACATGCTCACTAGCTGAGCGATTCTCCTCCATCTTTTAGCTATAGAACTTGTTGGAGACTTCATATCTCTCAACTCGGGTATTTGCCTGAAATATTAACTTCAATTCCTGGAACATCTCATATGGTCCATGATGTTCAAAACATCTTTGAAGTCCCGATTCTAAGCCATAAAGCATGGTGCACAAAACTATCAAGTAGTCATCATATTGAGCTAGCCAAACGTTCATAACGTCTGCATCTGCTCCTGCAATAGGTCTGTCACCTAGCGGTGCATTAAGGACATAATTCTTTTGTGCAGCAATGAGGATAAACCTCAGATCGCGGATCCAATCCGCATCATTGCTACTAACATTTTTCAACACAATTTTCACTAGGAACATATCAAAATAAACATATGAAAACAACAACGCAAGCTATTGATCTTACAACATAATTTGCAAAATACTACCAGGACTAAGTTCATGATAAATTTAAGTTCAATTAATCATATTACTTAAGAACTCCCACTTAGACAGACATCTCTCTAGTCATCTAAGTGATCACGTGATCCAAATCAACTAAACCATAACCGATCATCACGTGAGATGGAGTAGTTTTCAATGGTGAACATCACTATGTTGATCATATCTACTATATGATTCACGCTCGACCTTTCGGTCTCCGTGCTCCGAGGCCATATCTGCATATGCTAGGCTCGTCAAGTTTAACCTGAGTATTCCGCGTGTGCAAAACTGACTTGCACCCGTTGTAGATGGACGTAAAGCTTATCACACCCGATCATCACGTGGTGTCTGAGCACGACGAACTTTGGCAATGGTGCATACTCAGGGAGAACACTTCTTGATAATTAGTGAGAGATCATCTTAAAATGCTACCGTCAAACAAAGCAAGAATAAGATGTATAATAGATAAACATCATATGCAATCAAAATATGTGACATGATATGGCCATGATCATCTTGCGCCTTTGATCTCCATCTCCAAAGTACTGTCATGATCTCTATCGTCACCGGCACGACACCATGATCTTCATCATCTTGATCTATATCAATGTGTCATCACATGGTTGTCTCACCAACTATTGCTCTTGCAACTATTGCTATCGTATAGCGATAAAGTAAAGCAATTATTTGGCACTTGCATCTTATGCAACAAAGAGACATCCATAGGGCTTCTGCCAGTTGCCGATAACTTCAACAAAACATGATCATCTCATACAACAACTTATATCTTATCACGTCTTGACCATATCACATCACAACATGCCCTGCAAAAACAAGTTAGATGTCCTCTGCTTTGTTGTTGCAAATTTTACGTGGCTGGTACGGGCTGAGCAAGAACCGTTCTTACCTACGCATCAAAACCACAACGATAGTTCGTCAAGTTAGTGCTGTTTTAACCTTCGCAAGGACCGCGCGTAGCCACACTCGGTTCAACTAAAGTTGGAGAAACTGACACCCGCCAGCCACCTGTGTGCAAAGCACGTCGGTAGGACCAGTATCGCGTAAGCGTACGCGTAATGTCGGTCCGGGCCGCTTCATCCAACAATACCGCCGAACCAAAGTATGACATGCTGGTAAGTAGTATGACTTGTATCGCCCACAACTCACTTGTGTTCTACTCGTGCATATAACATCAACGCATAAAACCTAGGCTCGGATGCCACTGTTAGGGAACGTAGTAATTTCAAAAATTTCCTACGCACACGCAAGATCATGGTGATGGCATAGCAACGAGAGGGGAGAGTGTTCGTCCATGTACCCTCGTAGACCGTAAGCGGAAGCATTATGACAACGCGGTTGATGTAGTCGTACGTCTTCACGATCCGACCGATCCAAGTACCGAACGTACGGCACCTCCGAGTTCAGCACACGTTCAGCTCGATAACGATCCCCGGACTCCGATCCAGCAAAGTGTCGGGGATGAGTTCCGTCAGCACGACGGCGTGGTGACGATGATGATGCTCTACCGGCGCAGGGCTTCGCCTAAACTCCGCGATGATATGACCGAGGTGGAATATGGTGGAGGGGGGCACCGCACACGGCTAAGGAACGATCCGTAGATCAACTTGTGTGTCTATAGGGTGCCCCTGCCCCCGTATATAAAGGAGTGGAGGAGGGGAGGGCCGGCCCTCTCTATGGCGCGCCCTAGGGGAGTCCTACTCCCACCGGGAGTAGGATTCCCCTTTCCTAGTAGAACTAGGAACCCTTCCATGTAGTAGGAGTAGGAGAGAAGGAAAGGGAAGAGAGAAGGAGAAGGAAGGAAGGGGGCGCCCCCCCTCCCTAGTCCAATTTGGACTAGTCCAAGGGGAGGGGTGCGGCCACCCTTTTGGCCCTTTGTCTCCTTTCCCGTATGGCCCAATGAGGCCCAATACGAATTCCCGTAACTCTCCGGTACACCGAAAAATACCCGAATCACTCGGAACCTTTCCGAACTCCGAATATAGTCGTCCAATATATCGATCTTTACGTCTCGACCATTTCGAGACTCCTCGTCATGTCCTTGATCTCATCCGGGACTCCGAACTCCTTCGGTACATCAAAACTCATAAACTCATAATAAAACTGTCATCGTAGCATTAAGCGTGCGGACCCTACGGGTTCGAGAACTATGTAGACATGACCTAGAACTATTCTCGGTCAATAACCAATAGCGGAACCTGGATGCCCATATTGGTTCCTACATATTCTACGAAGATCTTTATCGGTCAAACCGCATAACAACATACGTTGTTCCCTTTGTCATCGGTATGTTACTTGCCCGAGATTTGATCGTCGGTATCCAATACCTAGTTCAATCTCGTTACCAGCAAGTCTCTTTACTCGTTACATAATGCATCATTCTGTAACTAACTCATTAGCTACATTGCTTGCAAGGCTTGTAGTGATGTGCATTATCGAGAGGGCCCAGAGATACCTCTCCGACAATCGGAGTGACAAAACCTAATCTCGAAATACGCCAACCCAACATGTACCTTTGGAGACACCTGTAGTACTCCTTTATAATCACCCAGTTACGTTGTGACGTTTGCTAGCACCCAAAGTGTTCCTCTGGTAAACGGGAGTTGCATAATCTCATAGTTACAGGAACATGTATAAGTCACTAAACGATCAAGTGCTAAGCTAGCGGAATGGGTCAAGTCAATCACATCATTCTCCTAATGATGTGACCCCGTTAATCAAATGACAACTCATGTCTATGGCTAGGAAACTTAACCATCTTTGATACAACGAGCTAGTCAAGTAGAGGCATACTAGTGACACTAGGTTTGTCTATGTATTCACACATGTATTATGTTTCCGGTTAATACAATTCTAGCATGAATAATAAACGTTTATCATGATATAAGGAAATAAATAATAACTTTATTATTGCCTCTAGGGCATATTTCCTTCAGAAACATCTTGCAATATGGAACGAAATAGTAGCAAGCCCGCACTTAGCTGTTAAGGTAAGTTGATTACAAAGGTCGGCCTCGATACCATCTTGCAGAATATGGGATACAAATAATTTTCCTGAGTATGGCAGGAGAAGAGAGTAGGAAAAATTGTGGCAACTAGTTCAGGTTTTAACCATCTATCAAGCCAAAAGAAGGTTGTTGAACTAAAGCCTATAGTGCATTGAGGAATTGCTCTTAGACAATCTAGTTGCGTGTGCATTGTTTTGCCAGGAAAGAGCTATTTGAGCCATGACTGATATTTAGAAGTGAGAGGTGGGTCACCCAATCTTTCCATGACAATGGTGAAGAGTAGGAATTTGTACGCAAATTTCAGTAATAGGCAAATATTTTGCGCATGCAAGTGTTTAACACCCAAACCCCTTGATTCACGAGGAGAACAAACTTTATCCACGCTACCAAGCATTTTGCACCAGAACATGTTCTTGGTAGCCTATGCAAGCTTTTGCTGCTTTGGGCGAGCGTCAAAGAACCTTTTACATCATCTTCCCCAATGTTTCTTGATGTTGAGGTTTCTCGGTAATTAATGCCAAAGTAAACACGTACAAAGTTCATGTATTATTTTCGCAAATTAATACAAAATTATGGAGGAACTAAGTACCTTCTGAGAAGGTACATCCACATCTACTAGTTAAACTTTTTGAAAAACTATATCTAGATAGAAGATTTCTTTTTTAGCAAGCCTTCTAAATTTGATTGGAGAGAGTAATTTCGATCTCTTCTAGAAAATGCTGTGCTCTAAGGCCAATTAGTTACGTCTCTTAATAAAGATCTAATCCAGGCCAAGGTCGAAACAGATGATCCTTGAAAGGCATAACAATGATGAGTTAACCATACTCTTCCATCTCATGGACAATAGTTGTTACGTTTCTCTTTTGGCTTAGCGTAAGAATGTTCCAGCCATAATTTATTCTCGTTGAGTACGTCTTAGACTTGTTATGAGGTCATCCAATGCATCTATCATATCAGGCTCCCCTAAAACAAGGTTGATATAGTAGAGAAAATTATCCCTAGAAATAAAATTTGGGTCATGGTGACAAGTGAGCAGCAGAGCTTATTTTTTTTTCCGTTGCAGAAAAGAGATCAACATTTTGACCATCCATTCCTTCAAGATAGGTGAGATATTCATACGACAAATAAAATATATCCCATTTGGTAACCCAACCGAGATCATAGTACTTGGTTATTACTTACCGTTAGCATTGAGTGAAGATGGGGCCAAATTTTTGATAAACCGAACCTAACTCATTTAGTATGCTTATGATAATATGCACCCACTAGCCATTGGCCATATGTAGAAGGCTCTCTCTTACCACTGCCCATCCCCTCCCATTAATCCTCTTCCTCAATGACTTCGGTAGAGCGTCTCCAAGGGAAAGTTTCAAATATGCTCCTCATATGTCTCAGGAAATGTCTGTTGACAGACCTGTTTGTCCAGAAAAAAACGGACGTCCAGCGGCACCCTTAACCTCTCCATTCTCCATAATTCCAAGCGTTTTTGTCCATATTTCGCAATATTTTCATCACATTCCACACATTCAACAATAAATGTTGAGCATAAATAATTCAACAATTCAATAATCAACAAATCGAATAGCGGCTCAACAATTCGAACATGATCCTCTATAATAATTCAAAAAATTCAAACATAGACGATAATTCAAATAATTCAAAGTTTCTTTATTACGCGCATTGATGTCTTTGCGCACCACGGAGAACTACTCCTTAGCATCTGGATCCATTAGGCAAGCGTTGGCCAACGTGATCCTCAATTCTTCGATGATCCTCGTGATCACAACTTGCTCGACCTCGGGTGTCGCTCCCCTTTCTTCAATGCTCACCTTCTCTCCCTCTCAAGCACAATGTGCTCCCACTCCTTCTCAAGATCCATCTACTCCCACGCCTTCATCATCTCGATCTCCACCCTTCCCTCTCAAGTCAAGTAGCAATCTCCCCCTCATCTTCTCCGTCTCTAAGTCAATCTTTTTACTATAGACATTGAATTGGAACTTGTATCTTCCCTACTTCTCATCCTTCTTGATTTACTCCCCCTTTTTGCAATTCCATGTCTTTGTTTCAAAGAATATCTGCCCATGAGGTCAACCAACGATCTTTATTTGGGAGGAGGACGGTGAAGAAGGGCCCTAATGGTGCGGCCACGGGTGAAGGAGGGATGCGAAGGGCCATGGTGGGGAGTTGGGTGTCGGAGACAAACAAGAGAGAGAGAGAGAGAGAGAGAGAGAGAGAGAGAGAGAGAGAGAGAGAGAGAGAGAGAGAGAGAGACGAGGGGCGATTTGGTACGGGTTGGGGTAGGGTTGCTTTGTCTGGTCCAATGTGATGGATATGTTCGTACAACCCCATATCCTCATCACACATGGGTCCGGTTTGAGGTAGTTCGGGCAGTCTTGGCAAATGAAGGAAGTTTTGAAGGCCCGCTCGGCTGTTTTCCCCCCACACATTGTTTGGACTGCCCGAGCGGACATACAAAACAGTTTGAGGAGTGCCCTTAAAGATGCCCTTATTTCATCTTCCGTTCATCCCCTTCCTAGTTCAGCTGAAGCTCTAGTTCATGTACTTCTTCATGTTGCAATGTAGTTTATCTGCTCCTCCAACCCAAGGTCATTCAACCAAGATTGCTTTATCAGACACATTTGGTGCCTCGATATAATATTGTTTTTTTTGAACATCAGTACAAACGCAAAGCGCTCACACATACGCACATACACTCACCCCTATAAATGCACACACGCACACGCTACCCTTATGAGCACCTCCGAGAGACTGAGCCAACATGTCATCTTGAAATTTACGAAGTCGCCATAGGCGCCTCGTCATCGACGGGAACATCTCCTCCCACTGAAAGCACATCACCGGAGATCCTGAAATAAATCCAGGAATAATGCGAGCACCAGGAATTGTGTATGTTCTTTTTAGCAAAACACAATATAAATGCAAATACTCACATACACATACGTACGCTCACCCCTATAAGCACACGCAAGTGCATCCTATCCAATGATCACCTTCAAAATACTAAGCCGACTAATCTTAAAATCGACAAAGTCACCTCGTTGTAGATGGGTACGCCACTTACCACTGAAAGAATAGGTTTGACCACAAGGAATGCTCTTCTTATAAGTGATTATGTGATGTCCTCGATCATAAACCTCGTTTTCTCACAAAAAATTTCTCACTGAAAAAACATCTGCTTCCTTGGTGGTTTTGGTAATTCATTTATACGTCATTCGACTAATGTTTTCCTCAAGTATACTTCAGAAAAAGATCAACCTAGGCAAATAGATGGATGGAGATATGGAACCCTCAAGCCTATCTTTTGAAGCACAAGAGCAAGGAGTTCATTATCAACAACAATATCTATGACCTTTTGGAGAGTGGTGTCTCCCAGATTTGTTAGGAGTCACTTGGGAGCCCCCAAATCATGTAGGTTGAACCAAAGAGTTTGTGAGGGCAAGGAGATCGCCAACTTCATGAAGATCTACCCCGAGTGAGACTAGTCCTTCGTGGACGAAAGTTATAATGGCATAGGCAATGTTGCTTCTTCGTGGACCCTTCGTAGGTGGAGCCCTCCATGAACTCGCGCAACCGTTACCTTTTTGTGGGTAAAGCCTCCATCAACGTGGACGTATGATAGCCCCACCTATCAGAACCACTCCAAAAATTATTGTATCTTCATTGCGTTTGATCTTCTGGTCTCTACCTTCCTTTACTTTCTAGCACTTGCTTGTTGTTTTTTATCCGCTGCCTATACTCTAGATATGCATGTGTAAATTGTATTGGTTGCGGCTTAACTTGTGCTAAAATCTGCCTAAACTTTAAAAGAATTAAAAAGTGCACCTTTTGACTTGATAGTGTCTATTCATCCCTTCTCTAGACGTATCTTCTCGAGCCCCACTCATTTTCTCGAAAAGAATTGGGAGCAATTAAATCCCTTGCAAACCAAAATTTCTGTAAATTCTCTCTTATCACCCTCGGAGGGGATTAACCAAGTCTCCATGCGATGTTGTTTCCTCCCCATTCGTGTCGAGCAGCGAAAGTTAGACCACAATTTTTTTGCTCTCTGTCAGAGGAGTCGAAAGTGATTCCGAAAAAAAAGGAGTCAGAAAGTGTCACTGTTTAGGATGATTTTTTACTGTTCATTCTCGTCATGTATCAACGCCAAAATGTCACATTTAAGAATCAACCTTGACCAGGTTGTCATATTTGTCCTCGAACATCGTCCATCGATCGCATCGACGACCAAGTATTTTACACCCCGTTGTCCCCTCCACGCTTAGCTACTTCAAACCACTCTATCGCGGCTCTGCTTGCTCTGCGGTACAAGCAATGGCCGGCACTGAGGACGCGCGCCGGCCGCCGGCCCTTCCGTGGACGGTACGCCTCCAGTTTGCGGCACTGTCGCTCGCGCACCGGCCGGATGGCAGCGTCCGGCGCCTCCTCTTCTCCCTCGGCGACCTCCACGCGGCGGCAAGGCCACGCCCGGACGCGTCGGGGGTCCGCTCTGCCGACGTCACCGTCGACGCCTCCCGCGGCCTCTGGGCGCGCGTCTTCTCCCCCTCGTCGGCAGCCGATGCGCCGGTCCCCGTCGTCGTCTACTTCCACGGCGGCGGCTTCGTGCTCTTCTCCGCGGCGTCCCGCCCCTACGACGCGTTCTGCCGCCGCCTCTGCCACGGGCTCGGCGCCGTCGTCGTCTCGGTGAACTACCGCCTCGCCCCCAAGCACCGGTTCCCGGCAGCGTATGACGATGGCGTGGACGTGCTCCGCTACCTCGACACGAACGGCCTCCCCGCCGACCTTGCCGTCCCCGTGGACCTCTCCAGATGCTTCCTAGCAGGCGACAGCGCCGGCGGCAACATCACGCACCAAGTGGCGCAGCGCTGGTCGGACATGACGACCACGGCGTCACCATCATCCCTACGCCTCGCCGGCGTCGTCCTGATCCAGCCATTCTTCGGGGGCGAGGAGCGGACGGAGCCGGAGGTGACGCTCGACAAGGTGGGGCCCTCGCTGTCGATGGTGGTGACGGACGCCTACTGGAGGGAGTTCTTGCCAGAGGGCGCCACCCGGGACCACCCCGCCGCTCGCGTCTGCGGCGAGCGCGTCGAGCTGGCCGAGGCGTTCCCGCCGGCCATGGTGGTGGTCGGTGGGTTCGACCTGCTCAAGGGCTGGCAGACGCGGTACGTGGAGGCGTTGCGCGGCAAGGGGAAGCCGGTTAGGGTGGTCGAGTACCCCGATGCCATCCACGGCTTCCACGCGTTCCCGGAGATCGCCGACTCCGGCAAGCTCGTGGAGGACATCAAGCTGTTCGTCGACGAGCGTCGGCCTACGAAGTCGTAGGAAACAGCAAGCATCCGCAGTCTTTGCGTCGAGCGTCGATGTTGCCGACGTTCCTATGGGTGTCCTGCGAGATGTGACCGTGTAATGGACATGCTAAACTTTTCAGCCAGCTGAATAAAACTTGCATCTCTAGCAAAATGTTAGTACTTCTGTTCCTCTTCAAGTTGTGGTGGTGTTTCTGCAATTTTCCTCTTGATCACACTTCTCAAAAGGTGTTCGGTGAATTGCTAACTTTCCAACGGTTCCAATCTGATAGAAGGAATTTTCTTAGAGCATCTCCAATAGATGCACAAAAATTCCGTGCCCTAAAATAGTTTTAGCGCGCCACTGTAGCATTTTTAGTGCGCCGGATCCAACATTACTTACAAAAATTCCGCGCCCTAAAATAGTTTTAGCGCGCCACTGTAGCATTTTTAGTGCGCCGGATCCAACATTACTTTAGCAGAAGCCCAAAAGCGCGCGCCCAAAAAGAACACAGTATAAATTGTGAAGTGCGCCCAATCCGGAGCCCAAAATATGCTGCGCGCGATAGCGTTTTTCAGCGCGCGCCTAAAAACTTTTAGCGCTACAGCTTCTGCTGGAGCTGTTCAGCGCCCAAAAAACGATCTTTTAGTGCGCGGAGCTCTTTTTAAGCGCCCGTTGGAGATCCAATAGGCGCGCTATAAACGCGCCGCGCCGAAAAAGTAGTGGTTTTAGCGTGCGCGCTACCGTTCCCGGTGTTCCAGCGGACGCGCAAAAACCGTGCCCGCGACATATGTAATTCAGCGCGTGGGCGGAAACGCCATCGCACGATGCTTATTTGCTGCGCCCGCTCCCGCGCGCTGGACTCTCGAGCGCTCGCTCTCACTCCACCAACCCATCCAGCCGGGCCGCCGCCCCGCGCCACCCCATTTTTTCCGGCGACCGTTCCGGCGCTCCCCCGGTCTCTTCCCCCGCGGCCGCGGCTTCCTCCCTCTCTCTCTGGTTAGCGCCGCCGTCGCGCGCGGCAGTCTCGGACGAACAGCGCCTGGCCGCCCACCGCCACTTTGGCGCCCGCAAGGTGTTCGACACAACGCCGCAAGGTATGTATTGCTTCCAACTTGCACATTTTTGCATGAAATTTGGTGCATGCTGTTTATAGCCTAGTTTTGAACATTTTAAATGAGTTCGGGCTATGACACTTCTGAAGAAGAATTTGATATGGAAGAGGAGGAGGATCTTGCAATGATCCTAGCTATGCACATCAATAAAAAGCCAAAGCACGGTGGTTCGGCTATGGGTCGGCAGAAAATTTGGAGGGATAGGATTGATGCCCACAACAGATTGATGAGGCACTATTTTGTAGAGAATCCCATATACCCCGAGTCGTACTTTCGTCGCCGGTTTAGGATGAGCACCGAGTTGTTCAGGCGCATTGCAGAGAAACTAGCGAGCCATGACCGGTTTTTTCAGCAGAGGAGGAGTGCCGCCGGAGAGCACGGGCATAGCACCTTTCAGAAGGTGACAGCCGCTTTGCGTATCTTTGCATACGGTATTCCGACTGATCTAGTTGATGACCACTTGGCCATGGGTGAGAGCCAAGCCATCATGTGTGTCAAGCGCTTTGCAGTCGGAATTGTGCAAGTGTTTGGCCCAGAGTACTTGAGAACTCCCAATGTTGAAGATGTCGCAAGGCTATTGGAGATGAACAAAGCTCGTGGGTTCCCAGGTATGCTTGGCTCAATAAATTACATGCATTGGAGTTGGAAGAATTGTCCAAAGGCATGACATGGACAATTACACGGACAAAAAAAGGGTTCCACTATAATCCTTGAAGCGGTGGCCGATCACGAGACTTGGATTTGGCATGCTTTTTTTGGAATCCCTGGCTCTTTGAATGACATCAACGTTGTCAACCGGTCACCACTGATGAGTAAGATTGCAAATGGTGAACTGCCACCGGTGCAGTTTGTAGCTAATGGTCGTACATACAACCATGGCTACTATCTTGCGGATGGCATCTACCCAAAGTGGCAAACATTTGTGAAGCCGTTGAAAAACCCGGAAGGTAAGAAATATCTTGATTTCCAAAATGCTCACGCGGCGGCCAGAAAAATGTGGAGAGAGCTTTTGGGATTTTGCAAGCCCAATTTGCTATTGTGAGAGGACCTACTAGATTTTTGGATCAGAAGATGCTTTGGTACATAATGCATGCTTGTGTGATCATGCACAACATGATCATCGAGAATGAGCGCAGCCAAGATGTAGACTACTCCCAGTATGAGCTCTTGGGACATCCCGTGCGAGTGCAACTGAGGGCTGAAAGGGTGGCCCGTTTTGTTGCCTCCTATCATGCCATTTGTTGGGGATATAACTACTGGTATGACCCGCCAAGAGGAGCCGGGTTATACTTACAAGCATTCTTGAAGACAGAAGCTCAAGATTGAAGACGACGGCTTAGTAAAGGCCCAACAGCCTAGAGGTGACTTAAGGCCCGTAGTGTTAAACCGCCTTGACCATGTAACTTGTATTGTAAGGCAAGAAAGATTAAAGAGACCGAGCCAGATACAATCTATAAGCCGACCGGGACTCTGTAGAGCCGCTGGGCGTCGACCTCAGTATATAAGGGGACGACCCGGCGGCGGTTCAGGGTACGAAACAACTTCTCGAGAGCTAGGTCAAGCGATTCTGCTTCCTGGTTATCGAGACATACATAATCCCAATCACAACTAGACATAGGCTTTTACCTTCATCGTAAGGGGCCGAACTAGTATAAACCTCTCGTGTCTCTTGTCCTGATTAACCCCTTCAAGCTTCCTAGTTGCGATGGCTCCACAACTAAGTCCTTTCACTAGGACATCTGAGGTGACAATTCCACGACAGTTGGCGCCCACCGTGGGGCCAGCGCACGATGGATTTGAGTTCTTGAAGGGCAGCTTCGAAGGGCTCAAGGGATACGCTGTGGGCCGGATGACCAACAGTCATCGCGGCAAGCTCTACATCGACGACGCAGGCTGGGCCCCCGAGGCCGGCTCAATTGAGTATGGGTACCGGGTCCCCTTCGGCGGAATCCACGTCTTCATCGGCAAGATCGGCGAGCCGGGCCCTGAGCCGGACATCTGCACCGACCTCGTCGAGACGGCTCAGCGTGCAAGACCCGCCCGGGCTCCGCCGGCTGTGAAGCGTGCCTTCGTGGGATGCATCCACGAAGGAATCCCTGAAGGGTCTGCCTCTGATGGTGAGGCGGCCATCTACTCTGACGGTGAGTCGTCCACAGGTGAGACAGATTCATTGTACCAACTGCAGGATGGCGGGCTCGGCGGCTGTTCCGATGGCAGCAGTATTCCGGATTGTCTTGAGCCGTCGTGCAGGGTCGGGATCTTCATGGCTGGAACCCAACCCGTCCAGGACTCTGCAACTGCAGCAGCGGTAACCTCCGGGTCAGCGGCAGCCAAGGCAGGAGGTCCTGTGCACTCACCGGCCTAGGTGTTAATGGATGTCACCGACAAATTGACCACCTTGTTAACCATCGTAGTCAGCCCGGCGGATCAAGCCAGTCATGATGCAGAGGTGGCATAGTTAAAGTTGGATATGGTGCAAGCTAAGGCGGACCTGGCGGCAGAGGATGTTAGGATGAACGCAGAGCGGGCAGCTCTGGACGTTCAGGCTCAACAGATTCAGGCGCACGCTTTCCGGCTTATGCAAGACCAGAACGCGGCTAATGAGGTCATGAGGAGAAGGCATCAGAAGACCCATTCTCGACTTCCCCCGGTTTATGACCCTCGGAACCTTTTTAACACGCCAGGAGCAGGGCCCAGTAACCCGCGGTGGCTCATCCCGCAGACAGGCAACCCGCCATGGCTCCCTCCACGCACAGGGCCAGACCATGTTGCGACACCCAGGGACGGAGCACCATTTCAGTCTCCAGTGATGGGACCTCCCTGTGTAAACATGGCGCCGCCTCAGTACGTGACAACCCCTTCGGGTCATTACTCCAACCCATTGGAAAACATGATAGCAGCAGCAACTCGATTGGCGGCTCTCCCAATCGATAGCGACTCTCCGACTTCGGTTGAAACCCCCGGGTCAGGGAGCTTCTTCAGACGGCTTTAGTACAACAGGAGGCGTACTCATACAGCCGGGACAGGATCCACTCGGCCCCTCGTCCAAGCCGAAGCCCGAGTTACAGCAGGCACATGGATTCGGCGGTCGTATCAAGCAATGTTAGATGCCGTGACCAGCTAGGTGGTGGTAACCCGCCGTGTCATGAGGCCGTTAACTTGGTCGAACAAGAGAGACTACGGCAAGAGGCTGAACGGGCGGCAGAACAGGCGGCTCAGTTGATGACTTATCAGCCATATCCGGTTTACCCGGCGACTTCTGTGGAGGCAGGTATAGTCACCCGGACTGGGGGAGTCCCGTGTCTAGTGCCGGCTCTACGTAACGAGCGATTGCCCAAGGATTTTAAAGGACCAAGGAAGGTGCCGAATTACACAGCCGACTTACAGCCCGCGGCATGGATTGAGAGCTATGAGATGGCTATGGAGCTGTTGGAGGTTTCTGATGCAGCAATGGCTAAGTACTTCACCATGATGTTGGATGGAACTGCCCGCACCTGGTTGAAAGGCCTGCCACCTAATTCAATCGGTTCATGGGCGGAGTTAAAGGCCCGATTCATCCAGAACTTCAAAGACACGTCCAAGCAGCCCGTGTCGATCGTGGATCTGACGAATTGTAAGCAGGAAGAGGGTGAGTCTACAACCCATTGGGTACGCCGGGTTAAGGCCATAATACATTCATCTGATAAGATGGATGCCGGCTCTGCAGTCTTAATGTTGGAGAAGAATTGCCGTTTCTTACCTTTGAAGCAAAAGCTGGGGCGGCTCAAACGTGAGTGCAATGATATGGGCACATTGATGGCGGCTCTGGTCAAGTATGCTGATTCTGATAGTACCAAGGATCCCGAGTCTGATGATGAGAAGGCAGGGAAGGGAAAGAGGAACGGCAATGGCAAGGGCTCTCAGCACAACCCGTCAAATCAAGGAGGTAATAAACGTAAGGCTGACGGTAGTTTGGATTTTGTGGCTAACACCAATACGCAAGGGCATAACCAGCGGCGCAAGGGAAGGCCACCTCCTCGATCCGGCGGGTCAGGACCCACACTTGAGCAGTTGTTGAATGAACCTTGCCCGAGACACGATTCTAAGGAGAAGCCAGCCACACATTTGTGGAAGGATTGCACGATTATGAAGGCATTCAAGAATTCCAACATGTTTGATGGTAACAATGGCCCGGGCGGCTCAGGTGGTGGCGGCTTTCATGGCCCCGGCGGTGGGTCAAATCCCAATTTTCAAAACACCCATGGAAACCAGGGTGGAAATAACCAACAGGCTGGTCAGGGCAGTTAGCAGCAGCAACAAGGTGGATACCAGAGCAATCCAAAGCAGCTGAACAGTGGGCAATATCATGTGTTTACCACCAGTTTGTGTAAACGGGACCAGAAGCTTCATAAGAGAGTCGTGAATGCGGTTGAGCCGGCAATCCCTCGTTATTTGAGGTGGTCTGAACAGCCTATCGTATGGAGTAGAGAGGATCACCCTCCCCGGGTTGACAATCCGGGTCACTTGGCTCTGGTCGTGTCCCTTCAAGTGGGTGGATACAAATTCACCAAGGTGCTGATGGATGGAGGCAACAAAATCAATATACTTTATTATGAGACCTTCCATCGCATGGGACTGACTGATAAGAGCCTTAAGAAGTCCAACACTATTTTCCATGGAGTTGTACCTGGTAAGTCGGCGTATCCGGTCGGCAAGATAGAGTTGGAGGTGGCATTTGGGGATGAATACGATTCCAGAGCCGAGAAATTAACATTTGAAGTAGTTCAGATCAAGAGCCCATATCATGCTCTGTTTGGGTGGCCGGCTTATGCCAAGTTCATGGCACGGCCGTGTTATGTGTACTTGCAGCTCAAAATGCCGGGTTACAAGGGAACCATTACGGTGCACGGGAGTCGCAAGGTGGCTCTAGAATGTGAAGAAGGCGACACGGCTTATGCTGAGTCGGCCTGCGCGACGGAAGAGTTAAAGTTCTACAAAGATAATGTTGACCCGGCGGATATGACATCTTTGAAGAAGCCAACTACTGAGCATGAGCCGGTTATGAAATTTCAGTCGGCAGAGGAAACTAAGCTAGTCGATTTTGTCCCAGGCGACTCATCCAAGCAGTTTAGTATCAATGCTAATCTAGATCCCAAATAGGAAGGCACGATCATCGAGTTCATCCGTGAGAATCGGGACATTTTTGCATGGAAGCCATCTGACATGCCGGGTGTACCGAGAGAACTCGCTGAGCACACTCTTAATATCAATCCAAAGTTTAAGCCGGTCAAGCAATTTCTTTGGCGGTTTAATGAGGAGAGAAGGAAGGCTATCGGTGAGGAAGTGGCCCGGCTTTTGGCGGCCGGGTTTATCATTGAGGTGTTTCATCCATAGTGGCTGGCTAACCCGGTGCTTGTTCTTAAGAAAAACAGCACTTGGCGTATGTGTGTGGATTACACAGACTTAAACAAGGCTTGTCCGGCTGATCCTTTTGCTCTCCCTCGTATTGATCAGATCATCGATGCTACGGCGGGTTGTGAGCGTTTGAGCTTTCTGGATGCTTATTCTGGTTATCATCAGATCAAGATGGCGGTTAAGGACCAGGAGAACACGGTGTTCATCACTCCGTTTGGAGCCTTCTGCTACGTTTCAATGCCTTTTGGGCTCAAGAGTGCCCAGGCGACTTACCAGCGATGCGTACAAAATTGTCTTCATGATCAGATTGGACGCAATGTTCATGCTTATGTGGATGACATAGTGGTCAAATCCAGAGAGAAGGAGACCTTGATCGATGATCTCGAGGAAACCTTTGATAATCTCCGGGTTTACAAGATGATGCTTGACCCGGCCAAGTGTGTTTTGGGTGTACCTGCAGGCAAGCTTCTGGGCTTTCTGGTTTCTAACAGAGGTATCGAAGCTAACCCGGAGAAGATCAAATCCATCACCTCCCTGGCCAAGCCGGCGTGTATCAATGATGTCAAAACGTTTGGCGGGTCAGATCGCCGCCTTAAGCCGGTTCATAAGCCAGTTAGGGGAGAAGGCTATGCCGCTGTATCAGATGATGAAAAAGACGGATAGATTTATTTGGAATGACGCTGCCAATACTGCCTTTGAAGATCTGAAGAGGCAGTTGGCTGAGCTGCCGGTTCTTGCTGCTCCCATTGATAAGGAGCCCTTACTCCTATATGTGGCTGCTAACACACGTGCTGTCAGTGTGGCTATTGTGGTGAAACGCAAGGAGGCTGGCAAGGAGTACCCGGTTCAGCGGCCGGTTTACTACATCAGTGAGGTATTGATTGAGTCCAAGCAGCGATATCCGCATTGGCAGAAACTTATCTATGGGGTGTTTATGGCCAACCGGAAGCTTAAGCAATACTTCTTGGGCCATCCTATCACTGTGGTTAGTTCTGCCCCTTTGGGGGATATTATTCAGAACAGAGAGGCCACAGGGCGAGTTGCCAAATGGGCCATTGAACTTGGGCCTCATGGTTTAAAATATGTGCCGCGCACAACCATTAAATCTCAAGCATTGGTGGATTACATCAATGACTGGACAGAATTGCAGATGCCTGAGGAAAAGCCGGACAATACCTATTGGACAATTCATTTTGATGGGTCTAGGCAATTGGAAGGCTCGGGGGCTGGAGTTATCCTGGCTTCCCCTCGAGGTGATAAGTTTTGTTGTGTACTCCGGTTGATGTTTCCTTGTACTAACAACGCAGCTGAGTATGAAGCCTTGCTCCATTGTCTCCGGATGGCTAAAGAGATGAATTTAAGCCGGGTCAGGTGCTTTGGCGACTCAGATCTCGTGGCTCAGCAAGTGTCAGGCAAGTGGGACTCAAAGGACCCTCTCATGGCGAGATGTTGATGCAATTGCGGGGCACTTCAAGGGTTATTAGGTGGAACACATTGACCGTAGAAAGAACGAGGCGGCTGACGCCTTAAGCCAGCTGGGATCTCAGCGTAAGCCGGTGCCGCCTAATATTTTCTTGGATGTTTTGTATAACCCTTCTGTCAAGCTACCTACAGAGAAAGATTTGGCTGTTCCTGACCCTCAGGCACAATTGGTGGCGGCGCTTCATGTCACTCCAGATTGGACGGTGCCATATCTGGCTTATATGACACGGGGCAAGTTGCCTGAGGATGAAACCTTGGCCAGGCAGATAACCCGGCGGTCTAAGTCCATGACGATTATCAATGGCGAGTTACATCATTGCAGTGTTACACGAGCTTTTCAGCGCTGCGTCTCTCCTGAAGAAGGCCAAGAAATTCCACGTGAGATGCATGAAGGGGATTGTGGTCATCACGCTGGGTCAAAATCTCTTGTGGCTAGGGCCTTTCGTCATGGGTTTTATTGGTTGACGGCTCATGCAGATGCAGAGGATCTAGTCAGTAAATGTGATGGTTGTCAGAAGTTCTCAAGACGGGCTCATGTACCGGATCAAGAGTTGAGGATGATTCCAATTACTTGGCCATTTGCAGTCTGGGGGCTTGACATGGTTGTGCCTTTCAAGCAATGCAAAGATAAAAAGACTCACCTCTTAGTGGCGGTTGATAAGTTCACAAAGTGGGTTGAGGCGGAGCTGGTCAGTAAGTGTGATGCAGCTACGACGGTTCAATTCATGAAGAAGGTGATATTTCGCTTTGGTTTTCCACACAACATTATAACTGACAATGGCACTAATCTGTCTAAAGGCGCCATGGAGGAGTTTTGTCAATGTGAGCATATGCGGCTTGATGTTTCATCAGTGGCTCACCCTCAGTCCAATGGTCAAGCCGAGAGAGCCAATCAAGAAATCCTGAAAGGCATTAAGCCCCGACTCTTTGTCCCTTTGCAGCGGACGCCGGGTTGTTGGGTTGAGGAGTTACCTTCAGTGTTATGGAGCATCAACACTACTCCTAATAGATCTATGGGTTATACGCCTTTCTTCATGGTCTACGGAGCTGAGGCGGTTCTCCCTAGTGACATCCGCCATGATTCACCTCGTGTGGCGGCTTATGTGGAGGAAGACAATGAACAAGCACGCCAGGATGCTCTTGATCTATTAGATGAATATCGGGACTTGGCAGCAGCTCGCTCGGTGATTTACCAACAGGACTTGCGCCGTTATCACAGCCGCCGAGTTAAGTCCAGATCTTTTCAGGAAGGTGATCTAGTGCTCCGGCTCATCCAGGATCAAACTGATGCTCACAAGTTATCCCCACCTTGGGAAGGACCATTCGTGGTCAGTAAGAACTTAAATAATGGATCATACTACCTTATGGACGTTCGAGAGCACAAAGACTCACATAAGTCGGAGGAGGAGATCCGGAGGCCGTGGAATATTGCTCATCTCCGGCCCTACTACACTTGAGCCATAGGCTCCACTGATGTACATATTTTGCCGATGTATATATTATGATAAATAATAAAGTAGGACCTTTGTCCTTTTTTCCCTTCTCACAAGGTAAATTTGTCATTTATTATTATCATCTTTTTATCACATGACTGTTCGGGGTGGGTCATATTTGATCCGGCTCTGCCTGTTATGATCCGGCTTACGATTCTATTCGAATCTAAGCTGTTCAAATTATGGTCACTAGGGGGCTTCCTATTCAAACATAGGTCGTATTCAAACAAAAGAGAACATAGCTGTCGATACTCTTTTGATTGGCACACTGCTGAGCTCACTTGGGGGCTTCTTGATCGTATTCGAATCATAGCTTAACCCCATTTGGGAACCGACTTTGATCGTATTCGAATCAGAGTCATTAAAAAAATCTCAAGGTCATTAGGGGGCTTCCTATTCAAACATAGGTCATATTCGATCCAAAGAGAACACAGCTGTCGGTACCCTCTTGATCGGCGCAATGCCAAAGCCATTGGGGGCTACATGATCATATTTGAATCCTAGCTTAAACCCCTCTGGGACGGTTCACTGATATTATTCGAATCAGCGACCTTGCCATTATTACTTCTCTTTTTGGTTTAAGTTCTCTTTGGAAGCCCCGTTATTTGGCTCAAAGATTTTTTCCTGAGGCTTACAACTATAAATATAATGTTGGCAGCTGGTTAAATATCGACTGATGAGTCATTGACCCTTAAACATAGATGTACTTTCCGGGTATTCAAATATCTAATCTTCATCATTATTAGCCGGGTCATATGAACTAGTGGAGCCAGTGGAAAAATTTATTATAGTTGTGTTTTCATTAACTAGATAATCAATGTTTATCACATTTTTGACCAGCTTAGCAGCTTATTCTGAAGGACAGTTTTTCAACAATGATCAAACTATGTGCATGAATATAACAAGGCGGCTTAAAACTGTTACACATCAAAAACATGCACGATGGCATGGCCACAACAGAGTTATCTCTACCCTATTATAGGACTTATTAAGTCCAAAAAGTTTGCATTGTTTTTTAAACACCAGGTGCTGATTCACCATGACAGCTTCACCCTCAAGATTGTCCAGAAGCGTCCGGGTTAACCCTCTCCACTCTTGTGTCCTCCTTTTCCTGGAAGGTTGATGATGACCAGTCAATGTTCTTTAAGGCTTTAAATTCTGCTTCATCATCAACAAGACTAGCCGGGTCAACTTCAGGAGCAAAGGTATGCTTACGAATTGGGGGAATCAGGCTGGTCACGTCATATTCAGGTGTTGGAATCCTTCAATTTTGTTCATCGTAACCCGCCTGGTACTTGGTATAATCTACTTTTGCAGCTATCAGAGTCGCCACGGGGCGCACCTCTTGGACACAGGCAAGGAAATCTGCCTCTTCAAACGGCATGTCATCTTCCTTGAGGCTTGGATAACCAATAGCGATATCCTCCAGATCTAGTTCAGGTAGCCAGGCCTTGGCCCGGCTTAGAGCATTCACCGCTCCAGCTCTTGCAGCTGACCGTCTCAATTCATTGATCCGTTGCGGAAGAACTGACAGCTTAATCAAGACCCAGGATAGGAGGGTTGACACTTCATTGGATAAATCGACCGAAGCAAGGGTACGTTGTGTCCCGGTGTATAGTTGTTCCACCAAGGTATACACAGCCTTTAACTTCGTCAGCATATTATGGTTTAAATTTGCACTTCTAGGGCCTGTACAAACCATACTCAGAAAGGTTAATTTCTGGCACATACTCTATTGCCCGACTTAATATATAACACAACGGCAAAGGGACTTACCGAAGATGGCTGCGACCATTTGGGAAATATGGTGCTTCAACCCGGACAACTCTCCAGTGACTTCTTCAAGAGCTGTTTTTGCTTTTTCAACCCGGCTTATCAATGCGGTCTTCTCATCCGCCCAGGCTTTCTTTTCAGTTTCAAACTCTTTCTTAAGTTTCTCCTGTTCAGAAACACTGAACTCGAACTTACTGTTGGCCTTCTCAAGTTTTGACTCTTAGAATTCAAGGCGGCTCTTCAAATTGGTCACCTCCGATTCGAGTTGATTGGTGGTAGCCTGTGCAAATATAAAATCAAGTAAGTTATTTATGTAGTATTCAAAGTCCCAAGTACTTTGCCAGCAATAATACCTGGCACTTGGGGGCTAATGTCTTGCAGAGTTTTTTCTGTTCTACAACGGTTCATTATATGGTGATTCATATGAGTAAGTCCTAAGCATTTTGTAAACAATAACACTTGGCACTTGGGGGCTAATGCATATTGTTGTTTACAGACCTATAAGAGTTTTTCTATAAGGAGCCGGCTCAACCATATTGGCTAAGCCGCCCCCTTGGTGGCTACATGGTAAGCTGGAATTTCATTCTTTTGTGATGCTGTTAAATTTGTTTCTAAGTCTACAACATAAGTATCTTAAGCAGCAGACTTGGGGGCTAACATACTGAAGGGTAAGGAACAAAAGATAAAATGGGTTATGCCTCAAATTTATGATGCATCTGCTTCACCATATCAACTTCTAGATTCCGGCTGTTGTGCACTTGGCTCATATAGCCAGAGAAGACATCTCCAGTACTCATATGAGTATAATTGGTGACATCCATCTTGACTCGGCGCTGGTTCAGAAGTTCTTCCTTGGCGGGGCATTTGGCTAACACGGTTGGCCTCCCCGGGTCAGTATGACCAGTTCCGGTGGTCTCGACATCAATATTGGAAGGATCAGCTATCCGAGTTGGGCTTGGAGGTTGAGGATTTTCTGACCCGGAAGCACCTTGGTTAGTAGGCAGGTCAGCAGGAGGTGGCACATCTTGTGCTGATTTAGGAGGCGGCTCATGAGTGTTTAGCTCCGGCATGGTAGTTTCAATAGCCAGCTCATCAGTGGCAACTCTTTCATAAGCCGGTTTATTCTTTCTAACCCTCTTGCTGGGTTTAGCCTGACCACTGCATTCAGATAAAAAGATTAACACAGAAGTAAGAAGATTACAATAGCTGCAAAAGTAAATGCTTTATTATACCCTGGTGCAGTCTTGAAAGTCGGCAGATTTGACTGCAATGACTCGCCGGAAGGAGGAGAAGTATCCTGATAATCTGAGTCAGAGGAATTGAGTTGTTGACGAAAGAGACCAGCCGAGGGATAGAATTTAGTTAAAATAGAGATAACCTCGTTTCGGCGTTTCCTCGGAGTATTTGGTAAGCCGGAGGAGAGCTCCGCGTCCTTGCTGGTCCGAGTCTGCCTCCATCTCTCATGAATTTGCCGCTTCAAAAGAAATTCAGGATCGTGATGAGCTAGAGGATGAGAAAATCTTACTTTCCGGGTCACTCTGCGGATTTGCTGTCTTGTCAAAGGCTCGGAGTCGGAGGAAAGGATAGTTACCTCGTCAGCCTTGCTACGGCTTGTCCCAGTGTCCTCCTGCTGATGATCAGTGTCAATAAGGGGATTAAAGAATAAGCCAAGGGAGTCAAGGGCTACCTCTGACTCAGAAGAGTCTGACAGCCGAAGCAAATCGGAAGCAGAAGCTTTTTTGCCCTTCCTTTGGGCAGCTTCTTTCCTGGCGGCTCTCTTTTCTTTCCTGGCTTTCTTAGCCGCTTCATGATCATATTTAACTTTCCAAAATTTGTCACCCGCCTGCAAGGATTAAGCATATTGTGAATATGGATGAAGCATTAAGAAAATAAGGTAAACATTTTCATATGGGTGTTTTTACCTTTGGAGCCGGGTTGTCTTTGCTGAACGGGGCTAGACCCACTCTACCACAATCCGCCAGACTCTCATTGTCGGTGCCAAAATCGGCGAATCTCGGGTAGGGGGTCCCGAACTATGCGTCTAGGCGGATAGTAACAGGAGACAAGGGACACGATGTTTTTACCCAGGTTTGGGCCCCCTCGATGGAGGTAAAACCCTACTCCTGCTTGATTGATATTGATGATATGGGTAGTACAAGAGTAGATCTACCACGAGATCAGAGAGGCTAAACCCTAGAAGCTAGCCTATGGTATGATTGTTGTTCGTCCTACGGACTAAAACCCTCCGGTTTATATAGGCACCGAAGAGGGTTAGGGTTACATAGAGTCGGTTACAATGGTAGGAGATCTACATATTTGTATCGCCAAGCTTGCCTTCCACGCCAAGGAAAGTCCCATCCGGACACGGGACGAAGTCTTCAATCTTGTATCTTCATAGTCCAGGAGTCCGGCCAAACATGATAGTTCGGCTATCCGGAAACCCCCTAATCCGGGACTCCCTCAGTAGCCCCCGAACTAGGCTTCAATGGCGATGAGTCCGGCGCGTAGATTGTCTTCGGCATTGCAAGGCGGGTTCTTCTCCAAATCCTGCGTACCTGTTGAATAGCGTCCGGCTTCCTATGAATACTGCGCTCCTCGGCTTCCACGCCCAATAATGGTCGTCTTCCACATGTTGAACGAATGCGAAAAGTCAAGGTATTTTTACATTTACCCCCCTAGCTGCGCAAATGAGCTGCCTATAAAAGAGACGAGGATCTAGATCCGAATCACACCATCCTACCTTTGCGAGCATTCATTAGAGCGCATCTGACAGAAATCCACTCCATCATGGACAGTCGACGTGACTCCTCCTCTCGCCCGCCCAGCCCTCGGCCTGGAGATTGGGAGAGATGCTCCGTCCCGTACAGCGAGTTAGTGACGCTCCAAACCAAGGGATTTCTTCCCCCAGCCTTCATGGTTCCGGTTCGAGCCGGACTTGCCACCTATAAGGGCGGAAAACAAGCGGAGAGCATCCCCAGCCCCTCCAAAGGATAGCAGGTATGCTTTGTCTCTTATTTGATAAGAGGGCTCAGATTTCCAATTCATCCGTTTCTCTAGGGCTCCTGGAGTTCTACGGCCTCCAGTTGCACAACCTTACGCCTGCCTCCATTTTGCATATCGCGGGCTTCGTGGCTCTTTGCGAGCTATTTTTGGGCATAGAGGCTCATTTTGCGTTGTGGAAGAAGCTGTTCTACCTTGTGCCCCGTTCTCAATAGAGGTCAATATATCAAGTGGGCGGAGCCGAACTATGGCGCATCGCTGGGACCGGATATCTATCCGGAACCCCGAAGAAGGCGTCTGAAGACTGGCCTTCGGAATGGTTTTACATAGAAGATGTCCCCCTGCCGGACCCTATTTGGATCGGCCTCCCTGAGTTCAATAATGCTCCTTTGAAGAAACGCCTAAGCTAGCGCCCACGGAGCCCTCAGAAGGAAAATGACAGGGACGCCCCTTACCTGATGAGCCGAATTAGGCTGTTAGCTCATTCCGGACTGACCATGATCGGGGTCATGGCCACATACATTATGCGGCGGGGTGCAGCCGCTCCAGTATAGAGGCCACCCATGTGGGATTTCAACGGGGAGGATGATGCCACCCACTACGGCCGTAAGGGGCCGGGATCGATCGACGATCTGATGAAGATCTTGTCCGCATTGTACAAGGGAGAAGAGGAGGAATTTCTCCACGTCAATCTGCAGGGCGTATTTTCTATGAACAATCCTCCAAGCTGGGTAAGCAGACATTTATTTTTGCCTATCCAATCCATACTCCCATAGTCAAGTATCTCATTGTGTGCTTTCGACGCAGGAACTGCGTCGGGCCATAAAGGATATAAGCAGCCCGCCTCCACAACCCGAGGATCCAGAACGGTTCCTTGATCCGACCTCCCAAGAGGATCCAGACATATCGATGGAGCTGATCGACGGGGTATTTCACCAAATGAGCATCGATAATGCCTTGGTCGCCATTATGGCCGATTACCTCGGAATACTTCCCGCCTCGCAGGTAACTAAGACCGAAGTCCCAATACTTTGAAAATGACCCATCCGTGCGTGTTTTTGATCACCGTATACCAATGGTGTCTCGCAGGGGGTGCCCTTGAGGCGGGAGGCCGAGCCCGCGGCGGCTAGCCAACAAAGTACAACACGGCCCAGCAGGCTAAAAAGAAGTGCGGTCTGGATCGAAACGCCAACGCAACGGTATGGCGTGTCACCATATTCCCAGGTTTGATTCCTGGAAGGCATCATGCTCTCTTCAGGAGAAAGAGCGCTCGCCGGACTATATCTAGAGAGGTTGCCAATCAATCCTCCGCTCGCTAGGCTCCAAAGCCAGGTCCAGAAGCGGAGGTGAACACGAGGCGTGCATCGGATGCTCCTCCGACAGAGGATGCCGACAGGTTATCTTCCACCAATTCCAAGGTGGAGAGTGCCATGAATCACAGGCGTCGCCGGACAGTTCTTTGTGACGCATGTTTCTGCCCAGAGGCATTGTATGCTTTCAATTCGGGAGATGCGCACCTCCGTGCCGCTCAAAATGGTCTAGCCAGAGCCACGGAGCAGTATGTAAAAGACATACGCGTGAGAAAATTTGACAGTTATATATGCCAGTAGCGCCCGAGACTTGAAATAGTTAGAATAACTGATTTAAGGATCATTTATTGTGCAGGATCTTACGGAAAAGAATACCCAACTGTCCCAGGAGCTGGAGGAGTGCAAAGCCCAACTTGAGGTCACACTAGCCGCAGCGGGGGAAGCCAAAGAGACCCCCTCTGGTAATATATGCTTCAAAAGATAAGTAATTTGATAAGTGCGGCGTGTGTATAAGTCTGGCAACAATATTGCAGATGGCACCGAGATAGATCCGGACAAGCAACAGCTCTTGCGCTGGTTAAAGGCCGGTGAGAATGTGCTTTCAAGGGTGAGGCAAGAGAATAATAATCTCCAAGATGCCAACACCCAGCTGGGTGAGGAACTAAAAGATGTTCGTGCCCAGCTGTCTGACTCCGTTAAGGAGAATCGGCGGCTTCGACGTGGCATTTTTAGTAAGTGCTTGAGCGAACTTTGAAAAAGAGTTCGGCGAGGAAGTCGACTAACAGAGTTATGTCTGTAGGTATGCTCACAGGCCGTCCTGTAGAGGAAATGCCCGGTTCTATGGGTGACCTTCTTCCCGAGCTCTTGCAACTCCACGAACGAGTTCGGCAGGCGATGAAAGGCGTCGCCCAGGCCTTGTGGCCATCTGTCTCCCTGCCCGAAGGCCTTGGAGAGCTTGCAGAGAGGCTTCAGGGAGCGCGGCAGCGCTTCCTCTTATGGAAGATATCGGCCTGCCGTCAAGGCGCCAGGGTGGCCTGGGCCATGGTGAAGACGCGGTACACGAAGGCTGACCCAAACCACATTGCCGAGGTCGGACCGGCGGGGCCCGATGGGAAGGAGATCCCTGTGAGCTTAGTGTACGGCCAAGTAGAATTGGCCGCAAAGTATTCCCAACAGGACTGTAAACTAGACAGCCTGCTGGATGGCATTGAAGAGGAATATGCCCAGTCAAGTTGACTATGTAATTTAAGATGACATGTAAAATGCCTTCTAGCCGGATTGTACATCGTTTGTCATAGCGGACCTTTTCGCTTCAACCTCGGGACCCAATAGTCCGGAGTGTGTCCGAATACCCTCGCGGTTATATAAGAACCGGGGTATGCGTGGATACCAGGCGTAGGGGTCATTAGTGCTTTATCAGACAAGTGCCCAACTAGTTATGTTATATTACATGGTTAGTAAGAAACATCTTCCAGGGAGAATAGTTCCGTTAGGGGTTCCTTTCCCTGGGAGGCATGCCCTAAAGTGCATGTCCGGACTGCGAAAAAAGCAGAAAAACATCTGGGGGCCGATAAATAAATAAATAAGAAATCTTCTTTTAGTTCACCGATCGAATATTCCCTTAAGAACACTAGCTTTCGGCTTCAGCCAGTCTGAGGTACACATCCGGCTGACCCTGCAGTAACAATCGCAGAGGTGCTCCCTTTACCACCTAGCCGAACAATCGGGAACGTAGGGGTAAGCACAGGAGCCAGGCAACCCAGCTTGGCCAAAACTTAAGTCATATCGATGCATATAATGGTGAATAAAAGGTACATGCGGAAGTGTGACACATGTGTTGGGCATGAAGCCCGTATAAATAAGCTTTTGTTAAAGAAGCCCCCAGGTATAATGAGCGTGGATAGCGCGTCAAGTGTGTGCGAACAATGCGCGAACAAGCTTTCAAAGGCTATAATAGGAAAGGAGGGAGAAGGAGAAAAACAGAAGACAACTAATATGTAAAATATAGATGGAGGAAGGAGATGAACTTAGAATCCGGCGCTAGGCATGGAATCTTCGGAGACGGGATCCGTTCCATGGGTTTGGCTCGAGTCGATTATCCGATACATCTCGCAGACGGTACGCTCCACCAGTCAGGACTTGGTCGATGATAAAGGGACCTTCCCATTTGGGCTTGAGTTTGTCCTTTTTCTTGTCCGGTAGGCGTAGAACTAACTCGCCAACGTTGTAAGTTTTGGACCGTACTTCTCTGCTTTGATATCTTCGAGCTTGCTGTTGGTAGAATGCGGAACGGGCTTTTGCCACGTCATGCTCCTCCTCCAATGCGTCTAAACTGTCCTGCCGGTCGAGCTCAGCTTCTCTTTCTTTGTACATGGGCACGCGAGGTGAGTCATGAATTATGTCACAGGGCAGGACTGCCTCTGCGCCGTATACCATAAAGAATGGTGTGAATCCGGTAGTGCGATTTGGCGTGGTCTGCAGCCCCCAGAGTACAGAGTCGAGCTCCTCTACCCAGTGCGTGTTAGATTCCTTGAGGGACTGCACTAGTCTGGGTTTGATGCCACTCATGATTAGACCATTTGCTCGCTCGACTTGACCGTTAGTTATAGGGTGATAGACTGAAGCATAGTCGAGCATGATGCCCATGTTTTTGCACCAGAGTTTGACCTCGTCGGCCGTGAAGTTCGTGCCGTTATCAGTGATGATGCTGTGGGGGACGCCGTAACGTTGTACGACCCCTGATATGAAGTCTATCACCGGTCCGGATTCGGCCGTCTTAACAGGTTTGGCCTCTATCCATTTGGTGAATTTTATCGACCATGACCAGTAGGTATTTTTGCTTGTGGGTTCCTCCTTTAAGGGGTCCAACCATGTCAAGCCCCAGACCGCGAAGGGCCAGGTTATGGATATAGTTTTGAGGGCGGTGGGTGGCATGTGGCTTTGATTAGCAAAGAGCTGGCAACCGACGCATCGTTGGACTAAGTCCTGAGCATCTGCCCGGGCCGTCGGCCAATAAAATCCTGTACGGAAGGCCTTGCCTACAAGGGCCCGGGCTGCGGCGTGGTGCCCACCGAGTCCGGCATGAATTTCAGCTAGAAGGTTCCGTCCTTCCTCTTCGGAGATACATCTTTGAAGGACTCCGGTTGTGCTTTTCTTGTAAAGCTCTCCCTCATGGACCTTATAGGCTTTGGATCGCCGCATTATGCAGTGGGCCTCGTTTTGGTCCTCGGGAAGTTCCTGCCTGGTTAGTAGGCTAGGAATGGTTCCGTCCACGGGGCGATGACTGCCATTATTACATGGTCTGAGAATGTTACTTCGTTGGCAGGACCACCAATTGTGTCAGAATGTTCGGTGTCGGGCAGTGCGGTTGGGTCCGGGTTGTTATTTCGGACTCCCCCTCCCATAGTACGGATGGCTTGAACAGCTTCTCTAGGAAGATGTTGGGAGGGACGGCATCGCGCTTTGCGCCAATGCGTGCCAATACGTCTGCTGCCTGGTTGTTATCCCGGGCTATATGGTGAAATTCGAGCCCCTCAAACCGAGCTGACATTTTTAGTACGGCATTGTGATAAGCCGCCATTTTCGGATCCTTGGCATCGAAGTCTCCATTTATTTGGGATATCACGAGGTTCGAGTCCCTGCGCACCTCTAGGCGTTGAATGCCCATGGAGACTGCCATCCGGAGGCCATGTAGAAGGGCCTCGTATTCGGCTGCGTTGTTGGAGTCCGTATACATTATCTGGAGTACGTATTGAACTGTATCTCCGGTAGGGGACGTCAGAACGACGCTAGCCCCCAGACCAGCCAACATTTTGGAGCCGTCGAAGTGCATGATCCAGTTGGAATATGCGCCGTACTCTTTAGGGAGTTCGGCTTCAGTCCATTCGGCGACGAAGTCGGCCAAAACTTGCGACTTAATAGCTCGCCGTGGCTTGTAGGTTATGTCGAATGGGAGGAGCTCAATGGCCCATTTGGCAATCCGGCCCGTCGTGTCACGGTTGTTTATAATGTCATTAAGAGTTACTTCGGAGGCTACTGTTATCGAACACTCTTGAAAGTAGTGTCGCAGCTTCCGGGATGCCATGAACTCCGCGTACGCTATCTTTTGATAATGCGGGTACCGTGACTTGCATGGAGTTAGAACAGTGGACACGTAGTAAACTCGTTTTTGCAGGGGGAACTTGTGTCCGTCTGTTTCTCGTTCGACAACGAGTACCGCGCTCACCACTTGATGAGTTGCCGCGATATATAATAGCATTGGTTCACCCACATTGGGCGCGGCCAGGACCAGATTTGTTGCCAATATGGCTTTTATTTCTTCGAGTCCGGCCGCGGTGGCATCCGTCCACTCGAAGTGTTCGGTGCGTCGGAGGAGGCGATAAAGGGGTAATGCCTTTTCTCCCAAATGGGAGATAAAGCGGCTTAGAGCCGCCATGCATCCCGTCAATTTTTGTATTTGTTTGAGGTCCTTTGGGATATCCAATTGTGACAGAGCTCGGATCTTGGCTGGGTTTGCTTCAATTCCTCTACCAGATACAGTGAAGCCCAAGATCTTTCCGGCTGGTATGCCGAAAACACATTTTTCCGGGTTTAGCTTAATGTCATATGTTCGGAGATTATCGAACGTGAGCTTCAAATCGTCTACTAGAGTTTCGACGTGCTTGGTTTTGACGACCACATCGTCTACGTATGCGTCCACTGTTTTGCTGACCAGGTTTGCCAGACATATCTGAATCATGCGCTGATATGTTGCACCGGCGTTTTTGAGCCCAAAGGGAATTGTGTTGAAGCAGAATGGGCCGTATGGGGTGACGAATGCCGTTGCGGCCTGGGTGGGCTCTGCCATCTTAATTTGGTGGTAGCCGGAGTATGCGTCGAGGAAACACAATGAATCGTGTCCTGTGGTAGCATCGATAATTTGATCGATGCGGGGGAGGGGGAAGGGATCCTTTGGGCAAGCCTTGTTAAGGTCCTTGAAATCGACACATAGGTGCCAGGATTTTTCCTTCTTTGGTACCATCACCAAGTTTGCTAGCCAGTCCGGATGTTTTATATCTCTGATGAATCCGGCCTCCAATAGTTTGGCTAGCTCCTCTCCCATGGCCTGTCTCTTGGGTTCGGAGAAACGCCGAAGAGCTTGTTTGACTGGCTTGAATCCTTTTAGGATGTTTAGGCTGTGCTCAGCCAGCCGGCGTGGGATTCCTGGCATGTCTGAAGGGTGCCAGGCAAAAATGTCCCAATTTTCGCGTAGGAATTCTCGTAGTGCGGCGTCTACATCAGGGTTTAATTGTGCCCCGATGGAGGCCGTTTTTGTAGGGTCCGTTGGATGGACTTGGAATTTGACTATTTCGCCCGCTGGTTTAAAGGAGGTGGACTTGGATCTCTTATTGAGTATCACGTCATCCCTATTCACCGTGGAGCGCAGCGCAGTGAGTTCCTCGGCCGCTAGGGCCTCGGATAGTGCCTCAAGGGCCAGTGGTGCTGTCTTGTTTTCGGCGCGGAGTGCTATGTCCGGGTCACTAGCGAGAGTGATGATTCCGTTGGGCCCGGGCATTTTGAGCTTCATTTACCCGTAATGGGGTATAGCTTGAAAAATTGTGAATGCCTCTCGTCCTTATAGAGCGTGATATCCGCTGCTGAACGGGGCCACTTGGAACGTGACCTCCTCAGACCTGTTATTATCCGGCGTGCCGAACACCACATCCAGTGTGATTTTTCCAGTACAACATGCTTCCCGACTGGGGATTATTCCTGTATAGGTTGTGCTGCTTCGCTCAATGCGGCTCCAGTCTATTTCCATTTTTCGGAGGGTTTCCTCGTAAATGAGGTTCAATCCGCTGCCACCGTCCATGAGTACCTTGGTAAGGCGAAAGCCGTCCACTATTGGACTAAGGACCAATGCGGCTGGTGCTCGGGCTGTTCGGAATTTAGGTTCGTCACTGGCATTAAAGGTAATAGCCGTGTCACTCCATGGGTTTATTGTTGCTACTTGGTAGACTTCGACAAGGCTGCGGAGTGTTCGTTTCCGCATATTATTTGATGCAAAAGTCTCGAAGACTGTTAATACCGTACTGGCATCCTTGGGCTGGTGCTCTAGAGTTAGAAGCTCTTCGCCACTTTTGGCCACCTGCCGTAGTATCCAACATGCTCTAAGGCTATGAATTGGAGTGGCGCCCTCTGTACTATGAATTTTGCAGGGTTCATTGAGCCATCATTCCAGTACGATTCCATGCCCTATAGAGGGTTTTTGCTTTTTGGTGTTTAACCGAGGTGCCTGGCGATATTGCACCCTTTTATTTCGGACGGGGGTTGTATTCAGGGCCGGGTTGTCCCAAAATTTGATTTCGGTTTTCCAGGCGCTTTCCATCGCACAGTACTTTCGTACTATGGATGCCAAGTCAGCGAAGCGTGTAATTTCATGACGACTTACGGCGTTAAGGATTCCCTTGTCCGTGCAATTATTGCAGAAGAATAAAATCGCGTCCTCCTCACGGCAGTCCTTTACCCTATTCATAACCAGGAGGAATCTGGCCTAGTAATGGTGTACTGTTTCTGTGGGCTCTTGCCGGACTTTGGATAGATCGCTTATGTTTGGGTGGGTGGGTGGAATTAAATTCGGAACCCCGTCCAATCTAAGACTCAGGGGCCAAGAAGTTTCCGAACTTGGAAGCTTGGGTTCTTGGATGTTGTCCAATGAATCTAGCCCGCTGCCTGACTTTAGGTTCAGGGCTTGAGTGACGTCCTCCCCTCCGCGGGAATCCGGCATGGAGGGATCGGGAATCCGGACATAGCTAGTCCTTAAAATAGAGGAAGGGCCGCTGTATTGTTCCTCAACCACATCAATGTGGTGGGTAACCTGGGGAGAGTTGATCTCTCTCAGATCGGGTTTAGGCCCAATTTGATCATCGTTTGTAGCGACTCCCAGGGTGGCGATGCGATCCAAGAGCTCGTTTAAGGAAGAGAGCTCATCTAACTGCTCGGCGAGTTCCAAGCTAACGTGAAGATTGCTTTCGATGACCCGAGAAATCATCGTCGGCGTGGCGGCCGGACAGGAAATCGCCTAGCTGGAGAGTTTGGCCGATAGCCAAAGCTCCTTTAGCAACAGTGCCGTCTTTAAAGACGGGATGAGGCATCCTTCCTGATGGCGACGGCACATAGGAACTCTCAATGAAAGCACCAATGTCGGTGTCAAAACTGGCGGATCTCGGGTAGGGGGTCCCGAACTGTGCGTCTAGGCGGATGGTAACAGGAGACAAGGGACACGATGTTTTTACCCAGGTTCGGGCCCTCTCGATGGAGGTAAAACCCTACTCCTGCTTGATTGATATTGATGATACGGGTAGTACAAGAGTAGATCTACCACGAGATCAGAGAGGCTAAACCCTAGAAGCTAGCCTATGGTATGATTGTTGTTCGTCCTACGGACTAAAACCCTCTGGTTTATATAGGCACCGAAGAGGGTTAGGGTTACATAGAGTCGGTTACAATGATAGGAGATCTACATATTTGTATCGCCAAGCTTGCCTTCCGCGCCAAGGAAAGTCCCATCCGGACACGGGATGAAGTCTTCAATCTTGTATCTTCATAGTCCAGGAGTCCGGCCAAACATGATAGTTCGGCTATCTAGACACCCCCTAATCCGGGACTCCCTCACTCGTTGAGAAGAGATTTGGTCATGTCATCAACAACATGAGCCGGTAAGTCGTCAGGGCTATGTCGCAGGGGGTCATTCTTGGTGCCAGTGTATTCACACATTAAGACTGTGCGGCGGCTTAATGGGATAACCCGCCAGGCAAGCCAGACTCGAACTAGGTCAATGCTCGTCAACCCATTCCCCAATAGAGCTTTAATCTTGGCTATAGTAGGAGAGAGGGATCTGCGTTCTATGGTGGTAGTCTTGTCGGGCAGGTGATGATTGATGTCAAGCCGGAGGGCACGAAAGCCGGCAGAGGATTCTCGTCAGCCGGGGAGGTGTCCTTGCAGTAGAACCACGTCATGTTCCAATCTTTTGGATGGCTTGGCGGGTTGGCATAGGGGAAAAGTGCATCCCTGCGGCGCTGAATTGAAATCCCGCCAAGTTCCAAGCTCTGACCGCTGGCACACTCTGTCTGGCGGTTCAAATAGAACAACTCTCTGAAAAGTAGCAAGTTTGGTTCTTCACCAAGATAAACTTCGCTGAACACTTGGAAGTTGCAGATGTTAGACACGGAATTGGGTCCAATGTCTTGTGGGTGAAGATAAAAAAACTTCAACACATTTCTGAAATTTTTTGAATCGGGAGGAGTAAAACCCCGGTTCATATGATCAGTAAAGACAACCACCTCTCCGTCTTTGGGCTGAGGGATTTCTTCGTCCGGGTGAGAAGTACGGTAAGGCATGACTTCTTTCTTGGGCAGATAGCCGGTTTTGATGAAGTCATCTAAAGTGCTATTAGTAACATTGGATTTCACCCAATTGCAAGTGGTAGGTGCCTTGGGCGCCAGTGTGTTTGAAAACCTAGATACAAGATAAATAATGCCGGTTCAAACTTAAGCCGGGCAGGAAAAGCATTGCTGGAATGAACTATGGCGACTTATGAAGGGGCCTAATGGTATAAGGATATTTCCATCCGGGTTACGTAAGCTGCCATAAGTGTGTTAAAGTCATCAACATTATTTCAGCCAACAGGAGAAGTTCAGATTAACATCTTCTTAAGCCGGCAGTCAGAGCCGCCATGACTAGCAAATTTAACAACATGCCGATTTCTCCTAAGTGTAGGACAAACAAGTTTCGCAGTTTGCAGTAATTATTTTGGATCAAACAAAGGTTCAGAAAAGAAAAATTTCTAGACCTAGAAACATGGTACAGAGGAGTTCATGCGCTCTAATGAGGATTCTTTACAAACAAAGAGGATATGCTAGTGCCTAAAATGGATGCGGAACAGCTACCTCATGAGATCTATGCTACCGTTGGATCAAAAGAAGCCACGGCAGAAAAAACGCGAAGAGCTGAGATGAACTACAAACTGTACAGAGGAACTCACCAAACCCTAGCATGGATCTAAGATGCAGAAAGGGGAAAACTTACAGAGGTAGATCTATTGCGGAGGGGCGCCGCCGTTTTCTGGACGGATTCAGGTTGATGCAGCGGCCAAGGTCGACGGAGATGAAGGTGCGCTGCGGCGGCGGCGGCTCGAGCGACAGTAGGGGCGAGAGGAAGAAGATGAGGAAAGGGAAGAATGAAGAAAGACCTAGTCGGGTCTATTTATAAGGGAAAACCCATGAAGTGGGCGCGAAAAACGAGGATGCCAAAAAACATAGTTATCCAGCTATAGAGGCGCCTCGATTTTTGGATGGCCATTAAGACAAAGATCCGTTGAGATGTGTTGGACAAAGCATGCATTTATGACAGGTGACGTCATGGCGGGTTACTGCAAACTTGAAGGATGACGTCATGGCGAGTTACATGAATCTTCTTAAATAAAGAGGCGGAGAACTTTTTCATTGAAGACTGACGTGAACTAGTTCAAATCATCCTAGGGCCTAATGTTGGGGATATAACTACTGGTATGACCTGCCAAGAGGAGCCGGGTTATACTTACAAGCATTCTTGAAGACAGAAGCTCAAGCTTGAAGACGGCGGCTTAGTAAAGGCCCAACGGCCCAGAGGTGACTTAAGGCCCGTAGTGTTAAACCGCCTTGACCATGTAACTTGTATTGTAAGGCAAGAAAGATTAAAGAGACCGAGCCAGATACAATCTATAAGCCAGCCGGGACTCTGTAGAGCCGCTGGGCGTCGACCTCAGTATATAAGGGGACGACCCGGCGGCGGTTCAGGGTACGAAACAACTTCTGGAGAGCTAGGTCAAGTGATTCTGCTTCCTGGTTATCGAGACATACATAATCCCAATCACAACTAGACGTAGGCTTTTACCTTCGTCGTAAGGGGCCGAACTAGTATAAACCTCTCGTGTCTCTTGTCCTGATTAACCCCTTCAAGCTTCCTAGTTGCGATGGCTCCACGACTAAGTCCTTTCACTAGGACATCTGAAGTGACAATTCCACAACACAATTCGACGTCCGGCAGCACATAATGAACTCAAGAAGGATCTCATTGAGGAGTGGTGGGCTTGGAATAGCCGCCGAAGATCATCATGATTTGTGCGTTTGATGTTGTATTATTGAACTATTTGTTGTATCTCAAAATACTATTTGTTTGATGAGTTGTAATAATTTGAACTATTCATTTAAACTTGGTTGTGAATGATGTTTGTGACTTGTGTGAAATGTGTTGTGAAAATGCAACAAATGTGGATGCGTGGCTGCTCGCGCACGCTACATTTTAGCTCACTGCTGGAGCTGCGCGCGTGCTGCATTTTAGCGTGGCTTATGGAGCCAGCGCGCTGCACCGCGCCAAACCTGGCGTTGCGCGCGCCGCAAACCAGATTTTTGCGCGCCGCGTGTTGTGCGCCTGTTGAAGATGCTCTTACAATAACATCCAAGTACCGATTAGCTCAATTAACTGGTATACCGCAAAACTAGAAAATATCTTGTTAGAATTAATATGAGGTGCGTAGTTGATCTAACGAGGACCAAACAATCACATGAACACGACAACAAGATTTGTTAACAAGGTTCACCATATGGCTACATCCTCGGGGCCTGACTACCAGGGGCGGAGTCAGGGTTTGACCATAGGGAGGGGGGAGTCAAGTGCATAAAGAAAATCTTGTCCAAAATATAATTATAGAAAACAATGTTGAGAACTTGCACCTTCGCCTCGTTTATATAGTATGTTGAGAAATGAAAGCAACCGGCTTAGAAAATGAACTAATCTTAATGATGTTTGCTGGCGTTTTTTCTCTTCATAGTTGAGGAATTTCAATTTAAGAATTGGTTATGGCTTCTTTTTTAGGATAGATTTGGCTATGGGTATATTGTATACGGTCAACATAGAAACTTTTTGTATCACAAATAGGAACTCATATAAGATAATTTGCATCACGATAATTTTTAGGACACACATAGAATATATGAATTCTTGATAGCATCTCAAACCACGAAACAAAGTAACGAAAATCTGATGTATAATTTCAACACTGACAGGAGATTAGAATAGAGACAGATTGGTCTAATTTGCATCACGATAATTTCTAGCACACATATAAAGATATGAATTCTTGATAGCATCTCAAATGACAAAACAAAACAACTGAAATCTGATGTATTTAGATACATTATAACTGAGCACTTTTGCTGCCCTCTCAGGCCATTAGTGTTCCCAACCGTTGGATATGGACTTGTGGTCGTTTCTCAGCGTTGGATCTTCACTTAATTCCGTCCGAGCTTTCGTTACGCGAATATCGTGCTACACAGGCTGGGCCGCTAGTCCCACGACAAAATCCCTGATCAGCTGTTAGTTGGGCCTCGAGTGTTTCCTGTGTGACCAATTCATTCACGTCTTGTCCATCACACCATCAAACTATCTTGTTCTGCATAGAGTTGACTCAAACTATCCTGTTGTGCATATAGTAGGCAGTCCACTATGAAGCTCTATCCAGTCGGACATCGAATTCCCATTACCTCACGTGCTCATTTCAATGCAAAAAACTAAATATGATAACACATACACAAGTATGGAAACATTTTGCATTGCCCCAAAACTTAAAATGGCGAGCACAGTGCTACTTCCTCGGCATTTTAGATGTCTATAATTTGACTGTGATATGGAGCAAGAAGGGAGAAGGCACCAAGTATTTATAGATGTTTTGCAGAGAATCAGTATTAACTAACCAGATGGTGGTAGTTGATGTTGTACTTGTATTGCTTCTTGATGGGAACATGGGAACAACATATACATCAAAGTGAGTAAGAGCAACTCTAGTAGACCCCGCATAACGCGCGAACCCGCTTAAATCCGAAGAGTATACTCGTAATTTCAACAATGATACGAGATGAGAATAGAGAGAAATTAATAGAGTGTGATGTGTTAACCTAATAGTTGTTAGCTGGATCAGTAAAGTAGGCTGTGTGGCCGACTCGCCGTATGAATAAGATCGCGAAAACTAGATCAGGGAGATTAGGCTAGTCATAGAGGGAAGTAACTTAAACTAGTGTCATGCATATGACACTAGTCTATGTTACTACCTTCATAGTGCAAAGTAACTTAGAGGTAGTATCATAGATTGTTGCATTTATTAGTGTATAGACTCATTGTTTCTTGAAAAGCCCTATGTGACAGTAACATAATACGTGACATCCTTCCTCTCTTTCCTTATTTAATAGTGTGCCAACTCACCAATTCGCCTAGTTGGCATTGCATGTAGATGCATGTGACTACCTATGTTACTCCCACTATGACTAGCCTTAGAGGCAGGCAGGCAGGTGATAAGGGCACACATGACGGTAGCAGAAATGCCTAATCCCACCCACGTATCCTCTAATCACGGATGAAAGAACGCAGCTCTGTGAGACTCGATCGGAGGCTACGTTGCCAGCTAATGGCTTTTATAAGCATAAGACAACTTAGAGTACTAAATGTCTCTTGATAGAGGTAGTGCACAGCTACTTTGTACACTATATTCGACACAATTCCAACAAATCTAAATGTCTCTTGATAGAGGCAGTGCACAAATATGAACATTGTTGAGCGAAAAAAGCGGAGATGCCCTAAACTGTTGCCCTTATACAGTCCTAACTAATTTTATTTACATGATCTTGTAATGTTGCTACCATCCGACTCGCAGTGTCATATATAGTGTTGCACATCTTAATTATTGAGCATAATGTCTTAACTTTCTACCATACTATTAATAGGCCCTATTTGTTTGGACTTTTGCTTCTACTTTTGCAGCTTTTTCACTTTGTCCAAAAAGCCAAAAAATCTCCTAAATAGGTGGTTTTTGCTTCCGCTTTTTGCTTATACCATCATGTGACAATATTGATTCATAAGCCAAAAATTGAAGCAAAAAGGCCCTATTTAGGAGCTTTTGTGGTTTTCTTGCCAAAGTGAAAAAGTTGTAAAGGCGGAAGCAAAAGCCCAAACAAATGGCCTAATTAACCATTTGTTTTTGTATATTTTACTAAGAGGTCCCTAATCTTTATGTTGTGTTTAAGTTTATCATTTTGTTGTTTATTATGTAAAGTCTACAACAGATGGCTGCTACAAATAGGTAGTCATATGTGCATCATTGCAATCGATCTTCTCAGGTGTTACTGATTATGCAAAGGATCGGGGTATGCCGCACCCCGTTGGTTGGTGGACCAAAGTTTGCTACACTACATTGGTCGGAAGACGTCAAGCTAGTCATCTCCCTTTGTGTAGATGATTATGTTGTTTTAATTCATCTAGTTTCCAAGGACATTCAAGTGATGAAGGTGGCCCTCGGTATTTTTGGTAGGGTCACAAGGTTGAAGAATAACACCCTCAAGAATGTGGTCTTCGCCATAGCTTGTGCGGGGATGGAGTTTAGGCCATATTTCACATGGCTTTCCTTCTTAGATGAAGTAGTTCATGTGTACCTATCTTGGGCTGCCACTCCACCTTGGGTGGCTTAGGAGACACGAAGTTCATCTTGGACGAGATGGGATTCAAGCTAGTAGGTAGGTCTGGAAAATTATTTTCCAAGGTGGGGAGGCACATGCTCAGTGGTGGAGACATGGGTTTCCAGTAGGGGCCCTGCCCCCCTAACATCATGATATTGCTACTAAATTACTGATGAATAGTGTAGACTTAGATTTTTTACTACTAAACATCTGTTTTTCCTTAGGTTTGGCCCTCCCCAACCTATTTTAATAGCATTTACCCCCCCTCCCTAATCCAAATTTCTGCCTCTGCTACTCCAATGCTCATCAACAAGGTCTTGCTTCCATGTTTGGTGTACTTGTTCACGCCCTCACCCTATCCAAGTGGCTTATTGCAAAGACTAACATGTTGATGAGGGCGTTCCTTTAATTTGAAGGGTTTCAAGGAGTGCAATGATGGCAACTATTTGGTCAATAGGGTGCAGGTTTGATGCTCAAAGTCCTCGGGTGGTTTGGGTATTAATAGTTATGACATATTCGGCGTTGCTCTCCGGCTGCATTGGCTTTGGCTTGAGTGGATGGATCCAGAGAAGCCATTGATGGAAAGTTGTGAATGTGCTACATGGAAGGTACACTCTCTATCTAGGCCTCCATGTTTGTGTTGAGATATGTGTGTATAACTTTCTCTTTTTTGTTTCACCCAAACAGAAAAACATTTGAACCTAGAACTTTGCACATCAACGTCACATGAGTAATACCATGTGCATAAAATGTTTTGTGATTTTTTTGGTGGGTCGGAAATGTCGAGAATGATAAATATTATAATAAATCATGTAAATTTAGATATTTTTTGTTGCACAAAAAATTTTGTAATATTTTTTGCGCAGTCTAATATGTGTGTGTTGTTCACTTGCAAAGTTTCAACTTCACATGTTTTCTGGTTTTGCAGAAACAAAAAAGTGAAATTTCTAGTTATTGAGCATGGATCTTGATGCAAAGCTAGATGTTCTAGATAGAAGGTGTAGCTACACGGGATCTTAAAAATCCCGCACTCCTACATCTCGCATCAATAGTGACCTCTTCGCAACTTCAGCCACCGTTGGCATGGGGTTAAAGCTAAGTTCTGGACATATAGGTGGTTGGTTGCCATGGCATGGGTTGAGATCACTCCAATCTTTTTTCCTTTGTTGCGGCGTACGGGCAATGGTGCATAACAAACTAGCAGTGGCAGGTAGGAGAAGGCCATCAGTGATGGGCTCTCATGTGGTAAGCACCTGCCACTGACCTCCCACCCTTGCAATGTGTGTGTGTGTGTGTGTGTGTGTGACCTTGTTGTGTGTGTGTGTGTGTGGCCTTGTTGAAGGTGTCAGCTTAAAGCTTCCTTCCTTCGTGGCACAAAACCCCATCTCAACTTTTTCTTCAATTCGTTAACATGGGCACACGTGTGAGGGTCCCTTCTTAATGGTTTTGTCTAGGCACAGTGTATTTTGTTATTGGATCAAGTATCATAGAGTTTGCGATAGGATTATAAGGATTCTGATAAGAGGTCAACAATTCAATTGTTTTTTTACTTTTATTTTATTAGCCCATATTTTCGACATATGTTTTGTTTTGATTGGCATTGTTTAAAAAGTAATAAATATATGGTTGTGTGTACCAATCGATGAGAGATCAAGGAGCTACACGTGAAAAAAAAACTAAGCAAGTTGTTGAGTTAGAGCATCTATAGCTGTTCCTAATAAATCATTCACAATAAGGTGTCATTGGGCCATCCCAATAATATTTTTGGGAACATTGAATGGGTTCTTCGGCACCTCCCCAATAAAATCATCTCAATATGCACCTGATATACGGATCCGACATGTCAATGGACCAACAATTTCTTTTGCTCCACCTAGGAAATTTGTTTAGTAAAAGTAATAGGACAAAGATGCTCTTAGATCATACTTCCTTCGTCCGAAAAAACTTGTCCCTCAAATAGATGTATCTAGCACCATTTGGGACAAGTTTGGGATAAACTTTTTTGGACGGAGGGAGTAGATAGTAAGAAATACATCTGCAGCAAGTCGACAGTGCTAATTCATAGTTGCGGCTTGTACAAATCTTGATGCATGAATTCCACAAACAGTGTAGCCCTAATGTACATAATTCATTATCATTAAACCCAGTAAGCTACGCGTGAAGGGCGGCCAACCAGCTATGCCACGTGGCGCAAACTGGTTGGTCGCGGTGAGAAATCTTTTGGAATTTTTTTAGATGAAGGTGTGTTGGTTGGCCGCGGTGAGAAATCTTCTGGAATTTCTTTAGATGAAGGTGTGGACTATTTTTTAAGTGTATTTTTTCTTTTTAGATGGAGGTGAGGACCTCCGGTATTTTTTAAATGGAGGGTCATGCAAAGTGGCACTCGCTGGTAGGTTGCGGTGGTATTTTTTTACTTCTTTTTCATATGAAAGTGAGGATTTTTCTATGAGATGTTTTTTAGACGGAGGTGGGGACTGTATATATTATTTTTAAATGGAAACATGCGCACAGCTTTCTCTCAAGCGGTGTCGTAGGGTGACGCCCCAACCACTAGTTATTTATTATAACATCGGTGCATACATGGACGATTGGTTCCATCGTGCAGAATCTAACCACATAGCAGTCTGGCGTTACCCCGCAAAAAAAGCATTCTGTTGTTGGATCTAGTGTTGGCGCCCTTCCTCAAAGACGATGAGGTCACACCGGATGGTGAAGCAATCGTAGTTGAGATGCTTGGAATTTTTGAACTCGTTCCTGGCAATGTACCTGGGGAAACCCACACTGTGCCTGCTAGGCACATGAGTTACTGGACCTGAACAAACATACCTCGGATCTTGGTTTTCAACCTCGTCGATGAAACTGAAAGCGGCGTGCACTTTCACTGGTTGCTCAACATCCTGCATGATAGCGCAAGAAACACCTATCAAATCGGCGGCCTCCGGGAATTGACCATTAATGAGGACCTCGATAGCCCAGGGATAGCCTCTGATCATGAAGGCAAAAGGCACAAATTTGACCTTAGGGCGAAACTATTTCACAAACTAAACTGCTTTTGAAAATATTTCACCCAGCTAACCCCTAATGTGCAGCGCCTGACAGCAAAGCGCTGCACTCTACTATGCAGCGCCTAACACTCAGGTGCCACACCTGTGCAGCGCCTAGCTGCAAGGAGTTGCACTACACTATGCAGCGCCTAGCTGTAAGGAGTTGCACAGTAGAGTGCAGCTCCTAACTGTCGGACTCTGCACAAAAGGGTCAGCGGTGTGAAATTCTTTTAAAAACATTTTAGTTTGTGAAATACTTCCGCTCTGAGGTCAAATTTGTCAATTTTGCCGATCATGGGCAAGACCGCAGTGACGTGCCAGTCGCTATGTCTTTGGCACGTGAGTAGCTGACGATCTGCAACAGGTGGAACCCGCTGAGCCCTTCACCAATGGCGAAGGCGGCTGCCAACGCCCATGTCGGCAAAGGCATGACAAGCAACTTTGGGACCAGAGAATATGGTGATGGTTGCTAGTTTTCGTCCAACAGATTTGTATGGTTGTAGTGACAAACCAGATTTGCGGATTGGTTTGTTCTGCCTTTTATTTGGCTCGTCTCTTAAGATAACAACATCTACAACATAGCAAATCCAGGCCCTCAAACACTCATACTAGATTGAAAAAAGAAAAAGAGATGGAAGGGGTGTAGCCCCCATACAAGATTGCAATAAGGACGCTCAAGGGTGACGTAGTCAGGGTCATCACTACTGGAATAAAAAACATTGAATTGTTTTTGCATCAAATTTGCAACAACAACTGCCCAATGGCCATTTTGGACAATGGTGAAGAACATCTGCAAAATTAAAAAAAAAAAATCAAAAAACCGAATCATGTTGCGCTAAGAAAGCTTTGCACTATGTAAGATAGTGAACAAAGTTTTACTTGATAACTTTTCGCGATGTTGTTTTTCTCACAGTCTCTCTTGAAATCTTTGATACAAGAACGTGTATGGAATGAACTTGGGTCCACAACAAGCTTGGACTATATAAAGAAAACGACCGATGAGAATGAGTGTTGCAGGCAAAAACTCAAGTGAGAAAGGTAAAAAAAGGCTAGTTGACTCACAGCCGTATGCGGCGAGAATGCAAACTTCCTTGGCTTGCTTGAGCTGTACATGTGCTCGATGTTGAAACTTTCAATATATAGTGACATCACCTCATTGTTCAGACATGCACGCTTTCCAAGATGAATTGAGCCCGCTGCTGAAATGTTTGAAAGAAATTTCAAATCCACCTATCCTGATGAATGGAGGGCTACATGTTGCAAAAAAAACAGTGGCTCAGTTAGAGGGTAAAAATGGATGGAGATTTTCTCAACAAACATGAAATTAGAACACTTACAGAGGCTCGCCTTTGAGTGGGTCCTTTATCTGGTAATGGTTACAACAATATTGCTGGTATATGGCATTGTTTGAAGCATCAAATTTAATCTTCTTCATCTTCTTCAACTAGGGCGCACTTTCTGGCGATGTTGTAGTTGTCTTAAGTGTGGGCTTGTTCTCACCAGGGATGCGCCCGCTGCTGACTTCAACTGCCACCTCCTCTCTTGTCTCATCAACACATGCTTCTGCCAAATAAAAAGAAAAGAAAGGAAGTGAGAAATAGTTTGGAGCATGGATGTACTAAGTTTCTGGAAAAAAACATGACTTGGTGACAAACACAAAAGTGTGGGAAAATGAGTTATCAACCTGCAGGGCCTGCTGAAATTGGGGGACATGTTGTGAGAGGAGTCACATCAAAAACTAGACCAGTTGAAATAGCAGGGGAATCATCAAACAAAGGGCTTCTCGCATGAATCGCCAAAAAGGAGTCCAAATCTGAACCAAAGGTTCGTGTAGGGGAGAACCAAACTTGAGGAACTTCCTGAAACAATAGATCATTATCATTGCCAGGTTCAAACAAACCAAATGAAGGCCCATATTCAAGTGTCCCTGGCCTCCTCATCAGATTCACAAATGGGGAGCCTGGGCTGCGAGGGGACTTTTGTTCAGTAATTTTTACCTTGCTACATAAATCTTCTCCCTTGTCACTACTGTGATCATTGACATTGACGTGATCATTGCCATTGCTGTGATCACTCATGTTGGGTGGGCAACATTGTTGTGACCAACTTCCACTGCTGGATCACTACTCTTTGCGCCATTTGGTTGCCTGGGCTGTTGCGGAGATGGTTCAGTGGCAATTGTTGGGGAATGTAGTAATTTCAGAAATTTCCCTACGCACACGCAAGATCATGGTGATGCATAGCAACGAGAGGGGAGAGTGTGTCCATGTACCCTCGTAGACCGAAAGCAGAAGCGTTAGAACAACGCGGTTGATGTAGTCGTACGTCTTCACAGCCCGACCGATCAAGCACCAAAAGTACGGCACCTCCGAGTTCTAGCACACGTTCAGCTCGATGACGTCCCTCGAACTCCGATCCAGCCGAGTGTCAAGGGAGAGTTCCGTCATCACGGCGTCGTGGTGACGATCTTGATGTTCTACCGTCGCAGGGCTTCGCCTAAGCACTGCTACAATATTATCGAGGAGGACTATGGTGGAGGTGGGCACCGCACACGGCTAAGAGATTAAGAGATCAATTGTTGTGTCTATGGGGTGCCCCTGCCCCCGTATATAAAGGAGTGGAGGAGGGGGAGAGGGCTGGCCCCTATGGCGCGCCCTGGAGGAGTCCTACTGTAACGCCCCGGATACAACTTTCCATATTCGGAACTCCAACTCTTGCCTTTTCCGGAGATGTGATATTTTATTTTTCTCCGTGGTTGGGTTTTCGTCTTTTGTTTTTGCATTTTGTTCATGTCATGCATCTCATCTCAGGTCATCATTCGCATTACATCGGCATTGTTTTCAAAACTCGTAGCCGTTTGTTGTTGCCGCTTCTTCCTCGCCTCCGTTGACCTTTCTTAGACCAACCGTTCTTTTGTTGCCTGACCGTTTGAACCCCTTTGCACAGTGCAGACCCCTTCGCGCGCGTCCAAAAGTTGTCCGAACCCGACCCGGGCTGTCGTCACCGTTGCTTTCAGATCATCCCCAAATATCTACAAAACATCTCCGTTTCCTTAACTGGACGTCCTAACCTATATTTTCTCAGCCGTCCGATTAAAATCGGAGGGACCAAATGCCCCTAAACCAAAACCCACATGCTATAAATAGACGCCTAACCCTAGATCCTAGGGGCTTGTCCCATCCATTCCCCTCCTTGCGCCGCCACCCACTCCCTCGGGATCCTTCCCCGACCAGCCTCCATCTTCCTCGGGATCCATCTCGATCCAAAAATCCACCGGGCCAACCACCTCCTCCTCCCTGTCCGGTCCAGACGAGTGGATCTCCTCCGCGCCCAGGCCTCCTCGCAACCTTCTTCATCCAAGGCCGCCCTTCCTCGCATCGACCTAGACCCCGATGCCCTCTGCGCCTCGATCCCTCCTCACCTGCAAGACCAGCACCCCTTGCCTGCCTCGTTCCCGTGCCTGCAGCAGCCGAGCAGGAGACCCCGCGCCCGAGCCTTCCCTCGTCCAGGAGGTAGGAGCCCGAGCTCCTCGATCCCTCCTCGCCGGAGCATGCCGCCGCTAGCGTCCTCCACCTAACCAGGCCTCGTCTTCGCGCCTCCGACGTCGCCGCCGGCAACCCCAGGATCGGCCTCCTCCCTGCCTTTCCTCCTCCTTCCCATACTCCCCCTCCTCTCTCATTTTCCTCTCTCTCTCCCTGTCCAGGAACCCAGGCAGCAGCCATGGCGCCTTGTAACAGGAGCTCCCGCCGCTGTGCCATGTTGTTGCTCCTCTGCTTCATGCGCTGCCCCGTTTGACCACCAGCTTCAGTCCCTCGTCACCACCGCTTCGCCGGATAACTCGTCATCAGTGAGCACCCCAGCAGTGCTGCCCTGCTCCTCTGCTTTCTTCTCTCCCATCCTCTACCTTTCCCCGTCGCTCTCCAAGCTTTCTGAATTTTCTTCAGTTAACAGTAGCCTGCCTCGACTCCTCGATCGTGGAACCCTTTCACCCTAGCTCCGTTCCCGCTGGATCTGGCGTGATCCGGCCGGAAAGGGCCCTCGTCCGCGCCCCTGCCAAGCTCGCCTCCTGACGCCAAGCGCCGCTGCTGCTGGACGCCCCGCGACGTTGACCTGTTGTCAGCGCCGACGCATCCTCTGCTTCGCTCGCCTGGATGCAGCCACTCGCCTCGTTGACCGTGCGAGCCTCGTCAGCGCCTCTCTGCCTCGCAGGCCAAGGCCCAGCCTGCTCCAGCTCCTCAACCGGCCTGCTAGACCTCCTCCACCGACCGGGCCGAAGCCCATGGGTGAGGCCCCTAGTGCCTCCCTTTTTTTCCTTTTGTTGGCCCTGCTCCAGCCAGTTTCGGCCCGTGTAGGTTTTTTTTTCAGATCTGCGATTTAGCTATTATCCGAGGATTTACATTTTTACAAAAAAACCCTCATACATCATTCATATAACAACTCTTTAACCGTGCATCACATGTAAATAATTTATATATGTGAAATGCTTAGAATTCTGTGTAGAGTAATAATATGCCACTTTCATCCATGTTTAAAATGTTTAAAATGTTGTTTGTTTAGATTTGTTTAAATGCCATGTTAAAATGATTTATTTCATAACTAAATAACCGTAGCTCCATTTTAAATAAACTTTATATGTAAATGGGGTGGAAAAATGCCTAGTTTAACATGGTGCACTTTATTTTCCTATTTAACAACATTAAAATATGTTTTAGGGCAGAACAGTACCAATCCCAAAATATGCATATGAGGATTTTCCGGAATTGTTGTTTGTTGTTCCGGCCTCATTTAAACTTGCCTAGATAGGTAGTTTAATTATCCTTCACCTCTTGTCATGTTTAACAACATTTAATATTGTTGGGTACATAAACAAGAGAGAGCTAAATAAATTGATGTGGTGTTTTCTTAATAAGCAACTCGTTGCATATTGAGCTCCACTTAACTTGTAGTATTGTTTGTTGCACTTTGCCATGCGATGCCTCATTAAACCGGACATGCATCATACTTGTTTGTGCATCATGCCATGTTTATGCTTGTGCATTTACTATGTTGTTTGTTTCTTTCCGGTGTTGCTTCTTAGTTCCGGTAATGTTTTGATTGTGAGGATTCGTTCGACTACTCCCGTCCGTCTTCTTCGTGGACTCGTTCTTCTTCCTAGTGGGATCTCAGGCAAGATGACCATCACCTTGGATCTCATTACTATCATTTCTATGCTAGTTGCTTCGTTCTATCGCTATGCTATGCTACCTATCGCTTGCTCTTCAAGCCTCCCAAATTGCCGTGTCAGCCTCTAACCTTTTCACCCTTCCTAGCAAACCATTGCTTGGCTATGTTACCGCTTTGCTCAGCCCCTCTTATAGCGTTGTTAGTTGCAGGTGAAGTTGAAGATTGCTCCATGGTGGACATGTTTATGTTGGGATATCATAATGTCTCTTATTTAATTAATGCATCTATATACTTGGTAAAGGGTGGAAGACTCAGCCTTATGCCTGGTGTTTTGTTCCACTCTTGCCGCCCTAGTTTCCCTCATATCGGTATTATGTTCACGGATTTTGCATCCCTAACGCGGTTGGGTGATTTATGGGACCCCCTTGACAGTTCGCTTTGAATAAAACTCCTCTAGCAAGGCCCAACCTTGGTTTTACCATTTGCCTCACCTAGCCCTTTTTCCCTTGGGTTTCCGGAGCCTGAGGGTCATCTTTATTTACCCCCCCCCCCCCGGGCCAGTGCTCATCCGAGTGTTGGTCCAAACTAGAGCCACTTGCAGCGCCACCTCGGGGAAACTTGAGGGATGGTTTTAGTTGTACGTAGTGTTCATCCGGTGTTCCCTGAGAACGAGATATGTGCAGCTCCTATCGGGATTTGTCGGCACATCGGTCGGCTTTGTTGGTCTTGTTTTACCATTATCGAAATGTCTTGTAAACCGGGATTCTGAGACTGATCGGGTCTTCCTGGGAGAAGGAATATCCTTCGTTGATCGCGAGAGCTTATCATGGGCTAAGTTGGGACACCCCTGCAGGGTATTATCTTTCGAAAGAAGTGCCCGCGGTTATGTGGCAGATGGAAATTTGTTAATGTCCGGTTGTAGATAACTTGACACCAGATTCGAATTAAAAAGCATCAACCGTGTGTGTAGCCGTGATGGTCTCTTTTCGGCGGTGTCCGGGAAGTGAAAACGGTTTTGGGTTATGTTTGACGTAAGTAGGAGTTCAGGATCACCTCTTGATCATTGGTAGCTTCAGGACCGTTCCATTGCTTCTCTTCTCGCTCTTGTTTGCGTATGTTAGCCACCATACTTTGCTTAGCCGCTGCTGCAACCTCACCACTTTTCCTTTCCATACCCATTAAGCATTGCTAGTCTTGATACCCATGGTAATGGGATTGCTGAGTCCTCATGGCTCACAGATTACTACAACAACAGTTGCAGGTACAGGTTATGCGATGATCTTGACGCGAGAGCGATGCTTGCTTGTTTTGGAGTTCTTCTTCTGCTTCTTCTTTGGTCAGGGGATAGGTTCCAGGTCGGCAGCCTGGGCTAGCAGGGTGGATGTCGTTTGAGTTTCTGTTTGTGTTTCATCCGTAGTCGGATGGTGCTCTTATGTATGATGATGTTGTATTCGTGTGGCATTGTATGCCTCTTGTATGTATCCCCATCTATTATGTAATGTTGATGTAATGATATCCACCTTGCAAAACCGTTTCAATATGCGGTTCTATCCTTGGTGGGACCTTCGAGTCTCTTTAGGATAGTATCGCATATTGGGCGTGACACCTACTCCCACCAGGAGTAGGATTCCTCCCCTTCCATGTAGTAGGAGTAGGAGACAAGGAAGGGGGAGAGGGAAGAGAAGGAATGAGGGGCACCGCCCCTCCCCCTAGTCCAATTCGGACTAGTCATTGGGGGGGGGGGGGCGGCCTGCCTCTCTCTCTGTCCCCTAAAGCCCAATAAGGCCCATATACTTCTTCCCCCGTATTCCCGTAACTCCCTGGTACTCCGGAAAATACCCGAACCACTCGGAACCTTTCCGATGTCCGAATATAGTTGTCCAATATATCGATCTTTACGTCTCGACCATTTCGAGACTCCTCGTCATGTCCCCAATCTCATCCGGGACTCCAAACTCCTTCGGTACATCAAAACTCATAAACTCATACTAAAACTGTCATCGAAACCTTAAGCGTGCGGACCCTACGGGTTCGAGAACTATGTAGACATGAACGAAACACGTTTCCGGTCAATAACCAATAGCGGAACCTAGATGCTCATATTGGCTCCTATATATTCTACGAAGATCCTTATCGGTCAAACCGCATAACAACATAAGTTGTTCCCTTTGTCATCGGCATGTTACTTGCCCGAGATTCGATCGTCGGTATCTCAATACCTAGTTCAATCTCGGTACCAGCAAGGAGTCTCAAAATGGACGAGACATAAAGATCGATATATTGGACGACTATATTCGGACATCAGAAAGGTTCGGAGTGGTTCGGGTATTTTTCGGAGTACTCGGGAGTTACGGGAATACGGGGGAAGAAGTATATGGGCCTTATTGGGCTTTAGGGGAGAGAGAGAGGCAGTCCGCCCCCCCAATGACTAGTCCGAATTGGACTAGGGGGAGGGGTGGCGCCCCCTCCTTCCTTCTCTTCCCTCTCCCCCTTCCTTGTCTCCTACTCCTACTACATGGAAGGGGAGGAATCCTACTCCCGGTGGGAGTAGGACTCCTCCAGGGCGCGCCATAGGAGCCGGCCCTCTGCCCCTCCTCCACTCCTTTATATACGGGGGCAGGGGGCACCCCATAGACACAACAATTGATCTCTTGATCTCTTATCCGTGTGCGGTTCCCCCCTCCACCATAGTCCTCCTCAATAATATTGTAGCGGTGCTTAGGCGAAGCCCTGCGACGGTAGAACATCAAGATCGTCACCATGCCGTCGTGCTGACGGAACTCTGCCTCGACACTCAGCTGGATCAGAGTTCGATGGACGTCATCGAGCTGAACGTGTGCTAGAACTCGGAGGTGCCGTAATTTCGGTGCTTGATCGGTCGGGCCGTGAAGACGTATGACTACATCAACCGCGTTGTTCCAACGCTTCCGCTTACGGTCTATGAGGGTACGTGGACACACTCTCCCCTCTCCTTGCTATGCATCACCATGATCTTGCGTGTGCGTTGGGAAAATTTTGAAATTACTACGTTCCCCAACAGTGGCATCCGAGCCTGGTTTTATGCGTAGATGTTATATGCACGAGTAGAACACAAGTGAGTTGTGGGCGATACAAGTCATACTGCTTACCAGCATGTCATACTTTGGTTCGGCGGTATTGTTGGATGAAGCGGCCCGGACCAACATTACACGTACGCTTACGCGAGACTGGTTCTACCGACGTGCTTTGCACACAAGTGGCTGGCGGGTGTCAGTTTCTCCAACTTTAGTTGATCCGAGTGTGGCTACGCCCGGTCCTTGAGAAGGTTAAAACAACACTAACTTGACGAACTATCGTTGTGGTTTTCATGCGTAGGTAAGAACGGTTCTTGCTCTGCCCGTAGCAGCCACGTAAAATGAATTCAACAATATAATCAGCACCTAAAGCATTCTTTTCATGATCTATTTGCATAGAAAATTTACTACTCTCTACATAACACTACTAGGGAAAAGCCTAGCAGCAGCGCGGGTTTGGGCCCTCTCAGTAGCGCGGGTACCGGCGCTACTAATAAGGCGCTACAGCTAACGTATAGCAGTAGCGCGTGTTGACGCACGCTATTGCTACACATGAATAGCTACAACGCTCTTTAGAAAAGGACGCTACTGGTATTATCTGCAGCGCCGTTTAGAGGTAAGCGCTACTGGTAAGTCGGCGCTACTGCTAAATCCCCCCTCGCTACTACTAGTTTTATTAGTTTTTTCCCTGCAGATTTGTTTTTTATTTGTTTTGCATTTGAATAGGCTTTATACAATAATCTTTAGCATATCATCCACATACAAATGTAATCATAGCATATACATACAATTAGTCTCATCAAATCATGTCATCATCATAATCATCATCCAACACAAAGTGGTCTCTCGTCATCAATCTCGAAAATAGCAATACAAGTCTCGATTACTTGCAAATACATCGTCATCCATCTAAACAATGATATACACGAGAATAGCTATCACTTTGAGTACATGAGTTTGTATCCCTCTCTCGCATTAGCGTGAACCTAAACTAAGTACTGCGTGTCGCTCGGAAACCAAAAACCGGTACACCTGGGCCTGACACTCCTGCCACTTGTCGTATATATACTCCTGGCGTAGCACTTCTTCGCCATTTATGATCTATGCACCTGCATCGTCACATGAGTCGATGATATGCAACATATATAGTTGAGCAACACAAAGAGACAGACTTGGCAAAAATAGAAACAACATATCATAAGCATAAATAACAAAGTTCATCGTACCCAAATGACCTAACTAGAGTGATTTTCGCTAGTCGAGGAGGACGGTTTAATTACATCACAAATAAAGTTTCACCGTGCATAACTCAAAGTTTTGTCATAAAATAAAGTATGGACTAAATGGACACATTTTCATATATCGACAATCACTCCATCATGTCGTGCCATCCATCCAAGTCAGGGAGATAGTCATCGAGCTTTGTGAAAGGCTTCATGTCGAGACGCTGAGAGGCTATCTATGTTCGGACGTCTTCCTGCGACATTTGTCCTTCTGCATGGAACATCCCTGTTTTTCCGACGACCTCATTCATGATGATTTGGGCAAGTTCGCGCTGGATGTTATAGAACTCAGCTCGAAGTCGATGATCCTCGATATCTCCTATGTCCTTTGCCCATTGCAGAATATGGGCATCGCTAGATCTAGGTGCCATGTGAAGGTTCTGGTGATCCCGTCGGTACTCCACCATGTGGTGTAGGACATAGAATCCATCATTAAGAGAATCGTTCGGTTGCTGGATGCAGCAGAAGTCGGTCTTATGGCTGAAGGCGGCCCTGCCGCCCCTTCTCTTCTTGTCCCTAACCTCTCCACCCCTTGCTTGGTAGTAAAACATAGCACTGTCGAGAACATCTTTGATGTGGGTGTAATACTTTTTGTGAATGTTCTTCGACGAGTCCAAGTAAAGAGCGTGGGAGAATCGGGGGTAGAGGATGATGAGGACGGCACTCCCGCCGCTGCGCAAAATAAGTACACCTCAAATTAATTAGCCTCCACCGCGCAAATGAATTATTGAAATCGAAGGAAGGATAGCAGCACGGATGACTTACACGGGATGATAAGGCACGAGAATCGCCTCCTTGTCCTTATTGGCGAGCATGAAACTGACGATGTAATCCCTCGCGTATTCACGATGCTGTGCACAGACTCCCAAGAAGGCCTCGTGCATGTAGTACGGGTCAGCGACACAGATATGAGCTATCTTCTCAACCCCAATGATGTAGCTCATGTGCAATGCATAAGGGCGGACAAAAGTAAAATCCAGCTTCTTCACGTGAAACATGTCGAATATGTAATCGAATCGGAGGAAGAACTTATCCGCGGGGAAGCCCTTGACGTACGACATTTGCTGCGGAACGTTAACCACGTAGAGTGGGTATCCTGGATCTTTCGAGGCGATGAGGCCTTTCTCTACCCACAGCACATCGTCATGAAGTCTCCTTAGATCGCCGAATCTGGCTCGTAGTTCTATTTCAGGTAGGATTGGTTTACCGGGGATATGCCATTTATCCGCATCGGGGATATCTACACGGTCCCGAAGCCGAGGCTGCTGAGGCGGCTAGATCATAAAATCAGCTTTTTTGCCTTTCCTCGCTCTCTTCCTAGGCTTCTTTACCACCGGATGGTCGTCAATAACACGTTGAGACGGTAATTCAGGCACCGAGTCATGATGCTCAAACCCCGAGGAGGCGCCAGTATAGACATACTGTTCAGCGCCATCGTCATCCTCATCCTCATCCATGGCGACGTCATCAGCCTCTAATGGAGCCACCTGCTTACCCCGTCCGCTATCACCCAACCCGACACCCGATGCTAATTAGGTAGGTGGGGTGTTGATGTTCATACCTTGCTGAGGCTGCATGCTCGTGGGTGTGCTCCCGGCCGCCTCCAGACGAAGCAGACTCTTTGGCCACAACAGGACCCACCCATTGCAACAATCACCAAGCCGCCGCGGGGTCTCGTCGTCATCCCCCACTAGTATTAGAGGAGGCAAATTCTCGTGGCCCGGTTTGACACTGGCCACGGAAACCTTGAAGACGTTCGGGGGGATCGACCGGCTGTGGAACAATGGTTCCTTCGGCTCCATTATCGTCCCCTTCCCCACGTCCACCTTCTGTTCGCCGATGGTGTACAATATGGTGCACGGGGTTTTGTCGGCCTGCAAATAAAAGTCTGCGACGTGAGACATCCGAAAGGCAACAAAAACGGGAGATTATACATTTATATTGAAGGGGGCCGGTGTGGAAGATACCGTGAGGGCGTCGAGCTCAGCCAAAGAGGAGGCACCACCGAGCACGTCCGGTGCGGCAGCCGGTGCGGGAGCCGGTGCGGGAGCAGGTGCGGGAGCCGGTGCGGGAGCATGTGCTTCCAAGAAGTCAGCAAGGGGAAAGTCCTCTGCATTTTTTTTGATTTTCCCTTGTCCAAGTGTGAATGCCCGTCACCAAGGAAGTAGATATATCTGCAATCGCCTGTTTTGCGGCAGCTACCGCTGTTGCGACTATCTGAGATGATTTCTTCTCAACCGCAATCTCAACTTTCTTGTCGATGCTTTCTTCAGTTAACCTCCGTTTTTCCTTTTTCTCCTCCGTGGTCTCACGGTAGTACTTCTTCCATGTGGCGCCGTCTCCGACATCGTGCACGCGTCCATACGACGGTCGAGTATCCACCGGTTGTCGTTTCAATATGTTCAATGCCCGGTTGAATGGGGTGTCCCACTTGGGCCTCGCCAATGCCTCAGACGGCGAGTCGCTTTCGGCCGCAATCCGGTGTTGCTCTCTCTGCAAAAGGCACAAGGATCGTTTACAAATATGACTAACGTGTGCAGTCGAATTGATCAGAAACTAAAATTACCAGCAGTTTCATGAACTCCGTAATGACCGGTGTTGTCTCATAAACCTTCTTCAGTGGGTCCCAACGGTGGCGGGCCCTCAGGACGTCACGCTCCTGCGGGACGGTGAAATCCGCCAAGGGGTCTGGGATGCCCAGACTCGCGGCTTCCGCGTCCTCCTTGGCCCATTTGGACCTCTTTCCGCTGTCACCACGGCTTCCGAGGTGGTGGGTCCCAATGTTCCTCTTTTGAAGCCCCTTCATGTACTTAGACTTTTCTTTGGCAGCTTCGGCCTCGCAAGCCTCCTTGAATATTTGAAACTGCTCTTCCATGATTGTCGGACTATCCTTTACAATCTCGGAGTAGGGTTCCCCGTCGTTGATCTTTGCTTTCACTCGATTTTTCCAGGCGGCCAACGCGTTGCTAAACTTGGTCATGGCGTGTTTGTTTATCTTCTTCATTGCCGGGTCATTGTCTGGATCTTCATAATCCTTCTCATTCTGGCCCGGGAACAAGAATATCTGGTGAAACTTCTTTAGGAGGGAGCTCCTCATATTTTCTATCTTCTTTAGATTCTCATCGTTGATGGTGGCGGTTGTCCGTATGATGCAGCCTATTTGATTGCCGTAGCACGCGCGCGCTTCCTCGGGCGCCTTTGGCTCAAAATTGTCGTTGTCCACCTCCGTGACCACCAGTCTAGTAGTCCTGAGTTTGTTAGGAACCCGTTGCCTCTTCGCTTTCGGTTCTACACCGGCTCCGCTCCCCGAGGCAGCACCGGTCTCAGCGCCGGTCTCGATGCCGGTCTAAATCTCAGCGCCGGTGTCAGTCTCAGCACCGGTCTGCGTATCGGTCTCAGCACCGGTCTGCGTGTCGGTCTCAGTCCCAGATGCCGGGCCCAGCAACAACATCTGTTGATCATCGGTAAAGCTAAAAAATTCGTCTGCCGCCCGGTAGACGTCGTCGCATTCACCAGAACCCTGTCCTTCATCGTTGCTAGCCATGTTTCCTATGATTAAATCTAGTCAATTAATTCTAGACCTAATAAAATGAATAATGACATAAAAAAGGACTATTGTTTTGCAGGAATGTTGACTCCTTGGTGCGGCAAATCCCGGGCACTCGATATGTCCTAGTTTGTAGCACAAGTCATGCCGAAATTCACGGGAAATTTCGGCATGACCTTTGCTAAAAAGTGGAAAAATCGAGAACCTGAAATTTGCCGGAATAGAAATGAATCAACATTCCGGCAAAACATAGGCCACTGAGCATCATTCCCTGGAAACAACAAAGCCACCACTTGGGCACAGTCGAACAACTTCAATGAAAAGATATAACATGACCACTTCAATGAAAAATAAAATTTGCCTAAATTCTTTTCCTTGAAAAATAGTGGTCTTTTGAAAAATCAAAAACCTTTGCCAATCTACTTAACCTAGCTTCTTAATCCAACGAACCTAATTAACCTACCTATTTAACCTAGTTAGTTAATCTAGTTTACCTAGATAATTAACCCTAATTAAACTAGTTAACGCAGCTAGTTCTCTGTCAAAGCCTAAAATAAATTTTTGCACTAATTAACATGGATAATTAACCTAATTAAACTAGTTAACCTGACTAGTTCTCTGTCAAAGCCCTAACTAAGTTTTTGCACTAACCTAGATAATTAACCTAATTAAACTAGTTAACCTAACTACTTCTCTGTCAATGCCCTAACTAAATTTTTGCCCTAACCTAGATAATTAACCTAATTAAACTGGCTAACCTATGCATGAGAGAGAGAGGAGGGGTGGGGGCTTACAGATGATGGCTCCGGTGGTGGCGACGGAGGCAGTGTGTTGGCGAGGGAGGCAGGGGCGTCTCCGGTGACGGCGAGGGAGGCAGGGGCGTCTCCGGTGACAGCGAGGAAGGTGGTGTCGACGGCGGCTCCGGTGGCGTTGACGAGGCCGCGCGGCTCCGTGGCGTTGGGGGCGGCTCCGGTGTCGTCGACGGCGCACGGCTCTGGTGGCGTCGTCGGCGGCGGCGAAGTGTGGGGCGAGGAATCGGGGAGACGGCAGAGCGCGCGCGGGGTGGGTTTGAGGGATTTGGGGGAAGTGGTGGCCGGGGGGGAAACGGTTTTTTGGCTAAGTCAAACTTAGCGGTAGCGCGTTTCGCAAAACGCGCTATAGCTAAGTTAGCTATAGCGCTTTCCGAAGCTTCATGATCATCATCATTAGCTTCCTCACTAATTGGTGTAGCAATCACTGGAACTGATTTCCGTGATGAACTACTTTCCAATTCGGGAGAAGGTACAATAACCTTATCAAGCTCTACTTTCCTCCCACTCACTTCTTTCGAGAGAAACTCCTTCTCTAGAAAGGATCCATTCTTAGCAACGAATATCTTGCCTTTCGATCTGTGATACAAGGTGTACCCAACAGTTTCATTTAGGTATTCTATGAAGACGCACTTCTCCGATTTGGGTTTGACCTTATCAGGTTGAAGCTTTTTCACATAAGCATCCCAGCCCCAAACTTTAAGAAATGACAACTTTGGTTTCTTGCTAAACCGCAGTTCATAAGGCGTTGTCTCAACGGATTTTGATGGTGCCCTTTTTAAAATGAATGCAACTGTCTCTAATGCAGAACCCCAAAATGATAGTGATAAATCGGTAAGATACATCATAGATTGCACTATATCCAATAAAGTGCGGTTACGACGTTCGGATACACCATTACACTGTGGTGTTCCATGTGGCGTGAGCTGTGAAACCATTCCACATTGTTTTTAAATGAGGGGCCAAACTCGTAACTCAAATATTCTCCTCCACGATCAGATCATAGAAACTTTATTTTTCTTGTTATGATGATTCTCCACTTCACTCTGAAATTCTTTGAACTTTTCAAATGTTTCAGACTTGTGCTTCATTAAGAAGATATACTCATATCTTCTCAAATCATTTGTGAAGGTCAGATAATAACGATACTCGCCACGAGCATCAACACTCATTGGACCGCATACATCGGTATGTATTAGTTCCAACAAGTCAGTAGCTCGTTCCATTGTTCCGGAGAATGGAGTTTTAGTCATCTTGCCCAAAAGGCACGGTTCGCAAGAATCAAATGATTCATAACCAAGTGATTCCGAAAATCAATCTTTATGGAGTTTCTTCATGCGCTTTCTCTGTTGGAAAAGGCAGTGCCTAGGAGGCGCTTAGGCACGCCTAGGCGCTAGGCAATGGCCCAACGCCTCGCCTAGGGCATAAGCAGAAGTCTAGGCAGAGCAAGTAAGAAATTGTCTACCCAAGCGAGAAATCATGCCATATTGCACCGATATGCCAAAAGGGCCATATTCCAATCGTTGTAGCTGGTCGTTAACATACCTATATGCCCTAAATTAATAAAATACATATATAATAACCACATATACACCATAATAGTAAAAATTATATAATCGCCTAGGCTGCGCCTAGGGCGCTTAAGCACCGCTTAGGCACTAGGCGAAGGCCAACCGCCTCGCTTATGCCTACCGCTTTTTCCAACCTTGTGCGCTTTACACCGATATGACCCAAACGGCGGTGCCACAAATAAGTTGCACTATCATTATTAACTTTGCATCTTTTGGCATCAATATTATGAATATGTGTATCACTACGATCGAGATCCAACAAACTATTTTCATTGGGTGTATGACTGGTACGTCTCCAACGTATCTATAATTTTTGATTTCTCCATGCTACTTTATCTACTGTTTTAGGCAATATTGGGCTTTATTATCCACTTTTATATTATTTTTGGGACTAACCTATTAACCGGAGGCCCAACCCAGATTTGCTGTTTTATGCCTATTTCAGTGTTTCGAGGAAAAGGAATATCAGACGGAGTCAAAACGGAATGAAATCAACTGGAGAAGTTATTTTTGGAAGGAAAGCAACCCAGGGAACTTGGAGTGCACGTGAGGGGAGATACGGGCTGGGCGCGCCCCCCTACCTCGTGGGGCCCCCGTAACTCCATCGATGTACCCCCTGCACCCATATATACCTACGTATCGTAAAACTTCCAGAACAGAAGATAGATCGGGAGTTCTGCCGCCGCAAGTCTCTGTAGACACCAAAAACCTCTCGGGAGCCCATTCCGGCACCCTGCCGGAGGGGGATCCCATCACCGGTGGCCATGTTCATCATCCCAGCGCTATCCATGATGAGGAGGGAGTAGTTCACCCTCGGGGCTGAGGGTATGTACCAGTAGCTATGTGTTTGATCTCTCTCTCTCTCTCGTGTTCTCTCTCGTGTTCCATCTATGGCACGATCTTGATGTATCCCGAGCTTTGCTATTGTAGTTGGATCTTATGATGTTTCTCCCCCTCTACTCTCTTGTGATGAATTGAGTTTCCCCTTTGAAGTTATCTTATCAGATTGAGTCTTTTATGAGAACACTTGATGTATGTCTTGGTGATCAACTTGCGGGTTTTGTGACATTGGGAACCTATGGATAGGGGTTGGCACACGTTCTTGACTCTCCGGTAGAAACTTTGGGGCACTCTTTGAAGTACTTTTATGTTGGTTGGATGAATCTGAGATTGTGTGACACATATCGTATAATCATGCCCACGGATACTTGAGGTGACAATGGAGTATCTAGGTGACATTAGGGTTTTGGTTGATTTGTGTCTTAAGGTGTTATTCTAGTATGAACTCTTTTATAGATTGATCCGAAAGAATAACTTTGAGGTGGTTTTGTACCCTACCATAATCTCTACGTTTGTTTTCCGCTATTAGTGGCTTTGGAGTGACTCTTTGTTGCATGTTGAGGGCTTGTTATATGATCTTTCTATGTTATTATTGTTGAGAGAACTTGCACTAGTGAAAGTATGAACCCTAGGCCTTGTTTCTATCTTTGCAATACCATTTGCGCTCACTTTGCCCACTTGTTACCTTGCTGTTTCTATAATTTCAGATTACAAAAACCTTTATCTACTATCTATTTTGCACTTGTATCACCATCTCTTCGCCGAACTAGTGCACCTATACAATTTACCATTGTATTGGGTGTGTTGGGGACACAAGAGAATTTTTGTTATTTGGTTGCAGGGTTGTTTGAGAGAGACCATCTTCATCCTACGCCTCCTACGGATTGATAAACCTTAGGTCATACACTTGAGGGAAATTTGCTACTATCCTACAAACCTGTGCACTTGCAAGCCCAACAACGTTTACAAGAAGAAGGTTGTGTAGTAGACATCAAGCTCTTTTCTGGCGCCGTTGCCGGGGAGGCTAGGTAAAAGGACAATGTGACGCCCCCGATTCAATCGTACACTAATCATGCACGCAAATGTGTACGATCAAGATCAGGGACTCACGGGAAGATATCACAACACAACTCTAAAAACATAAATAAGTCATACAAGCATCATAATACAAGCCAAGGGCCTCGAGGGCTTGAATACAAGTGCTCGATCATAGACGAGTCAGTGGAAGCAACAATATCTGAGTACAGACATAAGTTAAACAAGTCTGCCTTAAGAAGGCTAGCACAAACTGGGATACAGATCGAAAGAGGCGCAGGCCACGTGCCTGGGATCCTCCTAAACTACTCCTGGTCGTCGTCAGCGGGCTGCACGTAGTAGTAGGCACCTCCAGTGTAGTAGTCGTCATCGACGGTGGCGTCTGGCTCTTGGGCTCCAGCATCTGGTTGCGACAACCAGAAAGAAAGGAAAGGGGGGAAAAAGGGGGGGAGAAAGCAACCGTGAGTACTCATCCAAAGTACTCGCAAGCAAGGATCTACACTACATATGCATGGGTATATGTGTAAAGGGGCATATCGGTGGACTGAACTGCAGAATGCCAGAATAAGAGGGGGATAGCTAATCCTGTCGAAGACTACGCTTCTGGCAGCCTCCGTCTTGCAGCATGTAGAAGAGAGTAGACTGAAGTCCTCCAAGTAGCATCGCATAGCATAATCCTACCCGGCGATCCTCCCCTCGTCGCCCTGTGGAAAAGCGATCACCGGGTTGTCTGTGGAACTTGTCTGGGTGTGTTTTATTAAGTATCCGGTTCTAGTTGTCATAAGGTCAAGGTACAACTCCGGGTCGTCCTTTTGCCGAGGGACATGGCTATTCGAATAGATTAACTTCCCTCCAGGGATGCACCACATAACCCAACACGCTCGATCCCATTTGGTCGGACACACTTTCCTGGGTCATGCCCGGCCTCGGAAGATCAACACGTCGCAGCCCCACCTAGGCACAACAGAGAGGTCAGCCTGCTGGTCTAAATCCTATGCGCGCAGGGGTCTGGGCCCATCGCCCATTGCACACCTGCACGTTGCGTATGTGGCCGGAAGCAGACCTAGCAACCTCCATTACAAAGGAAGTCACATTACGCGGTCCAATCTGGCGCGCGCCGCTCCATCGCTGACGTCAAGAAGGCTTCGGCTGATACCACGACGTCGAGTGCCCATATCTTTCCCACGTAGTTGGTTAGTGCGTATAGACCAAATGGCCAGACTCAGATCAAATACCAAGATCTCGTTAAGCGTGTTATTATGAAGCAACCGCGAACGCTGATCAGGGCCAGGCCCACCTCTCACCTAGGTGGTCTCAACCTGCCCTGTCGCTCCGCCACAAAGATCCACACAGAGGGCCGTCGGGACAAAGGTCCTTTCAGCCCCCAATCTGTGAATCACTCGCGGGTACTCTTCGAGCGGACCCGACTTTAGTCACCATCTGAAATATGTATATATGTATAGTATATACCCGTGATCACCTCCCTAGTGATCACGGCCCAATAGTATAGCAAGGAAGACTGACAAGAATGTAGGGCCAATGATGATAAACTAGCATCCTATACTAAGCATTTAGGATTGCGGGTAAGGTATCAATGACTGTAGCAACAATGACAGGCTATGCAACAGAATAGGAGTAACCGAACAGTAACATGCTACACTACTCTAATGCAAGCAATATAGAGAAGAATAGGCGATATCTGGTGATCAAGGGGGGGGGGGCTTGCCTGGTTGCTCTGGCAAGAGAGAGGGGTCGTCAACTCCGTAGTCGTACTGGGCAGCAGCAGCGTCGGTCTCGTAGTCTACCAGAGAGAAGAGGGGGAAGAAACAATGAATACCATGCAAACAGATGCATATCGATGCATGACATGACAAGTATCGGCGCTAGGGGTACCCTAACGCGGTATGAGGTGATACAGACGAAGGGGGAAAGCAGCCGGGAAAGCATCCCCGGGTTTCCGCGTTTTCGGGCAGAGGAGCCGGAGGGGAAAAGTTGCGAGTTTCATATGTTAGGGGTGTGTGGCGGACGAACAGGCTGCGTATCCGGATTCGTCTCGACGTTCTGAGCAACTTTCATGTAGAAAGTATTTTCATCCGAGTTACGGATTAAAAGATATGATTTTCTAAAGATTTAAATCATTTTCTGATTTTAATTATACATTTAATTCCAACATTATCCAAAACAGTATGTGATGACGTAGGCATGACATCAGAGTGATGTCAGCAGGTCAACTGGTCGGTTGACCAGTCAAACCAGACAGGTGGGTCCAGTGGGACCCACATGTCATTGTCAAGGGCCTTAATAGAGTTTTAAAACTAACTAAAATGGGTTAATTAGTGGGTGGGCCCCTGTAGTCAGTGGCTAATTAGGTTTTAGTCAATTAGCTAAATTAATTAGCAGTTTATATATTTGTTTTTATTTGTTTTATGGCATGGGGCCCGCCTGTCAGTGGCAGTAGCTGCCACGTCAGTGAAGTTGACTTGGTCAACGTGGCCAGTTGGGGCCCCCAGGCCCACAGGCAGCGACCTAGGGGTGGGGCCCGCCTAGCCACGTCGGCGGACGGTGCCGGAGCGACTCCGGCGACCCAACAGAGGCGGCCGCTCGCCGGAGTTGGCCAGAATCGCGCTACGGGGCACCAAATCGGGCGCGGCTAGGCTCTCTGGAACGGCCTCTTCGCGCCGCGTCCGATGGAGGGGAACACGACGGCGTGGGTGGCCGGAATGGTCGCCGGCGACGAGCGCGGCGGGCTGCAGTTCGGGCGCGGACGAAGATGGCGACACAGCGCGCTTCGGGGCGAATGGGAAGGCTAGGGTGGACTTGCGGGATGCGCTGAGCACAAAGGGCTCGGCCCCATGACCATTTGGTCACCGGAAGGGCGCCGGCGACGCGCGCAGGCGGCGGCGCAGTCGGGTCCCAGACGAGAAATGCGCTAGTAGGCATGGGAAGGCTATTGCGCGGGCGCGTTGGGCTCCTAGGAACCCCAGGAGTGCAACAGCGAGTTCGGGCGTGCATGACGGCGGTCGTGGCCACGGTGGCGAGGTACGCCGCGGCGAACAGAGCCTCGGCAATGGCGGCGGCTGGCTACAAAGCGCTAGGGGGGCCAACGAAGAGCAGCAGGGGGAGGAGAAGCTCACCGTGCGGCACGCAAGATGGCCCTTGGGAGTTTAGTAGCCGGAGAGTCGACGGCGCTCGTCGGAGATGCGTCGGGGATCCGAGGAAGAAGACGATGTTCGGGCATCGTTCGATGGTGCTCGGTGTCCTGCGTCTTGACGTGGAGGCGTAGTCGAGGGAGGCGGAGTGGGCGGACGCGTCGGAAGGGCGTGGAGGTCGCGATGGCCGCGAGTACTACGACGGCGAGGCCATGGTGGCGCTCGGTTGCGGTGGGGAACGAGGGGGCGAGGTGCGGTGGATCTGGAGGGGGGTAGCGCAGGGACCGAGGCGAGAGTGGGGGCGAGTGGGAGGAGGAACCGAGGACGCGCGGAGGCGTGGCGGTCTTATCCTCTCGTCGTCGCCGGCGAGAGGGTGCGACGGGGACGCGCCCTGTTCCGACGCGGGTCGGGGGAACAGGGGAAGGGAGGCGGCAGGGAGCTGGGCCGGCCAGGCTGGCTGCGGGCCAGGGGGGCATGGGCGGTGGCCGTGCGGTTGGTTTGGCCTGGCCGGTCCAGGGGGCTTCCCCCCATTTTTTTGTTTTTTTGGTTGTAATTTCTTTCTTTTATTTATTTTCCCTTTCTGTTTTATCTAGTTTTAGGGCATTTAGGCATTTTATAAAAAGGTGTTTGCTTCACCATAATTACCAGCGCAATATTTGGCATCCCTCGAACATTTTTGCTTTGACTTTTGAAAACTTAGGGTGTTTGTCACTAATTCATATTTTGAATTTGCAATGATTTTGAACTACCACTTGATTAGCAACAGTAACACAGATGACATGGCATCATCAGAAGAGTTTTACTGTAGCCTAATTATCCGGGCGTTACAAATCTCCTCCACAACAAGAAATCTCGTCCCGAGATTTAGGAGGTAGAAGGAAACAACGCGGGGTATTCATCACGCAGACGATCCTCGCGTTCCCAAGTGGCTTCATCTTCAGAATGGTGCGACCACTGGACTTTGAGGAACTTGATCGTCTTCTGACGTGTGCGGCGTTCAGCTTGGTCGAGAATGCGGACCGGATGCTCTTTATAGGAGAGATCCTGTTGCAATTCAAGCACTTCATGATCCACTCCGCGGATCGGGTCCTTGAAGCAACGACGGAGCTGTGATACATGGAACACGTCGTGAACCTGAGAAAGGTTCGGTGGAAGCTCCAGTTGATATGCCACTTTTCCACGCCTTTCGAGAATAGTGAATGGGCCAATGTAGCGAGGAGCTAGCTTGCCCTTGATCCCGAAGCGGTGAGCACCCTTCATTGGTGTAACGCGAAGATAGGCCTTTTCGCCAGGCTGATAGACCATGTCCTTATGTTTACGGTCATACTAACTCTTCTGACGCGACTGAGCAGTCTTGAGATTCTCGCGAATAATGCGGACTTGTTCTTCGGCATGTTGGATAATATCCGGACCGAAGAGTGGACGTTCCCCAGTTTCTGACCAGTTCAGAGGGGTTCGGCACTTTCGTCCATATAACACTTCGAAGGGGGCCATCTTCAGACTAGCTTGATAGCTATTATTATAAGAGAACTCAGCATACGGGAGAGATTCCTCCCATTTCTTGCCGAAGGAAATAACACAAGCTCGAAGCATGTCTTCGAGAACTTGGTTGACACGTTCAACCTGCCCTTGCGACTGAGGATGAAAAGCAGTGCTGAAAGACAGATGAGTGCCCATAGCTTCTTCGAAACTTGCCCAGAATCTTGAAGTGAATAAGATGCCACGGTCTGAACTGATTACCAATGGAATACTGTGAAGCGAGAAAATTCTGGACATGTAGAGGTTTGCCAAGTGACTAGCAGTGATCGTTTCCTTGACAGCCAGAAAATGCGCAACTTTAGAAAGCCGGTCAATGACGACAAGAATAGCATCATTACCTTTCTGCGATTTGGGGAATCCAGTGACGAAGTCCATTTCAACATGGTCCCATTTCCATTCAGGAATAGAGATAGGTTGCAGAGTTCCAGCAGGCCTTTGATGCTCTGCTTTGATACGACGACAAACGTCACACTCAGCAACATAACGAGCAATATCTTGCTTCATATTAGACCACCAGAATCTCTGACGAATGTCTTGGTACATCTTGGTACTACCGGGATTAATAGACAAAGGTGTATCATGAGCTTCTTGCATAACCCTTGGAGTCAGATTCAGGTTTTCCCTCTTACTCGGTACCACTAGGCGACCTTTGAAGAATAAGGTGCCTGCGTCATCAACAGTGAAGAATGAGGGCTTTCCTTCTGCGAGATAACATTTAATCCGCTCGACTTCATCGTCACATTTCTGTATTCATTTGATGGTGTCCACAAGATCTGGTCTAGCAACTATGGTATTGAGAGAACCCCGGGAAACAACGTGGAGGTTCATCTTGCGGAACTCCGAAGGAGGGGGAGCGAGTGCACCAGGAGGAACAATATGGAGGTTCAGCTTTCTGAATTCTTCAACAAGCGAGGGCTGAACTTTGTGAACCTGGAGGTGGTTGCAGTAAGACTTGCGGCTCAAGGCATCAGCAATCACATTAGCCTTGCCTGGGGTATATGAAATACCCAGGTTAAAATCTGCAACAATCTTCGTCCATCTCTGCTGACGGAGATTCAGATCTGGTTGAGTAAACAGATACTTCAGACTTTGGTGGTCGGTGAAGATCTCGCAACGATTACCGAGAAGGTAATGTCGCCACTGTTTTAGTGCATGGATAACAGCAGCAAGCTCGAGGTCATGAACTGGATAGTTCTCTTCGTGAGGGCGCAATTGACGAGAGGCATAAGCAATCACCTTGCGCTCTTGCATTAGGACAACGCCTAAGCCTTGACGTGAAGCATCACAATAAATGATGAAGTCCTTCTCAGTATCTGGAGGAGTAAGCACCGGGGCAGAAGTCAACTTCTCTTTGAGCGCCTGGAAACTTTCCTGACACTTTTCTGTCCACTGAAACTTGACGCCCTTATGAAGCAGGTTAGTCAGAGGTCCAGCGATCTTGGAGAAGTTCTCGACGAATTGACGACAATAGCTGGCGAGTCCGAGAAAACTTCTGACTTGCTTGACATTCTTCGAAGGAGTCCAATCGAGAATAGCCTGAACTCGTTTAGGGTTGACGGCAATACCATCCTTAGAGATGACATGCCCAAGATAGGTTACTTCGGGAAGCCAGAATTCACACTTGGAGAACTTGGCATAGAGTTGATGCTCTCTAAGCTTTTCTAGAACAAGACGAAGATGTTCAGCATGTTCTTCTTCATTCTTGGAATATACAAGGATATCATCCAGATAAACCACGACAAATTTTTCGAGGTATTCCATAAAGATATAGTTCATCAGACGAGAGAAGGTGGCTGGAGCATTGGTTAATCCAAAAGACATGACGGTGTACTCGTATGAACCATAGCGAGTCACAAATGCGGTCTTCGGGATATCTTCTTCACGAACACGGATCTGGTGGTAACCCAACCTCAAGTCGAGTTTAGAAAACACTGACGAACCAGCCAGTTGATCATATAGATCATTGATCCGAGGAAGAGGATATTTGTTCTGAATGGTAGCTTGGTTAATAGGACGGTAGTCTTGGACCAATTGGTTTGTCCCATCCTTCTTCTTGACAAAGAGAGAAGGTGCTCCCCAAGGAGAGCAACTTGGGCGAATGAAACCACTTCGAAGAGATTTATCGATTTCCTCCTTAAGCTCGAGGAGTTCATGCAGCGGCATCTTGTAGGGTCGCTTGGCTATAGGAGTGGTGCCTGGTTTCAAGTTGGTGATGAATTCGACAGCTCTAGCAGGGGGAATCCCTGGGAGTTCTTCAGGAAAGACGTCGAGGAATTCATGCACGACGGGAATGTTTTCAATGCCCTCGAGTGGTGCGGCATTCAATGCATTCAATGCATAGAGCCTTGCCTCGGCATTCTAAACCAGACGAGCATTGTAGCTTATTATTTCATCAGAAGGGTGTAGCAGATGGACGGTCTTGGTGGTGCAAACGATAGAAGCAGTATGCGCCTTTAACCAATCCATTCCCAGAATGAGGTCAATGTTAGACGACTTCAGGATAATGGGCGAGGCGCAAAATTCCAACCCTTCGATTTCCACAGGGACGTCGATGCCAACCATGGAGGTCTAACATTGTCCCGCGGGGTTTTTTACCACTACCGAAGTGTTCATCTGCTCACATTTAACTCCGTGTTTGTATGCAAAATCTTCTGACATGAATGAATGTGATGCACCTGTATCAAATAAAACGGATGCTGGTACTGAATTTACGAGGAGTGTACCCATCACAGTAACAGGCTGGTCTTGGGCTTCGTTCAGATCAACGTGGTTGGCATGAACACGACCATAAGACTTGGCATTGTTGTTGCGGGGCTGGTTGTTTCCACGGCCAGCTGCTGGAAGGGCCAGTTGATTCTGGTTCTGATTCTGATAGTAGTTCCTGGCAAGGTGACCTGGTTGACCACACTTGTAGCACAGACCATTATTGGGAGTGGGAACAAGTGCTCCGGGTGGTGGTGCTGGAAGCCTTGGCTGCCTAGATGGTGGAGGAGGCAGACGTGGTGCAGCATAGGTCTGTCTTGGGGCAGGTGCATTTGGACGGTACATGCTGTTCGAAATCCATATCTTACGCTTCTGCGAGGGCGGGCCCGAAGATGAGCCCGTGTCACGGTTGTGCCTCTGAGAGCTCTGGTGTTCCTGCAGACCAGTCTCGACATTGATGGCCTTTTTCACCAAGGTGGCGAAATCAGCAAAGTCATGCACTAGAAGTGCGAGCTTGATGTCAGCTTGAAGGCCGTCATGGAACTTCTCCTGTCTGCGAGTATCAGTTGCAATGTCTTCTTCGGCATAGCGGGATAAGTCCAGAAACTCCCGCTGATAAGCTTCCACAGTTTTGTTGCCCTGGGTGAGGTTGCGGAATTCACGCTTCTTCCTGTCCATGATCCCCTGAGGAATGAAGCGGGCACGGAAGGCAGCTTGAAAGTCTGGCTAGGTGATGATTGTCCCAACTGGCAGAGTACGCCTGTGGCTGTCCCACCATTGAGCTGCGGGTCCCTTCAGAAAGAAGGAAGCAAAGGTGACATAGCAGGCAGGGGCTACTTCAGCAGACTCCATCTCATAGGTGATGTCACGGAGCCAGTCATCAGCATCCAGCGGCTGAGTTGAGTTGCGGTACACGGTTGGGTTGAGGCGCATGAAATCCTGCAGAGTCACTTGGGCTGGCTGCTCGTTCATATTGGGGCGAGGGAACTGAGCCATCACATTCTCCATGAACTGGCGATTCATCTCGAGCTGTTGGACCATACCAGCCATGTACTCAGGTGGTGGTGGGGCGTTGTCGCCACGACCACGACCAGCTGGTCTAACCATCCTGCTAATATATAACAGGAGTAGTTCAGCATTGAGAAATTTGCATAGACAAGAATCATTTATGATGAAACATGCATAATGAAAGGGGCACGACAGATACCACATAGTAGTCGGCACAACTTACAAAAGGGGTCGGACATAGAGTTCAGTACACAGAGTTCAGTACATAGACTAAGTCATCAAAGGCGGCACGCAGGCTCGCGAATGCATCTAATACTAATAAGCAAGACTACATCAGTCCCAGGAGGTACTGTGGAGGTAGTCGTAGCCCGACAACTGGTAGTGAGGCAACAGATAGTCCACGTCAGCGGCCTGGGGGCCGCGGATACTCTGGTGTAGAACCCGATGCTCAGGTGGCAGAAGAGGACCAAGTGCGGGAGAGTAGCCTCCCACCTCTGGCCAACTGACACCGTCGGGCATCACGGTCCTGGCTGGGTAGATCGCAGAACACGGTAGTTGTCTAGATAGAACAAAGGGGTTCAACAGCGTCAGAGCCCTGTAAAGGTGCCGACGAGTGGTGTACAACTCGTGGCGAAGAGCTCGGTTAGCTCGGTCCAACCCATCAGCATGCAGAACCAGGCTCTGATGGTGGAAGGGCTCTTGAGTGACGGTGGAGTAGGCAGCAGTGTAGTATCCCTCCGCACCAACATCGGATGCGATAGCAATGTGCCTGAAAGGGGAAGTGTTCAACGCCTGATACTCTCCACGAAGACGTGTCAGAGCAGCATAGGCAGCATCGTGAACTGCCATCTCGATGGTCACTCCAACACCATAAGCGGTGTGCAGCACAGTAGTGGAGTCATACTCCCGAGAGTAGAGGTGGACGATGGCACGGTACTGCTCCTGGTTAAAGTCCTGGTACTCCTCATAGACGGTGTACTCAGGGTGCCAGCGATAACCCAGATAGGTCATCATCTCAGCTAGCACAGCAGGTGATCCTGAGGCACCAATGGCCGCCGTGTGGCGCAAAACCTACCTCGTGGGTTCCATCTGAAAACAAAGATGTTTCAATGGAATCAAATGACAATGTGGGTACTATTCAAAATACTATCCTACAGAATAACTATGGCTTATCCAACTTTGGGGTGAACGTGGTAACGGGATCCTAATGTTAGAGATAGTAAATTCGTTTAACCCGAGTAGGAGAGAGTTTAGAGCCCCAGAGTAAAGGTCGAGAAGTAAAAGATCCTAATACCACCCAATGGCGACGTGGGCCCGTAAGGCACACAGCCAAGTTAGTAAAAGTTTTGTAGTGACTAGACTCGACTACGACCAAGGAGTGTGGAAGGGGGATTCCTACAGGCAGTCGGCTCTGATAGGAACTTGTGATGCCCCTGATTCAATCGTACACTAATCATGCACGGAAACGTGTACGATCAAGATCAGGGACTCACGGGAAGATATCACAACACAACTCTAAAAACATAAATAAGTCATACAAGCATCATAATACAAGCCAGGGGCCTCGAGGGCTCGAATACAAGTGCTCGATCATAGACGAGTCAGCGGAAGCAACAATATCTGAGTACAGACATAAGTTAAACAAGTTTGCCTTAAGAAGGCTAGCACAAACTAGGATACAGATCGAAAGAGGCGCAGGCCTCCTGCCTGGGATCCTCCTAAACTACTCCTGGTCGTCGTCAGCGGGCTGCACGTAGTAGTAGGCACCTCCAGTGTAGTAGTCATCATCGACGGTGGCGTCTGGCTCCTGGGCTCCAGCATCTGGTTGCGACAACCAGAAAGAAAGGAAAGGGGGGAAAAAGGGGGGAGAAAGCAACCGTGAGTACTCATCCAGAGTACTCGCAAGCAAGGATCTACACTACATATGCATGGGTATATGTGTAAAGGGGCATATTGGTGGACTGAACTGCAGAATGCCAGAATAAGAGGGGGATAGCTAATCCTGTCGAAGACTACTCTTCTGGAAGCCTCCGTCTTGCAGCATGTAGAAGAGAGTAGACTGAAGTCCTCCAAGTAGCATCGCATAGCATAATCCTACCCGGCGATCCTCCCCTCGTCGCCCTGTGGAAAAGCGATCACCGGGTTGTCTGTGGAACTTGTCTAGGTGTGTTTTATTAAGTATCCGGTTCTAATTGTCATAAGGTCAAGGTACAACTCCAGGTCGTCCTTTTACCGAGGGACACGGCTATTCGAATAGATTAACTTCCCTGCAGGGGTGCACCACATAACCCAACACGCTCGATCCCATTTGGCCGGACACACTTTCCTGGGTCATGCCCGGCCTCGGAAGATCAACACGTCGCAGCCCCACCTAGGCACAACAGAGAGGTCAGCCCGCCGGTCTAAATCCTATGAGCATAGGGGTCTGGGCCCATCGCCCATTGCACACCTACACGTTGCGTACGCGGCCGGAAGCAGACCTAGCAACCTCCATTACAAAGGAAGTCACGTTACACGGTCCAATCCGGCGCGCACCGCTCCGTCACTGACATCAAGAAGGCTTCGGCTGATACCACGACGTCGAGTGCCCATATCTTTCCCACGTAGTTGGTTAGTGCGTATAGACCAAATGGCGAGACTCAGATCAAACACCAAGATCTCGTTAAGCGTGTTATTATGAAGCAACCGCGGACGCCGATCAGGGCCAGGCCCACCTCTCGCCTAGGTGGTCTCAACCTGCCCTGTCGCTCCGCCACAAAGATCCACACAGAGGGCCGTCGGGACAAAGGTCCTTTCAGCCTCCAATCCGTGAATCACTCGCGGGTACTCTTCGAGCGGACCCGACTTTAGTCCCCATCTGAAATATGTACATATGTATAGTATATACCCGTGATCACCTCCCGAGTGATCACGGCCCAATAGTATAGCAAGGCAGACTGACAAGAATGTAGGGCCAATGATGATAAACTAGCATCCTATACTAAGCATTTAGGATTGCGGGTAAGGTATCAATGACTGTAGCAACAATGACAGGCTATGCAACAGAATAGGAGTAACCGAATAGTAACATGCTACACTACTCTAATGCAAGCAATATAGAGAAGAATAGGCGATATCTGGTGATAAAGGGGGGGGCTTGCCTGGTTGCTCTGGCAAGAGAGAGGGGTCGTCAACTCCGTAGTCGTACTGGGAAGCAACAGCGTCGGTCTCGTAGTCTACCAGAGAGAAGAGGGGAATGAAACAATGAATACCATGCAAACAGATGCATATCGATGCATGACATGACAAGTATCGGCGCTAGGGGTACCCTAACGCGGTATGAGGTGATACAGACGAAGGGGGAAAGCAGCCGGGAAAGCATCCCCGGGTTTCCGCGTTTTCGGGCAGAGGAGCCGGAGGGGGAAAGTTGCGAGTTTGATATGTTAGGGGTGTGTGGCGGACGAACGGGTTGCGTATCCGGATTCGTCTCGACGTTCTGAGCAACTTTCATGTAGAAAGTATTTTCATCCGAGTTACGGATTAAAAGATTTGATTTTCTAAAGATTTAAGTCATTTTCTGATTTTAATTATATATTTAATTCCAACATTATCCAAAACAGTATGTGATGATGTAGGCATGACATCAGAGTGATGTCAGCAGGTCAACTGGTCGATTGACCAGTCAAACCAGACAGGTGGGTCCAGTGGGACCCACATGTCATTGTCAAGGGCCTTAACAGAGTTTTAAAACTAACTAAAATGGGTTAATTAGTGGGTGGGCCCCTGTAGTCAGTGGCTAATTAGGTTTTAGTCAATTAACTAAATTAATTAGCAGTTTATATATTTGTTTTTATTTGTTTTATGGCATGGGGCCCGCATGTCAGTGGCAGTAGCTGCCATGTCAGCGAAGTTGACTTGGTCAACATGGCCTGTTGAGGCCCCCAGGCCCACAGGCAGCGACCCAGGGGTGGGGCCCGCCTAGCCACGTCGGCGGACGGTGCCGGAGCGACTCCGGCGACCCAACAGAGGCGGCCCCTTGCCGGAGTTGGCCGGAATCGCGCTACGGGGCACCAAATCGGGCGCGGCCAGGCTCTCTGGAACGGCCTCTTCGCGCCGCGTCCGATGGAGGGGAGCACGACGGCGTGGGTGGCCGGAATGGTCGCCGGCGACGAGCGCGGCGGGCTGCAGTTCGGGCGCGGACGAAGATGGCGACACAACGCGCTTTGGGGCGAATGGGAAGGCTAGGGTGGACCTGCGCGACGCGCTGAGCACAAAGGGCTCGGCCCCGTGACCATTTGGTCACCGGAAGGGCGCTGGCGACGCGCGCAGGCGGCGGCGCAGTCGGCTCCCCGACGAGAAACGCGCTAGTAGGCACGGGAAGGCTATTGCGCGGGCGCGTTGGGCTCCTAGGAACCCCAGGAGTGCAACGGCTAGTTCGGGCGTGCCTGACGGCGGTCGTGGCCATGGCGGCGAGGTACGCCGCAGCGACCAGAGCCTCGGCAATGGCGGCGGCTGGCTACAAATCGCTAGGGGGGCCAACGAAGAGCAGCAGGGGGAGGAGAAGCTCACCGTGCGGCACGCAAGATGGCCCTTGGGAGTTTAGTAGCCGAAGAGTCGACGGCGCTCGTCGGAGATGCGTCGGGGATCCGAGGAAGAAGACGAGGTTGGGGCAGCATTCGATGGTGCTCGGCATCCTGCGTCTTGACGTGGAGGCGTAGTCGAGGGAGGCGGAGCGTGCGGACGCGTTGGAAGGGGGTGGAGGTCGCGATGGCCGCGAGTACTACGGTGGCGAGGCCATGGTGGCGCTCGGTTGCGGTGGGGAACGAGGGGGCGAGGTGCAGTGGATCTGGAGGGGGGAGCGCAGGGACCGAGGCGAGAGTGGGGGCGAGTGGGAGGAGGAACTGAGGACGCGCGGAGGCGTGGCGGTCTTATCCTCTCGCCGTCGCCGGCGAGAGGGTGCGTCGGGGACGCGCCCTGTTCCGACCCGGGTCGGGGGAACAGGGGAAGGGAGGCGGCAGGGAGCTGGGCCGGCCAGGCTGGCTGCGGGCCAGAGGGGCATGGGCGGTGGCCGTGCGGTTGGTTTGGGCTCCCTGGTCCAGGGGGCTTCCCCCCTTTTTTTGTTTTTTTTGTTGCAATTTATTTCTTTTATTTATTTTCCCTTTCTGTTTTATCTAGTTTTAGGGCATTTAGGCATTTTATAAACATGTGTTTGCTTCACCATAATTAGCAGTGCAATATTTGGCATCCCCCGAACATTTTTGCTTTGACTTTTGAAAACTTAGGGTGTTTGTCACTAATTCATATTTTGAATTTGCAATGATTTTGAACTACCACTTGATTAGCAACAGTAACACAGATGACATGGCATCATCAGAAGAGTTTTACTGTAGCCTAATTATCCGGGCGTTATAGACACTCACTCACACCCCGTCAACTAAGCTCTTTTCTGGCGCCATTGCCGGGGAGGTGAGTGCTTGAAGGTATATCTTTAGATCTTGCAACCGAATCTTTTTGTTTCTTATTTTAGTACTAGTCTAGTTTATAAAAGAAAATTACAAAAAAATGGAGTTAAGTTTGTCTCATACGCTTCACCTTTTTAATATCTTTCGTGAGTATGATGGAAAGGATAATTGTGCTCAAGTGCTTGAAGAAGAAATCTCTAAATTGTTTGGCACTAAATCTTTGAATGATGAGCATGATTGCAATGTTGTTAGTATGAATTCCTTGAATATCCATGATGCTAATGATATGCAAAGCCACAAGCTTGGGGAAGCTATGTTTGATGAAGATGATATTTTTTGTCCCCCAAGCTTTGATGAGCAAATTTACTATGATGAAAGCATGCCTCCTATCAATGATGATTATTGTGATGAAACTTATGCTATAAAAAGTAGTGATGATTATATTTACAAATCTTGTCATGATTATGATTACCCTTTTTCTGAACATTACTCTTTTAATGTGGAAACAATTTTTAGTGTTCAAGTCTCTTATGATACTCCCACTATTATTCATGAGAAGAAGTTTGCTTACACTACTTGGGAAAACCTTATACACAGAAATATAGCAACAGCACGGGTCAAAAAACTGCGCTAGTGCTATATAGCAGTAGTGAGCAATTAAAAACCACGCTACAGACACAAACTTAGCAGTAGCGCCTGTTGTAAAGAAAGCGCTACTACTATATTCCCATTGGCAGAATGCTAGGCTACGCATAGCAGTAGCGAGCTTAACAGAAACGCGCTACTGCTAGAGCAGAGTTAGCAGCGCGTTTCCAGAGAAGAGCGCTACTACTAACGGAAATAAAATAAGATGATAAACAAATAGAAATTTAAATGAAAATGAAAGAAATAGAAAAAGGAGAAAGGGAAAAATAAAATGTAAAGCAAAATAAACGAAAAAGCGAAAAATCGGAGGAAGGCATAGCAGCAGCGTTTGTTTGTAAGAGGCGCTATAGCTAACGTAGCTGCAGCGCGTGCCCTAGACCCCCGCTATAGAAACAGAATAGGAAATTAGCTATAGCAGCAGCGCGTTTTGAGGAAAGCGCTATAGCTAACTTAGCTATAGCGCGTTTTGCGAAACGCGCTACCGCTAAGTTTGACTTAGCCAAAAAACCGTTTCCCCCCCGGCCACCACTTCCCCCAAATCCCTCAAACCCACCCCGCGCGCGCGCTGCCGTCTCCCCGATTCCTCGCCCCACACTTCGCCGCCGCCGACGACGCCACCAGAGCCGTGCGCCGTCGACGACACCGGAGCCGCCCCCAACGCCACGGAGCCGCGCGGCCTCGTCAACGCCACCGGAGCCGCCGTCGACGCCACCTTCCTCGCCATCACCAGAGACGCCCCTGCCTCCTTCGCCGTCACCGTAGACGCCCCTGCCTCCCTCGCCACCACACTGCCTCCGTTGCCACCACCGGAGCCATCATCTGTAAGCCCCCACCCCTCCTCTCTCTCTCATGCATAGGTTAGCCAGTTTAATTAGGTTAATTATCTAGGTTAGGGCAAAAATTTAGTTAGGGCATTGACAGAGAAGTAGTTAGGTTAACTAGTTTAATTAGGTTAATTATCTAGGTTAGTGCAAAAACTTAGTTAGGGCTTTGACAGAGAACTAGTCAGGTTAACTAGTTTAATTAGGTTAATTATCCATGTTAATTAGTGCAAAAATTTATTTTAGGCTTTGACAGAGAACTAGTTGCGTTAACTAGTTTAATTAGGGTTAATTATCTAGGTAAACTAGATTAACTAACTAGGTTAAATAGGTAGGTTAATTAGGTTCGTTGGATTAAGAAGCTAGGTTAAGTAGATTGGCAAAGGTTTTTGATTTTTCAAAAGACCACTATTTTTCAAGGAAAAGAATTTAGGCAAATTTTATTTTTCATTGAAGTGGTCATGATATATAGTTTCATTGAAGTTGTTCGATTGTGCCCAAGTGGTGGCTTTGTTGTTTCCAGGGAATGATGCTGAGTGGCCTATGTTTTCCGGAATGTTGATTCATTTCTGTTCCGGCAAATTTCAGGTTCTCGATTTGTCCACTTTTTAGCAAAGGTCATGCCGAAATTTCCCGTGAATTTCGGCATGACTTGTGCTACAAACTAGGACATATCGAGTGCCCGGGATTTGCCGCACCAAGGAGTCAACATTCCTGCAAAACAATAGTCCTTTTTTATGTCACTATTCATTTTATTAGGTCTAGAATTAATTGACTAGATTTAATCATAGGAAACATGGCTAGCAACGATGAAGGATAGGGTTCTGGTGATTGCGACGACGTCTACCGGGCGGCAGACGAATTTTTTAGCTTTACTGACGATCAACAGATGTTGTTGTTGGGCCCGGCATCGGGGACTGAGACCGACACACAGACCGGTGCTGAGATCGATACGCAGACCGGTGCTGAGACTGGCACCGGCGCTGAGATTCAGACCGGCATCGAGACCGACGCTGAGACCGGTGCTGCCTCGGGGAGCGGAGCCGTTGTAGAACTGAAAGCGAAGAGGCAAGGGGTTCCTAACAAACTCAGGACTACTAGACTGGTGGTCACGGAGGTGGACAACGGCAATTTTGAGCCAAAGGCGCCCGAGGAAGCGCGCACATGCTACGACAATCAAATAGGCTGCATCATACGGACAACCGCCACCATCAACGATGAGAATCTAAAGAAGATAGAAAATAAGAGGAGCTCCCTCCTAAAGAAGTTTCACTAGATATTCTTGTTCCCGGGCCGGAATGAGAAGGATTATGAAGATCCAGACAATGACCCGGCAATGAATAAGATAAACAAACACGCCATGACCAAGTTTAGCAACGCGTTGGCCGCCTGGAAAAATCGAGTGAAAGCAAAGATCAACGACGGGAGTACCACATGCTGGAGTACCGACGGGATCACCAGAACCTTCACATGGCACCTAGATCTAGCGATGCCCATATTCTGCAATGGGCAAAGGACATAGGAGATATCGAGGATCATCGACTTTGAGCTGAGTTCTATCACATCCAGCGCGAACTTGCCCAAATCATCATGAATGAGGTCGTCGGAAAAACAGGGATGTTCCATGCAGAAGGACAAATGTCGCGGGAAGACGTCCGAACATGGATAGCCTCTCAGCGTCTCGACATGAAGCCTTTCACAAAGCTCGATGACTATCTCCCTGACTTGGATGGATGGCACGACATGATGGAGTGATTGTCGATATATGACAATGTGTCCGTTTAGTCCATACTTTCTTTTATGACAAAACTTTGAGTTATGCACGGTGAAACTTTATTTGTGATGTAATTAAACCGTCCTCCTCGACTAGCGAAAATCACTCTAGTTAGGTCATTTGGGTATGATGAACTTTGTTATTTATGCTTATGATATGTTGTTTCTATTTTTGCCAAGTCTGTCTCTTTGTATTGCTCAACTATATTTGTTGCATATCATCGACTCATGTGACGATGCAGGTGCATAGATCATAAATGGCGAAGAAGTGCTACGCCAGGAGTATATATACGACAGGTGGCCGGAGTGTCAGGCCCATGTGTACCGGTTTTCGGTTTCCGAGCGACACGCAGTACTTAGTTTAGGTTCACGCTAATGCGAGAGAGGGATACGAACTCATGTACTCAAAGTGATAGCTATTCTCATGTATATCATTGTTTAGATGGATGACGATGTATTTGCAAGTAATCGAGACTTGTATCGCTATTTTCGAGATTGATGACGAGAGACCACTTTGTGTTGGATGATGATTATGATGATGACATGATTTGATGAGACTAATTGTATGTATATGCTATGATTACATTTGTATGTGGATGATATGCTAAAGATTATTGTATAAAGCCTATTCAAATGCAAAACAAATAAAAAACAAATCTGCAGGGAAAAAAACTAATAAAACTAGTAGTAGCGAGGGGGGGATTTAGCAGTAGCGCCGACTTACGAGTAGCGCTTACCTCTAAACGGTGCTGCAGATAATACCAGTAGCGTCCTTTTCTAAAGAGCACTGCAGCTATTCATGTGTAGCAGTAGCGTGCGTCAACACGCGCTACTGCTATACATTATCTGTAGTGCCTTATTAGTAGCGCCGGTACCCGCGCTACTGAGAGGGCCCAAACCCGCGCTGCTGCTAGGCTTTTCCCTAGTAGTGTTATGTAGAGAGTAGTAAATTTTCTATACAAATAGATCATGAAAAGAATGCTTTAGGTGTTGGTTATATTGTTGAATTCATTTTACGTGGCTGCTACGGGCTGAGCAAGAACCGTTCTTACCTACGCATGAAAACCACAACGATAGTTCGTCAAGTTAGTGCTGTTTTAACCTTCTCAAGGACCGGGCGTAGCCACACTCGGATGAACTAAAGTTGGAGAAACTGACACCCGCCAGCCACCTGTGTGCAAAGCACGTCGGTAGAACTAGTCTCGCGTAAGCGTACGTGTAATGTTGGTCCGGGCCGCTTCATCCAACAATACCGCCGAACCAAAGTATGACTTGTATCGCCCACAACTCACTTGTGTTCTACTCGTGCATATAACATCTACGCATAAAACCAGGCTCGGATGCCACTGTTGGGGAACGTAGTAATTTCAAAATTTTCCCTATGCACACGCAAGATCATGGTGATGCATAGCAACGAGAGGGGAGAGTGTGTCCATGTACCCTCATAGACCGTAAGAGGAAGCGTTGGAACAACGTGGTTGATGTAGTCATACGTCTTCACGGCCCGACCGATCAAGCACCGAAACTACGACACCTCCGAGTTCTAGCACACGTTCAGCTCGATGACGTCCATCGAACTCTGATCCAGCTGAGTGTCGAGGGAGAGTTCCGTCAGCACGACGGCGTGGTGACGATCTTGATGTTCTACCGTCGCAGGGCTTCGCCTAAGCACCGCTACAATATTATTGAGGAGGACTATGGTGGAGGGGGGCACCGCACACGGATAAGAGATCAAGAGATCAATTGTTGTGTCTATGGGGTGCCCCCCTGCCCCCGTATATAAAGGAGTGGAGGAGGGGCAGAGGGCCGGCTCCTATGGCGCGCCCTGGAGGAGTCCTACTCCCACCGGGAGTAGGATTCCTCCCCTTCCATGTAGTAGGAGTAGGAGACAAGGAAGGGGGAGAGGGAAGAGAAGGAAGGAGGGGGCGCCACCCCTCTCCCTAGTCCAATTCGGACTAGTCATTGGGGGGGGCGGGGGACTGCCTCTCTCTCTCCCCTAAAGCCCAATAAGGCCCATATACTTCTTCCCCCGTATTCCCGTAACTCCCGAGTACTCCGAAAAATACCCGAACCACTCCGAACCTTTCTGATGTCCGAATATAGTCGTCCAATATATCGATCTTTACGTCTCGTCCATTTTGAGACTCCTTGTCATGTCCCCGATCTCATCCAGGACTCCGAACTCCTTCGGTACATAAAAACTCATAAACTCATAATAAAACTGTCATCGAAACCTTAAGCGTGCGGACCCTACAGGTTCGAGAACTATGTAGACATGACTGAAACACATTTCCGGTCAATAACCAATAGTGGAACCTGGATGCTCATATTGGCTCCTACATATTCTACGAAGATCTTTATCGGTCAAACCGCATAACAACATACGTTATTCCCTTTCTCATCAGTATGTTACTTGCTCGAGATTCGATCGTCGGTATCTCAATACCTATTTCATTCTCGTTACCGGAAAGTCTCTTTACTCGTTATGTAATGCATCATTACGTAACTAACTCATTAGTTACATTGCTTGCAAGGCTTATAGTGATGTGCATTACCGAGAGGGCCCAGAGATACCTCTCCGACAATCGGAGTGACAAAACCTAATCTCGAAATACGCCAACTCAGCATGTAGCTTTGGAGACACCTGTAGAGCTCCTTTATAATCACTCAGTTACGTTGTGATGTTTGGTAGCACACAAAGTGTTCCTCCGGTAAATGGGAGTTGCATAATCTCATAGTTGTAGGAACGTGTATAAGTCATGAAGAAAGCAATAGCAACATACTAAACGATAAAGTGCTAAGCTAACGGAATGGGTCAAGTCAATCACATCATTCTCCTAATGATGTGATCCCATTAATCAAATGACAACTCATGTCTATGGTTAGGAAACTTAACCATCTTTGATTCATGAGCTAGTCAAGTAGAGGCATACTAGTGACACTCTCTTTGTCTATGTATTCACACATGTATTATGTTTCCGGTTAATACAATTCTAGCATGAATAATAAACATTTATCATGATATAAGGAAATAAATAATAACTTTATTATTGCCTCTAGGGCATATTTCCTTCAGCAATGGCATCAGTCATGCCCGCAGTCCCATGCGTGCCATGATAGATGTTGGGCTGCTGTGAAAATGGTTCAGTGGCAGTGGCATCAGACATGCTTGCAGCAGAAGCTTCTGGTACACTGAAAGTGACATCTGCACCTTTGTCTTTGTGCTCATGACTTCTGCATTCAGCTTTGTGTGCCTCATACAACATTAGGCCCATGTGCTTGCGGTACATGCCCTACAACACCCTCCCAAATGAGCTGAACGCATCATTATGTTCTGCAGCATGGAGCTCTTTGTGTTTGTTGTTTATGGGAAGCTGCAATGCATAGAAACAAGTGTGTAAGTTGTTTATGACATGGCAGTCAAGCAAGATGCAGTACGGAGAAAAAGAGCTGCAAAAAGCCACCTCTGACTCCTCGAATGTAGGCAATGCGTGGAGCCACTCCTCCAAAGAGCCGCACACATCGTCACCACCGCCCGTGTTAGCTGGAGGAAGCTCATGGACATGCTCTGCACTGCCATCAGTCCCCTCCATGCTAACCTGAGGTGAACCTCGAGAACCCACATCGACTCCCACTTGTAAATTGGCCTTCGTGTGGGAGCTCTCTGGCATATCCAGAGTGTGTATTGCGCCCTTAACAGCACCAACTTGGTCACTGATTTTCGACGGCTCCTCTATGACACTTCCGTGGATGGTTCCTTGGGCTTGTTGATCTATAAATGACATAAACTCAATTCTTGCGTACGTTGTACTAGTGCTGAACTGCAATGGAAGAAGAAACAAATAAATGTAAACGAATTCAGAAATTGCAACAAAAAAGGGTCTTCTAGATAAAACAAAAATATGAAAGCAGTGTATTCAGTTTGAATAACTTACAGGCCACTTGCCAAAACCATTGTCTAGGCTGTCGACTGCAACAACAACATAGAAGTCCATCTCATGAACAAAACAAGCTCCTGGCAGGGAGTAGTCGATGGTATGATCAATTATGCATCCTCTTGGCACATCAAGATGGTCCATGTAAATTACCTGCAATAAAGACACAAAAAATGGAAAGAAACATCAGTGCGTGAAAAAAGTTTACTGTCCCAGAAAAGAAGAGGGGATGTTAGAAGAATGAAGGGTTGTACTGGAAGCATTGGTAGATAGCCGCCAATGAGGAATTTCCCTTTATTATCATTCCTCTTATCCTGATATTTTTTAACTTCTCTCATCACATCACACGGAATATACTCATCCCACTCGAACTCATGGACCACACTCATGTCTTGTAAGGTGTAGAGATATTCCAGAGGCACCATGTTTCCAGTCCCAGGAGCTAGGACCAATGCTAGGTACAATAAAACCCATGATCTCTCGATAGTCTCCTCGTCGTCATCATATGCTTTTTATATAATAGCTACTGTTGTGGCTATTGGAGCCCTTTCACCATCCAAATAAACGTCACGGAAATCTTCTTTGCCCCTCTTGCCGAATTCTACCAGTTTGCTACTAGATGGGACATTGAATATCTTCTTAATCATGTCTCTTGTAAAGTGGATCTTCTTGTGGTCATTTATCAAGCAGTACACAAAAATAAAAATCAGTAGATTTTGCAAAAAAAGAAAAGATGTTATGCAACAGAGAGAAGAGGGGAAAATGACAAAAAGAAACAGAAAACATACTTGGTCAGACGCTTCTTAGTGTCAATCCTCATAACTATGAAATCGAGAAGCCCTTCTGGAGGAGGAACCAAAGGAGAGATGTAAAGCAAATCCCCGAAGCTGTACTTGCTTATTACATCCCTCTTCTTCCCTTGGATGGCATTGGCTATGTCGCGCAACCGCTTTGCCGACCATTGATATGTCTCCAACGTATCTACTTTTCCTAACATTTTTCCTCTTGTTTTGGACTCTAATTTCCATGATTTGAATAGAACTAACCCCGGACTGACGTTGTTTTCAGCAGAACTACCATGGTGTTGTTTTTGTGCAGAAATGAAAGTTCTCGGAATGGAATGAAACTTTACGGGGATTTTTTATGCGAAATAAGAGAATTTCCAGAGCCAAGAACCACCAGAGGGGGGCACCTGGGTGGGCACAACCCACCAGGTCGCGCCACCCCTCTAGGCGCGCCCAGGTGGGTTGTCCCCACCTGGTGGCCCCGCAGACCCTGAAACCTATGCTATAAAATCACATTTTTCCGGAAAACACCAAGGAGAAATAATTATCGCGTCCCACAAGACAGAGCCGCATTCACCTCTTGTTCTTCATCGGGAGGCCAGATCTGGAGTCCGTTTGGGGCTCCGGAGAGGGTGATCTTTGTTCTTCATCATCACCAACCCTTCTCCATCGCCAATCCCATGATGCTCCCCACTGGGAGTGAGTAATTCCTTCGTAGGCTCGTTGGTTGGTGAAGTTGGATGAGATTCATCGTGTAATCTAGTTAGTTTTGTTAGGGCTTGATCCCTAGTATCCTCTATGTTCCGAGATTGATGTTGCTATGACTTTGCCATGCTTAATGCTTGTCACTTTGGGCCCGGGTGCCATGATTTCAGATCTGAACCATTTATGTTATCACCATTATATCCATGTTCTAGATCCGATCTTGCAAGTTATAGTCACCTACTACGTGTTATGATCCAGCAACCCGGGAGTGATAATAGTCGGAACCACTCCCGATGATGATCGTAGTTTGAGGAGTTCATGTATTCACCGTGCGTTAATTCTTTGTTCAGTTCTCTATTAAAAGGAGGCCTTAATATCCCTTAGTTTCCAATTGGACCCCACTGCCATGGGAGGGTAGGACAAAAGATGTCATGCAAGTTCTTTCCCTAAGCATGTATGACTATTTACGGAGTACATGCCTACATTATATTTATGACCTGGAGCTAGAGCCGTATCGTCCTAGGTTATGACTGTCACATGATGAATATCATCCAAGAAATTACTGATCCAATGCCTACAAATTTATCCTATATTGTTCTTGCTAAGTCACTACTGCTATCATTGCTGTTGCACTTGCTACAAAATCACTACTATCACTGTTACCGTTACTGTTGTTGTTGCTACTATCATTTAAATTATTGTATTACTGTTCTACTGATCACCTCGCTGCAGATAATTAATCTCCAGGTGTGGTTGAATTTACAACTTAGCTGCTAATACTTGCAAATATTCTTTGGCTCCCCTTATGTAATCTATAAATTTGGGTTGAATACTCTAGCCTCGAAAACTATTGCGATCCCCTATACTTGTGGTGTTATCAAGACCTTTTTATGGCGTCATTCTGGGGAGCATAGCTATATTTGTGGAGTCACTTGGGATTATTATCAATTTATCACTATGAAAAATCTGAAGGATGCTAAGACTACGATTTTTCCCTCTAAGACGAGGGGAGGTAAGGAACTGCCATCTAGCTCTGCTTAGTAAACTTGCAACACCACCACATGCTATCAATCCTAATATATCGCAAGTTATTGATGATGCTACTTATGCCATGAATGATGCTTATGATGATACTAGTACCTTGCTTGATGATAATATGCCACTAGGTGAATTTCTTGATGAACAAATTGATTGGGTAAGACAACATGATATTGGTGAATCTGATGATGAGCATGAAACTGAAGATCTTGAAACACCTGCTAGAACTAGACTTCCTAGATATGAATTGCCTAAGGTACCGGAAGGTTATGTTATGAATGAGTAGTCAACTAGAGATATTCTTTCTTGTAAGGATAGAGATGATCTAGAGAAATTATTATGCAAGTATAAAGAAAAAACTCTGAATGCTAGAATGCAATATGATCCTAAGTTTGCTACCTCGCCTATTGATACGTCCATCTTGCATCATGTTTTCTTACTGTTATTTATAAAGTTTTTATCCATAATGATGCTTTTTGGAGTAATTCTAATGCCTTTTCTCTCATAATTTGCAAGGTACACACCAAGAGGGAGAATTCTGGCAGCTGGAAATCTGGACCTGAAAAAGCTACGTCAGGCTACCTATTCTCCACAACTCCAAACAAGTTGAAACCTCACGGAGGTTCTTTATGGAATATTTAAGAAATACTGGAGCAAATAACTACCAGAGGGGGCCCATCAGGTGGGTACAACCCACCTGGGCGCGCCAGGGAGCCGAGGCGCGCCCTGGTGCGTTGTGCCCTCCTTGGCACACATCCGATACCCATCTTCTGGTATGTAAGTCATTTTGACCTAGGAAAAATAAGGGGGAGTCTTTTGGGACAGAGCGCCGTCGTCTCGAGGCGGAACTTGGGCAGGAGCACTTTTGCCCTCCGCCGGAGCGATTCTGCCGGGGGAACTTCCCTCTCGGAGGGGGAAATCATCGTCATCATCATCACCAACAACTCTCCCATCTTGGGGAGGGCAATCTCCATCAACATCTTCACCAGCACAATCTCATCTCAAACCCTAGTTCATCTCTTGTATTCAATCATGTTACCGAAACTATAGATTGGTGCTAGGGGCTGACTAGTAGTGTTGATTACACCTTGTAGTTGATTACTATATGGTTTATTAGGTGGAAGATTATATGTTCAGATCCATTATGCTATTTAATACACCTCTAATCTTGAGCATGTTTATCATTTGTGAGTAGTTACTTTTGTTCTTGAGGTCACGGGAGAAATCATGTCGCAAGTAATCATGTGAACCTGATATGTGTTCTATATTTTGATGGCATGTATGTTGCCATTCTCTTAGTGGTGTCATGTGAACGTCGACTACATGACACTTCACCATATTTAGGCCTAAGGGAATGCATTGTGGAGTAGTTATTAGATGGTGGGTTGCGAGAGTTATAGAAGCTTAAACCCCAGTTTATGCGTTATTCCGTAAGGGACCGATTGGGTCCAAAAGTTTAATGCTATGCTTAGAATTTATTCTTAATACTTTTCTCGTAGTTACAGATGCTTGCGAGAGGGTTAATCATAAGTAGGAGGTTTGTTCAAGTAAGAACATCACCTAAGCACCGGTCCACCCACATATCAAATTTTCAAAGTACCGAACACGAATTAAGCCAACATGATGAAAGTGACTGGATAATTCCCGTGTACCCTCAAGAACACTTTGCTTATCATAAGAAACCGTTTTGGCCAGTCCTTTGTCTCAAAAGGATTGGGCTACCTTGCTGCACTTTTGTTACTACTATTGTTACTTGCTCGTTATAAATTATCTTGCTACCAAACTACTCCGCTACTTACAAGTTTAGCACTTGAAGACATTATCTTGCTGAAAAACACTTGTCATTTCCTTCTGCTCCTCATTAGGTTCGACACTCTTACTTATCGAAAAGAGCTACAATTGACCCCATACACTTGTGGGTCATCAAGGCTATTTTCTAGCACCGTTGCCAGGGAGTGAAGCGCCTTTGGTAAGTGGAATTCGGTAAGGAAACATTTATATAGTGTGCTGAAATTTATTGTCACTTGTTACTATGGAAAACAATCCTTTGAGGGTTTGTTCGGGGTATCTTAACCTCGTCCAGAACCACAATTAGTTACCCTTCAACCTACTGCACCTACTGAAAATATTTAATATGAAAACCCTTCGGGTATGATAGAACAACTGCTAGTTAATCCTTATGCAGGAGATGGAACTGAACATCCTGATATGCACTTGATACATGTGGAACAAATTTGTGGATTTTTTTTAAGCTTACAGGTTTACCCAGGGATGAAGTGATGATAAAGGTTTTCCCTTTATATTTGAAGGGAAAAGCATTGGCATGGTATAGGCTATGCGATGATATTGGATCATGGAATTGGAATCATTTGAAATTGGAGTTCCATCAAAAAAATTATCCTATGCATCTAGTTCATCGTGATCGAAATTATATATATAATTTTTGGCCTCGTGAAGGATAAATTATCGCTCTAGCTTGGGGGAGGCTTAAGTCGATGTTATATTCATGCCCCAATCATGAGCTCTCAAGAGAAATTATTATTCAGAATTTTTATGCTCGGCTTTCTCGTAATGATCAAACCACATGCTCGATACTTCTTGTACTGGTTCTTTTATGAAGAAGACCATTGAATTCTGGTGGGATATTTTGGAAAGAATTAAACGCTACTCTAAAGATTGGGAACTTGATGAAGGTAAAGAGTCGGGTATAAAGCTTAAGTATGATTGTGTTATATCTTTTATGGATACCGATGCTTTTCAAAAGTTTAGCACTAAATATGGACTTGACTCTAGTATAGTAACCTCCTTTTGTGAATCATTTGCTACTCATGTTGAACTTCCTAAAGAGAAGTGGTTTAAATATCACCCACCTATTAAAGATGAAATTAAAGAACCAGTACTAGTTAAAGAAGAAACTATACTTTATAATGTTGATCCACTTGTTCCTTCTGCTTATATCGAGAAACCACCTTTCCCTGGTAGGATAAAAGAACATGCTAAAGTTTCAACTGTGGTTAACAAAAGCTATGTTAGAACACCTAAACCTGATGAACAAATTAAAGTAGAACCTAGCATTGGAAGAAGATATGGATGGGCATGTTATTTACTTCAGTGAAGAAGGTCCTAGAATTGCTAAACCTGATGGAAAAGATAAACATAGCCCTGTTGTTGGCATGCTTGTTATCTCAATTAAAATAGGAGATCACTGTTATCATGGTTTATGTGACATGGGTGCTAGCGTGAGTGCTATTCCCCACTCCTTATATCACTACAAAAAAAGACACATCCGTGACATTTTGGGTCGAACGAAAAAAAATTCTGTCATACTTATGACACTTCTATGATGATAATTGTGACAAAACCCGGTATCATCATAGATGTGGTGGGCTCCTACTTCTATGACAAAAAATCATGACAGAAGATGGGCTTTTGATCCTGGGCGGGCCGGAGACGCAGCTGCATGACATTCTTTGGGCCATCCATGACGGAAAAAACCGTGGTAGAAGCGAGGGCGAGGAAAATTTCAGGAGTTCCCGGCTACGGTGGGTGGTCGGGCCGAGCGATGCGTGTTTCTCTCGTACACGACGCGTGTGTGTGTGTGAGGCATTGGGCTCTAACTGAACCCGAGCGAGGTGTTGTGCTCTAACTGAACCCGAGTGATTGCACTAGCTACGTTACTAAACCCGAGTGATTCCTTCGGTACTGCTGCTAACTGAAGCCGATCGAAACCTGCTGCCTCCTTCCCTTGATGAACAGTGAGCGTTGTTGGGGGGTTTGGATGAACAATTCCCGGTGGGGGTGGATGAACATGACTCCATGGTGTTGCCTCTGGATGAACAGGACCCCGATCGAGCTGGTTGGGGGTGGATGAACAGGACCCCTAGAGGGCTGGATGAACAGGACGACCCCGTGGAGGGCTGGTTGAACAGTAGCCGGTGGAGGGCTGGATGAACAGTAGCCTGTGGAGGGGTGGTTGAACAGGACCTCGTGGAGAGGGCTGGTTGAACAGAAGCCGGTGGAGGAGCGTGCGGTGGAGGCTGGATGAACAGGAGCCCGTGGATGAACAGTCACAGGTGGAGGCTGGAGGAGGTCGACGGTGGATGAACAGTAGCCCGTGGAGGCTGGAGGAGGTCGATGGTGGAGATGAACAGTATCCCGTGGAGTCCCGTTTTGCGGTATGCCACACCCCTCCCGATGAACACGACCCCCGTTTCGACCGTAGCGCTCCAACACAAGTTTGTTTCCTCCGTCTTGCGGTACGCCACACCCTCCAATCAACAAGACCCCGTTTCGACCGTAGGCGGTCCAACAGAAGTCCGTTTCCTCTGTTTTGCGGTACGCCAGACCCCTCCCGATGAACAGGATCCCGTTTCGACCGTGGCCGGTCCAACGCAAGGCCGTTTCCTCCATTTTGTGGTACGACAGGCCTCGTCTCCATCGGCTGTTCCGTCCAAGCCCTCCCGATGAACACGACGACGCATTCCGTTCCGACCCAGCCGGTTGGCTCCCCATGAAAACGACGACGACACAGTTTCTCCGTTCCGACCCAGCCATGTACACGAGCCCTGGCCGTATGTATGCGCGAGTAGGTGTTCGAGACCCCGCACGTATGTACATACATGGCGGTATTTTCTTTCTTGCACCCTGGCCGTTGTACGTACATGTACATGCGACGTGTGTGCCTCTACTACGACATGTGCGCGCGTCTACATCGACCAGTATGTACGTACACATTCGCGACCAGAATGACAACGATATGTATGCTTCGACCAGGTGGGTCCCAACTGTTAGGTACTTCCTTGCGTGCGAAGATGTAGCTGGTGGGTCCCAGCGGTCAGGGGAGCGAATTATTTTTTTCCCGTAATAAGGACGCACTTCCTTGCGTGCGAAGATGTAGCTGGTGGGTCCCAGCAGTCAGGGGGGAAACTTTTTTTTCATGAAATACGATGGCCCGTCCGGTGGGTCCCTGCTGTCAGGTGGAGGAATAATTATTTTGCACGTAATAAGGACACACTTCCTTGCGGCCGCCGTGGACCCAGATGTCAGCCTCTCCACATACAGTACTCTTCCGATAGAAGTCGTTCCTTGACCACGTTGACCACGCCGCACCGAGAGCACCGGGGCGGTGGACGACGACGAGGCCTAGGAAGGGGACGACGCGGAGCCGGGGAAGACGCGGAAGTGGAAGCCCACGCGGAGAGGAGTACGAGGGTTCACTGGTTCGGCTGCGGTGTGAGGCTGTCATCACCGCAGAATAACAGGGGGTGTGGGTGAGTAGAGGGATGCCCTGGCCAGCGGTGGGAGTAGTAGGGGCGATGAGGCCTGCACGACAGCACAACCGACCACGGGAGGTGGGAGCAGGCGGTCCCGCCGGCACTAGATTTGGCGGCTGGAGCAAGAAGATCATAAAATTTTTGCCTGCTAGCATATCCTTGTTGATTTCAAAAATTTTTCCTTTAATATTAAGAAATTTTTCCCAAGTGGATCCTTCCAAAACATATTGGACTTATATGCCCTCCTTAAAAAAAACAATTCTCAATCAGTAGATTTATTTATTAAATTATTTCACCGTGAGCTTTATTCATTAAATGACTTGTTTTGAGTTTTGGAGCTCTTTTTGTACTGCAACCAGTTGATAAATTTATCTAAAAATCTAACAAAAATTTGGAGATGTCATGTGATGTCTCTAGATCACTTTTGTGCAATAATATATTTCATTCACTGCATATTTTGAGTGCTACACATGTTTTTCTCCTTTGGTCCAGTGAACAATTTTGCACTACAACCCTTTTAAATATTAGTTTCTAGCTTCCACCAAAATTATGGGATGTCAGTAGCAGCATATGATTCCATTATATGCAAAAATCCAAGGATGTTCTTTGAAATTTTGAGTGAAACAACCTCATCTTCATTCTGGTCCAACATGATGGTTTATACAGCAACCATATTCTTGCTTACTCTTTGGCCCTAGATTCTTTTCCCTACTTTTAGTCCTCCATGCTAAACCCCTAAGTCCAGGAGCATGCAACCATTGGTATAATTTTTGTTCATGAAATAATTCCATTCACCTCCTGTCCAGATTTGAAGTTCTGCAGAACTTGCACTAGCAACTTTATGCTTTTCACCAACTAACCTCACCACCCTCTTGTGCATCCAAAGAGACACTGATCTGGAAGGATTGGTCACTCCAAGAAAAGCCTAGGTGCATGTGGCATTTTGTCAAACACCTTGAGTGCATAGCCAGATTGGGCATGATTTCAAGTCTACAGTGTGAACTTGGTCTCGTGACCAACCCACCATGTCCCTTGTTACCCTTACTATACCTAGACTAGCCCTAGTTCTTGCCAGCCTCAACCGCGACCTCTAGGCCACCCTGGCACTTCATCGAACACGTCCAGGGCATGCTCTGGACACGCCCAGAGCGTGCGTATTGCACGAGCCGTGCGCCCGAGCCGCCGCATCACGCCCCGCACTCACTCGAGCCCGTGACCGACCGCAGCCAGCACGTCGTGTCCCCTTGCGCGCCACATGCTCCCCCCCTCACAGCAATGCGCCAAGCCGCCCTGGCAGCCTACAGCACCGCCGACAGAGCTTTTGGCAGCACACCGACGTCCGCAGCGCGCCTTTGCCACGGTCGGCGCCGCCAAAGCCACCCCGGCTCGCCACCTGCCCCTGGGAATAGCGCAAGCTTATCCCCTCGCTCGTCGGCTAGCTCCCGTCGTTGCCACAATGCCCTGACGCTACAGGGAGGCGGTTCGCCGTCGTCCTTATCGCCGGCCGCCTCGGAACCGACCTGCAACGCCTATATAAGGACCCCGGAGCTCAATCGAATCCTCGAGCAACCTCAAGTGATACTCCTAGTGTTGCCTTTGCCAGCAGTCGAGTAGGGGAAGGCCATCTTCCCCGAGTCCGGCCGGTTCGGTCGCTGCCGATGAACACGACGACGCATTCCGTTCCGACCCAGCCGGTTGGCTCCCCATGAAAACGACGACGACACAGTTTCTCCGTTCCGACCCAGCCATGTACACGAGCCCTGGCCGTATGTATGCGCGAGTAGGTGTTCGAGACCCCGCACGTATGTACATACATGGCGGTATTTTCTTTCTTGCACCCTGGCCGTTGTACGTACATGTACATGCGACGTGTGTGCTTCTACTACGACATGTGCGCGCGTCTACATCGACCAGTATGTACGTACACATTCGCGACCAGAATGACAACGATATGTATGCTTCGACCAGGTGGGTCCCAACTGTTAGGTACTTCCTTGCGTGCGAAGATGTAGCTGGTGGGTCCCAGCGGTCAGGGGAGCGAATTATTTTTTTCCCGTAATAAGGACGCACTTCCTTGCGTGCGAAGATGTAGCTGGTGGGTCCCAGCAGTCAGGGGGGAAACTTTTTTTTCATGAAATACGATGGCCCGTCCGGTGGGTCCCTGCTGTCAGGTGGAGGAATAATTATTTTGCACGTAATAAGGACACACTTCCTTGCGGCCGCCGTGGACCCAGATGTCAGCCTCTCCACATACAGTACTCTTCCGATAGAAGTCGTTCCTTGACCACGTTGACCACGCCGCACCGAGAGCACCGGGGCGGTGGACGACGACGAGGCCTAGGAAGGGGACGACGCGGAGCCGGGGAAGACGCGGAAGTGGAAGCCCACGCGGAGAGGAGTACGAGGGTTCACTGGTTCGGCTGCGGTGTGAGGCTGTCATCACCGCAGAATAACAGGGGGTGTGGGTGAGTAGAGGGATGCCCTGGCCAGCGGTGGGAGTAGTAGGGGCGATGAGGCCTGCACGACAGCACAACCGACCACGGGAGGTGGGAGCAGGCGGTCCCGCCGGCACTGGATTTGGCGGCTGGAGCAAGAAGATCATAAATTTTTTGCCTGCTAGCATATCCTTGTTGATTTCAAAACTTTTCCTTTAATATTAAGAAATTTTTCCCAAGTGGATCCTTCCAAAACATATTGGACTTATATGCCCTCCTTTAAAAAAAACAATTCTCAATCAGTAGATTTATTTATTAAATTATTTCACCGTGAGCTTTATTCATTAAATGACTTGTTTTGAGTTTTGGAGCTCTTTTTGTACTGCAACCAGTTGATAAATTTATCTAAAAATCTAACAAAAATTTGGAGATGTCATGTGATGTCTCTAGATCACTTTTGTGCAATAATATATTTCATTCACTGCATATTTTGAGTGCTACACATGTTTTTCTCCTTTGGTCCAGTGAACAATTTTGCACTACAACCCTTTTAAATATTAGTTTCTAGCTTCCACCAAAATTATGGGATGTCAGTAGCAGCATATGATTCCATTATATGCAAAAATCCAAGGATGTTCTTTGAAATTTTGAGTGAAACAACCTCATCTTCATTCTGGTCCAACATGATGGTTTATACAGCAACCATATTCTTGCTTACTCTTTGGCCCTAGATTCTTTTCCCTACTTTTAGTCCTCCATGCTAAACCCCTAAGTCCAGGAGCATGCAACCATTGGTATAATTTTTGTTCATGAAATAATTCCATTCACCTCCTGTCCAGATTTGAAGTTCTGCAGAACTTGCACTAGCAACTTTATGCTTTTCACCAACTAACCTCACCACCCTCTTGTGCATCCAAAGAGACACTGATCTGGAAGGATTGGTCACTCCAAGAAAAGCCTAGGTGCATGTGGCATTTTGTCAAACACCTTGAGTGCATAGCCAGATTGGGCATGATTTCAAGTCTACAGTGTGAACTTGGTCTCGTGACCAACCCACCATGTCCCTTGTTACCCTTACTATACCTAGACTAGCCCTAGTTCTTGCCAGCCTCAACCGCGACCTCTAGGCCACCCTGGCATTTCATCGAACACGTCCAGGGCATGCTCTGGACACGCCCAGAGCGTGCGTATTGCACGAGCCGTGCGCCCGAGCCGCCGCATCACGCCCCGCACTCACTCGAGCCCGTGACCGACCGCAGCCAGCACGTCGTGTCCCCTTGCGCGCCACATGCTCCCCCCCTCACAGCAATGCGCCAAGCCGCCCTGGCAGCCTACAGCACCGCCGACAGAGCTTTTGGCAGCACACCGACGTCCGCAGCGCGCCTCTGCCACGGTCGGCGCCGCCAAAGCCACCCCGGCTCGCCACCTGCCCCTGGGAATAGCGCAAGCTTATCCCCTCGCTCGTCGGCTAGCTCCCGTCGTTGCCACAATGCCCTGACGCTACAGGGAGGCGGTTCGCCGTCGTCCTTATCGCCGGCCGCCTCGGAACCGACCTGCAACGCCTATATAAGGACCCCGGAGCTCAATCGAATCCTCGAGCAACCTCAAGTGATACTCCTAGTGTTGCCTTTGCCAGCAGTCGAGTAGGGGAAGGCCATCTTCCCCGAGTCCGGCCGGTTCGGTCGCTGCCGATGAACACGACGATGCATTCCGTTCCGACCCAGCCGGTTGGCTCCCCATGAAAACGACGACGACACAGTTTCTCCGTTCCGACCCAGCCATGTACACGAGCCCTGGCCGTATGTATGCGCGAGTAGGTGTTCGAGACCCCGCACGTATGTACATACATGGCGGTATTTTCTTTCTTGCACCCTGGCCGTTGTACGTACATGTACATGCGACGTGTGTGCCTCTACTACGACATGTGCGCGCGTCTACATCGACCAGTATGTACGTACACATTCGCGACCAGAATGACAACGATATGTATGCTTCGACCAGGTGGGTCCCAACTGTTAGGTACTTCCTTGCGTGCGAAGATGTAGCTGGTGGGTCCCAGCGGTCAGGGGAGCGAATTATTTTTTTCCCGTAATAAGGACGCACTTCCTTGCGTGCGAAGATGTAGCTGGTGGGTCCCAGCAGTCAGGGGGGAAACTTTTTTTTCATGAAATACGATGGCCCGTCCGGTGGGTCCCTGCTGTCAGGTGGAGGAATAATTATTTTGCACGTAATAAGGACACACTTCCTTGCGGCCGCCGTGGACCCAGATGTCAGCCTCTCCACATACAGTACTCTTCCGATAGAAGTCGTTCCTTGACCACGTTGACCACGCCGCACCGAGAGCACCGGGGCGGTGGACGACGACGAGGCCTAGGAAGGGGACGACGCGGAGCCGGGGAAGACGCGGAAGTGGAAGCCCACGCGGAGAGGAGTACGAGGGTTCACTGGTTCGGCTGCGGTGTGAGGCTGTCATCACCGCAGAATAACAGGGGGTGTGGGTGAGTAGAGGGATGCCCTGGCCAGCGGTGGGAGTAGTAGGGGCGATGAGGCCTGCACGACAGCACAACCGACCACGGGAGGTGGGAGCAGGCGGTCCCGCCGGCACTGGATTTGGCGGCTGGAGCAAGAAGATCATAAATTTTTTGCCTGCTAGCATATCCTTGTTGATTTCAAAACTTTTCCTTTAATATTAAGAAATTTTTCCCAAGTGGATCCTTCCAAAACATATTGGACTTATATGCCCTCCTTTAAAAAAAACAATTCTCAATCAGTAGATTTATTTATTAAATTATTTCACCGTGAGCTTTATTCATTAAATGACTTGTTTTGAGTTTTGGAGCTCTTTTTGTACTGCAACCAGTTGATAAATTTATCTAAAAATCTAACAAAAATTTGGAGATGTCATGTGATGTCTCTAGATCACTTTTGTGCAATAATATATTTCATTCACTGCATATTTTGAGTGCTACACATGTTTTTCTCCTTTGGTCCAGTGAACAATTTTGCACTACAACCCTTTTAAATATTAGTTTCTAGCTTCCACCAAAATTATGGGATGTCAGTAGCAGCATATGATTCCATTATATGCAAAAATCCAAGGATGTTCTTTGAAATTTTGAGTGAAACAACCTCATCTTCATTCTGGTCCAACATGATGGTTTATACAGCAACCATATTCTTGCTTACTCTTTGGCCCTAGATTCTTTTCCCTACTTTTAGTCCTCCATGCTAAACCCCTAAGTCCAGGAGCATGCAACCATTGGTATAATTTTTGTTCATGAAATAATTCCATTCACCTCCTGTCCAGATTTGAAGTTCTGCAGAACTTGCACTAGCAACTTTATGCTTTTCACCAACTAACCTCACCACCCTCTTGTGCATCCAAAGAGACACTGATCTGGAAGGATTGGTCACTCCAAGAAAAGCCTAGGTGCATGTGGCATTTTGTCAAACACCTTGAGTGCATAGCCAGATTGGGCATGATTTCAAGTCTACAGTGTGAACTTGGTCTCGTGACCAACCCACCATGTCCCTTGTTACCCTTACTATACCTAGACTAGCCCTAGTTCTTGCCAGCCTCAACCGCGACCTCTAGGCCACCCTGGCATTTCATCGAACACGTCCAGGGCATGCTCTGGACACGCCCAGAGCGTGCGTATTGCACGAGCCGTGCGCCCGAGCCGCCGCATCACGCCCCGCACTCACTCGAGCCCGTGACCGACCGCAGCCAGCACGTCGTGTCCCCTTGCGCGCCACATGCTCCCCCCCTCACAGCAATGCGCCAAGCCGCCCTGGCAGCCTACAGCACCGCCGACAGAGCTTTTGGCAGCACACCGACGTCCGCAGCGCGCCTCTGCCACGGTCGGCGCCGCCAAAGCCACCCCGGCTCGCCACCTGCCCCTGGGAATAGCGCAAGCTTATCCCCTCGCTCGTCGGCTAGCTCCCGTCGTTGCCACAATGCCCTGACGCTACAGGGAGGCGGTTCGCCGTCGTCCTTATCGCCGGCCGCCTCGGAACCGACCTGCAACGCCTATATAAGGACCCCGGAGCTCAATCGAATCCTCGAGCAACCTCAAGTGATACTCCTAGTGTTGCCTTTGCCAGCAGTCGAGTAGGGGAAGGCCATCTTCCCCGAGTCCGGCCGGTTCGGTCGCTGCCAAGCCCCGGCCGATTCCATCGCCACCAGTGCCTCCCCCTCTCCACTCTCTCCACCAAGATCTCTCCCTCCCTCTCGCGAGTACCACCCCACGCTCAATCTTGGCCGGAGACCACACAGCCCCAAACTCACTTTGTCCCCGGAGCCTCCTCCGCCGCGGAGCTCGTCGCCGACGGCTCCCTCCGTCCCTATCACTCCATCGACCACCGGGAGGACCGCCTAGGAGTGGCGGATCCATCCCTGCACTCGGATGCCCGCGAAGAACCGCCGTTCGCCGGCGGCGATCGCCGGACGCCCCGCCTTTGCTCGGGCAGAGAAGAGGATGGAGTGGGGACTGGTCAAACCTGACCAGTGGGCCCCTGGACCCACTGTCAGAGACCCAGCCCCGCCTCCACATCTTTAAGTGGAAGCGCAAAACCCCAAGTACGTCTCCCCTGTTCGAAGGCGTATTCTGCCCAAAACGTTTTCTTTTCTGTTTTGTTTTAAATAACAGATTTTTGACCAAACTTTGACCAGCTGTATCTTTTTGAATACAGCTCCAAATAAATTAATTCTTTCTCCCACCTCTTCCAAATATGGTCTAGTTTATTTTAAGATTTATTTAAAAAAAATTCAAAACAACTTTTTGTGCTGTTTTGATTTTGTGTGTTAATTCAAATATATTCTTTTAATAGGATTTTTGAATATTTCAAGATGTTTTGGATTGCACCCTATTTTCCCATGACCTGAAGGCAAGCATTCTGAACCCCGGCATAATATTATTGTGTTGTTCGATGACACGTTTATAACATCACCTCACTTTGGAGGAACTTGTTATTTCATGTGATATGATCATATGCATGGGTGCATGTTAGTGATTTCCATGCTGTTGGAAATGAACACACTTGTGATGATAATCATCCTCATGTGCCTTGCATGCATACCGGCAGGAACCCGGGAAAACCTCTGCCTTGGGTAGGCATGAGTTTGTCGCCGGTCTCCGTCGGGACGGTTATGTCTGGTATGGCATGGTAAGGTAATATGAGCGGTGACTCTGTTGGTTGAAATATATTCGTTATGTTAATCATGCAGGGAATACTTAAACCTCCTGAGTCGACCGTAGAACGAGTCTTGTTCCAGTAACCCCCATACTTGTTTCGTACTACCACTCGTCTCTACAACAAGTAGAGTACGGTTCAGTAATTTGTCAACCCCTTTCTAGCACACACCGTATAGAGGGGCCGGGATGAGGGTACCACGGCCATGGATTAAAGCCAGTCATCCGGTCGGGGGGCATGGGTGTTTCGGTTGTAGCCGAAGGGATAGCTTCCCCAGTTTGCGCGCGGTATAAATTTTGTGAACCCATGATAATCGAGGTTGTAGCCTCCCCACTTAGAGTTTTGCTTAACGAGTGTCGTGGGTGATTCCAGACACCGGTAAGTTAAGCTGGTGTGTGCAAGTCAGGTGCGTTTTCATTTAAAAGACCGTAGACGGAATTAGTCCCGATGGACTAAAGGAATCCGTTCCTCGTGGGTAAAGAGTACACCCTCTGCAGAGATTAAACCTATTCTAATAGCCGTGTCCATGGTTAAGGACTATAGTCTGGGATGAGTCAAGTGTCGGTCTTAGTGTCGGTCTTCGGAGGTGAAACTGTTAAACCAGAACTAGAATTACTACTTGTGACTTGTGATAATTATGATTATTATTATTGTTTACTAACCCGTGATATTATTGTTATTATCGAGTATCTCTGGGATGGTTCTACCTCCGGGATATTCACTATGATTGTTTATTTTAAAGCCCTTTATGTGGTATCGCTCAGATGCCCGACTGTGGCATTTCTTTTAAATCCCTTTATGTGGTGTTGCTCAGACGCCCGACTGTGGCATTTATTTTAAAGCCCTTTATGTGGTGTCGCTCAGACGCCCGACTGTGGCATTTCTTTTAAAGCCCTTTATGTGGTGTCGCTCAGACGCCCGACTGTGGGATTTCTTTTAAAGCCCTTTATGTGGTGTCGCTCAGACGCCCGACTGTGGCATTTCTTTTAAAGCTCTTTATGTGGTGTCGCTCAGACGCCTGACTGTCGTATTTGTTTTAAAGCCCTTTATGTGGTGTCGCTCAGACGCCCGACTGTGGCATTTCTTCTAAAGCCCTTTATGTGGTGTCGCTCAGACGCCCGACTGTGGCATTTCTTTTAAAAGCCCTTTATGTGGTGTCGCTCAGACGCCCGACTGTGGCATTTCTTTTAAAGCCCTTTATGTGGTGTCGCTCAGATGCCCGACTGTGGCATTTCTTTTAAAGCCCTTTATGTGGTGTCCTCAGACGCCCGACTGTGGCATTTCTTTTAAAGCCCTTTATGTGGTGTCGCTCAGACGCCCGACTGTGGCATTGCTTCTTATTTATTTCATAAATTTTAATACTACTATGTTAATGCATTTTCATAAATAACCGCTTGCACGCATCAGAATTTTATTTACCTTTTTTGACTGACATCATGAGCATAAAATATTTTCAGCACACCATCGTTATGTTATACCTGTGTTCATAATGTTTGCGAGTACATTCAAAGTACTCACTGGCTTGTCCCTGGCTATTGTCTTGGCCAGATTTTCTTGCACGGAGAGGAGCGACGCGATGACAGCGCCGGAACCTAAGCAACGGAGATAGCAGCCTCGCGGAGATAGGAGTTAACCTGGTCAGCTGTTCCTGTGGGAATTGGAGTCCCATAGACACTGATGATCCACAAACCGCTTCCGCCATCAACCACTAGAACCATTTGTTGTACTCACAGGCCAGAATGGTCTTGTACTACATATTTTGTATTTTGCTTGGAATTTCGGTATCAAGTTGGATCCTCATCAGCAAACAGTAATCCTGGGGCTGATGAGCACGACGGTCTTTTTCTGGAAATTTATACCCGGAAAACCGGTCGTGACAGACTTGGTATCAGAGCCAGGCTGACCATTGGCTAATCCTATCTTAGCCAGGTCAATGAACTTCGGCAAACCAACCTACCAGACCCTAACCAAAACCCCAGCCAAGCTTCCCGTGCAAGATAGCCACACAGTAATCCCGACACTTTTGGCAGTCGGTGCCCAACCTATCAGCCTAGCCTGTCGATCGCACACCAATGACCGATGGCAAAAATGTCTCATTCGCAAGCGTGCGAAGGAAGACTCTGTCCCCTTTTCTATAAAAAGGGCACGCTAGCCTCAACCCAGCACAGCACAGCCTCTTCCCCAACCTAGCCACAATGCCTGGCCCCATAGTGCACAATGAGACCACAACAACCAATCTTGGAGGTTTCGTGACCATACTCGCAAACCTCACCCGTCATGCCTATGCGTTAGAAGAGCCCCCAGAATATGTTGTGTACCAAGGACCCATGAGCGGTGAAGAACGCCAATTCTGGGCCATTGTGCACATCTACGGTAGGGGTCTGTCGCTAGAACGCCCCTACAGGTTCACCGGAAGGACAACTTCCTTCGAGCCACAAGCCATCTAGCTAGCCGCTCGAGAAGCTATAGTTCAACTCCGGCAGTTGTCGCCCAGAGTTAACTGTCGCTCGTTCCACTACTACCCCAGGCGTGAAGGGTATGGTAGACCACCCCAAGTTGCCAACGGAGATCACGAGATGGATCCCGCATTGTTGCACCTAGTGCGCTATGTAAGTGCACTAGAGGCACTATTCAACCAGATCACCATTGATCTGATCGCAGCTCGTGGAGAGCTGGTTCGCCGAGCCCCGGCGAGCAGGGAAACCGAGCCCGACATCGACAACCCAGTCGTGCTGTTTGGAAACCCAATCGAGACCCCGAGGTCAGCTTCAGCCGTCAACAGAGATGCTTTGATGACCCCAGAAGTGCTTCGTCACCTTTTGGGAGCACACTCCAACGGGATTGTGGCCAACAATCCCCGCGATGGTCATCATCGCTACCCCGATCCTGCAGTTCCTCCGCCATCTCCGACTAATCCTGGCAGTGAGACACGTGGAGAAGCCTCGACATCCACCAGGCACGCCCGTTTAGACATAAACGAGGTAGACTAAGCCGTACGAGTAGTACCGAGTCTCAGTGTATCCTCGCTTTGTAATCGTGCGACCGTGTATATTAGCACAGCCTGTCGTTGTGCCTCTGCTTTAATGGTAGCCTTGCGTATTTTCTTTGTCAGCGCATAGTTGCACATTTTCTGGGCACAACTACCAAAACCAACCCCGACGACACCTACAGTAACACGTCTCTTTATGAGATATGTGTATCTCTCTCACTGACCCCGACCTTTGGAGGTGATCTGGCAGTTTTATTACCTTTCACCACGGTAAATAAACAAGCCCAGATGCTATATAAGAAGGCCACCTTGTGACCTTACCTAGCAACCCTCACCTCATGCACCACTCTCACAACCATTTCTTGCCGTGCCGAGCCCTAGTATTTATCGGAGAACCCCAGATGCAACCCTAGGTAGCTTTGTCAAAATATTGTGGGACTTTACCTGCAGTACCATGGGGTCTACCGAGCCACCGCAGTACCAGCTGTTCAAATCAAGAATCACCCCATCCACCTCGGAATATTGGGCAGCAGTACACATTCCTCCTGTAGACCCCAACCAAGATCCAACAGAGGTTTCCTTCGTAGGGAAATCTGTGCCGACCCCACGCTTGGCCATAGAAGCTGCTGCGAACGAAGCAATTGCTCGTCTTCGATCCGCAGTACCTTATGCCCGCGAACGAGGATATTATTATTTTCCGAGCTGTGCAACACCCGGAGGAGTGACATCTTTTCCCGGTGGACGGATTGAGAGAGACCCCGTGCTAGCCAACCTTATCCAGTACATCATAGCTCAAGAGCATTTGAACCAGCGAGTGATGGATTATCTCCAGAGTCTCGCTGATTTGAATCCTCAGATTGCCATTGGCAGACCACTGAGGCCCGACCCGGAGAGACTCATACATCGACTGGTCAATCCACTTCCTCCGATAGAAGAGGAGTGTATTCCATTGCCAGAGACTTTTTCTCAAGACCCTGTCCAGTTACCTTTCTCATTTTAGATGTCACTGCTGTGTTTGTCATTTCAGCATTTATTATTACGTTGTATCTAGCATGGTACCTCAAATTTGTGCGACGAGTCAAGTATTTAGTTTCTACTTATGTGAGTGGTTGTCTTCGTGAATAACCTGTGTAACCGCGAAAATCCTGGAATGAGATTTCTTTTTCCAGAATTGCTGCATCTTTTATCCTCTCACGCCATGGATTAATTTTATTCACGCAGCACCACGGCAGCAGACTCACAACCGCTCGTACACATATGGAGTATTTATTTTTCACAACGGCTCTTAGCAAATCTCGAGGACGAGATTTTTTCTTAAGGGGGGTAGTAATTGTAACACCCCAAAAATTTAACCAGGTTTTGGTTATTAAAATTTTGCCAAGAGTTTAAATTTTTTGCCTGCAAGCATATCCCTCTTGATTTCAAAACTTTTCCTTTAATATTAAGAAATTTTTCCCAAGTGTATCCTTCCAAAACATATTGGACTTATATGCCCTCCTTTAGAAAAACAATTCTCAATCAGTAGATTTATTTATTAAATTATTTCACCCGGAGCTTTATTCATTAAATGACTTGTTTTGAGTTTTGGAGCTCTTTTTGTACTGCAACCAGTTGATAAATTTATCTAAAAATCTAACCAAAATTTGGAGATGTCATGTGATGTCTCTAGATCACTTTTGTGCAATAATATATTTCATTTATTGCATATTTTGAGTGCTACACATGTTTTTCTCCTCTGGTCCAGTGAACAATTTTGCACTACAACCCTTTTAAATATTTGTTTCTAGCTTCCACCAAAATTATGGGATGTCAGTAGCAGCATATGATTCCATTATATGCAAAAATCCAAGGATGTTCTTTGAAATTTTGAGTGAAACAACCTCATCTTCATTCTGGTCCAACATGATGGTTTGTACAGCAACCATATTCTTGCTTACTCTTTGGCCCTAGATTCTTTTCCCTACTTTTAGTCCTCCATGCTAAACCCCTAAGTCCAGGAGCATGCAACCATTGGCATAATTTTTGTTCATGAAATAATGCCATTCACCTCCTGTCCAGATTTGAAGTTCTGCAAAACTTGCACTAGCAAGTTTATGCTTTTCACCAACTAACCTCACCACCCTCTTGTGCATCCAAAGAGACACTGATTTGGAAGGACTGGTCACTCCAAGAAAAGCCTAGGTGCCTGTGGCATTTTGTCAAACACCTTGAGTGCATAGCCAGATTTGGCATGATTTCAAGTCTACATTGTGAACTTGGTCTCCTGACCAAACCACCATGTCCCTTGTTACCGTTACTAAACCTAGACTAGCCCTAGTTCTTGACAGCCTCAACCGCGACCTCTAGGCCACCCTAACATTTCATCGAACACGTCCCGGGCATGCTCTGGACATATGGTGAACATAAAATATAAGCCTGGGCTAGACGGGCCACAGCCTAGTTGAAACCCTACTCCGTCTCAACAATAACAAAAATATACTGCCGGAGCAGCTACGTCCCAGGTGTCAGCCGATCTTGTGTTGTTCTCTTGACTATTGACTATATACGCTCACAATGTTGTGGGTCCCAAATGTTAGGAAACCACTAGGAAGAAGCATTTTCTTTTTCCATATGCTGGCATTGTGGGCCCCTACTATCATCCTCTACACGTACTTCTGCCGATTCCTGTTGTTTGTTGACCATGTTGATAACACGAGAGGGCGGCGCCACAGCAAGCGCACCAAAGCATGCAGAGGACGACGGCGAGGCCTCGGACGTCGGCGTTAATGATTTAGGAGACGGTGGGGCGGCGATGCGTGCGCTGAGGCGCAACCAGCCGTGGGAGGCGGAAGCAGGCGGCCCCACCGGCGCTGGTTTGGTTTTGGCGGCTGGAGGAAGACATGACTGAAGAAACACGACAGACTATAAAAGCAGCAGGAGTACTTAACAACCTTAACTGAAACCAGCAGGGGCACTTAACAACCATAGCTGAAAGCAGTATGAGTACTTATACAGGTTCAACCGTACAAAGCATGCCTCGAACAGTGTTACTTTGCCTACAGTTAACCAAGGGTGAGGCCGTGTCAAGACCAATTTTCCAATAAAATATTTATTGAAAAATCGACCATTTTATTAGACCAGTATAGAAAAATCTTCCTTACTGGTAGACAAATCCTTGATATAGAAATTCATAAGTACTAAATATTATACAAGGTTGAGCTGAGGCTGCTCAACAATTTATTACAAGCATGCCAATATTATACATAAAGGCGGATATGCCACAAAGGGTATGGTGGCATAACTACTGACCCGTAATAAAAGTGGTGGTGGATATGTCGCACTGAAGTGGGTGACATGACTCCTAAATCTTACAGCTCATCAAGCGCCGGAGTGAGGCTCGATTATTTTATTAGGGTAGAGGAAGCGTATATAATACAAGTGACCAACTCCAGGATCGCACGGGACTGACTGGGACTCCTCTAGGCGTCGGACTCGCTATCGTACTCTTCATCCATAAGATCGCCTTCGTCAACATCTGGCCAAATCAACAAGCCAGGTGAGTACTTTGAATGTACTCGCAAGACAGTTTGGACATAAGATATAACAAATGCAAACATTATGCACATGAGCAGACCAGTAATGCGCACTCAGATAATAAATTTGCACTGCATGTTAAATAAAAAGGAAGTCAGGCGGTAGTCCTCCCAAAATCCGAATAAAATAACTAAAGACCGATCGGGTGTCTGAAGTGACGCCTCGAAAGGTAAAAATAAATTAACATGCCGCAGTCAGGCGTCAGGGCGACGCCACATAAAGGGCTTATGTTGAAATGTAAATGACAGTACGTGCCACAGTCGGACGTCTAAGCGACATCTCGAAAAGGGCTTATAATGAAAGTAAATAACATGGATGCCACAGTCGGATGTTTGAGCGACATCACATTAAGGGCTTATATCAAAAGTAAATAACGAGAATGCCACAGTCGGACGTCTGAGCGACATCACCTAAAGGGCTTATATCAAAAGTAAATAACAAGAATGCCACAGTCGGACGTCTGAGCGACATCACATAAAGGGCTTATATCAAAAGTAAATAACAAGAATGCCACAATCGGACGTCTAAGCGACATCACATAAAGGGCTTATATCAAAAGTAAATACAAGAATGCCAAAGTCCGACGTATGAGCGACATCACATAAAGGGCTTATATTTCACCATTCGAATTCAAGTAGCTCATGAATTTAAATCATCCCAAGGAAATACTCAGTACATAATAATAAACTGGTTAGTCCATCCACAGGAATAACATTAAGCCGGGTTTACCACTCATGTTTATTCACCGGAGATTATCACTGAGACTGACACTGAGACTGACGCTGAGACGGACGTTGAGACTGACGCTGATACTGACATTGATATGTTGATCATAGTCCTTGACCATGGACACGGTTACTCGAATGGTTTTGACTCTATAGAGTTTGTACTCTTTACCCACAGCCAACGGATTTCCGTAGTCACAATGGACTAGTTCCGTTTACGGTATTTTAGAAGAAACACATCTAACCACTACACACCCATTCCACATTCCGCTGCCAGGAATCACCCTAGGAAACATTCAAGAAAAACTCTAAGACGAGGAGGCCACAACCTCGAGTAGCATGGGATCAAATTTATATCACGCGCTCTAAGGGGTGCCCCCCTCTCAGTCCCTACCGGAAACACCCATGCCCCCTGACCGAATGACGGGCTTTAATACAGGGCCATGGAACCTTCATCACGGCCCCTCTATTTGGTGTGTACAAGGAAATAGGTTTGCAACTGACTAGACCACATTCTTTGCAGAAAACATGTGGCAGCACAAAAAAGGGGACGAACGGGAACATGACTTGATCCACGTTAATACTGGAGTTAAACGGTTGGCATAAGACTGGCATGCTTCAACAATACCAGCTTGCAACCTATCATGCCACCACATGATTAGGTTATCTCACCATCATATAAACACATCAAATTTTGAAGCTCACTTGTAGCTTGCCTTGCATGCAATATGACATTCACTAATGCTTATATAAACATGCCATGAGTGAACTACTCAAGTAAACATGAAAGACACTCATCATATCAAAGGTTCAAACATGCTTGCCTGGTTCGGAGTAGTCGGAGTCTAGCTCGGTGAAGTTTGCGGCTCCGTCACCTCCTTCGGTATCTACGTTATAAAAGAAATCGGATACTAACTTAAATACCGTGCGTGCATAAAACTTGTTACAAATATTTTTCAAATAAATATGATAAAAAACTAGATAGAAAAATAAAGATGTCAGAAAAAGAATCAACTAAAAATCTTCTTTTGTTTAAAAGTTATAAGGGTTTTAGTCCAGGGATTAGTCTGTGATGAAACAGAAACTTTCCAGGGGCTAGTTTAAAAAAACAGAAAAATGTTTCGGTTAGAAAACGTACTTTGCCCGAAGGCGCTTTCAGAAAACGTTTCGAATAAAAGAGAAAAAGCTGACGAGGGGGTCCCACTCGTCAGGTTTAAAAACCAGAACAGAGTCCCGCCGGCGCCGGAGGCTCGCGGTGGTCGCCGGCGTCGCTCCACGGCGAGGTAGGGGGAGTGGAGGGTACCTACGGACTCACGGAGCTCTCCCGCGTCTGTGGATGGTGAAGTTGGTCGTCGGCGAGCACCACGTCGACGACGGCCTCCTCTCTGGCGGACGGTGGTTCGGTCGAGGATGGATCTCACCGAGGAGGGCTGCAGACGCCAAATTGAAGTGCGGTTTAGAGGAGTGGGTGAACTAGGAGGCTACTGACGCAGTTTGGGAGGCGGGGGTGCTCTCACCAGAGAGGATCTTGCCGGAGCCTGTCGGTGTACTAAAGTAGGGGTACCTTAGTACCCCGAACTTGTGCACGGGCAGTCGCAGCGTCCCGCGGCAAGGCTTGCCGAGTGGCCGCCAAGACCCTCCGTGGCTACTATGAACACCATTCAAGAGCAAAGTACTCAAACCAAGGCCCCAACAAGAGGAGCTTGCCGGGAAGGCCAACCAAGGCCCCGGCAAGAGAAGCTGGCCGGGAAGAAGACAAGACCCCGGCAAGAGGAGCTTGCCGGGAAGGCCACTCAAGGCATTCCAAGAAAACTTGCCGCGACGCACCGCGTGCCCCGGCAAGGCCCGGTGAGCGACAAGCTCCCGAACACGACAAGACGACGACCACGGCAAGGAGCTTGCCGCGGGAAACCCCCACTTCGCGCTCGCGCTCCAGCACACCTGCCAATGTGTCACTCTGGGACCCTCCCAAGCACACGTGGCAGGAGGCCGTGCAGCTAGGGGTGCGAGGTGGCAAGAAGGCGCTGGCAAGAAGGCCATCGTGGCGATCGATGGCGCCCCCAACGGTCGTTTCATACACTGTTTGGGCGACCAGACGAGCATTAAATGCCCTTGTCCCCTGCCGTCAGAGTTAGGTAGGGGGCACTGTTGGTAGCGGTTGTACCAACCTGCGTTTTTACTCTTCTACCCCTCTTTCTATGCTGCCACCTGTCGGTGACCCCTTTAGCCTATAAAAAGGAGGCCCATGCCCACGTAGAAGGGGTTGGTTAGTTGGTGGTTCGGTTCGACTCATTCGAAACTAGAGGACACCCACTCTCTCAAGCAAGAACAAAATAGAAACACAAAGCAGCAGTAGGAGTTTTATCTCTCTGGAGAGCTCCGAAGCTGGGTAAAATCCCTCGCGTGCTTCGCCTCGATCTGCTCTTCGTGCGCCCTCCGCCCCCCTGCCAGACTGAAAAGGGGCCCTGCCCCATAGGTGCTCGTTCCCACGCGACATCTCTGGCGCGCCAGGTAGGGGTGCGTCGAGGTTGTGCGAACCTGATCCGGCGTTTCCGCGCGCTACATCAACATCTTCATCGACATGCCACCGAAAAAGAAGGCTTCGGAGGTGGCCGCTCCGTCCACGTCTATCCTACCGCCACCAGAGCAAACGGGCGGTGGGGTGGACGCCGGCGGAGGAGCGGGCGCCAGCGGAGGGACTCACATCGTCACTCGGTCCAAGGACAAGGCCCCGCAAGCTTCAGCGTCTGTACATCCGCCGCACCCCTCCCAGGAGGTGCAGGATCGACAATGCCACGGTGCTCCTGGCACCGTGCTCGCGCTAGAACAAGGCCAAGCTGGTGGGTCGCGGGACGCTCAAGGCCAACATGCACGTCAACATGCTGGTACGAGCGCGGGACGGTCGCCTGGACGAGATGTTGCTCCTTCTAACAATGTTAGAAGCCTGAGCATATCCCGCACCTCGCGCCGCTCGCCACCGCCACCCAAGACTCCAGAGGAAGCGCTAGCCCGAGCCCAGCTGCTTCTAGATTACCCTCCAACGCCAGACAAGATCGACGACTGGAGGGCCACCATTCAGAGCCTCATCGGCTTCGCCAACGGCGACAAGCCCCGGCAACCGAGCACATCGAAGCCCCGGAAAGACGCCTAGGCGCAAGCCGACTCCGATAAGACCGCTGGAGGTGCCACCACCGTGCACTCCCCACCACGAAGGCCAAGATCGCCGACTCGCCGGGCCAACCTCGACACCGACTCCACCGCGTCGTCGGACCCGCGAGCTCGCCGCGATCAACGCCAAGTTCTCCAAGAATGACGACAAGAAGACGCTCGTACTCGCATCGAGCGCCGAAGAGAAGCGCGGCGTCAGTCAGACCAGCGCGCTGGGCCCACTGTTGATGTGCATGCGCCAGGGGAACCAGGCGACTTGCCGTACGCGGTAGGTTGCCCTGCGTTCACCCGTGAGCTGCGGCAGGTCCAGTGGCCCAGTGCCAAAAACTTCAAGCCAGATGTACCCGAGAAGTACGATGGTAGGATACATCCGTCGGAGTTCCTCAGCGTCTACACCATCGCGGTGCAGGCTGCTGGGGGCGCGACGAGAAGATCCTCGCCAACTACTTCCCGCTGGTGCTCAAGCCCAACGTCAGATCTTGGCTAATGCATTTGCCGGACAACTCCATCTCTTCATGGGCGGACCTGTGTCGTCAGTTTGTTGGCGCCTTCACAGGCGGCCACAAACCCCATGGCCAGGAGAGTGATCTTCATCTACTCACCCAGAAGGAAGGAGAACCCCTGCGCAAGTACATACAGAGATTCAGCCAGGTGCAGCGCAACATCCCGGACGTCCACCCTGCCACGGTTATCAGCGCGTTCCATCAGAACGTGCGTAACCGCAGGATGAGGGAGGAGATGGCGATGTGCAAAATCAGAGATGTCAGCGAGCTATATGCTCTGGCCGACAAGTGTGCACGTGCTGAGGAGGGGAGGAAACTCCCCGGAGAGAACGCATGAGCAGAAGGATCTGACAGTGAGGATGCCGCCCCGGCGAAGAAGAACCGGAGGCGGAACAACAGAAAGAGAAGAGCTAAGGATGTGCTAGTTGTCGAGCAGTCCGGCAATGGAGGTGGCGCCGAGAAGGCCAAAGCTGGTGACTCCGGCGAAGCTGTGGTGGCCGCCGACAAGTAGGATGGCTCCGGCAAGCAGTACTGCAAGATCCACCGCACCAAGGGCCATGACCTCCAGGCCTGCAAGAAGGTTGAGCAGCTCGTAGAGCTGCAGAAAGCTGAATACGAGCGCCGCGACAAGGAGAAGGCCCAGGAAGGTGGCGGAGGATCCGCCAAGAAGCGTCCCGACCGGGGAGGGCGCCGCAGCAAGGCCAAGCAGCAGCAAGGAGACAGGCCTCCCCGCGGCCGCGACAAGGACGAAGATGAGGACGAAGATGATGAGATGGAGGAAGATGAGGCCGACGAGCAGGAGTTTCAGAAGGCAACAGACGTTTTGTCCGTTAACGGCGGTGCCTCTCTGCACACCTCGCACCGCCAACTCAAACAGTGGATGCGGGAAGTGAACGCAACAGAACCGTCCGTTGAGTCGCGCAAGCCCCTGAAGTGGTCCAGCACGCCCATCATCTTCGACGTTGAGGATCACCCTGACCGCATAACTGCGGTCGGGTGCTTGCCGATGTTGGTTTCGCCAACAATCCGCAACCTCAAGGTCACGAAGATGCTGGTTGACGGCAGGGCCGGCCTGAATCTGATCTCTTCCGCGGTCTCAAGAAGCTCCATATCCCCGACAGCGAGCTCAAAGAGACCGGCACCTTTCAAGGAATCAACCCGGGAAGGAGCAAGCCGAAGGGGAAGATCACGCTGCCAGTAATGTTTGGCAGTGAGCTGAACTTCAGGACAGAGAGAGTCACATTCGACGTTGCTGATTTTCCATTGCCCTACAATGGGATACTTGGCCGTCCAGCGCTTGCCAAGTTCATGGCAGCCTCTCATCACGCCTACAACGTGCTCAAGATGCCCGGTCCGATAAGTGTCATTTCTGTCCATGGCGACAAGAAAGATGCACTTATTTGTACCAACAAAATCTACCGGGAAGCAGCAGCCGCAGCAGAACACAAACCACTTGCCGCTGAAGCTCCAGGGGGGAAGAAGAAGACCAAGTCCGGCAAGAGTAGCTCTGATTCCCACTCCGGCAAGCGCACCTCTTCGGAGTGCTGCGCTACCGTCGAGGACGCACCATCGAGCTCCACCGGCAAGTGCAAGAAGGCAAAGACAGCTTCACCACAGACCAAGAAAGTGGCCGCCAAGGAGGACGACACTAGTGGTACCTTCACCATTAGTGCCACCCTTGACCCTAAATAGGAAAGCGCGCTCGTTGCTTTCCTGCGGGCGAATGTCGATGTATTTGCATGGCAACCATCTGACATCCCCGGTGTTCCCAGGAAAGTAATTGAGCACCACCTTGCCGTCTACCCTCACGCGCGGCCCGTCAAGCAGAGAGTCAGAAAACAAGCAGTAGAATGCCAAGAGTTCATTGCAGAGGAGATCAAGAAGTTGGAAGCAGCAGGCTTGGTCCGAGGAGTACTCCATCCAACGTGGTTAGCCTATCCAGTAGTCGTGCGCAAAGCGAACGGGAAGTGGAGGCTTTGTATTGACTTCACTGATGTTAATAAAGCTTGTCCCAAGGATCCATTTCCCTTGCCGCGCATTGACCAGATTGTCGACTCCACGGCAGGATGTGATCTGCTTTCATTCCTTGATGCATACTCAGGATATCATCAGATCTTCATGGCGGAAGAGGATGAAGAGAAAACCGCATTCATTACTCCATGTGGCACATACTGCTTTGTACGGATGCCTTTCGGACTAAAGAATGATCGTTCAACATTTGCAAGAGTAGTCAGTCATGCTTTTGAGCCACAGCTGCACAGAAATGTAGAAGCTTACATGGATGCCATAGTGGTCAAGAGCAAGGACAAAGAAACTTTGATCCAAGATCTGGATGAGACTTTTGCAAATCTGCGCAAGATCAATCTCAAGTTGAATCCCGAGAAGTGCGTGTTTGGAGTTCCTCCCGGCAAGCTTCTCGGATTCTTTGTGTCCCAGCGGGGGATCGAAGCCAATCCCGACAAGATCGAAGCCATTGAACAGATCGAAGCACCGAAGCGCGTCAAGGATGTGCGAAGGCTTGCCGGCTGCGTTGCTGCTCTCAGTAGGTTCATCTCTAAGTCTGCCGAGCGCGCCCTGCCATTCTTCAAAATTTTGAAGAAGGCAGGTCCAATGAAATGGACTCCGGAAGCGGAGGCCGCGCTGCAGGACTTGAAGAGATACCTATCCTCCGCTCCAATACTTGTCGCACCTAAGCCACAAGAGAAGTTGCTGCTATATCTGGCGGCAACCAATCAAGTGGTTACTGCTGCGTTAGTAGCGGAGAGGGAGGCGGATGATGAGCCAGCGACCACGGCAAGCGAGTCCAGCGACAAGCAGGGGGCTTCCCCGACAAGGATAGATCTGCGCAGTCACAAGAAGAGAAACAGAAGAAGATGGTGCAGCGCCCAGTTTACTTTGTCAGTTCCCTTCTGCAGGGGGCCAGATCAAGGTACTCCGGTGTGCAGAAATTGCTTTTCGGCCTTCTCATGGCCTCGAGGAAGCTGCGCCATTACTTTCAAGCGCACGAAATCACAGTTGTCACTCGCTTTCCGTTGAAGAGGATATTGCAGAATCCAGAAGCCACATGCAGGATTGTCGAGTGGGCGCTGGAATTGTCAAGCTTTGGCCTCAAGTTTGAAAGTACTTCAACTATCCAGAGCCAAGCATTGGCAGAATTCATAGCAGAATGGACGCCAACACCTGATGAAGAAACTCCAGAGAGGAGCATCCCCGTCAAGGAAGCAAGCAAAGAATGGATCATGTACTTTGACGGTGCCTTCTCGCTGCAAGGCGCCGGTGCGGGCGTGCTACTTGTCGCGCCCACCAGAGAGCACCTCAAGTACATGGTCCGGATGCACTTTCCCAAGGAGCAAGCAACAAACAATACTGCAGAGTATGAAAGCTTGCTTGCCGGACTCAGGATCACGGCAGACCTTGGGATCAGGAAGCTTATTGTCAGGGGTGACTCACATCTTGTCGTCCGTCAAGTAAACAAAGATTATCAGAGTCCGTTGATGGAAGCCTATATCGATGAAGTGAGGAAGTTGGAAGAGCATTTTGACGGCCTGCAAATGGAACATGTTCCAAGAGCTCAAAATGACATTGCAGACGGCCTGTCAAAATGCGCCGCACTCAAGTTACCTGTGGAACCAGGAATTTTTGTGCTCAAGCTGACTCAACCATCTGTAACACCATCAACTGGGCAGAGCAAGAAGAGGAAGTTGATTACTGGCGACTACCTTCCGGCAGAGCTCCCCGAAGCCGCCGTCAAGAAGGTCCCCAAGATCAACAAAAAGAATGCTGAGGGGCAGTCTGCTCCGACAAGCCCCAGGGTTTGTTTCATTGAAGCAGACGCTCCCGACAAGCTGTGTCCCGACACGCTTGCCGGGGAGCATCATGCTCCGGCTGAATCACAGATTCTGGCCGTGGAAGCAGATGTTCCCGCAGCAGCATTTGCGCCTTTAGTCCTTGTCGTCGAGCCACAAGCTCCAGCATGGGCACAGCAGATTGTCCATTTCCTTCAAACAGGAGAACTTCCTGAAGAGCAGGAAGAAGCGGAGAGAGTAGCCCGGCAATCAAGTATGTACCAGTTTGTCGACGACATACTGTACAGAAGAAGATTCAACGGAGTGAAATTGAAGTGCATTTCCCGGGAAGAAGGACAAGAGCTGTTGGCGGAGATACATGGAGGCATATGTGGTCACCACATTGGCGCAAGAGCACTTGCCGGCAAAGCTTTCCGGCAAGGTTTCTTCTGGCCGACAGCCCTCCAGGATGCAACTACACAAGTAACCAAGTGTGAAGCATGCCAGTTCCACTCCAAACAGATACATCAACCAGCTCAAGCTCTCCAAACAATCCCTTTATCCTGGCCATTTTCGGTCTGGGGGCTCGACATCCTCGGCCCCTTTCCCCGAGCTGTCGGGGGCTTTGAGTACTTGTACGTTGCAATCGACAAGTTCACAAAGTGGCCTGAAGTGGAAGCAGTGAGGAAGGTGACAGCACAGTCAGCAGTCAAGTTCTTCAGGTCAATTGTTTGCCGTTTCGGAGTCCCTAATAGGATTATCACCGACAATGGCACACAATTCACGAGCCGCACCTTCATGTAGTACGTCCAAGATCTTGGCGCCAAGATCTGCTTCGCTTTTGTTGCTCACCCGAGAAGCAACGGTCAAGCGGAGAGGGCAAACGCTGAAGTGCTGCGCGGGCTCAAGACCAGAACTTTCGACAGGCTGCACAAGTGCGGAAGAAATTGGATCGAGGAGCTGCCGGTGGTTCTTTGGTCGATCAGAACGACGCCAAATCGAGCCACTGGCCAGACACCTTTTGCTCTAGTATATGGAGCAGAAGCAGTTCTCCCCATGGAACTCGTATACGGATCGCCTCGAGTGCTCGCTTATGATGAGCTTGAGCAAGAGCAGCTGCGGCAAGATGACGCGCTGCTCCTCGAGGAAGATCATCTTCATGCTGCTGTACGAGCTGCTCGCTACCAGCAAGCTTTGCGCCGCTACCACAGCCGCAAAGTTAATGCCAGAAGCTTCGAGGAAGGCGACCTTGTTCTTCGGCGCGTTCAATCCGCCAAGAATTCCAACAAGTTGACGCCGAAGTGGGAAGGCCCTTATCGGGTGAAACAAGTCACTAGGCCTGGCACTGTCCGCCTTGAGACCGAAGATGGCTTTCCGGTGAGCAATTCCTGGAACATCGAGCATCTTCGTAAGTTTTATCCGTAAGGCGCGGTTGTCGGACCCTGTCCGGCAACCACCTTTCTGTACAAGTCTTGCCGCTGTTGCATCTAATCCTTTGTACAGAGCCAGGCGCAGACCCTGAGCACAAGTAAATGAAGCGCTGACACCCCGGGGTCATAGCATGCATGCTAGGTCGAGTCTCGTCCTTGGTTAGGGTTTATAGTGCCTAACAGCAGCTAACCCCTAGCTTAGAGGTCGAGAGTCCGTCCCTTTGCTTTTCCTTCATTCGCAGGGCTCGCATATCCTGGCCAGACCGCTTGAGGACGAAAAGGAGAAGAAGGGCACGCCGGCACCTAGGCCCCGGTAAGCTAGTATTGCTGGGGGCTGCAAGTGCCAAGATTCGTCCACGGCAAGCCAGAGTTGCCGGGGGCTGCAATATCAGATAAGTCTTTCGTCCCTCTTCATGCATCCTCTTTTGGACTGGGGAATGCGAAACCGCGTTTCTTCCCGAAAATTGCCGTGCTCCCTCAACTCTAGGCCCTGGGGCCCGTTCCCGGGGCTAAGTTTGGTCGTAGTTGCGGCAGCGAAGGGATGAAACGAGGAGGGCGCACCCACCTCGTTCCCGCCTCCGTCAAAGGAGTGAGAAAGGTCGAGCGACGTGGGAAGGCGGCAGGGCCTGTTGCTGGGAGGCGAACTGTCTGTCTGAGGAATACCAAGGATTTGCTCCTTGGCGTGGGTTCAACCCACGAGACAAATAACCCGGCAAGCATCCCCTTTTCATTAAAAAAACATCCCACTTAGGTACAGTCCATTGAGGATGAAAAACATGAAAGAGAGGATTACAAGTTTTAGATGCAGCTAAGGCCCGAACGCTTACAAATTAAAAAGATAAGATGCCCGTAATCCCTTTCCTGTCCCTCTCTTCAAGAGGTAGGTCAAGGAGGCGAAAAGGGCAAAAGGGGCGCCTAGGCAAGCTACGGGTGCCAGAAGACACCAAGAGAACACCCCGAGGGCCGTCCGAAGGCTGGACGGTGATGGCGGCGCCGGAAGCGGGGCTCGAAGACGGGGCGGCAGGACGTCAGCATGCTGTCGAGGGCACCACGCCCTTGTACTCTGACCTGATGGCCTTGTCGCCAGCCCTCTTCCCCTTCCGCAGCCTCCCTACGCCAGCCGCCCAAGGAGACGACCCCGGGGAGTAGCGGAGAGATATGCGGTTGGACCCAGGCCGCGCGTGCCCGTGCCCCGTTTTGGGCCTGGCCCAACAGCGCTCGGCACCGTGTATGGCCCAGGCCCGGGGGCTCCTGTCGGTGTACTAAAGTAGGGGTACCTTAGTACCCCGAACTTGTGCACGGGCAGTCGCAGCGTCCCGCGGCAAGGCTTGCCGAGTGGCCGCCAAGACCCTCCGCGGCTACTTTGAAGACCATTCAAGAGCAAAGTACTCAAACCAAGGCCCCAGCAAGAGGAGCTTGCCGGGAAGGCCAACCAAGGCCCCGGCAAGAGAAGCTGGCCAGGAAGAAGACAAGACCCCGGCAAGAGGAGCTTGCCAGGAAGGCCACTCAAGGCATTCCAAGAAAACTTGCCGCGACGCACCGCGCGCCCCGGCAAGGCCCGGTGAGCGACAAGCTCCCGAACACGACAAGACGACGACCGCGGCAAGGAGCTTGCCGCGGGAAACCCCCATTTCGCGCCCGCACTCCAGCACACCTGCCAACGTGTCGCTCTGGGACCCTCCCAAGCACACGTGGCAGGAGGCCGTGCAGCTAGGGGTGCGAGGTGGCAAGCAGGCACTGGCAAGAAGGCCATCGTGGCGATCGGTGGCGCCCCCAACGGTCGTTTCATACACTGTTTGGGCGACCGGACGGGCATTAAATGCCCTTGTCCCCTGCCGTCAGAGTTAGGTAAGGGGCACTGTTGGTAGCGGTTGTACCAACCTGCGTTTTTACTCTTCTACCCCTCTTTCTACGCTGCCACCTGTCGGTGACCCCTTTAGCCTATAAAAAGGAGGCCCATGCGCACGTAGAAGGGGTTGCTTAGTTGGTGGTTCGGTTCGACTCATTCGAAACTAGAGGACACCCACTCTCTCAAGCAAGAACAAAATAGAAACACAAAGCAGCAGTAGGAGTTTTATCTCTCCGGAGAGCTCCGAAGCTGTGTAAAATCCCTCGCGTGCTTCGCCTCGATCTGCTCTTCGTGCGCCCTCTGCCCCCCTGCCGGACTGAAAAGGGGCCCTGCCCCATAGGTGCTCGTTCCCACGCGACAGAGCCCGAAGCAGATCAGGGCAGCCGGAGTCGGGGAATAAGGCTCTCCCGAGGCCCTCTGATGAGTGTGGAGAGGTTCTGAGCCGAGGAGGGGAGGTGCCGGGTCGAGAACGAGCTCGGGGCCTCCATTTATAGCCAGCCCGAGGCGGTTGCCAAGAACGGGATTTCTCCGGCGAGAGATTACGGCGAGGCAGAGGTTGGACGGAAGGTTAAGGTGACTGGGCAGCTTTACATTGGTCCATTGGTACCATTCAATGGCTAAACCTGGTCGGATTTGTCGTGCTCCCGTGGTTTCAATGGAACGGAGCTCACGGGCACGTCAGCGGCAGAGAGCATGCTCTGCGCCTCTCAGGCCACGGCACGCTTCTCCAGCATGCACGGGGAAGGGGATGGCCACATGGCGGCTCCTGGTGGTGTGGGCGGTGCTGGACGGCGCCGTACTTCGCTGAGCTTCTCTGGCGGCTGCAGCGAGCGTTGCTGTCGCCGCTCACGGGGGCGGTGTACCTCTGCCAGCTCACCGCCGACGCTCGCACCCGTCCAGATGACCGTGTGGTGCGATGGATAAGAAGGAGGAGCAGTGAGCAACGAGCCAACGTGAGCACTGGCGAGATTGACGCTACCAACTGACGAAAACGACACTGTCACTTAAAAGTGCACACTGAATTTTTCTGAACTTGACAGAAACAGTGCACACAAGCTATTCGACGAAATGATTTAGGCACGTGGAAATTTTTTCTTGAGTTGATCCTTGGTGAGGTGATCTCTTGATGCATCTGGAGGCTGCCTAAATTATCTCATATTTTTAGGAAAAGAAAAAGAATGAATTTCACCAAAAATGGAAAATCTGGTCCAAACTTGCAGCAAGCACATTTTCAAAATTTTGAACTTTGGACCAGCAGATCTTGATGGATCTTGGTTGAGGGTGCTAAGGACTAGCCAATGGAATTTATTTGGAGTCAAAACTCAAAGGAAATCTGGCAGTTCCTTTGTAAATCTCTAAGGTCCAAATTAAATGACAGAAAAGATTTTGAGGTTAAAATAAATAGAAATAAGATCTAAGGGAAGTTGAAACTTGCTGGAATTGGATGCTTGGGTTGACCCAAAGTAGGGAGGTGGGTTTAGAAAAAAATCAATATAGGTCATGGAAAAAGAGAAATCTTTGAATGGGAAAGAATAGACCCATAATTTATAGAAATACTTTTTAATAAAAAGAATTGTAAAAACCTTCCAAAAATTATTTGTGTTGTGCCAACACAAGGTGAAAACCCTCAAGACCAAAAATCAAGGTTGGGAAGAACCCATAAAAAAAATATTTGCCATAAAAGAATTTTTTGAGAAGGAGAGTCTTTAAAAAAATTAAATAACCTCCTTCCAATTAATGAAAGAATTTGATAAAAATCAAACCAAAAATTTTGGAGTGTTACAGGCCGCCAAGGCCCAGGCGCCACCCCGCGCATCCACAACCTTCTAAAGCGGATTCATCTCGGAATGTGGTCAATAAATAGGATATTCGCTTTAGAGCCATGGAAAAGCAGGAACATAATTTTCTGTCCTGTTATCTAATATGGAAATGCCTTCATTATTTGAGACCACCTGAGGGAGTCCTGGACTAGGGGGTGTCCGGATAGCCGAACTATCATCATTGGCCGGACTCCAAGACTATGAAGATACAAGATTGAAGACTTTGTCCCGTGTCCGGATGGGACTTTCCTTGGCGTGGAAGGCAAGCTTGGCAATACGGATATGTAGATCTCCTACCATTGTAACCGACTCTGTGTAACCCTAGCCCTCTCCGGTGTCTATATAAACCGGAGGGTTTTAGTCCGTAGGACACGACAAAAAACAACAATCATACCATAGGCTAGCTTCTAGGGTTTAGCCTCCTTGATCTCGTGGTAGATCCACTCTTGTACTACCCATATCATCAATATCAATCAAGCAGGATTAGGGTTTTACCTCCATCGAGAGGGCCCGAACCTGGGTAAAAACATCGTGTCCCTTGTCTCCTTTTACCATCCGCCTAGACGCATAGTTCGGGACCCCCTACCCGAGATCCGCCGGTTTTGACACTGACATTGGTGCTTTCATTGAGAGTTCCTCTGTGCCGTCACGATCAGGAAGGATGCCTCTTCCTGTCTTTAAAGACGGTACCATTGCCAAAGGAGCTTTGGCCGCTGACCAAACTATCCGGCTGGGTGGTTTTCTAATGACCGCCTGTTCGGCCGCCGCTTCGACGATGACCTCTTGGGTCATCAAAAGCAATCTTCACGTCAACTCGGAATTCGCCGAGCAGCTGGATCCAATGGAGCTCTCCTCCATAAATGAGCTCTTGGATCGCATCGCCGCCCTGGGAGTCGCTACAGACTACGATCAGATTGGGCTTAAAACCGATCTGAGAGAGATTAACTCTCCCCAGGTTACCCACCACGTTGCGGTGGTAGAGGAACAACACGGCGACTCTTCTTCTTTATTAAAGACCAGTTATGTCCGGACTCCTGATCCCTCCATACCGGATTCCTGCGGAGGGACGTATGTCAATCAAGCACTGAACCTAAAGTCAGGCAGCGGACCAGATTCGTTGGACAACGTCCAGCAATCCAAGCTTCCAAATTTGAAAACTTTTCGGCCCTTGAGCCTCAAGTTGGGCAGGGTTCCGGACTTAATTCCACCCGGCCACCCAAACATAAGCGATCTATCTCAAATCCAGCAAGAGCCCACGGAGATAGTACATCATTACTGGGCCAGATTCCTCCTGGTTATGGACAGGATAAAGGACTGCCGTGAGGAAAGCACAATCTCAATTTTCTGCAACAATTGCACGGACAAGGGAATCACTAACACCATAAGTCGCCGCGAAATTACACGCTTCGCCGACCTGGCGTCCATAGTACGAAAGTACTGTGCGATGGAGAGTACCTGGAAAATCGAAGACAAGTTTTGGGACAATCCGGCTCCGAACACAACCCTAATCCGAAACAAAAGGGTGCATCATGCTCAGGCACCAGGGACAAAAACCAAAAAGCAAAAACCCCATAAAGGGCACGGAACCGTACTGGAGGGATGGCTCAGCGGACTCTGTAAAAGTCATAGTACAGAGGGCGCCACTCCAACACATAGCCTTCGAGCATGTTGGATACTACAGCAGGTGGCCAAAAGTGGCGAAGAGCTTCTAGCCCCGGAGAACCACCCCACTAGTACCAGTACGAGATTAACAGTCTTCAAGACTTTCGCATCAAATAATATGCGGAAACGAACAATCCGCAGCCTCTCCGAAATCTACCAAGTAGCAACAACAAATCCATGGAGCGACACGGCTATCACCTTCAACGCCAGCGACGAACCTAAATTCCGAACAGCCCGAGCACCAGCCGCATTGGTCCTCAGTCCAATAGTGGACGGCTTTCGTCTTACCAAGGTACTCATGGATGGCGGCAGCGGATTAAACCTCATCTACGAGGAAACCCTTCGAAAAATGGAAATAGACTGGAGCCGCATTGAGCGAAGCAGCACAACCTTTAGAGGGATAATCCCTAGTCGGGAAGCACGCTGCACAGGAAAAATTACGCTTGATGTGGTGTTCGGCTCGCCAGACAATTACAGGTCCGAAGAGGTCACGTTCCAAGTGGCCCCGTTCAGTAGCGGATATCACGCTTTATTAGGATGAGAGGCATTCACAATTTTCCAAGCCATACCCCATTACGGGTACATGAAGCTTAAAATGCCCGGGCCCAATGGAATCATCACTCTTGTCAGTGATCCGGACAATGCACTCTGCACCAAAAACAAGACAGCCGCACTAGCCCTAGAGGCACTATCCGAAGCCCTAGCAGCAGAGGAACTCACTGCGCTGCGCTCCATGGTAAACAGGGACGATGTGATACTCGATAAAAGATCCAAGTCCACCTCTTTTAAACCAGCGGACGAAATAGTCAAATTCCAGGTCCATCCAACGGACCCCACAAAGACGGCATCCATCGGGGCACAATTAAACCCTGATGTAGACGTCGCACTACAAGAATTTCTCCGGGAAAATTGGGACATCTTTGCCTGGCACCCTTCAGACATGTCAGGAATCCCACGCAGGTTGGCAGAACACAGCCTAAACATCCTAAAAGGATTCAAGCCAGTCAAATAGGCTCTTCGGTGATTTTCCGAACCCAAAAGACATGAAATGGGAGAGGAGCTAGCCAAACTATTAGAAGCCGGATTCATCAGAGACATCAAACATCCGGACTGGCTAGCAAACCTGGTAATGGTACCAAAAAAGGACAAATCCTGGCGCCTGTGTGTTGATTTTAAAGACCTTAACAAGGCTTGTCCAAAGGATCCTTTCCCCCTTCCCCGCATCGATCAAATCATCGATGCTACCGCAGGGCACGATTCATTGTGCTTCCTCGACACATACTCCGGCTACCATCAATCAAGATGGCGGAGACAGACCAAGCCGCAACGAAATTCATCACTCCATACGGACCATTCTGCTTCAACACAATGCCCTTCGGACTCAAAAACGCCGGCGCAACATATCAGCGCATGATTCAGACATGTCTGGCTACCCAGATCGGCAAAATAGTGGAGGCATACGTAGATGACGTGGTCGTCAAAACCAAACACGTCGAAACTCTAGTAGACAACTTGAGGCTCACATTCGACAACCTCCGAGCATATGACATTAAGCTCAACCCGGAAAAATGCGTTTTCGGCGTACCAGCCGGAAAGCTCTTGGGCTTCATTGTATCCGATAGAGGAATTGAAGCAAACCCAGCCAAGATCCGAGCTCTGTCACAGCTGGATATCCCAAAAGACCTCAAACAAATACAAAAATTGACTGGATGCGTGGCGGCTCTAAGCCGCTTCATCTCCCGTTTGGGAGAAAAGGCATTGCCCCTCTATCGCCTCCTCAGGCGCACCGAACACTTTGAATGGACGGATGCTGCCACGGCCGGACTCGAAGAAATAAAGGCCATATTGGCAACAACGCCGGTCCTGGCCGCGCCCAACTTGGGCGAACCAATGTTGTTATATATCGCGGCAACACATCAAGTTGTAAGCGCGGTGCTCGTCGTCGAACGAGAAACAGAAGGGCACAAATTCCCTCTTCAAAAACCAGTGTACTACGTATCCACTGTCTTAACTACATGCAAGTCCTGGTACCCGCATTATCAAAAGATAGCTTACGCGATGTTCATGGCATCCCGGAAGCTGCGACACTACTTTCAAGAGTGTTCGATAACAGTGGCCTCCGAAGTACCCCTCAACAACATTATAAAAAACCGCGACGCGGCGGGCAGGATTGCAAAATGGGCCATTGAGCTCTTACCATTCGACATAACCTAGAAACCACGGCGAGCTATAAAGTCGCAAGTCTTGGCTGACTTCATCGCTGAATGGACAGAAGCCGAACTCCCTAAAGAGTACGGCGCATACTACAAATGGATCATGCATTTCGACGGCTCTAAAATGTTGGCCGGCTTGGGGGCTGGTGTCGTCTTGACGTCCCCAACCGGAGACACAGTCCAATACGTACTTCAAACAATGTACACGGACTCCAACAACGCAGCCGAATACGAGGCCCTTCTACATGGTCTCCGGATGGCAATCTCCATGGGCATTCAACGCCTAGAGGTCCGCGGGGATTCAAACCTTGCAATATCCCAAGTAAATGGAGACTTTGGTGCCAAAGATCCGAAAATGGCAGCCTACCATAACGCCGTCTTAAAAATGTCAGCTCGGTTCGAAGGACTCGAATTCCACCATGTAGCCCGGGATAATAACCAGGCGGCCGACGTGTTGGCGCGCATCGGCGCAAAGCGCAACGCCGTCCCTCCAAACATCTTCCTGGAGCGGCTCTTTAAGCCATCCGTAGTATGGGAAGAGGAGTCCGGAAACAACAATCCGGAACCAACCGCACCGCCCAACACCAAACATTCTGACACAACCAATGGCTCAGCCAATGACATAACACCTTCAGCCCACGAAATAATGGCAGTCATTGCCCCATGGACGGAACCATTCCTAGCCTACTTAATTAGGCAGGAACTCCCCGAAGACCAAAATGAGGCCCGCTGCATCGTACGGTGATCTAAAGCCTACAAGGTCCATGAGGGAAAGCTTTATAAGAAAAGCACAACCAGAGTCCTTCAAAGGTGCATCTCCGAAGAGGAAGGGCAAAATCTGCTGGCTGAAATTCATGACGGACTCGGCGGGCACCACGCCGCAGCCCCGGCCCTTGTAGGCAAGGCCTTCCGTACAGGATTTTATTGGCCGACGGCCCGGGCAGATGCTCAGGACTTAGTCCAACGATGCGTCGGGTGCCAGCTTTTTTGCTAATCAAAGCCACATGCCACCCACCGCCCTCAAAACTATACCCATCACCTGGCCGTTCGCGGTCTGGGGGCTTGACATGGTTGGACCCCTTAAAGGGGGAACCCACAAGCAAAAGTACCTATTGGTCATGGTGGATAAATTCACCAAATGGATAGAGGCCAAGCCAGTTAAAACGGCCGAATCCGGACCTGTGATAGACTTCATATCCGGGGTAGTACACCGTTATGACGTCCCCCACAGCATCATCACCGATAACGGCACGAAGTTCACGGCCGACGAAGTTAAACTCTGGTGCAAAAATATGGGCATCAAGCTCGACTACGCTTCAGTCTATCACCCTCAAACTAATGGTCAAGTCGAACAAGCAAATGGTCTAATCATGAGCGGCATCAAACCCAGGTTAGTGCGGTCCCTCACGGAATATATCACGCACTGGGTAGAGGAGCTCAACTCCGTACTCTGGGGGCTGCGGACCACGCCAAATCGTACTACCGGATTCACGCCATTCTTTATGGTATATGGCGCAGAGGCAGTTTTGCCCTGCGATATAATTCATGACTCACCTCGAGTGCGCATGTACGAAGAAAGAGAAACCAAGTTGGATCGGCAGGACAGTTTGGACGCATTGGAGGAGGAGCGCAACGTGGCGAAGGCTCGTTCCACATTCTATCAGCAGCAGGCTTGAAGATATCAAAGAAGAGAAGTATGGGCCAAAACTTACAATGTTGCCGAACTAGTTCTACGCCTGCCGGACAAGAAAAAGGACAAACTCAAGCCCAAATGGGAAGGTCCCTTCATCATTGACCAAGTCCTGACTGGCGGAGCATACCGTCTACGAAACGCATCGGACAACCGACTCGAGCCGAACCCATGGAACGCAGCCCGCCTCCGAAGATTCTATGCCTAGCGCCGGACTCAGAGTTCGTCTCGTTCCTCCGTCCACATTTTATACTTCAGTTGTCTTTTGTTTCTCTCTTTTCTCCCCCTTTTTTTTCATAGAGCCCTTGAGGGCTGACCTGCACATTATCCGCACACACTTGACGTGCTACCTGCACTCATTATACCTGGGGGCTTCTTTAACAGAAGCTTATTTATACGGGCTTTATGCCCAACACATGTGTCAAACTTCCGCATGTACCTTTTATTCATGATTATATGCATCGATATGACTTAAGTTTTGGCCAAGCTGGGTTGCCTGGCTCCTATGCTTACCCCTACGTTCCTGATTGTTCGGCTAGGAGGTAAAGGGAGCACCTCTGCGATTGTTACTGCCGGGTCAGCCGGATGTGTACCTCAGACTGGGTGAAGCCGAAAGCTCGCGTTCTTAAGGGAATATTCGGTCGGTGACTTGAAAGATGATTTCTTATTTATTTATTTATCTGCCCCCAGATGCTTTTCTGCTCTTTCCGCAGTCCGGACATGCACTTTAGGGCATGCCTCCCAGGGAAAGGAACCCCTAACGGAACTATTCTCCCTGGGACATGTTTCTTACTAACCATGTATATAACATAACTAGTTGGGCACTTGTCTAATAAAGCACTAATGACCCCTACGCCTGGTCTCCATGCATGCGCCGGTTTTTTCATAACCGAGAGGGTATTCGGACACACTCCGGACTCTAGGGTCCCGAGGTTGAAGTGAAAAGGTCTGCAAAGACAAACGATTTACAATCCGGCTAGAAGGCATTTTACATGTCATTTTAAAATACATCGTCAAATTGACTGACTGTACTCCTCTTCAATCCCGTCTAACAGGCTATCTAATTTACAGTCCCGTTGGGAATACTTAGCGGCCAACTCTACTTGGCCATAAATTAAGCTCACAGGGATCTCCTTACCATCGGGCCCCACAGGTCCGTCCTCGGCCATGTGGTTCGGATCCGCCTTCTTGTACCGCGTCTTCACCATGGCCCAGGCCTCCCTGGCGCCTTGACGGCAGGCCGATATCTTCCACAGACGGAAGCGCTGCCGTGCTCCCTGAAGCTTCTCCGCAAGCCCTCCAAGGCCCTCGGGTAGGGAGACGGACGGCCATAAGGCCTGGGCGACGCCACTCATCGCCTGCCGAACACGTTCGTGCAGTTGCACCAGCTCGGGAAGTTGGTCACCCGTTGAACTGGGCATTTCCTCCGCAGGGCGACCTGTGAGCACACCTACAGACACATTTCTGTCAATCGACTTCCTCGCCAAACTCTTCTTTTCAAAAGAGTTTGCTCAAGCACTTACTGTAGATGCCGCGATGAAGCCACTGATTCTCCTTCACGGAGCCAGACAGCTGGGCCCGAACACCTTTCAGGTCTTCTCCAAGCTGGGTGTGCGCATCTTGGAGTTTGTTCCTCTCCTGCTGCACCTTCATAAGCACCCTCTCGCCGGCCTTCAGCTGGCGCAGTAGCTGTTGCTTGTCCGGATCAAGTCCGGCAACATCAGCAATATTATTGTCAGACTTATACACACACCGCACACCGCTTATCTTTTTGAAATATGTGTTACCGGAGGGGGTCTCTCTGTCTCCTCCTGCGGTGGCTAGTGCGGCCTCAAGTTGGGCCTTGCATTCTTGAAGCTCCTGGGACAGTTGGGTATTCTTCTCCGTAAGATCCTGCATATCAAATGATCCTTAAATCAGTTATTCTAACTACTTTAAGTCTCGGGGGCTACTGGCATATATAACTATTAAAACTCCTCACCCGAATGTCTTTCACATACTGCTCCGTGGCTCTGGTTAAACCATCTTGAGCGGCACGGAGGTGCGCGTCTCCCGCATTAAAGGCATTCAATGCCTCTGGGGAGAAACACGAGTCACGAAGAACAGTCTGGCGGCGCCTATGATTCATGGCGCTCTCCACCTCAGACTTGGTGGCGGACAGCCTGTCGGCACCCTTCGTTGGAGGAGCATCCGGCTCGCGCCTTGCGCTCGCCTCCCCCTCCGGACCAGGTGTTGGAACCTGGCTGGCGGAGGCTTGATTGGCAACCTCTCCGGGCACAGTCCGGCGAGCGCTCTTTCTCCTGGAAAAGTCATGGTCATTAATATACCTCCCAGGAATCTTTCCCTTAAAACAGTGGCGTGCCATACCATTGCGGCGACGTTTCAATTCGCACCGCACCCCTCTTCCGCCTGCTGGGCCGAACTGACCCTCGTTGGTCAGCCACCGCGGGATCAGCTTCCCGCCTTGAAGGCACCTCTTGCGAGACACCGTTGGTATACGATGGTCAGAAATAAGCACGGACGAAGTAATGGTGTCAGGGCTCCGGTCATGGTTACCTGGGAAGCCGGAGATAAACCGGGGTAGTCAGCCGTAATGGCAACTAGAGCATTGTCCATGCTAAGTTGGTGGAACACCCCATCAATCAGCTCCACCTTTATGTCTGGATCCTCTTTAGAGGCCGAATCAAGGGATCTTCCCGGATCCTCGGGTTGTGGAGCCGGACTGTGTATGCCCTCCACATCTCGGCGCAGTTCCTGCGTCGAAATCATAAAGTAAGACACTTAACTTTGAAAGCACGGATCGGATAGATAAATGTTTGCTTATCCAGCTCCGAGGGTTATTCATGGAGAATCCATTTAATGGACTCGTTTGGAGGAAGTCCTCCTTCTCCCCCTTGTACAAGCTGGACAGGATCTTCACCAGATCTACGGCCGATCCCGGCCCCTTGCGGACATGACGGGTGGCGTCATTCTCCCCGTTGAAATCCCACATGGGGTGGCCCCTATATTGGAGCGGCTGCACCCCTCGCATAATGCACGTGGCCATGACTCCAATCATGGTCAATCCAGAATGAGCCAGCAACCTTATCCGGCCCATCAGATAATGGACGCTCCTGTCATCTTCCCGTTGAGGGCTCCGCGGGCGCCAACTCAGGCATTTCTTCAGAGGAGCGTTGCTGAACTCCGGGAGGCCGATCCGAACTGGGTCCAGCAGTGGAGCATCTTCCACATAAAACCATTCCGAAGGCCAGTCTTCGGACGCCTTCTTTGGGGTTCCGGATAGATATCCGGTCCCGGCTATGCGCCATATTTCGGCTCCGCCCACTTGATATATCGACCCCTTGTGAGAAACGGGTCTGAGGCAAAACAATCTCTTCCACAGCGCAAAATGGGGCTCGATGCGCAAGAACAGCTCGCAAAGGGCTACGAAACCCGCGATGTGCAGAATGGAGGCGGGCGTAAGGTGATGAAGCTGGAGTCCGTAGAACTCCAGAAGCCCCCGGAGAAACGGATGTATGGGAAATCCGAGCCCCCTTATTAGATAAGGGACGAAGCACACCCGCTCTCCTTTGGAGGGACTGGGGGTGTTCTCCGCCTGCATTCCACCTTTGTAGGTGGCCAGCCCGGCTCGAACCGGGACCATAAAGGCCGGAGGAAGGTATCCCTCCGCTTGGAGCGTCACCAGCTCGCTGTGCGGGACTGAACATCTCCTCCAATCTCCTAGCTGAGGGGTGGGAGCGCGAGAGGAGGAGCCGCGTCGACGGTCCATGATGGAATGGATTTTTGTCAGAAGCGCTCCGATGAGTACTCGCGGAAGGAGGATGGTGTGATTTGGATCTGGATTCTTGCCTCTCTTATAGGCAGCTTATTCGCGCAGCTTGGGGGTAAAATGTAAAAATACCCTGGCCTTTCGCATTCATACGACACGTGGAAGAAGGCCATTATTGGGCGTGGAAGCCAAGGAGCGCAACATTTATAAGGATGTCGGACACTATTCGAAAAGCACATGGAATTTGGAGGAGAACCCGCCTTGCAACGCCGAAGACAATATACGCGCCGGACTCGTCGTCATTGAAGCCTGGTTCGGGGGCTACTGAGGGAGTCCTGGACTAGGGGGTGTCCGGATAGCCGAACTATCATCAGCGGCCGGACTCCAAGACTATGAAGATACAAGATTGAAGACTTCGTCCCGTGTCCGGATGGGACTTTCCTTGGCATGGAAGGCAAGCTTGGCAATACGGATATGTAGATCTCCTACCATTGTAACCAACTCTGTGTAACCCTAGCCCTCTCCGATGTCTATATAAACCGGAGGGTTTTAGTCCGTAGGACACGACAAAAAACAACAATCATACCATAGGCTAGCTTCTAGGGTTTAGCCTCCTTGATCTCATGGTAGATCCACTCTTGTACTACCCATATCATCAATATCAATCAAGCAGGAGTAGGGTTTTACCTCCATCGAGAGGGCCCGAACCTGGGTAAAAACATCGTGTCCCTTGTCTCCTGTTACCATCCGCCTAGACGCACAGTTCGGGACCCCCTACCCGAGATCCGCCGGTTTTGACACCGACACCACCCATGGATAAGTATCTTTTCACCTCCAAGGGGAATGGAGTAGGTCGACATAAACATCATGCTATGACAAAGCACAAGCTTGACTCGACCATGGTCAGGCATCTGTATAGGAACAATAGAACTGGGCAGTTTCTGTTTCAAGAAGATCGTAGCTGTAAAACTATGTATAAGCAATAGTTTATGAACAACATATATAACAGAAAATAGCTCATACCATAAGTTTCTCGACACAGTTTGACCTGTTCAACGAGTGCAGCAGTGGCACACATATCCCACGTGTCCTTCCACCATTGAAACGCCCCACAAGGACCTCAAGACGATCAATAAAGTGTAGGAACTTGTGGATGTCATCCCAGTCAACTTCAGTGCCATCAGTAACAGCCAAGTTCTTACAGAATAACAAACGAGCAGCCTGCTTAACTCTGAAAAAATCTACACGTGCCACCAATTATAAGAAAATATTAGTTAGAAGTAGCATCTTCGTGAGATTTTCGTTGCTACTTCTAAATTTAAATTGTGATTAGTTAGACAGAATAGGTGGATTAAGAAGTAATTGAGGCAACAAGCAAGAACCAGATAAAAAACTAACATGGATGAACAATTGGAATGACGTCAGGGTGGAAGATCGCAGTGAAGATGAGACCAGGTTCTGCTATTTCCATCAACATTCGTGCGCCAATTTTCAGTCCGTAACACTTGAGAAAGTTTATAGAAGTTCGGCCATAAAAAAAGCAGCGATCTTCTTGGTTCATGAACCAACTCAGAACTTATATCCATGGCTTGTCTTCACTGTGACCATTAAACTGGTGTATTCAGTTATGGCAAGGCCAAGCATCTTCAGTACATGTGTTCTAGCAGAGCAAATAATGCACTGCAAGAAAAATAATATGAGAACACAATGTATTCCCTACCCAAATCTAGATATAAGTTCCTCCTTCGTGTCAGTGTTGACCATCGTACTAGTACCTTTTGTCCAAATATAGCAATCCAAATTTCCAAATTAGTCGAGAGCATGTTCAAAAAACTCCACCCTCCCGGATAGAAAAGAGGATTCTAGGAACATAATGTGCGTGTTTGAAAATTCAGTGTTAGGATGAGAAGGAACAAGTGTGGCGTCTCGCCGAGGGCGTAGAAACCTGTAGGGCCCTCGCACTTTGGGCACTGCAAATGAAACAAACAAGATTTAGTAGGAAGAAAAATGCATCAACGGCGGCGGCTGCCATCCTAGGATTACCCGCGACCAAGGGACTTGGATTTATCGGGGATGGATGAAGAATTCGTACCTGGTTCTCCATGAGAAAACCCTATGCAATCGTCGAGAGGGGGTTTTCTCTGAACAAGCAGACGAGGGAGAAGGGGATTCAGGCCCAGTGAAATATTGCCGCTTCATTCGTCCAGCTTACTGTAAAGCTGGAAAGGTGGGGGGTTTTGTGATTTGACGCAGGCATTACTGCGGCGCTACGACTAGGATGTGTCTATCGTGCAGTTGTGCACTCTAATTTGGTGCATATGGCACGTAGACCCCGTTGCCGGATGCCCCACATATCAGCGAAAGGAAGTAGAATGACAGGAGTAACTAGTTACACATAAATTATTTTTGACAGAGAGATACTCCCTCTGTAAAGAAATATAAAAATCTTTTATATCACAACTTTATACATAAGAAAAATCAAGGGGAATATATATAACATATATAATTATAAAAACATAGTTTTTTAACACAGTATAGACGAGTTGGTGATGATGGTGTGCCTGCCATCCTGCTATATAGGCCGTCCGATTTATATCTGACGGATAGGAAGGAAACTATGGCAATTTTGCAAAAGGGTACCCACACACCTCTCCGAATTTGCAAATAAGGCCTTCCCTCGTTCATCATTTTCTCTCACAAGATAAAATACTCATACAAATGCATCTTGATGTTACATGCAACGCACGGGCATTATGGGGGTTCAGCTGAGAATATAATACTCAGACAGGCTCACAGTTCTGGACTTTGGGCCACAGTCCGGTGGGCCTGCATGTTTTGGGGCCCATGTGTTCTACCTCAGCGCTTTTCATATTTCAAGCAATCGGTACGGCGCTGGTTTTAGATGTTGTCGCAAGGCGAATAGACAAAATTGAATAAAGCACGGCAGGTTGGAATGAAATGGAACGACAGTTCCTAACTAGCAATCAGAGTTGCAATTCTATCAACGATATACCATGTGATAAATAATATTGTCGTACTACTTATACACACAGGACACTTGTTTCACCATGCCAGATTATTACATCAAAATCTCTCAGAGGATAGATCAGTTCGGCAGTTGCGTGCTGCTACTAAAGAATTTTAAAGTTGATTTGGACCAGCTCTCCTTGCCAAGAAAGTTCAATTTTGACATCATCCCCTACCGCAAGATATGATTTAGATTTGACCTTTACCATCCTTTAGCATCAATCATCGTGCGACCATCCTTTGTACTTACGGTATATTGAGCAGGTTCATTCACACGAAGGCTGCGCATGGTAAGAGAAACTTGGCCACGGTCACCCAGATTGTTGAACGACTCCCTCGTTGCTCTAGGAATTCTCTATTTGCAAACAAGAAGATATACACAAACAATTAGATCAACACAGTGAATCATATGAAACAACATGGAAAGAAACAAGAATTAAGCACTTGGGCGGCCAATGCTTACCAAGAAGGTGGACATGTCAGTTTTTGTAAGGACTTTGGTATATGAAGTGCAAATTGCAGCCCAGTCTGTTGCCAGTGCAACTGCTCGTTCGGTTGCCGCTGCACGGGCCGGAGCAGATGCAAGTGCAAGTGTTGGTGCAGGTGCCGAAGCCATTGCTGGTGCCCGTGCCGGTGCGAGTGGTAGTGCCGTTGCTGCTGCCGGAGATGGTGCTCCTTGTAGAGCTGGTGCCGGTGTCGGAGCAGGTGCCGGTGTCGATGCCCGATCCTTCGGTAGATCAGCCTGGTCCACTGACACGGTCGGTGCCCAATCCTCAGCTGGATCATACTGAGTTGCTGCCGCTGTCAGTGCTAGAGAAACTACCGGTGCTTGATCCGTTGCTGAAGGTGGTACCGATGTGCGAGACAGCAGTGATCGTGTCTGGTCTGCTATGATCAGCTTCCTAACTTCACTAGGCTCCGTGACCATGATCCAGTTTTTTTCTTCATTTATTTTAAACACGAGAAGGACTAATTGTGGCGTTTTTGTTAAACCAAACTGCAGTTCATCATAGGGATTCAGCTTGTACTCAGACAATAGACAGATCCAATTTTTTCCAGTAATATAAGTTGTGGACAGTGCCTTCATTACTGACACTACATAGGAAGTGAAACCTTCAAAAATAGCCATCGTAGAGCAAACCCAACAGTTTATTCTGTGATGAATGTCACATGGCAAAACGATCATAAAATTGCAGGAAAAGAAAGAAAACATGACATTAAATCAATAATATTTAGACAGTAAATCAATAAGATTTACTTGATGTGACAGGAGTGAATCCTTACCAGGAAATCACTATGTTGAAGTACTAAACAGAAGATTGATCGTCCAACTACGGGTAGCATGCAGGGCCCCCGCCCACTCCCACAAGAAAGACAGTCCAAAGGTCGTGACAAATTGTATGGACCGAACATCCATGGGACTGCAAATCCTGGTGGATGCGATAAACCCTATAATGCATACAGATATTGGAGTGTAACCATAATTGATAAACCGTCCTCACAAAAAAATGATCTTGATACTTCAAAATATACAGACTGAATTGAGTGGACATACATTAACATAGACTGTTCTCAGGACTCACCACACACCAAAAGTGGCAGTACTAAACAATACAGGGTTCACAAACACAAATCAAGTACTGAACAATAGTACTTACTACAGACAAGCAAAGTTGCACTAATTAAACTTTGCAGACTATTTCTTGCCACCGACCTATGGGATGAACCCCGCATAACTGATTAGGCCATGGACTTCATGAGAGATGTCTATGATAGGTCTCCAACGTATCTACTTTTCCAAACACTTTTGCCCTTGTTTTGGACTCTAACTTGCATGATTTGAATGAAACTAACCCGGATGTTGTTTTTTGTGTAGAAAAGAAAAGTTCTCGGAATGTCTTGAAAATCCACGGAGGCACTTTTTGGAAAATATAAAAAATACTGGCGAAAGAATCAAGACCAGTGGACCCACACCCTGTCCACGAGGGTGAGGGCGCGCCCTCCCCTCCTGGGCGCGCCCCCCTGTCTCGTGGGCCCCCTGAGGCTCCGCCGACCTCAACTCCAACTCCATATATTCCGTCTCGTGGATAAAAAAATCAGAGAGAAAGTTTCATCGCGTTTTACGATACGGAGCCGCCACCAAGCCCTAATCTTTCTCGGGAGGGCTGATCTGGAGTCCGTTCGGGGCTCTGGAGAGGGGGATTCGTCGTTGTCGTCATCATCAACCATCCTCCATCACCAATTTCACGATGTTCACCGCCGTGCGTGAGTAATTCCATCATAGGCTTGCTGGACGGTGATGGGTTGGATGAGATTTATCATGTAATCAAGTTAGTTTTGTTAGGGTTTGATCCCTAGTATCCACTATGTTCTGAGATTGATGTTGCTATGACTTTGCTATGCTTAATGCTTGTCACTAGGGCCCGAGTGCCATGATTTCAGATCTGAACCTATTATGTTTTCATGAATATATGTGTGTTCTTGATCCTATCTTGCAAGTCTATAGTCACCTATTATGTGTTATGATCCGACAACCCCGAAGTGACAATAATCAAGAAACATCTCGGTGATGACCATAGTTTGAGGAGTTCATGTATTCACTATGTGCTAATGCTTTGTTCCGGCTCTCTATTAAAAGGAGGCTTAAATATCCTTTAGTTTCCGTTAGGACCCCGCTGCCACGGGAGGGCAGGACAAAAGATGTCATGCAAGTTCTTTTCCATAAGCACGTATGACTATTTACGGAATACATGCCTAAATTACATTGACGAACTGGAGCTAGTTCTGTGTCACCCTATGTTATAGCTATTACATGAGGAATCGCATCCGACATAATTATCCATCACTGATCCATTGCCTACGAGCTTTTCACATCTTGTGTTTCGCTTATTTACTTTTCCGTTGCTATTGTTACAATCACTACAAAACCCAAAAATATTACTTTTGCTACTGTTACCTTTATTATCATATTACTTTGCTACTAAATACTTTGCTGCAGATACTAAGTTATCCAAGTGTGGTTGAATTGACAACTCAGCTGCTAATACTCAAGAATATTCTTTGGCTCCCCTTGTGTCGAATCAATAAATTTGGGTTGAATACTTTACCCTCGAAAGTTGTTGCGATCCCCTACACTTGTGGGTTATCAAGACTATTTTTTGGCGCCGTTGCCGGGGAGCATAGCTCTATTCTCTGAGTCACTTGGGATTTATATCTGTTGATCTCTATGAACTTGAAAGATGCGAAGACTACAATTTTTCCTTCAACTGTGAGGGGAGGTAAGGAACTGTCATCTAGCTCTGCACTAGATTCTCCTTCTGTTGTGAGTAAGCTTGCGACACCTAAACCTGCTACTGCTATGAATTCTGATATGTCGCATGTTATTGACGATGCCACTTCTGCTATGCATGATACTTATGATGAAACTACTTCTGTGCGTGATACTACTTTGCCATTAGGTGAATTTCTTGATGAACAACTTGCTAGGGCTAGAGAGAACAAAATTATTGAAGATGCTATTATTGATGATAGTGATGATGAACGTTCTCCTAATGATTATGAATTGCCTGTTGTTCCTGAGGGTTATGTTATGGAAGAAGAAGCTGCTAGAGCTATCTTTGCCTGTAGAGATAGATACGATCTTAAGAAATTATTAGCTAAATGGAATCAGCAGTCTCTTAATGCTAGAATGAAACCTGACCCTGCTTTTGCTACTTCACCTATCTGTGTTACTGATAAGGATTATGAATTCTCTGTTGATCCTGAGATTATTACTTTAGTTGAATCTGATCCTTTTTATGGCCTTGAATCTGAAACTGTTGTGGCACATCTTACCAAGTTAAATGATATAGCCACCCTGTTTACTCATGATGATAAATCTCGCTATTATTATATCCTTAAGATATTTCCGTTCTCGTTAAAGGGTGATGCTAAGACTTGGTATAATTCTGTTGCTCCTGGTTGTGTGCGTAGTCCCCAGGATATGATTTATTATTTCTCTGCTAAAGATTTACCCGCTCATAAGAAACAAGCTGCCTTGCGGGAAATATATAATTTTGTGCAAATCAAAGTAGAGAGTCTCCCACAAGCTTGTGAGAGGCTTCTCTGATTACTTAATGTTTGCCTAATCATCCTCTTAAGAAAAACGAAATACTTGATATCTTTTATAATGGACTAACCGATGCTTCCAAGGACTACTTTGATAGTTGTGCTGGTTGTGTTTTCAGGGAAAGAACAGTCGACGAAGCTGAATTACTATTGAATAATATGTTGACTAATGAAAATAATTGGACTCTTCCTGAGCCAATTCCTGAGGCAATTCCTGAACCAATTAAGACAACTCCTGAGCCTATTCCTAAACCCACTCCAAAGAAGAGAGGTGTTTTATTTCTCAGTCCTGAAGATATGCAAGAGGCAAAGAAATCAATGAAAGAAAAAGGTATTAAAGCTGAAGATGTTAAGAATTTACCACCTATTGAAGAAATACATGGTCTTAATATACCGCTTGCTGAAGAACCACATTGTCTTGATAACCTGACACAAGTAGTAAAGGTAAATTCTCTCTATAGATATGATAAAGTTGAAATTCCCTCTACTAAATTTCATAGCCCTTGCTTAGATAAATTTGATGACTTTATGGCTAGGAAAGAAATTTTTAATGCTTATGTTGGTAGAGAGTTAAAGAATAATGCTTTCAAGATAGGACGTGTGAGCGATAATACGGCTAGAGTTAAAGGTGAACTCAAACTCATTAGCAAATATGCTTCTATGGTTGCTACTCAAGCTGAGCAAGTACTTAAAGCTCAAAATGATTTTCTTGATGAATTAAATAATAAAAATGACTATGTTGTTAGAGTGGCAACTAGAACTGGTAGAATGACTCAGGAACCTTTGTATCCTGAAGGCCACCCTAAGAGAATCGAGCAAGATTCTCAAAGAAATAATTTAGAGGCACCTAGTTCTTCTAAAAAGAAGAAAAAGAAAAACGATAGGACTTTGTATGCTTCTAGTGAACCTACTGTAAACACACCCAAGAATCCCAATGATATTTCTATTTCTGATGCTGAAACACAATCAGGTGATGAACATGAACCTAGTGATAATGTTAATGATAATGTCCGTGATGATGCTTAACCTAGCAAAAACAATGATGTAGAGATTGAACCTGCTGTTGATCTTGATAACCCACAATCAAAGAATCAACGTTATGATAAGAGAGATTTTGTTGCCAGGAAGAACGGTAGAGAAAGAGAACCATGGGTTCAAAAACCCATGCCCTTTCCTCCTAAACCATCCGAGACAAAGGATGATGAGGATTTTGAGCGCTTTGCTGAAATGATTAAACCTATTTTCTTACGTATGTGCTTAACTGATATGCTTAAAGTAAATCCTTATGCTAAGTATATGAAGGATATCATTACAAACAAAAGAAAGATACCGGAAGCTGAAATTTCCACCATGCTTGCTAATTACACTTTTAAGGGTGGAATACCAAAGAAACTTGGAGATCCGGGTGTGCCAACTATACCATGCTCCATTAAAAGAAATTATGTTAGAACTTCTTTATGTGATCTTGGAGCTGGTGTTAGTGTTATGCCTCTCTCTTTATATCGTAGACTTGAATTGAATAAGTTGACACCTACTGAAATATCTTTGTAAATGGCTGATAAATCAACTGCTATACCTGTCAGTATTTGTGAGGACGTGCCTGTTGTGGTTGCAAATGTCACTATCTTAATGGACTTTGTTATTCTTGATATTCCCCAGGACGATAGTATGTCGATTATCCTTGGTAGACCCTTTTTGAATACTGCAGGGGCTGTTGTTGATTGCAACAAAGGCAATGTCACTTTTCATGTTAATGGTAATGAGCATACGGTACACTTTCCGAGGAAACAATCTCAAGTTCATAGCATCAATTCTATTGGAAAAGTTCCAACTATCATTATTGGAGGTTTTGAATTTCCTCTCCCTACTGTCAAGAAAAAGTATGATATTCTTATTATTGAGGATGTTCGTATCCCCGTTGAGGTAAATTAGTGTTATTCGAAATTTCTCCAGTTCCATGTTATTCAGAATGAGTTTTGTTAACAAGACTTGATCAACCTTGTTAGTGGATTCATTTTGATGATCATGAGATGGATGAAACTAGAAGGCACAACCTTCTGTACCCTCTTTTTACTCTCTGTTATTTAGATTTAATAAAGAAAAAAATAGTATTATCCGTCTGTTTTCTGAATTATCCGTGCAATAAAAATATCCTGAAAATAAAAGTGCTCCAAGTGCCCTGCAAATTTAGTATGATTTTTTATGGAATATTTGAGGATTTTAAGCACTGAAATCACTACAGGAGGGGCAAGCACCAGGCCACGAGAGTGGAGGGCGCGCCCACCTACCCTGGGCGCGCCCCCTATCTTGTGGGCCCTTGGTGGCCCCCCTCCACTTATGCCAGCACCCACACACTCCATCTTCTTCCCAAAAAATCCCATCCAGCTCAAGCACGAGTTCTAGCTCATTTTGCTGCAATTTTCGATCTCCTTGCTCAAAGCTCCATTCACAAAACTGCTTTGGGAGATTGTTGCTTGGTATGTGACTCCTCCATTGGTCCAATTAGTTTTTGTTCTAGTGCTTTATTCATTGAAAAATTTTGCTGCATAGGTGATCATGTTCTTGAGCTTGCATGTTAAATTTATGAGCTCCAAGCAATTCTAATGCATGATATAGGCTCTAGGCATTTGTAGGAGTAGTTGCTACCAATCTTGTTTAGTTTCATTCACTTTTATTTTGAAGTTACTAAAACTTCAGAATTTTTTCAGAAAAAGAATTATGTCTAGGAGAATGTACCAAGGTGGTTCCTCGGTGAAGAAAGGGCCCAGGATTGCTATACGTGGGCAAGATGTTGAATTACCGAGGGACGCGGATGTACGAGCTTGTGAGTGGCCATCCGATGATTTTATGGTCGAAGCAGGCTTTAAGGAAGAATTTGCCACCTATGTGCGTAATGCTGAGCTGGAGGACTTCTTACAAGATAAGTGTCCTCAGTACTATCAATTGACTGATTCCTTTGTGCGGAGGTTTAAATATAACTGTACACGTAATTCTCCTAGTGTCCTATTTGATATTTATGATACATCTTATACCATGGACTTAGAGGATTTTACAACTGCTTGCAAACTTCCGCAGTGGGGTAATATTAATGATCCTCACAAATCTGAGTTTAGAGACTTCCTTGCTAGTATTATTGTGGGAGAATCCAGGGATATTGCACAAGCTACCATAGGGAGCATTCATTTTCCTGCTATACATTATTTTGCTCTCTTCATTGGTAGATGCATTAACGGTAAAGATGAAGCATGTCATATGTGTGTCCCTGATCTATGTGTCCTCAAGAGTGTTGTGTTAGGTTATAAAGGTTATAACTTGGGGGCAATAGTTGCACGTAGGTTGCAGAATAATAGTAGAGCTGGAGATTTATTTGGAGGAATTTATGCAACCCGTGTGGCTAATTTTCTTGGTATAGCCCCACGAGAGGGGGATATGATGTTACCTCCTGCTTACTTAGATTATGATGCTATGGTCAACCATCATTTTTTTAGGAGGAATGAACAGTTCCTCAATTATCGACTAATCTATGACAGACGCAACGTCGTCCATGTTACTCTTCCTGATCCTCTCCTTTTTGATTATCAAGCAAAAGGAAGATATGTTGTTACCAGGGAGGAAGCAGCTGAACACGAGGGGAGAGCGGAGGCAGCTCGCCAACATGCCGCAGCTCTGGAGGCGGTTGCTGCTGCATCTCAGTACGACCCCAGCTACAACTACGGATATCAGCCAGGCAGTCCTTGGTACTAGACCAACTTAGGCCAAAAGCCTAAGCTTGGGGGAGTACGTATTTCTCACCGAATTTACATTCATGTTCACACACTAGTCGTCGGTGCTCATACTCTTTCATTGTATCATCCATGATAGTTTCATTTCTTTTTTTTCTCGCTTTCTTCTCGTGTGTTTGATAAACCTTAAGAAAAACCAAAAAAATTAGTTAGTTTACTTTCCATGCTTGTAGTAGAAATTAAATGAAAACCCAAAAAGATTTCTTCTTCTTCTTTTACTTGTTGGGAGCTTTCCCGTGTAAATAGTTTTATTTTCTTTTCTTTCCTTTAGGGGTCGAGAAGACAATATTGAAAATGCTTAGTGGCTCTCATATGCATGATTGTTTATCTAACTTAGAGCCTATATTATTTTGTCTTCTATCTTGAGTTGAATGCTTGCAGATTCCAGCTTAGTCCAATGCACATGCACTCTTATTATTATACACATCGTTCGGTCGTGCAAGTGAAAGGCAATAATGATGATATATGATGGACTTATTGAGATGAGAAAAGCTGGTATGAAGTCGACCTCTCTTGTTTTTGTAAATATGATGAGTTCATCGTTCCTGATTCAGCTTATTATGAGGTAAACATATTTGCAATGACATTTAGAGATTATAGTTGCTTGTGCCATGCTTGATTAGCTATGAGTTATAATGGTTTACCTTGCGTGCCAACATGCTATTAGAATGATTATGATGTGGTATGATGGGATGGTATCCTCCTTTGAATGAATTGAGTGACTCGACCTGGCACATGTTCACGCATGTAGTTGAAACAAATCAACATAGCCTTCATGATATTTATGTTCATGGTGGATTATATACTACTCATGCTTGTACTCGGTGTTAATTAATTTTAATGTATGTTTATAACTGTTGTCGCTCTCTCAGTTGGTCGCTTCCCAGCTTTTGCTAGCCTTCACCTGTACTAAGTGGGAATACTGCTTGTGCATCCAAACTCCTTAAACCCCAAAGTTGTTCCAAATGAGTCCACCATACCTTCCTATATTCGGTATTTACGTGCCGTTCCAAGTAAATTTTTATGTGCCAAACTCCAAACCTTCAAATGAAATTCTGTTTTGTATGCTCGAGCAGCTCATGTTTCAACTAGAGCTGCCTATATCTTCCATGCTAGGTGGGTTATTCTCAAGAGGAGTGGACTCCGCTCCTCATTCACGAGAAAGGGCCGGTAACCGGGATGCCCAGTCCCATGATCCAAAAAGATCAAAGCAAATCAAAATAATTAAACAAAACTCCCCCAGGGCTGTTGTTAGTTGGAGGCACTCGTTGTTTCAAGCAAGCCATTGATTGATGCTTGTTGGTGGTTGGGGGAGTATAAACCTTTACCATTCTGTTTGGAAACTTCCTTTAATGCATGTAGTATGGAAGATACAACCATCTCATAGTTGTTGCTTTGACAGCAAAAGTATGCCACTCAAAATGTTATTCAATCTCTATTTTAAAATCGAGCTCTGGCACCTCTACAAATCCCTGCTTCCCTCTGTGAAGGGCCTATCTATTTACTTTTATGTTGAGTCATCACCTTCTTATTAAAACCACCCGCTGGAGAGCACATTGTCATTTGCATTCATTACTATTGGTTTATATTGGGTATGACTTGACTGGATCTCTTTTACCATGAATTACAATGTTTAGTCAGTCCTTAATCTTTAAAGGTGCTCTGCATTTATGTTTTGCGGTCTCGGAAAGAGCTAGCGAGATACCATTTTGTTATATCATGTTATGATTGTTTTGATAAAGTGTTGTCATCCGAGTTTTATTATTATGGCTCGCTAGCTGATTATGCTATTGACATGAGTAATTGTGAGACCCTGGGTGTTATTATGAGTATGGTTAGTTCATAATATTTGCTGAAACCTGAATGATGGCTTTGCATGTTTACAACAACAAGAGCAAACAGAGTTTGTAAAAGTTTTTCTTTATCACTTTCAATTTATCAACTGAATTGCTTGAGGACAAGCAAAGGTTTAAGCTTGGGGGAGTTGATATGTCTCCAACGTATCTACTTTTCCAAACACTTTTGCCCTTGTTTTGGACTCTAACTTGCATGATTTGAATGAAACTAACCCGGACTGACGTTGTTTTCAGCACAACTGCCATGATGTTGTTTTTTGTGTAGAAAAGAAAAGTTCTCGAAATGTCCTGAAAATCCACGGAGGCACTTTTTGGAAAATATAAAAAATACTGGCGAAAGAATCAAGACCGGGGGGCCCACACCCTGTCCACGAGGGTGGGGTGCGCGCCCTCCCCCCTGGGCGCGCCCCCTGTCTCGTGGGTCGCCTGAGGCTCCGCCGACCTCAACTCCAACTCCATATATTCCGTCTCACGGAGAAAAAAATCAGAGAGAAAGTTTCATCACGTTTTACGATACAGAGCCGCCGCCAAGCCCTGATCTCTCTCGGGAGGGCTGATCTGGAGTCCATTCGGGGCTCCGGAGAGGGGGATTCATCGCCGTCGTCATCATCAACCATCCTCCATCACCAATTTCATGATGCTCACCGCCGTGCGTGAGTAATTCCATCGTAGGCTTGCTGGACGGTGATGGGTTGGATGAGATTTATCATGTAATCAAGTTAGTTTTGTTAAGGTTTGATCCCTAGTATCCACTATGTTCTGAGATGATGTTGCTATGACTTTGCTATGCTTAATGCTTATCACTAGGGTCCGAGTGCCATGATTTGAGATCTGAACCTATTATGTTTTCATGAATATATGTGTGTTCTTGATCCTATCTTGCAAGTCTATAGTCACTTATTATGTGTTATGATCCGACAACCCCGAATTGACAATAATCGGGATACTTCTCGGTGATGACCATACTTTGAGGAGTTCATGTATTCACTATGTGCTAATGCTTTGTTCCAGTTCTCTATTAAAAGGAGGCCTTAATATCCTTTAGTTTCTTTTAGGACCCCGCTGCCACGGGAGGGTAGGACAAAAAATGTCATGCAAGTTCTTTTCCATAAGCACGTATGACTATTTACGGAATACATGCCTACATTACATTGATGAACTGGAGCTAGTTCTGTGTCACCCTATGTTATAGCTATTACATGAGGACTCGCATCCGACATAATTATCCATCACTGATCCATTGCCTACGAGCTTTTCACATCTTGTGTTTCGCTTATTTACTTTTCCGTTGATATTGTTACAATCACTACAAAACCCAAAAATATTACTTTTGCTACTGTTACCTTTATTATCATATTACTTTGCTACTAAATACTTTGCTGCTGATACTAAGTTATCCAGGTGTGGTTGAATTGACAACTCAACTGCTAATACTCAAGAATATTCTTTGGCTCCCCTTGTGTAGAATCAATAAATTTGGGTTGAATACTTTACCCTCGAAAGCTGTTGTGATCCCCTACACTTGTGGGTTATCAGTCTACCTACACCATCACCATCTCGTCAACCTTGGAGGACCTAACAGAGTGGTCTTTCCACTCATAAACATGGTGATGAAGACAGGCCGCATCAGATTTGTCGGGAAGCTTTACAAGAACCACACCCTTCGTAATTGAAGGCCCAACACGGAAATTGTTGTGGTCAAGTACAGCCTTGAGAACACGCCTGACAACAATGCTACAGGAAAACACTAGTTCAGGACACATGGCGACAAGGACACAGCAGCTGGATAGTTTAGCAGTAGAACTCATCCTCGGGTCTTCCAGTTCACACGACATGACTTTGAGAACTTCATCTCGACCGCGGACCTGGTTCTAATTCAAACAGAAACCATATTTTATTACTACCTCCATTCAGAAATATAAGATGTTTTTCGATATTATACTCCATATATGACTACATATACGCATAGAAATGAGTGAACAAAGACACTAGAACCTGTCTTCAAAGGCATGAGAGCAGAGGGATTACTTGCAATATCCTACCACAAGTTACTGAGGCAAATATACCCTCTTCAAAGGTAGCATTGATGTTCATAAAGTACTCCCTCCATCCCAAAATTCTTGTCTTAGATTTGTTTAGATACGGATGTATCAAGTCACATTTTAGTATTAGATACATCCGTATCTAGACAAATCTAAGACAAGAATTTTGGGACGGAGGGAGTACTTGAAAGTAGTCTATAAGAAATCAGTGTCAACGTCTCACATGTTTTGGTGAAAATAGGAATTTAGAACCGTCATTTGGCACACAAAAATCACATGCAAGATCACCCAGAAAGTTGTACTACTAGTGCTAGTACTGCGTGTTAGATGAAAAAACACGATCAAGATCGAGAAAAAGATCGTCAAGAAGAGATATTACTTGGACTTGCTTAATGAGGGATCCCGGAGAGGGGGGATTGGATAGGGTGATGGCTTTCAGCTTTTCTGCGGTAGTCTCGGCGGGGTGCTTGCGCTTCTTCGTACCATGAGCCTCGACGGTTTTGGCCAGAGCCGTAGACATCACGTCGGCTGGTGCTCCAGCGTCCATCCTAGAGAGGAAGCTGAGAGAGAAGAGTGAAATGAGGAATGAGATGAGGGAGAGGCGAAGCGAGTGGGGGTTTTCTTCAAGAGTGGAAGCTGAGAGAAAAGAGCAAAATGATGGTTGCTTTGTCCATCCAACTTACTGCTGGAAAGGAGGGGGTTTTGTAATTTGACGGCTCATTGGACATTACTGCGGCGCTTCGATCGGGGTAATCTACCGTCACTCTACAATGGAGTAATTTAGTGCATGGCTAGTGGACCTCGATGCTGGCTATCCCACACGTCAGCGAAAGTGAGTAATTTAGTGCATGGTTGGAGGAGAATCTGCACGGTAGAGTGTGTCCATTGTTTTTCTGAAGAAAAAATGATTACAACAAGCGTTCCAGGGTGCAACCGCCCATAGAGAACGCTCCCGATCGACGGGAGCCAGCTCGTCAAAGACGACGTCCAATGGCACGAACGGATTCTAGTGACGGAGCCCTGAGAGGATTCGCCCGGCAATGGAGACGGCAGCCAGCAACCCCTCCTTGTCCAGCTCCGCCCCCACCATAGCGCGGAGACGGCTCAGCTCCTCGGAGATATAGGTGAAGAAGGAGACCAGGTCAGGAAGCCGTAGCTCATTGAAGTCAATGGGGTAGTCGAGTGGGTTTAGCCCGACGGCCGACATGGTCATGCTGGCACGACGGTAGGCATCAACACGTGCGTGGAAACTTGGTCCACCAAGTGGCTGACGCGATCCTGGACCTCGTCATGATCGGCCCGCTCGCGCTCCAGCCGGCTCCCCTGATGGCCTATTGTATATCCCGCTTTCTGCAGCAACGCTGCCGACACCTCGAGCATCTTTGTGGCGGACGCCTGTCGCTTTTGAAGCTCCGTGAACTCCCGCACATAATGGAGGAGCATGGCACTCCTCTCCTCCTTGAGCTCACGGAGCTCCACATCCTTGGCCCTGAGCTCCGCATCCTTGGCCTGGAGTCCTGTGTCAGGTGCCTCACCTCAGACTCCGTGATCTGCTGTGCCGCCATGGCACCAGGTAGAAGCAATGGGGAGAGGAAGAAAAGGGGGAAAAATGGCTGGAAGGCAATGCAATCTACGGGAAGGCGGAGGGAGCCAGCCCAGGAGCGGGGAATCTTTTGGTTTTCACCATGGGAAAACACCAGTTGACGACTTCTCACATCAGGGAGCAGTGGGTTTTACAAGCAGATTCATCGTGACTAATTGCTGCCGCGCCTGCTCCTGTCAATCAAAAAATTAATAATCATGCCGCGCCTGCTCCCGTCAATCAAAAAAATTAAAAATCCTGCCACACCCAAACACCAGATCAATGCCGTGGTGGATATTTAAATTTACCTGCACGCAAGGAGATAAAAAAGGGGTGAAAAAACATATGTGGCGGAGGCCTAGCTAATCAGTCGCACTAGCCCAACTAGCTGCCATCGTGCTTCACTGATGTACTCGGCGGGAAAGGATGTCTTTCGTGATTTGACGACTCATTTCCTTGCTTCGGCGCTACGACTGAGGAGGACCCAGAAAACGCGCAGTAGGGCGTCCCACATCTCGGCAAGGAAGAATATATGCGTGCACCACCCGGGAGGACCCCGAAACCGCGCCGTAGGGTGTGGTGCGTGTAAAAATATATTGTATCAGATGTAGTACCTATGGTTCGACCTCGGAACCCAGCCAGTCGGTCGAAAACACCCCACTGGCCACACAGCTTCATCATGCTAATGTGGCACGGAGGATAGGTGTGGTTAGCTCCGTCTCGACCAGCCACAATGTCTCTTGTTCTAGGCGATTATTCTATTTTCCAAGCTTTTTTAGTTATAATAACACTACGGCAAGCTAGCGCCGCTCTTTCTGTTTGCCCATGCAAAGGATAGACGATGGAGAGGAGAGAGAGATCACAGACCTGGGACCCACCAGTAAGTGAGTCAATGGTCATGCACGTGTTGACGCGGCACTCCCTCTGCTCTACTCAATGTAATACTGTACAAAATCAAGTTATGGGACAAAGCCAACAACCGTTGTTGTTTCAGGTTATCGACTTACGCTTTGTAGTCCAGGTTGCCAATTCAAATCTCGTCTTTCAGATTTGTTAATTTTAGGTCCAAATTTGATTAATGACAAGTGGGACCCCCATGTGTTGTTCCGATATTTCAGTGTAGGATGGTTTTTTGGACAAACACTTTGCACGGTAAGTAACGGCATGAGTTACACGTATTTTGCAAGTTTATGAACAAAAATGGCAGCGGCATAGAATATCACATCCACCCCGCAGCTTAGAGGCTATGGTGATACGAGTTTTTACATCATTGGAAGTGAGATCCAATGGCTTGGGAGTAGTCTTTGTAATTATGCGCAATTTCCAAACTCTCCAAAGTTTTTTTGCAAATAAAACATCCAGGCCTCATGTGTGTCGCTGCATCTTGGATCCAACGGCTCCCCGTTGCTCATACTAGGTGCTCCCCGTAGCTTAATTAGCCGCTACGGTGATACAAGCATCTAGGTCGTTTGACCAGTGATCAGATGGCGCATGCGTAGTACTTGTACTTTCTTTGCAATTCCCAAACTCTCTCAGCCGTATATTGCAAATTAAAACATTCAAACTTCCTACTGTGGACCGTTAGATCTCCGTGAACTCGTATCACCAAAGAATATACGGTGCGGGAGCAGCTCATATTCTCTCGTGCAAGAAAACATAAGGTGCTCTCGCAGCTTGGATGCTACAGTGATACGAGCTTCGAGGTCGTTTGATCTGAGATCCAATGGCATTTGAGCAGTCTTTGTGCTTGTAAGCGGTGGTCGAACTCTTTGCGGGCTTTTCTGCAAAAAACCATTCGAACCACCGGGGAGTTGTTGGATCACAAATCCAACGGCTCCGAAGAGCTTGTATCACCAAAGCATCTAAGGTGTGGTAGCACATGATATTCTTACATACAGGAGAATATGATGTCCTCCTTCATCTTAGATGCTACGGTGATACAAGCTTCAAGGTCGTTGGATATGGGATCCAAGGGCATCTGAGTAGTTTTTGTACAAATTGTGTGCAATTCTCAAACTCATCAAGGTTTCCTGTAAAAATATTAAGACATCATGTGATTTGCTATATCTCAGATCTACAAGCTCCAAGCAACGCGTATCGGCATATAGCATCTAAGGTATGGGGGCACATGATATTCTCCCGGGGAGGAGGGGGGTGCACAACCAATTGGTGTTTGGGAGGGTGGGGACAAATATAATCTAGACAACCCTAAGATCTTCACAATTTTATCTAAGGTCGAGGGATTAACCCCCGACAATCTACATAGCTCCGCCTAAACACAACATTTGCATGTACTGTAGTACTAGACTTAATATTCATGTTTCAGTTCCCTGTTCATTTTCAATATTGAATTGAGGACTATGCATGTCTTACATTTTACTCCCTTCGTTCCTAAATATTAGTCTTTTTAGAGATTTCAAATGGACTGGCACATACAGATGTATTTAGACATATTTTAGAGTGCAGATTCACTCATTTTGCTCCGTATGTAGTCACTTGTTGAAATCTCTAAAAGACTAATATTTAGGAATAGAAGGAGTATTTTTGAATTCGTGTCATACATGCACGGTTTGGAAAAAATAGATGCACTATACTTATTGGATTATTGTTGTGTTCGTGTGTGTGTGTGTGTGGTCATATGCTTGATACATACAAAGTTTTCTCACCACCATATTGTTCATCTTTTAAATTTGAATTTGCAATGAAAAACTTACTAGGGATACCATGAAATGTGAAATCCATGTTGAGATCACTATATCACAAACTCACTCTAATTCAAGAACTCGTCATAAATCAATTACCATGTTGAGATTAGTATTTGCAAGGAAAATACGGGCATTGTAATACACATAGATTCATTCGGCAATTTAAAAGATTCCTTTCGCATTCTCGAATGGTAGGACCCAACGGCATACTAGCCAGACCTTGGCTCGTGTTGATCCTAAAAAAAACCGGGCTCATGTCCTTCTGGTGGCATGCATGGTACGCACATTAGGCAACCCCAACCAGTCGAGCCTACGCATTTCGAGTCGAAATATCTGGCGGCCAGAATTCTAGCCCTAGGAAATTCCCCTCATGTCCCCGGTCCATAATGACTACCGATGAACAATGGAGGGATGCTTTAGTAACTAGACAACGTTACCTACCGTGTCGAGCACGGTTCAATTTCCTCGGTCGTCGCTCCCCAAGGTCACCCATCAACTGCATTGCCTAGTACTACTACTACACCAGGATGAGCACAGAATTGAGCCCGTTTGTTCATGCCCAGTACTTGAGTTAATATATCAGGCAATGCACTAGTACGGAGGGATTATCCTTTTACTCTGCATATATAACTTGTCTGAAGTCTAACTAAGCAAAATGTTTGACCAAATCCTTTCTTAAGAAATACAACAGGACAGATGTATGGCTTGAATATTTATAGCATGATGCAAGTTATGATATTGTTTCGAATCCTGGATTTTTAATTTCAGAAAATCCAAATGTGACCAGAAATTCATGAAACTGAGCATGGTCACGTGATATGGCACAAATATTCCTTCATAATTTTTGTCTTCAATTTGAGACAAGCTGCTTATGACAAGTTGCACAAATGAAGAGCCAAGGTATTTTGGAACAAAGACCTGTCACATTAAGGTGAACGCTTTCACTATTGAAACCGGGGCGTTTACGTGCCGCCACGAGTCCCGCTTCTCATCGACAGGTGTCGTCTGAGCAAGCGCGTGAGTCGACGGGAGGTGTGCGAGCAGACTGCTGCGCCGGTTGACAGGGAGGCGTGCGAGCAGACCGTTGCGCAGGCTCACAGGGAGGCGAGCCCTTTCACCAGGCACCGCTGCCCATCTTCATCCCAACTACTCCCACTTTTTATGTCGCTGATGCTACAGTTTAAAATCAACCCCGCACTACCCGATATTGCTACAATCTTCTCTCTTCCTCTCCGATTCTCCTATCGTCTACCTCCAACCAGCCTGACCTAAACGTACGCCATGCCGCATCTTGATGGTCTGCCCTTAGTCTTCCAGTTTCCTGAGGAAGACACCCAGCCGGAGTCTCAAGAACATAAGGCGCTTTGGGACGAGCTTGAACCGGCCTTGCAGGAAGACACCGTGCTTGTCCCCGCTCCCGTTCAGGCTCCCGTCGCCCTGACTATGCCAGCGCCCATCCCCGTGACATTGATGGGCTGGGAGCCGCACATTGTCGCCGAGCTTGATGCCACGGGGTACCACGAGGTCCCCGACGACTTTCATGCGCCCGTGCACCTGCTAGTGCATGCGCCTGCGCGTGCACTAACGCACACACCCGTGCCGGTGCCCATGCACCTGCCAGTGCATGCGCCTGTGCATGCACTGACATGCGTGCCCATGCCGGTGCCCGTGCACACAAATGTCTCCACCGTGTCGTTGCCAGTGCCTGTCCCCGCGCGGGTGCCAGTGCCCCCCTTAGCGGCATGGATGGTCATTGTCGATAGATTCCTTGCACCAACGCCAGTAGCCTCCTCCCGCCAGTTGACTCGCTCCTCGAGAATGAAGTCCAGAATATTGTGGCCTTCCTTGAAGCCAGGGCCAACGTCCAGGAGTACGCCAACAATGGCACAAGATGTCGCTGTCACCGTCGCCGTCGCCGTCAGTCAATGGCTCAACGATGCATAGAGCGCGGCAGAGGAGCCGCTTCCCACCGCAAGATGCCCCTGCCGCTGCCGCGTAACATAAATTTGGCATGAAAAACGTTCGGATGGCCATGCTTAAAATCCGAACATTTATCATTTCCGTTTATTTTAGATCAATCGTCGTATGAATGTAAAGTCGGAGTCAGACTGAATGAAATCTGTGGTTTGATCGATTGAATGTTCTGCTAGAGCCGTATCAAATTAAATATAAAACGTCATCAAGCCACATGTATTCCTTCTCATCCAACGACCTACTGCTTCAATGTCGAGCGCTCAACATGTTAGTGTGCAGTTAATTTCATGCCAAAAATAGTGCTAATCACATAATAACACGCAAATAATATCCTACTTAATATCCGCATGCACTTAATATTCTTCCAAATTAACGTGCATTGCACGTACACATTGACTAGTGATAATAGTATGTGAAACTGGTGCCGTAACTTGTGAACGCGTCCAGATATGGTCAACGGCAACATCGCCCGCGAGTTCTTCGTGTTTGCCCATGCGTCTAAACACAGAAGGGGAGGAGAGAGAGAGCACACATGGAACCCACCAGTAAGTGAAGGCGAATAGTACGTGCTAACGAGCCGGTCCCACTAATGTACTAAAAATAATATTACATATTATCTATTAAATATGTTGTGGTAATATAAAAACATTATATGAACAAAGTGGGGTACAACAAACATTGCTGTTCTACGTATGTTGCCTATTAACGTGCGGCTTGAAGGCCCTGGTCGCATGTTCGATCCTCGTCCTTTATTTTTTAATTTGTATATGGGTCCAAATTTGTTTCATGACAGGTGGGCCCCTCGGTTGTAGCACTTTAATTTGTGGGTCGAAATTCGTTCCATTACAAGTGGACTATCGGTGTGTAGTTTTGTAGCTTATCTGTAATAATTAAAGAGAACAACAGAGTTTTTTGCAATAATACCATGGTGCGACGTTGAAGGCAAGAAAGGATGTGCGAGAGAGCGATGACCGAGCCAGAGGGAAATCAACTGGGGGAGGTGCGGGGGTTGCAACGGTGTTTGGAGTAGTTGTGGGACGAATGCTACAAAAATATAATCTAAACCCACTGGAATAAATGCCTACACAAGTTAATCCAAGGTTGGAGTCCCCCTCGCAATGTAAATAGCTCCGGCTTTGCGAGGGATGGAGAGGTAGCTTCAATGTGTGGAAGATACGGCGTGAGAAAGCGAGGTCAATCGAGAGACATATAGATAGAGAGACAAAGTGAGTGTGGTCCGACATTCATTGAATAGATATATATGCTCTAGAGAGATATTGTCTGATTGAGCTTTTGGCAAGGGTGACGGTTGTAAGATAGAGCTCGAGAGATGATCCAGTCACAGACATGTAGATATATTTTGTGCGTGGGAGGAAGCAAGGTCAATCGGTTACATATATAAAGGGAGAGAGATTGAGCAAGTGTGGGTCGTCGTGCGATCGAAAGAGTGAGACGGGTTGGAGAGAGTGACCTAGATATACAAGGTGCATGAGAGAGTATACAATATGAATATGTCGAATTGGGCTCAAACATGGAGATATATCGTTTGTGTCCGAGAAAAAGAGAGGTCAATCGAGACATACAAAGAGAGAGAGAGAGAGAGAGAGAGAGAGTGAGTGAGAGAGAAAGGGGGGGGAGAGAGAGATTGAGCGAGCGTGGCCCGTCATGAGGTCGAAAGAGTGGGGACAGGTTGGATAGACTGACCTAGATAGACAATCTGCATGAGAGAGTATAGAGTGTGTCGATCAAGGCCCAAACAGGGAGATATATCATTTGTGTGTGAAAGAAAACGAGGTTAATCGAGACTTAGATAAAGAGAGCGAGATTGAGCGAGGGTGGCCCGCCGTGCGGAAGAAAGAGTGAGACAATCTCGAGGGAGTGACCTAGATAGACAACATGCATGTGTGCGCACGAGAGGTTGGGGGGCTAGATAGGCAATGCATGTATCTAGCGCGAGAGGGTGGGAGAGAGAGAGAGAGAGAGAGAGAGAGAGAGAGAGAGAGAGAGAGAGAGAGAGAGAGAGAGAGAGAGATAGAGAGAGAGAGAGAGAGAGAGAGAGGGAGAGAGAGGGAGAGAGGGAGAGAGGGAGAGAAGGAGAGAGGGAGGGAGGAGAGAGAGAGAGAGAGAGAGAGAGAGAGAGAGAGAGAGAGAGAGAGATCGGCATGGGGTGTAATGGCGGGTGTGTGAGGTAAATACATTTGGTAACAGAGTGGAAAAAGGGGGTTGTGTAGTTGAGAGAGTTAGAGATCGAAACATGGAGAGAAAGAATGAACATGTGTCGGAAACCGATAGTTTCCTAAGGTGGTTAGGAGCGGAAGATTGGTCGATACAGGAAGTATGTAGCATGTGTGCTGAGGGGGGGGGGGCTAAAAACAACATTTGAATGTAGATAGTACGAGACTTAATATCGATGTTTCAATTCGGTGTACATTGTAAGATTTGAACTGAGGACCATGCATATGGGTAATTATTTTGAATACATGCCATACTAGGTTTGGAAAAGTTAACATTGACTCGATTGTTGTGCTATTTTGTAGGTTATATTTTTGAATCCATCCAAAAGTTTTCTCACTACCATGGTGTTCATCATATACATATAAATTTGTATTAAAAAGTAGCATGGACAGCGAAATGCGAAATCCACGTTAGAATTGGAGGCCGCTATGTGACACACACTCTAATTCAAATAACTAATTATGTGACACACCTCTAATCCACGTTTGTGTGGATACCGTTTCGACATTTTTTCAAATAACTCCTCATTAATTAATTTATAGTATCTCATTTTGAATGACTAATTATTTGCAAGGAAAACACGGGGCATGGTAATACATATAGTTTCGTTTGTAAATGAAAGAAGATTCATTTGCATTCTCAAATGTAGGCGCACCAGGCAGACCAGGGTCATGTTGTGGTGATCACGTATGTCGGACGGACGCTTAGCACCCAGCCACCCACCCCCTCCCTACCTCCCCCCTTCTCCCCCAAAAAAGGACGACGACAAAATAAGTTCGCGCTTCCATGTTTCGGATTGAAATATCTGGCGGCCCCAATTCCAGCCCTGCAAAACCTCCCTTCTCCACCGTACCCTTGCGCGCCTAGATTGCTCAAATCCCTAATTCACCACTAACCCAAGAAAAGTTTGAATCGCCCCTCGTCTCGTCTCTTTCCCCACCTCTGTGCCGAACGACGACGACGAAGACGACGGTCGCGGTTCACCACCGCGCTGGAGCTACCTCATATACGCCCTCGTCCACCGCACCGGGTGGTCCACCAACAACGTCGGCCATCGCAACCGACATGCCTCACAGGCACCGACTTCCACCGCATCAGGTGCGCTTCACCGACATCGTCTCCCACCTCACCGGGGCTACTTCACCGAGCACATCATTGCACCTCCGCCCCCCGAGGCCGTCGGTGCTTCACCAACGGTCTCGTCCACCGCATCATAGCACTCCGCTGCCACTCAATATCTGCATCCGTTAGCGGCCAGCCAACGTCAGCGCATCACGCTCAACGGCTCTGAAGTGACCCGCAATCTAGCTAGGCGAGCATGCCCAAACGCCGGCCCGAACTAGGTATCCACACATCACTCCCTTGTGCATTGCATATCAATATATCTATCCTGCACAAGTATACCAATAGTTTCAAACAACAGATTAGAAAAGTATTTATGCTACATTGTCATGATACGGGGACTTTCTTGTAGATGGCCTCGACGTTTCCTCAAGCCATGAAAATGTACTATAATTTGCTTGTCATCAATGCTTGTAAATCCCTATGTCTCTCTCAACATAGCAGATCATCATTAGACACTAAATCCTTCAATGGGAGCTTGCAAAATGCTTGCATTAGATCCCTCATTAGACACTATATGTTCATCACCAGGAGCATGTAAAATGTTTGCATCAAATCCTACATTAGCAGTCTGTTCATTAGACACTCCGGGCTCAAGAACAACATGAGCTTGTATGTTTGCACCGGAAACTTTATTATATACATCAGATTCAGTCAGTTCGGTATTGATTGGGGGAGTTATAAAATAAGCAGAAATTGGTTTCATTTTCTCATAGATTCCCTACATACAAGCAGTTTTACAACACCGTCAGGTTTAACTATTGGCCAGAAATTGAATTGTTGAATTAGATATAATCAGGGATGTGATGTACCTGCTCGTTGCGCATGCTACTCTTGCAAGTTGCGATTGTGCATTTGCGCAAGCTCGATGCCATGCCCGTGCTGCCGCCGCTGCCTCCCACGCAGGCTACACCCAGGGTTGGATCTTCATCTCCTTGTCGTTTCGTTCTCTTGAAGCCCGGCGACCGCCCTCCAACGAGGGCGTGAGGAAGTGTTGTGTTAGTCTGTCTAGCGGCGGCTAGGTTAGGAGCAAACTAGACTGGAGGCTGGAGCAAACGAATTGGGATTTTTCCTGCTGTCGATCGATATGGAGGCGCTCGTTTGGGCCATAAGCCTGCTATAGGGCCTGCCTTGCACTTATGTTATTTGACCATCCAAATTGAAACAATTTTCTTCATTTTTTACATTGTCTGCTCGTGCGTTGGGATGAACAAAACTAGCATGGGCCAACCTGGACGACTCAAACTAGGTGCACACTTTCCAGCCACCCGACGCGGCTGCCCATACCAGCCCCTATGGTGGCGTCGCCCCTTTTTGCATGTATGATTGGGGTAGTGAAAAATATTCCAGTGGCGCTTTTGATTTACCCACAGAATGGTTGAATTGCTTGTTTCTATGAACTGAGTTCGCCAATAATGTGAAGGATGTCAGTCTTTTCATCCTATTTTAGATTTCTTAGATCTTGATATGCCAAATGTAATCGCATGAAATATATAGTAAAAGCTAGTGTGATGTGTGTGGCTACAACTAGTCTCACTACACGTTCTCATATAACATATCAAGGACGCAGCATCTTACCAGATCAACCATTCGACTTACCAATGAAGTGTGGGAAGAAAGAAGTATTGGGACTGCGTATCCAAGCAATTGATGCCATGGACTCCTTTGTAGAACCTTGTAAGCGAAAAAGAAGTTGCAGTGTTCCTGCACAAAGAGCTAGTGTATTCAGTTACCTGCTTCTCGGAATTTTAGTTAGCCACTTATTGCAAAATTGTTCAATTATGTTGCTTGGCTTAATTTAGTTTGCTACTGATTACATAATGCCACAACCTGTTAATCCTATTATAGACTGCGCCTATCTATGTGTTTGATACTTACTGTTAAGAATTACCTATTTGCCTGAACTTAGATAGCTACTTGTTTGTTTAACTGCTTTGCTGCTGCAACAACCGGTTACAATGATGTTAATAACTACTTTTTAGCATCCAATTCAAACTCCTTAATTTCTTGTTTGTTTAACTGGTTTGTAATAACTCCCAGTTGATATGTTTTGCTAACTTCAACTTTTCTGAATCAAATCGAAACTTTAATGGCAAAACAGGTTAGCCCAAGATCAAAGAGCGAGGTCCCCATGGACGTTGTATCACCCCACGACAGTGGCACCGGCCCAATCGTGCATTATGAATTGCCAACTCCTGATGCTCTAGAAGCTAAACTAGTGGTAGAAAGAGATTCTGCTTCTACACTTAGAGATGAAGTTGACATGTTGAGGAAGAAAATAGCACAATCACAAGCAGTACTCAAGACAACCATTAAATATTTGGTGGATTGCAAAACGAAGCAAGCTGAGACTGACTGCATTGTTAAGGTCATGAAGGAAAAAAGGAAATTAAATTCCCACTTGGTAAATCATAGGTGAAATGTTCTTTCCATCGTTGAATAACCTTTGTGTTGTTTGTTCATGTAATCAATCAAACCATTTGTTTTAGAGATCATGTAATAATTGTTTTTTGTTTTTTTGTTTGTAATTTTATTTGAGCACAAGTCTGTATTAATTGATAAGACTCGGAGACATTTCATTTTGATTGCTTTGCCAGACCTACAAATATGCCAATCGGGATGAATGTGCATTCAGCAATAATAGTAGTATAGATGGACCATAAGTGACACGCATCGGAAAGGGCCAAGATGTTGTAGTAGCTTGGCTAAAAAAAGGATGTTGTTCTAGCAAAAAAGTACAGCGGCCTGGCTTATGTATGTTAGTTGATATTATTGATCCATATACTCTGTAAGTGTTTATATGTCTGTTAGTTATGTACATTCTTGGTTGATTCACTCGGTATTTGAATCTGGATACGTCGCTTGTGTACATATCTAAATGGGAGTATACATTATGCTGCGTGTGACATTTGAGTTGGACATAAAGTGTTCCAAATATTCGAATTCACCTGAAACTGGATTCTAGCTTCTGAATTTGAGTATCGGCATTTGTAAATCATATTCATATATGATAGTGGAATACATCTTTGTCGTGCTTTTGAAGATATATAAAAACACATAGAATGATTTATAAAGATTCGTATAGGAATACAAAATGGATTCGAATTTAGTTGTCAGGGTAAACGTGGATGCTTATTGTCCCAAAATTTGAAAGAAGCGGCAAAATGTCCACTCCCACGTCGGCTGCCCGAAGCCAAGTGTTTGGGAGATGGAAATTATTGTCTACCCATTACACGGACAATCCATCGGCCCGATTTCCACGGTCTCAATAGGGATAGGTTAGTAACTTCAATAGGATGTGACACGACCGCCCTGAGCCCATTCTGACACAGTGGGCGCCAAACATGGGCGGCAAAACACATTTGATTCAAGCTCGTCCGAAAGACCTCTGTTTCTCCCTTCATTTCCCCATTCATACACGGTGGGCGGCAAAACAAACTCGACTAGGCAAAAATCGATGTAGGCAAATATTTTCAATATGGGCAGGTTTGTAACTTCACTCAGACGTGACACAACCGCCCTACCTGTCAACCCTGTTCATACACCGTGGGCACCAACCATGGGCGCCAACCACCCTCTCCTCGCCCAAAATCGCTCTAGGAAAATATTGGCGAGATGCGAGATTACCGACCTATCCCCAACCGACGAGACGTCCAAATTTTAAACGGGGGCTAAGTTTCTAACTTTCCCATATTTCAGACAGGCGCGTCCCAAAAACATGGTTCCCCGTACCTCTCCCTCCATTTTCCCATTCATACACCATCTGCGCTAGAACACCAGCCTCCTCCATCCGCCACCCCATCCATCGCCGCCGTCCTCCACCCCATCCATCGCCGCCGTCCTCCACCCCATCTATCGCCACCGTCCTCCACCATGCCAGAGCGCCTACCAAGACCACATCATCCACTGCTAGAGATGGACGTTTCTCATCCACGACGACGGACCAAGAGCCTTGCATCGCGTCCTCTCACTTCATCGGTGCCGTCATCCTCTTTGTCGGGGCTGCTCACATGACCTTCTCTTCCACTGCAACGGGACTTATCCCCCAATGCACCCATCTACTGTCGCAGATATACTTCAACAGCACCGACAGCCATCGCACGCCCGATGCCTACACGGCGCCGCAAGAGAGGTGGTACTTCATATCTCCTCAAGTTTTTGATCTCAACTAGAAAATAGATCATAACTTGGTTACTCTACTTTCTTTTCAGCTCTTAGAATTTAGTTCTTAGTTTGAAGCAAACAATGGATGCTAAATATCATTTCTTTGGTTTGCAGCTTCAGATCTGGCATGGCACAGTCATAATACGATTTAATTGATCATGCTTAGGGTTTAATTGATCATGTGGTTCCCTAGTGGTTTCTTTAATAGAAATCGGAGGGGGAAACCTCTTTTGCTAAAAAATATGCTTAGAGTTTCCCCCTTTTATGATCACTATATGATCAGAATACATGCTTCATGTCATAATAGCACTGCTCCACCCATCAAGCTAAATAAGCTTAGTTGTTCAAATATAAATCTGATATTATTAAAATAGGGTCATTTAATTAGTCAGCTAAATGTTCCTAATTTAGTTTAGAAAATGCATGTTCGCCGCTCGGGTGTGTATCTCTATAGGGTGCCCATGGTGGGCCACGGCCCACCCTGGAATTTTGGGTCGCCCCAGGCCCTGATTCCCCTCTGTTCTGCTACGCACTTCCGATCTCTACTTGCCCCCAGACGCCTGCCTTGTCGGCAACTTTCCGTCGCCGGACGGCATGACTCTAGGAGGAGACGCCAGACTAACATGAGGTCAGGAGCCGCTCGCCCAAGAGCGTCACCGCTGCCCGGGCACGCCGCTGTGCCTACCTTCCCAGCCCGTTCAGGGCTCAGGCGTGCAGCACCCACTAAGCCAACCCGATTTATCTTGAGATACATCCTCAACACTCAGCAGCCAGTCCTCATCACCCATTTTCTAATTGATACATTACTCATTAGGCAGGACTGTCATTTTGGTTTGTTGTGTGCTGAGTGCTACCTACACTTAATGGTTCAGATGTATTTCAGTAATCTTTAGAACATGTAAAGTTCACAGGGTTTCAAAATTCCAGCCCTAGGAACAGACACTAGTCATTTTGGATTGTTGGTCATAGTGATGTTGACCCAGATTACTACTGCAAGCCAGGTTTGTTGACAATTTTACTTGTCTTTCTTACTCATTCGATATAATATTCAATTATTCACGCCTATTAGTTGCAAACAATAAGTGCAAGACAAACTTCTTGATTCATATTTTGGACGGTCTTTTACTGCAGTTACAATTCTGCATACTTGTCCTAGTAAGCTCACAAGTAAATGATTGATTCACTACATCTATGCTTGCCTTGTCATATTTGTTGTCAATATTCTTTTAGGGTGGGCCACTTTGTTTCAAAATACTAGAACCATAGACATGAGTGAATAGTATTTCTCTGTGTGATCTCTTCCATCATGTGTGGGTAACGAACACTGCATTGTATAGAAAGAAAGTGTCATTTCCAGCTTTTACATAGGCTTCGATCTTTTACATTGAATACAATCTGCCTACTTGCTTTATGTCGCACTACCAGCACTCCACCCTTGAAGCTAAACATTATGCCACTCATAATTCCTTAGTTTATTTGCTCAAATACGAATTTGATATGATTCTAATGTTCCTACTTCAGTTTTGAAATGTGTGTCTGCCTGTTATAGAGACATAAGGGGTTTGTATTTCTATGTGTGGTCTAGTCAGCACGGTTGGGGTGAACTTTGCATATGCAGGGGTTTATAGGGAGACACTCTTCGAGTTGAATCCGCAATGCATTCCATAGATAATCTGACTACTTTTTATGTTTGCATGAATCTCAGATTCTGACCAACATCATAATGATTATGAGCTTGCGCGCATGAAAAGTATAAAGCATAATAATGCCATGGCTGTCAAACTTGGCATTAAGGGACTAAAATCAAGTCTGGATGCAATGCAATGCAAACGCTCTCCACCTACAGATTCATACTCAGAATATGATCCTAACAGTTATTCTGAGCTAGAGGGATTCCTAAGTCAATGTAGCTCCCTAGTGGAGGAGTCAGAGGCAGATGCCCTATCTTATTCACCCATCAAGGTGCTTGCTCTAACTTTCTAAGGTTATATTGGTCGCACATATCTTGCAACTGATGCTTTGCATTGCTTCTACTTTGTTGCACTACCATTAGCTTAGTTTACACATCGTGTATGTGAATACGCCCTGCCTATCCATTTTTAGTACATATTCCATCTGTCATCATACCATATTTATCCATTCAAATGATGTTCTTGTGTATCAGATGTTCAAAAGGAAGAGGGTGATTGCTGATCACGGAGGAGCACAAGCAAAGTATTTGGAAAAGGTAGTGGCACCTGATAAATCAAATAGCCCATTAGGTGTAGTTGCAATATCACCCGACCCACAAAACACCCCAACTCTAGCAGACTCTAGCCCTACTACACTGGTCATTTCTGATGCCCCAACTCAGCAGACCCCAACTGTAGCAAACAATATGATGATGCCAGTTGACATAGCACCAGGTCTATGACGCAAAATCCCCATTCCAGCAAATAGTACACCAAATCCAGTTGCCAAATACCTTTTAAAACCAGAGAGAGCCCCAATTGCAGCAAATAGGACCCCTGTTCCATTTCTTCCCAGTTTAGAAGATGAAGCTTATATTGTTGTTAGGAACTTTGTGCGCATCTTTCCTTCATGGAAAGATTATACCGCAGACACAGAACAATTTCCAACTTCCTCCGCAACCTACGCGTAAGTAATGTACTAATGTTATTCATGGTCATTACTGCATATGTTTCTGCTGACAGAAGACACAAGATTTCATTTTTTAAAATTGGTGAGACCAAACTGGATTGTGAAGACAAGCAAGGGTTGGTTGTGCTTTTCAAGCACTCGTTGATGAAGTACCGTTCCTACCCGAGGCAAGCGCACTTCGATGGAAAACCTCTAAACGAAATTTCTATAAAGTCTCTTGTGCTACATTTATCCAACGGTGACTGGAATAATCTTGTTACACATTGGTCTTGTCTGCAACGTAAGGTACTTTCTATGATATCACATCACAATTTGAACTACATTTCTACATTTGCCTTAACATCTCACTTGTACGAAAACTGTTAGCAGAAGAACATTCATACTCAAGTGACCACAGAATCTCGCAACAATACTGCACACTGCATTGCTCTTGTGAGTACCTCTTGCCCTGTATGACCATACTTACTTTCATAGTTGTTTGATTATGTAGCATCACTGCACAAGTTAGCCTCGTTATCGTCCATTTGGTGGACATTATAAGATACGTATGGACTCTTACATAAATTTAGAATCAACCCAATGCTTTTGAAGAGGTTTAGCTCTGCAGTCCTCTTGTAAGGACTAAACGTCGACTATCACTATACTTACATTAACAGCTACTCCCTCTGTCCCATAATATAAGAATGTTTTGTACAGTGCACCAGTGTCCAAAACACTCTTGTATTATGGGAAGAGGGATTGGTTCATTGTGTAGCATTCTGTATCTTATCTCCCTCGCCCGCCATTTACTAACAAAGATCGGATCTATATTTAATCTTACCAAAAAGTAGAATACACAGACAATGCCAGTGTAGAAGTGTAGCCCATTGCTCTTGTCAGTACATTTAGTCATGTAATGCTTGTACTTCCAGGGTTGGTAGTTGATTATGTTGCATCAATCTGCACCTTATCTTCATTATCCTCTATCCCTTCCAGTTTTATCATATCTATAATTACTCTCTACAAAATGTAGAGTACAGGCAATGCTTATGAAAAAGATTCTATGCTGAAATTCTTGAGTTATCCTTCCCTTGACATCGAGAAGGGCATTATAAATACGGTGTTAACTGCTAATGTAAGTCAGTCCTTCCAAAGCCTTTATCCTCAACTGCTGTTTAATTTGCTCATACTCCCTATTGTTTACTGCTGTTTAGTTTGCTGTTTCTATCAAAATGCATGTTCGCAAGAACCATAAGTTCTAACTTTTACTTGCAAAACCAAATTCCTTATTCATACCATGCACATTACTCAATACTCCCTATATGTATGCTTGTTTTTGTGGATCTATAATCCAGTGTGTGGTGAAGCAGCCCATGTTTGCACCTTGTCATCTCCAGTTTTATCTTACTGATGTGGTTGATGATATGAACAACATGCCATGCACATTAACCAAAATAGATACAATGATTGTCTTTGCCCTTCATCTATGCTTGTTATGTTGACATGGTAATCCAGTAGTGTGGTGAAGCTCCCCGCATTATGAACAATGCCAAATTGTACTATTGATATATTGAACTTACTCTTTATTTTCTAATTTGAAATTGGATGGAATTGACAGCATAGTTATCATCTTTGTTTATACATGTGCAAAACCTGTCATCTCTCTACTTGTTTCAGGGTGATATGCCTGATGGCTTGCACAAGTCTGCTGAAGGTTGTGAGACAAACCCAACATATATTGCAGCAAAGAAGGCAAAACATCTTGAAGATAGCGAGACAACCCCAAAGTCTTGTCTTGATGCAGTGAGTTACTTGAGACTAGCAGTCCGACAAGCTCACAGAATTCGCTGTCTGAATCAGTTTGACTTCTTCAGTCCCAAGTTCTAGCAGAAAGGCATTCTACAACTCAACTTCGACTTGAAGTCCTATCTCTAAGAAAGATTGCGGAGAACACCAATGAGAACCTCATTGCTAAATAGCTACACCTAGAAGCTATGACCGACATGCTAGGCTAGTCTCACAGCCTTGCTCAGCAGCTTGCACAACAGTTCTCGCGCAAGGCTAACCTTTCTTGAACTATCTTGGAAGTGGTCGCGGTTCAGTATTATTTTGTTATGTTGCAATGGTGCCCAGTTTTTGTAATCTGCTTCTTCATTTCGCTTTATGATCACTGGTGGCGAACTTCGATGCCTAGTGGATGTAATATACCATAAATCCTTTATTGTATAGTGCAGGTTTATTCTTAGTTACTATGCCGTAATTTCTTTATTGTATAGAGTGGATGTGTTCTTAATTCCTACTAGTTACTCCCAGCATTCGCTATCTGAAAAAAATCTGATGTAGTCGACCGGGCCAAAACATTCGCCTCTAACGGGCCTAGTTATTAGCGGGCCACAATTGGGCCGGCTTGCATCTTTCTTGGGCCCAAAAGAATGGGGCCTTCACACTTTGTGCTAGGCCCACAACTTACTCCGGCCTATATTCGACCCAAATTTTAGTTGGGCCTTTTGTGGACCCAACGCTTAGTTTGGCCCAGGTGGCATTGGGCCATTAACAGGCTGAATATTCTGCTGGCCTATTACGGCCCAGATGAAACCATGGGCCTTTAGCAGGCCGAAATGCATGTTGGACCTCAATTTTCACTAGTCGTCGACGGGCCTTCAGCAGGCTGAAATGTAGACCGGGCCTTTTTGGGCCCAGTTATATGACGGGCCATTACTAGGCCAAAACATATCTCGGGCCTTAGTTGGCCCACTGATATCATGGGCCTTTAAGAGGCCGAAAGTTTAGGACAGGCATCAACGAGCCGAATTATACGACAAGCCTTTAACAGGCCCAAAGTCACGTTGGGCTGAACTGTTGCCACCTTTATCACGGGCCGTTAGTGGGCCGGATGTCCCATCAAACCATATATGGCCCATGGGCCGCACGGGCCATTCCCAGGATGAAAAACACAACGGGCTGAAATGGGCCCATGTCTACATCGGGCCTCTAATAGGCCAAAAGTCATCGAGCTGTAATTGGGCCCAAATATTCGGCGAACAATTAACGAGCCAAATCTGGCTTCGGGCCGTAAATGGGCCTTTATTAAACATGCCGTTATTGGGCTGGCCCACTAGTACCTGAGTAAGTACTACGGGCCTTTGACTGGGTCGGCCTTTTTAACCTATATGGGCCTCTCTTGGGCCCTGCCACGTGTCGACATATCATAGGCATGTCTCCTCCAATGGACGGGAGACGTCTGGCCCACTGACAAGCTGACACGTGTTTCCTCCGACCAATCAAAATTTTACACGTGGAGATTTCCCATTGGTCCAGGCTGTTAACGGGTTATCGAATCCAAAACCGGACCCGATAGCTTAACGATGTTCCGTTACGGTGGATGCCACGTGTTGGTCACCCTTGACGAAAGCACTTCTGTGACGCATGATTTATCGTCATGGAAGTGGACACTTCCATGATGATAATTTTGGTAATGTCATGGAACACATCTACGACAGCACATGTATGACTATCTTGATTCTGTCATAAAATTGTCATGGATGTACATGCATGAAAGAAAATGCGACCTACTGTGACAAACACATATCATCACAGAAGTGTATTTTTTTGTAGTGTATGAAGAAATTAGAGATGAAATAGCACCTGCTGAAATAGAAGACATATATGTTACTATTAAACTTGCTAATAGAGATACTATATCACCAATTGGGATTCTTAGAGATGTTGAGGTCTTGTGTGGGAAGATAAAATACCCTACTGATTTTCTTGTTCTTACCACCCCACAAGATAAAATTGGTCCCATTATATTTGGTAGACCTTTCTTGAACACCGTCAATGCTAAAATAGATTGTAAGAGACAAACTGTTAGTGTTAGCTTTGGTAATGAGTCTCACGAGTTTAATTTTTCCAACTTTAGTAGAAATCATCATGAAAAAGAATTGCCTAGTAAGGATGAATTAATTGGTATTGCCTCTATTGCTGTCCCACCTACTGATCCTTTAGAGCAATACTTGCTAGACCATTGGAATGATTTACATATGCATGAAAGAAATGAAATAGATAAGATCTTCTTTGAACAACGTTCTCTGCTTAAACACAATTTGCCTATTGAAACTCTTGGAGGTCCTCCTCCACCTAAGGGTGACCCTGTGTTTGAATTAAAACAATTGCCAGACACTTTGAAATATGCCTATCTTGACGAAAAGAATATATATCCTATTATTATTAGTGCTAACCTTTCAGAAGATGAAGAAGAAAGATTATTGAAAGTTCTAAGGAAGCATAGACCTGCTATTGGATATACTCTTGACGATCTTAAGGTCATTAGTCCCACTCTATGTCAGCACAAATTTAATATGGAACCTGATGCTAAACCCGTTGTTGATCACCAACGTTGGTTAAATCCAAAAATGAAAGAAGTGGTAAGAACGGAAATATTAAAACTTCTGGAAGCAGGTATAATCTATCCTATAGCTGATTGTAGATGGGTAAGTCCTGTTCATTGTGTCCCTAAGAAGGGAGGTATTACTGTTGTTCCTAACGATAAGAATGAGCTTATTCCACAAAGAATTGTCATGGGCTATAGAATGGTAATTGATTATAGAAAATTAAATAAAGCTACTAGAAAAGATCATTACCCTCTGCCTTTTATTGATCAAATGTTAGAAAGACTATCTAAGCACACCCATTTTTGCTTCCTTGATGGATACTCTGGCTTTTCACAAATAGCTATTTTACAATCTGATCAAGAAAAGACCACTTTTACTTGTCCTTTTGGAACATTTGCTTATAAATGTATGCCTTTTGGTTTATGTAATGCACCGGCTACCTTTCAAAGATTTATGACTGCTATATTCTCTGAATTTTGTGAAAAGATTGTTGAAGTTTTCATGGATGACTTTTCTGTTTATGGGAAGTCCTTTGATGATTGTTTAAGCAATCTTGGGCAAGTTTTGCAGAGATGTGAACAAACAAATCTTGTATTGAATTGGGAGAAGTGCCACTTTATGGTTAATGAGGGCATTGTCTTGGGTCATAAAATTTCTGAAAAAGGTATTGGAGTGGACCAAGCTATGGTTGATGCAATTGAGAAAATGGCATGTCCTAAGGACATCAAAGGTATTCATAGTTTCCTAGGTCATGCTGGTTTCTATAGGAGATTTATTAAAGACTTCTCTAAAATTTCTAGGCCTCTCACTTGTCTTTTGCAAAAGGATGTTCCTTTTGTTTTTGATGATGATTGTTTAGAAGCCTTTGAAACACTCAAGAAAGCCTTAATTTCTGCACCTATTGTTCAACCACCTGATTGGAACCTGCCTTTTGAAATTATGTGTGATGCTAGTGATTATGCTGTTCGTGCTGTTCTAGGACAAAGAGTTGATAAGAAATTGAATGTTATTCACTATGCTAGTAAAACTCTATACAGTGCTCAAAGAAAGTATGCTACTACTGAAAAAGAATTTTTAGCAGTGGTGTTTGCTTGTGATAAATTTAGACCTTATATTGTTGATTCCAAAGTAACTATTCAGACAGACCATGCTGCTATTAAATATCTTATGGAAAATAAAGATGCTAAACCTAGACTTATTCATTGGGTTCTCTTGTTACAAGAATTTGATTTACATATTATTGATAGAAAAGGAGCTGAGAACCCCGTAGCAGATAACTTATCTAGGCTTGAAAATGTGGTTGATGACCCACTACCTATTGATGATAGTTTTCCTGATGAGCAGTTAGCTGCAATGAATGTTGCTAATAGTACTCCTTAGTATGCTGATTGTGCTAATTACATTGTTTCTAAATATTTACCTCCTAGCTTTACTTACCAACAAAAGAAAAAAGTCTTCTATGATTTAAGACATTACTTTTGGGATGACCCACATCTTTATAAAGAAGGAGTAGATGGTATTATTAGACGTTGTGTACCTGAGCATGAACAGGGACAAATCCGATGGAAATGTCACTTTGAGGCTTATGGAGGACATCATGCTGGAGATAGAACTGCTCACAATGTATTGCAATCTGGATTTTATTGGCCTACTCTCTTCAAGGATGCCCGTAAGTTTGTCTCATCTTCTGATGAATGCCAAAGAATAGGTAATATTGGTAAGAGTCAAGAGATGCCTATGAATTATTCACTTGCTGTTGAACCATTTGATGTTTGGGGATTTGATTACATGGGACCTTTTCCTTCATCTAATGGGTATACACATATTTTGGTTACTGTTGATTATGTTACTAAATGGGTAGAAACTATTCCAACTAGTAATGTTGATCACAACACCTCTATTAAAATGCTTAAGGAAGTTACTTTCTCAAGGTTTGAAGTCCCTAGATATTTAGTGACTGATGGTGGTTCACACTTTATTCATGGTGCTTTTCGTAAAATGCTTGCCAAGTATGATGTTAACCATCGAATTGCATCACCTTATCATCCTCGGTCTAGTGGTCAAGTTGAACTTAGCAACAGAGAAATAAAATTAATTTTGCAAAAGACTGTCAATAGGTCCAGGTAGAATTGGTCTAAGAAATTAGATGATGCACTTTGGGCTTATAGAACAACATATAAAAATCCTATGGGAATGTCTCCTTATAAAATGGTTTATGGAAAAGCTTTTCATTTTCCTCTTGAGTTAGAACATAAAGCATACTGGGCAGTTAAAGAACTCAACTATGATTTCAATCTTGCAGGTGAAAATAGGTTATTTGATATTAGCTCTTTAGATGAATGGAGAACCCAGGCTTATGAAAATGCAAAATTATTCAAAGAGGAAGTTAAAAGATGTTATGACAAAAGAATCCAAAAGCGTGAGTTCAAAGTGGGAGAATATGTTCTTTTGTACAACTCTCGTTTTAGTTTTTTTGCAGTAAAGCTCCTCTCGAAATGGGAAGGCCCATATGTCATCGAGGAGGTTTACCAGTCTGGAGCCATCAAAATAAATAATTTTGAAGGCACTAACCCGAAGGTTGTCAACGGGCAATGAATAAAGCATTATATCTCAGGTACGCCTATCAATGTTGAAAGTAATATTATCCAAACTTTGACACCGGAAGAACACATAAAAGAGTCCTTCCGGAACACCCCAGAATCGTCAAAATAAGGATGTACGTGATACGGTAAGTAAACGATCTCCGAAAAATCCGCAAAAATATTTTTTGTTAGTTTTGGAATATTTTAGAATTTTGGAAATAAAGAAACTTCCAAGAGACGTCCCCTGGTGGGCATAAGACACCAGGGCGCGCCAGGCATGCCTGGCGCGCCCAGGTGGGTTGTGCCCACCTGGAGCACGTTCCGGACTCTGTTTTTCTTCTATATACTTGTCCTGCAAGATAAAAAAATATACTTCCTGAACCTGTTAACCACCGTATCATGAAGAAATTCTTTGTTCTCTTTTCTTGCTATTCCTGGTCAGATTTATCAAGCCAGGCATCATGTCTTCCCGCTCCTCCAACAACATCGAAGAAGATGCTTGGCTGATGAAGATCGAGACGAAGAGGGAGGAGCTTACGGACGCTGTCGAGGGAGGCAAGGGCAAGGAAGCTACCGTAAATCCATTCCCGCTGACAGCACAAGCACTGCTGGCCGAGGAGGAGGAAGAAGTTGTTCACCACCAAAGGAGAACTGAGTATCGGGTATGGGCACTCCCCTTGGCTTCCACCAAGCTTGGGGGAGGTGCCCCGGTATCGTATCATCCCACATTCTTTTTGCTTTTACTTATCTTAGTTCGATCTTTTTTCTATAGATGAAATAAAGTTAGTTCGATCCTTTCTTATTTGAGAGTCTGCTTAGTGATTTATCTCGTAATTGTGTGCAAGTTATACAATAAAGTTAGTCTGAGTTTTACTTTCTTTACTTTCATGTTGCAAATAAAGAAAAGAAATAAGAAAGGAAGAAAAAAAAGAAAGGAAATAAATCAATAAGATCATACACTAATCCTATGGTAGGTGATAGCACCACATAAGGAAAATTATAAGTAGGAAATTTCATTAGAGATTGACAAACAGAGCATTAGTCAATGATGTAACTCATGAAAGAATTAATAAGGGAAGAGAATATTCACATATAAATATACTATCCTAGAAATCTTTTGTGATTGTGAGCCCTCATCAAAATATTATATGCCAAAATTGTTGCCGTTAGACAAGACAACTTAATGATTTATGTATATTTATATTCACATAGAAGTCATATTGTCATAGATCCTTTAACATGTGATGCTTGCACCCTATCTTTGCTAGCCAAAAATTCTGCACCAAGTAGAGATACTACTTGTGCATCCAAAACCCTTAAACCCAAATCTTTTTCAAGTGTCCACCATACCTACCTATGTATTGAGCACGATCCCTCAAGTAAGTTGTCATCGGTGCAAAAAGGCAATAAAAATTGCTTCTGAATATGTGAGATCATTTAATGTAAGAGAAAATTGAGCGTTGTACAAACTTGGATGACAAAGAATAAAACCGACAGACTGCATAATAAAGGTTGTCATCTTAGGGGGAAATACAACGTGACGTTCTCTTGCACTAAGGGATTGAGCATGCAAACAAATAAGCGCATGGCAACCTCTGCTTCCCTCTGTGAAGGGCCTATCTTTTACTTTTATGTATTCACTTTTATACAAAGAGTCACAGTTTTTCTTTTATTCCTTTTTATTTTCTCTTTTGGCAAGCATCATGTGGTGAGGAAAGATCTAGGCACATATGTCCAGTTGAATATAGATAGCATGAGTTATTATTGTTGACATCACCCTTGAGGTGAGTATGTTGGGAGGCGAAACTATAAGCCCCTATCTTTCTAGGTGTCCGGTTGAAACGTTTTGCTATGGGTACGAGGTGTGTGTTAGCAATCATAGAAGACTATATGATGGTTGAGTATGTGGACTTGCTAAAAGGCTCTGACACGTGACTCTTCCTGAAAAGATAATGAATTGTAGTTGCAAAGTTGACTGAGAACATAGTTTGTTGGTTTTTAGTAGAGTTTTTGCTCTTCGATTATGTGATGAACTGTTACTTATTCATGGGAAGTATATGATGCAAGTTCAATGATAAAAGTCCTATGTTCAATTTTGTTGTTGTTATAATAATCAACATGATGCTTCTATGTCTGTATTTTTGTTTTTATCGACACCTCTCTCTCTCTCTCAAAGCATGTGGACATGTTTTTCGATTTCGGTTTTCGCTTGAGGACAAGCAAGGTCTAAGCTTGGGGGAGTTGATACGCCCATTTTGCATCATGTTTTCTTACTATTATTTATAATATTTTTATCCATAATGATGCTTTTTGGAGTAATTCTAATACCTTTTCTCTCATAATTTGCAAGGTACACACCAAGAGGGAGAATTCTGGCAGCTGGAAATCTGGACCTAAAAAAGCTACGTCGGGCTACCAATTCTGCACAACTCCAAACAAGCTAAAACCTCACAGAGGATTTTTTATGGAATATTTAAGAAATATTGGAGCAAATAACTACCAGAGGGGGCCCACCAAGTGGGCACAACCCACCTGGGCGCACCAGGGAGCCCAGGCGCGCCCTCCTCGGCCCACCTCCGGTGCCCATCTTCTGCTATATAAGTCATTTTGACGTAGGAAAAATAAGGGGGAGGCTTTCAGGACGGAGAGCCACTGTCTCGAGGCGGAACTTGGGAGGAGCACTTTTGACCTCCGGTGGAGCGATTCTGTCGGGGGAACTTCCCTCACGGAGGGGGAATCATCGTCATCATCATCAACAACAACTCTCCCATCTTGGGAGGTCAATCTCCATAAACATCTTCACCAGCACCATCTCGTCTCAAACCCTAGTTCATCTCTTATATTCAATCTTGTTACCGAAACTATAGACTGGTGCTAGAGGGTGACTAGTAGTGTTGATTACACCTTGTAGTTGCTTACTATATGGTTTATTTGGTGGAAGATCATATGTTCAGATCCATTATGCTATTTAATACCCCTCTGATCTTCAGCATGTTTATCATTTGTGAGTAGTTACTTTCGTTCTTGAGGTCACGGGAGAAAGCATGTTGCAAGTAATCATGTGAACATGATATATGTTCGATATTTCGATGGTATGTATGTTGCCATTCTCTTAGTGGTGTCATGTGAATGTCGACTACATGACACTTCACCATATTTGGGCCTAAGGGAATGTATTGTGGAGTAGTTATTAGATGGTGGGTTGCGAGAGTGACAGAAGCTTAAACCCCAGTTTATGCACTATTCAGTAAGGGACTGACTCGATCCAAAAGTTTAATGCTATGGTTAGAATTTATTCTTAATACTTTTCTTGTAGCTGTGGATGCTTGCGAGAGGGTTAGTAATAAGTAGGAGGTTTGTTCAAGTAAGAACAGCATCTAAGCACCGGTCCACCCACATATCAAATTATCAAAGTACCGAACACGAATTAAGCCAACATGATGGAAGTGACTAGATAATTCACGTGTACCCTCAAGAACACTTTGCTTATCATAAGAGACTGTTTTGGCCTATCCTTTGTCTCAAAAGGATTGGGCTACCTTGCTGCACTTTTGTTACTACTATTGTTACTTGCTCGTTATAAATTATCTTGCTACCAAACTACTCCGCTACTTACAATTTTAGCACTTGCAGACATTATCTTGCTGAAAACCACTTGTCATTTCCTTCTACTCCTCGTTGGGTTTGACACTCTTACTTATCGAAAAGAGCTACAATTGACCCCATACACTTGTGGGTCATCACCAATCTTTATTGATGGTAAGGACTATGAATTCTCTGTCGACCCAAAGTTAATTACTTTGGTTGAATCTAATCCATTCCATGGTTATGAAACTAAAACTGTTGTGGCACATCTTGCTAAGTTGAATGACATAGCCACCCTTTTTACTCATGATGAGAAAACTCGCTATTACTATATTCTCAAATTATTTCCGTTCTCATTAAAGGGTGATGCTAAAGCTTGGTACAATACTCTTGGTCCTGGTTATGTGTGTAGTCCCCAGGATATAATTTATTACTTCTCTGAAAAATATTTTCCTGCTCATAAGAAACAAGTTGCCTTGCAGGAGATATTTAACTTTGTGCAAATTAAAGAAGAGAGTCTCCCACAAGCTTGGGGGAGGCTTTTCCAATTGCTTAATGTTTTGCCTGACCATCCTCTTAAGAAAAATGAAATACTTGATATCTTCTATAATGGACTAACTGATGCTTTTAGGGACTTCCTAGATAGTTGTGTCGATTGTGCTTTCAGGGAAAGAACTATTGGGCAAGCTGAAGAATTATTGAATAACATACTGTAGAATTATGATGATTGGACTCTTCATGAACCACCGCCTAAACCCACTCCAAAGAAGAGGGGTATATTATATCTCCGTCCTGAAGATATGCAAGAGGCAAAGAAATCTATGAAGGAAAAAGGTATTAAAGCTGAGGATGTTAAAAATTTACCTCCTATTGAAGAAATACATGGGCTTGATACACCACCACTGCCTAAGGTGGTAGAGGTAAATTCTCTAATGAAATTCAATGATAATGATGATCCCCACAATATGCACCCTAGCCAATGCCTTTATGAGTTTGAAAATTATATTAGAAAGCAAGATCACTTCATTGCAAATGTTATGAAACAATTGAAATACAATTCTGATATGATTGCTCGCTTAGATGACTTGTTATTTAGAATCTCAAATGATGTTAGAAGTGTGAGAAAGCATGCTTCTATGGTACAAACTCAGTTAGAACAAGTTGCTAAATCTCAAAGAGAGTTGCTTGATGAAATGAATAACAACATACATGGCTTTGCTGTTAGAGTCGCAACTAGAGGAGGTAAAATGACTTAGGAACCACTTTATCCCGAGGGACACCCAAAAAGAATTGAATAGGATTCACGAAGGAATAATACCACTGCACCTAGTCCATCTAAAAAGAAGAAGAAAAATAAAAATGATAGAACTTTGCATGCTTCTAGTGAACCTGAAATAGAAAAACCTCCTGATAATGATAATGATGTTTCTATTTCTAACGTTGAAACTCAATCTGGTAATGAACAGTCACCAAGTGATAATGAAAAAGATAATGCTGATGTTCATGAGGATACTCAACCAAACAATGAAAAAGAACTAGATAATGATATGTTGAAACAGAACCAGTTGTTGATCTTGATAACCCACAACCCAAGAATACACGATATGATAAAAGAGACTTTATTGCTAGAAAACACGGTAAGGAAAGAAAACCGTGGGTTCAAAAACCTATGCCTTTTCCACCCAAGTCAACTAAAAAGAAAGATGGTGAAAAATTTGAACGCTTTGCTAAAATTCTAAGGCCAGTCTTTTTGCGTACTCTCTTGACTGACATCCTTAAAATGCCTCCTTATGCAATGTACATGAAAGACATCATCACCAATAATAGGAAAATACAGGAAGCTGAAATCTCCACCATGCTTGCTAATTATACATTTAAAGATGGAGTACCTAAAAAACTTGGAGATTCGGGAATACCAACTGCTACCTCTTGAGCACTGCGTTCGTTTTCCCTTGAAGAGGAAAGGGTGATGCAGCAAAGTAGCATAAGTATTTTCCCCAGTTTTCGAGAACCAAGGTATCAATCCAGTAGGGGGCTCCTAAAAAGTCCCTCGTACCTACACAAACAAACAAGAACCTCGCAACCAACGTGATAAAGGGGTTGTCACTCCCTTCACGGTAACTTGCGAAAGTCAGATTTGATAGAGATAATAAGATAAGATAAATATTTTTGGTATTTTTATGATATAGATTGGAAAGTAAAGATGCAAATAAAAGTAGATTGGAAACTTATATGATAAAACATAGGCCCTAGGGCCATAGGTTTCACTAGTGGCTTCTCTCAAGATAGCATAAGTATTATGGTGGGTGAACAAATTACTGTCGAGCAATCGATATAAAAGTGCATAGTTATGAGATTATCTAGGCATGATCATGTATATAGGCATCACGTCCGCAACAAGTAGATCGAAACGACTCTGCATCTATTACTATTACTCCACACATCGACCGACTCCTGCCAGCATCTAGAGTATTAAGTTAATAAGAACAGAGTAACGCATTAAGAAAGATGACATGATGTAGAGGGATAAAATCAAGCAATATGATATAAACCCCATGTTTTTTCCTTGATGGCAACAATACAATACGTGCCTTGCTGCCCCTGCTGTCACTGGGAAAGGACACCACAAGATTGAACCCAAAGCTAAGCACTTCTCCCATTGCAAGAAAGATCAATCTAGTAGGCCAAACCAAACTGATAATTCGAAGAGACTTGCAAAGATAACCAATCACATATAAAATAATTTAGAGGAGATTCAATCATGTCTCATAGATAAACTTGATCATAAACCCACAATTCATCGGATCTCAACAAACACACCGCAAAAGGAGTTACATCGAATAGATCTCCAAGAAGATCGAGGGGAACTTTGTATTGAGATTCAAAGAGAGAGAAGAAGCCATCTAGCTAATAACTATGGACCCGAAGGTCTGTGGTAAACTACTCACAACTCATCGGAGAGGCCTTGGAGATGATGTAGAGGCCCTCCATGGTCGATTCCCCCTCCGGCGGAGCACCGACGAAGGCTCCAAGATGGGATCTCGTGGATACAGAAGGTTGCGGCGGTGGAAATAGTTTTTCGTGGTGCTCCTGGATGTTTCCAGGGTACGGGAGTATATATAGGCGAAGGAGGTAGGTCAGGGGAGCCACGAGGGTGGGGGGCGCGCCCACCCCCTAGGGCGCGCCCTCCTGCCTCGTGGCCGCCTCGGATGCTTCTTGATGTCCACTCCAAGTCTCCTGGATTACGTTTGTTCCAAAAAGATCGCTCCTGAAGGTTTCATTCCGTTTGATATTCCTTTTCTTCGAAACATTGAAATAGGCAAAAAAACAGCAATTCGAGCTGGGCCATCGGTTAGTAGGTTAGTCCCAAAAATGATATATAAGTGTAAAGTAAAGCCCATAAACATCCAAAACGGGTAATATAATAGCATGGAACAATCAAAAATTATAGATACGTTGGAGACGTATCAAGCATCCCCAAGCTTAATTCCTGCTTGTCCTCGAGTAGGTAAATGATAAAAACAGAATTTTTGATGTGGAATGCTACCTAGCATTTTTCTCAATGTAATTTTCTTTATTGTGGCATGAATGTTCAGATCCAAATGATTCTAAATAAAAGTTCATATTGACATAAGAGTAATAATACTTCAAGCATACTAACAAAGCAGTCATGTCTTCTCAAAATAACATGGCTAAAGAAAGTTATCCCTACAAAATCATATAGTCTGGCTATGCTCTATCTTCATCACACAAAGTATTTAATCATGCACAACCCTGATGACAAGCCAAGAAATTGTTTCATACTTCGTATTCTCAAACTTTTTCAACTTTCACACAATACATGAGCATGAGCCATGGACATAGCACTATATGTGGAATAGAATGGTGGTTGTGGAGAAGACAAAAAAGGAGAAGATAGTCTCACATCAACTAGGCGTATCAACGGGCTATCGAGATGCCCATTAATAGATATCAATGTGAGTGAGTAGGGATTGCCATGCAACTGATGCACTAGAGCTATAGGTGTATGAAAGCTCAACAAAAGAAACTAAGTAGGTGTGCACCCAACTTGCTTGCTCACGAACACCTAGGGCATTTTGAGGAAGCCCATCATTGGAATATACAAGCCAAGTTGTATAATGAAAAATTCCCACTAGTATATAAAAGTGACAACATAGGTGACTCTCTATCATGAAGATCATGGTCGTACTTTGAAGCACAATTGTGGTAAAAGGATAGTAACATTGTCCCTTCTCTCTTTTTCTCTCATTTTTTTGGGCTTCTTTGTCCTATTTTTTATTTGGGCTTCTTTGGCCTCTTTTATTTTTATAAAGTCCGAAGTCTCATCCCGACTTGTGGGGGAATCATAGTCTCCATCATCCTTTCCTCACTTGGGACAATGCTCTAATAATGAAGATCATCACACTTTTATTTACTTACAACTCAAGAATTACAACTTGATACTTAAAACAACATATGAATCTATGTGGATGCCTCCAGCGGTGCACCGGGATATGCAATGAATCAAGAGTGACATGTATGAAAGAATTATGAAGGCGGCCTTGCCACAAATACGATGTCAACTACATGATCATGCAAAAGCAATATGACAATGATGGAGCGTGTCATAATAAACGGAACGGTGGAAAGTTGCATGGCAATATATCTCGGAATGGCTATGGAAATGCCATAATAGGTAGGTATGGTGGCTGTTTTGAGGAAGGTATATGGTGGGTGTATGGTACCGGCAAAGTTGCGCGGCACAAGAGAGGCTAGCAATGGTGGAAGGGTCAGAGTGCGTATAATCCATGGACTCAACATTAGTCATAAAGAACTCATATTCTTATTGCAAAAATCTACAAGTCATTGAAAACAAAGTACTACGTGCATGCTCCTAGGGGGATAGATTGGTAGGAAAAGACCATCGCTCGTCCCCGACCGCCACTCATAAGGAAGACAATCAATAACTAAATCATGCTCCTACTTCATCACAAAGCGGTTCACCATACGTGCATGCTACGAGAATCACAAACTTCAACGCAAGTATTCCTCAAATTCATAATTACTCCACTAGCATGACTCTAATATCGCCATCCTCATATATCAAAACAATATCAACCATCAAATTGATCATAGCATCCAATTCACTTTCTATGATAGTTTTCATTATACCCAACTTGGATGCCCATCATTCTAGGACCAATTTTATAACCATAGCAAATACCATGCTGTTCTAAAAGACTCTCAAAATGATATAAGTGAAGCATGAGGGATCAACAATTTCTACAAAATTAAACCACCGCCGTGCTCTAAAAGATATAAGTGAAGCACTAGAGCAAGATTATCTAGCTCAAAAGATATAAGTGAAGCACATAGAGTATTCTAATAAATTACAAATCAAGTGTGTCTCTCCCAAAAGGTTGTACAGCAAGGATGATTGCGTTAAACTGAAAAGAAAAGACTAATATCATACAAGACGCTCCAAGCAAAACACATATCATGTGGCGAATAAAAATATAGCTCCAAGTAAAGTTACCGATAGACGAAGACGAAAGATGGGATGCCTTCCGGGGCATCCCCAAGCTTAGGCTTTTGGTTGTCCTTGAAAATCTTGGGGTTCCATGGGCATCCCCAAGCTTGGTCTCTTGCCACTCCTTATTCCATAGTCCATCAAATCTTTACCCAAAACATGAAAACTTCACAACACAAAACTCAACAGGAAATCTCATAAGCTCCGTTAGTGCAAGAAAGAAAAACCACCACATAATGTACTGTAATGAACTCATTATTTACTTATATTGGTGTTAAACCTTCTGTATTCCAACTTCTCTATGGTTCATACCCTACATACTAGCCATAGATGCATCAAAATAAGCAAACAACACACTAAAAACAGAATCTGTCAAAAATAGAACAGTCTGTAGCTATCTGTAACTCTCGAACACTTCTGGAAGTCTAAAAATCCTACCAAAATAGGAAGTCCTAGGCAATTTGTCTATGGATATATATCAAAAATAATCAATGCAAAAGCACGTTTATGTGATTCATTAAAATTATTCTCGCGCGTGCAAAACTTTCTGTTTTTCAGCAGAATCAAGTTAACTATTACCATAGGTTATCCTATAGGTTCTACTTGGCACAAACACTTATTAAAACATAAAACCACATCTAAACAGAGGCTAGATGAATTATTTAATACTAAACAGAGCAAAAAGTAAAGAACAAAAATAAAATTGGGTTGCCTCCCAACAAGCGCTATCGTTTAACGCCCCTAGCTAGGCATTGAGATTTCAATGATGCTCACAAGAAAGACAAGAATTGAAGCACAAAGAGAGCATCATTAAACACGTGACAAACACATCCAAGTCTAACATACTTCCTATGCATAGGCATATTATAGGCAAACAAATTATCATAGCAAGCAAAAACTAGCATATGCAAGGAAGCAGAAAGAAACAATAGCAATCTCAACATAACGAGAGGTAATTTCGTAACATGGAAATTTCTACAATCATATTTTCCTCTCTCATAATAATTACATGTGGGATCATAAGCAAATTCAACAAAATAACTATCACATAAAATATTTTCAACACAATCCACATGCATGCAAAGTTGACACTCTTCCAAAATAGTGGGATTAACATTAACAAAAGTCGTGACCTCTCCAAACCCACTTTTATCAAAAATTTCATAAGATTGAACATTCTCCAAATATGTGGGATCTAAAGTTGACACTCTTCCAAACCCACTTTCAATAATATTGCAGATGCTATTATCAATATCATATTCATCATGGGGCTTAAATAAATTTTCAAGATCATAAGAAGAATCACCCCAATCATGATCATTGCAACAAGTAGTAGACATAGAAAAATTAGCATCCCCAAGCTTAGGGTTTTGTATATTATTCGCACAATTGACATCAATAGAATTTATAATAAAATCATTGCAATCATGCTTTTTATTCAAAGATCTATCGTGAATCACTTCATAAAGTACTTCATCACAATTTTCAGATTCAAGAATTTCAAGCAAAACCTCATAAAGATAATCTAGTGCACTCAACTCACTAGCAATAGGTTCATCATAATTGGATCTCTTAAAGAGATTAGCAAGTGGATGAGGATCCATAAACTTTTAGCAAGCAAAGATGCAAGCAAAAAGAAGGTACATGGTAACACAAGATCGAACGGAAGGAAGGCGAAGAAAAGGCAAAGGTTTTCGAAAATCATTTTAGAAGTGGGGGAGAGGAAAACGAGAGGCGAAAGGCAAATAATGTAATGCAAGGGAGATGAGTTTGTGATGGGTACTTGGTATGTCTTGACTTGAGCGAAGACCTCCCCGGCAACGGCGCCAGAAATCTTCTTGCTACCTCTTGAGCACTGCGTTGGTTTTCCCTTGAAGAGGAAAGGGTGATGCATCAAAGTAGCGTAAGTATTTCCCTCAGTTTTTAAGAACCAAGGTATCAATCCAGTAGGAGGCTCCTCAAAAGTCCCTCGTACCTACACAAACAAACAAGAACCTCGCAATCAAAGCGATAAAGGGGTTATCAATCCCTTCACGGTAACTTGCGAAAGTGAGATCTGATAGAGATAATAAGATAAGATAAACATTTTTGGTATTTTTATGATATAGATTGGAAAGTAAAGATGCAAATAAAAGTAGATTTGAAACTTATATGATAAAACATAGACCCGGGGGCCATAGGTTTCGCTAGTGGCTTCTCTCAAGATAGCATAAGTATTACGGTGGGTGAACAAATTACTGTCGAGCAATTGTTAGAAAGTGCATAGTTACGAGATTATCTAGGCATGATCATGTATATAGGCATCACGTCCGCAACAAGTAGATCGAAACGATTCTGCATACACTACAATTACTCCACACATCGATCGACTCCTACCTGCATCTGGAGTATTAAGTTCATAAGAACAGAGTAACACGTTAAGAAAGATGACATGATGTAGAGGGATAAACTCAAGCAATATGATATAAACCCCATCTTTTTATCCTCGATGGCAACAATACAATACGTGCCTTGTTGCCCCTGCTGTCACTGGGAAAGGGCACCGCGAGATTGAACCCAAAGCTAAGCACTTCTCCCATTGCAGGAAAGGTTGAACCCATTGCACCGTGGGCTATACTAATGGCGCACCGCGTGGTGCGCCATTAGTATACCAGATACTAATGGCGCACCAGTGGTGCGCCATTAGTAAAAAAATACTAGTGGCGTGATACTAATGGAGCACCGCCATTAGTAGGCAAAACTAGTGCGCCATTAGTAGGCCTTTTCCTAGTAGTGCCCATTGCAAGAAAGATCAATCTAGTAGGCCAAACCAAACTAATAATTTGAAGAGACTTGCAAAGATAACCAATCACACATAAAAGAAGTCAGAGGAGATTCAATTATTTCTCATAGATAAACTTGATCCTAAACCCACAATTCATCGGATCTCGACAAACGCACCGCAAAAAGAGTTACATCAAATAGATCTCCAAGAAGATCAAGGAGAACTTTGTATTGAGATTCAAAGAGAGAGAAGAAGCCATCTAGCTAATAACTATGGACCCAAAGGTTTGTGGTAAACTACTCACAACTCATCGGAGAGGCCTTGGAGATGATGTAGATGCCCTCCATGGTCGATTCCCCCTTTGGCAGAGCGCCGACAAAGGCTCCAAGATGGGACCTCGCAGATACAGAAGGTTGTGGCGGTGGAAATAGTTTTTCGTGGTGCTCCTGGATGTTTTCAGGGTACGGGAGTCTATATAGGCGGAGGAGGTAGGTCAGGGGAGCCACGAGGGGCCCATGAGGGTGGGAGGCGCACCCACCCCCCTAGGGTGTGCCCTCCTGTCTCGTGGCCGCCACAGCTGCTTCTTGACATCCACTCCTTCGGTCAGAGAGACACCCGAAGGCGGCCACGCTTCCCCTAGTCGGCCAGGGACGTAGCGGGCTCTCACCAGCCGGCTTGCTCCCTCCCTCGAAGTATGCGCACCATTAAGGAGACAAGATGAGGTAAGGCTACAGTGAGAACTCGCCAGGTGGCGGCACTGTAGCCATGCTTACCTCGAGAAACCCCTCGTCATCAAGAGTGAGGCCACAGTAACCAGCCCCCGACAAGACCCCCAAGCAGTGGGGCCAACCTGTCGACCAAAAGGCTGGCAGATGGCAGGACCCACTAGTCGGCGGGCCCCAGCGGTAGGCGGAGAAGCCGGCGATCGTAGACACTGACGGCTAGGGCCCATGCCCAGCCGGATTACCACTGTACCCCTGGGGGGTAGGCCTATATAAACCCCCCCAGGGCACCCATGCAAAGGGTTGGACTCTAATAGTTTTAGACACAACATCGAGGGGAGAAGAGAGCTAGCCTTGCCCTTCTTCTTCCTCTCACCAAACAGCTCAAGGAGCCTCTTGTAGCCACTTGTTGATCTAGTGATCATGCGGAGACCCCACGGTGCAGGACTAGGGGTGTTATCTCCACGGAGAGCCCCGAACCTGGGTAAGATCCACCGGCATGCATGTCTTCGCCTCATCCCGTTTCCAGGCACCGGCGATGTCTTATTGGCTCCTACAATGATAAGCCACCCGTTGGCATATGCCGCACCTACCACCCGACATTTGGCGCCCATCATGTGGCCAGATGCACCATCGTCCGGAGACCTGCTCTGGACGGGAACCCTTTTCCTCCCCCGCGAGCCCGGCACGCCTAATGGCGCTTGCCCCAACGCGCTGCAAGGTGTCGACGATGCCTGCGCAGCGAGCTGCCTCGCCAATCTTCTTGGCGAGGCCCGCATCTCCAACGAGCCCGTGTCCGACGCGGGCACCGGCTGCCCCAAGAGCCGCCTCGTCAGCCCCCTCGACCAACTCTACGTCTCCAGCGAGCCTGCTGTGTATTTGGAGTCAGTTGGCTCCACCAACCCGATGCTTGTCGACTTCGACAGGGCATCGCTTGACGCTTTCCGCACCAACATGGTGGTCTTCGACGATCCTCTCCCTCGAGCCGACAGCGGCAGCAGCACCGTCACTGAGGTGCTAGTCATCAGCCATGGTGTCACCTCTGGCGAGAACGCCCACGACGCCCTGCAACCGGCGCTGCACGACTTGTCCGCCCCCATCCCGGCCGACGCCGACTCCGAGGTGCTGGAAGCACGCCGCCTTGCCCTCATCACGGAGGGCCAGAAGATAGCCACCATGAGACGCCTCACTGAGGCTCACCAGCGTGAAGTCGACCGCGCCGCCTTTGGCACGCCGTCTCTCGATGGGCCGAGCCGGGCCGGCGTCGTCAAGAAGCGCGACGCGGCCATCGCCGACATGCTGGGAGCAGAACGCCCAGTCTACGCCACGCCTCTCGAGAACCTACACGCCGCCCAGTCAGTCATAGACGAGCTGAATGGACTGGGGGCCGACGAGCTCCCCTACATGACCATACAGATCCAGCAGTTGATCGACGCGGCCGCAGAGCGGCACGAAGCCGGCGTTCGCGCTGGAAGACCCCCCCCCCCCCCCACGCCGAGAGCATGGCGCGATGTCACGAACGCCGCTGCGGGCGGCGCCCGCACAAGGCAAGAAAAGGAGCCGGCTGCTAGTCGCAGTCGAACTCGAATCACCATCGAGCGCGACGCAGAAGTCCGCCCTCGAGCAGTGGAGCAACGAGGCGATCCGCCTCCTCCTCCACCTCGTGGGGAGAGGTACCCCACTCCGCCGCCTGTCACGCATCCGACTCTCCGCGGCCGACTAGGCCGCTGCGAAGGAGTCGGTGAGAATGATGCCCGCCATCGGATCGACCGCCTAGCGCGATCCCTGGCACTAGAAGAAGAAGACGATGTCGGCCCGCCTTGCTTTGGCCCCCGCATCTGCGACGAGCCCTTCCCCAAAGGGTTCTCGCTCCCAAGAGACACGCCTAAGTACAGCGGCTCCGTGAAGCCGGAAGATTGGTTGATCGATTACTCCACCGCAGTTCGCATAGCAAACGGCAACAGGCGCGTTGCCGTGAAATAGGTCCCCCTCATGCTCCAAGGCACGGCGCGCACCTGGCTCAATAGTCTCAAGCCTTACAGCATCAACAGCTCGCTAGAGTTCACAGAAGCCTTCATTCGCAACTTCACCAGCACCAACAAACGGGCTCCTAAGCCCCGATAGCTCTCCTTGTGTGTTCAAGGGCCCAACGAATCAACTCGCGACTACCTCACGCGTTGGGCCGATCTCCGCAACTCCTGCGAGGGGGTGCACGAGGTTCAAGCCATAGAGTACTTCACCGCTGGGTGCTGAGAAGGCACCCTCCTCAAGCACCGACTCCTCTGCGACGAGCCGACTACCGTCGACGAGCTGCTGGTCATAGCAGACAAGTATGCCACGGCCGACTCTTCGATGAAGACCGAGCTCTGAGTAGACGCCTCCGGGAAGGTGCTTGCTCCAGCTCCCAAGACGCTAGCTGGAGATTCCAGTCGACACCTGTACCAGAACGACAACAAGCGCAAGGCTCCTATGCCGCCTTCCACCAGTCGGCAGGTGGCCACAGTCGAAGATGAACAACCCGAAGGGCGGACCGCGCCCAAGAAGCAGATGGGCGGCAGGGCGGCTTGGCAGCCGGCTTTCTACTACGAGCAAGCCCTTGATGCCCCCTGCAAGTTCCACAGGGGCGCGAAGGCCTCCAACCACATGACACGGAAGTGCCATTGGCTCATGCGAATCTCCAAGGGCGAAGGGTTGGTGTCGCCTCCGCCTGCTGGCCAGCAGCCTCTAGCCCCTCAGCAGTCGGCCGCTCGGCCAGCAGTCGGGGCTATTCAAGACGAGTTCCCTGACGAGCATGCCGCCTATGTCGTCTTTACAAGCCAGCCTGAAGAAAGGCGCAGCCGGTGCCGACAGCACCAAGAAGTCAATGCGGTCGCCTCCAACAACCCCGAGTTCATGCACTGGTCGGAGAAGCCTATCAGTTGGAGCCGGGCCGATCACCCAGAGGTGATGTCGTCTCCCGGCTCCTATGCATTGGTTTTGGATGCCACCCTCGCAACATAAAGGCGAGCTGCCCGATTCTCCCGTGTGCTGATAGATGGTGGGAGCAGCATCAACATATTGTACCATGACACCATGGAGAACCTGAACATCAAGACGAAGTAGCTCATGCTAGTCGGACTGTATTCCAAGGAATCATACGCGGCCTGTCCTGCTCACCAATCGGCAAGATCAAGATAGATGTTCTCTTTGGGGACAAAGATCATTTCCGCTGAGAAGCAATATGGTTTGAAGTGGTGGATCTAGAGAGCCCTTACCACGCGTTGCTTGGCCGACATGCTCTGGACAAGTTCATGGCTGTGCCCCACTACGCCTACCTCAAGATGAAGATGCCGAGTTCCAAGGGCATCATTACCGTAGCCGGAGACTACAAGAAATCCTCTGGTGTGCGGCAGCCAGTAGCCGGTTGGCCGAGTCCCTCGTGATTGCTGAAGAGAAGAAGATGCTGGACTGAGTCATGATCATGGCTGGCAAGCAGCCGGCCCTGTCCCCCGACCCAAAGGAATATGATGCTCAAGGTTCTTTCCAGCCGGCCAAAGAAACAAATAAGATACCTCTGGACCCGGAGCACCCGGAGAGGCATGCTGTCGTGGGCACCGGCCTTGACAACAAATAGGAAAGCGAGCTCGTCGATTTCCTCCGTGAGAATCGAGACATCTTCGCATGGTCTCCCAAAGACATGTCGGGTGTCCCGACGGATTTCATCAAGCACAAGCTACATGTCCGATCTGACGCCAAGCCGGTCAAGCAGCCCTTGCGCTGCCTGTCAGAAGAGAAGAGAAGAGTAGTCGGAGAAGAAATAGCCCGGCTTCTAGCAGTCGGCTTCATTATGGAGGTGTTCTTCCTAGAGTGGTTTGCCAACCCGGTCCTAGTGTTGAAGATAAACAAGCAGTGGCGCATGTGCATTGACTACACCAGCCTCAACAAAGCCATCCCTAAAGATCCTTTTGCTCTGCCAAGGATTGATCAAGTGATAGACTCCACAGCCGGATGCGAGCTGTTGAGCTTCTTGGATGCTTACTCAGGCTACCACCAGATAAAATTGGACTCAGCTGACCACCTAAAGACCGCCTTCATCACACCATTCAGAGCTTTCTGATTACCTGACTATGACATTCGGCTTCAGAAATGCCAGTGCCACTTTTCAGCGTTGCATGCAGAAATGCCTCCTCAAGCAACTCGGCAGAAATGCCCACGTCTATGTAGACGATATTGTGGTGAAGACGGAGAAGCACGGCACCTTGCTGGAAGACCTCAGAGAGACATTTGAAAACTTGCGCCGGTTTCAGATCAAGCTCAATCCCGAGAAATGCGTGTTCGGAGTACCAGCCAGCCAGCTTCTAGGCTTCCTGGTCTCTGAACACGGCATCGAATGCAACCCGGTAAAGATCAAGGACATAGAGAGAATGGAGATTCCTACCAAGCTGCAGAAAGTCCAAAAGTTTACCGGATGCTTGGCCTCCCTCAACCGCTTCATCAGCCGGCTCGGAGAGAAGGCTCTCCCCCCCTCTACCAACTCATGAAGAAATCCACTCACTTCGAGTAGAATGACCAAGCAGACCAAGCTTTCCACGAGCTAAAGAAGATGTTGTCCACGCCGCCTGTCTTGGCGGCACCGACTGAGAAAGAGCCCATGCTCCTTTACATTGCCTCCACTAGCCGGGTGGTCAGCACCATTATCGTGGTTCAACGCCCAGAAGAAGGCCGAGCTCAATTAGTCCAGAGGCCGGTATATTATCTGAGTGAAGTGTTGTCCTCCTCGAAGCAGAACTACCCACACTATCAGAAGATGTGCTATGGTGTGTACTTCGCCGCCAAGAAGCTCAAGACCTACTTTCCAGAACACCCCATCACGGTCGTATTTACTGCCCCGCTTGCCGAGATCATAGGCAGCCGGGATGCATCCGGCTAGGTGGCAAAATGGGCCATTGCGCTGGCTCCTTACACGATCTTCTACCAACCCCGCACCGCCATCAAGTCCCAGGCATTGGCCGACTTCCTTGTCGACTGGGCCGAGACCCAGTACCTGCCACCGCCCCCGACTCCACTCATTGGCGGATGCACTTCGATGGATCCAAGATGCGCACTGGCTTGGGAGCCGGCATCGTCCTCACCTCTCCCAAAGGCGACAATCTCAGATACACATTGCAAGTCCTTTTTGCCGCCTCCAACAATGTGGCCGAGTACGAGGCACTCATACACGGGCTCCGGCTAGCCAAAGAACTCGGCATCGCCGGATCCTGTGCTATGGTGACTCGGACTTGGTAGTCCAGCAATCATCTGGCGACTGGGACGCCAAGGACACAAACATGGCAAGCTACCGCTTCCTCGTTCAGCAACTCAGCAGATATTTTGAAGGATGCGAGTTCCTCCACGTGCCACAGGCCGATAATGAGCAAGCAGATGCCCTAGCACGAATAGGCTCCACCCGACAAGCTATACCAACCGGCGTCTCTCTCCAACGCCTCCTCAAGCTGTCTGTCAAGCCGTCCCTAGAATCTGATTCCATCTTCGTGCCGCCTGACCCTGATGCAGTCAGATCCGGCTCAGGGAACCAAGCAGGCGGCTTGGGGACTTTGGCAGGCAGCTCGGGGACTTTGACAGGCGGCTCGAGGACTACTATAGTCGCACCCGGCTCGGGGACTTCAGAACCCGGCCCAGGGACTAATGCAGCCGGCCCGGGGACTGCTCCGACACAACAGGCGGTGGCCGACTCCAACTCTTCACCACCCAGCCCACCCACCCGGGTCGCAGTAGCTGTATTGACGATAGAAGAAGTCACAGCTCCATCATGGGCCCAGCCCATCCTCAACTTCCTAGTAAACAGAGAGCTGCCGACTGACGAGATCTCGGCAAGGCAAGTCCAACGCCGAGCAGGAGCATACACAATAATGAACCGAGAGCTCGTTAGGCGCAGCGTCACTGGAGTCTTCCAGCGCTGCGTCGAGCCAGAGAAGGGCATAGCAATCCTCAAGGACATCCACAAAGGCGAATGCGGCCACCACGCAGCCTCAAGATCACTCGTCGCCAAAGCTTTTCGTCATGGATTCTTCTGGCCGACTGCTTTGGATGACGCCAAGGAATTAGTCAAACACTGCAAGGGGTGCCAAGTCTTCGGCTCCAAGCAACACCTGCCGGCTTCTGCACTCAAGACCATTCCCCTCACTTGTCCCTTTGCCGTCTAGGGATTGGACATGGTGGGCCCATTCAAGACGGTGCGCGGCAGCATGACACATCTGCTTGTCGCCATGGACAAATTTACCAAGTGGATTGAAGCAAAGCCGATCAAGAAGCTGAATGGGCCGACTGCCGTGACATTCATTGCAGATATTACAACCCGCTATGGCATACCACATAGCATCATCACCGACAACGGCACGAATTTTGCCAAGGGAGCACTGACACGTTTCTGCGTGACTTAGGGCATCCGACTAGACTTAGCGTCCGTTGCCCACCCGCAGTCAAACGACCAAGTTGAGCAAGCAAACGGCCTCATCCTCTCCGGCATCAAGCCTCGATTGGTCGTGCCACTGGAGCGTTCGGCCGGCTGTTGGCTCGACGAGCTGCCGACCATCCTCTGGAGTTTGCGCACTACCCCGAACAAGTCAACCGGCTTCACCCCTTTCTTCCTTGTATATGGTGCCGAGGCTGTCATCCCAACTGACATTGAGTTTGACTCACCTTGGGTCACCATGTACACGAGGGCGGAGGCCAAGGAAGCGCGAGAAGACGGTGTCGACCTGCTAGAAGAGGGCCGGCTGTTAGCCCTCAGCCGGTCCGCCATCTACTAGTAGGGTCTACGCCGTTACCATAGCTGGAAGGTCAAGCCAATATCCTTCCAAGAGGGTGATCTTGTGCTCCGGCTGATCCAGCGAACAGCCGGCCAGCACAAGCTCTCGGCCCCTTGGGAAGGCCCATTCGTCATCAGCCGGGCTTTAGGCAATGACTCCTACTACCTGATCGACACACAGAAGCCGAAGGCATGCAAGAGGGATGATTCCGGCAAGGAGTCGGAACGATCATGGAACGCCAATCTCCTCCGAAAATTTTATAGTTAAAATGCAGTATGTACCATGCTACCTTTTGTATTAAGTACGAGACAACGGGCCCCCCGAGGAGCACTCGTGGACTACCCTCTTTTATCTATGAATGATGAGTATCATGCCTATGATTATGTTACTACATATGTTTTCTCGTCCGGCACCGAGTTCGATCAGTCGGCCCGGGGACTTGCCGCCTTGAGTTATATTCAACTTCCACCTGCAATCAGACAAGTAGTGTGCCGGCACCCAAGCCCTCTCTTGTTGAAAGTCGCAGCTCGAAGAATCGACTGTCCAACTGGCAAGAGCCAAAGGCAGGAAAGGATGCCCACACGAAAAAAGGTTAAGGACTAATGAACTTATATAACACAAGCCGGCTTCCCCCCTGCTACCTCTTGAGCACTGCATTGGATTTCCCCAAAGAGGAGAGGATGATGCAGCAAAGTAGCATAAGTATTTCCCTCAATTTTTGAGAACCAAGGTATCAATCAAGTAGGAGACCACGCACAAGTCCCTCGTACCTACACAAAACGATAGCAACTCGCAACCAACGCTTAGGGGTTGTCAATCCCTTCACGGTCACTTATGAGAGTGAGATCTGATAGAGATAATATTTTTGGTATTTTTGATAGATAGATGCAAAGTAAAAGTAAAGGCAAAGTAAAAACAAAGCAAGTAAATAAAGTGATATAGATTGATATGATGAGAATAGACCCGGGGGCCATAGGTTTCACTAGTGGCTTCTCTCAAGAGCATAAAGATTCTACGATGGGTGAACAAATTACTGTTGAGCAATTGACAGAATTGAGCATAGTTATGAGTATATCTAGGCAATGATCATGTATATAGGCATCACGTCCAAACCAAGTAGATCGAAACGATTCTCCATCTACTACTATTACTCCACTCATCGACCGCTATCCAACATGCATCTAGAGTATTAAGTTAAAAACAGAGTAACGTCGTAAGCAAGATGACATGATGTAGAGGAATAAATTCATGCAATATGATAAAAAACCCATCTTGTTATCCTCGATGGCAACAATACAATACGTGCCTTGTTGCCCCTTTTGTCACTGGGTAAGGACACCGCTAGAATGAACCCAAAGCTAAGCACTTCTCCCATTGCAAGAACTACCAATCTAGTTGGCCAAACCAAAAAGGATAATTCGAAGAGACTTGCAAAGATAACTCAATCATACATAAAAGAATTCAGAGAAGAATCAAATATTTTCCATAGATAATACTGGATCATAAACCCACAATTCATCGGTCTCAACAAACACAACGCAAAAAGAAGATTACATTGAATAGATCTTCACGAGAGAGGGGGAGAACATTGTATTGAGATCCAAAAAGAGAGAAGAAGCCATCTAGCTACTAGCTATGGACCCGAATGTCTGAAGTAAACTACTCACAGTTCATCGGAGGGGCTATGGTGATGATGTAGAAGCCCTCCGTGGTGGATGCCCCCTCCGGCGGAGCTCTGGAATAGGCCCCAAGATGGGATCTCGTGGATACAGAAGGTTGCGGCGGTGGAATTAGGTTTTTGGCTCCTGTTCTGATCGTTCGGGGATACATAGGTATATATAGGAGGAAGGAGTACGACGGTGGAGCTCCAAGGGTCCCACGAGGTAGGGGGGCACGCCCTCTACCCTCGTGACCTCCTCGGGCACTGCTTGGAGTAGGGTCCAAGTCTCCTGGATCACGTTCGATTGGAAAATCATGATCTCGAAGGTTTTATTCCGTTTGGACTCCGTTTGATATTCCGTTTCTTCGAAACACTGAACTAGACAAAAACAGCAATTCTGGGCTTGGCCTCCGGTTAATAGGTTAGTCCCAAAATTAATATAAAAGTGGAAAATAAAACCCAATATAGTCCAAAACAGTAGATAAAGTAGCATGGAGCAATCAAAAATTATAGATACGTTGGAGACGTATCAGGCATCCCCAAGCTTAATTCCTGCTCGTCCTCGAGTAGGTAAATGATAAAAAAGAATTTTTGATGTGGAGTGATACTTTTGCGTAATTTCAATGTAAATCTTCTTAATTGTGATACGAATATTCAGATCCGAAAGATTCAAGACAAAAGTTCATATTGACACAAAATAATAATACTTCAAGCATTCTAATCAAGGCAATCATGTCTTCTCAAAATAACATGGCAAAAGAGAGTTCATCCCTACAAAATAATATAGTTAGTCTATACTTCATTTTCGTCACACAAAGATGTTCCCAACTTCTATACCCCTGATGACAAGCCAAGCAATTGTTTCATACTTAAATAATCTCAAACTTTTTCAACCTTCACGCAATACATGAGCGTGAGCCATGGATATAGCACTATGGGTGGAATAGAATATGATGATGGGGATTGCATGGAGAAGACAAAAAAGGAGAAAGTCTCACATTGACGAGGATAATCAACAGGCTATGGAGATGCCCATCAATTGATGTCAACATGAGGAGTAGGGATTGCCATGCAACGGATGCACTAGAGCTATGAATGCTCAACAAAAGAAAGCTAGTGGGTGTGCATCCAACACGCTTGCTCACGAAGACCTAGGGCATTTGAGGTAGCCCATGATTGGAATATACAAGCCAAGTTCTATAATAAAAAATTCCCACTAGTATAAAAAGACAACTTATGAGACTCACTACATGAAGAACAAGGTGCTACTTTGAAGCACAATATATGAGACTCACTACATGAAGAACAAGGTGCTACTTTGAAGCACAATATATGAGACTTACTACATGAAGAACTAGGTGCTACTTTGAAGCACAAGTGTGGAAAAAGAGATAGTAGCATTGCCCTTTTTATATTCTTTTTTTGGGCCTTTCTTTTTTTCTTTTGGCCTTTCTTTTTTTTTGGGCAATGCTCTAATAATGATGATCATCACACTTCTATTGATTACAACAAAAAGATTACAACTCGAAACTTAGAACAAGATATGACTCTATGTGAATGCCTCGGGCGGTGTACCGGGATGGTGCAATGAATCAAGAGTGACATGTATGGAAAATAATGCATGGTGGCTTTGCCACAAATACGATGTCAACTACATGATCATGCAATGGCAATATGACAAAAGTAATGTATGTCATGATGATGATGGTGGAAGTTGCATGGCAATATATCCCAGAATGGCTATGAAAATGCCATAATAGGTAGGTATGGTGTCTGTTTTGAGGAAGATATAAGGAGGTTTATGTGTGATAGAGCGTATCGTATCACGGGGTTTGGATGCACCGGCAAAGTTTGCACCAACTCTCAATGTGAGAAAGGGCAATGCACGGTACCGAAGAGGCTAGCAAAGGCAGAAAGGTGAGAGTGCGTATAATCCATGGGCTCAACATTAGTCAAAAGAACTCATATACTTATTGCAAAAATTTAGAAGTCATCAAAAATCAAGTACTACGCGCGTGCTCCTAGGGGGATAGATTGGTAGGAAAAGACCATCGCTCGTCCCCAACCACCACTCATATGGATGCACAAGCCAGGTACACTTCATGTTTCAAATTTGTTACACAACTTTAACCATACGTGCATGCTATGGGACTTGCAAACTTCAACAAAAGTATTTCCCAAATTCATAATCACCCAACTAGCACGACTTTGATATTATCACCTCCATATCTCAAAACAATTATCAAGCATCAAACTTATCTTAGTATTCAATTCACTCAAAAGAAAGTTTCACATATCTTGAATACCAAGTATATTAACACTAAGCAAATTACCATGCTATCAACGACTCTCAAAATAATCTAAGTGAAGCATGAGAGATCAATAGTTTCTTTAAAACAAATCCACCACAGTGCTCTAAAAGATCTAAGTGAAGCACTAGAGCAAAAATTATCACGCTCAAAAGATATAAGTGAAGTACTATGGGAAAAACTATCAAGCTCAAAAGATATAAGTGAAGCACATAGAGTATTCTAACAAATTCCAATTCATGTATGGCTCTCTTAAAAGATGTGTACAGCAAGGATGATTGTGGCAGACTAACAAGCAAAGACACAAATAATACAAGACGCTCCAAGCAAAACACATATCATGTTGGTGAATAAAAATATAGCTCCAAGTAAATTACCGATGGAAGTGGACGAAAGAGGGGATGCCTTCCGGGGCATCCCCAAGCTTTGACTTTTTGGTGTCCTTGGATTATCTTGAGGGTGCCATGGGCATCCACAATCTTAGGCTCCTGCCACTCCTTGTTCCATAATCCGTCAAAAGAATTCACCCAAAACTTGAAAACTTCACAACACAAAACTCAACAGAAATCTCGTGAGCTCCGTTAGAGAAAGAAAACAAAAGACTACTTCAAGGTACTTCAATGAACTCATTATTTATTTATATTGGTGATAAACCTACTTTATTCCAACTTCTCTATGGACTATAAACTAATTTACTAGCCATAGATTCATCAAAATAAGCAAACAACACACGAAAAACAGAATCTGTCAAAAACAGAACAGTCTGTAGCAATCTGTAACTAACGCAAACTTCTGGAACTCTAAATATTCTACCAAAATAGGAAGTCCTGGACAATTTGTTTATTGATCAGAAGCAAAAAGAATCAAGGCAAAAGCACGTTCCTGTGATTTATCATAACTAAATTCGTGCGCGCAAAGTTTCTGTTTTTCAGCAGGATCAAATCAACTATCATCGTAGGTTATCCTATAGGTTCTACTTGGCACAAACACTAATTAAAACATAAAACCACATCCAAACAGAAGGTAGATGGATTATTTATTCATAAACAGAAGCAAAAAAACACAAAATAAAATTGGGTTGCCTCCCAACAAGCGCTATCGTTTAACGCCCTTAGCTAGGCATAAAAGCAAGGATAGATCTAGGTATTGCCATCTTTGGTAGGCAATTCTTCAATGAGGCATCTACCTCCTTTGGAATTTTCTTTCTTTCTAGTAATTGACAATTTTTTAGGCAAAAGATCTAAAAATTCATTCATAGCAAAAGGTTCCTTAATGATGGAAAAAAGATTGGGATGAACACTTATAGATTTAAGATCCGCAGTTTCCTAGGAACATAAATAAGCTTAGTATTTTAGTAGAAGAACTTGGAGTGTTTTGAACGGAAGAAAAAGTGGTTCCCAAGTTGGTAATGATACCCTCAAGTTTATCAATTCTTGTGGAATCTAGATTTATTTTCTCATTAACTATGGGTTCTTTTTCTTTAATATTTTTCAAAGTCATTCCTACCTTAGATCCATATTGGGTAATTTGATTGTGGATCTTTTTATCAAGATTTTCAATTGATTCAATGGTGGCAACTTTATTTTCAATAGCTTCAAGCCTTTGCATAACATGCTCCAAAGTTAACGTAGTCCCATTAATCAAAAGGGGTGGTGAGCCAAATATATCTATTAAAGCATTATAAGAATCAAAAGTATGGCTACCCAAAAAATTCCCTCCGGTAATGGTATCAAGGATATATCTATACCAAGGATTAGCACCTACGTAAAAATTGCGAAGAAGAACTGAGGAAGATTGCTTCCTGGTAGATTGTTTTGAGCATTGCAAATTCTATACCAAGCATCTTTTAGATTTTCTCCCTCCCTTTGTTTAAAATTTAAGACCTCATTCTCGGGAGATAACGGAGATGATAAGAGACTAGTCATAACGACAAGCAAGCAAACTTGCACATGAGCAAACAGAAAGGCAACGGGAAAAAGGCAAACGGGAAGATAGGAGGAGATTGGGAAAGAGAGGGCAAATAAAATGGCAAGGGTGAAGTGGGGGAGAGGAAAACGAGAGGCAAATGGCAAATAATGTAATGCGAGAGATAGGGATTGCGATGGGTACTTGGTATAGTTGACTTGCTTGCGTGAGCCTCCCCGACAACGGCGCCAGAAATTGTTCTTGCTACCTCTTGAGCACTGTGTTGGATTTCCCCGAAGAGGAGAGGATGATGCAGCAAAGTAGCGTAAGTATTTCCCTCAGTTTTTTAGAACCAATGTATCAATCCAGTAGGAGACCACGCACAAGTCCCTCGTACCTACACAAAACGATATCAACTCGCAACCAACGCTTAGGGGTTGTCAATCCCTTCACGGTCACTTACGAGAGTGAGATCTGATAGAAATAAAATTTTTGTTATTTTTGATAGATAGATGCAAAGTAAAAGTAAAGGCAAAGTAAAAACAAAGCAAGTAAATAAAGTGATATAGATTGATATGATGAGAATAGACCCGAGGGCCATAGGTTTCACTAGTGGCTTCTCTCAAGAGCATAGAGATTCTACGGTGGGTGAACAAATTACTGTTGAGCAATTGACAAAATTGAGCATAGTTATGAGTATATCTAGGCAATGATCATGTATATAGGCATCACGTCCAAAACAAGTAGATCGAAACGATTCTCCATCTACTACTATTACTCCACTCATCGACCGCTATCCAGCATGCATCTAGAGTATTAAGTTAAAAACAGAGTAACGTCGTAAGCAAGATGACATGATGTAGAGGGATAAATTCATGCAATATGATAAAAAACCCCATCTTGTTATCCTCGATGGCAACAATACAATATGTGCCTTGTTGCCCCTTTTGTCACTGGGTAAGGACACCGCAAGAATGAACCCAAAGCTAAGCACTTCTCCCATTGCAAGAACTACCAATCTAGTTGGCCAAACCAAAAAGGATAATTCGAAGAGACTTGCAAAGATAACTCAATCATACATAAAAGAATTCAGAGAAGAATCAAATATTTTCCATAGATAATACTGGATCATAAACCCACAATTCATTGGTCTCAACAAACACAACACAAAAAGAAGATTACATTGAATAGATCTTCACGAGAGAGGGGGAGAACATTGTATTGAGATCCAAAAAGAGAGAAGAAGCCATCTAGCTACTAGCTATGGACCAAAAGGTCTGAAGTAAACTACTCACAGTTCATTGGAGGGGCTATGGTGATGATGTAGAAGCCCTCCGTGGTGGATGACCCCTCCGGCGGAGCTCCGGAACAGGCCCCAAGATGGGATCTCATGGATACAGAAGGTTGCGGCGGTGGAATTAGGTTTTTGGCTCCTGTTCTGATCGTTCGGGGATACGTAGGTATATATAGGAGGAAGGAGTACGTCGGTGGAGCTCCGAGGGTCCCACGAGGTAGGGGGGCGCGCCCTCTACCATCGTGACCTCCTCGGGCACTGCTTGGAGTAGGGTCCAAGTCTCCTGGATCACGTTCGGTTGGAAAATCATGATCTCGAAGGTTTTATTCCGTTTGGACTCCGTTTGATATTCCGTTTCTTCGAAACACTGAAATAGGCAAAAAAACAGCAATTCTCGGCTGGGCCTCCGGTTAATAGGTTAGTCCCAAAAGTAATATAAAAGTGGAAAATAAAGCCCAATATAGTCCAAAACAGTAGATAAAGTAGCATGGAGCAATCAAAAATTATAGATACGTTGGAGACGTATCACCCCCCCCCCCCCCTCCCGCCCGCCAACCGGCTGTCAGCGCAGCCGGCTGGCCGGCTTCCCTTCTTACTTTGCTACAATATAAGAAAGCTCGAGTACTTGTCCTCCCAAAAATGGCCAAGCCCTTCCCCAGCCACAAACTGCAGAGCAGCTGTCCGGCTGGGAAGGCGGCGACCAAGGGAGGGTGGCAAAGGAAATAGCCAAAAGAAGAAAAGCAAATATGAACGGAAGCCAAGCACATGCATGATTATATTTACACAAAAGGCCTTCAAAAGGCCAGCATTCAACATAGTTTGAATACACCCCCAGTGGGTGGAACTGCGCAAAGTTAATAAAAATTGTTCAATGAGTAACGGGCAGGAAAGCAAACACGGCGAGTCAGGCCAAGGGATCAACAGGCGAGTCGGGCAGGTTGGTGGAAATGGCAGTGTTGGCTGGAGGAGTGGCCGGCTGGCGAGTCTCGGCTTGATCGTCACCCGCTGCAGGCGGCGCGTTCGCACGCCCCTCATTGCTGGAAGCACGATCAGGCTGAGGCTGGCTGGTTGCTCCACCGTCTGGCACAATGTATTCACCATCCTCCTCATCTTCCTCTTCGCCCTCGTCGCTGGAATCAATCTCCTCCGCCGAGTCTTCACCGTCTGTCGGGTTCAGCCCGAACCACTCCTCCGGTTGAGTGACGCCGTCTTCATCTACCTCAAGGGAAAAAGCGCTGGTGTCGGTGAAGTCGGCGATCACCAAGGCGCGCTGGATGATAGCCGGCCACACCGCCTCCAGCTACTCGTCAGCCTCCTTCCGCCAGGTGCGCAGCTGGGCCAAATCCAGCCCAGGATACCAAGGCCGGACGAACTCTAGCGCCCGCCGAGCCCCGGACCGGGCTGCAGAAGCCTTCCAGGCCTCGAAGCGGCCGACTGCTACCTCCAGCCAGTCGGCAGTCCGACTGGGGGTGTGGGGAACCACCTCGCCGGGCCAGAGGGCGGCCAGCACCTGTGCCCCGGCACGCTGAAGACGGCGGAGCATACGGTCAGCCGGCTGGAGGCGGGCTTGAATCACCAGAAGCTGCTGTTCAAGCGACCGGCTGGCGTCCGGTGCGATCTCAACCCCAGCCTGCCGTCGTGCATCACAGAGAGCCTTGATGGCTTGGTTGGCGGCAACGGAGTAACCGGGGAAGTATTCTGCACAAAGAAGAAAGAAGTAGAACAAATTAGAAGACAGACCAGATGACAGGGGCGAGCAAAGGAACGAAGAAGAAGGCGGCCTACCGTCAATCAAATCTTCAATCCGGCCGTAACCTTCGCTCAGCGCCTGCCTTGCCTCGGCCCAGCTCGCCGCCTCGGTCTCATATTCGGCTTTGAGGGCAGCCTCGCTGTCCTGCGCCCTCTTAAGGGCCACCTTGTGGTTTTCCTCCTGGTCGGCCAGATTCTTGGCCAGGCGATCACGTTCCTAAGCCAAGGCGTTGCACTCGGCTTCCTTGGCACGAAGGGCGGTCTGAGCTCCACCTAGCTGCTCCGTCAAGTCGGTATTGGCCCCTGCAGATATGAAGAAGAAGAAAAAATCAATAAGGAAGAAGTCGCCAGGAAAGATCCGACCTGACTGCTCAGCAGTCTGCCCAATTCTCGGGGACTACACCCAGTGGGTGCGCTGACGCGCCCCCACATGAGATAAAAAATGTAGCACTTACTCCGGCTCTCCGTCAGATCAGCGGTCTTCTGATTCATCTCCCGAGCCTGGGAGTTGAAGGTAGTTGTATGGAGGTTGTGGTAATCCTTCAAATAGGACAAATGGTGCGAGTAAGAACAAGACATCAATCAAAGTCTACTAAGAAGTTCCAAGCCGCCTGCTCAGCAGCCGACTCGGAACTCGGAGACTACACCCAGTGGGTGCGCTGACGCACCCCCACGGAAGAAATCAAGAGCAAGAAGACTCACCCGAATGGTCGACCACATTGCAAGAAACTCATGGGTATACTGCTTCAGCATGGCGGCCTAGGACTGAAGCCGGCTCCGGACATCCTGTGCCGCCACATTCAGCATGGCCGTCCCACCGCCCGGCGTCCACCCTGGCAAGCTGACGCTGGCCGTCTCCAGGTCATGGGCCAACGAGTTGGAGCCCGCGGCCCTCTGCGGCTCCGGCTCCGAGGTCGCCTTCCCTGCGCGCCGACGAGTCGGCGACAGGACCACAAGATCCGCCCTTACAGTCGGCTCGCCTCCAGCCGGCTGCTCAGGCGGCGCCTCAGGCCGGCCGCCTTGGCCCGTCCCAGCCGACGATGGCGATACCGCCTCTCCCTCTAGGACGATTGTGTCACCCTCCTCCCTCTCCATCGCCGGCTGGTCGCGGTCGGCTTCCTCTGGCGGGGGCACTGGGATATCGGGGGTCATAGTGTGGAGGGGGATGATGAGCTGTGGAGACTGGCTATGCAGGGCCTCCGCCGCCCTCTCCGCGGCCACGGCCTCCGCTTGAGCCTTGGCCGCCGCATCGGCCTACGTCTCGGCTGACTCCTCCTTCGTCTCCTAAGCCGCCCTGGTGGCGGCCGCCCTCTGCTCCTCCGCCTCCCGCTCCTCCCGCGCCTCCCGTGCGTTCCGCTCCGTCGCCGCTAGGAGTTCGGCGCGGGGGTCCACGTGGCGGGAGCCCGCAGATCCTCCCGCCCCTCCGACTATGGAGGCGGCAGTAGTCCGCTCGAGAGAAAGCGGAGCCCTGTTTGATAAGTAGAGGAAAGGCTTAGAAGAACGCCAACCAAAGAGAAAAATAAAAGCGTGAGAGAATTGACACTTACGCCGAAACTGCCTGCGGCTGCTTCACCACCTTGCGGAAGTGGGCTGCCTTCACGGCCGCCTCGTCCCGCTTGGTCGCCGCCGCAGAACCCTTGGGCTTCTTCGGACGACTGCCAAAGAGGGCCGGCGCCGCCCGGCGTTTCCGTGCGCCGCCCCGAGCAGCCGGCGTGGCGGATGAGCCCGCGCCTTGATGATCGGATGCCGGCTGGCGGCGCGGAATAGCTTCGGCCTCGTCATCATCTGGCCAATCCTCGAAGCCGGCGGTGAGCCCGGAGCCGCCTGCCTCACCGCCTCCCCCTATGGCGTCGTCGTCTAGGGCGGCCGCCCCCAAGTCGGGGTCGTCCAAGTCATTCGTCGCTCGGTCGGGAGCGAACTTGCGTTCCGCCCCCGCGGTTCCGGCCGCCGGATGAAGGACGGGGTTCTGATTAAAAACAAGCCGACTGGTCAGAAGCCGGCCAGTGAGAACTCGGCAACAAAAGAAGAAGAAAATAAGGAAGGTTTACCATAGGCGGGGGATTGGCGCGAGTATACGGCTCCTTGCTGTACTGTCACTCCTCGGTGAGCTTGCAGTTGGCGATATAATTCACCATGTAAGATACCTCGTCATGAGGCATCTCCTTGGTGCTCAGCCGGCTTGGGTCGAAGCGGCCGCTCATCTGGCAAATCAGGTGAGGGTGGCCTTGGAGTGGGAGCACCCGACGCTCCACGAAGGCGGCTATCAGGTCGGACCCGGTCAGGCCCTCCGACTGGACCAGCACCGGGAGCCGGGCGACAGCGCCAGCCCCAGCCGGCGTCAGCGACCTGGCCCGATAGGACCACGAAGGCTGCCTCCCAGCTGGCGAGCCGGCTACATAAGCCGGCAGGTTGACATAGTCGCCTTGCGGAGTGACGTTCTTCACGTAGAAGTAGGATTTTTGCTAGAGCTTCACCGACTGGATCAGCGCGATGGGCGGAAATGGGTTGTCGGCCGTCGATCTCCGCATGGCTATGAAGGCGCCGCATGGAGCCGGCACGCCCGCGACGACGGTGCCGAGCTTGGACTGGAAGAACTCCCCCCAAAGTTGGATGGTGGGGAGGGCACCAAGGAAGCCTTCGCACAGAGTGATGAAGGCCGACAGCAGCACCACTGTGTTTGGAGTGAGGTGGTGTGGCTGGAGATGGTAGAACTCAAGGAACAAGCGGAAGAAACCGCTCGCTGGCAGGCCGACGCCACGCAGGCAGTGCGAGTGGAAGATACCCGCTCGCCCTCTTCCAGCGCCAGCAAGATCTCCCTCTCCGGCGCGAGATGGACCCGCACATGATCCTTGCCCGGCAACCGCCGCGTCTTGTGGAGGAAGTCGACGTGGTCCTCATGGACGTTGGAGCCATCCCAGGAGCTCGATGTTGGAGCCATGAGGACGGAGAAGCGACGGGGAAAGCGCAGCGGCGGAGGGCGCGTGATTCGGCTGCAGCAAGGCTACAGCGTGCCTAGAAGATTGGTGGAGCGGTGGCGCGGTGGAGAGCAGCTGCGGCGAAGGAGAGAAGGAGGAGGAAGAAGATGGCGGAGCGAGGGCGAGCGTGTGAGCCTCTGCCGCTCTCCCTCCTCCCCCTACTTATAGCCTCGTGCGGCGAAGCCGAGGAGGCGAGGCATGGGGGGACGTGGGATTAACTGCGCCCACTCCCACACACCCCGCGATTATCTCGCCTTAACGGCGTGCGGAAACCACCGCCGGTAGGCGAGCAGCCCGCGCGGGCCACAGAAGATCCGCACTTGGGCCGAGGCGTGGAAGTGGTGGGCCCCAGTCTGCAGCGGCGTCCGTCACGCATGTGGGCTGGCAGGCCCTTCTAGCCGAAGGGTGCCATGTGAAGCACAGGCGGCAGGCGGCCGTCCCGCTGCCTGCCTTGCGTGCCAACTGGTTCCTGCCTGCAGGCTTCAAAAAACCTCGCCGAGATGGCGCGCATGAGCAAAGCCGGCTCCTAGCTGCCGGCTCTTCGGGATAGGAAGCTGATTGAGCTTCTCGTTCCCCCTTTCAGCCACGAAGCCCAACCAGCTTCGGGGACTACTGTCGGAGTAAATGACCACGGGTAGCCTAGCCGGTGTGACCCTGGGTAATCAAGCTACAGTAACCCTGTGCTAATGATGCCACGTCACCTTGGTTACTGTTGGTAAACTCGTGTTAGTTCAAAACGATTGAAATTCAAATTTAAAATATAGGCAAACAACAAAGGTTTTCAAAAGATATAAATAATATGTTCGGGTTGTGCCAAAATTGGCATAGGTAATTGTAGTGCATCAAACTCATTTTTAGAAATTGCCTAAATGATTTAAAATGAAACAAAACAGAATAGATAATAAACAAAAGAAAGAAAATACAAAAGGAGAAAACAAAAAAAGGAAAGAAAAGCAAGCACCCCCTCCCCACTGGGCTCGGGCCCAGCTGGCCTGCCCAACTGGGCCAAGGCCCACCCCCACTCCCTTATACCCACTCCCCCCCGTAACCTAATCCACCCACCGACACCCGCTCCCCCACTCGTGCCCCCACTCTCCCTCTCCCGATCCAATCTGGATCGAGGAGAAACCCCCACGATCCCCCACGCTCCTCTCCTCCTACCCCCGATCCAGAACGGGATCGTGGCACTCTGCCACCGACGCCACCGCCCCGATCCCGTCCCCCCGGAGCTGCCACGCCGTCGTCGACTGCCTCGTCGTCGTTCCGTCCTCGACCTCCTCTTCGTCAGACCCCGCCGGAACTCGTCGCGCCGCCGACTGCCATCGACGCCCGCCTCCTCATCTCGTCCCCGCCGCCCGACGTGCTCGACGCCGGCGCCGCATCGCCACCGCTTGGAGGACCTCCCCGCCATCGCCGTTTGTCGGGGCAACCTCACCGGAGCTCCTCTGCCTCGACCCCGCCGTCGCCGGAACGCCACCTCGACCCCCTCCTCGTCGGACCTCCCCGACCTCCGTCGAGCCCGCTGCCATTCCCCCTACGGCCCTAGTGAGCCCCGCCTCGCTCCCTCCTTCTCCCTCTCGTAGTCGCCGCAGTCCCCGCCGATCTCGCCGGCGGTTGACGCGCTCCGGGCGCGTCCGATGCACGGTCACTCCGCCACTCGCGCCCTCTCTCCCGCAGCTCCACGCCGGCGCGTCACCCGTGCCGTGCTCGCGGCCACCATGGTCCCGGTCCCGGCCAGGCCCGCTCGATCGCGCGCGCATGCCCCCGCCACGCTACACCCGCCTGCCGTGGCCTCTGCCACCCTCGCCCGCACTCGTTGCACCATGACGCCCCACCCGCGCCTGGCCTTGGCCTCCTCCTGGCCTCCCCTGCTCCGGCGCCCGGCTGGGTACGCCCGCTCGGGCCAAACCCGCAGCGCCCCGTGCCCGTTTGCTCGGCGCCCGCGCCTAGTACTTTTTTATAAAAAAAAGAATTAAAAAATAATTATAATTATAACAATAATAAAAATATTAATTATTAATTAATTAAAGAATTAATTACCTTAATTAATCATAATTAGACTAATCTAATCACTAATTAACCTAATTAACTGTTAGTTAACTAATCAGTCAATGACATGTGGGACCCTCACGCCAGTTTGACCCCAGTCAACGCCCTGTTGACTGGTGACGTCATGCTGACGTCATGATGACGTCAGCATACACTGTTCTGGATAATGTTGAATTAAATTAATTAATTAAATTCTAAAAATGATTTGAACTTTAGAAAATCATATAAAATAAACCGTAGCTCCCATGAAAATGTTTTCTACATGAAAGTTGCTCAGAACGACGAGATGAATCCGGATAGGCAGCCCGTTCATCCGCCACACATCCCTAGCATAGTGAACCTGCAACATTTCACCTTCGGTTCATCTGCCCGAAAACACGGAACACCGGGGATGCTTTCCCGGATGTTCCCCCCTTCACCGGTATCACCTCATACCGCGTTAGAACACGTCTAGCTCTGCTTGTTGTCCTGTTATGCACTTGCTTGCTATGTATTTATTGTTTCTTCCCCCTCTTCTTCCGCTAGACACCGAGACCGACGCCGCTGCTACCCAGTAGGACTACGGTGCTGACGACCCCTCTCTCTTGCCAGAGCAACCAGGCAAGCACCCCCCCCTTGATCACCAGATATCGCCTATTCTTCTCTATACTGCTTGCATTAGAGTAGTGTAGCATGTTACTGTTCGGTTACTCCTATTCTGTTGCATAGCCTGTCATTGTTGCTACAGTCATTGATACCCTACCCGCAATCCTAAATGCTTAGTATAGGATGCTACTTTATCATCATTGGCCCTACATTCTTGTCATTCTGCCTTGCTATACTATTGGGCCGTGATCACTCGAGAGGTGATCACGGGTATATACTATACATACATACATATTATACAGATGGTGACTAAAGTCGGGTCAGCTCGTTGAGTACCCGCAAGTGATTCCGGTGTGGGGGCTGAAAGGACAGGTGGCTCCATCCCGGTAGAGGTGGGCCTGGGTTCCTGACGGCCCCCGACTGTTACTTTGTGGCGGAGCGACAGGGCAGGTTGAGACCACCTAGGAGACAGGTGAGCCTGGCCCTGTTCGGCGTTCGCGGATACTTAACACGCTTAACGAGATCTTGGTATTTGATCTGAGTCTGGCTACTGGCCTATATGCACTAACCAACTACGCGGGAAAGATATGGGCACTCGACGTCGTGGTATCAGCCGAAGCCTTCGTGACGTCAGCGACTGAGCGGCGCGCGCCGGGTTGGACTGCGTTAACGCAACTTCCTTTGTAATGGAGGTTGCTAGGTCTGCTCACCGGCCGCGTACGCAACGTGCAGGTGTGCAATGGGCGATGGGCCCAGACCCCTGCGCGCATAGGATTTAGACCGGCATGCTGACCTTTCTGTTGTGCCTAGGTGGGGCTGCGACGTGTTGATCTTCCGAGGCCGGGCATGACCCAGGAAAGTGTGTCCGGCCAAATGGGATCGAGCGTGTTGGGTTATGTGGTGCACCCCTGCAGGGAAGTTAATCTATTCGAATAGCCGTGATCTTCGGTAACAGGACGACTTGGAGTTGTACCTTGACCTTATGACAACTAGAACCGGATACTTAATAAAACACACCCTTCCAAGTGCCAGATACAACCCGGTGATCGCTCTCTAACAGGGCGATGAGGACAGGATCGCCGGGTAGGATTATGCTATGCGATGCTACTTGGAGGACCTCAATCTACTCTCTTCTACATGCTGCAAGACGGAGGCTGCCAGAAGCGCAGTCTTCGATAGGACTAGCTATCCCCCTCTTATTCTGGCATTCTGTAGTTCAGTCCACTGATATGGCCTCCTTACACATATACCCATGCATATGTAGTGTAGTTCCTTGCTTGCGAGTACTTTGGATGAGTACTCACGGTTGCTTTCTCCCCCCTTTTCCCCCTTTCCTTTCTTTCTGGTTGTCGCAACTAGATGCTGGAGTCCAGGAGCCAGACGCCACCGTCGACGACGACTCCTACTACACCGGAGGTGCCTACTACTACATGCAGCCCGCTGACGACGACCAGGAGTAGTTTAGGAGGATCCCAGGCAGGAGGCCTGCGCCTCTTTCGATCTGTATCCCAGTTTGTGCTAGCCTTCTTAAGGCAAACTTGTTTAACCTATGTCTGTACTCAGATATTGTTGCTTCCGCTGACTCGTCTATGATCGAGCACTTGTATTCGAGCCCTCAAGGCCCCTGGCTTGTAATATGATGCTTGTATGACTTATTTTATTTTTAGAGTTGTGTTGTGATATCTTCTCGTGAGTCCCTGATCTTGATCGTACACGTTTGCGTGTATGATTAGTGTACGATTGAATCGGGGGCGTCACAGCCGACTCCCCCTGGCTCTTCAAAAAAATAACAGGCTGATCAAGCCTTCAAGCGCCCAAGACGCGGGGCCGCCTTCCCCCGGCCGGCTATCCCACAAGCCGACTAATGGAAGGCGGCCCGGCCCTAAAACCCTCATGAAGAAAGCCGCGAGAGGGCCGACTCCAAGAAGCCGGCCACGAAATGACCGACTCCAAGAAGCCGGCCCCCGACAGGCGGCCAAGATCCTGCCCTCAAAGTCTGCACCCACATAATGGAGATGGGACGGGGCGTGGCAACAGTGAAGCCTGCCACCCCCAAATCCCGGAACACGCATGGCCATAGTACGTCGTACGGGGTAGCCAGGACCCGCCCGGCGGGGCACTGTTGCCATGCTGACCATGACGCCACCCACGACAGGCTATCAGTACGGACCGCAGGCTGCGGGCCCCTTCGGTCAGAGCGACCCCCGAAGGCGGCCACGCTTCCCCTAGTCGGCCAGGGACGTAGCCAGCTCTCACCAGCCGGCTCGCTCCCTCCCTCGAAGTATGGGCACCATTAAGGAGACAAGACGAGGTAAGGCTACAGTGAGAACCGCCAGGTGGCGGCACTGTAGCCATGCTTACCTCGACAAACCCCTCGTCATCAAGAGTGAGGCCACAGTAACCAGCCCCCGACAAGACCCCCAAGCAGTGGGGCCAACCTGTCGACCAGAAAGCCGGCAGCCGGCGGGACCCACCAGGCGGCGGGCCCCAGCGGTCGGCGGAGAAGCCGGCGAACGTAGACACTGACGGCTAGGGCCCATGCCCAGCCAGATTATCATTGTACCCCTGGGGGGTAGGCCTATATAAACCCCCCAGGGCACCCAAGCTCAAGGAGCCTCTTGTAGCCACTTGTTGATCTAGTGATCATGAAGAGACCCGCAGAGCAGGACTAGGTGTGTTATCTCCACGGAGAGCCCCGAACCAGGGTAAGATCCGTCGGCATGCATGTCTTCGCCTTATCCCGTTTCCAGGCACCGGCGATGTCTTATTGGCTCCCACAATGATAAGCCACCCGTTGGCATATGTCGCACCTACCACCCGACAATTAGTAGACCGACTCCTGCCTGCATCTACTACTATTAGTCCACACATCGACCGCTATCCAGCATACATCTAGTGTATTAAGTTCATGGAAAAATGGAGTAATGCAATAAGAACGATGACATGATGTAGACAAGATCTATTTATGTAGAAATAGACCCCATCTTGATATCCTTATAGCAATGATACATACGTGTTGTTTCCCCTTCTGTCACTGGGATCAAGCACAGTAAGATCGAACCCATCACAAAGCACCTCTTCCAATTGCAAGATAAATAGATCAAGTTGGCCAAACAAAACCCAAATATCAGAGAAGAAATACAAGGCTATAAGTAATCATGCATATAAGATATCAAAGAAGACTCAAATAACTTTCATGGATAAAAACATAGAGCTGATCATAAACTCAAAGTTCATCAGATCCCAACAAACACACTACAAAAAGGCTTACATCATATGGATCTCCAAGAGACCATTGTATAGATAATCAAAAGAGAGAGAGAGGAAGCCATCTAGCTACTAACTACGGACCCGTAGGTCTACAAAGAACTACTCACGCATCATCGGAGAGGCACCAATGGAAGTGGTGAACCCCTCCGTGATGGTGTCTAGATTGGATCTGGTGGTTCTGGACTCTGCAGCGGCTGGAATTGATTTTCGTCAACTCCCATAGAGTTTTGGAATATTGGGGTATTTATAGAGCAAAGAGGAGGTTCAGGGGGCACCCGAGGTGGGCACAACCCACCTGGGCGCGCCTGGGCACCCTACTGGGTGCTGCCTCCTTCGGGGCACCCCCCATGTGTTTCCTTGGCCCACTGGATGTCTTATGGCCCAAAAAATCCTCAAGAAGTTTCACTGTGTTTGGACTCCGTTTGATATTGATTTCCTGTGACGTAAAAAACATGCAAAAAACAACAACTGGCACTGGGCAATATGTCAATAGGTTAGTGACAAAAATGATATAAGATGACTATAAAATGATTGTAAAACATCCAAGAATGATAATATAACAGCATGGAACAATCAAAAATCATAGATACGTTGGAGATGTATCAGCATCCCCAAACTTAATTCCTGCTCGTCCTCGAGTAGGTAATGATAAAAACAGAATTTTGGATGTGGAATGCTACCTAACATGTTAATCACATTTCTTTTCTTTATAGCATGGACATTTGGACTTTTATATTATTTAAAGCAATAGTCCAGTTTTGACATGAAGACTTTAATACTCAAGCATATCAACAAGAAACCATGTCTTTCAAAATATCAACACTAAAGCAAGTTATCCCTAGCCCGTTATGCTCAATCATTGATCCATTCATGAAACACACTCGAATATTAGCTATACCCAATGCTCAAATACGATCATAGTGCCCCTTAGTTGGTGCTTTATAAGAGAAGATGGAGACTCAAGTTCAAAATAAAATTGCATAAGTAAAAGAAAGGCCCTTCATGGAGGGAAGTAGGGATTCGTAGAGGTGCCAGAGCTCAAAGCTTAAATTGAGAGATAAAAACATTTTTGAGAGCCATACTTTTCCCACCAACGAAAACGACTTAGAGATCCCAACACTTTCCATGCTAGATACATCATTGGCGGTTCCCAAATAGAAAATAAAGTTTATTCATTTTTTCACCATTAATTTCACTTTCCATGGCTAACCGTATCCACGGGTGCCCTCCATACCAACACATTCCAAGGAATTTAATATTTGACAACATAAACTAAATTCATTTTTCATTTCGGGACTGGGCATCCCTAATACCTTTGTCGTACTCTCGTGCAATGAGAAGTGAATAAACACTCATCGTGAGAATAACACATCTAGCATGGACAATATTGGTCACCCTTCAATGCCTCGCGAGCAGTAGAGCACAAAAAAGAGAAATTTATTTTGAAAATTAGAGATGGCACATACAAATTTGCTTAGAACGGCATGGAAATACCGCATATAGGTAGGTATAGTGGACTCATATGGAAAAACTGGTTTAAAGGGTTTTGGATGCACAAGTAGTGATCATACTTAGTGCAAAATGAAGGCTAGCAAAAAGATTGAGAAGCGACCAACCAAAAAGCAAAAAATCTCATACCCAAGCATTAAGCATAAGTAACACCGAACAATGCACCATAAGCAGGATATAAATTTCATTGCATAACTATTGACTTTCGTGCTTGCATAGGGAATCACAAACCTTAACAACAATATTCTTACTAAAACACAACTACTCATCAACATGACTCACACATCATATCGTCATATCTCAAAACCATTACTAAAAATCATGTTTATTTTGTCCAATGATCTTCATAAAAGTTTTTATTATATCCTCCTTGGATATCTATCACTTTAGAACTATTTTCATATGTTGCTTTTGATAAGCTCAAACAAATACTCCCTCCATTCCAAAATAGATGACCCAACTTTGTACTAACTTTGTACTAAAGTTAGTACAAAGTTGGGTCATCTATTTTTTAACAGAGGGAGTATAAATGAAGAACATGAGCATAATTTTTCTTTCTCTCAAAATAATCTAAGTGAAGCAAGAGAGAATTTCTTCAAACTTTACTAACTCCCAAATAAATCTAAGTGAAGCATGGGAGCATTTCTTCAAAAATAACAAAGCACACCGTGCTCAAAAAGATATAAGTGAAGCACTAGAGCAAATCTGTGGCTCTAAAAATTTAAGTGAAGCATATGAGCAAGCATAGCATAATTTTTGGCTCTCTCAAAAGGGTATGTCCAGCAAGGAATCAAGACTTAGAACACAGCAAAACAAGCAAAGACTCATATCATACAAGACGCTCTAAGCAAAACTCATAATATGTGACAAATAAAAATATAGCTTCAAGTAAAATACCGATGGTTGTTAGAAGAAAGTGGGGATGCCACTCGGGGGCATCCCCATGCTTAGTTGCTTGCTACTTCTTTGAATATTATCTTGGGATGCCTCGGGCATCCCCAAGCTTAGCCTTTTGCTACTCCTTATTCCTTCATCCATCGTAAGATCACCCAAAACTGGAAAACTTCAACCACGCAAAACTCAACAAAACCTTCGTGAGATCCGTTAGTATAAGAAAACAAACCACTACTATAATTAATGTTGAAAACCTATTCTTATTTTGTTTTTGCATTATGTCTACTGTATTACAACTTTTCTATGGCAAAAACTCATCAAGAAAACCATAGAATCATCAAAACAAGCACACAACGCAAACAAAAGAGAATCTGTCAAAAACAGAATAGTCTGTAGCAGTCTGAATATTTCGAATACTTCTGTAACTCCAAAAATTATCAAATAAATTGGTCCACGTGAGAAATTTGTCTATTAATCTTCTGAAAAATTAATCAACTCAAAATCTCTTTTCTGTTAAAAATGACAAATAATCTCGTGAGTGCAAAAGTTTCTGTTTTTCAGCAAGATCAAATCAACTTTCACCCAAATCTTCCAAAGGCCTTGCTTGGCACAAACACTTATTAAAACACAAAAAAACACAATCATAACAGTAGCATAATTGTGCTAACACACAAAAATAGAAAGCAAAAGGCAAAAATAAATTTTATTCATTGGGTTGCCTCCCAACAAACGCTATCGTTTTATGCCCCTAGCTAGGCATAACGTGTAGGATCTAAGTTTTGTCACCCTTATCCTTGTTTCCCTTGGATGTATTTGTGTTAGGAGGTTTTGTAAATAAGACATAAAACACATTATCCATGGAAACCTTAGCACTATCAAGTTGCTTTTTATCATAACCCCTTTGATTTCCGGCAGTGATCCAAGAATAGTGTTGATTAACATCGTTAAAAACTTGTTGGATCATATCGAAGACAGGGACTTGCTTTTTAAGATTCTCATCAAAGATTTGGTTATCTCCAAGCAAATGTCTTAAAGCATAATCACTATTATAAAGAATTTCATGAATCACGGGGTTTTCACGATTCATGCCATAAAAATCAAAGATTTCCCTAGCTTCCCGTATTATGTAGTCAAATTCATTCATCAAAACAAGAGTGGCTAACTTTTTAGCTTTAGGATCCTTTATAACGGAAAAATCATAGAACAATCTTTGCAAGGTAGGATGAGTACGAATAAATATAGTTTCAAGTTTCAAAACAAGTGCCGAGATAGCTTCCGCGTAAGATTTAGTCCTTCTAAGTATAGGAATATCATCAAGACATAATTTTCCGACACAATTGAAAAATTCTTGGATATGTTCTTTTCCCATAAAATTCCCTTGCCCCAAGACAAAAGTTTTGGCATCCAGATTACCTGTACGCTCAATTTTAGGAGTTAGGCTATCATTTGCTTCTGCCGTGCCAAAGTCACTCATGGTGACTTTACAACAAGATTGCACTCAAAAACATATCTGATGAGAAAAAGGCGAAAAAAAAGAGGGCGAATAAAACGACAATTTTTTGTGAATTGGGGGAGAGGATAATGAGAGGAAAATGGCAAATAATGTAAATTATGAGGAGATGAGATTTGTGATTAGGAACCTGGTTGATGTTGAAGATCCTCCCCGGTAACGGTGCCAGAAATACTTTTTAATGTTTGCTAGAACTACGTTGGTATTTCCCCAAAGAGGAAGGGATGATGCAGTATAGCGACGGTAGGTATTTACCTCAGTGATGAGACAAGGTTATCGAACCAGTAGGAGAACCTCCTCACACCACGTAAACAGCACCTGCACACAAATAACAAATACTCACAACCCGACGTGATAAAGGGGTTGTCAATCCCTATCGGGTACAGTGCCTCAAGATAGGCAAAAAACGTGAGGTAAAAGTGGTAGATAGGATAAATAGATCGCAGAACAAATAAATTGCAACAAGGTATTTTTGTATTTTTGGTTTAATAGATCTGAAAATAAATGCAAAGGAAAATGGATCGCAAAGGCAAATATGATGAAAAGAGATCCGGGGGCCGTAGGTTTCACTAGTGGCTTCTCTCGAGAAAAATAGCAAACGGTGGGAAAACAATTACTGTTGGCCAATTGATAGAACTTCAAATAATCATGACGATATCCAGGCAATGATCAATATATAGGCATCACGTCCAAGATTAGTAGACCAACTCCTACCTGCATCTACTACTATTACTCCACACATCGACCGCTATCCAGCATGCATCTAGTGCATTAAGTTCATGGAGAAACAGAGTAATGCAATAAGAATGATGACATGATGTAGACAAGATCTATTTATATAGAAATAGACCCCATATTTTTATCCTTTATAGCAACGATACATACGTGTCATTTCCCCTTTTGTCACTGGGATCAAGCACCGTAAGATTGAACCCATCACAAAGCACCTCTTCCCATTGCAGGATAAATAGATCAAGTTGGCCAAACAAAACCTGTCAGGGGTATACCCCGCAGTATGACCCGGCCGGAAGTATGACCCGGCCGGACTTGCGACTCACTGGTGACCCGCCCTGACTTGGCGACTCACTAAGTGACCCGCCCGGATCTCTCCACTCACTGATAACCCAGCCGAGCCAGGTGACTCGTTGGTGACCCGGCAGGCGGGTTAGAGGAGCGACAGGACCTGGAGGCCCAGAAGACTCAAGGCCCAGAAGGCTGGCTCATGTTATGGTGGGCCGGCTTAAGAGGAAAGCATAAGGAATATTCCCTTACAAAGGAAGCAAGACTAGGACTCCACTGGTAAAGAGTAATCCTAATTCTGCTAGGACTAGTCATGTAACCCGCCCCTTCAACTTATATAAGGAGGGGCAAGGCACCCCAAGAGGGACAAGTTTCACAAGTTTTACACACTACTAGGGAAAAGCCTATACACAGAATCTTACCAGCAGCGCTGCTCAAAATACAATGCAAAACGCGCTGCTGAAAGGAAAATAGCAATAGCGCGTGCGCACCAAACCGTGCTACTGCTCTAATTGCCATGACCTCACCATCTAGCTAGTTATAGCAGTAGCGCCCTATATTGAACCGTGCTACTGCTATAGATGTTAGCAGCAGCGCGCTTCTAAGAAAATCGCTACTGCTAAGATCATCCCACAAGTTTAGTCCCACCTCGCTCCGCGAACAGGGTGTTTACCACCTTAAATATGTTACTTCTGAAACTATCACAACCAGTTGGTCTTCACTGAACTCTATGTGTAGAATTTGTGCCCGCAATATGAGTCCTCTCCGGTAGGAACCGGAGAGGACTCATATTGGCAATTCAGATTGTACACAAAAATATCATTAATGGCCAATGTATTTTTGCATTGATGTATTTTTGTATACTTACACTTAGCAGTATCGCTTTTAACTGCAAAGCACTACTGGTAGTCCAACTTAGCAGTAGCGTGCAACAATGCACAGCGCTACTGCTATTCAGATTAGCTGTAGCGCATTTTGGCAAACGCGCTACAACTAACCCTACCTTATCCCCACGCGCGTGAACGACCCTCTCTCTCACTCACACTCTCCCCTCTCAGTCACTCTCGCCCGTGCGCCGATAACCGTCGTCGTGCGTCAGCGCCGCCGCCGCCTTCGTCCGTCCGCCACCGAGGTACTCCCCTCCTTCCGTCCCTCCTCCCTCCTCCTCGCACCGCACCCTCCTCCCTCCGCCTGCGGCCGCCCATCCTCCCTCCTCCACCGGCAGCCCTCCTCTCACCGCCCTCGACCTCACCGCCGCCACCCGAGCCCACCTAGCACCGCCGCCTCCCGATCCCGATCTCGCCCTCGCCGCCCCTACCTCTCCATCGCCCCCACCCCCTTTCTCTCTGCTTAGTTAGTACTTGATGTTGTTTAGTAGTAGTATATGTTAATTTAGGGTTCATAGATAATGATTTTTAGTAGTAGTAGATGTTAATTAGTAGTAGTGATGGTACTAGTTAACTAGGGCAGTATGATTAATAGTAGTTGTAGTTGAACTACTTTAGTTGTAGTTAAACTAGTTTAGTAAGTAAATTAATAAACTAGCTGAACTAGTTGAATTAATAGAACTAATGTATTTTTAGTAAGATACTTAATATAACTAGTTGGACTACTTTATTTTTAGAAAGAACTAGTTTTTTTTCTATTTATAATAAGTTTATATTTAGTAAGAACTAGTTGAATTAATAAAACTAGTTGTGTTGGAAATATGCCCTAGAGGCAATAATAAATTAGTTATTATTATATTTCCTTGTTCATGATAATCGTTTATTATCCATGCTATAATTGTATTGATAGGAAACTCAGATACATGTGTGGATACATAGACAACACCATGTCCCTAGTAAGCCTCTAATTGACTAGCTCGTTGATCAATAGATGGTTACGGTTTCCTGACCATGGACATTGGATGTCGTTGATAACGGGATCACATCATTAGGAGAATGATGTGATGGACAAGACCCAATCCTAAGCCTAGCACAAAGATCGTAGTTCGTATGCTAAAGCTTTTCTAATGTCAAGTATCATTTCCTTAGACCATGAGATTGTGCAACTCCCGGATACCGTAGGAATGCTTTGGGTGTACCAAACGTCACAACGTAACTGGGTGGCTATAAAGGTGCACTACAGGTATCTCCGAAAGTGTCTGTTGGGTTGGCACGAATCGAGACTGGGATTTGTCACTCCGGTAAACGGAGAGGTATCTCTGGGCCCACTCGGTAGGACATCATCATAATGTGCACAATGTGACCAAGGGGTTGATCATGGGATGATGTGTTACGGAACGAGTAAAGAGACTTGCCGGTAACGAGATTGAACAAGGTATCGGTATACCGACGATCGAATCTCGGGCAAGTATAATATCGTGGTTCATCCGATGAGATCATCATGGAACATGTGGGAGCCAACATGGGTATCCAGATCCCGCTGTTGGTTATTGACCGGAGAATGTCTTGGTCATGTCTACATGTCTCCCGAACCCGTAGGGTCTACACACTTAAGGTTCGATGACGCTAGGGTTATAAAGGAAGTTTGTATGTGGTTACCGAATGTTGTTCGGAGTCCCGGATGAGATCCCGGACGTCACTAGGAGTTACGGAATGGTCCGGAGGTAAAGATTTATATATGGAAAGTTGTTGTTCGGGTTCCGGGAAAAGTTCGGGTTTTTTCGGTATTGTACCGGGAAGCTTCCAGAAGGTTCTGGAGGATTCCAGAGGGGTCCAGAGGTCCGGAAATTGTTCCACCACGTCCAATACAGTAGCATGTGCTGTAAGGGGGCGCCCTAGCATTAATGGGCCAGGGGCACCAGCCCCCCCAAGGCCCGTGCGCATGGGAAGGGGGAAACCCTAAAGGGGAGGCCTCCACTTGACTTGGGAGAGACCTCCTCTTCGGCGCCTTATGCGCCGGTTGGCGCAACCGGTGCGCACTGCAGCTCGCGAATGGGCCGGCCCATGAACAGCAGGGGCAGTGCAAAAATGTATTCATGTCAGGAAAAAAAGGAACGCAAATGCTGCTCCCATAAGGAATCGAACCGGCACCATTAAGCTCCCACGCATGGTCAGCTAACCAGTAGACCAATACAGCCCTTATGAAAATCTTGCAACGCGAAATGTCTAAGAACTAGTTTAGCCGCCCACTTTAGAAAAATGGGATTTCTTTTGAAAAGAAATCTGAACAAATTTTGAATGTCCACAGACTTTAAAAAACATCACGAATTAGAAAAAAAAGTTTATGTATTCAAAAAACATTGACGAATTCAAAAAAGTTCATAAAAATTGGAAAAAGATCATCGATTTTCAAAAAAGTTCATGAATTTTGAAAAAACATTCATCGATTTTGGAAAAGTTCATCGTTTTTGAAAAAAAATCATTGACTTTGGGAAAAGTTCATTGAATTTGAAAAAAGTTCATTGAATTTCAAAAAAGTTCATCGAATTTGAAAAAAAGTTCATCAAATTTGTGAAAACGTCATTGATTTTGAAAAAAGTTCATCGAATTTCAATAAAAGTTCATGGAATATGAAAAAAGTTCATCAAAATTTGAAAAAAAAACCATCAAAAATGAAAAATAGTTCACCAAATTTGAAAACAAATGAATTTGAAATAAGTTCGTCGAAATTGGAAAAAAGTTCATGGAATTTGAAAGAAGTTCATCAAAAATTTGAAAGAAGATCATTGAATTTGTAAAAAGTTCACCAATTTTGGAAAAAGTTCATTGGTTTCGAAAAAGTCATCAAATTTGAAAACAGTTCATCAATTTCCAAAAAAAAAGTTCATCAGAAAAATGAAAAGTTCACCGATTTTGGAAAAAGTTTATCAAATTTGAAAAATGGTTTATTGTTTTTTGAAAGATTTCATAGAAAAATTGTAAAACGTTAATCCATTTGAAAAAGGAAGAAGAGAAAAAAAACAGAAAATAGAAAAAGGAAAAAAGGGAAAAAAGTAATGGAAAAAGGAAATACGAAAGAATAAAGGAAGCAAAAGATATTACTTGTCCGCGTGGGTTGGGTGGCGCGGTGGTTAGTGCAGTATCCATTGATGCAGGAGGTCTTGTGTTCGATTCTATCTGCGGTACCTTTTTTGCGGTATAGAAACCATATAACAATGGGGAGATGGGTCGGTCCGTTAGTACCGATAGAAGGGGAGAGGGGTGTGCGCCCGTTAGCAGGAATGCCTGTAACGGGCGCTTAAGGCGCCGAATAGGAACCAGCGACTTGGGAGGCACTCTTCCCCCCTTGGCCGGTGCCCCAAACCCTAGATGGGATCTAGGGGGGCCGGCCCCCTCTTCCCCCCACCTATAAATAGTGGAGGGGTGGGAGGGCAGACGCACCCCAAGTTCTGGCGCAGCCCTCCCCTCTCCCAAGTACTCCTCCTCTCTCGCGGTGCTTGGCGAAGCCCTGCAGGATTGCCACGCTCCTCCACCACCACCATGCTGTTGTGCTGCTGCTGGATGGAGTCTTCCTCAACCTCTCCCTCTCTCCTTGCTGGATCAAGGCATGGGAGACGTCACCGGGTTGTACGTGTGTTGAACGCGGAGGTGCCGTCCGTTCGGCACTAGGATCTCCGGTGATTTGGATCACGACGAGTACGACTCCTTCAACCCCGTTCTCTTGAACGCTTCCGCTTAGCAATCTACAAGGGTATGTAGATGCACTCTCCTTCCCCTTGTTGCTGGTTTCTCCTTAGATAGATCTTGGTGACACGTAGGAAAATTTTGAATTTCTGCTACATTCCCCAACACTGGCATCATGAGCTAGGTCTATTGCGTAGATTCTTTGCACGAGTAGAACACAAAGTAGTTGTGGGCGTTGATTTTGTTCAATATGCTTACTGTTACTAGTCCAATCTTGATTCGGTAGCATCGTGGGATGAAGCGGCCCGGACCGACCTTACACGTACTCTTACGTGAGACAGGTTCCACCGACTGACATGCACTTGTTGCATAAGGTGGCTAGCGGGTGCCAGTCTCTCCCACTTTAGTCGGATTGGATTCGATGAAAAGGGTCCTTATGAAGGGTAAATAGCAATTGGCATATCACGTTGTGGCTTTTGCGTAGGTAAGAAACGTTCTTGCTAGAAACCCATAGCAGCCACGTAAAACATGCAAACAACAATTAGAGGACGTCTAACTTGTTTTTGCAGGGTATGCTATGTGATGTGATATGGCCAAGAAGAATGTGATGAATGATATGTGATGTATGAGATTGATCATGTTCTTGTAATAGGAATCACGACTTGCATGTCGATGAGTATGACAACCGGCAGGAGCCATATGAGTTGTCTTTATTTATTGTATGACCTGCGTGTCATTGAACAACGCCATGTAATTACTTTACTTTATTGCTAACCGGTAGCCATAGTGGTAGAAGTAATAAGTTGGCGAGACAACTTCATGGAGACACGATGATGGAGATCATGATGATGGAGATCATGGTGTCATGCCGGTGACGATGATGATCATGGAGCCCCGAAGATGGAGATCAAAAGGAGCAAAATGATATTGGCCATATCATGTCACTTTTTGATTGCATGTGATGTTTGTCATGTTTATGCATCTTATTTGCTTAGAACGACGGTAGTAAATAAGATGATCCCTCATTAAAATTTCAAGAAGTGTTCCCCCTAACTGTGCACCGTTGCGAAAGTTCATCGTTTCGAAGCACCACGTGATGATCGGGTGTGATAGATTCTTGCGTTCACATACAACGGGTGTAAGCCAGATTTACACACACGAAACACTTAGGTTAACTTGACGAGCCTAGCATGTACAGACATGGCCTCGGAACGCAAGAGATCGAAAGGTCGAGCATGAGTCGTATAGTAGATACGATCAACATGAAGATGTTCACCGATGATGACTACTCCGTCTCACGTGATGATCGGACACGGCCTAGTTGACTAGGATCATGTAATCACTTAGATGACTAGAGGGATGTCTATCTGAGTGGGAGTTCATGAGATGAACTTAATTATCCTGAACATAGTCAAAAGACCTTTGCAAATTATGTCGTAAGCTCGCGCTTTAGTTCCACTGTTTAGATATATTCCTAGAGAAAATATAGTTGAAAGTTGACAGTAGCGATTATGCGGACAGTAGAAAGCTTATGTCCTTCATGCACCGCTCAGTGTGCTGAACCCCAAACATCGTCTATGGATGTTGCGAACATCGGACATACACATTTTGATAACTACGTGACAGTTCAGTTAAACGGTTTAGAGTTGAGGCACCAAAGATGTTTTTCGAAACGTCGCGGAACATATGAGATGTTTTCGAGGGCTGAAATTGGGATTTTAGGCTCGTGCCCACGTCAAGAGGTATAAGACCTCCGACAATTTTCTTAGCCTGCAAACTAAGGGAGAAAAGCTCAATCGTTGAGCTTGTGCTCAGATTGTCTGAGTGCAACAATCACTTGAATCGAGTGGGAGTTGATCTTCCAGATGAGATAGTGATGTTTCTCCAAAGTCATTGCCACCAAGCTGCTAGAGCTTCATGATGAACTATAACATATTAGGGATAGATATGATGATCCTTGAGGTATTCATGATGTTTGACACCGCGAAAGTAGAAATCAAGAAGGAGCATCAATTGTTGATGGTTGGTGAAACCACTAGTTTCAAGAAGGGCAAGGGCAAGAAGGGATACTTCATGAAACGGCAAATCAGCTGCTGCTCCAGTGAAGAAACCCAAGGTTGAACCCAAACTCGAGACTAAGTGCTTCTGTGATAAGGGGAATAGTCACTAGAGCGGAATTACCCTAGATACTTGGTAGATGAGAAGGCTGGCAAGGTCGATAGAAGTATATTGGATATACATTATGTTAATGCGTACTTTACTAGTACTCCTAGTAGCACCAGGGTATTAGATACCGGTTCGGTTGCTAAGTGTTAGTAACTCGAAATAAAAGAGCTACGGAATAAATGGAGACTAGCTAAAGGTGAGCTGACGATATGTGTTGGAAGTATTTCCAAGTTTGATGTGATCAAACATCGCACGCTCCCTCTACCATCAAGATTGGTATTAAACCTGAATAATTGTCATTTGGTGTTTGCGTTGAGCATAGACATGATTGGATTATGTCTATCGCAATACGGTTATTCATTTAAGGAGAATAATGGTTACTCTGTTTATTTGAATAATACCTTCAATGGTCTTGCACCTGAAATGAATGGTTTACTGAATCTCGGTCGTAGTGATACACATTTTCATGCCAAAAGATATAAGATAGTAATGATAGCACCACTTACTTGTGGCACTGCCATGTAAGTCATATTGGTATAAAACGCATGAAGAAGCTCCATGTTGATGGATCTTTGGACTCGCTCGTTTTTCAAAAGTTTGAGACATGTGAACCATGTCTATTGGTGTATACCCGTGAAGAAACTCCATGCAGATGGATCGTTTGGACTCACTTGATTTTGAATCACTTGAGATATGCAAATCATACCACATGGGCAAGATGACTGAAAAGCTTCGGTTTCAGTAAGATGGAACAAGATAGCAACTTGTTGGAAGTAACACATTTTGATGTGTGCAGTCCAATGAGTGCTAAGGCATGCAGTGAATATCGTCATGTTCTTACTTCACAGATGATTCGAGTAGATGTTGAGTATATTTACTTGATGAAACAAAAGTCTGAATTATTGAATGGTTCAAGTAATTTCAGAGTGAAGTTGAAGATCATTGTGACAAGAGGATAAAATGTCTATGATATGATCATAGAGATGAGTTACAAGCTTTGGCACGCAATTAAGACATTGTGGAAATTGTTTCACAATTAATATCGCCTGAAACACCATAGTGTGATGGTGTGTCCGAACATCATAGTTGCACCCTATTGGATATGGTGCGTACCATGATGTCTGTTATCAAATTAACACTATGGTTCATGGGTTAGGCATTAGAGACAACCACACTCACTTTAACAGGGCACCACGTAATTCCGTTGAGACGACACCGTTTGAACTATGGTTTGAGAAACCTAAGTTGTCGTTTCTTGAAAGTTTGGGGCTGCGACGCTTATGTGAAAAAGTTTCAGACTGATAAGCTCGAACCCAAAGAGGATAAATGCATCTTCATAGGACACCCAAAACAGTTGGGTATACCTCCAGTCTCAGTTCCGGAAGCAAAAGGGATTGTTTATAGAATTAGGTCCTTTCCCGAGGAAAAGTTTCTCTCGAAAGAATTGAGTGGGAGGATGGTGGAGGCTTGATGAGGTTATTGAACCGTCACTTCAACTAGTGTGTAGCAGGGCACAGGAAGTTGTTCCTGTGGCAGCTACACCAATTGAAGTGGAAGCTGATGATAGTGATCATGATGCTTCAGATCAAATCACTACCGGACCTCGTAGGTCGACAAGGACACGTACTACTTCAGAGTGGTACGCACTCCTGTCTTAGAGGTCATGTTGCTAGACAACAATGAACCTACGAGCTATGGAGAAGCGATGGTGGGCCCAAATTCCGACAAATGGTTAGAAGCCATGAAATCCGAGATAGGATCCAAGTATCAGAACAAAGCATGGACTTTGGTGGACTTTCCCAATGATCGGCAAGCCATTGAGATAAATGGATCCTTAAGAAGAAGACGGACGTGGATGGTAATGTCACCATCTATGAAGCTCGACTTGTGGCGAAGAGTTTTTCACAAGTTCAAGGAGTTGACTACGATGAGATTTTCTCATCCGTAGCGATGCTTAAATTCCGTCGGAATCATGTTAGCATTAGCTGCATTTATGAAATCTGGCAGATGGATGTCAAAACGAGTTTCCTTACCAGTTTTCGCAAGGAAAGGTTGTATGTGATACAATCAGAAAGGTTTTGTCGATCCTAAGGATGCTAAAAGGTATGCTAGCTCCAGCGATCCTTCCATGGACTGGAGTAAGCATCTCGGAGTTGGAATATGCACTTTGATAAGATGATCAAAGATTTTTGGTTTATACAAAGTTTATGAGAAACTTGTATTTCCAAAGAAGTGAGTGGGAGCACTATAGAATTTCTGATAAGTATATGTTGTAAACATGTTGTTGATCAGAAATGATGTAGAATTTCTAGAAAGCATATAGGGTTATTTGAAAAGTGTTTTTCAAGGGAAAACCTGGATTAAGCTACTTAAACATTGAGCATCAAGATCTATAGGGATAGATCAAAATGCTTAATGGTACTTTCAAAATGAGCACATACCTTGACATGATCTTGAAGGTGTTCAAGATGGATCAGTCAAAGAAGGAGTTCTTGCCTGAGTTGTAAGGTATGAAGTTAAGACTTAAAGCTCGACCACGGCAGAAAAGAGAGAAAGGACGAAGGTCGTCCCCTATGCTTTAGATGTAGGCTCTACAGTATGCTATGCTGTGTACCGCACCGGAAGTGTGCCTTGCCATGAGTCAGTCAAGGGGTACAAGAAATATCCAGGAATGGATCATTGGATAGTAGTCAAAAATTGTCCTTGGAGTAAATAAGGACATGTTTCTCGATTATGGAGGTGATAAAGAGTTCGGCGTAAAGGGTTACGTCGATGCAAGATTTAACACCTATCCGAGTGACTCTGAGTAGCAAACCGGATACGTATAGTGGAGCGACCATTTGGAATAGCTCCAAGTGGAGTGTGGAAGCAGTATTTACAATATGACCTAGAGATTTGCAAAGTACATACGGATCTGAATGTTGCAGACCCCTTGACTAAAACCTCTCTCACAAGCAAAACATGATCAAACCCCAGAACTCATTGAGTCTTAATCACATGATGATGTGAACTAGTTTAATGACACTAGTAAACTGTTGGTCACATGGCGATGTGATCTGTGTGTGTTAATCACATGGCGATGTGAACTAGATTATTGACTCTAGTGCAAGTGGGAGACTGTTGGAAATATGCCCTAGAGGCAATAATAAATTAGTTATTATTATATTTCCTTGTTCATGATAATCGTTTATTATCCATGCTATAATTGTATTGATAGGAAACTCAGATACATGTGTGGATACATAGAGAACACCATGTCCCTAGTAAGCCTCTAATTGACTAGCTCGTTGATCAATAGATGGTTACGGTTTCCTGACCATGGACATTGGATGTCGTTGATAACGGGATCACATCATTAGGAGAATGATGTGATGGACAAGACCCAATCCTAAGCCTAGCACAAAGATCGTAGTTCGTATGCTAAAGCTTTTCTAATGTCAAGTATCATTTCCTTAGACCATGAGATTGTGCAACTCCCGGATACCGTAGGAATGCTTTGGGTGTACCAAACGTCACAACGTAACTGGGTGGCTATAAAGGTGCACTACAGGTATCTCCGAAAGTGTCTGTTGGGTTGGCACGAATTGAGACTGGGATTTGTCACTCCGGTAAACGGAGAGGTATCTCTGGGCCCACTTGGTAGGACATCATCATAATGTGCACAATGTGACCAAGGGGATGATCACGGGATGATGTGTTACGGAACGAGTAAAGAGACTTGCCGGTAATGAGATTGAACAAGGTATCGGTATACCGACGATCGAATCTCGGGCAAGTATAATACCGTTAGACAAAGGGAATTGTATACGGGATCGATTGAGTCCTTGACATCGTGGTTCATCCGATGAGATCATCATGGAACATGTGGGATCCAACATGGGTATCCAGATCCCGCTGTTGGTTATTGACCGGAGAACGTCTCGGTCATGTCTACATGTCTCCCGAACCCGTAGGGTCTACACACTTAAGGTTCGATGACGCTAGGGTTATAAAGGAAGATTGTATGTGGTTACCGAATGTTGTTAGGAGTCCCGGATGAGATCCCGGATGTCACGAGGAGTTCCGGAATGGTCCGGAGGTAAAGATTTATATATGGAAAGTTGTTGTTCGGGTTCCGGGAAAAGTTCGGGTTTTTCCGGTATTGTACCGGGAAGCTTCCAGAAGGTTCCGGAGGATTCCGGAGGGGTCCGGAGGTCCGGAAATTGTTCCACCACGTCCAATACAGTAGCATGGGCTGTAAGGGGGTGCCCTAGCCTTAATGGGCCAGGGGCACCAGCCCCCCCAAGGCCCATGCGCATGGGAAGGGGGAAACCCTAAAGGGGAGGGCCTCCACTTGACTTGGGAGGCACTCCTCCCCCCTTGGCCGCCACCCCCAACCCTAGATGGGATCTAGGGGGGCCGGCCCCCTCTTCCCCCCACCTATAAATAGTGGAGGGGTGGGAGGGCAGCCGCACCTCAAGTTCTGGCGCAGCTCTCCCCTCTCCCAAGTACTCCTCCTCTCTCGTGGTGCTTGGCGAAGCCCTGCAGGATTGCTACGCTCCTCCACCACCACCACGCTGTTGTGCTGCTGCTGGATGGAGTCTTCCTCAACCTCTCCCTCTCTCCTTGCTGGATCAAGGCATGGGAGACGTCACCGGCCTGTACGTGTGTTGAACGCAGAGGTGTCGTCCGTTCGGCACTAGGATCTCCGGTGATTTGGATCACGACGAGTACGACTCCTTCAACCCCGTTCTCTTGAACGCTTCCGCTTAGCGATCTACAAGGGTATGTAGATGCACTCTCCTTTCCCCTCGTTGCTGGTTTCTCCTTAGATAGATCTTGGTGACACGTAGGAAAATTTTGAATTTCTGCTATGTTCCCCAACAAGTTGAACATGTCATATTTGTTGTTATTTTTTTAGTTTAAGCAATTATTCGAGATGTATTAGTGATAACTTATACGGTTTTTGCTTTTGTAGAAATCAAGGAGCCCCTCCATCATCCCAGCTGTCGTCCCCGTCACCGACCCCCTCCGACATCGAGGTGAGACCAGCCAAATATCCATGTATATCTTGTGTTGCTCAAATAGGATATGTGGTTGCCCAAGTGGCCGTTCATGTTCAGTTTACACCTCCAAGTGGCCTATGTTTTGCCAGAGTGTTGATTAATTTTTGTTTTGGCAAATTTCAGGCGCTCGATATGTCCTTTTTTAGCAAAGGTCATGCCAGATTTTTCCGTGAATTCTGGCATGACTTGTGCTAGAATATGTAGGAAATATCGAGTGGCCTGGATTTTCTCAAAAAATAATGATCTAATTTAGGTTTTTTAGTACATATATTTAATTGTACAAGTTTAATCTTTGAATTATGAACATAGGAAATGTCGTACTCGGACGACGACAGTCTCCCGGGGGAGTGCAGCTGGTGCCACGACGATCGAGGTATCTGCGACAGGTTCATTGAGCTGGACAAAGATCGGCGCTTCAGCATTAAGCTCGGGAGACCTTCGATTTTGTAACAGTACGCAACAACGACAAGTGTTTTTTTCGTAATTAAGCATGACTTCAACTATTTCTACGTCTAATTTTCATCTTTTACAATTCGACTAGCTTATCCCATGCCATGCAAGACGCTATGTCTTGGAGAGGATGGGTTTTGAAGACCATGAAAATTTTGAAACAAAGAAAATACACCTAAGGACCCATCATGATATGGATTTTGAAGTAAATCTGTGCAATGCTCAGAGCGTCACCCATTTTGGTTGCCAAAATTGGGAAGCACTTTGCAAAATGTATGGTTTTTATGAGGGTATGATTTTCACCATGGATCTTGGTGATCCTGACATCGAGCAAGACAATATGGACATTTGGGTCCTTGTTGATACGCTTCCGATTGTACCGCTATGTGAGTTTCTCAAACATAGTTATTAACTAATTTATATTGTTTATTTCAAAATAGTTGACAGCTTATTTCCATTGACAGCTTATTTTGATTCTTCAAAGACTGTGCGGAAGATGGTAGACAAATTAAAACCCACTACACCGATGGCTCCGAATTAACTTATAAGGAGAAAAATCATCTGATCGCATTTTGTACTCTCTTGAGGATTACAATAACTATTATCGAACTCCTCCAAATTATGGTGAATACGTGCCACTAGTGCACGTGTTGAACCATGATAAATTCTCTGGAGATAGCCTAGTAAGATTTTTTACTATTACGACATCCGTGCATCTTTTGCATACTTCTAAAACTAGTACATCATTGCTAACTACGAAGTTATTACTATGTTTTTCAACAGAAACTCCCGATGGATTGTGTGCCTCATCTGATGTATCTGAATGGTCGCCTTACAGTTCTGAACATACTCCCAGGTAAATCTAGGGAGCTCACCTGTGCATATCGGATTTCTAAAACCAGTGAACACATGTTCATCAAAGAATGGAAAAAATGTTTGGACATTCGCAAGGAGGTTCTTGGAAGTAACATTCAGCGAAAGGCAAGAATTGGAGACAGGATAATCTCCATTCTCCATAATGGAGAGTCAGGGGCTATCTCGTTTTTTGCTATTTTACCTTTGAAAATGTAGTAGGTCTTAATCGAATGTAGTAGGTCCTATGAGGTACAATATGTTTATTATGTGGTAATGTGTTAGAGTTGATAATGAGGAGTACTTGTGATTACGACTAGTGACCAATTTGCTATGTGATGTCATTGATGAAAATGATGATCTTGAGGAGGTGTTATATGACAATGATGTATTATGATGATAAATTGTTAATGATATGATGATGATGATGATATTATTATATCATTGGGTGAAAGAACCGCGGATTAGTTTCAAGTGGATGGACATCCACTTGAAACTAGTCCATGGTTCTTTCACCCCGTGATGTAATAACTCATTATGATGTAAAAACAATCTCTAAATTCCTGTTGTATGAAAACTTGTGTAAAGGTGTATGAATACAACATGAAATAAAAAAGAAATAAAATACTAAATAATAGTGGTAGCACGGGCAAGTGGAAGCGCTACTACTAATTACCAGTAGCGCTCCTCTGGAGAAGCGCTACTACTAAGTCAATTTAGCAGTAGCGTGGGTCTAGGCACGCTACTGCTAAGCTTTAGCTGTAGCGCCGTATCAGTAGTGCTCCTGCCCGCGCTACTGATAGGCCTAAAACTCGCGCTGCTACTAGGCTTTTCCTTAGTAGTGACAAGTCTATATAGATAGACAAGTCAAGAGCTCTCAAAATAGAGCACGCTTGTAATCGTGATCATGATCATCAATATCAATGAAAAAGGATGTAGGCTTTTACCAACACTGTGAGGGGCCGAACCTGGGTAAAACCTCGCGTCTCTCATCCCACTCAAACCCTCTCAGGCTACCACATAGATGCGTTGGCCTCGCGACTAAGTCCACACTAAGGACATCTAACGTGACAATTCCACGGCAGTTGGTGCCCACCGTGGGGCCTGCGCACGGTGGTGTTAAGTTCTTGGAGGGATCTCTTTTAGGGACCAAGGAGTTCACAATTTTTCGGATGAAGCAAGAGCCAGCGTGAAGAGGATCTACGCCATCAACAAATAGTTGGATCGGCATGTACGAGATTGAGATCGTTTTAGGGTTGCATATTGTACGGCCGCCAGACGCGCCGTGGTGATCCGCCGAGTCCGAGACCGACTCAGAGTATTCCGCTGTTTAATTGTTGTTCTCTACCGCGAGAGCCAGTGCACGTGAAGCAGATTACATCCATGGCAGGCAGCGTACGCGGATTTGTTTCAAGTCCCGAGGATTGTCTGATTGATGGAAGTCGCAGCTGGTGCACACGACCTCCGCGTCAAATCCATCTAAAAGAAAAAAAGTAATATGCCAGGCCAGTGCATCGCCACGTACATACACAAGCTCCCAAGAGAACTTATTTGTGGACTAAGTACTATTTTACGAATCCTTACTAAAGCAAATCTGTGCACAAGGAGGTGATTTGTCAGTCAAACCCAGTGGTCAAAATCAACTGCCATTGTTTACATCACAGCAAGCCGGCCGCAATTGACGTGAAGTGATACGTCCATTTTGCATCATGCTTTTATGTCAATATTTATTGCATTATGGGCTGTTATTTCACGTTATGTCACAATACTTATGGCCATTCTCTCTTATTTTACAAGGTTTACATGAAGAGGGAGAATGCCGCAGCTGGAATTCTGGGCTAGAAAAGGAGCAAATATTGGAGACCTATTCTGCGCAACTCCAAAAGTCCTGAAACTACACGGAATATCTTAAAAAAATAAAGAAAAATCATCGCCAAAGATGAAGGCCAGTGGGCCCACACCCTGCTCACGAGGGTGGGGGCGCCCCCCTGGGGCACGCCCCCTACCTCGTGGGCCCCCTAGTGGCTCTGCGACGCCCATCTTCTCCTATATGAAGTCTTTCTATGAGAAAAAAATAGAAGGCAACCTTTCGGGACGAGACTCCGCCGCCACGAGGCGGAACCTTGGCGGAACCAATCTAGGGCTCCGGCAGAGCTGTTTTGCCGGGGACACTTCCCTCCGGGAGGGGGAAATCATCACCATCGTCATCACCAACGCTCCTCTCATCGGGAGAGGGCAATGTCCATCAACATCTTCACCAGCACCATCTCATCTCCAAATCCTAGTTCATCTCTTGTATCCAATTCTTGTCTCCAAGTCCGGGATTGGTGCTAGTAGGTTGCTAGTAGTGTTGATTACTCCTTGTAGTTGATGCTAGTTGGTTTATTTGGTGGAAGATCATATGTTCAGATCCTATATGCATATTATTACCCCTCTTATTATGAACATGAATATGCTTTGTGAGTAGTTATGTTTGTTCCTGAGGACAAGGGAGAATTCTTGCTATTAGTAGTCATGTGAATTTGGTATTTGTTCGATATTTTGATGAGATGTATGTTGTCTAACCTCTAGTGGTGTTATGTGAACGTCGACTACATAACACTTCACCATTATTTGGGCCTAGAGGAAGGCATTGGGAAGTAATAAGTAGATGATGGGTTGCTAGAGTGACAGAAGCTTAAACCCTAGTTTATGCGTTGCTTCGTAAGGGGCTGATTTGGATCCATATGTTTCATGCTATGGTTAGGTTTACCTTTATACTTTTGTTGTAGTTGCGGATGCTTGCAATAGAGGTTAATCATAAGTGGGATGCTTGTTCAAGTAAGAACAGCAGCCAAGCACCGATCCACCCACATATCAAATTATCAAAGTACCGAACACGAATCATATGAACGTGATGAAAACTAGCTTGACGATATTCCCATGTGTCCTCGGGAGTGCTTTTCCTATTATAAGAGTTTGTCCAGTCTTGTCCTTTGCTAGAAAAAGGATTGGGCCACCTTGCTGCACTTTATTTACTTTTGTTACTTGTTGCTCGTTACAATTTATCTTATCACAAAATTATCTGTTACCACTTATTTCAGTACTTGCAGAGAATACCTTGCTGAAAACCGCTTATCATTTCCTTCTGCTCCTCGTTGGGTTCGACACTCTTACTTATCGAAAGGACTACGATAGATCCCCTATACTTGTGGGTCATCATGAAGACAGATTATTGAACCAGTTATTATTGTATTAGTACGGGCTATACAAGGAACTGGGTGTTTTGGTGCTTTCTGCTCGTTGCATGTTCGATTGGGAGTCGATAAACTAGCAATAATGTGACAGGGCTGAAGTGTGCAAGGTTCACACATTGAGAAAACACAAGGATGAACAGGATACGAAGTTGAAAAGGAAGAAGAAGAAAAAGATAAAGCAATCACGACCCGGAAAGGACGTGGAGGGAGGTTTGGATTTGGACTCTGCCGCTTGCGACCTCGTCAGATCGCCCCGTCACCATGTTTCCATTGATCGTCTATCGCCTCATCGACCTGTCACCCGCTGCCAACGAGCCGCCGACCCTATGGCCGTCTGAGCCGCCACCTCTGCCGACCGTGGCTCTGGATCTGTTGAGCCGCCCGGATCCTTCTGCTGCAGATTTTTCCTCGTTGGTGTCGACCTCGTGCAAACTAAGCCTTGTCCATAGCCCTCACCTCAACAGTAACCTGTGGCTGCTCCCGCCTTGAGCTGCCTGGATTGGGCCCTGCTATGACCCGCCTCGCCTGCTGTGAGCTGTCTCTGCCGCCTCGAGCCACCTGCGAGCCAATTCGGATTCAAAACAAGCTGAAAGCTGCAAATCAAGTAGCAGACCATCGCCATTGTAAAGCCACCTCTGCCACCGGAGAGCCTCCCCGCGTTGACCCGCCATCGGAGAGCCGCCGTCACACGATGAGCCGCCGCCTGCCTCGGGTCGACTCGCGTCCATTTCGAGCTGTTCAAGTCATCGCCTCCGCCGTCTCAAACACGCTGCCGCTGCAGTTTCCGAGCTGCCGCCATGGTGATGCCTCTGTTTCGCTGCTGTGTTGAGCCGCCGGGGCCGCGTTGAGCCGCCTCTGCTGTGTTGAGCCACCCGGGCTATATTGAGTCATCGGTCTGCCTGAGCCTCCTCTGTTGCACGGATCATCCGTCATCCAAACAATCAGGTGATATCTATCCGTTTAAGTTTATTTTATTTAGCATATATTGCTTTTTGTCAAAGAACAATTACTCTGGCTTGCGATGTTTTTGATGCAGGACAATTGTTCACTACATCAACACGACGTGGTTGACTCGCCCGTCCGCGCGGCTTACCGCGCCTGCGATAGACTCGCTCGTCCGCGCCGGCTTACAATGCCATGACCAACTCATCTGTCTATACCGCCTCTGATGCTACGATCGTCTTTACTGTCTGTCTCTCGCGGCCTGGTCTATATCAACATACCGGGCCACACCTATCTGCATGAGCTGATTATTGAGTACGAGCAAGTCACTACTTGGGTAGCCCGGTTTTCTTCCAACAAATTGGAGGCAAATTATCATTATCAGCCGTCGTCTGCACTGGATGGCTCAATGGGCAGGCGCACAAGTCGCCGCCACTACAGTTTGGTTAACTTCAAACGGCCAGTTGGAAGGAACCTTGGCCTAGTTGCTGACACGGCTCATACGGGATCATTTATAACATGTCGCGGTCACCTCAACATTCTATGGATTTACATCGCGCTATCAACACCAATGATATACATCTTCTGCTATGGTAAAATACAGAGAATCTCAAGACAACTCATCGAGTCGTCTTAAGACTCGGGGGCTACAATGATATGACTCAGCAAGTCTTGCCAATTTCAGTAAATTCAATAACCCCAGGCCATTGGAGGGAAAAATAACCCGACCCCGGAGACTACTACTATAACGATGAAAATTTAAAGGTCGTTAGAAAATTTCCAGCTCAAAATGAAGAATACCGGTTTAAAATCCAGTTTAGGAGAAATCTGTCTTTCACAAACACTTTGAAGCTCTCAATATCCGGTTTAACATTCCGGCTCAAGAAGAATTTATCTCTCACAAAGCTCGAGTTCTCAGGAAAAATTAAAGGGACCAAAGAGAGTCTATTGCAAAGCACAACTCAAACATAGGTACCCTCCTTCAAAGACCAAATGGGGGTTGATCGTATTCGAATCATGCTATTAACCCCTTTTGGCCGGCTTCCTGGTCATATTCGAACCATAGTCATAAACATTTTGATCATTTGGGGGCTGGATCATATTCGAATCACAGCTATTAACCCCTTTTGGTCCGACTCATGATCGTATTCAAATCATAGCCGTTAAACAATTTGATCATTGGGAGCTTGGTCGTATTCGAATCATGGCTATTAACACCTTTGGCCGGCTTCCTGGTCGTATTTGAACCATAGTCGTAAACACTTAGATCACTTGGGGGCTAGATCGTATTCGAATCACAGCTATTAAGTGCTCTTGGTCCGGTTCATGATCGTATTCGAATCATAGCCGTTAAATACTTTGGTCACTGGGGGGCTTCCTGATCGTATTCGAATCATAGCTGTCGGTACGCCTTTGATCGGGGCAATGCCAAAAACCATTCGGGGGCTTCCTGATCGTATTCAAATCATAGCTATTAACCCTTATGGTCCGGCTTCCTGCTCGTATTCAAAGCATAGCCTCACTTTTTCTCATTTGCCTTGATGTTTTTGAAGATTTTTTTCGGTTCTTCTTGATACTATCTTGCCTTTTTGGTTTAAAGTGGTCTCGATCATGTAGCCTTCAATCTCACAACTCATATTTGAAGCATCTCGTGGTTTCTATTACCCGGCTTAATGAGAGGCGTCAAGCCACCCATCATGATGATATCAAGCACTTGGAAATATTGGCTTCTAAAGCTTTGGGTGCTCACCCTTACGCACTACCGTTATAAGCTGGCAATGTTCATAAGTATCACAGGTATGATATTTATTTTTTATCTGAGCTTTGATAACCCGCCCGGACTTTCGACGTTAAGTCGCCAGGGCATATGTTGTTTAAACTCTATACAGGATTTGCAGAGCTGTGACTTACATAAATGAGTAAGTTCAAGGCCATCATCAAAAGATTGAAATTGGTGTCTCAAAAGGGTTATCAGTTATTGATGTTCACAAAGGCTATAAGCCGCCGGGCTACTGAGTATTTAAACTCTGGATTATATTAATCAAATCTTAAATAGCCAACAAGGCTGGATTTTTATTATGGTTATCAATAACCAGTTTTATGATTGAGGTTTTCAAAGTCACTTTAGCGCAATGGCCATTATTTTATCAATGGATATGATTTATTCTAGAATGGAAGGAATAGTCCCGAGTCGTTGCAGGCTTACGACCCGGCACTTGGGGGCTACATTATTCAAATCATGATTATATCAAATATGGAAGTCCCATGTCGCTGCAAGCAGGCACCATGACACTTGGGGGCTAATGCAAGGTCATTTTTTACTTGCCTTATTGAAGACCCAACTCATCACATGGTAATGAGCGGGCCCTTGGGGGCTACTAATTGCTCCTGTCAAATATTCTAGGTACACAAGCCTGAATCCATTATATTGAAAGGTTCGTTGCTTAGTTGGTAGAGTATAAAGCTCTTAACCTTGTGGATGTGGGTTCGAGCCTCGTGGTGGGGTTTACATCATATGATGTTATTTTCAATGAAGTATATATAGTCCCAGCTCAGTATTATCTTACTGAGCCGGCCCTTGGGGGCTACATGTTGCTGCTCAAGTTTACATGATCATATTTACAAAGTCCCAGCTCATTATTGCCTAATGACCTAGCCCTTAGGGGCTACACTAGTTGAAGTTTTTATGAGCATAAGGCAATTACAAGTCCCAGGTTGCTGCAAGCATGACAACCAGGCACTTGGGGGCTACAGGTGATATGCATATAAGGGAGGAATAACTTTAAATTCTCGGTTTTGGGCAAATCAGGTATTATATTATTATCAGAGAAATCTGCAAAGTTTATGACCCGGCGTCATCATAAGATTAACCCGACATCAGCAACAATTACATGACCCGGCATATAACCCGACAATTTTGGCAATCATAAATCAGAAAGATCTACATCTTGAAGCCGGTTGAATATCAGTTGAATATTTAAAGACCAATATTTTTGTCAAGTCAGAGCATTGAAGGCCGACTCAAATGGATTATTTCTTATAATGTTTCTTTACAAGAGATAACATTAGCAAATGGATTATGAAACTGGCCTATTGACCCAGATTTTCTAGAAGAAGGAAATGACAAGGACTTAAGGATGATCAAGTACCGGCTTATAAGAATTTTTAACCCGGAGCACAACCTATCAAATTTGTTCTTGTGTTTATTTTGCAGGATCAATTTAACATGGATAAATCCAAATTAAACTGGGGGCTAGTGTCGGGGATTTACCCTACAGTATGACCCGGCCGGAAGTATGACCCGGCCGGACTTGGCGACTCACTGGTGACCCGCCCTGACTTGGCGACTCACTAAGTGACCCACCCAGATCTCTCCACTCACTGATAACCCGGCCGAGCCAGGTGACTCGTTGGTGACCTGGCAGGCGGGTTAGAGGAGCAACAGGGCCCGGAGGCCCAGAAAACTCAAGGCCCAAAAGGCCGGCTCATGTTATGGTGGGCTGGCTTAAGAGGAAAGCACAAGGAATATTCCCTTACAAAGGAAGCAAGACTAGGACTCCACTTGTAAAGAGTAATCCTAATCCTACTAGGACTAGCATGTAACCCGCCCCTTCAACTTATATAAGGAGGGGCAAGGCACCCCAAGAGGGACAAGTTTTACAAGTCTAGATAGATAGACAAGTCAAGAGCTCTCAAAATAGAGCACCCTTGTAATCGTGATCATGATCATCAATATCAATGAAGCAGGATGTAGGCTTTTACCTCCACCGTGAGGGGCCGAACCTGGGTAAAACCTCGTGTCTCTCGTCCCACTCAACCCCTCTCAAGCTACCACATAGACGCGTTGGCCTCGTGACTAAGTCCTGACACTAAGGACATCTGACATGACAATTCCACGACAAAACCCAAATATCAGAGAAGAAATACGAGGCTATAAGTAATCATGCATATAAGAGATCAAAGAATACTCAAATAACTTTCAAGGATAAAACATAGATCTAATCATAAAAACTCAAAGTTCATCGGATCCCAACAAACACACCGCAAAAAGGCTTACGTCATATGGATCTCCAAGAGACCATTGTATTAATAATCAATAGAGAGAGAGAGAGGAAGCCATCTAGCTACTAACTACGAACCCGTAGGTCTACAAAGAACTACTCACGCATCATCAGAGAAGCACCAATGGAAGTGGTGAACCCTCTGTGATGGTGTCTAGATTGGATCTTGTGGTTCTGGACTCTGCGGCGGCTGGAACTGATTTTCGTCGACTCTCCAAGGGTTTCTGGAATATTGGGGTATTTATAGAGCAAAGGGGCGGTTCAGGGGGCACCTGAGGTGGGCACAACCCTATTAATAAGACCTAATCAACCTTATTAATGGATCATTTTTTTGAGGTATGAAGTTGATGAATTTAGTAAGCACTACCTTCTGTCCCTACCTTTTGTTTTCTGTTTTTGTTAGTTAAATAAAAAATGTCATGTTTTGTCTGTTTTCTGAATTTCCCATGAAATAAAAAATGACCCAAAAATAAAAGTTATCGGAATGCTCTGAAAATTTGTACGTTTTTTCTGAATATTTAAGGAGTTTTGGTGCAAATAATATCAGAGGAGGTGCACCTGGTGGACACAACCCACCTGGGCGTGCCAGGACCCCCAGGCGCGCCCTGGTGGGTTGTGGTCCCCACGTGGGCCCCCTCACTTATCTCTTCATACCACTTCATCACCTACCTCCAGAAAACAATCACCATTCATCTCTCTCTCTCCCTCTCTCTCCCGTGTTCTTGCTCTCAAACCCGCGGATTTCGATCTCTTTGCTCGAAGCTCCATTTCTGAAACTGTTTCGGGGGATTGTTGCTTGGTATGTGACTCCTCCGTTTGTCCAATTAGTTTTTGTTTTAGTGGTTTATATTTTGAATAATTAGCTACTCTTGGTGCTGCTGTAGATGAGCTTGCATGTTAAATTCTTAGAGCTCTGAGTAGTTTGAATGCTTGCTATGGCCTCTATGTATCCCTATGAGTAGTTGCTATCAATTTTGGAAAGTTCTGTTGATAAATTTTTGTTACTCAAAAATTTTCAGAAAATTGTACGCGAACATGATGAACCTCTTTGGAAGGGGGTCTTCAAACAGGATATCCTCAGAGGCATCTTCCAATGACAGTTCCATTCGTCGGTCTTATGTTGAACCAAGTGAAAGTTCCATACGAGATGCCGCCACCAAAACATGCTTATGGTCGTGCGACGATTATATGGTGAGTGTGGGCATTAAGGAGGAATTTGAGAAATATGTTCATAATGTCGATCTCGGTACCTACATCTCAGATAAGTACAATCAACACCACGCTCTTACTGAATCATTTGTCAAAGGATTTAAATTCCATCCCCGTGAATCCAGGGTGTCATTTAAACTGTATGAAAATCCTTTTACCATATCACTAGAGAGATTTGCTCAACATTGCAAAATTCCATTCTGGGGTTCGCTTGATGAACCACCAATAGCTGAGTTCCAAACATTTTTTACTAGCCTTCGCTACGGTGAGACGAGCAGAGTGACGCAAGGTAGAATAAAGAGCATTCATTTTCCCGCAACTTAGTACTTTGCATTATTTAATGGAAAATGTATAGTAGGCAAACAAGATTGTAGTACACTTTGTGCTCCAGACTTGAGCCTCATACGCAATGCTCTCACCGGTGACAGAAGTTATAATCTTGGAGCGATTGTTGCACGCAGGTTGCAACACAACACTAATAGTGGTTATTTTTATGGTGGAATTTATGCCACACGCTTAGCAAGAGAGATGGGTGTTGCACCTTTTCCATATGACCCTATTCTACCCACGCAGTATTTAGATTTTGATGCTATGAAACGTCATAAGATCCTTAGAGGTGATCCCGATAATTCACCTATAAATTGATGTTTAATCAAGAATCTGTGGTGTACACATATTTGCATGCGCCTGGTCTCTTTGATTATCACAGCAAGGGAAGATATTTTATTCTTGAGAGCGAGGCCCGAGCTCACAATGCGGCAGTTGTGGCTGCACGGCAGGCTGAGGCTTTTGCACCGAGAGCCTCCGTGATCTACCACCTCGACTATTATCCAGGCTACTAACTGATTGCCAAGTTTGGCCAAAAGCCTAAGCTTGGGGGAGTACGTATTTCCACCGACATTACATTCATGTTCACACATTTCATTCCAGTTGTTGGTGTCCACACTTTTTCATTGTATTATCCATGTTAAATTTATTTTCTCGCTTTCTTCTTGTGTGTTTGAAAAACTTTGAGAAAATCCAAAAATATTTCCTGCTTCTTTTTTATTTTTCTTTCTAGAGTAGCCAGTTGTAGTACTAAAAAGAAAACCCAAAAAGATTTCCTTGTTCTTCTTTTGCTTGTTGGGAGCTTTCCCGTGTAAATAGTTTTTCTCGTTTTTGCTTTTCCCTTTTATTTGTTTGTTCTAGAAAATCAAAAACTCCAAAAATATTTCAGTGTTTTTCTCTGAATTTCTTTTCTGTTTATTGAGTCATACCAAGGAGAAGACTACAATGAAAATGTAGAGTCGCTCTCTTATGCATAATTGTTAATCTAACAAAGAGCCCATATTACCTTGTCTTCTCCTGTTGAATAAGATGTTTGTAGATTCCAGCTTAGTCCACGGCACTCTTGCACTATTATTATTTTCATATCGTTCGGTCGTGCAAGTGAAAGGCAATAATGACGATATTCGATAAACTGGCCCTGGCAGAGAGAAACGGGTATGAACTCGACTTGTCCTGTTTTTGTAAAAATGTTTAACCTAGTATCCATGATTCAGCCCATTATGATTAAACATGTTTGCAATGACAATTAGAGATTATAGTTTCTCATGCCATGCATAAGTAGCTAGGAGTGGATAATGATTTATCTTGGATGTCAACATTGCGTTAAAATGATTGTGATGTAGTATGATGATATGGTACCCTCCTCTAAATGTTCGAGTGGCTTGACTTGGCACATGTTCATGCATGTTGTTGAATCAAAACCAACATAGCCTCTATGATATTTATGTTCGTGCTAGTGTCCAATGTTACTTATGCATAATGCATGTTCATGACCGTTGTTGCTCTCTAGCTGGCCGCTAATCAACCTATTTGCTAGGCTTCACCTGTACTAAGTGGCAATTCTGCTTGTGCATCAAAAACCTTGAACCCAAGTTATTCCAGATGAGTCCATCATACCTACCTATATGCGGTATTACCCTGCTGCCCTAAGTAAATTAGCATTTCCCATCTCTAAAAACTTGAAATAAATATCCTTTTTGTGTGCCTGGATCGTTCATGGAACGACAGGAGGTAGTCAGTATCTTCCATGCTAAGCGGGTTATTCTTAGGATGAGTGTTTATTCACTCACCATCGCACGAGAAAAGGGCGGTAATAGGGATGACTGGTCCGAAATTGCAAAAAGAAAAAGCTTACAAATAATCAAACAAAAACTACAAATGGAGTCATTACCTTTACTTTATCGCTTGGGAACCGCCACTAGCATGCTTAGCATGGAAGATATTGATAACTGATGGTCATGAAGTAAACAAGAAGGGTGCATGTCTCAAAGTATCATTTACCTCTGTTTTAAAAACTTGAGCTCTAACACTGCTGCAAATCATTGCTTCCCTCTGCGAAGGGACTATCTATTTACTTTTATATTGGTTCATCACCTTCTAAAACAAGCGCCAGAACCTGAGAGCACTGATGTCATGCTGATGCATTGTTGTAGCTAATGTTGGGTGCATCATGACCGGATCTTTTCTACCATGAATTACAATGTTTAGTCCCTGCTTGGACTTTGGAGGTGCTCTGCATTTATGTTTTGCGGTCTCAGAAAGGGCTAGCGAGATACCACTATTGTCATATTATATCATGGTTGTTTTGATAATGTGTTGTTGTTTGAGATATCTTATTATTGCTCGCTAGCTGATTATGTCATTGATATGAGTTAATATAATTTTTAAGAGTTATTGTTGGCATGGTCAGTTATAATGCTGGCTGAAAACCTGGGTACTGTTTAAGCTTATTTATGCAAACAAGAGGAAAAGAGTTCGTAAAAGTTTTTCTTTTTCACTTTCAGTTTATCAACTGAATTGATTTAGGACAAGCAAAGGTTTAAGCTTGGAGAGTTGATACTTCTCCAACATATCTACTTTTCCTAACGCTTTTCCTCTTGTTTTGGACTCTAATTTGCATGATTTGAATGAAACTAACCCCCGACCGATGTTGTTGTCAGCAGAACTACCATGGTGTTGTTTTTGTGCAAAAATAAAAGTTCTTGGAATGGAATGAAACTTTATGGGGATTTTTTATGCAAAATAAGATATATTCTGGAGCAAAGAACCACCGGAGAGGGGCACCTGGGTGGGCACAACCCACCAGGGCGCCCCCCTCCAGGCTCGCCCAGGTGGGTTGTCCCCACCTGGTGGCCTTGTAGACCCTGAAACCTACGCTATAAAATCACATTTTTCCAGAAAAAAACAAGGACAAAGAATTATCGCGTTCCACGAGACAGAGCCGTCGTCACCTCATGTTCTTCATCGGGAGGCCAGATCTGGAGTCCGTTTGGGGCTCCGGAGAGGGGGATCTTCGTTCTTCATCATCCATCAACCCTTCTCCATCACCAATCCCATGATGCTCCCCACCGGGAGTGAGTAATTCCTTGGTAGGCTTGCTGGTCGGTGAGGAGTTGGATGAGACTCATCATGTAATCTAGCTAGTTTTGTTAGGGATTGATCCCTGGTATCCACTATGTTCTGAAATTGATGTTGCTATGACTTTCCCATGCTTAATGCTTGTCACTTTGGGCCTGGGTGCCATGATTTCAGATCTGAACCGTTTATGTTATCACCATTATATCCATGTTATAGGTCCGATCTTGCAAGTTATAGTCACCTACTACGTGTTATGATCCGGCAACCCCAGAGTGACAATAGTCGGGACCACTCCCGGTGATGACCGTAGTTTGAGGAGTTCATCTATTCACCTGAAAGCACAAGTGCTCCCTGGGTGATTTTGGCAATTACTGTCAACATATCTCTTGTTGGAATAATATTTTCTACCTAGTATGTTTCAGATAAGTTCAACAATGAAGTGGCATGGACAAGAGGATGTGGAACCCCTTCAAGATGCTAAGGACAAACATTGGCAAAACCTCAAGACTGTACATTTTCATTTTAGTGATCCAAGATCACATTGAGTCCATAGGAAAGCCAATACTATTAAAAGGGGGGGAGGTGTTGCTTAATGGCTTGCTTGCTCAAAGTGCTTAGTGATATGCTCCAAAACCCTCAGCCACTTTCTCACATCCGCATATGTCCTAAACCTAAAAGCCAAACTCGGCCCCACCAACTTGATCTATTCAGCGCCATCGAGTTCAGTTGACATAGCCAGTGCCAAACCCTAATCAGTTCGGTCTCACCGATGGGATCTCGGTCTCACCAAGATGGGCTTGCAAACTCTCTGTTTACCTATTACTGAAATCGGTCCCACCGAGTTTATGTGATCGGTCCCACCGAGTTTGCTTGACCAATTCTCTGTTTGCTTATTACCAAAATCGGTCTCACCGAGTTTGTGTAATCAGTCAAACCGAGTTGAGGTTTTACCCTAAACCTTGCACATCGGTCCCACCGAGTTGACCTTGTTGGTCCCACCGAAAACTCTAATGTTCACATTTTAACCCGAATCGGTCTGACCGAGTTTCATCATTCAGTCTCACCAAGTTTGGGAATCTATGTGTAACGGCTAGATTTTGTGTGGAGGCTATATATACCCCTCCACCCATTCTTCATTCATGGAGAAAGACATCCGAACGTGCCTACACTTTCACTACTAATTTTCTGAGAGAGAACCACCAACTCATGTGTTGAGACCAAGACATTCCAGTCCAACCACAAGAATCTTGATCTCTAGCCTTCCCCAAGTTGCTTTCCACTCAAATCATCTTTCCACCATAGCCAAATCTGTGAGAGAGAGTTGAGTGTTGGGGAGACTATCATTTGAAGCACAAGAGCTAGGAATTCATCATTAGCACACTATTTATTACCTTTTGGAGACTGGTGTCTCCTAGATTGGTTAGGTGTCACTTGGGGGCCTCCATCAAGATTGTGGAGTTGAACCAAGAAGTTTGTAAGGGCAAGGAGATTGCCTACTTCGTGAAGATCTACCCAAGTGAGGCAAGTCCTTCTTGGGCGATGCTCATGGTGGGATAGACAAGGTTGCTTCTTTGTGGACCCTTCATGGGTGGAGCCCTCCGTGGACTCATGCAAATGTTACTCTTCATGGGTTGAAGTCTCCACCAACGTGGATGTACGATAGCACCACCTATCGAAACCACGCCAAAAATCTCCATGTCTCCAATTGCATTTGCACACTTGATACGTCTCCAACATATCTACTTTTATCATGCTTTTCCTCTTGCTTTGGACTCTAATTTGCATGATCTGAATGAAACTAACCCCGGACTGACATTGTTGCAGAGCTACCATGGTGTTGTTTTTGTGCAGAAATAAAAGTTCCCGGGATGGAACGAAACTCTGCGAGGATTTTTTATATTAATAATAAGAATTTCTGGAGCCAAGACCTGCAGGAGAGGGGCACCTGGGTTGGCACAACCCACCAAGGCGTGCCCCCCTCTCTTGGCGCGCCCAGGTGGGTTGTACCCACCTGGTGGCCCCGCAGACGACCCCCTGATACTATAAAATCACATATTTCCTAAAAATATCAGGGAGAAAGAATTGTCATGATCCACGAGACGGAGCCGCCGCCAAGCCCTGTTCTTCCTTGGGAGGGCAGATCTGGATTCCGTTTGGGGCTCCGGAGAGGGGATCTTCGTTTTTCGTCATCACCAACCCATCTCCATCGCCAATTCCATGATGCTCCCCACCGGGAGTGAGTAATTCCTTCACAGGCTCGCTGGTCAGTGAGGAGTTGGATGAGATTCATCATGTAATCGAGTTAGTTTTATTAGGGACTGATCCCTAGTATCCACTATGTTTCTTAGATTGATGTTGCTATGACTTTGCTATGCTTAATGCTTGTCACTTTGGGCCCGGGTGCCATGAACTCAGATCTGAACCGTTTATGAATTCATCACTATATCCATGTTTTAAATCCGATCGCGCAAGTTATAGTCACCTACTACGGTTATCAGCGACAACACCAGAGTGACAACAATCGGGCCCACTCTCGGTGATGATCGTAGTTTGAGGAGTTCATGTATTCACTATGAGTTAACGCTTTGTTCTGGTTCTCTATTAAAAGGAGGCCTTAATATCCCTTAGTTTCCAATATGTACCCCGTTGCCACGGGAGGGTAGGACAAAAGATGTCATGCAATTCTTTTAATAAAGCATGTATGACTATTTACGAAATACATGCCTGCATTATATCGATGAACTGGAGCTAGTGCCGTATCGCCCTAGTTATAACTGTCTCATGATGAATATCATCTAACAAGTCACTGATCCAATGCCTACGAATTTATCTTATATTGTTCTTGCTAAGTTACTACCGTTGCTACTGCTATCGTTACTTCTGCAATATCACTGTTATTGTTACTGTTACTACTGCTGCTATCTTCAAAACTATCATACTACTATGCTATTAATGACTTTGCTGCAGATAATTAATCTCCAGGTGTGGTTGAATTGACAACTCAGCTGCTAATACCTTCAAATATTCTTTGGCTCCCCTTGTTGAATACTCTACCCTTGAAAATTGTTGTGATCCCCTCTACTTGTGGGTTATCAAGACCTTTTTCTGGCGCCGTTGTCGGGGAGCATAGCTATATTTGTTGAGTCACTTGAGATTATTATCAATTTATCACTATGAAGAATCTGAAGGATGCTAAGACTAAGATATTTCCCTCAAAAACAAGGGGAGGTATGGAACTACCATCCAGTTCTACTTTAGATTCACCTTTTGTTATGAGTAAACTTGCAACACCACCACCACATGCTATTAATTCTGATATGTCGCAAGTTATTGATGATGCTACTTCTACTATGAATGATGCTTATGATGATGCTAGTACCATGCTCTATAATGATGACGTGCGACTTGGTGAATTTCTTGATGAACAAATCGCTAGAGTAGTACAACATGATGTTGTTGAATCTGATGATGAGCTTGAAACTGAAACTCTTGAAACACTTGCTAGAGCTAGCCCTCCTAGATATGAATTGCCTAAGGTACCGGAAGGCTATGTTATGAGTGAAGAGGCAACTAGAGATATTCTTGCTTGTAAGGATAGAGATGATCTAGAGAAATATTACACAAGTATAAAGAAAAATCTCTGAATGCTAGAATGAAATGTGATCCTGAGTTTGCTACTTCACCTATTGTTATTGCTGATAAGGATTATGAATTCTCTATCGACCCGGAGTTAATCACTTTCGTTGAATCTTATCCTTTCCATGGTTATGAAACTGTAACTGTTGTGGCACATCTTACTAAGTTGAATGATATAGCTACCCTTTTTGCTCATGATGAGAAGATCCGCTATTACTATATTCTCAAGTTATTTCTGTTCTCATTAAAGGGTGATTCTAAAGCTTGGTACAATACTCTTGCTCCTGGTTGTGTGCGTAGTCCCCAGGGTATGATCTATTACTTCTCTAAAAAATATTTCCCTGCTCATAAGAAACAAGCTGCCTTGCAGGAAATATTTAACTTTGTGCAAATTGAAGAAGAGAGTCTCCCACAAGCTTGGGGAGGCTTCTCCAATTGCTTAATGCTTTTCCTGGTCATCCTCTTAAGAAAAATGAAATACTTGATATCTTCTATAATGGACTAACCAATGCTTGTAGGGACTTCCTAGATAGTTGTGCTGGTTGTGTTTTCAGGGAACAAATTATTGCTCAAGCTGAAGAATTATTGAATAACATATTGAAAAATTATGATGATTGGACTATTCCTGAACCACCACCTAAACTCACTCCAAAGAAGAGGGGTATATTATATCTCAGTCCTGAAGATATGCAAGAGGCAAAGAAATCTATTGAAGAAATACACCACCACTGCCTAAGGTGGTAGAGGTAAATTCTCTTATGAAGTTCAGTGAAAATGATAATCCTCACAATATGCATCCTAGCCAATGCCTTTATGAGTTTGAAAACTACATTAGAAAACAAGACCACTTCGATGCAAATGTTATGAAACAATTGAAATATAACTCTGATATGATTGCTCACTTGAGTGACTTGTTATTTAGAATCTCAAATGATGTTAGAGGTGTTGGAAAACATGATTATATGGTTCAAACCCAATTAGAACAAGTTGCTAAATCACAAAGAGAATTACTTGATGAAATGAATCATAATATACATGACTTTGCTGTTAGAGTTGCAACTAGAGGAGGTAAAATGACTCGAGAACCACTTTATCCTGAGGGACACCCAAAAAATTGAACAAGATTCGCAAAGAAATAACACTAGTGCACCTAGTCCTTCTAAAAAGAAAAGGAAAAAAGAAAAATGACAGGACTTTGCATGCTTCTAGTGAACTTGAAATAGACAAACCTCCTGATAATGAAAATGAAACTTCTATCTCTGATGCTGAAACTTAATCTGGTAATGAACATCTACCTAGTGATAATGAAAAAGATAATGATGAGGTTCATGAAGACACTCAACCAAATAATGATAAAGACCCAGATAATGATGTTGAGATAGAACCACCTGTTGATATTGATAACCCACAACCTAAGAATAAAAGATATGATAAAAGAGACTTTGTTGCTAAAAAACACAGTAAAGAAAAAGAACCGTGGGTTCAAAAACCTATGCCTTTTCCACCCAACTCAACTAAAAAGAAAGATGATGAATAATTTGAACGCTTTGCTGAAATGCTGAGGCCAGTCTTTTTGCGTACTCGCTTGACTGATATCCTTAAAATGCCTCCTTATGCAAAATATATGAAAGACATCATCACAAATAAGAGAAAAATACCGGAAGCTGAAATCTCCACTATGCTTTCTAACTATACTTTTAAAGATGGAGTACCTAAAAAACTTGGAGATCCGGGTATACCAACTATACCTTGCTCTATCAAAAAGAATTATGTGAAAACTACTTTGTGTGATTTAGGAGCTGGTGTTAGTGTTATGCCTTTCTCTTTATATAAAAGACTTGACTTGAATAAACTCACACCTACTGAAATACCTTTGCAAATGGCTGAAAAATCAATTGCCATACCTATCGGTATCTGTGAGGATGTGCCCGTTGTTGTTGCTAATGTAACTATTTTGACTGACTTTGTTATACAAGAGATGCCCGAGGACGACAACATGTCGATTATCCTTGGTAGACCCTTCTTGTATACTGCAGGGGATGTTATTGATTGCAATAAAAGCAAGGTCACTTTTCATATTAATGGTAATGAGCATAAGGTGCACTTTATGAAGAAACAAATCCAAGTGAATGGTATTAATGTTATTGAAAAATCTCCAACAATCACTATTGGAAGTTTTCAAATACCTCTACCTACTGTCAAAAGAATATGAAATGCTTATTGTTGGGGAAATGCATATCCCCATTGAGGTAACTTAGTGATTTACGAAAGTTCGTCGGTTTCATGCTAATCGAAAGTGGTTGTTAATAAGACCCGATCAACCTTACTAATGAATCATTTTTGAACGATATGAAGTTGATGAATTTAGTAAGCACTACCTTCTGTCCCTACCTTTTGTTTTCCGTTTTTATTAGTTAAATAGAATAGAATGCCATGTTTTGTCTATTTTCTGAATTTCTTGTGCAATAAAAAAATGACCCAAAAATAAAAGTTCTCGGAATGCTCTGAAAACCTGACACGGTTTTTTTCTGAATATTTCTGAATTTCTGGTGCAAATAATACCAAAGGGAGGTGCACCAGGTGAGCACAACCCACCTGGGCATGCCAGGACCCCCAGGCGCGCCCTGGTGGGTTGTGGTCCTCACGTGGGCCCCTCACTTATCTCTTTAGCCCACATCATCACTTACCTCCAGAAAAAAAATCCCCATTGCTCCCTCTCTCGTGTTCTTGAGCTCAAACCTACTGGATTTTGATCTCTTAGCTTGAAGCTCCATTCCCGAAACTGTTTGAGGGGATTGTTGCTTGGTATGTGACTCCACCATTTGTCCAATTAGTTTTTGTTTTAGTGGTTTATACTTTGAATAATTAGCTACTCTTAATGTTCTAAGTAGTTTGCATGTTGAATTCTTAATGTTCTAAGTAGTTTGAATGCTTGCTATGGCCTCTATGTACCCCTATGAGTAGCTGTTGTCAATCTTATAAAGTTTTGTTGCCAAATTTTTGTCACCTCAAAAATTTTATTTTCAGAAAATTGTACGCGAACATGAATATCTTCAGGAAGTTTGGCTCGAAGAAGAACTCCATTGGGTGTTATTGGGGAGTCCTCTGACAGTGATCTCCACCCTCGGAGGTTGGCGGAAGTACGGCCGTGCGAATGGCCGCACACCCCGTTCCTACAAGAGATTGTAATCTTTGAGGAGTTCATGCAATATATTGCTAATGCGGGCCTCACCGACTTCATCACAGAGTGTGACCAGCACCAAATCCTCACAAACATCTTTGTTCAAAGTTTTACTTTCCTGCCTAGGAATAATCCTCCTGAAGTGAGCTTTGATTTATATGCTGAAAACCATTAGATACCACTTATAGGTTTTTGTAACATATGCACGATCCCTTCTGATGGGAGCTTGGCTGAGCCTAGGCCTGCCAGGTTTGAGGCCTTTTATCGCACTTTGACGGGGTGTGATGAGAGAGGAGTGTCAGCCATTACTGCCGTTGACTTACATTTTCCTGTTGTTCGTTACTTTGCACTCTTCATTACTAAATGCTTGCTTGCTAGGGAGAAGGTGGGTGCACTTAGTTCACCAGACCTTGATGTTTTACGTCGTGCACTTGAGGGCGACAACACGCATAGCTTGGGAGATATCGTGGCTCGCCGCTTGCATCTTAATAAATCTCAGGGCAAAATATGGTGGATTTATGCTACTCGTTTGGTGGCTCACTTCGAGGTTGAGATACGCCCTAATGATTACCCTCTGACTAAGGTTTACCTAGATCGTGCAGCCATGGAACACCATCACTTTCTTATACATGATCGTCCTGACATCGCCATTCCTTACAACCTGGTCTATAGCATTGAAACTTGTGATGTTATTCCATTGCCACCGCCTGCTTTGTTTGATTCTGCTGTCAGGGACGGATACCGGATTATGCCTGTGGACATCATCGCCTACTGGAATGCTCATGCTGCTGCAGAGGCTGCGGAGGAGCCTCAGTAGTGGGATGACTGGATGCCTGCTCCTCAGCACCCCTACTACCCTCCAGGCTACTGACCGATTACCAACTTAGGCCAAAAAGCCTAAGCTTGGGGGAGTACGTGTTTCTCACCGACATTATATTCATGTTCATGCTTATCATTCCATTAGTCAGTGTTCACACTTTTCATTGTATCATCCATGCTTAGATTTATTTTCTTGCTTTCTTCTTGTGTGTTTGAAAAACTTTAGAAAAAAAACAAAAAAAAATAGTTCTAGCAATTTACTTTCTATGCATGCTTAGTAGTATTATTAAAAACAAAACCCAAAAAGATTTCCTTGTTCTTCTTTTTTGTTGGGAGCTTTCCCATGTAAATAGTTTTTCTCATTTTTTTGCTTTTCCTTTTTATTTGCCCGTTCTAGAAAATAAAAAACTCCAAAAATATTATAGTGTGTTTCTCTCAACTTCTTTTCCTCTTATTCGATTTGTACCGAGGAGAAGACCACGATGAAAATGTTGAGTGGCTCTCATATGAATAATTGTTGAACTAATAAGAGCACATTTTACCCTGTCTTCTCTTGTTGAATAAAATGTCTTGCAGATTCCAGCTTAGTCCATGGCACTCTTGCACTATTATTATTTTCATATCGTTTGGTCGTGCAAGTGATAAGGCAATAATGACGACATCCGATGAACTGGCCGTGGCAGGGAGAAACTGGTATGAACTCGACTTGTTCTGTTTTTGTAAATATGTTAAACCTAGTATCCATGATTCAGCCCATTATGATTAAACATGTTGCAATGACAATTAGAGATTATAGTTTCTCATGCCATGCATAAGTAGCTGAGAGTTGATAATGATTTATCTTGGATGTCAACATTGCGTTAAAATGATTGTGATGTAGTATGATGATATGGTATTCTCCTCTGAATGTTCGAGTGGCTTGACTTGGCACATGTTCATGCATGTAGTTAAATCAAAACCAACATATAGCCTCTATGATATTTATGTTCATGGTGTCCATATCCTACTCATGCTAGTGTCCAATGTTACTTACGCATAATGCATGGTTATGATCGATGTTGCTCTCTAGCTAGCCACTTCTCAATCTAAATTGCTACCCTTTGCCTGTACTAAGTGGGAATTCTGCTTGTACATCAAAAACCTTGAACCCAAAGTTATTCCAGATGAGTCCACCATACCTACCTATATGCGGTATTACCCTGCCTTCCTAAGTAAATTTGCATGTGCCACCTCTAAAAACTTCTAAAAATTATCCTTTTTGTGTGTTTGGATCGTTCGTGGAATGACAAGAGGTGGTCGTTATCTTCCATGCTAAGCGGGTTATCCTCAGGTCGAGTGTTTATTCACTTGCCATCGCACCAGAAAATGGGTGGTAATAGGGATTCCCAGTCCCGAACTCAAAAATGCTTATAATTAAACAAAACTCCCCCGGGACTGATGTTGGTATGGACGACATCCGTTGTTTCGGACAAGCCGTGGAGTGTGATTGATGGTGGAGGGAGAGTAAACCTTTACTTTTATCGCTTGGGAACCGCCACTAGCATGCTTAGCATGGAAGATATTGATAACTGATGGTCGTGAAGTGAATAAGAAGGGTGCATGTCTCAAAATATCATTTATCTCTATTTTAAAAATTGAGCTCTGGCACCTCTGCAAATCACCGCTTCCCTCTGCGAAGGGAATATCTATTTACTTTTATGTTGTGTCACCACCTTCTAAAACAAGTGCAAGAAACTGAGTAGAGCACAGTTGTCATGATTTATGCATTATGTGTAGCTAATGTTGGGTGCATCATGACTGAATCTTTTCTACTATGAATTACAATGTTTAGTCGCTGCTTGAACTTTGGAGGTGCTCTGCATTTATGTTTTGCGGTCTCAGAAAGGGCTAGCGAGATACCACTATTGTCATATTATATCATTGCTGTTTTGACAACGTGCTGCTGTTTGAGATATTTTATTATTGCTCGTTAGTTGATTATGTCATTGATATGAGTGATTATAATCTTTAAATGTTATTGTTTACATGATTAGTTATAATGTTGTTTGAAAACCTGGGTGTTGTTTAAGCTTATTTATGCAAACAAGAGCAAAAGAGTTCGTAAAAGTTTTTCTTTCTCATTTTCAGTTTATCAAGTGAATTGCTTGAGGACAAGAAAAGGTTTAAGCTTGGGGGAGTTGATATGTCTCCAATGTATCTACTTTTTTTCACGCTTTTCCTCTTGTTTTGGACTCTAATTTGCATGATTTGAATGAAACTAACCCCGGACTGACGTTGTTTTCAGCAGAGCTACCATGGTGTTGTTTTTGTGCAGAAATAAAAGTTCTCGGAATGGAATGAAACTTTGCGATGATTTTTCATATCAATAATAAGAATTTCTGGAGCCAAGACCTGCAGGAGAGGGGCACCTGGGTGGGCACAACCCACCATGGTGCGCCCCCCTCTCCTAGCGCGCCCAGGTGGGTTGTACCCACCTGGTGGCCCCGCAGACGACCCCCATGATACTATAAAATCACATATTTTCAGAAAAAAAATCAGGGAGAAAGAATTATCATGATCCACGAGACGAAGCCGCCGTCAAGCCCTCTTCTTCCTCGGGGGGGCAGATCTGGAGTCCGTTTGGGGCTCCGGAGAAGGGGGGTCTTCGTTTTTTGTCATCACCAACCCATCTCCATCGCCAATTCCATTATGATCCCCACCAGGAGTGAGTAATTCCTTCGTAGGCTCACTGGTCGGTGAGGAGTTGGATGAGATTCATCATGTAATCAAGTTAGTTTTGTTAGGGCCTGATCCCTATTATCCATTATGTTCTTAGATTGATGTTGCTATGACTTTGCTATGCTTAATGCTTGTCACTTTGGGCCCGGGTGCCATGAACTGATCTGAAACGTTTATGAATTCATCATTATATCCATGCTTTAGATCCAATCTTGCAAGTTATAGTCACCTACTACGGTTATGATCCGACAACCCCAGAGTGACAACAACCAGGCCCACTCTCGGTAATGATCGTAGTTTGAGGAGTTCATGTATTCATTATGTGTTAATGCTTTGTTCTGGTTCTCTATTAAAAGGAGACCTTAATATCCCTTAGTTTCCAATGTGGACCCCGCTGCCATGGGAGGGTAGGACAAAAGATGCCATCCAAGTTCTTTTAATAAAGCACGTATGACTATTTACGGAACACATGCCTACATTATATCGATGAACTGGAGCTAGTGTTGTATCGCCCTAGGTTATAATTGTCTCATGATGAATATCATCCAACAAGTCACCGATCCAATGCCTACGAATTTATCTTACATTGTTCTTGCTAAGTTACTACCATTGCTACTTCTACCGTTACTGCTACAATATCACTGCTATCATTGTTACTGTTACTGTTACTACTGCTGCTATCATCAAAACCATCATACTACTGTGCTACTAATCACTTTGCTGCAGAAAATTAATCTCCAGGTGTGGTTGAATTTACAACTTGGTTGCTAATACCTTCAAATATTCTTTGGCCCCCTTGTGTCGAATCTATAAATTTGGGTTGAATACTCTACCCTCGAAAACTGTTGTGATCCCCTATACTTGTGGGTTATCAACACTCCAATCCCATCCCTTTACTTTCTTGCAAGTTGCATGCTTTACTTTCCGCTGCTCATATACTCTTTGCTTGTTTGCTTGAATTGTATTGTGAATGCTTGAAATTATGCTAATTTCCAACCTCAACTTGAAAAACTTAAAAACTGCTATCTTTACTTGTTGAGAATCACCCCCCTATAGACACTTGTTCTCGATCCTTTCAATTGGTATCAGAGCTTTGGTCTCCATTGCTTTGGTTTAATCACCATTGGAGGAAGATGGATGAGTCTACGATTGGGAGTATTAGACGTAGAGTGCCTATGCTTGATGGAGAGTTCTTTAGTGAGTGGAAAATGAAATGCTTGGAATTTTTCATGAATATCACTTGAACAAGTACATTACTACTCCTTGTGAACCCCTTGTTGACCCCTTGCATCCTACCCCTGATGAGTCTCTTGACATGATTCGCAATCTTAGAACTATCAAACTTATCACTAGAGGTTTGCCTAGAAATTTGATTAGTCACTTGCCAACTCTTGATTATGCTTACACTATATGGAGATTTCTCGAGGAACGATTTTCGGATTATTCCTTGAAAAACTCACATGACAGCTCCATACAAAATGTTATGCTCATTGAATCTCTTGGATATAATCTACTTTATGTATCTAGACTAGCTGACTTTGGATTCAGTGTCCTATTTACTAAAGTAGATTGCCAAGTGTTTCGAAGAGATAATCATAAAATGGTCTTTACCGGCATCCGTAGAGGTGATCTATACATTGTCGATTTCACTAAAAAGGCTCAACCTAGAACCTGCTTAATTGTTAAATCCTCTAAAGGCTGGTTGTGGCATAGACGGTTAGGTCATGTGGGCATGCGACATCTTGACAAACTTACTAAAGGTGATCATATCCTTGGTTTTAAAGATGTCATATTTGATAAGGATAGACTTTGCAGTGCTTGCCAAGTAGGAAAACAAGTTGGAGGAAGCCATCCCGTGAAGAACATCATGACCACGAGGAGACCGCTCGAGCTAATTCATATGGACCTTTTCGGTCCCAGTGCCTACAAGAGTCTTGGTGGTAACTTATTTGGACTAGTCAGTGTTGATGATTTTTCAAGATTTACGTGGGTGTTCTTTCTTGATGATAAATCGCAGGTCAAAAAGATCTTCAAAAACTTCACTAGGAAGGCCCAAAACCAATTTGAAGTGAAGATCAAGAAGGTTCATAGCAACAACGAAACGGAGTTCAAGAACGCCAATGTGGACACCTTTCTTGACAAAGAAGGGATTTCACATGAGTTCTCGGCTACGTACACACCTCAACAAAATGGAGTTGTTGAGAGGAAGAACCGGACGCTGATTGAAATGGCGAGAACGATGCTTGATGAGTACAAGACGCCAAAACACTTTTAGGCGGAAGCGCTTGAGACAGCTTGTCATGCAATGAATCATCTATATCTTCACAAGCTACTCGGCAAGACGGCATACGAGCTTCTCACCGGTAACAAACCCCAAGTTGGATACTTTCGGGTATTTGGCTCAAAGTGCTACATTCTTGATAAGCATCATTGTTCAAAATTTGCTCCTAAATATCTTGAAGGTTTCCTACTCGGTTATGGCTCAAACTCTCACACTTACTGAGTCTACAACAATTTCACCCGAAAGGTTAAAGAGACGGTAGATGTGAAGTTTGATGAATCTAACGACTCGCAAGTAGAGCAATTGCCAATTGATGTAGGTGACAAAGATCCTTCGGAAGCAATCCAAGACTTGTCTACTGGCAAGATTTGCCCAACGGAGGTGAAGGAGAGTACCTCGTCCGTCCAAGTGGAAACCTCAACTTCATGCCAAGGTGAAACACAAGTTGACTTGGAGGCATCCACAAGTGGGACACATCAAGACGATGAGAACGAGGATGTACACCAACATGAACCTCGACGACCTCCTTCTCCGCCTCCACAGGAGAACAACAACGAAGAAAGACAAGAGGAAGAACAAGACAATGAAGAGGATGTTCCACCCCGACCCAAACAAAAGCTCTCACGAGTTCGAGCAAGAGTCTCAAGAGATCATCCCGTCGAACAAATCTTTGATGACATTCAAACCGGGAGAATTACTCGCTCTAAAACTCATTTGGCTAACTTTTGTGAACATTACTCATTCATTTCTAGCATTGAACCTATGAAGGTTGAAGAAGTGTTGGAAGATCCGGATTGGATAAATGCCATGCATGAAGAGCTACACAACTTTGAGAGGAACCAAGTGTGGACATTGGTTGAAAAGCCCGATGAGAAGCACAATGTCATTGGAACCAAATGGGTGTTTCGGAACAAGCAAGATGAAGATGGACAAGTTGTATGCAACAAGGCTCGTCTCGTTGCTCAAGGCTACACTCAAGTCGAAGGTATGGACTATGGTGAGACATCCGCGCCCGTTGCTAGACTTGAGTCCATTCGCATCTTACTTGCTTATGCCAATCATCATGACATTACCTTATATCAAATGGACATCAAAAGTGCTTTTCGAAATGGTGAAATTGAGGAGGAAGTTTATGTTAAACAACCTCCCGCCTTTGTTAATCCTAAGAAACCCAACCATGTTTATAAACTTCATAAAACTCTTTATGGTCTTAAACAAGCTCCTAGAGCTTGGTATAAATGGTTGACTAAGTTTCTTCTTGAAAAAGGGTTTGAAATTGGTAAAATTGATTCTACACTCTGAAGAATTATTTGTGTGCCAAATTTATGTTGATGATATCATATTTGGTTCAACTAACCCTCCTTTTAGTGAAAAGTTTGGGAAGCTAATGTCGGAGAAGTTTGAGAAGTCTATGATGAGTGAACTCGAGTTCTTTCTCGGTTTGCAAATCAAGCAAACTAAGGAGGGAACCTTTATCTCTCAAACAAAGTACACCAAGGACTTATTCAAGAAGTTCAACACGCAAGGATGAAAGGTATGAATACCCACATGCCTACTGGTGGACATCTTGACTTGACTAAGGATGGCGGACCAGTTGACCAAAAGGTTTACTCCTCTATGATTGGTTCATTGTTATATCTATGTGCCTCCCGTCCCGATATCATGCTAAGTGTGTGCATGTGTGCACGATATCAAGCGGCCCCCAAAGAATGTCATCTTAAGGCTGTGAAAAGGATAGTGAGATACTTAATTCATACACCAAATTTTGGCATTTGGTATCCTAAGAGGTCTTCTTTTGATCTTTTTGGCTACTCCGATTCGGACTATGCCAGAGACAAGGTTGATAGAAAGTCCACTTCGGGCACTTGTAAATTTCTTGGTAGATCTCTTGTGTCTTGGTCCTCCAAGAAACAAAACTCGGTATCCTTATCCACCGCCAAAGCGGAATACATTGTCGCCGGTTCATGTTGTGCTCAATTACTTTGGATGACCCAAACTCTTAAATATTATGGGATATATGTGAAACATGTTCCATTGCTTTGTGACAATGAGAGTGCTATAATATTGCTCATAATCCCATGCAACATTCTCGAACTAAGCATATTGAAGTTCGTCATCATTTCATTCGAGATCATGTTGCTAAGGGAGATATCAAACTTAAGCACGTTCGTACCGATAAGCAATTGGCGGATATATTCACCAAACTGCTTGATGAGAAAGTGTTTTGCCGTTTGAGAGGTGAATTGAACATCATTGATGCCTCAAACTTGGAGCAGAAACTCCATTTGGATGCATGCAAGGCATGAGCCTTCTTTGACTAATCCTTGATATTTCTCTTATGATGATGATCATATGTCTTGGATATTCTTGTACTCTTGCATGCTATCTAACCCTTGTAGGTACTTGGATAAGCCCAACTCTATGAGATTGCAACTCAATCACATTCTAAGAAATCCCTACATCTCCAAGTCTCTGCAATATGGTGGTTGAAGACAAGGAAGCACGAATTCATTCAATATATCCTTTGACAATTTCTCTACATCAAATTTCATGATTGTCATTTTGGATAACAAGTGCTCCTCCTTGCAAGACTAACCCATGTAGGTAGATGAACTTCAACTACAAGTGGTGCTCCCAACTCTTGATGAACTACATCAACCTTGAGCATCCTACAGAAGTTCAACTACATGACCAAGATCAACACCACCACCAAAAGTATGTCATTCCATCTTAGAGAAGCTTTACACCAATACAAGGGTCAAAGCAACTCAACAAGATGAGAATACATCAAAATGCTTAAACGAAAAATGGCAACCCCATTTTGAGCTTAAACGATGAGTATGACCTATGATCAAGTGTCTTCACTTGACTCCTAAGTCAACATACTCTAACATAGGTGACTTTGTCGCCGACCAATTCTAGATGAAGTTCTCTTTTGTTTCTCTGTGTTCTTGCATTTGTCTCTTGCATGCTAGTTCCCCTTTCAAAAAAACTTCTTCTAGAATTATTTTCCTTTCTCTGTTTGTTCTGCATTCCTTGCATCCAATTCATTGCAAATCCTTTAGTTAATTCCTTGCATATCTTTGTGAGATCTTAATTGCCTAAATGCGCTGAGGTGACAAGTGTTTTCTCTCTGGGTTGAACTCGGCCTAACCGGTTTGTTTACTTCGGCTAAACCGAACCATCTCGGTGCCACCAAAAGTAACAACTCGGTGCTATCGATTTCAATACTAAGGTAAAAACTGTGTCACTTGCATCCTGCACAATTGTTCCAGCTCCACTCATTGAAACTTGTCCTCTACCAGCATCCTATTACATGCTGCTTTGTAATGTGACTCAAGGACCAAACCTACTTGACTCATGCTCCAGAAGTCCCTTCTTGGAATTGATGTCAAAGGGGGGGAGAGAGCACATCAAAGCTTATCACATAAGAGAGAATGCACTCCTAAAGCTTCTCCTGATGCTTCTTATATTCTTAAGAGGAAAGTTGTCTCATGTCTTCAAGAGGGGAAAGACATGATAGTATATGTTATGACTTTTTTTTGCTCTGATTTCTTGTTTTCTCTGATTTTCTTTCCCTATCTTCTCCCATTATCCAATGTCAGATTCAGGGGGAGAGAGCTCAGTCCTAAGGGAAGAAAATCCTTCGAATTCATTGCATATCTTTATTCTTGGGGACATGTCTATAACCAAATAGAGTACCTAGTACTCACTCTCAACATGTTTTCCCAATCTTGGTATTCTTGTGATCTCCTGTTCTTGCTCTGTCTAGTAGATGTTCTTGTGTTATCTAACCTTGTTTACTCAGGTTCATCTCTTCCAAAGCTAGTTCAAGACCACAAGGTAAGTATATGCATCACACTCATGTGCATGAAGATCTCTTGCTGTATATATTGTCTGCAAGAGAGACTCATGAACATGAAGGTATATTTCTAGTATCTACACCATTTGCTCTGATGCATATAGCCAAGAAACATGTAACTCATTGCTTGCTCTGTCATGTTTATGCATTCTCATACTCTTATGATCTATCTTCACATGATTGCATAAATGTAGGGGGAGCTAATGCATGTTGCATGTCCTTCCAAAGCTTTTCTTGCTATTTTCTTCATATCTTTTGTCTAAAGCTTTGATGTATGTTGTCATCAATTACCAAAAAGGGGGAGATTGAAAGCACAAGTGCTCCCAGGGTGATTTTGGTAATTAATGTCAACATATCTCTTGTTGGACTAATATTTTCTACCTAGTATATTTCAGATAAGTTCAACATTGGAGTGGCATGGACAAGAGGATGTGGAACCCCTTCAAGATGCTAAGGACAACATTGGCAAAAGCTTAAGACTCTACATTTTCATTTTAGTGATCCAAGATCACATTGAGTCCATAGGAAAGCCAATACTACTAAAAGGGGATGAGGTGTTGCTTAATGGCTTGCTTGCTCAAAGTGCTTAATGATATATGCTCCAAAACCCTCGGCCACTTTCTCACATCCACATATGTCCTAAACCTAAAAGTCAAACTCGGCCCTACTAATTTGATCTATCCGGCGCCACCAAGTTCAGTTGACATAGCCACTGCCAAACCCTAATCAGTTCGGTCTCACCGATGGGATCTCGGTCTCACCGAGATGGGCTTTCAAACTCGTTGTTTACCTATTACTGAAATCGGTCCCACCGAGTTTATGCGATCGGTCCCATCGAGTTTGCTTGACCAATTCTATGTTTTCTTATAACCAAAATCGGTCTCACCGAATTTGTGTAATCGGTTAAACCGAGTTGAGGTTTTACCCTAACCCTTGCATATCGGTCCCACCGAAACTCTAACGTTCACATTTTGACCTGAATCGGTCTAACCGAGTTTCATCTTTTGGTCTCACCGAGTTTGGGAATCTGTGTGTAACGGCTAGATTTTGTGTGGACGCTATATATACCTCTCCACCCATTCTTCATTCATGGAGAAAGCCATCAGAACGTGCCTACAGTTTCACTACTCATTTTCTGAGAGAGAACCACCTACTCACGTGTTGATACCAAGACATTCCATTCCAACCACAAGAATCTTGATCTCCAGCCTTCCCCAAGTTGCTTTCCACTCAAATCATCTTTCCACCATAGCCAAATCTGTGAGAGAGAATTGAGTGTTCAGGAGACTATCATTTGAAGCACAAGAGCAAGGAGTTCATCATCAACACACCATTTATTACATTTTGGAGAGTGGTGTCTCCTAGATTGGTTAGGTGTCACTTGGGAGCCTCCGTCAAGATTGTGGAGTTGAACCAAGAAGTTTGTAAGGGCAAGGAGATCGCCTACTTTGTGAAGATCTACCCAAGTGAGACAAGTCCTTCGTGGGCGATGGCCATGGTGGGATAGACAAGGTTGCTTCTTCGTCGACCCTTCGTGGGTGGAGCCCTCCGTGGACTTGCGCAACCGTTACCCTTCGTTGGTTAAAGTCTCCACCAACGTGGATGTACGATAGCACCACCTATCGGAACCACGCCAAAAATCTCCGTGTCTCCAATTGTGTTTGCACACTCCAATCCCATCCCTTTACTTTCCTGCAAGTTGCATGCTTTACTTTCCGCTGCTCATATACTCTTTGCATGCTTGCTTGAATTGTATCGTGAATGCTTGAAATTGTGCTAATTTCCAACCTCAACTTGAAAAACTTAAAAACTGCTATCTTTACTTGTTGAGGGTCTAATCACCCCCCTCTAGACACCTATTCTTGTTCCTTTCATCACCGTGTGTTAATGCTTTGTTCCAGTTCTCTATTAAAAGGAGGCCTTAATGAAATTGCAACTATCCCTAGGTGGTTTGGTAATTAATAACAACATATAGCTCATTGAGCTAATGCTATTCCAAGACTATTATTTCAAGAAAGCTCAATGAATGGCATGGCATGGATGATGAAAGTGGATCCCTCAAAATACTAAGGACAGCGGATTGGCTCAAGTTCAAAAGCTCAAGACTCTTCATTTTACATTTTAGTGATCCAAGATCACATTGAGTCTATAGGAAAAGCCAATACTATCAAGGAGGGATGAGGTGTTGCTTAATGAGCCTCTTGCTTCAATGTGCTTAGTGATATGCTCCAAAACCCTCAACTACTTTCCCACATCCACATATGACCTAAACCCAAAGCCAAAATCGGTCACACCGAAACTTCCTATCCGGCGCCACCGATTCCACAAGTCATAGCCACTGCCACAAACCCTTACCGATAGGGATCTCGGCTTCACCGAGATGGGGTAGCAATCTCTCTGTTTCCCTTCGTAACGTTTCGGTCAAACCGAAGTGAGCGATCGGTCCCACCGAGATTGCAATGTAAACTCTCTGTTTCCTTTTTGTAACATTTCGGTCTCACCAAAAAGAGCAAATCGGTCCCACCGAGTTTACCTGACCAACTCTCTGGAAAGCTTATTACCAAATCGGTCTCACCGAGTTTGTGTAATCGGTCTTACCGAGATTACGTTATGCCCTAACCCTAACCGAATCGGTCTCACCGAGATGCATGTCGGTCCCACCGAAAATCACTAACGGTCACTAGGTTTACTAAATCGGTCCGACCGAGTTTAACAATTCGGTCCCACCAAGTTTGGTAAATTGTGTGTAACAGTTAGATTTTGTGTGGAGGCTATATATACCCCTCCACCTCCTCTTCATTCGTGGAGAGATCCATCAGAACGAACATAAACTTCGAACTTACCATTTTTGAGAGAGAACCACCTACTCATGTGTTGAGGCCAAGATATTCCATTCCTACGATATGAATCTTGATCTCTAGCCTTCCCCAAGTTGCTTTCCACTCAAATCTTCTTTCCACCAGATCCAAACCCATTGAGAGAGAGTTGAGTGTTGGGGAGACTATCATTTGAAGAACAAGAGCAAGGAGTTCATCATCAACGCACCATTTGTTACTTCTTGGAGAGTGGTGTCTCCTAGATTGGCTAGGTGTCACTTGGGAGCCTCCGACAACATTGTGGAGTTGAACCAAGGAGTTTGTAAGGGCAAGGAGACCACCTACTTCATGAAGATCTACCGCTAGTGAGGCAAGTCCTTCGTGGGCGACGGCCATGGTGGGATAGACAAGGTTGCTTCTTCGTGGACCCTTCTTGGGTGGATCCCTCCATGGACTCGCGCAGCCATTACCCTTCGTGGGTTGAAGTCTCCATCAACATGGATGTACGATAGCACCACCTATCGGAACCACGCCAAAAACATCCGTGTCTCCAATTGCGTTTGAATCCTCCAAACCCTTCGCTTTACTTTCTTGCAAGTTGCATGCTTTAATTTCCGCTGCCTATATACTCTTTGCATGCTTGCTTGAATTGTGTGATGATTGCTTGACTTGTCCTAAATTAGCTAAAATCTGCCAAACTCTAAAATTGGGAAAAGGTTAAGTTTTAATTGGTCAAGTAGTCTAATCACCCCCCCCCTCTAGACATACTTCAAGGTCCTACAAGTGGTATCAGAGCTCTGGTCTCCATTTGCTTTGATTTCCATAGCTTTTGGTGGTCATAGCCTTGGTTTCACAACCTAGGAGAGTATGGCATCTAGCGAGGGAAATTATCACCGTAGAGGTCCTTACTTTGATGGTATTGATTTTGCTAGTTGGAAGCATAAGATGAAAATGCATATTCTTGGACATAACCCCGACGTTTGGGCAATTATTTGTATTGGCTTGCAAGGTGAATTTTTCGATGGGAGAGAACCAAACCATGAAGCTAACGCGGAAGAATTAAAGATGCTGCAATACAACGCTCAAGCTTGCGATATCATCTTCAACGGATTGTGCCCCAAAGAATTCAAAAAAATAAGGCGTCTTGAGAATGCAAAGGAAATTTGGTATACTTTGATTGATATGCATGAAGGTACCGAGTCCGTCAACGAATCCAAGTTGGATGTGCTCCAGAGTCAGCTTGACAAGTTCAAAATGAAGGATGGTGAAGGTGTCGCTGAAATGTACTCTAGGCTTGCTCTTATCACAATGAGATTGCTGGCTTAGGGAGTGAAGAGATGACCGACAAATTCATCATCAAGAAGATCCTAAGAGCATTGGATGGAAAGTATGATACTGTGTGCACATTGATTCAAATGATGCCAAACTACAAAGATCTCAAGCCAACGGAAGTCATTGGAAGGATTGTTGCTCATGAGATGTCACTCAAGGATAAGGAGGAACTTCACAACAAGTCAAGTGGTGCTTACAAAGCCTCAAGTGAAGCCCCCACATCATCAAGTGAGAAACCAACCTTCAATGAAGAATTGACACTAGTGCAGAACCGGGCTTTAGTGCCGGTTCGTGGCGGCCTTTAGTGCCGGTTGGCGAACCGGCACTAAAGAGTGGGGACTAAAGGTCCCCCCCCCCCTTTAGTACCGGTTCATCACGAACCGGCGCTAAAGTGCAAACATATGGCACGAGCCAGGTCCGGGTGCGTGTGGGACATTAGTACCGGTTGGTAACACCAACCGGTACTAAATGTTTGGGTGTTCTTTTTTAATTTTTTCTTTAATTTTGTGTTTTCAATTTGGCTTTATTTTCCATTTAATTCTTTTTTGTTTGATGGTATTTCACGATACTACAAATTGTACACGTTATGCATATATATAAATAGATTTTCTCGTACGTAGAACCGCATATATATATATAATATATATCATCGAATGTCTCACAGCCAACACCATTAACTATTCACACATACACATGTATATACATATACAATTTCTCCTACATGTTGCCTTTGTGCCTTCGGAGCACGATGACAAGTGGTTCATGGGGGCGGTAGCGGGTAATAGTATTCTTCTTTGGGATCTATGACCTGGTCGAGCAAAAATCCGGCTATTTCCTCTTGAAGTGCTTGTATGAGGTCCGATGGTAGGAGCTTATCCCGCACTGACCTAAACTATTAAGAAGGAGATCAATATGCATGTGTGTTAGTTGTGTGACTAGATATCGATAATGGTGTGAATAGTGTTCTGAAAAAAACGTACGCAGTCCTGTCTATCAGATCTGCTCCTTTCGCACATCATCATGCGAATGTTCTCGCAAACGTAGAATGCACACAGATTATTCCCCGGCGCCTGCCTGAGGGCCTTTACGAGAATGGAATTGAATCAGATAATGATTAATCAAGCATGATAATTAATTAATGATATTGAAACAAGAATTAAAGAGATGGTAGCTAGCTAGTACTACTTAATTACTTACCTTGGGTCGATGCCAAAACAACTTTTTTGACCACTTGCCTGGAGTCACCTTGATGAACCTTGCCCATGCCCTGCCCGCTGGCAAAGAAAATTAATAAAGGGGTTATTAAATAGTTCATATCAGGAACTAATAGTTAATAATGATTGAAATTACCTGTTGACTATCCCCTTCACGATGGTGTAGTCTTTATCTTCTTTAGTTAGTGAGTCCAGTAATTCAACTTTTCCTTCCTCAACTTTAATGTCTAACAAGACCCAGTGCCAACTGCATACGCACATGTTTACATGTCTTAATTAAGCGGGCATGTGCATAAAATTAATCCTACCGTAAACCATATACACTTAATTATTAACATCTAGCTAGCTAGTAAGCAAAAACAGAATTTGTAGTACAAGACAGTGTGACTCACGGGAAGTTGTAAGGAAGTAGTGTATCTTCATTGCTATTGAGGCGCTTCAAGAACTCTAGCATGCTTTCCTCTACAGCAGCTTGACAATGTTCAATCTCCCATATTTCCTGATTAATGGTATTTGGGTCAATGAACCCAATGCCATAGCGTCCAGCTTTTTTCATTTCATATATCTTCATCCTGCATATAATACCACAGAAAAAGAATATAGTGAGGATAATTACATGTAATGATTGATCATAATTATCACTACGTAACTAGCTTGAGACTTAAATTACAGAAAGAAATCACTTACAGACAATAGCAACTGACGATAGACTTGTTGAGTGCGTCTTGATTAAATAACTGAAATAGTTCTGGATACTCAATGGCCAGGGCTTTCTCATGGTAATAATGCTCATGCTTGACATTCACCATGAGGGACTCTCGATTGGAAATCTTGGTAATGTTCATGTACCATTGATGCAATTGATACATTCTCGTTGGGAGGTCCTTGACCTTGTCTGGATGGACCAAAGGTTTTCCCCGGACATATTGCCATGCTATTTCTGATTCTTTAAGCGTAGGCATGGGCTCGATTTCGAGGAGTTGTCCAACAGAGATATTGAGCATTTGAGCCTGCATTATATGATCCTCTGTTATTACCACATCGCCATGCTAGGGAACACTAACGGTTTGCCCACAATAATATTTGGCGCGCGTACTACTCCTCTCATGTGTTGTTGGCACAACAAGCGGGGGGATCGCTTGCGCCACCTGTTCTCCCAACTGGGGAACGGTTTTCCCGCATTTTTTGCCAGCTGCTTGTTGGCTCGAGCTTGAGCTCGCTTCCTTCTGTAGTCGTGCTCGATGTGCCTTCCTTATTTGGCGCTCATAGTCAGAGTCAACAGGCTTGGGAGCTGGTTCTCTAGCCATACGCATGAAGTGGTCAATTACTTTCTCAGGCACTTTCTCCTTTGGCGGCGGTGCCGGTTTCGGTCCAAAATGGGCGTCCACTTGGGCTTGCACTATGGCTGCGTTTTGCTCCACAGTCATGTCGTAAGGCCTCTGGGGAAGAGGAGCAATGCTTGGACCATATTTATATCGCTTGCCTTCGCCTGTACTTCCTGAACTACCTCAACTCGTATCGCTACGCACCAAAGCTGCGGGATGTCTCTTCTGCGATTGCTGAGCCGGCGGAGACGGCTGACGTGGAGTTGGACCAGGAGAAGTGGCCTGACGATGTGCCGGACTTGAAGCAGGAGGTGTGGCCTGACACGGTGCTGGACTTGAAACTGGAGAAGTGGCATGACGCTGTGCTGGGCTTGAAACCGGAGGAGTCAGCTCACGCGTTCGGGGACTTGGAGGAGGTGGCGGACTTCGAGGAGGAGTCGTCTCACGCGTTCGTGGACTTGGAGGAGCGGGAGTCTGCTGACTCGGTGGTGGACTTCGAGGAGGAGTCGGCAGACGACGCGGTGTCGGTGGACTTCAAAAGATGATGCAATATTTTCTCCATAGGATGATACAATGTATGGCCTCTCCCAGTGTGCGCTCGTCTTCACCTCCAGGAATGTCAAGCGTTAGCCCCGAATATGGGTCCACCACTTCATCAACCATGACACGAGCATAGCCCTCTGGAATCGGGATGCAATGGTAGGTTGCTTTGGGGGTAACTGGAAAAGCAACACCGTCCGCCACCTTCATGGATATGTTCTTCATTTTGGAGTGTAGCTCGCAGTAAGTGTTCTCTATGATCTCATCCACAGGGTATGTATCCAGCAGTGTGTCGCCCGGGGCAGAACCAACACTGCTTCTCGGCATGGATGGGACGGTGCTATCCAATGCTGGACGATCATATGCTTGCTGCTGCCACTACTGAGACCCCCTTTCCTGGCTAAGTGAGTCGATCTGCTGTTGCTGCTGCTGGAATTTGAGTGCCAGGTCCGCGTGCCTTGCTTCTAGGCCTTGAAGGCGTTCTGCGTCCTGCTTCCTCTGCTCCTCCTCCAGCTTCCTTTTCTTCTCCTCCTCAATCTTCCTTCTTGCACGACTCCTGTAGTCCTCATTCCATTCTGAAAAGCCCTCATACTAGGGAATAATGCCCATGCCTCGTGTTCTTCCCGGGTGTTCAGGATTTCCCAGGGCGCGCGTAAGCTCATCGTTCTCTCTGTTGGGCATGAACACCCCCCTTCGAGCTTCATCTATTGCGTCAATTATATTTTGTTCGGCTCCTTTTAGACTTGCCTTCCGTGAAACTTCGCTTGTCTTTGGGTCCAATGCTCCCCCATGCGCATAGAACCAAGTTCTGCACCTGGGGGGCCAGTGCCGGGTAACCGGAGTGACCCCTGCATCCTCCATCTCTTGCTCAGACTTATCCCACTTAGGCAATCCCACCGCGTAGCCACCTGGACCCAGCCTATGGAACTGCTCTTTCTTGCGGCATTTGCCTTGTTTTTCATCGATCGTTCCTTAGATATTTCTGAATCCTTGAAGGTCACGAAATCATCCCAGTGCTCTCTTTGCTTCTCTAGTGTTCCTGTGAATTCTGAAGTCTTCCTTTCATTAGCGAGGTAGTTGGCCCATACAGTTTTCTTATGGGTGTTGAATGCAATTGCCATCTTCTTAAGAGCAGCAGCCTTGACTTTCTCCACATCTGCTTCAGTGAGATGATCTGGTAGGGTGAAATGTTCCATTAGAGATTTCAGAAGGTCTTCTTTGGCTCTTTTCTCGACCCAAGTAACACCTGGACGTTTAGTCTTTGGCTCTTTCCATTCTTGAATGGAGATAGGGAGTTTGTCCTTCACAAGAGCTCCGCACTAACGAGTCCACTTGTTCGCAATGTTCTTAGGCGTGAGGGGTTCGCCACTAGGTTTGATGGATTCGATGTGGTACTTTACACCATCCTTCAACAATCTGCCCGGGCCTCGCTTTGTCTTGCTGTCTGTAGAAGCAGATTTGCTCGATCCGGAGGGCTGAAAGAAGAAAGATTGATTCGTTAATATATCTTCAATAAAAAAACATGTGATGATCACCATGATGCATGCTTATATAAATATACCTCGCCGGTAGTCTTATTATTTGAAGATCAGCATTGTCTGTGTCATCACAAACATTGTCTGTGTCATAATCATAATCATAGTTCATGACTTCATCAGCCCGGTCGTCGAGATCGAATATCTTTTCATCACCCTCTCCGATATTGTTCAGATATTGGGAGCCGTCATCTGCTTCATTCAGATCATCTAGCCTGTGAGGGCTGCATATGATGTCGAACAATTCCTCTTCTCTCTCTCTGCAGGTATTGTCCACCATAGCTTTTACTGTACTAATACAGAAGAAATATAAAACAATTTAGTATTCAAATTACAATGCATGGATGCAATTAATCAATAAGGAAAAACTGAATCTCGAATACATCGTCTCAAATATATAATCTCGAATACATTATCGATCGTCTTAATATATATAATCTCGAATACATCGTCTCGAATATTATATATCGAATACAACACTGGCTAGGTACCTAATAAAGATCGAGTACTACAGAATAATCTAGGGCGCCACTCGTGGTTCCTGGGGCGCGGGCGGTGCACACCCAAAGAGAAGGAACCATCACAGGATCATATCTCCGGTCATCTGCCCAAAGAACCCGCCAAGTAGTGGAGAACCTGACGTCGTCCATAGCAGCCATGTAGCGATGGACGTGCTCATCTTCCTCCCGGATACGGCGATGCACCACCTCCGGCGGCGCCGGCTGCCTCTGCACCGAATGTGGCCCACGCGAACGCCACCAAAGAAGATCAGGGTCGACGACGGGACCCGAGGTCGGGTTCCTCACCAAGCGGCACGCCCCTCCAGGTAGCACCTCCCAGTGCCAGCCCGGCGGAGCCCAGTCCCGGACATGGGTCCCCTCAAGCAGGACGTCGTCGCGAACGGGTCGACGGCGAGGATGCGGGCCGGGCATATCGTCGAGAACAAATACTATATGCCCGCAAAAAGTAACATTTTTTAAATGATTGGATTGTGATAACTAGGGCTGGAAAAAAAGCTCGAAGCTCGTGAGCTAAACGAGTAGCTCGTGACTTGGCTCGAATCGACTCGAACTCGAAGAATAACGAGTCGAGCCAAGCTTTAGTTTGAGATCGTTTATAGACCAAGTTAAAAGAGCCAATATCACGAGTACTCGTGTAACTCGTTTGGCTCGGTACAAAAGATCAGCCACTACCAATACAAAAAAAGATCAGACACTCAGCACCCTATGTCCTAGGCGCACAACACAAGGCCTAGCCATTGAAGGCCCAACCTCCATGGATACTCATGCGTTACAAGGAAATTACTATTGTTAGTGATATATATGTTTAATATATACATAATCATATTTACAATATTTGAGAGTTTTATGTTCATATCTTTAACGAGCTTAACAAGCTAAACGAGCCAGCTCGCGAGTTATACGAGTCGAGCCAATCTTGGATTTGAGCTCGTTATAATAACGAGTCGAGTCGAGCTAGCTCGTTAACGAAACAAGCTCTAGCGAGTCGAGCCGAGCCGGCTCGACTCGGCTCGAATTCCAGCCCTAGTGATAACTAAAATTCTATATATATGCAAATTCTAACAATTTGACATTAATCTAATTCATCTAACTAAAACTAATTCTAAAATTTCCATTATATAACTAACATTTCCATAACAATTCTAATATTTATATAACTAAAAAACAGAAAAATTGCTAACATTTCTATAAATATTTCTATAACTAAAAAACAGAAAACATTTATAACATTTCTATAAAACTAACATTTCTAATATTTATATAACTAAAAAACAGAATAATTTCTAACATTTTTATAACTAAAAAACAGAAAAATTTATAACAAACAAACTAATGTGTGTGTGTGTAGTGTGTGTGTGTGTGTGTAGTGTGTGTGTGTGTGTGAGAGTGGACATGGCGGCCGGGGCGAGCTCACCGGCGAGGCGACGATGGACCGGCGACGATGGGGCGACGGGACGGGGCGGCGATGACGGGGCGGCGACGACGGGGTGGGGCGGTGACGACGGGGCGGGGCGGCCGGGGCGACGGGACGGGGCAGCGATGACGGGGCGGGGCGGGGCGCGGCGACGGGGATGACGGGGACGGGGACGGCCGTGGGGCGACGTCGACGGGGCCAGCGACAAGGGGCGGCGACGGCCGGGGTCAGCGACGAGGGGCGGGGGCGGCGACGATCGGGGCCGGGCGGCGCGACGGAGGGAAACAGAGGGAAGAACAGAGGGAAACTGAATTTTTTTTCAAGTGTAGTATATATAGGATGGACCTTTAGTACCGGTTGGAGCCACCAACCGGTACTAAAGGTCTGTTTTGGCCACGCCAAGCGGCGGGAAGCGCACCCCCTTTAGTACCGGGTCGTGGCACCAACCGGTACTAAAGGGGGGTCTTTAGTACCGGTTGGAGCCACGACCCGGTACTAAAGGGGGTGCGCTGGCTCCAGGCGGTGCGCAAGTTTAGTCCCACCTCGCTAGTCGAAGGGCTACCGCACTGGTTTATAAGCCCCAGTGCGGTAGCTCTCTCGAGCTCCTCTCCTTACCTGGCCTACTGGGCCTACCTGTCCTCTTCGCCCAGTGGGCCTACTGGGCCTTTGCGGGCCTGCATCCTGGCCCAACAAAAGGTTGTGTTGCTAGTCGTATGCAGACCGCTTTGGCCCAGTAGGCGGGCTTTTTTTCTTAATTTTTTTCGCTTTATTTATTTTTGTTTTATTTATTTTTGAGTTGTTTTTTGCTGTATTTAGAGTTTCTTTGTGAATATTTTTCCTTTCGGTACAAAAAATTACAAACTTTCTGTTAGTGCCGGTAGTTTTCAAATTTGTATAGTTTAAATTTTGAATTATTTCAAATTTGTGTGAATCACTAGTTTGTCAATAACTTAACTTTGAAAAAGTTTTTTCAGTGATTCTTTTTTCTTATGTTTAATATTAGTGTGTTTTATCATTATATTCAATTTGGTAATGCTTAGGTTATTTAAAAAATGAAATGCCTTTGTAACAGTTCAGTCTTCGTCGGAAACCCTGATACTTCGAAAGAGAATTTGTTTGCACATAAAATTTCTTTGCGTTTCAAATGCCAAAACACATAACTACCCTAACTATTACAGTCATTCCCTCCTGGGTGTGAAACACAGAAGAAAGTGATGATAGTGAAGCCGATCACATCCCAGATCTTTCGGTGTGAAACTTTTTCTTCGCGTGTGTCCCTTTGCGCCGTAACCATGGAAAATCTTCATCATTTAACAAGATGCTCGTGTCAATATTCACTGTGAATGGAGCAATTTCATCAAACTTTTCATAATCTTCTGACATGTCTGTCTTGTCATCCACTCCCACGATGTTTCTTTTTCCTGAAAGAACTATGTGGCGCTTTGGCTCGTCGTATGATCCATTCGCTTCCTTATCTTTTCTTTTTCTCGGCCTGGAAGACATGTCTTTCACATAAAAAACCTGCGCCACATCATTGGCTAGGACGAATGGTTCGTTTGCATACGCAAGATTGTTGAGATCCACTGTTGTCATTCCGTACTGCGGGTCTTCCGTTACCCTGCCTCGTGTCATATTGACCCATTTGCACCGAAACAAAGGGACCTTCAAATCACCTGATCCATAGTTAAGTTCCCATATGTCCTCTATGTAACCATAATATGTTTCCTTTCCCGTGTTGGTTGTTGCATCGAAGCGGACACCACTATTTTGGTTGGTGCTCTTCTTATCTTGGGCGATCATGTAAAATGTATTCCCATCTATCTGGTACCCTTTGAAAGTCATTATATTCGAAGATGGTAACTGGGACAGCGAGTACAGGTCATTTTGAATATCGCCATCATTCAGGGCACGTTTCTGTAACCAACCGGCGAAAGTCCTCGTTTGTTCGCGTGTAATCCAGTCGCCAGACTTCTCCGGGTGTTTGGACTATAGAAAATTCTTGTGTTCCTCCATATACGGAGCCACCAAGGCAGAATTCTGTAGAACTGTGTAGTGTGCTTCATTGAGAGAATGCCCATCCATACATATTATTTGATGCCCTCCTAGTGTGCCTTTTCCTTCCAGTCTGCCCTTATGCCGCGATTCAAGAACACCAATCGGCTTAAGGTCAGGAATGAAGTCAATACAAAACTCAATGACCTCCTCATTTTCATGGCCCTTCGAGATGCTTCCTTCTGGCCTAGCACGGTTATGAACATATTTCTTCAAGACTCCCATGAACCTTTCAAAGGGGAACATATTGTGTAGAAATACAGGACCCAAAATGTTAATCCCTTCGCAAAGGTGAACTAGGACGTGCGTCATGATGTTGAAGAAGGATGGTGGGAACACCAACTCGAAACTGACAAGACATTACACCAAATCATTCTATAACCTTGGTATGATTTCTGGATCGATTACCTTCTGAGAGATTGCATTGAGGAATGCACATAGCTTCACAATGGCTAATCAAACATTTTTCGGTAGAAGCCCCCTCAGTGCAACCGGAAGGAGTTGCGTCATAATCACGTGGCAGTCATGAGACTTTAGGTTCTGGATCTTTTTCTCTGCCATATTTATTATTCCCTTTATATTCGACGAGAAGCCAGATGGTACCTTCATGCTGAGCAGGCATTCGAAGAAGATTTCCTTCTCTTCTTTGGTAAGAGCATAGCTGGCCTGACCCTGATGTATGCCGTCTTTTCCGTGCATACATTGCTGGTCCTCCCGTGCCTCTGGTGTATCTTCTGTCTTCCCATACACACCCAAAAAGCCAAGCAGGGTCACACAAAGATTCTTCTTCACGTGCATCACGTCGATTGCGGAGCGGACCTCTAGGTCTTTCCAATATGGCAGGTCCCAAAATATAGATTTCTTCTTCCACATGGGTGCGCGTCCGTCAGCGTCCTTCGAAACAGGTTTTCCGCCAGGACCCTTTCCAAAGATTACCTCCAAATCCTATACCATATCATATACATCAGCACCAGTACGGTGGCGAGGCTCCGTCCGGTGATCCGCCTCACCTTTGAAATGCTTGCCTTTCTTTCTTACGGGATGCCTTGTCGGAAGAAATCAATGATGTCCCAGGTACACATTCTTCCTACAACTATCCAAATATATACTATCGGTATCATCCAAACAGTGCGTGCATCCGCAGTATCCCTTGTTTGTCTGTCCTGAAAGGTTACTGAGAGCAGGCCAATCATTGATGGTCATGAACAGCAACGCCTTTAGGTCAAATTCTTCCTGTCTGTGCTCATCCCACGCACGTACACCTGTTCCATTCCACAGCTGTAATAGTTCTTCAACTAATGGCCTTAGGTACACATCAATGTCGTTGCCGGGTTGCTTAGGGCCTTGGATGAGCACTGGCATCATAATGAACTTCCGCTTCATGCACAACCAAGGAGGAAGGTTATACAAACATAGAGTCACAGGCCACGTGCTATGGTTGCTGCTCTACTCCCCAAAAGGATTAATGCCATCTGCGCTTAGACCAAACCATACGTTCCTTGGGTCACCTGCAAACTCCTCCCAGTACTTTCTCTCAATTTTTCTCCACTGCGAACCGTCAGCGGGTACTCTCAACTTTCCGTCTTTCTTACGATCTTCTGCGTGCCACCGCATCGCCTTCGCATGCTCTTTGTTTTGGAACAAACGTTTCAACCGTGGTATTATAGGAGCATACCACATCACCTTGGCAGGAATCTTCTTCCTGGGGCGCTCGCCCTCGACATCACCAGGGTCATCGCGACTGATCTTATAACGCAATGCACCGCATACCGGGCAAGCGTTCAAATCCTCGTACTCACCGCGGTAGAGGATGCAGTCATTAGGGCATGCATGTATCTTTTGCACCTCTAACCCTAGAGGGCAGACAGCCTTCTTTGCTTCATACATACTCTCGGGCAATTCGTTGTCCTTTGGAAGCATATTCTTTATCATTACCAGCAACTTTCCAAATCCCTTGTCAGATACACCATTCTCTGCCTTCCATTGCAGCAATTCAAGTGTGGTGCCCAACTTTTTTTTGTCAGCTTCGCAATTCGGGTACAACAATTTCCTGTGATCCTCTAACATGCGCTGCAACTTCGTCCTCTCCAGATCACTTGCGCAGTTTCTCTTTGCATCGGCAATGGCTTGACCTAGATCATCAGCGGGCTCATCTGATGCCTCTTCTTCAGCTTCTTCCTGCATTGCCGGCTCAGCTTCTTCCCCCATTGTTGTATCATCGTATTCAAGGAACCCATGGCCAGGATAGCCGTCGTCGTCCTCTTCTTCTTCATTGTCTTCCATCATAACCCCTATTTCTCCGTGCTTGGTCCAAACATTATAGTGGGGCATGAAACCGTACTTAAATAGGTGGATGTGAATGGTTTTTTCTATAGAGTAACTGTGACCATTCTTACAGCCAGCACATGGACAAGGCATAAAACCATCCACCCGCTTGTTTGCCTCAGCGGCCCGCAGAAAAGTATGCACGCCATTAATGAACTCGGGAGAGCATCGGTCATCATACATCCATTGTCGGCTCATCTTCATTACACAACACCAAATAGACCAAATTAATACAAGTTCATACATAAAGTTCATATATATCACTTAATTAAATGCAGCATACAAATAACTCTCTAGCTAAAGAATATAAATGCAACAACAAATGCGATGAAGATCGCAACTAAGGTAACAATTGATCCAACAGCATAATGATACCAAGCCACACTATCAATGGCATATTTTCTAATCTTTCTAATCTTCAACCTCATTTTCTCCATCTTGATCTTGTGATCATCGACGACATCGGCAACATGCAACTCCAATTCCATCTTCTCCCCCTCAATTCTTTTCAATTTTTCTTTCAAATACTCGTTTTCTCTTTCAACTAAATTTAACCTCTCGACAATAGGGTCGGTTGGAATTTCTGGTTCACATACCTCCTAGATAAAAATATCTATGTCAACTTGATGGGCATAATTTGTCATAAACACGAAATGCAACAACTAGTTTTAAAAGAGAATATACCACATCCGAATCATAACAAGGACGAGGGCCGACGGGGACGGATATCAAAACCATGGCACTATGTATAACAAACAACGTACGGGTAAGATAATTATACGAGTAACTATATATCCAAATCACACAAACATCAATTTGGTAATGCAAAACATTCATGAACAAGAGCCTCACCACAAGGTGGTGCCGGTAACGGGCGGTGCGGGTGATCGACGGTGGTTACGACGGAGATATAGAAGGCACTAAGTAAACCACACCTACATATGCAAACTAAGTGTTATTTTTGACCTCAAATTGCATATAAATCAAATACTAGCAAATATAATTCCTCCCAAATTAATCACTATACAAAGCATTGCAAGAGCTAATCTAGCACTGAGAGTTGAAAGGACAAAGTTGCTAACCTTTGTGATCATTTGAATGGATGGGGGCCTTCAAATCTTGACAAATTTTGGGCAAAATTTGTGAGGAGCTTGAGGGGAAAGGGGAAGAACAGAGGAGAAGTGAGGGGAAAGGGGAAGAACAGAGTGGCTCGGGTGGACGAAGGTTTATGTACGTCGACCTTTAGTACCGGTTCGTGCCACGAACCGGTACTAAAGGTGCTGGACGGGCCCCAGACTGACAACACCCTGCCACCACCCTCTTTAGTACCGGTTCGTGGCACGAACCGGTACTAAAGGTTCGCCACGAACTGGTACTAATGAGAACGGCCGGCTAGCCGTTGGAACCGGCACTAATGGACACATTAGTGCCAGCTCAAAACCAAACCGGCACTAATGTGTCTCATATTAGGTGCTTTTTCTACTAGTGTGAGCTTAATGGTGAAGAACTTTAACAAATTCTACAAGATTAGAAGCAAAGAAAGAAGCTCCAAATCAAGGTCTTACAATGACAAGAGATCTTCTAGTCGAGAGCGCAATTGCTACAATTGTGGGAGACCCGGACACTACTCCAATGAGTGTACGGCACCCTACAAAAGAAGAGAAGATTCTCCAAGAAGAAGGAGCAAAAGAGAAGAATCACCACCAAGAGAGAGGAGGAGTAGAGATGATCGTTATGAACGAAGACCCTCACGGAGAAGCAAGGATTCGGAAAGGAAGGACAAGTCATCAAGGAGCTACACAAAACGAAGACATCAAGCTCATGTTGGTGAATGAGTTTCCGGCTCCGACTCCGACAATCACTCCGAGAGAAGCTATCACTCCGACTCCGAATATACTCAAGATGAAGGTGTTGCCGGTCTAGCACTTGTGTCAACCAACTCCTACGACATATTTGATTCACCAAATGAAGGTGTTGGAAGATGCTTCATGGCCAAAGGCCCAAAGGTAACACATCCCGAGTATGTTGATTTCAATAGTGATGAAGATGACTTGCTTGTGGATGATGATTTACTTGTTGACAACTCTAGTGATGAATACTATGATGAAACGTCAATTAATCATGCTAATCATGCTAAAACTAATGACAATGATAAGGAGAAGATTGAGCTTATAACTAAAGAATTAAACTCTCTTAAGTTAGCTCATGAAACTATCAACGAAGATCATCGAGAACATTTAAGGGCTCATGAGAAGTTACGCTTTGAAAAGCTCAATCTTGAGCAAGAGCATGAGTTCTTAAAAGCAATCAATGATGATCTTCGCAAGAAAAGTTCTTCTTACATTGCCAAGCGTTTACTCTTATCTACTTACATGCCTCAAGTCAAGTCTAATAACAAGTACAAGAAAGATACTTCCTCTAGTAGTAACAATAATAATGTCAAATCCAATATTGTTGCTTCTAGTAGTTCTCTTGATTCCACTAATGATTCTCTTAGCCAAGTTACACTTGAGCAAGAAAATAGCTTATTGAAGGGAATTATAGAGAAAGGTGTTTACAAGAGCCTTGCCGACAGTAAGCAATTCGAGGAAATTGTACGTAAGCAAGGAAGGCACCGGAAGAATCAAGGTGTTGGTTTTGAACGAAAGTTCAATGCCAATGGAGTTGAGTGGGAAGAAGATCAATACCACAAGACAAAGTTTGTTCCTCAACAAGAGAAGTATGATCCTACTTCCTTCAAAGGAACATAGGCTCAAGAAAGAGTATGGCTCTGCACAAAGCACAAAGCCAGGCCTGAAGAAGAAAGTTCCTGCCAAGAGAACTCCAATGCCAAAGGCCAGGCAGTCCACTCAAGTGCCAGCTCAGTCACAACCCAAACAGGCACCTGCAAGGAAAGAGGCACCATCAAAATCTCAGAAAGTCCCCACTAGTGCAACCATGAAGTTCACAATTGAATCAGAGGATGATGGTGATCAGGACAAGAAAAAGAAGAGAGCTAGAACCACAACTGCCAAGGTCCTTGGAAAGCCCTCAATGAGAAGGGATTCTGATGATGAGGAAGAGGATGCTGCACCAGCTCCTAAGGCAGCCAAGCTTATGGGAGATGCAATCAGGTCAGGGGCTACAACATCCAAGCCCAAAGATGCACCCAAAGCTGCCTCCAAGGCCAAGCAAGCTCCAAAGAGGAATACTAGGAGTATTCCAGCTGCTGAGAAGAACAAAGCCCCAATGCCCAATGTTGCAGAAGATGAAGATGAAGAAGGACAAGTCCTCAGGAAGCTCAAGCCCAAGATACCAGACAACAATGATGCCCATCCTGTGGCTGAGGACATGAGAATTAGGAAGGATTCAGGGATGAGGCTGTGGAGGATGGAAGACCATATGCTTCAAGAAGAAGAACTGATGTTGATTATAGGTTCCACACAAAGGAACAGCGGGACTTTTATGAGACCATTCTGTTGGACAAGAAGCCCATTGTCTGTGACATGAGGTGGGTTGACTGGAAATTCATCAAGGAGAATGAGCAGCACTATCCTGGAGTGCAAGACAGCTTTATTGCTTGTGGAGTAGTAGATTTTGTTGGACAGAAGTTCACCAACTGGAATGATGAGCTTATCATGCAGTTCTACTCCACAGCACACTTTTATCCAGATGGTAGGATTGTTTGGATGTCTGAAGGTACAAGGTACCAATCTACTGTTGAAGAGTGGGCAAGTCTGATCAATGCCCCCAAGGAAGAAGAGGATGACTTGGACATTTATGCAAAGAAGAAGTTGGGTCACAATTCAATGGCTCACATGTACAAGGAAATTCTAGACAAGGCAGTAGAGACTCACAAGTTTGGATCAGTTCACTTTTTGTTGTCAGGTTTGCCAACCATCAACTGGATTCTGAGGCACACTCTGTTGCCCAAGTCAGGTGACCATAACATGATCAGAGGGCATGCCATCAACATGCTGCATGTGTTTGATGTGCCCCAGAAGTTCAAAGTCATGAGCCTCATCATTGAAACAATTAAGAGGACTGCAGCAGATCAGAAGAGGAGCTATGGATATGCACCTCAAATTCAAGATTTAATCAACTCAAAGATGGGCATAGGGAAATATCAGTTGGATAAGGAACATTTTCCAATTTATCCAGACTTTGAGGACAATGAGGTTGTTATGAATGAAGATGATCCACAATCAGTCCAAGCTCAGGAGAAGAAGGAGAAGGCAAAGAAGGAGAAGGCTGCCAAGATGCCAACTCAAGAGGAGGCATCTGAGTATTTCTTGAAGACCAAACAAGAGCAGCTTGGTTACTTGATAGCATCTACACTGAGGATTGAGAAAGGACTGGCCACCCTCACTCAGAATCAGGAGAGCCTTGAGAGAATCATGGAACTCAAGTTTCATGACCATGATGTTAAAGTAACCGAGATTCAGTCAGTTGTAGAGCAGCTGCAGGATGATATGCAAGAGAGGCAGGGCAAGACTACCACAAATGTGTTTGCCAGAGTGCCCAGAGCCCAGAGGTCAGTTGCAGTGCCAGTGACAGACACTAGAGCTACAACTTCAGCACCAGCTACTGCCCCTATAGTTCCAGTGCAACCAGCTCCAGCATCCACTCCAGCACCCTCTACTTCAACTGAAGCCTTTGTCCTTGGAGTTATCAGGACACCACCACCAGAAGATCAAGCCTGAGAGACGATCTCGCACTATGCATTTTCTATGAACTTTTTGGTAACTTGTTGCCAAAGGGGAGAAAAATGTATAGATCATAGGCTTCGAGAGAGAGCGTTGCTTTTATTCTCTCTTGATTTATTTGGTGGTTTTTCAAACTTTGTTTGCTTTTGGTTGAGATACTATGCCTGTGAGACATTGATGATCATGTGTTGATCATAAGCTACACTTATGCATGCTTGATATTATCCTATCTATCTTACGTGATCATTCACTATGCTTGGTGATGAGTGCATGTATTCATTGTTTATTATTTTGAGCGCTCCACCAAGATGTATGTGACATGGAAGAGTAACCCATGAGCCTAATTCATTGTGCATTTGCAGTCCAAAGCAAATCTTAAACTATGCACAAATTTAGGGGGAGCTCTTGCTTATCACATACTTCTCAAAGCGACGATGTTATTCAATCTTATTATCATTTGTCGAAGCTTTGATCTATATGTTGTCATCAATTACCAAAAAGGGGGAGATTGAAAGTGCATCTATCCCTAGGTGGTTTTGGTAATTAATAACAACATATAGCTCATTGAGCTAATGCTATTCCAAGACTATTATTTCAGGAAAGCTCAATGAATGGCATGGCATGGATGATGAAAGTGGATCCCTCAAAATACTAAGGACAAAGGATTGGCTCAAGTTCAAAAGCTCAAGACTCTTCATTTTACATTTTAGTGATCCAAGATCACATTGAGTCTATAGGAAAAGCCAATACTATCAAGGAGGGATGAGGTGTTGCTTAATGAGCCTCTTGCTTCAATGTGCTTAGTGATATGCTCCAAAACCCTCAACTACTTTCCCACATCCACATATGACCTAAACCCAAAGCCAAAATCGGTCACACCGAAACTTCCTATAGGCGCCACCGATTCCACAAGTCATAGCCACTGCCACAAACCCTAAGCAAATCGGTCTTACCGATAGGGATCTCGGTCTCACCGAGACGGGGTTGCAATCTCTCTGTTTCCCTTCGTAACGTTTCGGTCTAACCGAAGTGAGCGATCGGTCCCACCGAGATTGCAATGTAAACTCTCTGTTTCCTTTTTGTAACATTTCGCTCTCACCGAAAAGAGCAAATCGGTCCCACTGAGTTTACCTGACCAACTCTTTGGAAAGCTTATTACCAAATCGGTCTCACCAAGTTTGTGTAATCGGTCTTACCGAGATTACGTTATGCCCTAACCCTAACCGAATCGGTCTCACCAAGATGCATGTCGGTCCCACCGAAAATCATTAACGGTCACTACGTTTACTAAATCGGTCCGACCGAGTTTAACAATTCGGTCCCACCGAGTTTGGTAAATTGTGTGTAACGGTTAGATTTTGTTTTATTTGGTGGTTTTTCAAACTTTCTTTGCTTTTGGTTGAGATACTATGCCTGTGAGACATTGATGATCATGTGTTTGATCATAAGCTACACTTATGCATGCTTGATATTATCCTATCTATCTTATGTGATCATTCACTATGCTTGGTGATGAGTGCATGTATTCATTGTTTATTATTTTGAGCGCTCCACCAAGATGTATGTGACATGGAAGAGTAACCCATGAGCCTAATTCATTGTGCATTTGCAATCCAAAGCAAATCTTAAACTATGCACAAATTTAGGGGCAGCTTTTGCTTATCACATACTTCTCAAAGCGACGATGTTATCCAATCTTACTATCATTTGTCGAAGCTTTGATCTATATGTTGTCATCAATTACCAAAAAGGGGGAGATTGAAAGTGCAACTATCCCTAGGTGGTTTTGGTAATTAATAACAACCTATAGCTCATTGAGCTAATGCTATTCCAAGACTATTATTTCAGGAAAGCTCAATGAATGGCATGGCATGGATGATGAAAGTGGATCCCTCAAAATACTAAGGACAAAGGATTGGCTCAAGTTCAAAAGCTCAAGACTCTTCATTTTACATTTTAGTGATCCAAGATCACATTGAGTCTATAGGAAAAGCCAATACTATCAAGGAGGGATGAGGTGTTGCTTAATGAGCCTCTTGCTTCAATGTGCTTAGTGATATGCTCCAAAACCCTCAACTACTTTCCCACATCCACATATGACCTAAACCCAAAGCCAAAATCGGTCACACCAAAACTTCCTATCCGGCGCCACCGATTCCACAAATCATAGCCACTGCCACAAACCCTAAACAAATCGGTCTTACCGATAGGGATCTCGGTCTCACCGAGATGGGGTTGCAATCTCTCTGTTTCCCTTCGTAACGTTTCGGTCTAACCAAAGTGAGCGATCAGTCCCACCGAGATTGCAATGTAAACTATTTGTTTCCTTTTTGTAACATTTCAGTCTCACCGAAAAGAGCAGATCGGTCCCACCGAGTTTACCTGACCAACTCTCTGGAAAGCTTATTACCAAATCAGTCTCACCGAGTTTGTGTAATCAGTCTTACCGAGATTAAGTTATGCCCTAACCCTAACCGAATCGGTCTCACCGAGATGCATGTCGGTCCCACTGAAAATCACTAACGGTCACTAGGTTTACTAAATCGGTCCGACCGAGTTTAACAATTCGGTCCCACCGAGTTTGGTAAATTGTGTGTAATGGTTAGATTTTGTGTGGAGGCTATATATACCCCTCCACCTCCTATTCATTCGTGGAGAGAGCCATCAGAACGAACATACACTTCCAACTTACCATTTCTGAGAGAGAACCACCTACTCATGTGTTGAGGCCAAGATATTCCATTCCTACCATATGAATCTTGATCTCTAGCCTTCCCCAAGTTGCTTTCCACTCAAATCTTCTTTCCACCAGATCCAAACCCACTGAGAGAGAGTTGAGTGTTGGGGAGACTATCATTTGAAGAACAAGAGCAAGGAGTTCATCATCAACGCACCATTTGTTACTTCTTGGAGAGTGGTGTCTCCTAGATTGGCTAGGTGTCACTTGGGAGCCTCCGACAAGATTGTGGAGTTGAACCAAGGAGTTTGTAAGGGCAAGGAGATCGCCTACTTCGTGAAGATCTACCGCTAGTGAGGCAAGTCCTTCGTGGGCGACGGCCAGGGCTGGAAAAAAAGCTCGAAGCTCGCGATCTAAACAAGTAGCTCGTGACTCGGCTCGAATCGACTCGAACTCGAAGAATAACGAGTCAAGCCGAGCTTTAGTTTAAGATCGTTTACTGAACCAAGTTAAATGAGCGAACCTCATGAGTACTCGTGTAACTCGTTAGGCTCGATACAATAGATCAGCCACTTCCAATACAAAGAAAGATCAGCCACTAAACAACCTACGTCCCAGGCGCACAACCCAAGGCCCAGCCGTTGAAGGCCTAGCCTCCTAGGAGACTCATGTGTTACATGCAAATTACAAGTGTTTAGAGATATATATGTTTAATATATACATAATCATTTTTATCATATTTGAGGCTCTATGTTTATATCTTTAACGAGCTTAACAAGCTAAACGAGCCAGCTCGCGAGTTATACGAGTCGAGCCAATCTTGGGTTTGAGCTCGTTATAGTAACGAGTCGAGTCGAGCTAGCTCGTTAACAAAATGAGCTCTAGCGAGTCGAGCCGAGCTGGCTCGACTCGGCTCGAATTCCAGCCCTAGCGACGGCCATGGTGGGATAGACAAGGTTGCTTCTTCGTGGACCCTTCTTGGGTGGAGCCCTCCATGGACTCGCGCAGCCGTTACCCTTCGTGGGTTGAAGTCTCCATCAACGTGGATGTAAGATAGCACCACCTATCGGAACCACGCCAAAAACATCCGTGTCTCCAACTGCGTTTGAATCCTCCAAACCCTTCCCTTTACTTTCTTGCAAGTTGCATGCTTTAATTTCCGCTGCCTATATACTCTTTGCATGCTTGCTTGAATTGTGTGATGATTGCTTGACTTGTCCTAAATTAGCTAAAATCTGCCAAACTCTAAAATTGGGAAAAGGTTAAGTTTTTATTGGTCAAGTAGTCTAATCACCCCCCCCCCCCCCTCTAGACATACTTCAAGGTCCTACACTTAATACCCCTTAGTTTCCAATTGGACCCCGCTGCCACAGGAGGGTAGGACAAAAGATGCCATGCAAGTTCTTTCCATAAGCACATATGACTATTTACGGAATACATGCCTACATTATATGTATGGACTGGAGTTAGTGTCGTATCGCCCTAGGTTATGACTTTGACATGATGAATATTATCCAACAAATTACCGATCCAATGCTTAGGAATTTATCTTATATTGTTTTTGCTAAGTTACTACTCCTATCGTTACGGCTGCACTTGCTACAAAATCACTACTATCACTGTTACCGTTACTATAACTGCTGCTGTTGGGGATATAACTATTAGGTATGACCCACCCAGGAGGGGCCGGGTTATATCTATGAGTATTCTTGAAGCCCAAGACCAAGCTTGAAGATGGCGGCTCAGTTAAAGGCCCAATGCCCAGAGGCGACTTAAGGCCCGTAGAGATAAACTGCCATATGTACATGACTTGTATTGTAAGGCAAGAATAGTTAGAGACCGAGCAGGACACTGTTTATGAGCCGGTCGGGACTCTATGAGCCGCTAGTCGTCGACCTCTGTATATAAAGGGACGACCCGGCGGCGGTTCAGGGCAAGTAACATCAGATCGAGAGCTAGGTTAAGCGATTCCGCTCCCTAGTAATCGAGACATAAGCAATCCCACTCAAAACTAGATTGTAGGCTTTTACCTTCACCGTAAGGGGCCAAACCAGTATAAACCCCATGTCCTTTGTCCCGATTAACCCCTTTAAGCTTCCTAGTTGCGATGGCTCCACGACTAAGTCCTTCCACTAGGACGTCTGACGTGACAATTCCACGATAGTTGGCGCCCACCGTGGGGCCAGCGCACAGTGGATTTGAGTTCTTGAAGGGCAGCTTCGAAGGGCTCAAGGGATACGTTGTGGGCCGGATGACCAAGAGTCGTCGCGGCAAGCTCTACATCGACGACGTAGGCTGGGGCCCCGACACCGGCTCAATTGAGTACGGGTACCGGGTCCCCTTCGGCGGAATCCATGTCTTCATCGGCAAGATCAGCGAGCCGTGCCCTGAGCCGGACATCTGCACCGACCTCGTCGAGACGACTCAGCGTGCGAGACCCGCCTGCGCTCAGCCTGCCATGAAGCGTGCCTTCGTGGGATGCATCCATGGAGGAGAACTTTCTGAAAGATCTGTGTCGGCCGGTGAGACAACCATCTACTCTGATGGTGAATCGTCCACAGGTGAGATGGATTCGTTGTATCAATTGCAAGACGGCGGGCTTGGGGACTGTTCCGATGGCAGTAGTATTCCGGATCTCCTTGAGCCGCCGAGCAGAGTTGGGATATTCATGGCTGGCACGCAACCCATTCAAAACTCTACAACTGCGGCAGCGATAACCTCTAGGTCAGCAGCGGCCGGGGCAGGAGGCCTGTGAGCCCGCCGGCTCAGGTGCTGATGGATCTCATGGATAAGATGACAGCTTTGTTAACCGCCGCGGTCAACCCGGCGGATCAAGCTCAACATGATGCGGAAGTGGCGCAGTTAAAGCTGGATATAGTGCATGCTAAGGAAGACCTGGCGGCGGAAGATGTCAGGATAACTGCAGAGCGGGCGGCTCTGGACGCTCAGGCTCAGCAGATTCAGTCGCAGGCTTTCCAACTCATGATGGATCAGAACGCGTCAAACGAGGTCATGAGGAGAAGGTACCAAAAGAGTCAGTCCCGTCTGCCTCCGGTTTACGATCCTCGAAACCTCTTCTGAACACCCGAGGCAGGGCCCAGTAACCCGCCGGAGGTGAACCGGGTCGTAACACCCGGGGCTGGAATGCCGGTTTAGCCACGGATGATGGAGCCTCCCCAGATGAATACTGCTCCGCCTCAGTATGTACCAACACCACTGGGTCATTATTCTAACCCTTTGGAGAACACGATTGCTGCAGCGGCACGATTGGCGGCTCTCCCGATGGAGGGCGACTCTCCGACAGCGGTTGAAACTCGCAGGGTCAGAGAACTTCTTTAGACGGCTTTAGCGCAGCAGGAGGCGTACTCGTATAGCCGAGGCAGGATTCATTCAACCCCTCGTCCAAGCCGGAGCCTGAGTTACAGCAGGCACATGGACTCAGCGGCCGTTTCAAGCAACGTCCGGCGCCGTGACCAGCCGTACGGGCATGACCCGGCACATGATGGAGCTCTTAACTTGGCGGATCAGGACAGAATACGTCAAGAGGATGAGCAGGCGGCTCAGCGGGCGGTTTACCATCCTTTTCCGGTTTATCCGACGACTTCTATTGAGGCAGGCGTGGCCACTAGGACCGGAGGTGTCCCGTGTCTGGTTCCGGCTCTATGTAATGAGCGGTTGCCCAAGGATTTCAATGGGCCTCGGAAGGTGCCTAACTACACGGCCGACTTACAGCCTGGGGCGTGGATTGAAAGCTATGAGATGGCTATGGAACTACTGGAAGTTAGTGATGCTGCGATGGCCAAGTACTTCACCATGATGTTGGATGGGACTGCCCGCACTTGGTTGAAGGGGCTGCCGACTAATTCCATCGGTTCATGGGCAGAGTTAAAAACCCGGTTCATTCAGAACTTCAAAGATACATGCAAACAGCCCATGTCAATTGTGGATTTGACTAATTGCAAGCAAGAGGAAGGTGAGTCCACAACCCATTGGGTGCGTCGGGTCAAAGCCATAATACATTTGTCTGATAAGATGGACGCCGGCTCTGTAGTCTTAATGTTGGAGAAAAATTGTCATTTTGCGCCTCTAAAGATGAAGCTGGGGTGGCTCAAGCGCGATTGTAATGACATGGGCCAGTTGATGGTGGCTCTAGTCAATTACGCCTACTCTGATAGTACCAAGGATCCCGAGTCTGATGATGAAAAGACAGGGAAGGGAAAAAAGTATGGCAACAGCAAGGGTCCTCAGCATAACCCGGCAAATCAAGGAGGTAATAATAAATGTAAGGCTGATGGTAGCTTGGAGTTTGTGGCTAACACCAATGCGTAGGGCAACAATCAACGACGTAAGGGGAGGCCACCTCCTCGGTCCGGCGGGTCAAGCCCCACGCTGGATCAGTTGCTGAATGAGCCCTGTCTGAGACACGGTACCCCGCAGAAGCCGACCACTCACCTATGGAAGGACTGCACGATCATGAAGGCTTTCAAGAATTCCAACATGTTTGACGGTAATCATGGGCCTGGCGGCGGCTCAGGTGGCGGCGGTTTTCATGGCCCAGGCGGCGGTTCAAATTCCAATTTTCAAAACTCTTAGGGTAATCAAGGTGGTTATAATCAGCAATCTGGCCAGGGAGGTCAGCAGCAGCAGAAGGGTGGATACCAGAGTAATCCAAAGTAGCTGAATAGTGGACAATATCATGTGTTTACCACCAGTTTGTGCAAACGGGATCAGAGGCTTCATAAGAGGGCTGTGAACGCTGTTGAGACGGCAGTTCCTCGTTATTTGAGATAGTCTGAGCAGCCTATTATATGGAGTAGGGAAGATCATCCTCCCCGGGTTGATAATCAACGTCACTTGGCTTTGGTTGTGGCACCTCAGGTTGGTGGATATAAATTCACTAAGGTGCTCATGGATGGAGGCAGTAGCATCAACATCCTCTATTATGAGAGTTTTCGTCGAATGGGCTTGACTGATAAAAATCTCAAGACTTCCAACACTGTTTTTCATGGAGTGGTCCCTGGTAAGTCGGCATACCCAGTGGGTAAGATTGAGCTGGAGGTAGCCTTCGGAGATGAGCATGATTCTAGAGCTGAGAAGTTGACCTTTGAGGTGGTTAAAATCAAGAGCCCGTATCACGCCCTGTTTGGATGGCCGGCTTATGCCAAGTTCGTGGCACAGCCGTGTTATGTTTATTTGCAGCTCAAGATGCCAGGTCATAAGGGTACAACACAGTGCATGGGAGCCGGAAGATAGCCCTTGGAATGTGAGGAAGCTGATGTTGCTTACGCTGAATCTGTTTATGCAATAGAGAAGTTGAAGTTCTACAAGGACAATGTTGACCCGGCAGACATGACATCTTTGAAGAAGCCAACCACGGAGCATGAGCCGGTGATGAAATTTAAGTCGGCTGATGATACCAAGCTTGTTGATTTTGTTCCAGGCGACTCATCTAAGCAGTTCAGTATCAGTGCCAATCTGGATCCCAAATAGAAAGGCGCGCTCATCGAGTTCATCTGTGAGAACCGGGACATCTTTGCATGGAAGCCTTCTGACATGCCGGGTGTACCGAGAGAACTTGCTGAGCACACTCTCAATATTGATCCAAAATTTAAGCCAGTCAAGCAGTTTCTTCGGCAGTTCAATGAAGAGAGGCGTAAGGCCATTGGTGAGGAAGTGGCCCGGCTCTTGGCGGGCGGGTTCATTATTGAAGTTTTTCATCCAGAGTGGTTGGCTAACCCGGTGCTGGTGCTTAATAAGAATGGCACCTAGCGTATGTGTGCGGATTACACGGACTTAAACAAAGCCTGTCCGGCTGACCCCTTTGCTCTCCCACGTATTGATCAAATTATTGATGCTACAGCGGGTTGTGAGTGTTTGAGTTTTTTGGATCTTTACTCTGGTTATCATCAGATCAAGATGGCAGTTAAGGACCAGGAGAAGACGGTGTTCATTACTCTGTTTGGAGCCTTATGTTATGTGTCTATGCCTTTTGGGCTTAAGAGTGCCCAGGCGACTTACCAGCGGTGTGTGCAGAACTGTCTTCATAATCAGATTGGGCGCAATGTTCATGCTTATGTAGACGACATTGTGGTGAAGTCCAGAGAGAAGGAGACCTTGATAGATGATCTGAAGGAGACCTTCGATAACCTCAGGGTCTACAAGATGATGCTTAACCCGGCCAAGTGTGTTTTTGGTGTACCTGCAGGCAAGCTTTTGGGTTTTCTGGTTTCAAACAGAGGCATTGAGGCTAACCCGGAGAAGATCAAGGCAATTACTTCTTTGGCTAAATCGGCGTGTATCAATGATGTTCAGCGTTTGGCGGGTCGTATTACTGCTTTAAGCCGGTTCATAAGCCGGTTAGGTGAGAAGGCCATACCGCTGTATCAGATGATGAAGAAGACAAACGACTTCGTCTGGAGCGATGCTGCTAATGCTGCCTTTGAATACTTGAAGAGACAGCTAGCTGAGCCGCCAGTCCTTGCTGCTCCCATTGATAAAGAGCCATTATTGTTATATGTGGCTGCTAACACGTGTGTCGTTAGTGTAGCCATTTTGGTGGAACGCAAGGAGGCTAGCAAGGAGCATCCGGTTCAACGGCCGGTTTATTACATCAGTGAGGTACTTATTGAATCCAAACAAAGGTATCCACATTAGCAGAAGCTCGTTTATGGGGTGTTTATGGCAAGCCGGAAGCTTAAGCAATATTTTCTGGGTCATCCCATCACTGTGGTCAGTTCTGCTCCTTTAGGAGATATCATCCAAAATAGAGAGGCCACAAGACGAGTCGCCAAGTGGGCCATTGAACTTGGGCCTCATGGTTTAAAGTATGTGCCACGCACTGCTATCAAGTCTCAAGCACTGGTGGACTTCATCAATGATTGGACAGAGCTGCAGATGCCTGAAGAGAAGCCAGACAACACGTATTGGACTATTCATTTTGATGGGTCCAGGCAATTGGAGGGCTCGAGGGCTGGAGTTGTTTTAGCTTCCCCTCAAGGTGAGAAATTTTGTTATGTGCTACGGTTGATGTCTCCCAGTACTAACAATGTAGCTGAGTATGAGGCCTTGCTCCATGGTCTTCGGATGGCTAAGGATATGAGCTTAAGCCGGGTAAGGTGCTTTGGCGACTATGATTTGGTGGCTCAACAAGTACCAAGCAAGTGGGATTCCAAGGATCCTCTCATGGCGGCTTATCGCCATGAAGTTGATGCCATTGTTGGACACTTCAAGGGTTACCAAGTGGAGCACATTGACCGCAGAAAGAACAAGGCAGCTGATGCCTTAAGCCGGCTGGGCTCTCAGCGTAAGCCGGTGCCGCCTAATACTTTATTGGATATTCTGCATAACCCTTCTGTCAAGTTACCTACAGAGGAAGACTTGGCTGTTCCTGAGCTGGAAGCACAATTGGTGGCGGCTCTTCACGTCATCCTAGATTGGACAGTGCCATACTTGGCTTACATGACCCGGGGCGAGTTGCCTGAGGATGAAACCTTGCCAGGCAGATCACCCGGCGGTCTAAGTCAATGACAATTACCAATGGCGAGTTGCATCATCGCAGTGTCACTGGGGCCTTTCAGCGTTGTGTTTCTCTTGAAGAAGGCCAAGAAATTCTTTGTGAGATTCATGAAGGGGATTGTGGCCATCATGCCGGTCAAAGTCCCTTGTAGCCAAGGCCTTCCGTCATGGATTTTATTTGCTGACGGCTCACGCTGATGCGGAGGATCTGGTCAGTAAATGTGACGGTTGTCAGAACTTTTCAAGACGTGCTCACGTGCCGGCTCAAGAGTTAAGGATGATTCCAATTACTTGGCCGTTTGCAGTCTGGGGGCTTGACATGGTTGGGCCTTTCAAAAGGTCCAAAGATAAAAAGACCCACCTCCTGGTGGCGGTTGACAAGTTCACAAAGTGGGTTGAGGCAGAGCCAGTTAGTAAGTGTGACGCAGCCACGGTGGTTCAATTCATGAAGAAGGTGATATTTCGCTTTGGTTTTCCACACAACATTATAACTGACAATGGTACTAATCTGTCTAAAGGCGCCATGGAAGAGTTCTGTCAACGTGAGCATATTCGGCTTGATGTTTCATCAGTAGCTCACCCCCAATCCAATGGTCAAGCTGAAAGAGCCAATCAGGAAATCTTGAAGGGCATCAAGCCCCAGCTTTTCGTTCCTCTGCAACGGACGCCGGGTTCTTGGGTTGAGGAATTACCCTCTGTGATATGGAGCATCAATACTACTCCTAACAGGTCTACGGGTTATACGCCTTTCTTTATGGTTTATGGAGCTGAGGCAGTTCTCCCTAGTGACATCCGTCATGACTAGCCCCGCGTGGCGGCTTACATTGAAGCTGATAACGAACAAGCCCGTCAAGATGCATTGGACCTGTTAGATGAAAAACGTGACTTGGCAGCAGCCCGCTTGGCGATTTACCAATATGATCTGCACCACTATTTAGCCGCCTGGTTAAGTCCAGAACCTTTCAGGAAGGAGATTTGGTACTCCGGCTCATCCAGGATCAAACTGATGCACACAAGTTATCCCCACCTTGGGAAGGGCCTTTTGTGGTCAGCAAGAACTTGAATAACGGGTCATACTACCTTATCGATGTTCGAGAGCACAAAGACTCATGTAAGTCGGAGGAGGAGACCCGCCGGCTATGGAATATTGCTCATCTGCGGCCTTACTACACTTGAGCCGCCGGCTCTCATGATGTACATATTTTGACGATGTATATATTATGATAAGTAATAAAGCAGGACCTCTGTCCTTTTCATCCTCAAAGATCATATGTCTTCATCATTGTCTTTTCAAATGGTCACTTAGGGGTTGATCGTATTCGAATCTAGCTTAACCCTCTTGGTCCGACTCATGATCGTATTCGAATCTAGCCGTTAAACCTCATGATCACTAGGGGCTTCCTGTTCAAACATAGGTCGTATTCGAACCAAAGAGAACATAGCTGTCAGTACCCTCTTGATTGGCACACTACCGAGCTCACTAGGGGGCTTCTTGATCGTATTCGAATCATATCTCAACCCCTTTTGGGAACCGACTTTGATCGTATTCGAATCAGAGTCATTAAAAAACTCTCAAGGTCATTAGGGGGCTTCCGTTTAAACATAGGTCGTATTCGAACCAAGGAGAACATAGCTGTCAGTACCCTCTTGATTGGTGCAATGCCAAAGCCACTGGGGCTACATGATCGTATTCGAATCCTAGCTTAACCCCTTTGGAACGGTTTACTGATTGTATTCGAATCAGAAGCCTCGATTGTTTCTTCATATTTGGTTTAAGTTTTATTTGAAATCAGCCTTTATTTGACTTGAGACTTTTTTGAGGTTTAAGTGCACGTGTGGTTAAATTTAACCCGACTTGATTTTGGATGATAAGTCGCCAATATATGAGAGTCATCATATCTTTGGAAGTGTTGGTTTCCAAAGATTGGGTTATCACCCTTACTGTTCGGGTCATATAAACTGCCAGTGCAAATCAAAAGATCACAGGTATGATATTATAGTTGTGTTGCAACATTATATGTTACAACAGGCTTATTTGTGACTCTTTTTCCATCTTAATGGTAATATGTCAAGATATTATGACCCGCCTTGCAGTAATCCGCCAAGGGATCTTGTGATCTATTTCTGTGTGCAGAACAGTTGAAAGACTTGCTCAAGCATAAGGAAAACAGATGATAAGTATAATACATATGAATATAAGATGGCGGCTTAATAGTATTAAGCACCAAAAATGTGCACGCTCGCACGGCAAAGCAAAGTTATTTCTACTCTATTACATGACTCCCCAAGTCCAAATGATTCACGTTTTTTTTAAAAAGCACATCACAGGTATGAGCCGCCATGGCAGATTAATTCTCGTGTTGACCTGAAGCGTCCGGGTCAGCCCTCTCCTCTTCTTTGCCATGTTCCCTTCCCTGGAAGGTTGATGATGACCAGTCAATGCCATTCAAAGCTTCAAATTCAGCTTCATCATAGACTAGTCCGGCCGGTTCAACTTCATGGGCGAAGGTATGCTTACGGATTGGGGGGATCAGGCTGGTCACTTTGTAATGTGGCGTTGGAATTCTCCGGTTCTTCGTGTCATAGCCCGGCTGGTACTTGGTAAGATCCGCTTCATCAGCTATCAGGGTGGCCACGGGGCATATCTCCTTCACACAAGTGGCGAAATCTTCCTGTTCGAAGGGAGTGCCATCCTCCTTAAGGCTTGGATAACCAATGGCGATGTCGGCCGGGTCTAACTCTGGTACCCAAGCTTTGGCCCGGCTCAAGGCAGCCATGGCTCCAGCTCTTGCAGCTGACCGCCTTAGTTCATTGAACCATTGGGGTAGCACAGAAAGCTTCCTTAGTACATCCGCCAGGAGGGTGGGCACTTCATTTGACAAGGCCACTGTGGCTAAGGCGCGCTGAGACCCGGTGTAGAGTTGTTCCACCAGCGTATAAAGCGCCTTCAGCTTGATCAGCACATCTTGGTTAAGATTTGAACTCCTAGGGCCTGCATAGCAATGTCAGGTGAGTTAATGACAAATTATATGATCACTTGAAAGATTCAAATATTTGACACTTGCAGGGCAACTTACCAAAGATTGCTGAGACCATCTGAGAGACATGGCATTTTAAGCCGGATAATTCACCGGTCGCCTCTTCAAGAGCCGCCTCTGCCTTTTCAGCTCGATTAATCAAAGCAAGTTTTTCATCAGCCCAGGCCTTTTTCTCCATTTCAAAGTCTTTCTTCAGTGTCTCTTGTTCAGAAACACTGAATTCAAACTTGGAGTTGGCTCTTTGGGTTTCTGCCTCTTGGGCTTCCAGGCGGTTCTTCAAATCAGATACTTCTGATTCAAGTTGACTGGTGGTGGCCTGTACAAATACCAGGTCAAATTCATGACTATTATCATACAATATTAAGTTCCAAGCCTTTTGCAAGCAACAACACTTGGCACTTGGGGGCTAATGTCTACCAAAGAATTTTACTTAAGTAGGCGGTTCATGAGAATAAGTCCCAAGCACTTTGCAAGCAAGAGTACTTGGCACTTGGGGGCTAATGCATATTGCTGTTAAAGTATATCAAGTATCTTATTCTATACAAGCATATGAAGAACCGGCTCAACCATGCTGATTAAGCCGGCCCTTGGGGACTACGGAGTAAGCCGTTTTTTCTTACATGTTATCCAAATATATCACTAATGTTATTTAGCTTGTTTCTAAGTATACAACATATTCATCATAAGCAATAGAATTGGGGGCTGACATAGTAAGGATAAACTAGTACAGAGAAAGGGTTGTATCTCAAACTTCTGGTGCATGTGCTTCACCATATCAATTTCAATGTCACGGCTGTTGTGTACTTGGCTCATATAGCCAGAAAAAACCTCCCCAATACTCATATGAGTATAATCAGCGACATCAAGCTTGACCCTGCGGCGTTCCAGAAGCTCCTCCTTGGCGGAACACTTGGCCAGCACGGTTGGCCTCCCCGGCTTAGCAAAGCCGGTCTTGGTGATCTCGACATCACGGTCTTGAGGATCATCCATTCTGACCGGGCTAGGGATTTCTGGGTTTTCAGAGCCATCGACGGCTCGCTCGGCAGGCGGGTCAGCAATTGGTGTTGGCGTGTCATGTGCTAGCTCAGGTGGTGGCTCATGTGTGGAGGTTTCAGGTGCAGCCGTTCCAAGTTCCGGCTCATTGAAAATCGGCTCTTAGGCCGGCTTGTTCCTCTTTACCTTTTTACTGGGCTTTGCTTTTCCGCTGCAAAAGATCAAAAGGTCAGCGCAAATACAACGAATTGAGACAAACACATGATAAGCAGGTTATCATTACCCTGGAGCGGTCTTGAAAGCCGGCAAATTGGACTGCATTGAGTCGCCGGAGGAAGGAGAAGTTTCCTGATAATCCGAGTCAGAAGAATTGAGTGGTTGACGAGTAAGACCCGCCAAGGGATAAAAAAGATTTAAATCAGAGGTGACCTCATTCCGGCGCTTCCTTGGGGTATTCGGTAAGCCGGAGGAGAGCTCCGCATCCTTGCTGGTCCGGGTCTGCCTCGGTCTCGTGAATCTGTCGCTTCAAAAGAAATTGAGGATCTTGATAAGCTAAGGGATGTGAAAATCTTACTTTCCGGGTTACTCTTCGGATTTTCTGTCTTGGCAAAGGCTCGGAGTCGGAGAAAATGATAGTTACCTCTTCATCCTTACCATGACTTGTTCCTGTGTCCTCCTATTGATAATCAGTGTCAATAAGATGGTTAAAAAAGGAGCCAAGAGAGTCAAGGGCTACCTCCGACTCAGAATAATCTTCTAGCCGAAGCAAGTCAGAGGCGGTGGCCTTCTTGCCCTTCTTCTTTGCAGCCTCTTTCCTGGCGGCTCTTTTGGCTTTCCTGGCCTTCTTCGCAGCTTCATGATCATATTTAACCTTCCAGAATTTGTCACCAGCCTGTGAAAATTAGCAAAGGAATGAGTATAGATAAAAACATCAAAGAATGAAGGTAATTTATTCAGATGGGCGGCTTATCGCTGGAGCCGAGTTAGCTTCGCAGAAGGGGCTTAAGCCCACCTTTACCACAATCTGCTAGGCTCTCGTTCAAGAGCGGCTTCGTCATATTGTTGATGACATCTTCAGGCAAATCATCAGGGCTGTGCCGCAGAGGATCATCTTTCTTGCCTGTGTAGGTGCACATCAGGCCGGGGCGGCGGCTCAATGGAATAACCCGCCAGGCGAGCCAAACCCGGACTAAATCGATGCCATTTAGCACGTTCCCTAGAAGAGCCTTGATCTTAGCCAGGGTGGGGGCGAGCGTCTTGCGTTCGGCGGCTGTTATCTTGTCAGGAAGTGGATGTTTGGACTCCAGATGCAGAGCACGAAAGCCGGGCAGAGGATTTTCATCAGTCGGAGAAGTGTCTTGAAAATAGAACCATGTCTGATTCCAGTGTTTGGGATGACTTGGTGGGTTGGCATAAGCAAAAATTACGTCTCTCCGACGTTGGATTGAGACACCACCAAGTTCCAAGCTTTGGCCGTTGGCACACTCATTCTGGCGGTTCAAGTAAAATAACTCTCTGAAGAGTAGTATGTTGGGTTCTTCTCCAAGATATACTTCACTGAACACTTGGAAATTGCAAATGTTAGACACAGAATTGGGTCCGATGTCTTGAGGACGGAGGTCAAAGAAGTGCAGGACGTCCCTGAAGAATTTTGAGCCGGGTGGTGAAAAACCCCGGTTCATATGGTCAGTGAAAACGATGACCTCCCCCGCTTTGGGCTGGGGATTTTCCTCCATTGGGTCAGGAGCACGATAGGACATCACTTCCTTCTTCGGCAGATAGCCGGTCTTAACGAAGTCAACAAGAGTACTGTCTGTGGCGATGGATTTGACCCAGTTGCATGAAGTGGGTGCTTTCGGTGCCATTGTGATGAAAGCCTAAGAAAGAGTAAAAGATTTCCGGTTCAAATTTAAGCCGGAGAAAAATATTACAGTGCATATTCAAGATGGCGGCTTATAAAGGGGCCTAATGGTATAAGGCTAATGATGTCAGATTATTTAAATCGCCATGAGCGCCATAAGCAGTTATGTTGTTTAAACCGCCATGGGCGGTCAAGGATTATCAATCGAGCATTGCCTTTTTAAGCCGGTGATAAGAGTCGCCATGGCTAGGTGGATCTAACATATACATGTTTTTGCCTAAGTATTGCATAAACAAGTTTCACAGATGGCAACTATTATTTTGGATCAAATGGCTGTTCAGAAAAGAAAATATTCTAGACCTAAAAACGAAGTACATATGAGTTCATCAGTTCTAATGAGGCATTTTTACAGGAGAAAGGGATCTTCTAGTATTGAAAATGGACGCGAAACAACTACCGCATGAGTTTCATATTCCTTTTGGATCAAAGGAGGCTGTGGTGGAGAAACTACGAAGAACCCGTGAAGAACTGCGAAGAACACAGAAGGACTTGTGAACCCTAATAATGCAGATCTGAGGTGCGGGAAGGAGATGACTCACCGCTTCAGATCTACTGCGGAGGGTCGCCGCCTTTCTCTGGACAGACTCAGGTCGATGCAGCGGCCGGGGTTGAGGAAGACGAAGTGCGCTGCGGCGGCGGCGGAGCTCGAGCGGCAGTAGGGTTGCGAGAGGAAGAAGAAGAGGAAGGGGGAGAATGAGGAAAGACCTGGCCGGGTCTATTTATAAGGAAAGACTGATAAGTGGGCACGAAAAACGAGGAGGCCGAAAACATGGTTATCCAGCTACACGGACGCCTCAATTTTCGGGATGGTCATTAAGATAAGGATCCATTGAGATACGTTGGGAAAAACGTGTACTAATGCTAGATGACGTCATGGCGGGTTACCACGAATCCAAAGGATGATGTCATGGCGGGTTACAAAAATTTCATAAGCAAAGAGCAGAAGATTTTTTCTTAAGTGTTGAAGATTGACATGAACCAGTTCAAATCAATCTGGGGCCTAATGTTGGGGATATAACTATTAGGTATGACCCGCCCAGGAGGGGCCGGGTTATACCTATGAGTATTCTTGAAGCCCAAGACCAAGCTTGAAGATGGCGGCTCAGTTAAAGGCCCAAAGCCCAGAGGCGACTTAAGGCCCGTAGAGATAAACCGCCATATGTACATGACTTGTATTGTAAGGCAAGAATAGTTAGAGACCAAGCCGGACACTGTTTATGAGCCGGCCGAGACTCTATGAGCCGCTGGTTGTCGACCTTTGTATATAAAGGGACGACCCGACGGCGGTTCAGGGCAAGTAACATCAGATCGAGAGCTAGGTCAAGCGATTTCGCTCCCTGGTAATCGAGACATAAGCAATCCCACTCAAAACTGGATCGTAGGCTTTTACCTTCACCGTAAGGGGCCAAACCAGTATAAACCCGTGTCCTTTGTCCTGATTAACCCCTTTAAGCTTCCTAGTTGCGATGGCTCCATGACTAAGTCCTTTCACTAGGACATCTGACGTGACAATTCCACGACAGCTGCTACTATCATTAAAATTATCATATTATTGTGCTACTGATCACCTCGCTCCAGATAATCAATCTCCATGTATGGTTGAATTGACAACTCAGCTGCTAATACTTGCAAATATTCTTTGGCTCCCCTTGTGTTGAATCTATAAATTTGGGTTGAATACTCTATCCTCGAAAACTGTTGCGATCCCCTATATTTGTGGGTTATCAACCATCGAGTTTGGTAGATGGGCATGCTGCGAAACAAAACAAAAGTGAAAAAAGGATGCTATGAGCATGCATATCTAGTGATCTAAGAAATGAAAAGTATTGAAACTAGTGGACAACTACATAGATATGCAAAATTTAGAAACAATATTTAATTCAAGCAGGCCCAACTAAATACAGAAACATAAAGATAACTTCCCTGTCCTTATGAGCTACAGGAAATGCAGTACAAAAATTCAGAAAACATAAAAGCTAATTCAAGCAAAGTCCAGCTAATTTCAGAAGCATAAGCTAATTTTTCCTATGCTATAAGCTACAGAAAATGCAATACAAGATTCAGAACACATAGCCAGTAGCAGAAAAAGGAAAATCAAAAATGCTGCCGATGATGCTACATTGTAAAAAAAAGCTAGATGAAACACATCTGCTGAACCTTGTTTACAGCAAAAATGGTATATGTCATTTCTGAAAATAAACTATGATGCTACAGGCAATCCACTACAAAAATTCAGGAATATGAAGGTACACAAGCAATTCACTACAAAATTTCCGAAAATAAACTATGAAGGTATAGGCAATCCACTACATAAATCAGAAATTAAGCTATGAGCTACACAAATTCAAAAAACATGCAACTCTGCAACATAGGCGACCCCCTCTTCCTACTACGCCGGCGACCACCTCTTCCAACTACGCCGGCGACCTCCTCTCCTAGTACATCGGCGACTTCCTCTCCCACTACACCTTACCACCCCCTACCACAGCCCGGGACCACCACCACCACCACCACCGGGGAGCGCAACGACAAACCAATGGCGGAGCACAATCGCCACCACGACGGGCACCACCACCAACCCCCTACCACTGCAGGGGAGCACCAACCACCACACCCAATAGATGTCGCCCTACGGAAATGGGGAGAGGAGGATCGAGCGGGGAAAGGATCTGTGGATGCGTACCTGCCTGAGTCGATGTCGGCCACCGCGGATCCAGTCGTCGTCGCCACCGCGGCTGGTCTGCCGCCGTCGCCCGCCCAGCCTCACGAGTCTCCGCCTGCTGCTGGATCTAGCCCCCCTCTTCGCTTTGAAACAACGAGCCAATTGCAAACCCCGTTTCCGAAACAAAACGCTCAAGTACTCGGTTGCAGAAAACGTGGGCGTGGAGTGGGTTGCTCTCGTCCGTCAGATCAACAGACGATCCGACGGACACGGAGCTGACGGACGCTCACGCAGGATCGGTCGGCTGAAGGGGAGCTTTTCCATTGAACTAATGATATTATTCAATATGCCAAATTACTGAAGTACATGCTGGTGATCTTCTTTAGGATGTGTTTGGTTGCAGTCACAGGCCAGAATGTTATGGGCTGGACCCATTACCTAGCCTCACTCCAACGTTTGGTAGAGCAACCGGAATAGAACCCACTCGTCTCCGATCAGCGAATATTCGGCTAAGATGCAGAATGCGCTGAGACCTCCAAATCCACGGAATCACACGGAACGAGTCCTCTCCACTCCCGCAACCATATCGTTGCTGAGTAATGCTACACGTGTAAAAGGATACATACTTTTACATAAAGGTGGGTTTTGATTGAAGATTAAGGGGGAGAAGGGGACGACCCCATGAAACATGCGTCGCCGGTTTTTCTTGCTGCCTCTCCTGCGCTGCCGGCGTGTCGGACATTGAAAAATCTCGTCCCCCCCTTTGGGTTAGCGTAGACAGGCAAGGGGGCGGCATATGGACTAGCCAAGAACGGACCGACCCCAGGCTTTATGGACTAGCCAAGAACCCTAAACAAAAAAAAAATCCCCATCTTCTTCCCCTCCACCTGCTCCTTCGAGAAAATCTGCCGAGATTCCGCACGAGCACCGCCGGTTCCCTCTAGGAAGGGGAGGGATCCGACCCATCTCCGCGGCGGCGAATCGGGGAAGATGAATCCCCTGACGCAGGTGAAGCGGACGCAGGTGATAAACCAGAAGGAGGCGGCGCTGGGCCTCAGCGAGGACGCATCCTGGCACGCCAAGTTCAGGGGCTCCGCCTACGTCTTCGTCGGCGGCGTCCCCTTCGACCTCACCGAGGGCGACCTCCTCGCCGTCTTCGCGCAGTGAGTATTAGACCGCACCCCCCGACCTAGCTTTTCCGCCCGTTTCCCCCTCCCGACGGATTTGTCAGGGAAGTATTTTGACCGGTTTCCGATCTCTTCTCTCAGGTACGGCGAGGTGGTCGACGTGAACCTCGTGCGCGACAAGGCCACCGGCAAGTCCAAGGGCTTCGCATTCGTCGCCTATGAGGACCAGAGGAGCACGGTTCTTTCCGTCGGTGAGTGCCCTTTCCCCTTTCCTACTAGGTCGCTTCTGTGTGTGATTCCAATTGCTTTGCTGAAGTGATAACATTTTCGCTTCGTCTCGTGCGGTGTAGATAACTTGAATGGGGCTAAGGTTCTTGGGAGGATCATCAGGGTTGACCACGTGGAGAAGTACAAGAAGAAGGAGGAGGAGGACGAGGAGGAGCTGCAGAAGAAGAGGGAGGAGCGCGGCGTGTGCTATGCTTTCCAGAAAGGCGAGTGCAACCGCGGCGATGCGTGCAAATATTCCCATGATGAACAGGTATCTATCCTGCTTCTGCAGTTTACAAATTGTTATTCAATTTTTTTGCTAGGAATACACACATCCCATTCACCATCATGCTCGTAATGATTTGGACTAGTAATGTTTTCTCACTATAGCATGAGCACGGAGGATATTGCCAAATCATTAGGTAGAAAAATAGCTTCTAGCCATTTTATTATTCGTTAGGAATGCAAACAAGCAATTAACTACCTGGCATGTAGCAATATTTCACTGCATTTGGTCGAGGTCATTTTTGATTATTCGTTAGGAATGCCTACAAGTAAATTCACAACCTGCCTCATAGTAATTTGCATGAGTGAAGTTTTTTCACTACAGAATGAGGGAAGGATAACCAGATCAATTATTAGGTAGAAAATTAGTTCCTGGCATTTCACTCCAACTAGTAAGCGTGCACATGAGTCCTTGGTAAGGATAAAGAAAAAACCTATAGAACACATGAGTATTGCTTTTGAATTTGTATTCTATTTTTATTTTGAAAAATAAAAAATATGTAGCCCTTGATGATTCCTTGGTAAGGATAAGGAAAAAAAATCTCAATCAATTAATATTAGCAAAACCACTTTCCAAAAATCCTTGATAGAAATCGAATATGTACTCCTAATGCTAAGATCAAACTATTAGCACACTTGTGCAAAGATTGAATTTATACATGAACATAGAACTTTACATGTTGTAGATACCGTCTAAGACATCTTATGGCAGTCAATAAGCAGCTCGGTTTGTTGTGATATTTAGGGATGTCATGTGAAGTTCAAGCAGACCAATAACAAGTCACAATCGTACAACATATGTCACAAATCAAGGACGGTTCTATTCAATCTAGTGTATAACAAAAATGGAATCAAATAAATCATGAGTATTTCAAAATGTCTTTGTGAACTTGATAGGACTTATGATAAACATAAGCATTGTCCATGTGAACATGGCAGAGATACAAACTTGGAACGAAGAGAGAGAGAATAACATTTCAGATAGGACTTCTAATACACATAAGCATTGTCCATGTGAACATGGCAGAGATGCAAACTTGGAACGAAGAGAGAGAGAATAGCGGTCTTTGGAAGAACTGAATTGGTCCACTATTGGGTTTGGGATGTTTGTTATCTTCAGAAGTTTAGGTGTCCATGGAAGTCTTAGCGGGCACTGCTAGTGAGGGACAATTTTGCCCCGTTCTCAGTTTCTCACAGCTTTTGGAGTTTAACTACGGTTCAGACGTACACTATATGTTACTCCCTCCGTGTTGGATTTCGGGTTCCGGCAGACCCTTGAGGTTCAAACACTGGGGTGCGCACGAAGATCTCTCCCCTATCAGCTCATGTCTCGAAGTCTCGCAAAGATCTAGGCAAGAAAGATGAACACACAGAGGACACGAGATTTATACTGGTTCAGGCCACCATTGTGGTGTAATACCCTACTCCAGTGTGTGGTATGGTGGATTGACTCAGGGGTTGATGATGAACAGTACAAAGGGAGAACAGCCTTGCGAGGGGCTGTTCTTGAGCTGGTGCGATGAACTGCTTGGGTGAGTTCAGTCGCCTCTCTCTTTCTCTCTCTGGTCGATCTCCAGATATCTCTACCTTGTGGTGGCTAGTCCTATTTATAGAGCGAGGCCCTTGGCCTCTCCCCAAATAATGAGCGGGAAGGGCGCCAACAATTGGCCATTTTGAAGGGGAACATCTGGTACACTTATCCTGACTAAAGTTGGTCTTCGGCTGCCAAAGACTCTGACGGTGACGCCGCCCTGGGCTCCACGATGACGTCCATCCTGCCATTCAGCTGGTCTTGGTCTTGTTGCACCGAAACGGTAACCTTTGCCCGATGCCTTGGCCTGTGCTTGCCCCCTTAGCACTGAAAGGGAAACAAGGACACTGCGCAGGCCGGCGCCCGCCTGGCACCCGCCTGGCCTCCGATCGTCATGGCTTGCGTCACGGGCCCCTCGGGAGGTGCCCTGCCTTGATCTCTCCGCCTCCTCGCGAGCCCGCCTAAGGAGGCTGCTCCTGAGGAAGCTCCCTGTCGTTCGCCCCGCGAGGCTTGGCCCCTCGCGAGGGTCTTGAGCTTGAGCTGATGAAGCTGGGCTGCATTGGGCCCCCACTTGAGCCACGCCGCAGGCCGTAGGCAGGCAAGTCTGGGGACCCCCGTTTCCAGAACGCCGACACTCCGTTCTCTAATATAAGATGTTTTGGATATTTCAATATGGACTACATACGGATTGAAATGAGTGAACGAACGTACTAAAACGCGTCTATATACATCCGATTCAGAAAAAAAGTTAGAACATCTTATAATAGTGATCGGAGGGAGTACTATATAGTTGCATATCGTCTTTAGCCCCCAAAAAACAAGTCGTAGTAAAGAAGCATTACATTTGATAATGAAATGAAGAGGGGGAATTTAACACTGAAGATGTTTTGAACTATTTTCATGATGCAAAAAAAAACATGGTTCCCTGCATGTCTTCTCACGGTGCTCCATTAACGGTCCACAGTAAAACTGAAAATTCTACTCTTCTATATGTAACTCCTATATTTTCAATTACCATGAAAGAAAGAATATCCAGAGTCATCGTTCCTTGCATGTCTTCTCACCTTGCTTGTTTATTTGGATACAATACAAACCATAACTAAAACAGAACCATCTTTTAAAGACAAGGACCTGATAGCAAGTCAAGAGGACTGAACAATGAAAATAAATCGCATAGCGATGATGTGATAATGATCCAATTTGGTCCATTTGCTCATGAAACGTGGCTGCGAGAATCGATCGACTGAATATAGTAAATATGACAAACATGTAGTGGGATTGGTGAAGAATTACCTATGAATTTAGTCAGTATCATGTAACAGAGATGCCAGCTTAGGGAGACGTAGTCTCATATGGGCAGCACAACAGCCACAACAGTGCTGACCTCTCCAGCATGGCTCTGTTCTGTTCCTCACCCGTACATCCCTAGCAGCATGCACGATGTACAGGGTATGTTTTGAGATAACTAAACCTTGCCATCATCTTACATAGTCTTCTATAAATCGTACACAAAGTATCAGAATCTGAACTAAACAGCTTTGAAAAACTGAAAAGTTATCAGCATCTGAACTGAACATTTATGAAACAAACTGAAAAAATATCAAAATCTAAGCACCTGTATGCCTTGTAATGGATTACAGCAAAATATAACCTAAATTCTGCAAACAACATACTACTAACAAGTCATAATTGAGAAGATTAAAAATTAGCGGGAGTGTAAAATGTGTGCCTTTAGTGCTAGACAGGCCAGTGAGGAATGGTCATCAAAACATGCTATCTGATCCTCTTATATTCGCACAACAATTCTACAAATAATTTGGCATCCTCGGTCCTCAATTTAACTCCACAAAAAGTAGGCATATTGATCGCCAGGAGTAAACCCTAAATCCTAGCGGCGACGCATCGAAATCCGAGACCCTATCTGGCAGCCTGCAGAGCGTGCTGGTGGGGCGAGGTGCGGCGTACCTAGGTCATCGCCACGGCGGGCGGAGGAACAGCCGGAGTGCTGCGCGGCGAAGTCGGCGAAGGAGGCGCGGCCGCCGAGGATCTGGTCGCGAAAGCTCGCCAAGGAGCGCGTCGACATCGGTGTGTGTGGTGGCGGAGACGAATTACCCGGTCCAAATCCAGTAGGGGGCCACCACCGGCATGGAGGGGAACAACGGGGGCGACGACGCAGGGCGGTGAGGCGGGGCTAGCTCGATGGGCGTGCGCTCGTCCTCGTTGAAGTGGCGGCCGATGTGGGAGGGATTGGTGAGGAAGGAAGGAACAGCGGCAGCAGCCGCCGCTGCGTAGGAAGCGGCAGGAATGCACGTGCGCGCGGATGCAGTCAAAGAGGAGGAAGGGGCGGCCGTGGGCGGTCGGGTGGTCATGCAGAGCTGCGAAAACGGGAGCAGATCGTCAGCTACAGCAGGATGGGGCCAGGGGCGGAGGGGATGGAGCTGGACTCGGGGTCCTTCCAAGACGCCTTGTGCTGGGACTCCTCGCTGCGGATCCGTCCTTCTCGATCTGGGGCCAGAGAAAGAAGAGTCGGGGAAGCATGATTCGGGTGGAAACCGATCCGCAAATCAGGGTGGGCCGCGAGGATCCAGGGACACGGGGCGCCGGGAGGATCGGCAGATCACAGTGTCTGCTCGGCAGAACATTGGATCTGAGACGTTGATCTGGATGGCAGACCATTGACGTAATATGGGCAGTAGGATGTATTAAGTTATTTGATTGGAGGGTCCTGGTTATCCTGTGTACAGTTTGCTGTGTGACTTTAGGAAAATTTATGTTTGCTCTTTTAATAGTAGTGGAGATGGTCGGTGAAATAACGGTCTGGTACAATTTGCACCTACATTTTCTCAAGATAAAGGTATGCTGGAAACTTATACTTGCACAGTAAGGCCTTACGTTTGTTGTGGTCATCAATTCACTTCAGTCAAATGACCTTATTACCTTCCAAAACATATGTTGCGGAATTCTATGAAAGAATGGGGGTAACAAACAGTAGTCGTTGCAAATACATGCTCCATTTATGCTATTGTTGACTCGTTCTAGGTTTGGTTACATGCTATAGATTATTTGCTTTGGGACAATTTTACTGTTATTTCTGCAACATTTATCTGCTTCTCCAAATGCACGATCAATCACTAATATTGGATTATATATGTGTTACTTTAATGCTACTTGGCTGGAAACATTTGCCCTTCGTACTAGGCCTTATAGTTTATCAGTAACCTTCTTAAATTCTTCCACTGAACCGTCATGATTGCCAACTAATTCTGGTGTTCATGGTTATATTTCAGAGAAATGCAAACACTGGTTGGGGTTCTAAGGAGGATGACCCAAAATGGGAGCATGACAGACACCGTGGTCCACAAAATAAGGGGGAATCCCGTGGTGTCTGCTATGCTTTCCAGAAAGGCGAATGCAGTCGGGGAGATACCTGCAGGTTTTCGCATGATGAGCAGGTAGCTGTCCAGGGACGTGGCGTCTGCTATGCTTTCCAGAAAGGCGAGTGCAGTCGCGGAGCTTCCTGCAGATTTTCACATGATGAGCAGGTAACTGTCCTGCTTGTGCATTTAGCCATTTACCAAGTACACAAGCAACAAACGACATAGCTTGTGTTAATTTCCATGAGAAGTTTTTTCGCGTATGAACAAGTTATATTGCCAGTTTATAGTTATTAATAGAAAATGAGTTACTTATCATTTTGCCATGACGTTCCTTTAGAGTATTTCTACTGATATTTTCTCGAGGTGATATGCTGAAAACTTGTGCTTATCACAGTAAGGCCTTTACTGTCATGTTTTTACATGTACTTCACTTGGACGAGCCATTATCTGCGAAATATATTTCATGAACTCCGTAGCAGATATGTTGTTTCGGAGTAACATCCCCACATCGCCAGAGGTTTTAACATTTGTTGTTGGAAATACAAGCACCATTTTATTGCATTGCGCTAGATATGGCTGTATGCTAGCTAGATATGGCTGTATGCTAGCGATTGTTGTTTTGGACAGGATTTATGATATTTATACAGCATGTTGCATGCTTCTCTGAATGTAATAATAACTTACCAATTTATGGTTATCAGTGCGCATTTTCTATTGTTGCCAGGCTGGAAATATGTGTCCTGTATACTTGTCATATAGTTCATCAGTAATGTTGTTCAGTCGTTCCAGTAAAAAGCCATTGCTTGGCAACTAATTCTGATCGTGAATTATATTTTCAGAGAAATGCAAACACTGATCGAGGTTCTAGGGAGGACAGCAATGCAAGGCGGCAGCATGACCATGATCCACCAAAGAGCCACAAAAATTTCCCTGACAGGACTAAAGAAGAGGCGAGATCAGGGGATAGGGATGGTCAATCCTCAAGATCAGAGTTGTACAGGGACCGAGATTCTAGGACAAGATACGGCGATAGAGACACAAAAGATAGGGACAGGAACATGCACCAGAAATCCCCTGAGAGATCCAGAGGCGACAGGCAGAGAGGCGATGACAGGGGAAGAGAAGATAGATCAGACACAAAAGATAGGGACAGGAACGGGCACGAGAAATCCCCTGAGAGATCAAGAGGCGACAGGCAGAGAGGTGATGACAGGGGAAGAGAAGATAGATCAGACATAAAAGATAGAGACAGGAACGGGTACGAGAAATCCCCTGAGAGACCAAGAGGCGATAGGCAGAGGGGCGATGACAGGCGAAGAGAAGATAGATCAGAGAGCAAGCGGTCTAGGCACGACAGAGATTCTGGTGTCCGTTACGAGAGAAGAGGCGACGAAGAGGAAGAACGGTACAGGAAATCACAGAGATAAAACTTGGGTTTTCAGGGCACGTGCTGCCGTTGCTAGTCTAATCTGGTTGATGTTTGTACTTGGTACAAGGTGAACAATTATGTTCAGTCCTTTGGTGTTTGCTTGTTCTTTTCATTTACGAGGTTTCTGAACATACTAGCCAATGGATGATTTTGCAGGGTTTCAACTCAATCCATTGGTTTCCACAGCAGTGTTCATTATTGTTATAACACTTATCTGGTGCATCTTGTACCCACTATGGAAAGTTTTATCGGTTGTAGCACTACTAGCACCTCCGTCCTGTAATTTGAACATAAAACTGGCACGATTAGAGCACTGTATAAATTTAATCATTACTGAACAAGTGTTCAGTATAAACAAAGTATGAAAAAATAATTGTAAAAAGACAGAAAAACAAAGGTGAAAGGTGACAACTTCCTTTAATTGCAAACCGTCAAGGATTGGTGGATCAACCGCATCGGAATGAACACCCCGAATAGAAAAGCCATGGCCTTCCTCATAATGCTTGTTTCCTGGACGGTATGGAATGAGCGAAATACTCGGTTCTTTCGCCACAAAAGCGCGTTGCCCACCATCATGCTCAACGTGATCGTCAGAGGAGATGAAACTTTAGATAACCGCGGGTTCAAAGAAACTAGGAGTTTTGATGTTGGGAGAGTAATCTCGTGGGTGTGTGTGGGTCATGATTTTTTGTCGAAAGAGACCCTCTGCCCACTGGAATTGCCAAAAGAGACCTCTCCGGACGAAATTGACAAAAAGGACACCCTCGGCCGTGGCGGCAGGCGCGGCAGGAGACACGTGGCCCCTGCTGCCACGCCTGGAGGCAGCGGGCCTTGCCGCCACGACAGGAGGCGGCCGCCGGGGTAAAACGTCTCTCGCACAGTGCCTTACGCCGGGACGGAACGGGCCGGGCCAGGTGGGCCCTACCGCCGCTAGATGAGGCGGCCAGTGCTGCTGCTGCCGCTACCACACCGCCAGCTCCTGCTGCGCGCGGGCCCAGGCGGGGGGCCATGCCGCCACTGCGTGAGGCGGCCTCGCTGTTGCTGCTGCTGCAGGCCCGACATCCTTTGCTGTGGCAGACGGCGATAATTACTAGGCGTGGACGAAATTTTCATGGGTGGGAATCTGCGCCTTTTATTTCTTTATTCGCAATGATTCGCTACTGCCCCGGAGCTGGCTTTTGCCACTGCTTTGTATGCACTCGCACTGATTCCGCTGCGGTGCTGCCTAGGGACTCAACTGCCTTTTGCTTGAGCGGACGCGGCGACATTAGTCACTCAGCGCTGCTTTTGCTTCAGTCTATTGCTGCAGCCTGGGCGACAACACTCAGGCATGCACTGGTTACACTATTCTGGATCACGCGTATTTCCCGCCTATAATTTTGTCGATATGAGTTTGCCTTGCTCGAATCAAAGCATTGGAAAAAAAATATAGTTTTGGAACAAAAAGTGGCATTTTCTTTCCCGCCATAAATTATTTCCGTCATTTTCTTTCCCGACAATTTTTCCTTCTCTCCCCACCCGAAAACACTTTAATAATACAAACTAATTATCGAATGTCGTGCAACAACTACAACATGAAATTAAGATAGAACATAATGCCCTACAATAAGACAACACAAACTAATAATACAAGTACATATGAATTAAACGGTAGAACTGTACTTGAAAACTAAAAATACAGCTTAAAAACTATATGAAGGCATCATCGTCATCCTTCGTCGATGCAGAACTCTTGTCCTTCGAGGATGCAGAACTCTTACCCTTGGACGATGCAGAACTCTTGCCCTTCGAGGATGCAGAACTCTTGCCCTTGGACGATGTAAAACTCTTACCCTTCGACGATGCAGAACCCGGAAGCGGCGGCATGAAGATATCATCTTCGTCCTCGTCGTCGTCAGTCCATAAAAACTATGTTTTGCTCCAAACTTCAGCTCTGATTCACTCTTATGCTCTATCTTCTTCCATCTTCCATGCAACCTGAGAAGTTCTTTTCGTATCTCCTCAAAGGTCCTAGAAGGCCACCGACACCTTGATAATGCGTGACTTAGCTCATTCATGAGAGTGTCACTACTGATGAGTTCATCCCATGGAACTATTGTATTGTCTATCTTGAAATTGGCGGCTAAACGCAGAAGATATCGGGACATACTAGGGTGAAAACTACGATCAAAAGGATAACCAGACATCTTGAGGAGACTAGGAGACTATACTGAAGTCTGTATCCACCTTAGTGTGCAGGTTTTTTTTATAGGTTCAGAAGAAAATAGTAGGCGGGAACTCAGAAGCGGGAAAGTATGTCGGGAGATATAGGCGGGAAACGGCAGTGCGAGGTATACGCGGGAACACAGAAGCGGGAAAGTATGGCGGGAGATATAGGCGGGAAAGGGCGGTGCGAGGTGTACACGGGAACTCAGAAGCGGGAAAGTATGGCAGGAGTTATAGGCAGGAAACGGCGGTGCGAGGTATATGCGGGAACACAGAAGCGGGAAAGTATGGCGGGAGATATGATGTCTACTACACAACTTTATTCGTGTAGACTCGTGTTGGGCCTCCAAGCGCAGAGTTTTGTAGGACAATAGCAATTTTCCCTCAAGTGGATGACCTAAGATTTATCAATCCGTGGAAGGCGTAGGATGAAGATAGTCTCTCTCAAGCAACCCTGCAATCAAATACAAGAAATCTCTTGTTGGGGAACATAGTAATAATTTAAAAAATTTCCTACGTGTCACCAAGATCAATCTAGGAGATGCTAGCAACGAGAGAGAGGGAGTGCATCTTCATACCCTTGAAGATCGCTAAGCGGAAGCATTGCAAGGAACGCGGTTGATGTAGTCGTACTCGCGGCGATTCAAATCGTGGAAGATCCGATCTAGCGCCGAACGGACGATGCCTCCGCGTTCAACACACGTACAGCTCGGGGACGCCTCCTCCTTCTTGATCCAGCAAGGCGAGAGGAGAAGTTGAGGGAGAACTCCGGCGTGGTGGTGGAGCTCGTTGTTGGGGAACGTAGTAATTTCAAAAAAATTCCTACGCACACACAAGATCATGGTGATGCATAGCAATGAGAGGGGAGAGTGTAGTCCACGTACCCTCATAGACCATAAGCGGAAGCATTTAACAACACGGTTGATGTAGTCGTACACCTTCATGATCCGTCCCGATCAAGTACCGAAACTATGGCACCTCCACGTTCAGCACACGTTCAACTCGATGACGTCTTCGCCTTCTTGATCTAGCAAGAGGGGCGAAGTAGTAGATGAGTTCCGGCAGCATGACGGCGTGTTGACGGTGTTGGTGAAGAACAATCTCCGCAGGGCTTCGCCTAAGCACTACGAAAACTATGACGGAGGATAAACTCTGGGGACGGGGTTGCCGGCATACGGCTTGGTGTTTCTTGATGTGTCTTTGGTGCTAGCCCTGCCCCTCTATTTATATGTTGAGCCTTGGGGTTGAAACTTGGAGTAAAAGCCTCCACAAAGTCGATTTCACCCGAAAGGCAAGAGTCCTTCGCGAACTCCACGGCCAAACGCCAGGGTTCCCGACATCTGGCCCCTGGACTCCGCAAAACTTCCTTTTGCGCTTTCCAAAAACCTTGTGGGCTTTCCCCTTTGGCCCAAATAAAGTGTTCTCGTACCCAACCACTTCGAGAAACATCCGGAACCCCTTCCGGTGAATTGCGTAACCCTTCCGGAGACCAAACACTATTATCCCATATATCAATCTTTATCTCCAGACCATTCCGGAGTTCCTCGTCATGTCCGTGATCATATCCGGGACTCCGAACAACATTCGGTCACCAACATACATAACTCATATAATACTATATCGTCAAGGAACGTTAAGCGTGCGGACCCTACGGGTTTGAGAACTATGTAGACATGACCGAGACACCTCTCTGGTCAATAACCAATAGCGGAACCTGGATGCCCATATTGGCTTCTACATATTCTACGAAGATCTTTATCGGTCGAACCGCATGACAACATACGTTGTTCCCTTTGTCATCGGTATGTTACTTGCCCGAGATTCGATCGTCGGTATCTCAATACTTAGTTCAATCTCGTTACCGGCAAGTCTCTTTACTCATTCCGTAATGCATCATCCCGCAACTAACTCATTAGTAACATTGCTTGCAAGGCTTATAGTGATGTGCATTACGGAGAGGGCCCAGAGATACCTCTGCGACAATTGGAGTGACAAATCCTAATCTTGATCAACAAGTACCATCGGAGACACCTGTAGAGCACCTTTGTAATCACCCAGTTATGTTGTGATGTTTGGTAGCACACAAAGTGTTCCTCCGGTATTCGGGAGTTGCATAATCTCATAGTCATAGGAACATGTATAAGTCATGAAGAAAGCAATAGCAACATACTAAACGATCAAGTGCTAAGCTAACGGAATGGGTCAAGTCAATCACATCATTCTCTAATGATGTGATCCCGTTAATCAAATGACAACTCATGTCTATGGTTAGGAAACACAACCATCTTTGATTCAACGAGCTAGTCAAATAGAGGCATACTAGTGACATTATGTTTGTCTATGTATTCACACATGTACTAAGTTTCCGGTTAATACAATTCTAGCATGAATAATAAACATTTATCATGAAATAAGGAAATAAATAATATGCCTCTAGGGCATATTTCCTTCAGTCTCCCACTTGCACTAGAGTCAATAATCTAGTTCACATCATCATGTGACTTAACACCAATATTCACATCTGTATGTGATTAACACCCATAGTTCACATCGTCATGTGACCAACACCCAAAGGGTTTACTAGAGTCAATAATTTAGTTCACATCGCTATGTGATTAACACCCAAAGAGTACTAAGATATGATCATGTTTTGCTCGTGAGAGAAGTTTAGTCAACGGGTCTGTCACATTCAGAGCCGTATGTATTTTGCAAATATTCTATGTCTACAATGTTCTGCATTGAGCTACTCTAGCTAATTGCTCCCACTTTCAATATGTATCCAGATTGCGACTTAGAGTCATCTGGATTGGTGTAAGAGCTTGCACCGATGTAACTCTTTACGACGAATTCTTTTATCACCTCCATAATCGAGAAACATTTTCTTAGTCCTCACTAAGGATATTCTTGACCGCTGTCCAGTGATCTACTTCTAGATCAAAATTGTACTCCCTTGCCAAACTCAGAGCAAGGTATACAATAGGTCTGGTACACAGCATAGCATACTTTATAGAACCTATGGCTGAGGCATAGGGAATGACTTTTCATTCTCTTTCTATTTTCTGCCATGGTCGGGTTTTGAGTCTTACTCAACTTCACACCTTGCAACACAGGCAAGAACTCCTTCTTTGACTATTCCATTTTGAACTACTTCAAAATCTTATCAAAGTATGTACTCATTGGGAAAATCTTATCAAGCGTCTTGATCTATATCTATAGATCTTGATGCTCAATGTGTAAGCAGCTTCACCGAGGTCTTTTGAAAAAAAATCCTTTCAAACACTCCTTTATGCTTTCCAGAAAATTCTACATTATTTCTGATCAACAATATGTCATTCACATATACTTATCAGAAAGGCTGTAGTGCTCCCACTCACTTTCCTGTAAATACAGGTGTCGGTGTCAAAACCGGCGGATCTCGGGTAGGGGGTCCCGAACTGTGCGTCTAGGCGGATGGTAATAGGAGACGAGGGACACGATGTTTTACCCAGGTTCGGGCCCTCTCGATGGAGGTAAAACCCTACGTCCTGCTTGATTAATATTGATGATATGGGTAGTACAAGAGTGGATCTACCACGAGATCAAGGAGGCTAAACCCTAGAAGCTAGCCTATGATATGATTGTTGTAATGTCTGTTGTCCTACGGACTAATGCCCTCCGGTTTATATAGACACCGGAGGAGGCTAGGGTTACACAGAGTCGGTTACAATGGTAGGAGATCTACATATCCGTATCGCCAAGCTTGCCTTCCACGCCAAGGAAAGTCCCATCCGGACACGGGACGGAGTCTTCAATCTTGTATCTTCGTAGTCTTGGAGTCCGGCGGACGATGATAGTCCGGCTGTCCGGACACCCCCTAGTCCAGGACTCCCTCAGTAGCCCCTGAACCAGGCTTCAATGACGATAAGTCCGACGCGCATAATGTTCGGCATTGCAAGGCGGGTTCCTCCCTTGAATAATCCAGAGAAGATCATGAACACCAGGATAGTGTCCGGCTCTGCAAAATAAATTCCACATTCCACCGTAGAGAGAATAAGATATACACCAGTCCAATCTGCTGACGTATTATGCGGCGTGACATCACACCGCTACCAAGCCTTTGTTTGAATCGTTTTTTACTATACCACCTCAGCACGTCTAGCGAAGCGGTTTCCTTGGCACGTCTTGTCGAAGCAGAGATTGTGTTCCCCTTATTCCGGGATTCTCATCAATACGGACGTGGGTAACCCAACCGCGCCATTGATGGTGGCGCTTGGGAGATAAGCGATTTTTATTAGGCCAGCGGAACGCATAGTTTTCGTCCGCCTATATATAAGGGATAAGGATTTACCTTCTCACCTACGCCTTCTTCCTCCTTTGCTCATCCATCCCCGCGTACTCAAGCTCCAACGCCCAAGCTCGCGCATCTCGCCTCGACCTTCTCCGAATATGTCCGGAGCGGGAGGCAAGTGGTTGGCCTCCACCGTTAAGGAGGAGCACATCACCAAGCTGCGCAGCGCCGGATATATCTCCGGCGATATCGCGCATCGGCTGCCCGACGAGGGGCAGCTCGTCCCTACCCCTGGGCCTCATGAGAGGGTCGTCTTCCTTCCCCACTTCCTCCGCGGACTGGGCTTTCCGCTCCGTCCATTCGTCCGGGGGCTCATGTTCTATTACGGCCTGGATTTCCACGATCTGGCGCCGAACTTCATCCTCAACATCTCGGCGTTTATCGTCGTGTGTGAGGCCTTCCTCTGCATCCGGCCCCACTTCGGCCTGTGGCTCAAGACCTTCAACGTCAAGCCGAAGGTTGTGAAGGGCACGCAAGCGGAATGCGGAGGCGCCATGTTGGGTAAATTACCCAACGTCCTTTGGCTCGAAGGGGCCTTCGTGGACTCCGTCAAGGGGTGGCAATCGGGGTGGTTCTACATCACCGAGCCGTGCAAGCCCACATGGGCGGCGGCCCCCGAGTTTAGATCTGGCGTCCCCACGCAGCTCACCTCCTGGAAAGAGAAGGGCTTGCTGTGGGGCGATCCGAAGGAGGTGACGGGACTCCGAGCCTGCATCCAGAAGTTGGTGAGCAATAAGCTCAGGCTCGTCGACGTGGTCCAAGTCATGCTCATCCGCCGGATTCTCCCATGCCAAGAACGGGCATTCAATCTCTGGGAGTTTAATCTGGAACAGCACCAGGCGCTGAGCGGGCTCTTCGATACAACATACGAAGGCGCCTGGAGGGTGCTGTTTAAGGGCGCCGAAGCCCCCGCATCCACGGCGGAAGATCGCGGATTCAGCTCGCAGCATCCAACTGACGAGGTAAGTGATTCAACCCCATTACGGGACACTTTGTAGTAATCGAATTGATTATAAGAGGGTTTCATTCTTTCCTTTCCTTTGACAGGAATGGATGGAGAAGGCCAAGCAGCTTATTAGCCCGGCTCCCATGCTAAAAGACCCAGTGGACGCCCGTTTAGCAGGGCTGCTGGTTCCGGCACCGCGCGGTGCCGGAGGAGAAGGCCAAGAAGGTGGCCGCGGGGACTCGAAAGAGTTCCCGCAATCAGGCGTCTGACGACGAAGCGTACTCCTCCCCCGAAGACAAGGAGGAGGAGGAGTACTCTCTCCCGGAGGAGGGAGAGAAGAAGAGGAAGGCTTCCCCAATAGGGGAGGCCGAAGGGTCCAAGAGGGGGAGAACTATCCCCCCGGACAGTTTCGCCAATACCACCGTTGGCGAGGATGAGTGGCCTCCAAGGGCCAGGCGTCTGGCGAGATCGTAAGTATCCGGATCCTTGATATGCAATATCTTTTATGTCGCGTAGTGTCCTTCTAACGCCGCATTCTGTCCGTAGTCCGGCTGATGATGATCTCCCCGCTTCATCAAGCGGGTCCTTGGCCCCGTCGGATGTGGATTCACTTCCGACCGCCTCTACCCCACGCGCCGACGAGGACGCCGAGGTGGGATCCCAGAGAGGGACCCATCAGGAGGAGGCTCCGGAGGCGCCGTCGGGCAGCCTCCCGGACTTTGCGCCGGACTCTACATCGGAACCCGTAGTGGTTCCAGAGTCCGACAAGCGGCCCCTTCGAAAGAAGGGCAAGACCGTGACACCGGCGGCCTCCGAGGCACCGAATAACTTGTTGGAGGCGCTTAAAGGCGCTTCCATTCAAGGAAGAACACCGCACTATCATGAGTGCGGTGATTCAAAAGGTTTAGCTCGCCAAAAGCGGGCTGACCGAAGCCTGCAGCAGCCTTCTAACAGGCTTTGAGGTAAGAAGTTAAAATTATGTAATGTAATACCGCATAGACAGTAGCCCCTGATGCTCAGTTTGGTGTTCGGAAAGAAAAAGCCGGACTGAGGATCTAACAAGATATACGCAGGGTTGCTTAAAATATGTCAATATGGGTTTGCAGGCTGCGCTGCTGACCTCTGCCGCACTAACGGCGGAGGTTGATGTGCTGAAAAAGGATCTCGAGCGGTCCGAGCGAGAGCTCGGCCATGCCAAGAAGCAGCTCGAGGACAAAGAAGGTGAGTAACACCACTTTGAATAATTACCTTATAAAAAAGGATTTTGGTTGCAGTAAAGTTAACAAGGATAATATGTGTATTGCAGGGGCCACTAACAAGGTGGCAGCCCTGAAGGAGGCTGTGTCCGCGGCCGAATGCAGTGTGGCCGCGGAACGGGCAGAGCGAGAAAAGCAGGAGGCACGGGTGGCGGAAGTTCGGCAAGAGCTCCAGGCTCTCATGGAAAAGCATGAGAGTTTGGAGCGTGACTCCAAGACTCGAGAGTCCGAGCTTGCCTCGGCTCTCGAAAGTGCCAAGTCCGCCAAGGCCGAGGCCCATAGGGCCCTTTAGGAGGTTGAAGATATAAAGAAGATAGCGGCGGGTAAGGCATTTTTCATGCAAAGCAGGCATGTTAATGTAAACTACCTGACACTTACCCGCATTCGGAGCTCTCCAGGGGCGTTTGCAGATCTGCCGCGTAGTGCGTCTGATGCCGCCACATTCTATCGTGGCGAGGAGGGGAGCTTGACGGAGAAGGTCTTCTGGTCTCAGTACGCTGAGGCCGGCCATCCGGTGCCCCCAAGCGACCAGCTGAAGCAGCTGGTTGAACTCCACAAGGTAGCTGAGGAGGCCATGAAGGGCCTTATAGTCCGGCTGTGGCCTGAACAGGTCATGCCTGGGAGCTACTTTGGCCTCGTTCGGCGGCTGGTGGATGCATGCCCCTGGGTGGATGTCATCAAGCGCTCCGCCTGTATTGAAGGCGCTCGCCGGGCCCTCGCCCGCACAAAGGTGCATTGGGGCAGGTTGGATGTGGAGAAGCTTCTCACGGACCCACCGCCACCGGGCAAGGAGTATCGCACACCCGAAATGTATTATAAAACTGTTCTGAAGGGAGCCCGCGATATTGCGGATGAGTGCCCCAGAAATGTAATCCTTGAGTGAATTTGCTATGTATTATCCTGTGCGCTGAAACTTTGTTCATTTGCGCTTTGAGCAACGCTTTTTTAATTTAAAATATTACCTTCTGTGCGCCGTTTATAAAATCTGAGAGATGGCAAGTCTTTGGCTTCAGCCCCCAAGCCACGAGTGCTGGGGTGTTCGGGATAAACTTGAGCACTCTTGTTCCCATTGTTGGGTCCATCGAGGGAGGCGCTCAACACAACGAACCAGGCAACCGGACTTATAATGCTTGAACACTCTCACTTAGCCATAGAATTCTATAATTTTAAATTTCGGCGAAGCCCCTGGTATCCGGAAGACCGAATCCGGGGCGCTATCCACGCCTTCGTCGGACATTGTCCGGAACTTCGCTCGAAGCAGCGTGAGTCTTTAAGGACCCGAAAAAACCTCTCGAACAGCGACCAGTCTCTCGCCTTATCATGCCGGTCAGTTTTAGCTTTCTCCACTGAGGCGCTCGCCCGGCTCAACCGGGGCGCAATCGCAGTGGTTCTCCCAGTGCCACCTTAGCCGACAAAACGGAACGTAAGGCACCAAAACGTGGGAGCCGGGCAAACCCAACTATTGACCCAAGACATGATTCAGAGCCGATTCATATAATGCTATAAGTTCGGGGTGCCGCACTTATGAAAGTGTTCGGACTTATCACACCATAGAGTGGGGAACATAAGCCCCTGGCGTATTAGGCCGTACCAAAATATACGGGCGCAAGATGACATATAATGAGCATATATATATATAAAAGGTAATGCAATTGCAATTAAAAAGGTGCTGCATTATTTATGGAAGAAAGTCTGCTAGGAGAGCGGACTGATACAAATAGTGCGGTAAGAAAGGGATTTGGACTAAGTAAACATGTTCCCCTCCAGGGGTGAGCTGCGGACTTGGTGTATATAATCGAATTTAATGCTCGTAATTGAGACCACCTGAGTGTTCGTCGCAGCCTCCTTTAGTCCCTGACTGTTGCATCATGAGTTCTGCAGGTTCGCCGCCGGACAGGGCTTCTGGTTAACGGAGTCCTGTGTACATAAAAGAAGGAAAATAAAAAAAAATAAAGAAAGGGGGGCACACTTGCGAGCCCCTGGTGTGGTCGAACCGCACTCTGGGTACGTTGCGATCGTGCCCCCTCCCCTGTGCCCATGGTATCTCCAAAGCATAATGATGTACGTGGAGTGTTATTATTGCGATCATGCGCGGGCGAGGGTTGGGGCCGCATTGCTACGCATGCTCTGATCGCGCCAGGTGGTCTTGTTTGGTATTGCTTCGGGCGCGTTTTGCTGTATCCGGCTGTTTAACGGCCGGACTGGAGAATTGCCTTAAGAGGCTACTCTGTACTTCTGCCGCGAGAGCCGCTGTATGTTCCTCCGTTCGGAGGGAGCGTTCCGTATTCCCATTGACCGTGATGACTCCACGAGGGCCTGGCATCTTGAGCTTTAGGTATGCATAATGCGGCACCGCGTTGAATTTTGCAAACGCGGTTCGTCCGAGCAGGGCGTGATAGCCGTTGCGAAACGAGACTATGTCGAAGATTAACTCTTCGCTCCGGAAATTATCCGGGGATCCGAAGACCACTTCCAGTGTGACTGAGCCTGTACAGTTGGCTTCCACTCCTGGTATGACACCTTTAAAGGTTGTCTTTGTAGGTTTAATCCTTGAGGGGTCTATGCCCATTTTGCGCACTGTATCCTGATAAAGCAGGTTCAGGCTGCTGCCGCCGTCCATCAGGACTCTCGTGAGGTGAAATCCATCGACGATTGGGTCTAAAACCAATGCGGCGAATCCGCCATGGCGTATGCTGGTCGGATGGTCTCTTCGATCGAAAGTGATCGGACAAGAGGACCATGGATTGAACTTCGGGGCGACTGGCTCCATCGCATAGACGTCCCTTAGTGCGCGTTTCCTCTCCCTCTTGGGTATATGGGTCGCGTATATCATATTCACCGTCCGCACTTGTGGGGGAAAACCCTTCTGTCCTCTATTGTTCGGCGGTCGAGTCTCTTCCTCGTCGTCGCTGTTTAGCCCCTTGTCATTGTTTTCGGCAATTAACTTGCCGGCCTGCTTGAACACCCAGCAATCTCTATTAGTGTGGTTAGCTGGCTTTTCATAGGTGCCATGTATCTGGCATAAGCAGTCGAGTATTCGGTCCAAATTGGATGGACCCGGAGTAGTTCTTTTGAATGGCTTCTTCCGTTGACCGGGTTTAGAGCCTCGGAATCCGGCGTTGACTGCCGTATCCTCCTTGTCATCGCCGTTAATGCGGCGTTTATTTTTGTTTCGACGTGACCTACCGTTGTTGTCCTTAGTATCTGGACTGCTAGAATTTTTACGGAGATTGTTGCTGCGAGCTAGCCAGCTGTCCTCTCCCGCGCAAAAGCGGGTCATTAACGATGTGAGGGCTGCCATGGATTTCGGCTTTTCCTGGCCCAGGTGCCGGGCTAGCCATTCGTCGCGGATGTTATGCTTGAAGGCTGCAAGGGCCTCTGCATCCGGACAGTCGACGATTTGATTTTTCTTCGTCAAGAACCGTGTCCAGAATTGTCTGGCCGATTCGTCTGGCTGCTAAATGATGTGGCTTAGGTCATCGGCGTATGGTGGTCGCACATACGTGCCTTGGAAGTTATCAAGGAATGCGGCCTCCAGGTCTTCCCAACACCCAATTGACTCTGCGGGCAAGCTGTTAAGCCAATGCCGAGCTGGCCCTTTAAGCTTGAGTGGGAGATACTTGATGGCGTGGAGATCGTCGCCGCAGGCTATATGGATGTGGAGAAGATAATCTTCTATCCAAACCGCGGGGTCTGTTGTGCCATCGTAGGATTCAATGCTTACGGGTTTAAACCCTTCAGGGATTTGATGATCCATTACTTCGTCAGTGAAGCATAGCGGGTGTGCGGCGCCTCTGTATTGAGCAATATCGCGACGCAGCTCGAGAGAGCGCTGTCTGCTGTGCTCGGCCCGGCCGGGGTTATTGTATCCGGCGCGATGGTATTCGTCGTGGGTCGTGGGGCGCCCACGTGATCCGTAGATGGATCTGGATTGTCTTGCTTTGTCCTCCAATATGTCTCGCAAGTCTGGCGCGTTCCCTCTTGGCTTCGTACTTTTGGAGCGATGCCGGGGTACGGTCTTGGCTGGGGGCCTGGATGCCTCTCTGTCACGACCACGAGGTGGTCGGTCAGCCATATCGTGCGCTGGTGATGGAGGTATGTATGCTTCCTCCTCTAATTGGGGGAGCAGCTTGCGTCTTGGGTAGCTTTTGGAGGGGCGTTCGAGTTTATACTCTTCGGCCGCGAGGACCTCGGTCCATCGATCGGCCAGCAGGTCTTGATCAGCTTGAAGCTGTTGCTGCTTTTTCTTTAGGCTATTTGCTGTGGCGATAAGCCTGCGCTTGAAACACTCTTGTTCGACGGGATCCTCAGGTACGACGAATTCGTCATCGTTGAGGCTTGCTTCGTCTTCGGAGGAAGGCATATAGTTATGATCCTCAACCTCTTCGTCTGCCGCCCTCTCGTGAGGGCTTGCTTCTGCATCCTCCTGCGCTGAGTCTTGCTGGAGGGGATTGTCTTCGGCACTCTCTGGGGTATTATTATCTCCTGTGCCGGAATCTCCATTCTTGCTATGGCGGGATTTAGAGCGGCGCCGCTGACGCCGGCGTCTGGGCTGCTTCTTTAAAGAGTCCGCCTCCGCTGCTTCTTCGCTGTCCCCGTCTTTTGGGGTGTCCACCATATATATGTCGTATGACGAGGTGGTCTTCCAGTGCCCTGTAGGCGCTGGTTCCTGTTCGTCTCCGGCATCGTCGTCCATAGCGTCGATGTCGTCGGAGTCGTAGTCTAGCATGTCGGTTAGATTGTCGACAGTGGCTACAAAGTGGGTGGTGGGTGGGTTCTGAATTTCTTCGTCGTCCGTACCCCAACCATCCTGGCCATAGTCCGGCCAGGGCTCTCCTGATAATGAGAGGTGCTTTAGTGAATTCAGGATATCGCCAAAAGGCGAGTATTGGAAGATGTCCGCGGCAGTGAATTCCATAACCGGCGCCCAATCCGATTTGGTTGGTAGGGGCGTGGGAGGTTCGGAGTCCGGCAAGGAGTCCGGCACCTCGGAATCACGAGTTTTGCGAGGGACAAGATCTGTGTTCGGCTCCATCGCCATGGAAGTTGAAGCACCCGAGGCGGTGTCTATCCACCGATCCTCTATCCGGGCGATCGGCTCCGGACTGATGGCCGGAGCGGATTCGTGTGCGGCCACCAAGGCACTGTTCGGCGGCAGAGCTAGATCATGCCCATCGCAACTGTGCGGCGCGCTTGGCTGTGGCTCGGGTCCGTCGAAGATCAAGTCTCCGTGGACATCGGCCGTGAAGTTTAGGCTTCCGAATCTGACCTGACGGCCAGGGGCGTAGCTTTCGATCTGCTCCAGATGGCCAAGCGAATTAGCCCGCAGTGCGAAGCCGCCGAATACGAAGATCTGTCCGGGAGAAAAGTCTCACCCTGGACAGCGTTGTTGGTTGAAGATGCCATCAAGCCTATCGGTGACGACACAGAGGAACTCTCAATGAAAGCACCAATGTCGGTGTCAAAACCGGCGGATCTCGGGTAGGGGGTCCCGAACTGTGCGTCTAGGCGGATGGTAACAGGAGACGAGGGACACGATGTTTTACCCAGGTTCGGGCCCTCTCGATGGAGGTAAAACCCTACGTCCTGCTTGATTAATATTGATGATATGGGTAGTACAAGAGTGGATCTACCACGAGATCAAGGAGGCTAAACCCTAGAAGCTAGCCTATGATATGATTGTTGTAATGTCTGTTGTCCTACGGACTAATGCCCTCCGGTTTATATAGACACCGGAGGAGGCTAGGGTTACACAGAGTCGGTTAGAATGGTAGGAGATCTACATATCCGTATCGCCAAGCTTGCCTTCCACGCCAAGGAAAGTCCCATCCAGACACGGGACGGAGTCTTCAATCTTGTATCTTCGTAGTCTTGGAGTCCGGCGGACGATGATAGTCCGGCTGTCCGGACACCCCCTAGTCCAGGATTCCCTCAACAGGCTTCACTGCAAGTCTGTATAAAACTATATGCTTTGATCAACTCATCAAAGTGTATATTCCAACTCCGAGATGCTTGCACCAGTCCATAGATGGATCACTAGAGCTTGCACACTTTCTTAGCACCTTTAGGATTGAAAAAACCTTCTGGTTGCATCATATACATCTCTTCTTTAATAAATCCATTAAGGAATGCAGTTTTGACATCCATTTGCCAGATTTCATAAAATTTGGAAATTGCTAACACGATTCAGACAGACTTAAGCATCGATACGAGTGAGAAAATCTCATCGTATTCAACACCTTGAACTTGTCAAAAAACTTTTTGCGACAAGTCGAGCTTTGTAGATAGTAACACTACTATCAACATTTGTCTTCCTCTTGAAGATCCATTTATTTTCTATGGCTTGCCGATCATCGGGCAAGTCCACCAAAGTCCACACTTTGTTCTCATACATGGATCCCATCTCAGATTTCATGTCCTTCAAGCCATTTCTCGGAATCTGGGCTCATCATCGCTTCCTCATAGTTCGTAGGTTTGCCATGGTCAAGTAACATGACCTCCAGAACAGGATTACCGTACCACTCTGGTGCGGATCTTATTCTAGTTGACCTACGAGGTTCGGTAGTAACTTGATCTGAAGTGTCATGATCATTATCATCAGCTTCCTCACTAATTGGTGTAGGGATCACAGGAACTAATTTATGTGATGAACTACTTTCCAATAAGGGAGCAGGTATAGTTACCTCATCAAGTTCTACTTTCCTCCCACTCACTTCTTTCGAGAGAATCTCCTTCCCTAGAAAGGATCCATCTTAGGAATGAATATCTTGCCTTCGGATCTGTGATAGAAGGTGTACCCAACAGTTTCCTTTGGGTATTCTATGAAGACGCATTTCTCCGATTTGGGTTCGAGCTTATCAGGTTGAAACTTTTTCACATAAGCATCGCAGCCCCAAACTTTAAGAAATGATAACTTCGGTTTCTTGCCAAACCACAGTTCATAAGGCGTCGTCTCAACGGATTTTGATGGTGCCCTATTTAAAGGAATGCAACTGTCTCTAATGCATAACCCCAAAACGATAGTGGTAAATCGGTAAGATACATCATAGATCGAACCATATCCAATAAAGTGCGGTTACGACGTTCGGACACACCATTACGTTGTGGTGTTCCATGCGGCGTGAGCTGTGAAACTATTCCACATTGTTTTTACATGAAGGCCAAACTCGTAACTCAAATATTCTCCTCTACGATCAGATTGTAGAAACTTTATTTTCTTGTTACGATGATTCTCCACATCACTCTGAAATTCTTTGAACTTTTCAAATGTTTCAGACTTGTGCTTCATTAAGTAGAGATACTCATATCTGCTCAAATCATCTATGAAGGTCAGACAATAACGTTACTCGCCACGAGCATCAACACTCATTGGACCGCATACATCGGTATGTATTATTTCCAACAAGTCAGTAGCTCGTTTCGTGTTCCGGAGAACGGAGTTTTAGTCATCTTGCCCAATGGGCATGGTTCGCAAGCATCAAATGATTCATAATCAAGTGATTCCAAAAGTCCATCTTTATGGAGTTTCTTCATGCGCTTTACATCGATATGACCCAAACGGCTGTGGCACAAATATGTTGCACTATCATTATCAACTTTGCATCTTTTGGCATCAATATTATGAATATGTGTATCACTACGATCAAGATTCAATAAACCATCAACATCGGGTGTATGACCATAGAATGTTTTATTCATGTAAATAGAATAACAATTTATTCTCTGTCTTAGAAGAATAATCGTATCACAATAAACATGTGTTGGGGAACGTAGTAATTTCAAAAATTTCCAACGCACACGCAAGGATCATGGTGATGCATAGCAATGAGAGGGGAGAGTGTTGTGCATGTACCCTCGTAGACCGAAAGTGGAAGCGTTAGAACAACGCGGTTGATGTAGTCGTACGTCTTCATGATCCGACCGATCCAAGTACCGAACGTACGGCACCTCCGAGTTCAGCACACGTTCAGCTTGATGATGATCCCCGGACTCCGATCCAGCAGGGTGTCGGGGAAGACTTCCGTCAGCACGACGGCGTGGTGACGGTGATGATGTTCTACCGACGCAGGGCTTCGCCTAAGAACCGCGACGATATGACCGAGGTGGAATATGTTGGAGGGGGACACCGCACACGGCTAAGGAACGATCACGAAGATCAACTTGTGTGTCATGGGGTGCCCCCTGCCCCCGTATATAAAGGAGGGAGGGGGAGGTGCGGCCGGCCCCTAGGGGTGCGCCTGGAGGAGTCCTACTCCCACCGGGAGTAGGACTCCCCCCTCTTGCCTTGTTGGAGAAGGAAGGTGGAAGGGGGAAAGAGGAAAGGGGGGCGCCGCCCCCCCTTCCTTGTCCTATTCAGACTAGGGGGGGGGGGGGAGGGGGCGCGGCCTGCCCTGGCCGGCCCTCTGATACGCCTCCAACGTATCTATAATTTTTGATTGCTCCATGCTACTTTATCTAATATTTTGGACTATATTGGGCTTTATTTTCCACTTTTTTTTTTATTTTTGGGACTAACCTATTAACCGGAGGCCCAGCCCAGAATTTTTGTTTTTTTTGCCTATTTCAGTGTTTCGAAGAAACGGAATATCAAACTGAGTCCAAACGGAATGAAACCTTCGGGAATGTGATTTTCCAACCGAACGTGATCCACGAGACTTGGACCCTACTTCAAGAAGTGCCAGAGGCGGTCACGAGGGTGGAGGGCGCGCCCCCTGGGCGCGCCTCCCTACCTCGTGGGCCCCCTGATGCTCCACCGACGTACTCCTTCCTCCTATATATACCTACGTATCCCCGAATGATCAGAACAGGAGCCAAAAACCTAATTCCACCGCCGCAACCTTCTGTATCCATGAGATCCCATCTTGGGGCCTGTTCCGGAGCTCCGCCGAAGGGGGCATCCACCATGGAGGGCTTCTACATCAACACCATAGCCCCTCCGATGAAGTGTGAGTAGTTTACTTCAGACCTTCGAGTCCATAGCTAGTAGCTAGATGGCTTCTTCTCTCTTTTTGGATCTCAATACAATGATCTCCCCGTCTCTCGTGGAGATCTATTCGATGTAATCTTCTTTTTGCGATGTGTTTGTTGAGACCGATGAATTATGGGTTTATGATCCAGTATTATCTATGGAAAATATTTGATTATTCTCTGAATTCTTTTATGTATGATTGATTTATCTTTGCAAGTCTCTTCGAATTATCCTTTTTGGTTTGGCCAACTAGATTGGTAGTTCTTGCAACGGGAGAAGTGCTTAGCTTTGGGTTCAATCTTGCGGTGTCCTTTCCCAGTGACAGAAGGGGCAGCAAGGCACGTATTGTATTGTTGCCATCGAGGATAACAAGATGGTTTTTTTTATCATATTGCATGAATTTATCCCTCTACATCATGTCATCTTGCTTAAGGCGTTACTCAGTTTTTACTTAATACTCTAGATTCATGCGGGATAGCGGTCGATGAGTGGAGTAATAGTAGTAGATGCAGAATCATTCCGATCTACTTGTTTTGGACGTGATGCCTATATACATGATCATTGCCTAGAGTACTCATAACTATGCTCAATTCTGTCAATTGCTCAACATTAATTTGTTCACACACTGTAGAATACTTATGCTCTTGAGAGAAGCCACTAGTGAAACCTATGGCCCCCGGGTCTATTCTCATCATATCAATCTCTATCGCTTTATTTACTTGCTTTGTTTTTACTTTGCCTTTTACTTTTTACTTTGCATCTATCTATCAAAAATACCAAAAATATTATTTATCATCGCTATCAGATCTCACTTTCGTAAGTGACCGAGAAGGGATTGACAACCCCTAATCGCGTTGGTTGCGAGTTGCTATCGTTTTGTGTAGGTACGAGCGACTTGTGCGTGGTCTCCTACTGGATTGATACCTTGGTTCTCAAAAACTGAGGGAAATACTTACGCTACTTTGCTGCATCATCCTCTCCTCTTCGGGGAAATCCAACGGAGTGCTCAAGAGGTAGCAAGAAGAATTTCTGGCGCCGTTGCCGGGGAGGCTCATGGAAGCAAGTCAACTATACCAAGTACCCATCGCAATCCCTATCTCGCGCATTACATTATTTGCCATTTGCCTCTCGTTTTCCTCTCCCCCACTTCACCCTTGCCGTTTTATTTGCCCTCTCTTTCCCAATCTCCTCCTCTCTTTCCCGTTTGCCTTTTTCCCACTGCCTTTCTGTTTGCTTGTGTGTTGGATTACTTGTTGCCATGGCGCAAGATAATACCAAGTTGTGTGATTTCTCGAATACCAATAATAATGATTTCCTTAGTACTCTGATTGCTCCTCTTAATAATGATGAGTCTTGTGAAATCAATACCGCTTTGCTGAATCTTGTTATGAAAGATCAATTCGCCGGCCTTCCTAGTGAAGATGCCGCTACTCATCTAAACAATTTTGTTGATTTGTGCGATATGCAAAAGAAGAAACATACGAATAACAATATTGTCAAATTGAAGTTATTTCCGTTTTCACTTAGAGATCGTGCTAAAGTTTGGTTTTCATCTTTGCCTAAAAATAGTATTGATTCTTGGAACAAGTGCAAGGATGCTTTTATCTCTAAGTATTTTCCTCCCGCTAAGATCATCACTCTTAGGAACGATATCATGAATTTTAAACAACTTGATCATGAGCATGTTTCCCAACCTTGGGAAAGAATGAAATTAATGCTTCGCAATTGCTCTACTCATGGTTTGAATTTATGGATGATCATACAAAATTTTTATGCTGGATTGAATTTTGCTTCTAGAAATCTTTTAGATTCGGCCGCGGGAGGCACGTTTATGGATATTACGTTAGGAGATGCTACCAAATTGCTTGATAATATTATGGCTAATTATTCTCAATGGCACACCGAAAGATCTTCTAGTAAAAAAGTGCATGCTATAGAAGAAATCAATGTTTTGAGTGAAAAGATGGATGTACTTATGAAGATGTTTGCTCCTAAAAATACTCCTCTTGATCCCAATGATATGCCTTTGTCTACTTTACTTGAGAATAATAATGAATCTATGGATGTGAATTTTGTTGGTAGGAATAGTTTTGGAAACAACGCATATAGAGGGAATTTTAATCCTAGGCCTTATCCTAGTAATCCTTCTAATAATTGTGGAAATTCCTACAACAACTCTTATGGAAATTTTAATAAGATGCCCTATGAATTTGAGAGTAGTGTTAAAGAGTTTATGAATTCACAAAAGAATTTTAATGCTTTGCTTGAAGAGAAATTGCTTAAAGTTGATGATTTGGCTAGGAACGTTGATAGAATTTCTCTTGAAATTGATTCTTTAAAGCTTAGATCTATTACTCCTAAGCATGATATCATTGAGTCTCTCAAATCCATGAGAATTTCCATTGATGACTGCAAGGAAAGAACCGCTAGGATGCGTGCTTCCAAAGATGCCTTTATTAAAGCGTGTTCTTCCAATTCCTATGAAAATCAAGATGAAGATCTAAAAGTTATTGATGTGTCCCCCATTAAATATTTGTTTTGCAATATGAATCTTGATGAAACTGAAGATTATCTTCCTTTACGTAGAAGGCGTTTTAAGAATTCAGAGTTTCTAGATCTTGCTGATGAATTTGATGAAAGTGGGATTGGAATAAATAAAAACCAAGATGTTGCTAAACCCACTATTTTGGATCTCAAGGAATTTAATTATGAAAATTTCTCTTTGATTGGTTGTATTTCCTTGTTATAATCCGTGCTAGATTCTCCTCATGCTTATAGTCAAAATAAAGCCTTTACCGAACACATTGTTGATGCCTTGTTGCAATCTTATGAAGAAAAACTTGAGTTGAAAGTTTCTATCCCTAGAAAACTCTATGACGAGTGGGAAACTACTATTATAATTAAAATTAAAGATTATGAGTTTCATGCTTTGTGTGATTGGGTGCTAGTGTCTCTACTATTCCCAAAACTTTATGTGATTTGCTAGATTTCCGTGATTTTGATGATTGCTCTCTAAACTTGCATCTTGCAGATTCCACTATTAAAAAGACTATGGGAAGAATTAATGATGTTATTATTGTTGCAAATAGGAATTATGTGCCCGTAGATTTTATCGTTCTTGATATAGATTGCAATCCTTCATGTCCTATTATTCTTGGTAGACCTTTCCTTAGAACGATTGGTGCAATTATTGATATGAAGGAAGGGAATATTCGATTTCAATTTCCCTTAAAGAAGGGCATGGAACACTTCCCTAGAAAGAAAATAAAATTACCATATGAATCTATCATGAGAGCCACTTATGGATTACCTAACAAAGATGGCAATACCTAGATCTATCCTTGCTTTTATGCCTAGCTAGGGGAGTTAAACGATAGCGTTTGTTGGGAGGCAACCCAATTTTATTTTGTGTTTTTTGTTTTTGCTTCTGTTTAGGAATAAATAATACATCTAGCCTCTGTTTGGATGTGGTTTTATCTTTTAATTAGTGTTTGTGCCAAGTAGAATCTATAGGATAACCTACGATGATAGTTGATTTGATTCTGCTTAAAAACAGAAACTTTGCGCGCACGAATATAATTTTGTTAAATCATAGGAACGTGCTTTTGCATTGATTCTTTTTGCTGTTGTTCAATAAACAAATTGTCTAGGACCTCCTATTTTTGTAGAATTTTTAGAGTTTTATAAGTTTGCGTTAGTTATAGATTGCTACAGACTGTTCTGTTTTTGACAGATTCTGTTTTACGTGTGTTGTTTGCTTATTTTAATGAATCTATGGCTAGTAAAATAGTTTATAATCCATAGAGAAGTTGGAATACAGTAGGTTTAACACCAATATAAATAAATAATGAGTTCATTAGAGTACCTTGAAGTAGTATTTTGTTTTCTTTCTCTAATGGAGCTCACGAGATTTCTGTTGAGTTTTGTGTTGTGAAGTTTTCAAGTTTTGGGTGAATTCTTTTGATGGATTATGGAACAATGAGTGGCAAGAGCCTAAGCTTGGTGATGCCCATGGCACCCCCAAGATAATCCAAGGACACCAAAAAGTCAAAGCTTGGGGATGCCCTGGAAGGCATCCCCTCTTTCGTCCACTTCCATTGGTAATTTACTTGGAGCTATATTTTTATTCACCACATGATATGTGTTTTCCTTGGAGCGTCTTGTATTGTGTGCGTCTTTGCTTGTTAGTTTAACACAATTATCTTTGCTGTACACACCTTTTGAGAGAGCCATACATGAGTTGGAATTTGATAGAATACTCTATGTGCTTCACTTATATCTTTTGAGCTTGATAGTTTTGCTCATAGTGCTTCACTTATATCTTTTGAGCGTAATAATTTTTGCTCTAGTGCTTCACTTAGATCTTTTAGAGCACGGTGGTAATTTGTTTTAAAGAAACTATTGATCTCTCATGCTTCACTTAGATTATTTTGAGAGTCGTTAATAGCATGATAATTTGCTTAATGTTAATATACTTAGTGTTCAAGACATGTGAAACTTTCTTTTGAGTAAATTGAATACTAAGATAAGTTTGATGCTTGATAATTGTTTTGAGATATGGAGGTGATAATATCAAAGTCATGCTAGTTGGATAATTGTGAATTTGAGAAAGGCTTGTGTTGAAGTTTGCAAGTCCCGTAGCATGCATGTATGGGTAAAGTTGTGTAACAAATTTGAAACATGAAGTGTACCTGGCTTGTGCATCCTTATGAGTGGCGGTCGGGGACGAGCGATGGTCTTTTCCTACCAATCTATCACCCTAGGAGCATGCGCGTAGTACTTGAATTTTTGATGGCTTCTAAATTTTTGCAATAAGTATATGAGTTCTTTTGACTAATGTTGAGTCCATGGATTATACGCACTCTCACCTTTCCGCCATTGCTAGCCTCTTCGATATCGTGCATTGCCGTTTCTCACCTTGAGAGTTGGTGCAAACTTCGCCGGTGCATCCAAACCCCGTGATACGATACGCTCTATCACACATAAACCTCCTTATATCTTCCTCAAAACAGCCACCATACCTACCTATTATGGTATTTCCATTGCCATTCCGAGATATATTGCCATGCAACTTCCATCATCATCATCATGACATACATTACTTTTGTCATATTGCCATTGCATGATCATGTAGTTGACATCGTATTTGTGGCAAAGCCACCATGCATTATTTTTCATACGTGTCACTCTTGATTCATTGTACCATCCCGGTACACCGCCGGAGGCATTCATATAGAGTCATACTTTGTTCTAAGTATCGAGTTGTAATTGTTGAGTTGTAAGAAAAATAAAAGTGTGATGATCATCATTATTAGAGCATTGTCCCAAAGTGAGGAAAGGATGATGGAGACTATGATTCCCCCACAAGTCGGGACGAGACTCCGGACGGAAATAAAAAGAAAGAAAGAAGGGGAGGCCAAAAAAAGAAGAAGAGAAAGGCCCAAATAAAAAAATGAGAGAAAAAGAGAGAAGGGACAATGCTACTATCTTTTTTACCACACTTGTGCTTTAAAGTAGCACCTTGTTCTTCATGCAGTGAGTCTCATATATTGTGCTTCAAAGTAGCACCAAGATCTTCATGATAGTGAGTCTCATAAATTGTCTTTTTATACTAGTGGGAATTTTTCATTATAGAACTTGGCTTGTATATTCCAATGATGGGCTTCCTCAAAATGCCCTAGGTCTTCGTGAGCAAGCGAGTTGGATGCACACCCACTAATTTTCTTTTGTTGAGCATTCATAGCTCTAGTGCATCCGTTGCATGGCAATCCCTACTCCTCATGTTGACATCAATTGATGGGCATCTCCATAGCCCGTCGATTAGCCTCGTCAATGTGAGACTTTCTCCTTTTTGTCTTCTCCACACAATCCCCATCGTCATATTCTATTCCACCCATAGTGCTATATCCATGGCTCGCGCTCATGTATTGCGTGAGGGTTGAAAAAGTTTGAGATTATTTGAGTATGAAACAATTGCTTGGCTTGTCATCGGGGGTATAGAAGTTGGGAACATCTTTGTGTAACGAAAATGAAGCATAGCCTAACTATACAATTTTGTAGGGATGAACTTTCTTTTGCCATGCTATTTCGAGAAGACATGATTGCTTTGATTAATATGCTTGAAGTATTATTATTTTTGTGTCAATATGAACTTTTGTCGTGAATCTTTCGGATCTGAATATTCATATCACAATTAAGAAGATTTATATTGAAATTATGCCAAAGTATCACTCCGCATCAAAAATTATTTTTTATCATTTACCTACTCGAGGACGAGCAGGAATTAAGCTTGGGGATGCCTGATACGTCTCCAATGTATCTATAATTTTTGATTGCTCCATGCTACTTTATCTACTGTTTTGGACTATATTGGGCTTTATTTTCCACTTTTATATTATTTTTGGGACTAACCTATTAACCGGAGGCCCAACCCAGAATTGCTGTTTTTTTTGCCTATTTTAGTGTTTCGAAGAAACGGAATATCAAACGGAGTCCAAACGGAATGAAACCTTCGGGAACGTGATTTTCCAACCGAACGTGATCCAGGAGACTTGGACCCTACTCCAAGAAGTGCCAGAGGCGGTCACGAGGTGGAGGGCGCGCCCCCCTGGGTGCGCCCCCTACCTCGTGGGCCCCCTGACACTCCACCGACGTACTCCTTCCTCCTATATATACCTACGTATCCCCGAATGATCAGAATAGGAGTCAAAAACCTAATTCCACCGCCGCAACCTTCTGTATCCACGAGATCCCATCTTAGGGCCTGTTCCGGAGCTCTGCCGGAGGGGGCATCCACCATGGAGGGCTTCTACATCAACACCATAGCCCCTCCGATGAAGTGTGAGTATTATACTTCTGACCTTTGGGTCCATAGCTAGTAGCTAGATGGCTTCTTATCTCTTTTTGGATCTCAATACAATGATCTCCCCCTCTCTCGTGGAGATCTATTCGATGTAATCTTCTTTTTGCGGTGTGTTTGTTGAGACCGATGAATTGTGGGTTTATGATCCAGTATTATCTATGGAAAATATTTGATTCTTCTCTGAATTCTTTTACGTATGATTGAGTTATCTTTGCAAGTCTCTTCGAATTATCATTTTTGATTTGGCCAACTAGATTGGTAGTTCTTGCAATGTGAGAAGTGCTTAGCTTTGGGTTCAATCTTGCAGTGTCCTTTCCCAGTGATAGAAGGGGCAGCAAGGAACGTATTGTATTGTTGCCATCAAGGATAACAAGATGATTTTTTTATCATATTACATGAATTTATCCCTATACATCATGTCATCTTGCTTAAGGCGTTACTCTGTTTTTACTTAATACTCAAGATGCATGCTGGATAGCGGTCGATGAGTGGAGTAATAGTAGCAGATGCAGAATCGTTTCGATCTACTTGTTTTGGACGTGATGCCTATATACATGATCATTGCCTAGATATACTCATAACTATGCTCAATTCTGTCAATTGCTCAACAGTAATTTGTTCACCCACCGTTGAATACTTATGCTCTTGAGAGAAGACACTAGTGAAACCTATGGCCCCCGGGTCTATTCTCATCATATCAATCTCTATCACTTTATTTACTTGCTTTGTTTTTACTTTGCCTTTTACTTTTTACTTTGCATCTATCTATCAAAAATACCAAAAATATTATTTATCATCTCTATCTGATCTCACTTTCGTAAGTGACCGAGAAGGGATTGACAACCCCTAATCTCGTTGGTTGCGAGTTGCTATCGTTTTTTGTAGGTAGAGGGACTTGTGCGTGGTCTCCTACTGGATTGATACCTTGGTTCTCAAAAACTGAGGGAAATACTTACGCTACTTTGCTGCATCATCCTCTCCTCTTCGAGCAAATCCAACGCAGTGCTCAAGAGGTAGCACCCTCCTCTTCTCCCTTAGGGCCCATGTAGGCCCATTAACCCCCGGGGGGGTTCCGGTAACCCCCCGGTACTCCGGTAAAATCCCGATTTCACCCGGAACGATTCCGATATCCAAATATAGGCTTCCAATATATCAATCTTTATGTCTCGACCATTTCGAACTCCTCGTCATGTCCGTGATCACATGCAGGACTCCGAACAACCTTCGGTACATCAAAAAACTATAAACTCATAATATAACTGTCATCGTAACGTTAAGCGTGCGGACCCTACGGGTTCGAGAACTATGTAGACATGACCTAGAACTGTTTCCGGTCAATAACCAATAGCGGAACCTGGATGCTCATATTGGCTCCTACATATTCTACGAAGATCTTTATCGGTCAAACCACATAACAACGTACGTTGTTCCCTTTGTCATCGGTATGTTACTTGCCCGAGATTCGACCGTTGGTATCCAATACCTAGTTCAATCTCGTTACCGGCAAGTCTCTTTACTCGTTACATAATGCATCATTTCATAACTAACTCATTAGTTACATTGCTTGCAAGGCTTATAGTGATGTGCATTACCGAGAGGGCCCAGAGATACCTCTCCGACAATCGGAGTGACAAAACCTAATCTCGAAATACGCCAACTCAACATGTACCTTTGGAGACACCTGTAGAGCTCCTTTATAATCACCCAGTTACGTTGTGACGTTTGGTAGCACACAAAGTGTTCCTCCGGTAAACGGGAGTTGCATAATCTCATAGTTATAGGAACTTTGTATAAGTCATGAAGAAAGCTATAGCAACATACTAAACGATCAAGTGCTAAGCTAATGGAATGGGTCAAGTGAATCACATCATTCTCCTAATGATGTGATCCCGTTAATCAAATGACAACACATGTCTATGGCTAGGAAACATAACCATCTTTGATTAATGAGCTAGTCAAGTAGAGGCATACTAGTGACATTAAGTTTGTCTATGTATTCACACATGTATCATGTTTCTGGTTAATACAATTATAGCATGAATAATAAACATTTATCATGATATGAGGAAATAAATAATAACTTTATTATTGCCTCTAGGGCATATTTCCTTCAGTCTCCCACTTGCACTAGAGTCAATAATCTAGATTACATAGTAATGATTCTAACACCCATGGAGTCTTGGTGCTGATCATGTTTTGCTCGTGGAAGAGGCTTAGTCAACGCGTCTGCAACATTCAGATCCGTATGTATCTTGCAAATCTCTATGTCTCCCAGCTGGACTTGGTCCCGGATGGAATTGAAGCGTCTCTTGATATGCTTGGTCCTCTTGTGAAATCTGGATTCCTTTGCCAAGGCAATTGCACCAGTATTGTCACAGAAGATCTTCACTGGTCCCGATGCACTAGGTATGACACCTAGATCAGAAATGAACTCCTTCATCCAGACTCCTTTATTTGCTGCTTCCGAAGCAGCTATGTACTCCGCTTCGCATGTAGATCCCGCCACGACGTTTTGTTTAGAACTGGACCAACCGACAGCTCCATCGTTCAATATAAACACGTATCCGGTTTGCGATTTAGAATCGTCCGATCAGTGTCAAAGCTTGCATCGACGTAACCATTTACGACTAGCTCTTTGTCACCTCCATAAACGAGAAACATATCCTTAGTCCTTTTTAGGTATTTCAGGATATTCTTGACCACTCTCCAGTGATCCACTCCTGGATTACTTTGGTACCTCCCTGCTAAACATATTGCTAAGCATACATCAAGTCTGGTACACAACATTGCATACATGATAGAGCCTATGGCTGAAGCATAGGGAACATCTTTCATTTTCTCTCTATCTTCTGCTATGGTCGGGCATTGAGTCTGACTCAACTTCACACCTTGTAATACAGGCAAGAACCCTTTCTTTGCGTGATCCATTTTGAACTTTTTCAAAACTTTATCAAGGTATGTGCTTTGTGAAAGTCCAATTAAGCGTCTTGATCTATCTCTATAGATCTTGATGCCCAATATGTAAGCAGCTTCACCGAGGTCTTTCATTGAAAAACTTTTATTCAAGTATCCCTTTATGCTATCCAGAAATTCTATATCATTTCCAATTAACAATATGTCATCTACATATAATATCAGAAATGCTACAGAGCTCCCACTCACTTTCTTGTAAATACAGGCTTCTCCAAAAGTCTGTATAAAACCATATGCTTTGATCACACTATCAAAGCGTTTATTCCAACTCCAAGATGCTTGCACCAGTCCATAAATGGATCGCCGGAGCTTGCACACTTTGTTAGCACCTTTTGGATCGACAAAACCTTCTGGTTGCATCATATACAACTCTTATTCCAGAAATCCATTCAGGAATGCAGTTTTGACATCCATTTGCCAAATTTCATAATCATAAAATGCGGCAATTGCTAACATGATTCGGATAGACTTAAGCATCGCTACGGGTGAGAAAGTCTCATCGTAGTCAACCCCTTGAACTTGTCGAAAACCTTTCGCAACAAGTCGAGCTTTGTAGATAGTTACATTACCATCAGCGTCAGTCTTCTTCTTGAAGATCCATTTATTCTCGATGGCTTGCCGATCATCGGGCAAGTCAACCAAAGTCCATACTTTGTTCTCATACATGGATCCCATCTCAGATTTCATGGCTTCAAGCCATTTTGTGGAATCTGGGCTCATCATTGCTTCCTCATAGTTCGTAGGTTCGCCATGGTCAAGTAACATGACTTCCAGAATAGGATTACCGTACCACTCTGGTGCGGATCTTACTCTGGTAGACCTACGAGGTTTAGTAGTAACTTGATCTTAAGTTTCATGATCAATATCATTAGCTTCCTCACTGATTGGTGTAGTTGTCACAGGAACCGGTTCTTGTGATGAACTACTTTCGAACAAGGGAGCAGGTATAGTTACCTCATCAAGTTCTACTTTCCTCCCACTCACTTCTTTCGAGAGAAACTCCTTCTCTAGAAAGGATCCGAATTTAGCAACGAAAATCTTGCCTTCAGATCTGTGATAGAAGGTGTACCCAATAGTCTCTTTTGGGTATCCTATGAATACACATTTCTCCGATTTGGGTTTGAGCTTATCTGGTTGAAGTTTCTTCACATAAGCATCGCAGCCCCAAACTTTAAGAAACGACAACTTTGGTTTCTTGCCAAACCACAGTTCATAAGGCATCGTCTTAACGGATCTTGATGGTGCCCTATTTAACGTGAATGCGGCCGTCTCTAAAGCATAACCCCAAAACGATAGTGGTAAATCAGTAAGAGACATCATAGATCGCACCATATCTAGTAAAGTACGATTACGACGTTCGGACACACCATTTCTTTGTGGTGTTCCGGGTGGCGTGAGTTGCGAAACTATTCCGCATTGTTTCAAATGTAAACCAAACTCGTAACTCAAATATTCTCCTCCACGATCAGATCGTAGAAATTTTATTTTCTTGTTACGATGATTTTCCACTTCACTCTGAAATTCTTTGAACTTTTCAAATGTTTCAGACTTGTGTTTCATTAAGTAGATATACCCATATCTGCTCAAATCATCTGTAAAGGTGAGAAAATAACGACACCCGCCGCGAGCTTCAATATTCATTAGACCACATACATCAGTATGTATGATTTCCAGTAAATCAGTTGCTCGCTCCATAGTTCCGGAGAACGGCGTTTTAGTCATCTTGCCCATGAGGCACGGTTCGCAAGTACCAAGTGATTCATAATCAAGTGATTCCAGAAGTCCATCAGTATGGAGTTTCTTCATGCGCTTTACACCGATATGACCTAAACGGCAGTGCCACAAATAAGTTGCACTATCATTATCAACTCTGCATCTTTTGGCTTCAACATTATGAATATGTGTATCACTACTATCGAGATTCAATAAAAATAGACCACTCTTCAAGGGTGCATGACCATAAAATATATTACTCATATAAATAGAACAACTATTATTCTCTGATTTAAATGAATAACCGTCTCGCATCAAACAAGATCCAGATATAATGTTCATGCTTAACGCTAGCACCAAATAACAATTATTTAGGTCTAAAACTAATCCCGATGGAAGATGTAGAGGTAGCATACCGACCGCGATCACATCGACTTTGGAACCATTTCCCACGCGCATCGTCACCTCGTCCTTAGCCTATCTTCGCTTAATCCGTAATCACTATTTCAAGTTGGAAATATTAGCAACAGAACCAGTATCAAATACCCAGGTGCTACTGCGAGCATTAGTAAGGTACACATCAATAACATGTATATCACATATACCTTTGTTCATTTTGCCATCCTTCTTATCCGCCAAATACTTGGGGCAGTTCCGCTTCCAGTGTCCAGTCTACTTGCAGTAGAAGCACTCAGTCTCAGGCTTAGGTCCAGATTTGGGTTTCTTCTCTTGAGCATCAACTTGCTTGCTGTTCTTTTTGAAGCTCCCCTTCTTCTTCCCTTTACCCCTTTTCTTGAAACTGGTGGTCTTATTGACCATCAACACTTGATGCACCTTCTTGATTTCTATCTCCGCAGCTTTTAGTATTGCGAAGAGCTCGAGAATAGTCTTGTCCATCCCTTGCATATTATAGTTCATCACGAAGCTCTTGTAGCTTGGTGGTAGTGATTGGAGAATTCTATCAATGACACTATCATCAGGAAGATTAACTCCCAGTTGAATCAAGTGATTATTATACCCAGACATTTTGAGTATATGTTCACTGACAGAACTATTCTCCTCCATCTTACAGCTATAGAACTTATTGGAGACTTCATATCTCTCAATCCGGGCATTTGCTTGAAATATTAACTTCAACTCCAGGAACATCTCATATGATCCATGATGTTCAAAACGTCGTTGGTTATTGACGGAGAACACTTCTTGATAATTTAGTGAGAGATCATCTTAAAATGCTACCATCAATCAAAGCAAGATAAGATGCATAAAGGATAAACATCACATGCAATCAATATAAGTGATATGATATGGCCATCATCATCTTGTGCTTGTGATCTCCATCTCTGAAGCACCGTTGTGATCACCATCATCACCGGCGCGACACCTTGATCTCCATCGTAGAATCGTTGTCGTTACGCCATCTATTGCTTCTATGACTATCGCTACCGCTTAGTGATAAAGTAAAGCAATTACATGGCGTTTGCATTTCATACAATAAAGCGACAACCATATGGCTCCTGTCAGTTGCCGATAACTTTGGTTACAAAACATTATCATCTCATACAATAAAATATAGCATCACATCTTGACCATATCACATCACAACATGCCCTGCAAAAACAAGTTAGACGTCCTCTACTTTGTTGTTGCAAATTTTACGTGGCTGCTACGGGCTGAGCAAGAACCGTTCTTACCTACAAATCAAAACCACAACGATAGTTTGTCAAGTTAGTGCTGTTTTAACCTCCACAAGGACCGGGCGTAGCCACACTCGGTTAAACTAAAGCGAGAGAGACAGACACCCGCCAGTCACCTTTAAGCACGAGTGCTCGTAACGGTGAAACCAGTCTCGCGTAAGCGTACACGTAATGTCGGTCCGGGCCGCTTCATCTAACAATACCACTAAACCAAAGTATGACATGCTGGTAAGCAGTATGACTTGTATCGCCCACAACTCACTTGTGTTCTACTCGTTCATATGACATATACGCATAAAACCTGGCTCTGATACCATTGTTGGGGAACGTAGTAATTTCAAAAAAATTCCTACGCACACACAAGGATCATGGTGATGCATAGCAACAAGAGGGGAGAGTGTTGTCCACGTACCCTCGTAGACCGAAAGCGGAAGCGTTAGAACAACGCGGTTGATGAAGTCGTACATCTTCACGATCCGACCGATCCAAGTACCGAACGTACAGCACCTCCGAGTTCAGCACACGTTCAGCTCGATGACGATCCCCGGACTCCGATCTAGCCGGGTGTTGGGGAAGAGTTCCGTCAGCACGATAACGTGGTGACGGTGATGATGTTATACCTACGCAGGGCTTCGCCTAAGCACCGCTATGATATGATCGAGGTGGAATATGGTGGAGGGGGGCACCGCAAACGGCTAAGGAACGATCATGAAGATCAACTTGTGTGTCATGGGGTGCCCCCTGCCCCCGTATATAAAGGAGGGAGGGGGAGGTGCGGCCGGCCCCTAGGGGTGCGCCTGGAGGAGTCCTACTCCCACCGGGAGTAGGACTCCCCCCTCTTGCCTTGTTGGAGAAGGAAGGTGGAAGGGGGAAAGAGGAAAGGGGGGCGCCGCCCCCCCTTCCTTGTCCTATTCAGACTAGGGGGGGGGGGGGGGGAGGGGGCGCGGCCTGCCCTGGCCGGCCCTCTGATACGCCTCCAACGTATCTATAATTTTTGATTGCTCCATGCTACTTTATCTACTATTTTGGACTATATTGGGCTTTATTTTCCACTTTTTTTTATTTTTGGGACTAACCTATTAACCGGAGGCCCAGCCTAGAATTTTTGTTTTTTTTACCTATTTCAGTGTTTCGAAGAAACGGAATATCAAACTGAGTCCAAACGGAATGAAACCTTCAGGAATGTGATTTTCCAACCGAACGTGATCCACGAGACTTGGACCCTACTTCAAGAAGTGCCAGAGGCGGTCACGAGGGTGGAGGGCGCGCCCCCTGGGCGCGCCTCCCTACCTCGTGGGCCCCCTGACGCTCCACCGATGTACTCCTTCCTCCTATATATACCTACGTATCCCCGAATGATCAGAACAGGAGCCAAAAACCTAATTCCACCGCCGCAACCTTCTGTATCCACGAGATCCCATCTTGGGGCCTGTTCCGGAGCTCCGCCGAAGGGGGCATCCACCATGGAGGGCTTCTACATCAACACCATAGCCCCTCCGATGAAGTGTGAGTAGTTTACTTCAGACCTTCGAGTCCATAGCTAGTAGCTAGATGGCTTCTTCTCTCTTTTTGGATCTCAATACAATGATCACCCCCTCTCTCGTGGAGGTGCGGCCGGCCCCTAGGGGTGCGCCTGGAGTAGTCCTACTCCCACCGGGATTAGGACTCCCCCCTCTTGCCTTGTTGGAGAAGGAAGGGGGAAGGGGGAAAGAGGAAAGGGGGGCGCCGCCCCCCTTCCTTGTCCTATTCGGACTAGGGGGAGGGGGCGCGCGGCCTGCCCTGGCCGGCCCTCCTCTTCTCCCTTAGGGCCCATGTAGGCCTATTAACCCCACCCCCCCCGGGGGGGGGGGGGTTCCGTTAACCCCCCGGTACTCTGGTAAAATCCCGGTTTCACCCGGAACGATTCCGATATCCAAATATAGTCTTCCAATATATCAATCTTTATGTCTCGACCATTTTGAGACTCCTTTTCATGTCCGTGATCACATCCGGGACTCCGAACAACCTTCGGTACATCAAAAAACTATAACTCATAATATAACTGTCATCGTAACGTTAGCGTGCGGACCCTACGGGTTCGAGAACTATGTAGACATGACCTATAACTGTTTCCGGTCAATAACCAATAGCGGAACCTGGATGCTCATATTGGCTCCTACATATTCTACGAAGATCTTTATTGGTCAAACCGCATAACAACATACGTTGTTCCCTTTGTCATCGGTATGTTACTTTCCTGAGATTCGATCGTTGGTATCCAATACCTAGTTCAATCTCGTTACCAGCAAGTCTCTTTACTCGTTATGTAATGCATCATTTCGTAACTAACTCAATAGTTACATTGCTTTCAAGGCTTATAGTGATGTGCATTACCGAGAGGGCCCAGAGATACCTCTCCGACAATCGGAGTGACAAAACCTAATCTCGAAATACGCCAACTCAACATGTACCTTTGGAGACACCTGTAGAGCTCCTTTATAATCACCCAGTTACGTTGTGACGTTTGGTAGCACACAAAGTGTTCCTCCGCTAAACGGGAGTTGCATAATCTTATAGTTATAGGAACTTTGTATAAGTCATGAAGAAAGCAATAGCAACATACTAAACGATCAAGTGCTAAGCTAACGGAATGGGTCAAGTCAATCACATCATTCTCCTACTGATGTGATCCTGTTAATCAAATGACAACACATGTCTATGGCTAGGAAACATAACCATCTTTGATTAATGAGCTAGTCAAGTAGAGGCATACTAGTGACATTAAGTTTTTCTATGTATTCACACATGTATCATGTTTCCGGTTAATACAATTATAGCATGAATAATAAACATTTATCATGATATGAAGAAATAAATAATAACTTTATTATTGCCTCTAGGGCATATTTCCTTCAACATGATCTAATCATATCTATGCTCAACGCAAACACCAAATAACATTTATTTAGGTTCAACACTAATCTTGAAAGTATAGGGAGTGTGCGATGATGATCATATCAATCTTAGAACCACTTTCAACATACATCGTCACTTCACCCTCAACTAGTCTCTGTTTATTCTGTAACTCCTGCTTCGAGTTACTAATCTTAGCAACCGAACAAGTATTATATACTTAGGGGCTACTATAAACACTAGTAAGGTACACATTAATAACTTGTATATCAAATATACCCTTGTTCACTTTGCCATCATTCTTATCCACCAAATATTCAGGGCATTTCCGCTTCTAGTGACCATTTCCTTTGCAGTAGAATCACTCAGTTTCAGTCTTTGGTCCAGCTTTGGGCTTCTTCGCAGGAGTGACAACTTGCTTGCCATTCTACTTGAAGTTCCCTTTCTTTCCCTTTGCTCTTTTCTTGAAACTAGTGGTCTTGTCGATCATCAACACTTTGATGTTCTTTCTTGATTTCTACCTTCGTCGATTTCAGCATCACGAAGAGCTTAGGAATCATTTTCGTCATCCCTTGCATACAATAGTTCATCAGGAAGTTCCAGTAACTTGGTGATGGTGACTAGAGAGCTCTGTTAATCACTATCTTATCTGGAAGATTAACTCCCACTTGATTCAAGCGATTGTAGTACCCAGACAATCTGAGCACATGCTCACTGCTCGAGCTATTCTCCTCTATCTTTTAGCTATAGAACTTGTTGGAGACTTCATATCTCTCAACTCGGGTATTTGCTTAAAATATTAACTTCAACTCCTGGAACATCTCATATGGTCCATGACGTTCAAAACGTCTTTGAAGTCCCGATTCTAAGCCGTTAAGCATGGTGCACTAAACTATCAAGTAGTGATCATACTGAGCTAGCCAAACGTTCATGACGTCTGCAGCTGCTCCTGCAATAGGTCTGTCACCTAGCGGTGCATCAAGGACATAATTCTTCTGTTTAGCAATGAGGATAAACCTCAGATCACGGACCCAGTCCGCATCATTGCTACTACCATCTTTCAACTTAGTTTTCTCGAGGAACAAATATAAAACATAGGGAAGCAACAACGCGAGCTATTGATCTACAACATTATTTGCAAAATACTATCAGGACTAAGTTCATGATAAATTAAAGTTCAATTAATCATATTACTTAAGAACTCCCACTTAGACAGACATCCCTCTAATCATCTAAGTGATCACGTGATCCAAATCAACTAAACCATGTCCGATCATCACGTGAAATGGAGTAGTTTTCAATGGTGAACATCACTATGTTGATCATATCTACTATATGATTCATGTTCGACCTTTCGGTCTCAGTGTTCCGAGGCCATATCTGCATATGCTAGGCTCGTCAAGTTTAACCCGAGTATTTCTGCGTGTGCAAACACTACTAGGGAAAACCCTAGCAGTAGTGCGGGTATTTTGCCTATCAGTAGCGCGGGAGGTCGCGCTACTGATAAGGCGCTACAGCTAATGTGTAGCAGTAGCGCCTATCGTCCCACGCTACTGCTATACATGGCTAGTAGTAGCGCACATTAGCTAAGAGCGTTGCTGCTAATATCTGCAGCGCTTGTTAGATGTAAGCGCTACTGGTAAGGGAGCGCTACTGCTAACTTTGTTCCCCTCGCTACTGCTAGTTTTATTAGTTTCTGTTTTTATGCATATTTGTTTTGTATTTGAATAGGATTTATACAATAATCTTTAGCATATCATACACATACAAATGTAATCATAGCATATACATACAAATAGTCTCATCAAATCATGTCATCATCATAATCATCATCCAACACAAAGTGGTCTCTCGTCATCATCTCGAAAATAGCGATACAAGTCTTGATTACTTGCAACTACATCGTCATCCATCTAAACAATGATATACATGAGAAGAGCTACACTATGAGTGAGAGCGGAACTATGAAGTACATGAGTTCGTATCCCTCTCTCGCATTAGCGTGAACCTGAACTAACTACTGGCTGTCGATGATATGCAACATATATAGTTGAGCAACAGAAAGAGACAGACTTGGCAAAAATAGAAGCAACATATCATAAGCATTAATAACAAAGTTCATCATACCCAAAATGCCCTAACTAGAGTGATCTTCGCTAGTCGAGGAGGAGGACGGTTTAATTACATCACAAATAAAGTTTCGCCGTGCATAACTCAAAGTTTTGTCATACAAAAAGTATGGACTAAATGGACACAAGTTGTCATATATCGACAATCACTCCAACATGTCATGCCGTCCATCCATGTCAGGGAGAAAGTCCCCGAGCTTAGTGAAAGGCTTCATGTCGAGACGTTGAGAGGCTACGCATGTTCGGACATCTTCCCGCGACATTTCTCCTTCGTAGAACATCCCTATCTTTTCGAGGACCTCCCTCATGATGATTTGGGCAAGTTCGCGCTGGAAGTGATAGAACTCAGCTCGAAGTTGATGATCCTCGATATCTCCTATGTGCTTTGCCCATTGCAGAATATGGGCATCACTGGATTTAGGTGACATGCGAAGTTTTTGGTGATCCCATCTGTACTCCAGCATGTGGTGTAGGACATAGAATCCATCATTACGAGAATCATTCGGTTGCTAGATGCAGCAGAAGTCGGTCTTATGGCTGAAGGCTTGCCTGCCGTGCCTTGTCTTCTTGTCGTTGATCTCTCCACCCCTTTTGCCGTAGTAAAAGATAGCACTGTCGAGGCCAGACTTGATGTGGGTGTAATCCTTTTTGGTAATGTTCTTCGACGAGTCCAAGTAAAGAGCGTGGCAGTATTGGGGGTAGAGGATGATGAGGACGGCACACCCGCCACTACGCAAAATAAGTACACCTCAAATTAATTAGCCTCCACCGTGCAAATGAATGATTGAAATCGAAGGAAGGATATCCGCGCGGATGACTTACAGGGGATGATAAGGCACGAGAATCACCTCCTTGTCCTTATTGGCGAGCATGAAATTGACAAGGTACTCCCTCGCGAATTCTTGGTGCTTCGTGCAGACTGCCAATAAACTCTCATGCATGAAGTACGGGTCAGAGACATAGATAAAAGGTATCTGCTCAACCCTGATGAGGTAGTTCATGTGCAAGGCATACAGGCGGACAAACGTAAAATCCAGCTTCTTCCAGTGATACATGTCGAAGATGTAATTGAATCGAAGGAAGAACTTGTCCACGGGGAATGTGTCAACGTGCGACAATTGCCGTGGCACGTTAACCACGTAGAGTGGGTATCCTGGATGTTTCGAGGCGATGAGGCCTTTCTCTCTCCGCATCACATCATCATGAAGTCTCCTTACATCACCAAATCTGGCCCCTATCGCTGCTTCAGGTAGGATTGGTTCACCGGCATATGCCATTTTGCTGCACCGGGGATATCTATACGGTCTTGAACCCGAGGCTGCTGAGGCGATATGCCTTGGTGCTTTGCTTTAAAACTGGCTTGCACCCGTTATATGTGAACGTAGAGCTTATCACACCCGATCATCACGTGGTGTCTCGGCATGACGAACTTTGGCAATGGTGCATACTCAGGGAGAACACTTATACCTTGAAATTTAGTGAGAGATCATCTTATAATGCTATCGTCAATTAAAGCAAAATAAGATGCATAAAAGATAAACATCACATGCAATCAATATAAGTGATATGATATGGTCATCATCATCTTGTGCCTTTGATCTCCATCTCCAAAGCGCCGTCATGATCACCGTCGTCACTGGTGCGACACCTTGATCTCCATCGTAGCATCGTTGTCGTCTCGCCAACTATTGCTTCTACGACTATCGCTACCGCTTAGTGATAAGGTAAAGGAATTACATGGCGATTGCATTGCATACAATAAAGCGACAACCATATGGCTCCTGCCAGTTGCCGATAACTCTGTTACAAAACATGATCATCTCATACAATAAAATTTAGCATCATGTCTTGACCATATCACATCACAACATGCCCTGCAAAAACAAGTTAGACGTCCTCTACTTTGTTGTTGCAAGTTTTACGTGGCTGCTATGGGCTGAACAAGAACCTTTCTTACCTACGCATCAAAACCACAACGATATTTCGTCAAGTTAGTGCTGTTTTAACCTTCAACAAGGACTGGGCGTAGCCACACTCGATTCAACTAAAGTTGGAGAAATTGACACCCGCCAGCCACCTATGTGCAAAGAACGTCGGTAGAACCAGTCTCGCGTAAGCGTATGCATAATGTCAGTCTGGGCCGCTTCATCCAACAATACCGCCGAATCAAAGTATGACATGCTGGTAAGCAGTATGACTTGTATCGCCCACAACTCACTTGTGTTCTACTCGTGCATATAACATATACGCACAAACCTGGCTCGGATGCCACTGTTGGGGAACATAGTAATTTCAAAAAATTTCCTACGCACACGCAAGATCATGGTGATGCATAGCAACGAGAGGGGAGAGTGTAGTCCACGTACCCTCGTAGACCGTAAGCGGAAGCGTTTATCAACGCGGTTGATGTAGTTGTACACCTTCACGATCCGTCCCGATCAAGTACCGAAACTACGGCACCTCCGCGTTCAGCATACGTTCAGCTCGATGACGTCTTCGCCTTCTTGATCCAGCAAGAGGGGCGAAGTAGTAGATGAGTTCCGGCAGCACGACGGCGTGTTGACGGTCTTGGTGAAGAACAATCTCCGCAGGGCTTCGCCTAAGCACTACGAAAACTATGACGGAGGATAAACTAGAGGGGACGGGGTTGTCGGCATACGGCTTGGTGTTTCTTGATGTGTCGTTGGTGCTAGCCCTTCCCCTCTATTTATATGTTGAGCCTTGGGGTCAAAACTTGGAGTAAAAGCCTCCGCAAAGTCGGTTTCACCCGAAAGGCAAGAGTCCTTCTCGGACTCCAGGGCCAGACGCCAGGTTTCCCGGCGTCTGGACCTAGACGCCAGGGACCCTAGCGTATGGCCCCTAGACTCCGCAAACCTTCCTTTTGCGCTTTCCAAAAACCTTGTGGGATTTCCCCTTTGCCCCAAATAAAGTGTTCTCGTACCCAACCATTTCGGGAAACATCCAGAACCCCTTCCGGTGAATTCCGGAACCCTTCCGGAGACCAAACACTATTATCCCACATATCAATCTTTATCTCCGGACCATTATGGAGTTCCTCGTCATGTCCGTGATCATATCCACGACTCCGAACAACATTCGGTCACCAACATACATAACTCATATAATACTATATCGTCAAGGAACGTTAAGCATGCGGACCCTACGGGTTCGAGAACTGTGTAGACATGACCAAGACACCTCTCTGGTCAACAACCAATAGTGGAACCTGGATGCCCATATTGGCTCCTACATATTCTACGAAGATCTTTATCGGTCGAACCGCATAACAAAATACGTTGTTCCCTTTGTCATCGGTATGTTACTTGCCCGAGATTCAATCGTTGGTATCTCAATACTTAGTTTAATCTCGTTACTGGCAAGTCTCTTTACTTGTTCCGTAATGCATCATCCCACAACTAACTCATTAGTCACATTGCTTGCAAGGCTTATAGTGATGTGCATTACCGAGAGGGCCCAGAGATACCTCTCCGACAATCGAAGTGACAAATCCTAATCTTCATCTATGCCAACTCAACAAGTACCATCCGAGACACCTATAGAGCACCTTTGTAATCACCAAGTTACGTTGTGATGTTTGATAGCACACAAAGTGTTCCTCCGGTATTCGGGGGTTGCATAATCTCATAGTCATAGGAACATGTATAAGTCATGAAGAAAGCAATAGCAACATACTAAATGATCAAGTGCTAAGCTAACGGAATGGGTCAAGTTAATCACATCATTCTCTAATGATGTGATCCCGTTAATCAAATAACAACTCATGTCTATGGTTAGGAAACACAACCATCTTTGATTCAACGAGCTAGTCAAATAGAGGCATACTAGTGAAATTATGTTTGTCTATGTATTCACACATGTACTAAGTTTCCGGTTAATACAATTCTAGCATGAATAATAAACATTTATCATGAAATAAGGAAATAAATAATAAATTTATTATTGCCTCTAGGGCATATTTCCTTCACTCGTGGTATTCTGGCAGAGCTTCGCTAAGCACTACGGAGGAGGAGGAGGTGTAGGAGGGAGCAGGGCTGCGCCAGGGGAAGGGTTGGTTGCAGCCCTCTCTCTCCCTCACTATATATAGGTGGGGGGGGGGGAGGAGGCGCCCTAGGGTTTCCCTAGGGGAGGGGCGGCAGCCACAGGGGAAACCCTAGATGGGTTTGGGTGCCCCCACCCCTAGGAAACTTGGCCACAAGCCGGGAGGGGCGGCTGCCCTAGGGGAGGCGCCCCCACTTCTCTAGGTCATGTGAGATGGGGTGGGAGGGAAGCACAACCCCTTAGTGGGCTGGTGTTCCCCCTCCCCTTGGCCCATAAGGCCCCCAAACGCTTGTCGGGGCCTCCGAAACTCCTTTCGGTCACACTTGGTCGTCACCCGGTACCTCCGGAACAATTCTGGACTCCAATTCCCTTCATCCAATATATCGATCTTCAACTCTGAACCATTTTGGAGTTCCTCGTCACGTCTGGGATCTCATCTAGGACTCCCAACAACCTTTGGTAACCACATACTATTCCCATTACAACTCTAGCGTCACCGAACCTTAAGTGTGTAGACCCTACGGGTTCGGGAACCATGCAGACATGACCGAAATACCTCTACGGCCAATAACCAGTAGCGGGATCTAGATAACCATATTGGCTCCCACATGTTCCAAGATGATCTCATCGGATGAACCACGATGTCGGGGATTCAATCAATCTCGTACGCAATTCCCTTTGTCCATCGGTATGTTACTTGCCCGAGATTCGATCGTTGGTATCCCCATACCTTGTTCAATCTCATTACCGGAAAGTCTTTTTACTCGTTCGGTAACACATGATCCCATGACTAACTCCTTAGTCACATTGAGCTCATTATGATGATGCATTACCAAGTGGGCCCAGAGATACCTCTCCGTCATACGGAGTGACAAATCCCAGTTTCGATTCGTGCCAACCCAACAGACACTTTCGGAGATACCTGTAGTGCACCTTTATAGTCACCCAGTTACGTTGTGACGTTTGATACACCCAAAGCATTCCTAAGGTACCTGGGAGTTGCACAATCTCATGGTCTAAGGAAAGATACTTGACATTATAAAAGCTCTAGCAAACGAACTACACGATCTTGTGCTATGCTTAGGATTGGGTCTTGTCCATCACATCATTCTCCTAATGTTGTGATCTCATTATCAATGACACCCAATGTCCATGGTCAGGAAACCATGACCATCTATTGATCAACGAGCTAGTCAACTAGAGGCTCACTAGGGACATGTTGTGGTCTATGTATTCACACATGTATTACGGTTTCCAGTTAATACAATTATAGCATGAACAATAGACAATTATCATGAACAAGGAAATATAATAATAACCATTTTATTATTCCCTCTAGGGCATATTTCGAACAGTGTCCCACTTGCACTAGAGTCATAATCTAGTTACATTGTGATGAATCAAACACCCATAGAGTTCTGGTGCTGATCATGTTTTGAACGTGGGAGAGGTTTAGTCAACAGATCTGCGACATTCAGATTCGTATGTACTTTACAAATATCTATGTATCCATCTTGAATATATCCACGAATGGAGTTTAAACGACGCTTGATGTGCTTGGTCTTCTTGTGAAACCTGGGCTACTTGGCAATGGCAATAGCTCCACTGTTGTCACAGAAGAGAGTCATCGGGCCCGACACATTAGGAATCACTCCTAGGTCGGTGATAAACTCCTTCATCCAGACTCCTTCATGCACTGCTTCCGAAGTAGCTATGTACTCCACTTCACATGTAGATCCCGCCATGACGCTTTGCTTGCAACTGCACCAACTGACTGCCCCACCATTCAAAATATACATGTATCTGGTTTGTGACTTGGAGTCATCTAGATCTATGTCAAAGCTAGAATCGACGTAACCCTTTACAATGAGCTCTTCGGCACCTCCATAAATGAGAAACATATCCTCAGTCCTTTTCAGGTACTTCAGGATATTCTTGACCGCTTTCCAGTGTTCCATACCGAGATCACTTTGGTACCTCCCTACCAAACTTATGACAAGGTTCACATCAGGTCTGGTACATAGCATGACATACATAATAGAGCCTACGGCCGAGGCATAGGGGATGACACTCATCTTTTCTCTTTCTGCTGCCGAGGTCAGGCGTTGAGCTGTGCTCAATCTCACACCTTGCAATACAGGCAAGAACCCCTTCTTGGACTAATCCATATTGAACTTCTTCAATATCTTGTCAAGGTATGTGCTTTGTGAAAGACCAATGAGGTGTCTTGATCTATCTCTATAGATCTTGATGCCTAATATGTAAGCAGCTTCTCCAAGGTCCTTCATAGAAAAACACTTTTTCAAGTAGGCCTTTTTGCTTTCCAAAAGTTCTATGTCATTTTCCATCAATAGTATGTCATTCACATATAATATGAAAAAAGCTACAGAGCTCCCACTCACCTTCTTGTAAATACTGGCTTCTCCATAAATATGTATAAACCCAAACGCTTTAATCATTTCATCAAAGCAAATGTTCCAACTTCGAGATGCTTGCAACCAGCCCTAGATGGAGCACTGGAGCTTGCATACCTTGTCAGCATTCTTAGGATCGAAAAAACCTTCCGGCTGCATCATATACAATTCTTCCTTAAGGAAACCGTTAAGGAATGCCGTTTTGACGTCCATTTGCCAGATCTCATAATCATATAATGCGGCAATTGCTAACATGATTCAGACGCACTTCAACTTTGCTACGGGTGAGAATGTCTCATCTAGTAAACTCCTTGAACTTGTCGATAACCCTTAGCGACAAGCCAAGCCTTATAGACTGTCACATTACCATCCGCGTCAGTCTTGTTCTTAAAAATCCACTTATTTTCTATGGCTGGCCGACCATCGAGCAAGTCTACCAAAGTCCATACTTTGTTCTCATACATGGATCCTATCTCGGATTTCATGGCTTCAAGCCATTTATTCGAATCCGGGCCCGCCATTGCTTCTTCATAGGTCGAAGGTTCACCGTTGTCTAACAACATGATTTCCAGGACAGGGTTGCCGTACCACTCTAGTGTGGAACGTGTCCTCGTGGACCTACGAAGTTCAGTAGCAACTTGATCCGAAGTTTCATGATCATCATCATTAACTTCCTCTCTAGTCGGTGCACGCACCACAGAAAGATCTTCCTAAGTTGCGCTAGTTTCCGGTTCAAGAGGGGGTACCTCATCAAGTTCTACTTTCCGCCCACTTACTTCTTTCGAGAGAAACTCTTTCTCTAGAAAGGATCCATTCTTGGCAACAAAGATCTTGCCCTCGGATCTAAGGTAGAAGGTATACCCAATAGTTTCCTTAGGGTATCCTATGAAGACGCATTTTTATGATTTGGGTTCGAGCTTTTCAGGTTGAAGTTTCTTGACATAAGCATCACATCCCCAAACTTTCAGAAACCACAACTTAGGTTTCTTCCCAAACCATAATTCATACGGTGTCATCTCAACGGATTTAGATGGTGCCCTATTTAAAGTGAATGCGGCAGTCTCTAAAGCATAACCCCAAAATGATAGCGGTAGATCGGTAAGAGACATTATAGATTGCACCATACGCAATAGAGTGCGATTACGACGTTCGGACACACCAATTCGCTGAGGTGTGCTAGGCGGTGTGAGTTGTGAAACAATTCCACATTTCCTCAAGTGCGTGCCAAACTCGTGATCAAATATGCTCCTCCACTATCTGATCATAAGAACTTTATTTTCCTGTCATGTTGATTCTCTACCTCGCTCTGAAATTCCTTGAACTTTTCAAAGGTCTCAGACTTGTGTTTCATTAAGTAGACATACTCATATCTACTTAAATCGTCTGTGCGGGTGAGAACATAACGATAGACACCGCGAGCCTCAACGCTCATTGGACCGCATACATCAGTATGTATTATTTCCAACAAGTTGGTTGCTCGCTCCATTGTGCTGGAGAACGGAGTCTTGGTCATTTTGCCCATGAGGCATGGTTAGCACGTGTCAAATGATTCATAATCAAGAGACTCCAAAAGTCCATCTGCATGGAGTTTCTTCATGCGTTTGACACCAATGTGACCAAGGCGGAAGTGCCACAAGTATGTGGGACTATCATTATCAACCTTACATCTTTTGACATTCACACTATTAATATGTGTAACATCATGTTCAAGATTCAATAAAAATAAGACCAGCAGGGCATGACCATAAAACATATCTCTCATATAAATAGAACAACCGCTATTCTCGGATTTAAATGAGTAGCCATCTCGCATCAAACGAGATCCAGATACAAATTTCATGCTCAAAGCTAGTACTAAATAACAATTATTGAGGTTTAAAACTAATCCCGAAGGTAGATGTAGAGGTAGCGTGCCGACGGCGATCACATCGACCTTGGAACCATTCCCGACGTGCATCGTCACCTTGTCCTTCGCTAGTCTCCGCTTATTCCGCAGCTCCTGTTTCGAGTTACAAATGTGAGCAACCGCACCGGTATCAAATACCCAGGAGCTACTACGAGTGCTGGTAAGGTACACATCAATAACATGTGTATAGTATATACCTTTGGTGTTGCCGACCTTCTTATCCGCTAAGTACTTGGGGCAGTTCCGCTTCAAGTGACCATTTCCCTTGCAATAAAAGCACTCAGTCTCAAGCTTGGGTCCATTCTTTGGCTTCTTCCCAACATCTGGCTTACCAGGCGCGGCAACTCCCTTGCCGTCCTTCTTGAAGTTCTTCTTTCCCTTGCCTTTCTTGAAACTAGTGGTCTTATTCACCATCAACACTTGATGTTCCTTTTTGATCTCCACCTTTGCTAATTTCGGCATCGAATATAACTCAGGAATGGACTTCTCCATCCCTTGCATATTGTAGTTCATCACAAAGCTCTTGTAGCTAGGTGGAAGCGACTGGAGGATTCTGTCAATGACCGAGTCATCTGAAGATTAACTCCCAACTGAGACAAGCGGTTGTGCAACCCAGACATTTTGAGTATATGCTCGCTGACAGAACTGTTTTCCTCCATCTTACAACTGTAGAACTTGTCGGGGACTTCATATCTCTCGACCCGGGCATGAGCTTGGAAAACCATTTATAGCTCTTGGAACATCTCATATGCTTCGTGTTGCTCAAAACGCTTTTGGAGCCCCGATTCTAAGTTGTAAGGCATGCTGCACGCTTTTGGCAGCTATGAGGATGATCCTCAAGTTACGAACCCAGTCCGTATAGTTGCTTCCATCGTCTTTCAGCTTGGTTTTCTCTAGGAACACGTTTAAGTTGAGGGCAACATTAGCATGGGCCATTGGATGTACATGATAGATTGTAAAGACAATTTTAGACTAAGTTCATCTAATCAAATTATTTAATGAACTCCCACTCAGATAGACATCCCTCTAGTCATCTAAGTGATACATGATCCGAATCGACTAAGCCGTGTCCGATCATCACGTGAGACGGACTAGTCATCAACAGTGAACATCTCCATGTTGATCGCATCTACCATACGACTCATGTTCGACCTTTCGGTCTCTCGTGTTCCGAGGCCATGTCTATACATGCTAGGCTCGTCAAGTCAACCTAAGTGTTTTGCATGTGTAAATCTGGCTTACACCCGTTGTATGCGAATGTTAGAATCTATCACACCCGATCATCATGTGGTGCTTCGAAACAATGAACCTTCGCAACGGTGCATAGTTAGGGGGAACACATTTCTTGAAATTTTAGTGAGGGGTCATCTTATTTATGCTACCGTCGATCTAAGCAAATAAGATGTAAACATGACAAACATCAAATGCAAATCATACATGATATGGCCAATATCATCTTGCGCTTTTGATCTCCATCTTTGAGGCGCGGGATGATCACCATTGTCACCGGCATGACACCATGATCTCCATCATCGTGTCTTCATGAAGTTGTCTCGCCAACTATTACTTCTACTATGGCTAATGGTTAGCAATAAAGTAAAGTAATTACATGGCGCTTATATTGACTCGCATGTCATACAATAAATTAAGACAACTCCTATGGCTCCTGCCGGTTGTCATACTCATCGACATGCAAGTCGTGATTCCTATTACAAGAACATGATCAATCTCATACATCTCATATATAATTCATCGCATCCTTTTGGCCATATCACATCACATAGCATACCTTGCAAAAACAAGTTAGACGTCCTCTAATTGTTGTCGCATGTTTTACGTGGCTGCTATGGGTTTCTAGCAAGAACGTTTCTTACCTACGCAAAAGCCACAATGGTGATATGCCAATTGATATTTACCCTTCATAAGGACCCTCTTCATCAAATCCGATCTGACTAAAGTGGGTGAGACAGACACCCGCTAGTCACCTTATGCAACAAGTGCATGTCAGTCGATGGAACCTGTCTTCGTAAGCGTGCGTGTAAGGTCGGTCCGGGCCGCTTCATCCCACAATGCCGCCGAATCAAGATAGGATTAGTAACGGCAAGACAAATGGCCTCGAGGTTTTCTTTACTTTCTCCTATTCATCTTTAATGTCTCATTATTGGCATTATTTAATAACGTAGTCACTAAATGTATGATTGTGTCAATCGGTCGATGAAGAAGCCTGGATTCTATTGAAAACTTGCTTCTAACCTCGGCGTCCACTCACCTCTTTATCTGGACCGTGCTCATGCCTTGGGATCAGAGATATGCATTCATTGCTCGCAGTATAGCTACATAGCCACTTGTGTACAGAACTAGTATTCCAGCCATTCTCTCGATGTACTGGCACAACATCCTCTATGTATATGTTCTACCTTGTTGCTTCTTGTACCAAGGTTGGTACTGGTCCCTCGCCGACTGAACACGATTGTGTGTACCGGATGGGTTCAACTTCCTCATGTCACTCCAGATTAAGATTTACTGTATAAACCAACGGTGTCTAGCCGACAGGCTGCATGAATAGTACCAAAATTTTGAAACCTGTTTATTATATAATTTGGTCATTCATACCAAAATTTCAGAACTTGTTTGTTATATAATTTGTTGAGCCCCAATTCATTCACACTGTAGCATGTGGTGACCCATCTGATGGTGATTTAGCATTCAAAAGATTATGCTAGTCATTCCATGCCAATTAGAAAAATGAAAACTAATTTGACGTGGCCAAAAATCATTAGTAATACAATTTCCAGGGCCAAATACCCTAGTAGTTTTGGGCAGATAGATTATTGACAAAAGACAGTAACCGACACCACTAGTAGAAAACGTGCCATTTGTCCCGGTTCTAGAGGCCCATTAGCCCCGGTTCCTGAGCCGGGACTAAAGCCCGAAACCTTTAGTCCCGGTCGCTTACGAACCGGGACAAAAGGGGATGCACGTGGCCGTGCGGGGCGCCCAAGCAGGAGCACCTTTAGTCCCGGTTGGTAACACCAACCGGGACCAAAAGGCATCCACGCGTCAGTAGTTGGCAGGAGCAGGGGTTTTTTTGAAGGGGGGGGGGGGGGGTTAGGGGGTTTTGGAGGATTAATTTAGGGGTTTCATATATTGTGTTAGCTAGCTAATAGAGAGAAGTGCCTTCTCTTATCGCCGTGCTTGGTCGACTCTAGCTACTATACGTATAGAGAGAACTCGACACGCTAGCTAGTAAGCAAATGAAGGAACCATTAATTACACAAGATTGTCATGAACATATACCAAGAGGAGTGCACCTCTCTTTCTCCGAGAGATTTGTCGAACAACAAGTTTTCGTATATCTATCCTACGCTACTAGCTACATATATACAATATAAGACCTCTTACAATCCCTAACATCTAATGTCAATTTCCACATGGTATTCTCCGTCTTTATTGATGACATGGTCAACAAAGAATCTCGCCAATTCCTCTTGAATTGCTCGTATGCGATCTTGTCGTAGGAGTTCATCTCGCATCTGCCAGATCTAAGTTGAAGAAGAGGGTCAATACATGTATATGAATGAAACTCAACACAAATGGTGGTAATAAAATAAAATTATGAATATTTTTGCTTATGCACTTCATATTGTTTTTCAGAGTAGCCCCGCTCACAGGTCGAGTGGCCGATGAACTCGCAAACATAGTATCCACAAAAATCATTCCCGCCTTCTTGCCACAAACACTTTACGAGAAATAGATTTCAATCAAACTGATAATCAAGCATGATAGATGGTATTGATGAAACTATCTAGAATCAATGGGAGATGCGCGGAACTAGCTATTAGTACTTACTTTCAGGTGTGTAAATCGCAGCTCCCCCGGCAGTCCCGGAGCTATTGCGGTGAACTCTTTCCAAACGCTGCCAGACAAAGAAAATAATTACTTGATATCAGGAAATGAACAAAGTTGCCAATATGGTGCGATAATGATCGATTGAACTTACTTCTGAAGTATTCCAGTCATGTCTGCATAGTCCTCGGGATCTTTTCGTCTCGAGTCTAAGATGATTACTACTCCCCGCTCAAGCTTAATCTGTAGGAGAATAAAGTGGAAGCTACACATGCATGCATAACTCATCAATTACATTACTACAACCTCGAGTAACAAGGGAAACCGAATATGCACAAGACGGTAACACTCACTTGAAGTAATGAAAGAGTATTTTATCTTTGTTTTGAATTTTTAGCAATGATTGTAGCAAGTTGTCCTTGGTTTCTGTGACATTCTTTTTAACCTTCTATTCATGTATGACATTTGGTTTAATGAATCCAATGTCATAGATTTGTGCTTTTCTGCATTCGACAATCTTCAATCTGCATAATATAGTGAGGATAATTATATATACACATGCAATGAAAGAGTTGAGTTATATACAAAGACTTAATTACAGAAGTAGTACTTACAGACAGTAGCAAGTCACGAGTGATTTGTCGAGGGCCTTTTGATTGTATAACTGGAATAACTCGTCAAATTCAACAGACAACACATCCATTCCAACGAGGTCGTGCTCCTCTTTAATTTTCAGCGACAAAGTATCCTTCCCAGACTCCCTGCAGGTTTTCATGTACCATTCATGGAATCTTCTCATCATCGTTGTTGGAGGAGGATGACCAGGTTTGACAAGACGCTTCCCATACTAGTATCTAAATTCGTCCACCTCCATTGTTTCAAACTCTACATCATCGCCCAGGTAATCACCAGGATTGGTACCGGGCACCGTCCTTGGCAGATTAGCGACGATATCGCTAGACACTTTGAGCGGGGGGCACGATTGGTTCACTTGTTCGCTGAGCTGGGGAATTTTTTCCCACTTCTTCGTTCTGCTCACCTTTTATCACTGGAAGTAGTTCCCGACCGCCGTGCATCTTCATACGTCCTTTTAAGAGCGCGAAAATAGTTGGAATCCAGCGCAGGCGGTGGTGGTCACTTCAGGGCATCGATGGTGCGCTTCGCTTTCACCGGATCTATTATCTCCTTCGGAGGTGGAGGTTTCTTTGCAAAAAATTGCCTTACTTGGGCTTCATAGATCTCCACGTTATCTTTCTTGGTCCTCTCGTATGGTAACTTTTCCGGAGTCTTGAGAGATGGACCATATCTGAATTGCCGCCTCCTGCCTCTACTTGTACTGCTAGCCGCCGGAGCGGCAGCGTCTCTCTTCCGTTGTTGCTTACGAGGCAGAGAAGGAGGCGGAGTGCTCCAACGCGCCGGAGGAGCCGGAGCGGTGGTGTTTGTCTTCCGCCGTTGCTGACGAGGTGGAGTGCTTTGATGCGCCGGAGCAGGTGAAGGAGGAGGCGGAGCGGCCTCATGCGTCGGAGGAGGCGGGGTGCCCTGATCACTCGCCGGAGGAGGAGGCGGAGGAGGAGGAGGAGGTGGAGTGCCCTGACTCGCCAGAGGAGGAGGAGGAGGAGGAGGAGGAGGAGGAGGAGGAGGAGGAGGAGGAGGCGGAGGCGTCCAGTTTGGAAGCTTGATGTACTCCTTCTGCCATAGACATGTAGTCCTCAGAGCATGAACCAACTGATTCTCCCCTTCACCAGTAGGGTGGTCAAGCTTGAGCTCCTCAAATCCCTCCATTACTTCATCCACCATCACAATAGCATAGCCATGTGGAATCGAACGACAGTGAAAAGTTCCGTCGGGTTGAGGAGGTGCAACAGAGCTGACAGCCGCCTTCACAGTGAGGTTCTGCCATTTCGTCATAAGCTGGCAATGTTGAGGCTCCGTGATAGTATCCACGGGGTAGCTAGGAGCCTTGAAGTCAGGCTGAACGAGCTCCGTGGAAGCCATGCTGCTTCTCCGCTGAGATGGCAGGGTAGCTTCTGGTGTAGCTTCGTGCTGCTGAGATGGTTGGCCGACAACTCGCTGGCTCTCAAGTTCCTCTAGCTTCGTTATTCTTGATTTAATCTTCTACATTTCGCTCAGCTCCTCTTTCCTCCTTCTCTCCCGGCTTCTGTAACCGCCTGCGCCGGGAATCCCAACCACCCATGGAATGGAGCCCTGTGTGCCTCGTGTTTGTCTAGGGTGCACAGGATTCCCGAGGGCCTCAGTCAGCTCGTCCTTCTCTCTGTCGGGAATGAACATCCCTTCTTGCGCTGCGGTGATATACTTCTAAAGCTTGTTGACATGTATTGCAAGTTGCTCATCCGTCCAACAACACTCCCCTGTTTCAGAGTCAAAAGTTCCCCCAACCCCGAAGAACCAAGTCCTTGAACGGTCTGGCCAGATTAATGTCTCTGGTTCGACCCCTTTAGCAAGCAGGTTATTCTCAGCTTTGTCCGACAACGGCTGGGCTGTGAGGTAGCCACCTGACCCCGTGCAATGGTGAAACTTCTTCTTTGCAACATTGTTCTTGTTTGTCTCTGACATTTTCTTACTCTTGTTCGATGTCTTGTAGGCCAAAATGCGGGCCAGTGATCTCTTATCTTCTCAAATTGGCCGGTGAATTCTGGAGTCTTCCCTTTGTTGACAAACTTTGATTTCAACTCATTCTTCCACCTCTTGAATAGATCTGCCATCTTCTTAAGAGCACACGCCTTAACTAGTGGTTCTATAACTAGCTTATTCGGATCCTCCTCTGGCGGTCGGGTGAAATTTTCCTTCAGCGAGGTCCAGAGATCATCTTTCTGTCTATCCGTGACATAAGAAACTTCAGGGTCGTCATTCTTAGGCTTATTCCATAGCTGGATGCTGATCGAGATGCTGTCCCTAACAATAGCTCCGCACTGAGCAACAAATGCTTCCTTGGTCCGCTTGGGTTCAGTCGTAGGCCATCGTTCGCGAGTGCTGTGATTGTGACCTTTCATCCTGGCGCAACCTTTTCTTCGGGCCTCGTCTCGTTACCGAAGTTTGGCTCGATCTAGAGGACTATAAAAGAAGAAAGAAGAGTTAATTTACATATACCAAAACAATTAATGCGTCAATTAGTCAGCCAGTATTAATTAATATATTACCTAACCGGGCTTTGCAACAGCTCCCTCCTCTGTTAGGTCACCGGAGCCATCATCATGATCTCCTTATTCCTCCGCAATTCGTTCACTGGAGCCGTCATGATCATGTCCTTCCTCCTCCATTGTTTGATCACCGGAGCCGTCATCCTCTCCTTCCTAACCATCGGTGTCATTGAGAAACAACAAGACATCACCTCCGCCGAATATTACATCCCCCAACGACTGTTCTTTTTCCAAGTCTCTTTGTTGATCCATAGTTTCTGCCAATATTACAACATGGCAATTAATATACAAACATGAGATATGGATATATTAGTGGCAAACATAGACCTTGAAAGTGCTAGTATCGACTAGAGGGGGGGGGGGGGGGTGAATAGGCGATATTTATTGAAGTCTTCAAAACTTGGAAGTTTCAAAGACAAGCAATAGAAATGACCTAGTTGATATGCAGCGGAAGATAAACTACCATAAGCAAACCATAGTCAAGTATGCAATGATGTGGGGGTACAGGACTAATAGCAGCTAAGTAGTAAGGATCAGGATGGAAGATAGTATGAAGCCAATCAACGATAGTAGTCAAGCAATGAAGTCAAACAGGTACGACAGATAGGCAATGACTTCACGAAGACAAACTCAATGTAAAGGATGGGAAAGGATAGAACCAGTTGCTCGTTGAAGACACATGATTTGTTGGACCAGTTCCAGTTGCTATGACAACTGTACGTCTGGTTAGGGAGGCTGAGATTCAACTCAGAAGACCGTGTCTTCACCTTATTCCCCTTGAGCTAAGGACACCCAGTCCTCGCCCAATCACTCTGGTAAGACTTCAAGGTAGACTTCCAAACCTTCACAGACTTCGTTCACCGTCAATCCACAATGACTCTTGGATGCTCAGAATGCGATGCCTAACCGGCTGGAGGATTCACAGTCCTCAAGTGTAATAAGTCTTCAGGTCACACAGACAGAAAGACTTCAGTGATGCCTAACACTCTTTGGCTCTGGGTGTTTGGGCTTTGTCCTCGCAAGGATTTCTCTCTCTCTCTCAAAGGCTTAGAGGTGGGTTGCTCTCAAACAACAAAAGCCGTGCACTAACTCTGAGCAGCCAGTAATTTATGGTGTAGGGGGTGGGCTATTTATAGCCACAAGGCAACCCGACCTGATATGCCCGAATGACCCTGGGTCACTAAGGAACTGACACGTGTTCCAACGGTCAGATTTCAAACACACACGGCAACTTTACTTGGGCTACAAGCAAAGCCGACTCATCCAGCTCTGGATAAGATTTGCTCTCATTGTCTTTGCTCGAAGACATAGGATTTGGGTTGAGCATCACTTCAGTCATTCTGACTTAGTTCACTTGGACCCCACTTAACAGTACAGTGGTTCCTATGACTCAACAAAGAAGAAAGGGAAGCAACGAAATCACACAGTCTTCGCGCTCCATAGTCTTCACTCAATGTCTTCTCTTGTCATAGTCTTCAATATGAATATCTTCACATACCACCTTTGTCTTCAATGTCTTCATACATTTTTAGGGGTCATCTCCGGTAGGTAAACCGAATCAATGAGGGACACTACCTGCATTATCCTGCAATTCTCACAAACGCATTAGTCCCTCAACCAACTTTCTCGTCAATACTCCAAAACCAACCAGGGGTGGCACTAGATGCACTTACAATCTCCCCCTTTTTGGTGATTGATGACAAACTGGTTGAAGTTTTCAACGGGGATAAAGTATGTGAAATTGTAAGGGATGGTGTATTGTCTTCATAAGTAGCAAGGGCTCTGTCGATGTCAAAACCGGCGGATCTCGGGTAGGGGGTCCCGAACTGTGCATCTAGGCGGATGGTAACAGGAGACAAGGGACACGATGTTTTACCCAGGTTCGGGCCCTCTTGATGGAGGTAAAACCCTACGTCCTGCTTGATTAATATTGATGATATGGGTAGTACAAGAGTGGATCTACCACGAGATCAAGGAGGCTAAACCCTAAAGCTAGCCTATGGTATGATTGTTGTGATGTATGTTGTGTCCTACGGACTAAAGCCCTCCAGTTTATATAGACATCGGAGGAGGCTAGGGTTACATAGAGTCGGTTACAATGGTAGGAGATCTACATATCCGTATTGCCAAGCTTGCCTTCCACGCCAAGGAAAGTCCCCTCCGGACACGGGACGGAGTCTTCAATCTTGTATCTTCATAGTCTTGGAGTCCGGCGGACGATGATAGTCCGGCTGTCCGGACACCCCCTAGTCCAGGACTCCCTCAGTAGCCCCCGAACCAGGCTTCAATGATGATAAGTCCGGCGCTTATATAGTCTTCGGCGTTGCAAGGCGGGTTCTCCTTTTAAGTTCCATGTACCGGCCGAACAGTGTCCGATTTCCTCATAAATGCTGTGCTTCTTGGCTTCTACACCAAATAATGGTCTTCCTCCACGCCTCGCACGAATGCGAAAAGCCAGGGTATATTTTTTTTTTACGTTTCACCCCCTAGTCGTGTAAGTCATCCGCCTACAAAAGAGGCAAAAATCCAGATCCAAATCACACCATCTTCCTTCCGCGAATACTCATCGGAGCGCCTTTGACCCAACAACCCATTCCACCATGGACCGTCGGCGCGGCTCCTCCTCTCGCGCTCCCAGCCCACTGCCAGGAGATTGGAGGAGATGCTCTGTTTCACACAACGAGCTAGTGAAGCTTCAAGCGGGGGGATATCTCCCTCCGGCCTTCATGGTCCCGGTTTGAGCCGGGCTGGCCACCTACCAAGGTGGGAAGCAAGCGGAGGCTACCCCAAGTCCCAACAAAGGGGAGCGGGTATGCTTCATCCCCTATCTAATAAGGGGACTCGGATTTCCTATACATCCGTTCCTCCGCGGGCTCCTGGAGTTCTACGGACTCCAGCTCCATCACCTCACACCCGCCTCTGTCCTGCATGTCGCGGGTTACGTAGCTCTTTGCGAGCTATTCCTGGGCATCGAGCCCCATTTTGCGCTGTGGAAGAGGCTGTTCTGCTTCGTACCCCGTTCTCACGAGGGATCTATATATCAAGTGGGCGGCGCCAAAGTATGGTGCATTGCCGGGACCGGATATCCATCCGGGACCCCTAAGAAGGCGTCCGAAGACTGGCCTTCAGAATGGTTTTATATAGAAGACGCTCCGCTGCCGGACCCAATCCGGGTCGGCCTCTCGGAGTTCAATGCCGCTCCTCTGAAGAAACGCCTTAGTTGGCGCCCGCGGAGTCCCCAATTGGAAGAAGACAAGAGCGTCCATTACTTGATGGGCCGAATAAGATTACTAGCCCATTCCGGATTGACCATGATCGGAATCATGGCAATATGCATCATGCGGGGAGTACAGCCACTGCAGTACAGGGGCCACCCCATGTGGGATTTCAACGGGGAGGACGACGCCACCCGCCACGGCCGCAAAGGACCGAATTCGACCGAGGACCTGGTGCAGATCCTGTCCGGCCTGTACAAGGGGGAAAAGGAGGACTTCCTCCGAACGAACCCTCTGAATGGGTTTTCCATGAACAACCCTCGGGGCTGGGTAAGCGAACACCTTTTAAGGGCTCAACCCGTGCTTTTAGAGTTTAAGCTTCTTACACTATGTCTTCGGCACAGGAACTGCGCCGGATTGTGGAGGACATGATAAGTCCGGCTCCGCAACCTGAGGATCCAGGGAGATCCCAAGATCCGGCCTCCGAAGAGGATCCGGATATCAAGGTGGAGCTGATCGACGGGGTGTTTCACCAGCTCAGCATGGACAATACTTTGGTCGCCATTACGGCGGACTACCCCGGATTATATCCGGCTTCCCAGGTGATTGTGACCGAGGTTCGGACACCATTATCTCTTCCTTGCCCATTTTTGACCTTCGCGAACGATGGTGTTTTACTGGAAGCACCTTCAAGGCGGGAAGCCGAGCCTGCGGCGGCTGACCAACAAAGGCCAGTCCGGACTAGCAGGCGGAAAAGGAGCGCGGCACGGACCGAAATGTTGCCGCAAAGGTATAGCTTATATTTAAATATTCAGAGCAACGTTCCTAGGAAGCGTCTGAGTGCTCATGATCCTTTATAGGAGAAAAAGCGCCCGCCGGACTGCGGGCGTAGAGATTGCCAATCCAGCCTATACCGGCCAGGCTCCAGCGCCTGGTCAGGAGGGGGAGGCAAGCGCAAGGCGCGGGCCGGATACTCCTCCAACGGAGGATGTCGACCGACTGTCCGCCACCAAGTCCGAGGTGGAGAGCGCCATGAACCATAGGCGCCGCCGGACAGTATTTCAGGAAGCATGCTTTTCCCCTGAGGCGCTGGACGCCTTCAATGTGGAGGACGCGCACCTCCGTGCCGCTCAAGATGGTTTTACCAGAGCCACGGAGCAGTATGTGAAAGACATACGGGTAAGGGAATTTTAGTGGTTATATATACCAGTAGCCCCCGAGACTTAAAGTAGTTATGTTAACTGATTTAAGGATCATTTGAAATGCAGGCTCTTACCGAGAAGAATGCCCAGCTGTCTCAGGAGCTGCAAGAATGCAAGGCCCAGCTTGAGGCCTCACTTGCTGCCGCAGGAGGAAACACAGAGGCCCCTTGTCGGTGTCAAAACCGGCGGATCTCGGGTAGGGGGTCCCGAACTGTGCGTCTAGGCGGATGGTAACAGGAGATGAGGGACACGATGTTTTACCCAGGTTCGGGCCCTCTCGATGGAGGTAAAACCCTACGTCCTGCTTGATTAATATTGATGATATGGGCAGTACAAGAGTGGATCTACCACGAGATCAAGGAGGCTAAACCCTAAAGCTAGCCTATGGTATGATTGTTGTAATGTATGTTGTGTCCTACAGACTAAAGCCCTCCAGTTTATATAGACACCGGAGAAGGCTAGGGTTACACAGAGTCGGTTACAATGGTAGGAGATCTACATATCCGTATCGCCAAGCTTGCCTTCCACGCCAAGGAAAGTCCCATCCGGACACGGGACGGAGTCTTCAATCTTGTATCTTCGTAGTCTTGGAGTCCGGCGGACGATGATAGTCCGGCTGTCCGGACACCCCCTAGTCCAGGACTCCCTCACCCCTCCTGGTAACACATTTGTTTGGTAAATATAAGCGCTGTGCGGCGCGCGTAAGTCTAATAACGACATTGCAGGTGCTGCCGGACAAGATCCGGACAGGCAGGAACTGCTTCGCCAGCTGAAGGCCGGCGAGAGGGTGCTGAATAGAGTACATCAGGAAAGGAACAAGCTACAAGATGCCCACGCCCAGCTTGGAGAGGAGCTGAAAGGCGTTCCGGCCGAGCTGTCCGGCTCCGTTAAGGAGAATCAGCGGCTTCGTCGCGACATCTATAGTAAGTGCTTGAACGAACTCCTTTGAAAAGAAGAGTCCGGCGAGGAAGTCGATTGACAGAATATGTCTTGTAGGTATACTCACAGGTCGTCCTGCAGAGGAGATGCCCGTATCGACGGGTGATCAACTTCCCGAGCTGTTGCAACTGCTCGAACGAGTTCGGCAGGCGATGAGCGGCGTCGTCCAGGCATTATGGCCAGCGGTCTCCCTACCCGAGGGCCTTGGGGAGCTTGCGGAGAAACTCTAGGGAGTGCAGCAACGCTTCCGTTTATGGAAGATTTCGGCCCGCTGCCAGGGTGCCAGGGAGGCTTGGGCCATGGTGAAGACACGGTACAAGAAGGCGGATCCCAACCATATGGCCGAAGATGGACCGGTGGGGCCCGATGGGAAGGAGATCCCTGTGAGTTTAGTATACAGCCAAGTGGAGGTGGCTGCTAAATTTTCCCAACGGGACTGTAAGTTAGACAGCCTGTTAGACGGGATTGAGGAGGAATACAATCAGTAAATTTGATGATGTATTGAAAATGACATGTGAAATGCCTTCTAGCCAGATTGTAGATCGTTTGTCTTTGCCGACCTTTTCGCTTCGACCTCGGGACCCTAGAGTCCGGAGTGTGTCCGAATACCTTTGTGGTTAAAAACAACAACCGGGGTATGTGTGGAGACCAGGCGTAGGGGTCATTAGTGCTTTATCAGACAAGTGCCCAACTAGTTATGTTATATTACATGGTTAGTAAGAAACATCTTCCAGGGAGAATAGTTCCGTTAAGGGTTCCTTTCCCTGGGAGGCATGCCCTAAAGTGCATGTCCGGACCGCGAAAAAAGCAGAAAAACATCTGGGGGCAGATAAACAGGTAGGTAAAAAAATCATCTTTTAGGTCACCGACCGAATATTCCCTTAAGAACGCTAGCTTTCGGCTTCACCCAGTCTGAGGTACACGTCCGGCTGACCCGACAGTAACAATCGCAGAGGTGCTCCCTTTACCTCCTAGCCGAACAATCGGGAACGTAGGGGTAAGCACAGGAGCCAGGCAACCCAGCTTGGCCAAAACTTAAGTCATATCGATGCATATAATGGTGAGTAAAAGGTACATGTGGAAGCATGACACATGTTGGGCATGAAGCCCTTATAGTTGAGCTTCTGGAAAGAAGCCCCCAGGTATAATGAGTGCGGATAGCACATCAAGTGTATGCTAGCAGGCCCTTCGAGGACCTTTTAGTAGAAGGGTTAAGAAAAGAAAGGAAAACAAAAGACAGCTGCAGTATGAAAATTTGAACGGGGGGAGGGGACGAACCCTTAGTCCGGCACTAGGCGTAAAATCTTCGGAGGCGGGCTACGTTCCATGGGTTCGGCTCGAGTCGGTTGTCTGATGCATTTCGTAGACGGTATGCCCCGCCAGTCAGGACTTGGTCGATGATGAAGGGGCCCTCCCATTTGGGCTTGAGCTTGTCCTTTTTCTTGTCCGACAGGCGTAGAACTAGTTCGCCAACGTTGTAAGTCTTGGCCCGTACTTCTCTGCTTTGATATCTTCGAGCCTGCTGCTGATAAAATGCGGAACGAGCCTTGGCGACGTCGCGTTCCTCCTCCAATGCGTCCAAGCTGTCCTGCCGATCTAGCTCGGCTTCTCGTTCCTCGTACATGCGCACTCGAGGTAAGTCATGAATGATGTCGCAGGGCAGAACTGCCTCTGCGCCATATACCATGAAGAATGGTGTAAATCCGGTAGTACGGTTGGGCGTTGTCCGCAGCCCCCAGAGTACGGAGTCGAGCTCCTCTACCCAGTGCATGTCTGATTTTGTAAGTGACCGCACTAGTCTGGGTTTAATGCCGCTCATTATTAGACCATTTGCTCGTTCCACTTGACCGTTGGTTTGAGGGTGATAGACTGAGGCGTAGTCGAGCTTAATGCCCATGTTTTTGCACCATGACTTAACCTCGTCGGCCGTGAAGTTCGTGCGGTTGTCGGTGATGATGCTGTGGGGGACACCGTAACGGTGTACGACCCCGGATATAAAGTCTATCACTGGTCCGGACTCTACCGTTTTGACCGGTTTGGCCTCTATCCATTTGGTGAATTTATCCACCATGACCAATAGGTACCTTTGCTTGTGGGTTCCCCCTTTAAGGGGTCCAACCATATCAAGCCCCCAGACCGCGAACGGCCAGGTAATGGGTATAGTTTTGAGGGCGGTGGGTGGCATATGGCTCTGATTAGCAAAGAGCTGACAACCGACGCATCTCTGGACTAAGTCCTGGGCATCTGCCCGGGCCGTCGGCCAATAAAATCCTGTACGGAATGCCTTTCCTACAAGGGCCCGGGCTGCTGCGTGGTGTCCGCCTAGTCCAGCATGAATTTTAGCCAGGAGGTTTCGCCCTTCCTCTTCGGAGATACACCTTTGAAGGACTCCGGTTGTACTTTTCTTATAAAGTTCTCCCTCATGGACCTTGTAGGCTTTCGATCGCCGGACTATGCAGCGGGCCTCATTTTGGTCTTCGGGAAGTTCCTGTCTAAGCAGATAGGCTAAGAATGGTTCCGTCCACGGGGCAATTACTGCCATTATGTCGTGCGCTGAAGGTGTTATGTCATCGGCTGAATCGCCGGTTGGCGCGGTTGTTTCCGGTTTGTCATTTCCGGATTCCCCTTCCCATAGTACGGATGGCTTGAAGAGCCGTTCCAGGAAGATATTTGGAGGGACAGCGTCACATTTTGCGCCGATGCGTGCCAGTACGTCGGCTGCTTGGTTATTTTCTCGGGCTACGTGATGGAATTCAAGTCCTTCAAACCGAGCCGACATTTTTAGGACAGCGTTGCGATATTCTGCCATTTTCGGATCCTTGGCGTCAAAGTCTCCATTTATTTGGGATATTGCAAGGTTTGAATCCCCGCGCACCTCTAGGCGTTGAATGCCCATGGAGATTGCCATCCGGAGACCATGTAGGAGGGCCTCGTATTCGGCTGCGTTGTTGGAGTCCGTGTACATTATTTGAAGTACGTATTGGACGGTGTCCCCGGTTGGGGACGTCAAGACGACGCCAGCCCCCAGTCCGGCCAACATTTTGGAGCCGTCGAAGTGCATAGTCCAATTGGAGTGTGCGCCGTACTCTTTAGGGAGTTCGGCTTCTGTCCATTCGGCAATGAAGTCAGCCAAAACTTGTGACTTTATAGCTCTCCGAGGTTTGTAGGTTATATCGAATGGTAGGAGCTCAATGGCCCATTTTGCAATCCTACCCGTTGCGTCGCGGTTGTTTATAATGTCATTGAGTGGTACTTCAGAGGCCACTGTTATCGAACACTCCTGAAAGTAGTGTCGGAGCTTCCGGGATGCCATGAACACCGCGTACGCTATCTTTTGATAGTGCGGGTAACGGGACTTGCAGGGTGTTAACACAGTGGATACGTAGTACACTGGTTTTTGAAGAGGGAATTAATGCCCCTCTGTCTCTCGTTCAACGACGAGTACCGCACTTACAACTTGATGTGTTGCTGCGATGTATAACAACATAGGTTCGCCTAGGTTTGGCGCGGCTAGGACCGAATTTGTTGCCAATATGGCCTTTATTTCTTCGAGTCCGGCAGTGGCAGCATCCGTCCACTCGAAGTGTTCGGTGCGCCTAAGGAGGCGATAAAGGGGCAGTGCCTTTTCTCCCAACCGGGAGATAAAACGGCTTAGGGCTGCCACGCATCCTGTCAATTTTTGTATCTGTTTGAGGTCTTTTGGAATGTCCAACTGTGACAGAGCTCGGATTTTAGCCGGGTTTGCTTCAATTCCTCTACCGGATACAATGAAGCCCAGCAGCTTTCCGGCTGGTACGCCGAAAACACATTTTTCCGGATTCAGCTTGATGTCATATGCTCTGAGGTTGTCGAACGTGAGCCTCAAATCGTCTACTAGAGTTTTGACGTGTTTTGTTTTGACGACTACGTCGTCTACGTATGCCTCGACTGTTTTGCCGATCTGGGTAGCCAGACATGTTTGAATCATGCGCTGATATGTTGCGCCGGCGTTTTTAAGTCCGAAGGGCATCGTGTTGAAGCAGAATGGTCCGTATGGAGTGATGAATGCCGTTGCGGCTTGGTCTGCTTCCGCCATCTTGATTTGATGGTAGCCAGAGTATGCATCGAGGAAGCACAACGAATTGTGCCCTGCGGTGGCATCGATAATTTGATCGATGCGGGGGAGGGGGAAGGGATCCTTTGGGCAAGCCTTATTGAGGTCTTTAAAATCGACGCATAGGCGCCAAGATTTGTCCTTCTTTGGTACCATTACCATATTTGCTAGCCAATCTGGGTGTTTGATATCTCTGATGAATCCGGCTTCCAATAGTTTGGCTAGCTCTTCTCCCATTGCCTGTCTTTTGGGTTTGGAAAATCGTCGAAGAGCCTGTTTGACCGACTTGAATCCTTTTAGGATGTTTAGGCTATGTTCTGCCAGTCTGCGTGGGATTCCGGGCATGTCCGAAGGATGCCAGGCAAAAATGTCCCAATTTTCCCGAAGGAATTCTCGCAGTGCGGCGTCTACTTCGGGGTTCAATTGTGCCGCGATGGAGGCCGTCTTTGTTGGGTCCGTTGGGTGGACCTGGAATTTTATTATTTCATCTGCTAGTTTGAAGGATGTGGACTTGGATCTTTTATCGAGTATCACATCGTCCCTATTCACCGTAGAGCGCAGCGCGGTGAGTTCTTTTGCCGCTAAGGCTTCGGATAGTGCCTCCAGGGCTAGTGCGGCTGTCTTGTTTTCGGCGCGGAGTGCTATGTCCGGATCACTAGCGAGAGTGATTATTCCACCGGGCCCGGGCATTTTGAGCTTCATGTACCCGTAATGGGGTACGGCTTGAAAAATTGTGAACGCCTCTCGTCCCAAGATAGCGTGATATCCGCTATTGAACGGGGCCGCTTGGAACATGACTTCTTCGGATCTATAGTTGTCCGGCGAGCCGAACACCACATCGAGTGTGATTTTTCCGGTGCAGCGCCTTCCTGGCTAGGGATTATTCCTCTGAAGGTTGTGCTGCTTCACTCGATACGGCTCCAGTCTATTTCCATTTTTTGAAGAGTTTCCTCGTAGATGAGGTTTAGTCCGCTGCCGCCATCCATGAGGACCTTTGTAAGTCGAAAGCCGTCCACTATGGGACTAAGCACCAGTGCAGCTGGTGCTCGGGCTGTTCGGAATTTAGGTTCGTCGCTGGCATTGAAGGTGATGGCTGTGTCACCCCATGGGTTTGCTGTTGCTACTTGGTAGACTTCGGCGAGGCTGCAGATTGTTTGTTTTCGCATATTATTTGATGCAAAGGTCTCAAAGACTGTTGATACCGTACCGGTATTGTTGGAGTGGTTTTCTGTGGCTAGAAGCTCCTCGCCACTTTTGGCCACCTGCCGCAATATCCAACATGCTCGAAGGCTATGTGTTGGGACGGCGCCCTCTGTACTATGGAGCTTACAGGGTCCGCTGAGCCATCCCTCCAGTACAGTTCCGTGTCCTCTAGGGGTTTTTTGTTTTTTGGTTTTTGTATCTGGGGCCTAAGTATAATGCACCCTTTTGTTGCGGACTAGGGTTGTATTCGGGGCCGGATTGTCCCAAAACTGGTTTTCGGTTTTCCGAAAACTCTCCATCGCACAGTACTTTCGTACTATGGATGCCAGATCGGTGAAGCGTGTGATTTTACGACGGCCGATGGCGTTCAATATTCCCTTGTCCATGCAATTATTGCAGAAGATTGAGATTGCGTTTTCCTCTCGGCAGTCCTTTATCCTATCCATAACCAGGAGGAATCTGGCCCAGTGGTGATGTACTGTTTCAGCGGGCTCTTGCCGTATTAGAGATAGATCGCACATGTCTGGGCGGGTGGGTGGAATAAAATCGGAATCCCTACCCATCTTGGGGCTTAAAGGCCGTGAAGTTTCCAATTTTGTAAGCCTGGATTGCTGGACGTTGTCCAACGAGTCCGGTCTGATGCCTGACTTTAAGTTCAGTGTTCGATCGGAGTCCGTTCCCCCGCGGAAATCCAGCGTGGGGGGTTCGGGAGCCCGGACATGTCTAGTTTTCAATAGAGGAGGAAGATCGCCGCATTGTTCCTCTATCACAGCGATGTGGTGGGTAACCTGGGGAGAGTTGATCTCTCTTAGACCGGTTTTAAGCCCAATCTGGTTGTAGTCCGTAGCGACTCCCAGGGCGGCGATGCGATCCAAGAGTTCGTTGACAGACGAGAGCTCTATCGGATCCAGCCGCTCGGTGAATTCTGAGCTGACGTGGAGATCGCTTTTGACGACTTGAGAAGTCATTGTCGAAGCAGTGGCTGGACAGGCGGTCATAAGAAAACCGCCTAGCCGGATAGTTTGGCCGGCGGCCAAGGCCTCTTCGGCGAAAATACCGTCCTTGAAGACGGGTGGAGGCATCCTTCCTATCGGTGACGACACAGAGGAACTCTCAATGAAAGCACCAATGTCGATGTCAAAACCGGCGGATCTCGGGTAGGGGGTCCCGAACTGTGCGTCTAGGCGGATGGTAATAGGAGACAAGGGACACGATGTTTTACCCAGGTTCGGGCCCTGTTGATGGAGGTAAAACCCTACGCCCTGCTTGATTAATATTGATGATATGGGTAGTACAAGAGTGGATCTACCACGAGATCAAGGAGGCTAAACCCTAAAGCTAGCCTATGGTATGATTGTTATGATGTATGTTGTGTCCTACGGACTAAAGCCCTCCGGTTTATATAGACACCGGAGGAGGCTAGGGTTACATAGAGTCGGTTACAATGGTAGGAGATCTACATATCCGTATTGCCAAGCTTGCCTTCCACGCCAAGGAAAGTCCCCTCCGGACACGGGACGGAGTCTTCAATCTTGTATCTTCGTAGTCTTGGAGTCCGACGGACGATGATAGTCCGGCTGTCCGGACACCCCCTAGTCCAGGACTCCCTCAGGCTCCCCTGAAGATGTGCATATAAGTAATTTGCTTTTGGAATGCAAATGCACATGGCAGGTTGTACTTGTGGAGATCCACTTCAACTTATGAAGATAATTCATCATGCATGAACTGATATAGCAAGTAGAATGACATGCATAATGAAAAATGGACGTCTGCAGAATGATCTAAGTGCGGAAGTTATCATCGCACATGCAGAATTTATCATCGCATCACAGTAAAGCAAATAAGTTGTAGACGACCATCGAGTTTAAGTGTTACAACTCAAAGAACCAAATGTTTCAAAAGCGAGAGTTGTAAATACGCGGCAAAATATAAAGCAACCGCCCATATGAACCCGCTTGAAGACTATCAAACTCATATGCTTCTCCCCCTTTTGTCACTAATGACCAAAAAGGTTTGAAGACATAGAGCATCTACTCGTCCTCATGAGTAGGTGAAGCAGCAGGGTTGTCGTTGTTGGTTGGCGGTGCAGACGTACTTGGTGAAGTGTCGATGCGTGCAGAAGTAGGAGGCGGTGAAGTAGCATCATCTTCATCATCGATCACTCTGGCATTCACAGTTTCCGCTGAGGAAGAATAGTCAGAGTCTTCAAGGGATGGAGTTCGACGTAGGACAGCAGTCCGTGGAGGAGTGGGGTCAAACTTGAATCTTTCATTGAAGCCATCGTCTTGAAGATCTGCTTCAGCACTGAGCAGCGTCAAACTCTTCCATGATCTTCGGCAAGTCTCGTGAGCAACAAATGCATTCTTGGTGGCAAGATTTCTAATGCGATTGACGTCCACCAAGAGGCTTTGCATCTGTCTCTTGAGCCAATAATGATGCTTATCTTGTTTCTGACGAAGGGCCACAAGAAGTTCTCGGTCATTGAGAACGCGAGAGCGCTTCCGAGGCCTTTGGGCAATGGTGCTTTCAGTGGCTTCAGTATTCGCACGATGAGGCAGACGAGTATGTCCAGCCATTGGATAGATACGTGTCACAGCTTGAACGCCTTCAATGGGTTGAGTGAAGCTTTGGTGCTCGACATTCTAAAGACAGAGAGGCTTCTTGGCAGGGTCAGAGTATATGGCTTCAACTGACATATCAACCTCTGGTAAAAAGATCAGATGATTGCGAGCAGAGGGTTGATAATTGACAGAGGAGTGTCGCTTGATGAGGCGCATGACCCATGGAGCATAGAACTTTAGACCAAACAGGTCAGATCCAGAAGCAGCAAGTTGCCTGATGAAGAATTCTTGGGAATTGAAGCTGATGCCATTGAGGATGTAAAAGACCAAAGTCTTCATGGCTCCTTCAAGCTTGGCCGCTGATGAATGTCCTTTGATAGGCCATAGAGTTCGCCTGATAATATGATATATTGTGCGCGGCAGATACTCAAGGTCGTCAACAAAGAACTCTGCTGGATATTCAGCGTCAGATGGCAAAGGCTTCATCATGCTCAACATTTGGCTCATATTGGGTTTAGGCTTGTGGAAGATGCTCTCCTGTGCATTGCGGTGTAGTTGACAGTTAGGTTCATAGAGATCTCCGGGAGTGGATAGGCCTGTAAGCTCAATGATGTCAAGAGCTTTGGCTTCATGATGAACATTTCCAGTCATCCACTCGAGAACCCATGTCTTGATGTCTCTGTTGTAGCCGCGAATGTGGAGGGTAGCATAGAATTGAAGCAAAAGTTCTTCATTCCAGTGTTCTTTGTCTGTCACAAAGCTGAGCAGACCGGCATCACGAAAACAGTCAAGTGCTTCTTCTAAGCATGGCAGTCCAGCAATGGCTTCAGTGTCGAGGCGCATATGAGGGAAAATGCGCCCTTGATCATACAGAACACAGGAATAATAGCTTCGCTACTGATAACTCCAGAACCGATCAGATGATATCCTTGGCTTTGAGTAGGGGTTCTTGGTGCTGTCAAAGAAGGTATTATGGATTTTGAAGCCATTAGCATTGAAGGACCCTGGAGAGTTTGCAGTACCTGGAAACCTTGGCAATCTTGGCTTTGGTTTCTTGACCTGAGGCCTATGCTCAAGAGGCAGTAGGCGGAGGTACCAGAATGGGCCATCGGACAGTGGTTAGCTGACCATGACTGTATGCTTGCTCAATCGTATGGGGCCTTGGTGGCGGAACAGGAGCAGTGGCAACAGCTGAGGCTTCAGGCTGCACAACAAGTGCTTCAGGAGCAGTTGCCTCATTGGCTTCAGGCACACTGGTTGGTTCAAGCTCCACATTAGCTTCAGCCATGACTACGTCATTGGCTTCACTTGCATTGGTAGTGGCAGCTTCAGGATTTTCAACCTCCACTTGATGAGCTGGAGGGTCGGGCACTGGTGCGTTCACATCAGGAACAACTTCTTCAATAACTGGGGGAGTAGGGACACGTACATCTTCTTATCTTTCATTGGCTGATGCAGCCGGAATGTCTTCAGCATCTTGGGCTTCACATGCGGAGACATTCTCAGTTGGAGTGGCTTCAGGAAACACTTGACGTGCAACAGGTTGGTGTTGCAATTCTCCTTCTGGAACGCTCGACAGAGGGACTTGAGGCCTTTGTCCTTTGCGAAGCCTGCGAAATGCTGGCAACGCCTTTGGAGATGGAGTTGGCTGGGCCTCAAAGTCTTCATCTTCTTCTTGCACGGGTGGTGTAGCTTGTTGTTGTTGTTGGGGAGTACTCGGGGAGTCTTGTTGCTGTGGGTGATCAGCCCACGATGCATCCTGAGCAATTGGCGTTAGAGGATGACCAATGCTGATGAGTTCGCTGTTCGTGAGAACAGGCGATGATACCACATTGTGTTCGATCTGAGGAAGAACTTCATCATCTTCAACATTGTCATCATGACCAATGTCTTCAGCAGCGGTGGGTTCAGCTGCTGGAATGTCTTCAACTTCATGAGCCTCTGTGGGAGCAGGCTCATGAACTATCATCCGTCTTTCTTGATGTTCAGATGCAGGGCGAACCACTGAAATGGGTTCAACAACCAAGGGCTCTGTGGGAGCAGCCCTCTTCTTCTTGGTTTTGCGCTTCTTCTTGGAGGGAGCGGCATCAGAGGCTTCAGGAATCTTCCTTTTTCTGGCTTCAGCCTCAGCAGCCCTCGTTTTCTTCTGTTCTGAAGCGGTTGACAGGACCTTTGTCTTCGAGCCGGTCATGCTGCTTGGGAAGATAATGCGAGGAGCTTCTTGACTTGAAGGCGCAGGTGGAGCGGTTGATGGCTTCTTCTTCTTTGCAGCCATCCTGGGGTCAATGCCAGGACGGCCAAGAGATTTGCGCTTCTCAGCCTCATTGTAGGCAAGCACACACTTGTCAGCCAAACTCTTCATACGCTCGTGAGAGCCCTGAGCTTCTTGGTGCTTCTTCAGAAAGGCTTCTTTAAGCTCATGCAGCATGACCTTGAAGTTTCTGACATCTTGCACACTGGGTTTCGCCACATGCTTCTTGAACTGAGCCTTTTCATAGTCAATCTTGTTCTTCAGCTCAACGATGCGCTGAGCGAGAGCTAGCTCGGAAGCAATGGCGCCATTGAAAGAGACGCTGAGGCCAATGTGAAGCTGCAGATCTTCAAAGCTGAGATTTGGTGTGTCAAACCACTCATCAATGAAGTTATGGATGATTGCCACATCAAAGAGAGGCAGGTTGTTGAAGATTTCTGCTTCTTCCTTGCTTTTTATCAGTTGTTCAAGGGCATCATCTGCAAGATCTTCATCGCTAGACAAATCAATGGGCTCTTCACGCAGAATGGCAGCAGGAGTCAAGGTTTGATCAGTATGCCAGACAATTTGCTTTTTCTTCTCCGCCCTCTTGGAGTACGTGATAGATCTTCAGACTGCACACTATCTTCAGGAGGTGCAGTGGCCAGTGGCTTCGCACTTGAAGCTTTTGAGGTGCAGCTGATCTTGAAGCCTTTAGCTTCTTTTGCTTCTGCGGCTTCGGAGGAGGAGCTGGGGCTTCATCAGTGTCTGCATCATTATCAGAATGATCTACCCTGGCACCTTGGACCAAGATGTAGGTGATGAGGCCATCGAGGTTGGAGAAGGGGCCGATGACATTAGGTTCTGCATCACGAGAGCCGTCAGCACGGGGAGCGGAGGGACCAGGGTTGAAGTCTAATCCCAATGACTTCTTGTTTTCCTTGGCCGAAGCCTTGGTGTGCTGAAAGTTGCGCTTGAAGAGAGCATCATCACGACACCAGAGTAATGATGAGGGATCGACATTCTCAGGCTGATGTCCACGGACCATGCAGGGATAGAAACCTTGTGCAATAGCTTCAGCTCTGTTCTTGGGTTGAAGGCCTCGATAGAGAATATCGCCCCAAGGACTCTTGATAGCATTCTTCTTTGCATATTCCTTGGTCACGAATTTGTATTTGAACCATTCTTCAGCCCAATAGCGTCGAATCCATTGGATTCGTGTCTTGCACTGATGAGAAGTCTCTTCAGGATCTGTCTTGTAGAGCTCTGCTAGGTCATCGGGCAGATCTTTGGATGTTCCCTCTCGGTGCTGTCTGCCACCCTTCCTTGCTGATTTTTTTGCAGCCATGAACTTCAAACTAAATGGCTTCAATATGTTCAAAGGCTTCAGAGACTTACGCTTCCTGGTCAAGCAGGAACTGGCTTCAGGAGAGTTGATATGATGCTATAAGTATTCTGCAAACGAATGCAGGCTATGAGAACCAAGGGATTCTCCCACGGACATGTACCCGTGACAGCATTAGAGATGCGAGGGAAGGGGAAGAGGTCATATGCATTCTCAGAAGATTTTGAAGATAAATCAGTTTGAAGACATTGACCTCATGATGCGAAGACATTCACTTATATGAGGTGAGTTGGTTCCAGATTTGTACCAATCCGTGAATAAGTACAAGTGAGGAATCAAACTAGATAGGAAATCTAAGTGAATAGATTAGGCAGTATGAGATGCAGACAAAATAGATCTAACACTGTGTAGGCAGAAACCACTTTCGGTAAATAGGATGAAATCTTGAAGATAAAAAAGGTGGTAAAAATTGAGTTATAATTACCGCACGAAGAACTGCTAGATGGGATGAATAGGAGACCGAGCAGTTCAGCCCACCGTGCCCTAACTTGGCGACGGAGGACACCTACGGCGACATCATTGCACAAATAACGCCATGAGTGAAACACTTCAAACAAAGAAATTTGGTGGTGGCGTTACCCACAGTATAGGAAGTATTAGACCCAGACACGGCGCACAATTATCGTGGCGCTTCGAAGTCATATTCCATGTTAATATATTCACACTCAGAGTGTAAGTCTTCATTGATTGAAGATATACATTACTTTGTGTATTGCACATCTAAGTCATCAACATGCATAAGTGTTAGGATGTGTGCCTGATCACAGGACATTTGAGGATTCCAAGATATTTAGCTCACACCGTAACTTGCAAAACCTTTTCTCATCCAAGGGCTTTGTGAAGATATCTGCCAGTTGCTCTTCAGTGTTGACATGAATGATATCGATATCTTTCTTCATGACATGATCTCTAAGAAAGTGATGATGAATTTCAATGTGCTTTGTCTTCGAGTGCTGAACTGGATTGTTGGCTATCTTGATGGAACTTTCGTTGTCGCAGAAGAGAGGTACTTGTTTCAGATTGATGCCATAGTCCTTGAGAGTTTGCTTCATCCATAGAAGCTGAGCACAACAGGATCCAGCAGCAATATATTCAGATTCAGCAGTTGAGAGTGATAGACAGTTCTGCTTCTTTGAAGACCAACAGACAAGTGATCGACCGAGAAAGTGACATGTGCCTGATGTAGACTTGCGATCCACCTTGTCACCAGCATAATCAGCATCCGAGAATCCAACCAAATCAAATTTTGAGCCCTTTGGATACCATAATCCGAGTGTTGGGGTGTAAGCCAAATATCGAAGAATTCGCTTCACAGCTAAGTGATGTGATTCCTTTGGTGCCGCTTGGAATCGAGCACACATGCAAACACTAAGCATAATATCTGGCCTAGATGCACATAAAAAAAGTAAAGAACCATTCATGGAGCGGTATACCTTTTGATCGAACTCTTTACCATTGTCGTCGGGACCAAGATGGTGTTTGGCTGGCATTGGCGTCGTGTAACCTTTGCAGTCTTCCATTCCATACTTCTTCAGACAATCTTTGAGGTATTTCTCTTGAGATATGAAGATGCCATTTCTTTGCTGACGAATTTGAAGACCAAGGAAGAACTTCAGCTCTCCCATCATGGACATCTAATATTTCTCTTGCGTCATGTATCCAAACTCATCACTATACTTCTGGTTGGTGCAGCCAAAGATAATGTCATCCACATATATTTGGCACACAAACAGTTCACCATCATATGTCTTCGTGAAGAGTGTGGGATCGAGGGATCCAGGTTTGAAGCCTTTGCTCTTCAGGAAGTCTTTGATCGTATCATACCATGCACGAGGAGCTTGTTTGAGGCCATACAGTGCATTGTTTAGCTTGTACACCATATCAGGATGTTTTGGATCTTCAAAGCCAGGTGGTTGAGTGACATACACTTCTTCTTCAATCTTGCCATTGAGAAATGCACTCTTCACATCCATTTGATATAGCAAGATGTTCTGATGATTAGCGTAGGCTAGCAGTATTCGAATAGCTTCAAGCCTAGCAACAGGAGCAAATGTTTCATCGAAGTCAATTCCTTCAACTTGAGTATATCCTTGAGCCACAAGACGTGCTTTGTTTCTGACAACTTGACCATGCTCATCTTGCTTGTTTCGATATATCCATTTTGTTCCAATAATGTTATGCTTGCGAGGGTCAGGTCGCTTGACAAGTTCCCAAACATTATTCAGCTTGAATTGATGAAGTTCTTCTTGCATAGCTTGAATCCATTCAGGTTCCATAAAGGCTTCAGCAACTTTCTTGGGTTCTGATATTGACACGAATGAAAAGTGCCCATAGAAATTTGCTAACTGTGTTGCTCTTGAGCGAGTGAGTGGACCAGGTGCATTGATGCTGTCAATTATCTTCTCAATTTGTACTTCATTTGCAACACGAGGATGAACTGGACGAAGACTTTGCTCTTGCTGATCATTGTCATCATTGGAAGGATTGTCTTCGGTCTGAGAATTGTCTTCAGGTTGATTTGGTGCAGAAATGATAAGTTCCTCTTCAGGCTGTGCTTCATAAGGCATGATTTCACCAGTTCCCATCAGCTTGATAGATTCGCTGGGCGAAGCTTCGTCTAGTGTACTTGGCAGAATCTCTCTCTTTGACCCATTGGTTTCATCAAATCTCACATTCACAGTTTCGACGATTTTGTAGAGATAGAGGTTGAAGATTCTGTAGGAGTGCGAGTCCTTTCCGTAGCCAAGCATGAAGCCTTCGTGAGCTTTAGGTGCAAATTTTGACTTGTGCTGGGGGTCCTTGATCCAGCACCTAGCACCAAATACTTTGAAGTAACTGACATTTGGCTTCTTGCCAGTAAGGAGCTCATAGGATGTTTTGTTCAGAAGCTTATGGATGTAGACACGGTTGATGATGTGACATGCTGTATCAATAGCTTCAGGCCAGAACTTTCTTGGTGTCTTGTATTCGTCGAGCATTGTTCGAGCCATCTCAATGAGAGTTCTGTTTTTGCGCTCAACGATGCCATTTTGCTGAGGTGTGTATGGAGCAGAGAACTCATGAGTGATTCCCATTGTATCCAGATAAAGATCAAGTCCGGTGTTCTTGAATTCAGTGCCATTATCACTTTTGATATGCTTGATCTTCACACCATAATTGTTCATTGCTCGATTGGCGAAGCGTCTGAAGACATCTTGCACTTCAGTCTTGTAGAGAATTATATGCACCCATGTGTATGTTGAGTAGTCATCAACAATCACGAAGCCATAGAGACAAGCAGTTGTTGTGAGGGTGGAGTAGTGAGTAGGTCCAAATAAGTCCATGTGTAACAGCTCGAAGGGTTGAGATGTTGTCATGATTGTCTTCGAGGGGTGCTTTGCCCTAGTCATCTTTCCAGCTTCGCAGGCACCGCACAAATGATCCTTCTTGAACTTGACATCCTCGATGCCTATGCCATGCTTCTTCTTGACGAGTGAGTGTAAGTTCCTCATACCAGCATGCCCCAGCCTTCGATGCCAGAGCCAGCATTCTGAAGCTTTTGTAAGAAGACATACGGCAAGCTGTGGACCTGCTGAGAAATCTACCATGTATAGATCATCTTTTCGATACCCTTCAAAGACTAGAGACTTGTCATATTCCATTAGTACAAGGCAACGATATTTTCCGAATAGCACAATCATGTTCAAGTCACAAAGGATTGAGACAGACATTAAGTTGAAACCAAGGGATTCAACAAGCATCACTTTATCCATGTGTTGATCCTTTGAGATTGCAACTCTACCTAGACCCAATACCTTGCTTTTACCAGTGTCAGCAAACGTGATGTGACTCTTGTCGGAAGGTTGAGTCCATGAGAAGACTTCGATCACCAGTCATATGATTTGTGCATCCACTGTCCATAATCCATTCTGATGCTTTTGGTGATGTACCCTATAGTGCAGTTAGGAGGACAGGCTTCACAAGAGTGTTGTGAAGCATAAGCATTTAGCGCATATAGGGATTGTCATAGCTTAGATCAAGATTAGGATACAGAGTATGACAGGTAAGCGATTCAGATGTGATGTATATAGTAAGACATTTTATCATGCGTCCTTAATGTGTTTTAGGTCCCCAACAATAGCATCGGACGCCTTTGATTTCAGGATGGAGACCCTTTTCTGCAAAAGAAAGTTAATTCTTCTTCGCCACCCACATCTTCAGGGGTGGCTTAGAAGCAATGAGCCTAAGTGCAGCATCTGAGAATTTTGGCTTTGGAGCCCTAGCAAATAGCCTTGCAGGAGATGAATGATACTCAGATGAATAAGCAGAAAAGTTCTTAGTTCTATGAACATAGCGGTTCGACACTCACTCATATTCATAAGTCTGAGCATGATTTCCCTGCAAAACATTGGCGTTAGGGTGAATCAAGTGAGTCCTGTATCTGTATGAAGGCTTTGGGCCATATGAAGCAATAGGTCTGGGGTTTGTCTTCTTCCTTGGTAGTGTCATGACGACATTCACAGGAAGATTCTCAATGTACTGCTTAGGTACCCAAATCTTCTTCATAGGTGGTCCATTCCTGCAGTTAGTACCAATATACCTGGCAAACACTTCACCATTCTGATTCTTGAACAACTTATAGTTTGTATCAAAGGATTCATCAATGATAATAGGATTAGCACAGGTAAAGCCAGATAAAGTGGATGGATCTACTGAAGGTTCCTTTGCAGCAACCCATGTGGTTTTGGGGTACTGCTCAGGCTTCCAGTACGAGCCATCAACATTCATTTTCCTCTCGAACCCAACACCCTCTTTCCTAGGGTTTCGGTTCAGAATCTGCTTTTTGAGGACATCGCAGAGTGTCTGATGTCCCTTCAAACTTTTGTGCATCCCTGTTTCAAGCAATGTCTTCAACATTGCATTTTCATCAGTGATAGTAGTGGTATCCTCCGCAGAGGGGTTAGTAACCACAGAAGTACGTGAAGATGATGAAACAGTAGCAGCAGTGGAACATTCAACAACAGATGTAGCATTATCACGCTCAATGCATTTTAGACATGGTGGTTCAAATCCATCTTGAGCGGGACTGATCTGTTGAGCGCGAAGTGACTCATTCTCTTTTTGAGGATCTTCATGTCATGCCCAATATGCGATACTATCCAAAAGAGACTCGAAGGTCCCACCAAGGATAGAACTGCATACTGATACGCTTTTGCAAGGTGGATATCATTACGCAAAAGAGAGCGAGAAGAGAAGCAAAGGAACGGTCGTGAAGCTAGCAATGATCAAGAGGTGATCCTGAACACCTACTTACGCCAAACATAACCTAGAAACCGTGTTCACTTCGCAGACTCCGCCGAGAAGAGACCATCACGGCTACACACGCGGTTGATGCATTTTAATTCGGATCAGGTGTCAAGTTATCTACAACCGGACATTAACAAATTCCCATCTGCCACTTAACCGCGGGCACGGTTCTCGAAAGTTTATACCCTGCAGGGGTGTCCCAACTTAGCCCATGATAAGCTCTCGCGATCAACGAAGGATATTCCTTCTCCCAGGAAGACCAGATCAGTCTCAGAATCCCGGTTTACAAGACATTTCGACAATGGTAAAACAAGACCAGCAAAGCCGCCTGATGCGCCGACAATCCCGATAGGAGCTGCACATATCTCGTTCTCAGGGCAACACCGGATAGGTCAGCCTACGAGTAAAACCAGACCTCGAGTTTCCCCGAGGGGGCCCCGCAGTCTGCCCGGTTCAGACCAGCACTTAGAGAAGCACTGGCCCTGGGGGCTAAAATAAAGATGACCCTTGGGTTGGCCGACCCAATGGAAGGGTATAGGTGGTGGTGAGGCAAATGGTAAAACCAAGGTTGGGCCTTGCTGGAGGAGTTTTATTCAAAGCGAACTGTCAAGCGGGTCCCATAAATCACCCGACCGCGTAAGGAACGCAAAATCCGGGAACATAACACCGGTATGACGGAAACTAGGGCGGCAAGAGTGGAACAAAACACCAGGCATAAGGCCGAGCCTTCCACCCTTTACCAAGTATATAGATGCATTAATTAAATAAGAGATATTGTGATATCCCAACATAATCCTGTCCACCATGGAGCAATCTTCAACTTCACCTACAACTAGCAACGCTATAAGAGGGGCTGAGCAAAGCGGTAACATAGCCAAACAACGGTTTGCTAGGAAGGGTGTCAAAGGTTAGAGGTTCATGGCAATTTGGGGAGGCTTGAAGAACAAGTGATAGGAAGCGCAGCATAGCGATAGAACGAAGCAACTAGCATAGCAATGATACTAATGATATCCAAGGTGACGGTCATCTTGCCTGAAATCCTGCTAGGAAGAAGAACGAGTCCAGGAAGAAGACGAACGGGCGTAGTCTAACGAATCCTCACAATCACAACATTACCGGAACTAAGAAGCAACACCGGAAAGAAACAAACAACATGGTAAATGCACAAGCATAAACATGGCATGATGCACAAACAAGTATGATGCATGTCCGGTTTAATGAGGCATGGCATGTCAAAGTGCAACAAACAACCCTACAAATTAAGTGGAGCTCAATATGCAACGAGTTGCATATTGATGAAGCACAACATTCGAGTTATTTAGTTCGCTCTCATTTAGGTAGTAAACAATATTAAATGTTGTTAAACATGGCAAGAGATGAAACAAAAGTAAACTAACTATTTAGGCGAGTTTAAATGAGGCCGGAACAACAAGCAACAATTCCGGAAAATTCTCATATGCAAATTATGAATTTGCTACTGTTCTGCCCTAAAACACATTTTAAAGTTGTTAAATAGGAAAATAGAGTGGACCATGTTAAACTAGGCATTTTTCCACCCCATTTACATATAAAGTTTATTTAAAATGGAGCTACGGTTATTTAGTTATGAAATAAATCATTTTAGCATGTGAATTATGAAAATTAATGCAAACAGCAATTTTAAATATTTTTAACAGGGATGAAAGTTGCATATTGTTAAATAACATGAAAAACTGAGCAAGATGCATATATGACATGTTTCATTTGGATGCATGGATATTTAGTTATGAGCATTTTAAAATGATGGCATTTCGGTAAATATGCATGCACTGAAAAATGCTAAAATACACAGGGTGGGAAAAAAATATGCACGGGCCCGAAGCATCACAATGCAGCGGCCCAGATGAGGATTTGGCCCATGTGGCTGTGAGAGGGGCCCAAGTGACTGCGTGCGTAAAATAAATAAAATAGGTGAGAAACAGAAAGGGGGGTGAGCCTGGGATTCGAACCCAGGTCTCCTGAATGGAGGCGCGGCGCGACGACCAACTAGGCTACAGCTATGCTTGTGGAAAAGAAGAAGGTCAGGGCTAATTGAAAGAGACCAACCAGGGCAACCTTTGGAGCCATGGCTCACGGTCAAACTCACCGGCGACAGTAACAACAGACGGCGCCTGCTGCAGCTACCAAGCGCCGGCGGGGGTGCGGAAATAGGTGAGGGTGCGCGTGTGCATGGAGGGGCTTTTGCGGCTGTTGGTGATGCGTGTGGACTCGCTGAAGATGCATACGTTGGACCTGAACCAAGCGGAGCAAATAACAGAGAAACATGGCCGGTATTGCAGGTCGAGGCGCTCGGCCACGGCCACGGCGGGGCGTGCAGGCGTGCAGCGGGGCAAGCGTGTGTATGGGCGTGCAGCAGATGTGGTGCTAGGTGTGGATGCAGGTGCACGCATGTACAGGACGTGCATGGGTGTGAGTTTCAGAAACTCGTCCATGGCGGATATGGGATCGGCGACTCGGGAAGACGACCACATTGACAGAATTGAACCGGAGAGAGAGATGGGGAGGAACGAGGCTTCACCGTGGGGGTGCTGCTGGAGTCGATCGGGGTCGGGGATGAGCGGAAGCGACGAGGGAAGGTGCTGCCCGAGTGCCCGTGAAGCAGGGGAGGAAGAGGACGACGGGGAGGTAGCCGGACTTGGCGATCCTTGGGCGTGGCTCGTCGTCAGAATGGATCCGGGGCAGTGTTCTCGAGCGAGAAGATGACGGAGGGGAGGCCACGGCAGAGGGATAGGCCGGCAGCGAGGTCGTGCCCGAGCCGGCCATGGCTCCTGGAGGCGGGGAAGCAGGTGCGTGGGTGCCCCTTACCTGTGGCGGCGGCGCGGAGGGGAAAAGAGGGAGGAGGAGGAACCCTAGGGCGAGGGCTGCTGGTTTTATAGGAGGGCGAGGCGAACTGGCTCGGCCACGATGGCCATGGCGAGCGTGTAAAGCAGAGGAGGAGAGGTAGGAGAAAGGTGGTGAAAGCTACAGTCTCCCCCGCCGACGGATGGGTCCAGCGTTGCCACGTGGGACGAGTGGAAGAGAGGGTTGGCTGGGTTTTGGGTGAGAAAAGGATCTGGAGGGATAAGTGGGCTGCTGCTGGTGCGCTGAAGCTGGATCGGGCTGCTGCTGCGCTGGGCTGCTCCTGCTGCTGTTGTTTTCTATTTATTCAAAATAGAAAAACAAAAGAGCAAATGCACAGAGGGATAGGAGAGTGTTGTGAGAGATATGACAATATACCTGGAGTCCAGAATTTGAATAAATTTCTTTGGGCATTTTTAAGGACAGAAAAATAATTCAACTTTGAATTTAATTCAAACTTGAGTCATTTTTAAACCCAACCAAAACATCTTCAAATGAGCTGAAAGTTGACAGAGGGGTTAACGGCAAGGTGTAGGGTTTGCAGGAAAAGAAGGAACATTTTCTGGACAGGGAAAATGTCACATGAAAATAAATGTAATAAAGAAGAAAGGAGAAGTTTGAATGGAATAGAAACTTGGGTGAACTTGACGAATGGTCGCTGGTATGAGCATGTTGCATGAGTGAGATGGAGATCAGAAGAAAGGGGGGGGGGGTCACAGAAGATCACACAACAAGATTTCAAGATGCAAATCAAGGGATGATGCTCCTGATGCAAATGCAACAAAAATGACATATGCAATATCATGAAGCATAGAACAAAGCAAGGATGGTGCAATGCAATATAATATAAGATGAACATGATGCAAGAAGGAAAAATGACAAGGCACTCAACAAGAACATGGCATAACATATATGAATGAATTATGCAAAACAATTATGATAATGCAACAAACATAATAAAAACACGTCAACAACTAAAATAAATGGAAGGGCAACTGAGCAGTCGGTTTCGGGGCGTTACAACTCTCCTCCACTAACAAGAGATCTCGTCCCGAGATCTTAGAAACGAGACGGAAGGGAAAGAGGAAGAGGTGAAGTAAGATCGCAAGAGAGAAGATGAACAAAGTCGAGAGCACTCGGTTAGAAAAGATGAACAGCGAATATGACGAGAATCAAAAGCTCATGGAAACAAGTTAGACTCTGAAACCACTCCCGTTAGAACGAGGTAGAAAAGGAATGAATAAAAGAATTTCAGCAACACTCCGACTGAAAATGGAAGGATTAGAACATGAACTTCACCCAATGAGATGGAACTTGACGAGATGAACAACGCAATGCCTCCAAAAGAATTGAAAGAACTTAGCAGGAAGGATTGAATGGAGTTGTTGAGAAAATCAACAACGAAAGAATAAGCTTGTTGTGGTCTTATAGGTAACATCTCAAGATCATAAGGTGATAATCGGCCACAAACGGAAATGATTGGATAGCTTAGAAGAACAAAGAAATGCAAAACTCCACTTCAAAAGAATACGGAGAATTAATTACACTTCGAGACGTGAGAAGAAAGATACTTGAACTCCGCCAACAAGAATCTTGATGAACTCTTGAAGAAAGAATTAAATCATGACGAACCACCATGAAGAACTTCGGTAACAAAAAGGATGGTGAGATAGAATGAAGGATGAAAGAATAAGATTAAAGCTTGCGGTGACTTAGATGGAGGTTCCGACGAAATGACCGAGGAAATTTGAACTCCGGAAAAGAAAAGATGAAAACACTTGGAACTAGAATTTATTCATCAAGAACAAACTCCGAAGGAAGGGATTACTCACTTGGAGGATATAAGAATAAGATTTATTGTATGCTTATCCTTCATCAAATTAAATTTATGACAACCAATGGATTTTGCATATTACTTATTCTTCTTGAAAAGGATTGAGAAGTGACATATCACAAACTTGAGAAGGTATTCATGAACCGCCGGTAGGATAGAAAAGAATAAATGGATTAATATGATAACCAAAGAAAAAGAATCTTGGACGAACCACCGTAAGAATTCAAAAATGACTGCTGACAAAGAATGAATCACCGGGAAGAATTAGAAGAACAAATAAGCTCGAGGGGATTTAGATGCAAAAGAATAAAGAGATCATGAGCTGATTATGAACACTTGAACGAAGCACCGAGATAATTGGATAACGGTAGCTGAAATGTGAGGACGAAGAATTCTTCTAGAACGATGGCCTCCGGTGAAAAGAAATGGGAAAACAACTTCTGACATACTCCGGATGGGTAAGAAAAGAATATCTGACAAACGTAATAATTCGAGAGGATAATATGAAGCTAGAACCATGAATCTTCAAGAGGACGGGCAAGATTTAGAGGAAAAACTCTTCTTCGATCTTCAAATGACGACGGAAAACACCACCAAAATTTTCTGAGATACTCCGGGAGAATGAAAAGCGAAGAGGTTGAGCTAACAATGAAAAGAGTTTGAAAACGATCTTGGAGAAGGCATGTGACTGATGGGATCCATTCTTACATCACACTTGAAAAGAAATTTAAGAATAACCCCAGAATAATTAGAAGAGTCAGGTAAGATCCTGGGAAAAGACCTGTGGGTTAGGGCCCACTAAGAAGAAAACACTGTTGAAAAGGAATGTTGAACAGATAGATGATGCACCGGAACAATTGAAATATTTGAATGAGGTGACAACCTTGAATTAATTGGAACGCAGACGAATCTCCTGAGATGTCTTGTGCACTCCAAAAAGATAAACTGGCAAGAGGCGAACGATCAAAGGGAAATATTTGAGCCGAGGAAAATAATACGATGAACACCGAAAAACTTGAATTGAAACCACCGGAAAAGAAAAGAGATGAAGAATGTCGAACAAAACAAGAATTCACCGGTTGAAATAATTGAGGGAAGACTGAAGAGGCTCCGTACGAATGAAATTGATGGTCGAAACAGACTCAGACTCCGGGAAGAAGAGGGTGGGATGGCGGGAAAACAAAGGCAACTTGAGAGGGGAAATCGACGAATATCTTGAAGAGAAAAACACTAGTTGAAAATGATTGAGGGGAGAATGCCGAAAAAACTTCGTACGAGTAGGATGGATACTCGATTACGGACTCCGGTTCCGAGAAAAAGAAGGGAGGACGGGTGGGAAAAAACAAGGGCAACTTCGGACAGGGAAACAACATCGATCGAAAAGAGCTGAGGATTGATCTCCCAAAGAGAGAGAGGTTCGAATCAGCTTGACGAGGAATGCGCCGGACAAAAGAGGATGGACAATGAACGAAAACTAACCGCGTGATCCTAAAGAAAAATTTGAAGGGGAAGAGGAGTAGTTCAAAACACCTACGTCAAGATTCCTTACCAGAGCGACGAAGGGGCAGAGGAGTAAAAAGAAGTCCTACTCTCCGTTATAACTAAACTCCGAAATCAGTTTTCTTCTAGACTCAACAACTGCCAAACTACACGATCAATCAAGGGGGCTCCTAGGGTCGATCGAGGCTCTAATACCAACTTGTCACGCCCAATATGCGATACTATCCAAAAGAGACTCGAAGGTCCCACCAAGGATAGAACCGCATATTGATACGCTTTTGCAAGGTGGATATCATTACATCAACATTACATAATAGATGGGGATACATACAAACAATGCCACACGAATACAACATCATCTTACATAAGAGAACCATCTGACTATGGATGAAACACAAACAGAAACTCAAACGACATCCACCCTGCTAGCCCAGGCTGCCGACCTGGAACCTATCCCCTGATCGAAGAAGAAGCAGAAGAAGAACTCCAAAACAAGCAAACATCGCTCTCGCGTCATGATCATCGCATAACCTGCACCTGCAATAGTTGTTGTAGTAATCTGTGAGCCACGAGGACTCAGCAATCCCATTACCATGGGTATTGAGACTAGTAAAGCTTAATGGGAAAGGAAGGGGTAAAGTGGTGAGGTTGCAGCAGCGACTAAGCAAATATGGTGGCTAACATACGCAAAAGAGAGCGAGAAGAGAAGCAAAGGAACGGTCGTGAAGCTAGCAATGATCAAGAGGTGATCCTGAACACCTACTTACGTCAAACATAACCCAGAAATCGTGTTCACTTCCCAGACTCCGCCGAGAAGAGACCATCACGGCTACACACGCGGTTGATGCGTCTTAATTCGGATCAGGTGTCAAGTTATCTACAACCGGACATTAATAAATTCCCATCTGCCACATAACCGCGGGCATGGCTCTCGAAAGTTTATACCCTGCAGGGGTGTCCCAACTTAGCCCATGATAAGCTCTCGTGATCAACGAAGGATATTCCTTCTCCCAGGAAGACCCGATCAGTCTCAGAATCCCGGTTTACAAGACATTTCGACAATGGTAAAACAAGACCAGCAAAGCTGCCCGATGCGCCGACAATCCCGATAGGAGCTGCACATATCTCGTTCTCAGGGCAACACCGGATAGGTCAGCCTACGAGTAAAACCAGACCTCGAGTTTCCCCGAGGGGGCCCCGCAGTCTGCCCTGTTCAGACCAGCACTTAGAGAAGCATTGGCCCGGGGGGGCTAAAATAAAGATGACCCTTGGGTTGGCCGACCCAAGGGAAGGGTATAGGTGGTGGTGAGGCAAATGGTAAAACCAAGGTTGGGCCTTGCTGGAGGAGTTTTATTCAAAGCGAACTGTCAAGGGGGTCCCATAAATCACCCGACCGCGTAAGGAACGCAAAATCCGGGAACATAACACCGGTATGACGGAAACTAGGGCGACAAGAGTGGAACAAAACACCAGACATAAGGCCGAGCCTTCCACCCTTTACCAAGTATATAGATGCATTAATTAAATAAAAGATATTGTGATATCCCAACATAATCCTGTCCACCATGGAGCAATCTTCAACTTCACCTGCAACTAACAATGCTATAAGAGGGGCTGAGCAAAGCGGTAACATAGCCAAACAATGGTTTGCTAGGAAGGGTGTCAAAGGTTAGAGGTTCATGACAATTTGGGGAGGCTTGAAGAACAAGTGATAGGAAGCGCATCATAGCGATAGAACGAAGCAACTAGCATAGCAATGATAGTAATGATATCCAAGGTGACGGTCATCTTGCCTGAAATCCCGCTAGGAAGAAGAACGAGTCCATGAAGAAGACGAACGGGCGTAGTCGAACGAATCCTCACAATCGCAACATTACCGGAACTAAGAAGCAACACCGGAAAGAAACAAACAACATGGTAAATGCACAAGCATAAACATGGCATGATGCACAAACAAGTATGATGCATGTCCGATTTAATGAGGCATGGCATGTCAAAGTGCAACAAACAACCCTACAAACTAAGTCGAGCTCAATATGCAACGAGTTGCATATTGACGAAACACCACATTCGAGTTATTTAGTTCGCTCTCGTTTACGTACTCAACAATATTAAATGTTGTTAAACATGGCAAGAGATGAAACAAAAGTAAACTAACTATTTAGGCGAGTTTAAATGAGGCCGGAACAACAAACAGCAATTCCGGAAAATCCTCATATGCAAATTATGAATTTGCTACTGTTCTGCCCTAAAACACATTTTAAATTTGTTAAACAGGAAAATAGAGTGGACCATGTTAAACTAGGCATTTTTCCACCCCATTTACATATAAAGTTTATTTAAAATGGAGCTACGGTTATTTAGTTATGAAATAAATCATTTTAGCATGTGAATTATGCAAATTAATGCAAATAGCAATTTTAAATATTTTTAACAGGGATGAAAGTTGCATATTGTTAAATAACATGAAAAACTAAGCAAGATGCATATATGACATGTTTCATTTGGATGCATGGATATTTAGTTATGATCATTTTAAAATGATGGCATTTCGATAAATATGGATGCACTAAAAAATGCTAAAATACACAGGGTGGGAAAAAAATATGCATGAGCCCGAAGCATCACAATGCAGCGGCCCAGATGAGGATTCGGCCCATGTGGCTGTGAGAGGGGCCCAAGTGCCTGCGTGCGTGTGTGTGGCAAAAATAAATAAAACAGGTGAGAAACAGAAAGGGGGGTGAGCCTGGGATTCGAACCCAGGTCTCCTGAATGGAGGCGCGGCGCGACGACCAACTAGGCTACAGCTATGCTTGTAGAAAAGAAGAAGGCCAGGCTAATTGAAAGAGATCAACCAGGGCGACCTTTGGAGCCATGGCTCACGGTCAAACTCACCGGCGACAGTAACAACAGACGGCGCCTGCTGCAGCTACCAAGCGCCGGCGGGGGTGCGGAAATAGGTGAGGGTGCGCGTGTGCATGGAGGGGCTTTTGCGGCTGTTGGTGATGCGTGTGGACTCGCTGAAGATGCATACGTTGGACCTGAACCAAGCGGAGCAAATAACAGAGAAACATGGCCGGTATTGCAGGTCGAGGCGCTCGGCCACGGCCACGGCGGGGCGTGCAGGCGTGCAGCGGGGCAAGCGTGTGTATGGGCGTGCAGCGGATGTGGTGCTAGGTGTGGATGCAGGTGCACGCATGTACAGAAGGCGCATGGGTGTGAGTTTCAGAAACTCGTCCATGGCGGATATGGGATCGGCGACTCGGGAAGACGACCACATTGACAGAATTGAACCGGAGAGAGAGATGGGGAGGAATGAGGCTTCACCGTGGGGGTGCTGCTGGAGTCGATTGGGGTCGGGGATGAGTGGAAGCGACGAGGGAAGGTGCTGCCCGAGTGCCCGTGAAGCAGGGGAGGAAGAGGACGACTGGGAGGTAGCCGGACTTGGCGATCCTTGGGCGTGGCTCGTCGTCAGAATGGATCCGGGGCAGTGTTCTCGAGCGAGAAGATGACGGAGGGGAGGCCACGGCGGAGGGATAGGCCGGCAGCGAGGTCGTGCCCGAGCCGGCCATGGCTCCTGGAGGCGGGGAAGCAGGTGCGTGGGTGCCCCTTACCTGTGGCGGCGGCGCGGAGGGGAAAAGAGGGAGGAGGAGGAACCCTAGGGCGAGGGCTGCTGGTTTTATAGGAGGGCGAGGCGAACTGGCTCGGCCACGATGGCCATGGCGAGCGTGTAAAGCAGAGGAGGAGAGGTAGGAGAAAGGTGGTGAAAGCTACAGTCTCCCCCGCCGACGGATGGGTCCAGCGTTGCCACGTGGGACGAGTGGAAGAGAGGGTTGACTGGGTTTTGGGTGAGAAAAGGATCTGGAGGGATAAGTGGGCTGCTGCTGGTGCGCTGAAGCTGGATCGGGCTGCTGCTGCGCTGGGCTGCTCCTGCTGCTGTTGTTTTCTATTTATTCAAAATAGAAAAACAAAAGAGCAAATGCACAGAGGGATAGGAGAGTGTTGTGAGAGATATGACAATATACCTGGAGTCCAGAATTTGTGCAGAATTTGAATAAATTGCTTCGGGCATTTTTAAGGACAGAAAAATAATTCAACTTTGAATTTAATTCAAACTTGAGTCATTTTTAAACCCAACCAAAACATCTTCAAATGAGCTGAAAGTTGACAGAGGGGTTAACGGCAAGGTGTAGGGTTTGCAGGAAAAGAAGGAACATTTTCTGGAAAGGGAAAATGTCACATGAAAATAAATGTAATAAAGAAGAAAGGAGAAGTTTGAATGGAATAGAAACTTGGGTGAACTTGACGAATGGTCGCTGGTATGAGCATGTTGCATGAGTGAGATGGAGATCAGAAGAAAAGGGGGGGGGGGTCACAGAAGATCACACAACAAGATTTCAAGATGCAAATCAAGGGATGATGCTCCTGATGCAAATGCAACAAAAATGACATATGCAATATCATGAAGCATAGAACAAAGCAAGGATGGTGCAATGCAATATAATATAAGATGAACATGATGCAAGAAGGAAAAATGACAAGGCACTCAACAAGAACATGGCATAACATATATGAATGAATTATGCAAAACAATTATGATAATGCAACAAACATAATAAAAACACGTCAACAACTAAAATAAATGGAAGGGCAACTGAAGCGGTCGGTTTCGGGGCGTTACACTTAATGAGCCGCTCTCAATTTCTCAAGCTCTTGTTTCCTTTGAAGATAATCATAGGAGAGCCTTTCATAAGTAGTCGAGAGCATTTCATGACGACTTTCAAGTTCTTGGTACTTAGCATGAAGATTTTTTATGTCTTCAACTAAGGACTGTGAACATGTCATTTCCGCGTCCAACAGGTATCGCTTTTGTCTAACAGTTTTTGAGTATGTTCCGTAGCCTTTTGTTGTTCAGTTGCAATTTTAGCAAGTGTTTTGTAGCTAGGTTTGGATTCACAATCAGAGTCATCTTCACTTGATGTTTGAAAGTAAGCATCATGTGATTTTACCATGGCACCACGTGCAATGAAGCAGTAGATGGGAGTAGGATCGTCTGCGTCATCAGCTTCAGCGTTGGTGTGGAAGTCATTGTCTTCAGTGTTGAAGATGGACTTGGAAACATAGGCTATGGCTAGAGCCAGACTTGCAACGCCAGGGTCGGACTCCTCTCCAGACTCCACCTCCGCCTCCTCAGAAGCAGACTCCTCCTCTGAATCCATTTCCTTGCCAACAAAGGCACGAGCCTTGCTAGATGAGCTCTTCTTGTGTGATGATGACTTGGAAGAAGACTTAGAAGAATACTTTGAGGATTTCTTCTTCTTCTTGTCATCAGAATCATATTCCTTGCTCTTCTTCTTCTTCTTCTCATTGTCCCACTGTGGACACTCAGATATGTAGTGACCAGGTTTCTTGCACTTGTGGAAGGTTCTCTTCTTGTGGTCATGGGTGGAAGCTTCATCATTCCTTGAGCTGGATCGTGAAGACTTTCTGAAGCCTTTCTTCTTAGTGAATTTCTGGAACTTCTTCACAAGCATAGCAAGTTCCTTTCCAATGTCTTCAGGATCATCAGAACTGCAGTCAGATTCTTCTTCAGATGAGGAAACAACTTTTGCCTTTAATGCACGAGTTCGACCATAGTTGGGACCATAGATATCTCTTTTCTCAGAAAGCTGGAACTCAGGTGTGTTGAGCCTCTCAAGTATATCAGACGGATCGAGTGTCTTGAAGTCAGGACGTTCTTGTATCATGAGGGCAAGGGTGTCAAAGGAGCTGTCAAGTGATCTCAGTAGTGTCTTGATGATTTCATGCTTGGTAATCTCAGTTGCGCCGAGAGCTTGAAGCTCATTTGTGATGTCAGTGAGGCGATCGGATGTGATCTAGACATTTTCATTGTCGTTTCTCTTGAAGCGGTTGAAGAGGTTGCGAAGAACACTGATCCTTTGATCTCTCTGGGTTGAGACGCCTTCGTTGACCTTGGATAGCCAGTCCCAGACTAGCTTCGACGTTTCCAGAGCACTCACACGGCCATACTGTCCTTTGGTCAGATGACCACAAATAATGTTCTTGGCAGTAGAGTCCAGTTGAATGAACTTCTTGACATCAGCAGGGGTGACACCTTCACCAGTTTTGGGAACGCCGTTCTTGACGACATACCAGAGGTCGACATCAATGGCTTCAAGATGCATACGCATCTTATTCTTCCAGTAGGGATATTCAGTTCCATCGAACACGGGGCAAGCAGCGGAGACCTTGATTATCCCTGCAGTCGACATAGCTAAAACTCCAGGTTGTTAAACCGAATCACATAGAACAAGGGAGTACCTTGCTCTGATACCAATTGAAAGTGCTAGTATCGACTAGAGGGGGGGGGGGTGAATAGGCGATATTTATGAAATTCTTCAAAACTTGGAAGTTTCGAAGACAAGCAATAGAAATGACCTAGTTGATATGCAGCGGAAGATAAACTACCATAAGCAAACCATAGTCAAGTATGCAATGATGTGAGGGTACAGGACTAATAGCAGCTAAGTATTAAGGATCAGGATGGAAAATAGTATGAAGCCAATCAACGATAGTAGTCAAGCAATGAAGTCAAACAGGTACGACAGATAGGCAATGACTTCACGAAGACAAACTCAATGTAAAGGATGGGAAAGGATAGAACCAGTTGCTCGTTGAAGACACATGATTTGTTGGACCAGTTCCAGTTGCTGTGACAACTGTACGTCTGGTTAGGGAGGCTGAGATTCAACTCAGAAGACCGTGTCTTCACCTTATTCCCCTTGAGCTAAGGACACCCAGTACTCGCCCAATCACTCTAGTAAGTCTTCAAGGTAGACTTCCAAACCTTCACAGACTTCGTTCACAGGCAATCCACAATGACTCTTGGATGCTCAGAACGCGACGCCTAACCGGCTGGAGGATTCACAGTCCTCAAGTGTAATAAGTCTTTAGGTCACACAGATAGAAAGACTTCAGTGATGCCTAACACTCTTTGGCTCTGGGTGTTTGGGCTTTGTCCTCGCAAGGATTTCTCTCTATCAAAGGCTTCGAGGTGGGTTGCTCTCAAACGACAAAAGCCGTGCACTAACTCTGAGCAACCACCAATTTATGGTGTAGGGGGTGGGCTATATATAGCCACAAGGCAACCCGACCTGATATGTCCGAAATGACCCAGGGTCACTAAGGAACTGACACGTGTTCCAACGGTCAGATTTCAAACACACACGGCAACTTTACTTGGGCTACAAGCAAAGCCGAATCATCCAGCTCTGGATAAGATTTGCTCTCATTGTCTTCGCTCGAAGACATAGGATTTGGGTTGAGCATCACTTCATTCATTCTGACTTAGTTCACTTGGACCCCACTTAACAGTACGGTGGTTCCTATGACTCAACAAAGAAGAAAGGGAAGCAACGAAATCACACAGTCTTCGCGCTCCATAGTCTTCACTCAATGTCTTCTCTTGTCATAGTCTTCAATATGAATATCTTCACATACCACCTTTGTCTTCAATGTCTTCATACATTTTTAGGGGTCATCTCCGGTAGGTAAACCGAATCAATGAGGGACACTACCTGCATTATCCTGTAATTCTCACAAACGCATTAGTCCCTCAACCAACTTTGTCGTCAATACTCCAAAACCAACCAGGGGTGGCACTAGATGCACTTACATACCTAGCTAGCTAAACATAGACCAGGAATCATATTAGTGGCCTCGACAATGCTTCTAGGGTTTGGGGTGGCCTCGACGTCCCCCCTCATGTTGAAGAGTTACCGGAGTTTTCTATGAAAAAAATACTACCTTTCACATGACATGTCCGGCGACCGGACCGGACCGCCTCTCTCATGAATGTCCGACGTCCGGACCGCCTCTCTCATGAATGTCAAACAAGGGATTCTCTTAACTTTTAAGGGATTTAACAAAATGGCGCCATTCTAGATGTGCAGAAAATGGTCCATATTATTCCTGATCTCATCTACCCTTCTATATGTCATGTTGTCTAGTGTCAAAGGATTCAAGAAAACCATTTCTTCATCATTAGCCAGAAGTAACAGGCGCATAATGGTACGAAGCTCTACTCTCCAAAATTGTTTTGGAACGGAGTCCCAGATAGAATAATTAGCTTTTCGGTACGAATTTCAGCAACAGCCTTCTGAATATTGCTATTTGGAAGGCCTTTGCTGAAATTCGTACCAAAAAGTGAATTATTCTATCCGGAACTCCATTCCAAAACAACTTTGAAGAGCTTCTTAGCATCATACGCCTGTTACTTCCGGCTAATGATGAAGCCATGGATTTCTTCAATAATTTGACAGACAACGTGACATATAGAAGAATATATATGAGATCAGAAAAAAATTGGATCAACTTGTGCACATCCATAATGGGGGCATTCTTGATAAATCTATGTCAAAAGTCAAACTTTGACATATGATCAAATATTGTTGCATATGTCAAAATTCTAACTTTGACATATGATCAAATGTTGCATATGTCAAAATACAAACTTTGACATATGATCAAACTTTTATATATGATCAAATGTTGCATATGTCAAAATTCAAAGTTTGACATATGATCAAACTTTGACATATGATCAAATGTTGCATATGTCAAAATTCAAACTTTTACATAAGATCAAACTTTGACATATGATCAAATGTTGCATATGTCAAAATTCAAACTTTGACATATGACCAAACTTTGATATATGATCAAATGTTGCACATGTCAAAATGTAAAAATTCAAAGTTTGACATATGATGAAACTTTGACATATGATCAAATGTTGCATATGTCAAAATTCAAACTTTTACATATGATCAAACTTTGACATATGATCAAATGTTGCATATGTCAAAATTCAAACTTTGACATATGATCAAACTTTGATATATGATCAAATGTTGCATATGTCAAGATTCAAACTTTGACATATGATCAAACTTTGATATATGATCAAATGTTGCATATGTTACTGGAGTTTCCTATATGAACAATTTTTTTCCCACATGACATGTCTGACGTCCCCCCTCATGTCGAAGTTATCGGGGAGGGGGTAGATAACAATGAAGCTCACCCCTCATGACATATCCGACGCCCCCCTCATGTCATGTCCGACGCCCCCCTGATTTGAACTAATTTCTATGAACAAAAATATATATTCTATGAACAAAAAAATATTGACCAAGTTTTCATATATATATATATATACACATACATATATATATACACACACACATATATATTCAAAAGGTTCATATTCTACAGTATCACCAAAAAAATTCTTTGCATATGAACATACATACATTCTTTTTTATATTAAATGTAACATATGAACATTTTATTAAATGAGCATATGAACATACATATCACCAAAAAAACAGACCTTTTTCTTTGCATATGAACATACATCCATATTCAAAATGTTCATATTCTACAATCGTAACAAAAAAATTGCAAAAAAGAGCATTATAAAACATATACAGAGAACATACGTACATACATTTTTCTAAAAATGCAAATCAGATCATATACAGAGAACATGGTGGTCGGCGACGGTGAGGTCAGGGACGACGACGATGGTTGGCGGCGGCGCTTACGGGTGGCGTGCGGGGATAGCGATGAGAAGGAAAGGGGAGGAGGCAGGGGCTCACAACGCGGTCGTAGGGAACAACAACGGGCTCGGGGAGGGCTCGAAGTCACCGAAGTCGGTGCGGCGGCAGTGACGAACGACGTCGGGAATGAAGGGGTCGCGGGCGCCGGCATGGTGCTTCCCCGCGGCAACGGCGACAGTAGGGGCAGCGGGCGGCATCGAGGCAGCCTGGCAGCGTCGATGTCATCAGCGTCGTCGGGGGCTACTACGAGATGAGAACTGAAAATTCCTAAGTGCTACCTTATATACCCAGAGCATTGGTCCTGGTTCGTGGCATCAACTGGGACCAATGCCCCCCTTTAATTTGGACCAATGCCCCCCTTTAGTCTCGGTTGGTGCCACCAACCGAGACCAAAGGTCTATTTTCAGCAGCCCAAAGAGCGGGAAATAGGGACCTTTGGTTCCGGTTGGTAGCACCAACCGGTACTAAAGGGGGCATTGGTCCCGGTTGGTGCCACGAACTGGGACCAAAGGGTGGTATTGGTCCCGGTTTGTGCCACCAATAGGGATGAAAGGTTGGTGCTGCCCAGGGCCAAATGTTTAGTCCCACCTCGCTAGCTGAGAGAGCTCGAGAGTGGTTTATAAGCGCTGCTGCGTGTTGGGGAACGTAGTAATTTCAAAAAATTTCCTACGCAATGCAAGGATCATGGTGATGCATAGCAACGAGAGGGGAGAGTGTTGTCCACATACCCTCGTAGACCAAAAGCGGAAGCGTTAGAACAACGCGGTTGATGTAGTCGTAGGTCTTCACGATCCGACCGATCCAAGTACCGAACGTACGGAACCTCCGAGTTCAACACATGTTCAGCTCGATGACGATCCCTGGACTCCGATCCAGCAGGGTGTCGGGGAAGAGTTCCATCAGCACGACGGCATGGTGACGGTGATGATGTTCTACCGACGCAGGGCTTCGCCTAAGCACCGCTACGATATGACCGAGGTGGAATATGGTGGAGGGGGGCACCGCACACGGCTAAGGAACGATCACGAAGATACTTGTGTGTCATGGGGTGCCCCCTGCCCCCGTATATAAAGGAGGGAGGGGGGAGGTGCGGCCGGCCCCTAGGGGTGCGCCTGGAGGAGTCCTACTCCCACCGGGAGTCGGACTCCCCCCTCCTGCCTTGTTGGAGAAGGAAGGGGGAAGGGGGAAAGAGGAAAGGGGGGCGCCGCCCCCCTTCCTTGTCCTATTCGGACTAGGGGGAGGGGGGCACGCGGCCTGCCCTGGCCGGCCCTCCTCTTCTCCCTTAGGGCCCATGTAGGCCCATTAACTCCCCCCCCCAGGGGGGGAGGGGTTCCGGTAACCCCCCGGTACTCCGATAAAATCCCGATTTCACCCGGAACGATTCCGATATACAAATATAGGCTTCCAATATATCAATCTTTATGGCTCGATCATTTCGAGACTCCTCGTCATGTCCGTGATCACATCCGGGACTCCGAACAACCTTCGGTACATCAAAAACTATAAACTCATAATATAACTGTCATCGTAACGTTAAGCGTGCGGACCCTACGGGTTCGAGAATTATGTAGACATGACCTAGAAATGTTTCCGGTCAATAACCAATAGCGGAACCTGGATGCTCATATTGGCTCCTACATATTCGACGAAGATCTTTATCGGTCAAACCGCATAACAACATACGTTGTTCCCTTTGTCATCAGTATATTTCTTGCCCGAGATTCGATCGTCGGTATCCAATACCTAGTTCAATCTCGTTACCGGCAAGTCTCTTTACTCGTTACGTAATGCATCATTTCGTAACTAAGTCATTAGTTACATTGCTTGCAAGGCTTATAGTGATGTGCATTACCGAGAGGGCCCAGAGATACCTCTCCGACAATCGGAGTGACAAAACCTAATCTTGAAATACACCAACTCAACATGTACCTTTAGAGACACCTGTAGAGCTCCTTTACCTTGTGACGTTTGGTAGCACACAAAGTGTTCCTCCGGTAAACGGGAGTTGCATACTCTCATAGTTATAGGAACTTTGTATAAGTCATGAAGAAAACAATAGCAACATACTAAATGATCAAGTGCTAAGCTAACGGAATGGGTCAAGTCAATCACATCATTCTCCTAATGATGTGATCCCGTTAATCAAATAACAACACATGTCTATGGCTAGGAAACATAACCATCTTTGATTAATGAGCTAGTCAAGTAGAGGCATACTAGTGACATTAAGTTTGTCTATGTATTCACACATGTATCATGTTTCCGGTCAATACAATTATAGCATGAATAATAAACATTTATCATGATATGAGGAAATAAATAATAACTTTATTATTGCCTCTAGGTCATATTTCCTTCAGTCTCCCACTTGCACTAGAGTCAATAATCTAGATTACACAGTAATGATTCTAACACCCATGGAGTCTTGGTGCTGATCATGTTTTGCTCATGGAAGAGGCTTAGTCAACGGGTCTGCAACATTCAGATCCGTATGTATCTTGCAAATCTCTATGTCTCCCAGCTGGACTTGGTCCCGGATGGAATTGAAGCGTCTCTTGATATGCTTGGTCCTCTTGTGAAATCTGGATTCCTTTGCCAAGGCAATTGCACCAGTATTGTCACAGAAGATCTTCATTGGTCCCGATGCACTAGGTATGACACCTAGATCAGAAATGAACTCCTTCATCCAGACTCCTTCATTTGCTACTTCCGAAGCAGCTATGTACTCCGCTTCACATGTAGATCCCGCCACGACGCTTTGTTTAGAACTGCACCAACTGACAACTCCACCGTTCAATATAAACACGTATCCGCTTTGCAATATAGAATCGTCTGGATCAGTGTCAAAGCTTGCATCGACGTAACCATTTATGACTAGCTCTTTGTCACCTCCATAAACGAGAAACATATCCTTAGTCCTTTTCAGGTATTTCAGGATATTCTTGACCGCTGTCCAGTGATCCACTCCTGGATTACTTTGGTACCTCCCTGCTAAACTTATTGTTAAGCATACATCAGGTCTGGTACACAACATTGCATACATCATAGAGCCTATGGCTGAAGCATAGGGAACATCTTTCATTTTCTCTCTATCTTCTGCTGTGGTCGGGCATTGAGTCTGACTCAACTTCACACCTTGTAATACATGCAAGAACCCTTTCTTTGCCTGATCCATTTTGAACTTTTTCAAAACTTTATCAAGGTATGTGCTTTGTGAAAATCCAATTAAGCGTCTTGATCTATCTCTATAGATCTTGATGCCCAATATGTAAGCAGCTTCACCGAGGTCTTTCATTGAAAAACTTTTATTCAAGTATCCCTTTATGCTATCCAGAAATTCTATATCATTTCCAATTAACAATATGTCATCTACATATAATATCAGAAATGCTACAGAGCTCCCACTCACTTTCTTGTAAATACAGGCTTCTCCAAAAGTCTGTATAAAACAATATGCTTTGATCACACTATCAAAGCGTTTATTCCAACTCCGAGATGCTTGCACCAGTCCATAAATGGATCGCTAGAGCTTGCACACTTTGTTAGCACCTTTTGGATCAACAAAACCTTCTGGTTGCATCATATACAACTCTTCTTCCAGAAATCCATTCAGGAATGCAGTTTTGACATCCATTTGCCAAATTTCATAATCATAAAATGCGGCAATTGCTAACATGATTCGGACAGACTTAAGCATCGCTACGGGTGAGAAAGTCTCATCATAGTCAACCCCTTAAACTTGTCGAAAACCTTTCGCAACAAGTCGAGCTTTGTAGACAGTGACATTACCATCAGCGTTAGTCTTCTTCTTGAAGATCCATTTATTCTCGATGGCTTGTCGATCATCGGGCAAGTCAACCAAAGTCCATACTTTGTTCTCATACATGGATCCCATCTCAGATTTCATGGCTTCAAGCCATTTTGCAGAATCAGGGCTCATCATCGTTTCCTCATAGTTTGTAGGTTCGCCATGGTCAAGTAACATGACTTACAGAATAGGATTACCGTACCACTCTGGTGCGGATCTTACTCTGGTAGACCTACGAGGTTCAGTAGTAACTTGATCTGAAGTTTCATGATCAATATTATTAGCTTCCTCACTGATTGGTGTAGTTGTCACAGGAACCGGTTCTTGTGATGAACTACTTTCCAACAAGGGAGCAGGTACAATTACCTCATCAAGTTCTACTTTCCTCCCACTCACTTCTTTCGAGAGAAACTCCTTCTCTAGAAAGGATCCGAATTTAGCAACGAAAATCTTGCCTTCTGATCTGTGATAGAAGGTGTACCCAATAGTCTCTTTTGGGTTTCCTATGAAGACACATTTCTCTGATTTGGGTTCGAGCTTATCTGGTTGAAGTTTCGTCACATAAGCATCGCAACCCCAAACTTTAAGAAACGACAACTTTGGTTTCTTGCCAAACCACAGTTAGTAAGGCGTCGTCTCAACGGATTTTGATGGTGCCCTATTTAATGTGAATGCGGTCGTCTCTAAAGCATAACCCCAAAACGATAGCGGTAAATCAGTAAGAGACATCATAGATCGCACCATATCTAGTAAAGTATGATTACGACATTCGGACACACCATTTCTTTGTGGTGTTCCGGGTGGCGTGAGTTGTGAAACTATTGCGCATTGTTTCAAATGTAAACCAAACTCGTAACTCAAATATTCTCCTCCATGATCAGATCGTAGAAATTTTATTTTCTTGTTACGATGATTTTCCACTTCACTCTGAAATACTTTGAACTTTTCAAATGTTTCAGACTGGTGTTTCACTAAGTAGATATACCCATATCTGCTCAAATCATCTGTGAAGGTGAGAAAATAACGATACCTGTCGTGAGCTTCAATATTCATTGGACCACATACATCAGTATGTATGATTTCCAATAAATCAGTTGCTCGCTCCATAGTTCCGGAGAACGGCGTTTTAGTCATCTTGCCCATGAGGCATGGTTCGCAAGTACCAAGTGATTCATAATCAAGTGATTCCAGAAGTCCATCAGTATGGAGTTTCTTCATGTGCTTTACATCGATATGACCTAAACGGCAGTGCCACAAATAAGTTGCACTATCATTATCAACTCTGCATCTTTTGGCTTCAACATTATGAATATGTGTATCACTACTATCGAGATTCAATAAAATTAGACCACTCTTCAAGGGTGCATGACCATAAAAGATATTACTCATATAAATAGAACAACCATTATTCTCTGATTTAAATGAATAACCGTCTCGCATCAAACAAGATCCAGATATAATGTTCATGCTTAACGCTGGCACCAAATAACAATTATTTAGGTCTAAAACTAATCCCGATGGTAGATGTAGAGGTAGCGTGCCGACCGCGATCACATCGACTTTGGAACCATTTCCCACGCGCATTGTCACCTCGTCCTTAGCCAATCTTCACTTAATCCGTAGTCCCTGTTTCGAGTTGCAAATATTAGCAACATAACCAGTATCAAATACCCAGGTGCTACTGCGAGCATTAGTAAGGTACACATCAATAACATGTATATCACATATACCTTTGTTCACTTTGCCATCCTTCTTATCCGCCAAATACTTGGGGCAGTTCCGCTTCCAGTGTCCAGTCTGCTTGCAGTAGAGGCACTCAGTCTCAGGCTTAGGTCCAGATTTAGGTTTCTTCTCTTGAGTCGCAACTTGCTTGCTGTTCTTTTTGAAGTTCCCATTCTTCTTCCCTTTACCCTTTTTTCTTGAAACTGGTGGTCTTATTGACCATCAACACTTGATGCTCCTTCTTGATTTCTACCTCTGCAGCTTTTAGCATTGCGAAGAGCTCGGGAATAGTCTTGTCCATCCCTTGCATATTATAGTTCATCACGAAGCTCTTGTAGCTTGGTGGCAGTGATTGGAGAATTCTGTCAATGACACTATCATCAGGAAGATTAACTCCCAGTTGAATCAAGTGATTATTATACCCATACATTTTGAGTTTATGTTCACCGACAGAATTATTATCCTCCATCTTACAGCTATAGAACTTATTGGAGACTTCATATCTCTCAATCCGGGCATTTGCTTGAAATATTAACTTCAACTCCTGGAACATCTCATATGCTCCATGACGTTCAATACATCGTTGAAGTCCCGGTTCCATGCCGTAAAGCATGACACACTGAACTATCGAGTAGTCATCAGCTTTGCTCTGCCAGACGTTCTTAACGTCGTCAGTTGCATCTGCAGCAGGCCTGGCACCAAGCGGTGCTTCCAGGACGTAATTCTTCTGTGCAGCAATGAGGATAATCCTCAGGTTACGGACCCAGTCTGTGTAATTGCAACCATCATCTTCCAACTTAGCTTTCTCAAGGAACGCATTAAAATTCAACGGAACAACAGCACGAGCCATCTGTCTACAACAAACATAGACAAGCAAAATACTATCAGGTACTAAGTTCATGATAAATTTAAGTCCAATTAATCATATTACTTAAGAACTCCCACTTAGACAGACATCTCTCCAGTCATCTAAGTGATCACGTGATCCAAATAAACTAAACCATGTCCGATCATCACATGAGACGGAGTAGTTTCAATGGTGAACATCACTATGTTCATCATATCTACTATATGATTCACGTTCGACCTTTCGGTCTCCGTGTTCCGAGGCCATATTTGTATATGCTAGGCTCGTCAAGTCTAACCTGAGTATTCCGCGTGTGCAACTGTTTTGCACCCGTTGTATTTGAACGTAGAGTCTATCACACCCAATCATCACGTGGTGTCTCAGCACGAAGAACTTTCGCAATGGTGCATACTCAGGGAGAACACTTCTTGATAATTTAGTGAGAGATCATCTTAAAATGCTACCGTCAATAAAAGCAAGATAAGATGCATAAAGGATAAACATCACATGCAATCAATATAAGTGATATGATATGGCCATCATCATCTTGTGCTTGTGATCTCCATCTCCGAAGCACCGTTGTGATCACCATCGTCACCAACGCGACACCTTGATCTCCATCGTAGCATCATTGTCGTCACGCCATCTATTGCTTCTACGACTATCGTTACCGCTTAGTGATAAAGTAAAGCAATTACAGGGCGTATGCATTAAATACAATAAAGCGACAACCATATGGCTCCTGCCAGTTGCCGATACCTTCGGTTACAAAACATAATCATCTCATACAATAAAATATAGCATCACATCTTGACCATATCACATCACAACATGCCCTGCAAAAACAAGTTAGACGTCCTCTACTTTGTTGTTGCAAATTTTACGTGGCTGCTACGGGCTGAGCAAGAACCGTTCTTACCTACGCATCAAAACCACAACGATAGTTCGTCAAGTTAGTGCTCTTTTAACCTTCGCAAGGACTGGATGTAGCCACACTCGGTTCAACTAAAGTGAGAGAGACAGACACCCGTCAGTCACCTTTAAGCACGAGTGCTCGTAAAGGTGAAACCAGTCTCGTGTAAGCGTACGCGTAATGTCAGTCCGGGTCGCTTCATCTCACAATACCGCTGAACCAAAGTATGACATGCTGGTAAGCAGTATGACTTGTATCGCCCACAACTCACTTGTGTTCTACTCGTGCATATGACATCTACGCATAAAACCTGGCTCTGATGCCACTGATGGGGAACGTAGTAATTTCAAAAAATTTCCTACGCACACGCAAGGATCATGGTGATGCATAGCAACGGGAGGGGAGAGTGTTGTCCATGTACCCTCGTAGACCGAAAGCGGAAGCGTTAGAACAACGCGGTTGATGTAGTCGTACGTCTTCATGATCCGACAGATCCAAGTATCAAACGTACGGCACGTCCGAGTTCAGCACACGTTCAGCTCGATGACGATCCCCGGACTCCGATCCAGCAGGGTGTCGGGGAAGAGTTCCGTCAGAACAACGGCGTGGTGACGGTGATGATGTTCTACCGACGCAGGGCTTCGCCTAAGCACTGCTACGATATGACCGAGGTGGAATATGGTGGAGGGGGGCACCGCACACGGCTAAGGAACGATCACGAAGATCAACTTGTGTGTCATGGCGTGCCCCCTGCCCCCGTATATAAAGGAGGGAGGGAGGAGCTGCGGCCGGCCCCTAGGGGTGCACCTGGAGGAGTCCTACTCCCACCGGGAGTAGGACTCCCCCCTCTTGCCTTGTTGGGGAAGGAAGGGGGAAGGGGGAAAGAGGAAAGGGGGGCGCCGCCCCCCCTTCCTTGTCCTATTCAGACTAGGGGGGAGGGGGCGCGCGGCCTGCCCTGGCCGGCCCTCCTCTTCTCCCTTAGGGCCCATGTAGGCCCATTAACCCCCGGGGGGTTCCGGTAACCCCCCGGTACTCCGGTAAAATCCCGATTTCACCCGGAACGATTCCGATATCCAAATATAGGCTTCAAATAGATCAATCTTTATGTGTCGATCATTTCGAGACTCCTCGTCATGTCCGTGATCACATCCGGGACTCCGAACAACCTTCGGTACATCAAAAACTCTAAACTCATAATATAACTGTCATCGTAACGTTAAGCGTGCGGACCCTACGGGTTCGAGAATTATGTAGACATGACCTAGAACTGTTTCCGGTCAATAACCAATAGCGGAACCTAGATGCTCATATTGGCTCCTACATATTCAATGAAGATCTTTATCGGTCAAACCGCATAACAACATACGTTGTTCCCTTTGTCATCGGTATGTTACTTGCCCGAGATTCGATCGTCGGTATCCAATACCTAGTTCAATCTCGTTACCGGCAAGTCTCTTTACTCGTTACGTAATGCATCATTTCATAACTAAGTCAATAGTTACATTGCTTGCAAGGCTTATAGTGATGTGCATTAATGAGAGGGCCCAGAGATACCTCTCCGACAATCGGAGTGACAAAACCTAATCTTGAAATACACCAACTCAACATGTACCTTTGGAGACACTTGTAGAGCTCCTTTATAATCACCCAGTTACGTTGTGACGTTTGGTAGCACACAAAGTGTTCCTCCGGTAAACGGGAGTTGCATACTCTCATAGTTATAGGAACTTTGTATAAGTCATGAAGAAAGCAATAGCAACATACTAAATGATCAAGTGCTAAGCTAACGGAATGGGTCAAGTCAATCACATCATTCTCCTAATGATGTGATCCCATTAATCAAATGACAACACATGTCTATGGCTAGGAAACATAACCATCTTTGATTAATGAGCTAGTCAAGTAGAAGCATACTAGTGACATTAAGTTGGTCTATGTATTCACACATGTATCATGTTTCCGGTTAATGCAATTATAGCATGAATAATAAACATTTATCATGGTATGAGGAAATAAATAATAACTTTATTATTGCCTCTAGGTCATATTTCCTTCTGTCTCCCACTTGCACTAGAGTCAATAATCTAGATTACACAGTAATGATTCTAACACCCATGGAGTCTTGGTGCTGATCATGTTTTGCTCATGGAAGAGGCTTAGTCAACGGGTCTGCAACATTCAGATTCGTATGTATCTTGCAAATCTCTATGTCTCCCAGCTGGACTTGGTCCCGGATGGAATTGAAGCGTCTCTTGATATGCTTGGTCCTCTTGTGAAATCTGGATTCCTTTGCCAAGGCAATTGCACTAGTATTGTCACAGAAGATCTTCATTGGTCCCGATGCACTAGATATGACACCTAGATCAGAAATGAACTCCTTCATCCAGACTCCTTCATTTGCTGCTTCCAAAGTAGCTATGTACTCCGCTTCGCATGTAGATCCCGCCACGACACTTGTTTAGAACTGCACCAACTGGCAGCTCAACCATTCAATATAAACACGTATCCAGTTTGCAATTTAGGATCGTCCGGATCAGTGTCAAAGCTTGCATCGACGTAACCATTTATGACTAGCTCTTTGTCACCTCCATAAATGAGAAACATATCCTTAGTCCTTTTCAGGTATTTCAGGATATTCTTGACCGCTGTCCAGTGATCCACTCCTGGATTAGTTTGGTACCTCCCTGCTAAACTTATTGCTAAGCATACATCAGGTCTGGTACACAACATTGCATACATGATAGAGCCTATGGCTGAAGCATAGGGAACATCTTTCATTTTCTCTCTATCTTCTGCTGTGGTCGGGCATTGAGTCTGACTCAACTTCACACCTTGTAATACAGGCAAGAACCCTTTCTTTGCCTGATCCATTTTGAACTTTTTCAAAACTTTATCAAGGTATGTGCTTTGTGAAAGTCCAATTAAGCGTCTTGATCTATCTCTATAGATCTTGATGCCCAATATGTAAGCAGCTTCACCGAGGTCTTTCATTGAAAAACTTTTATTCAAGTATCCCTTTATGCTATCCAGAAATTCTATATCATTTCCAATTAACAATATGTCATCTACATATAATATCAGAAATGCTACAGAGCTCCCACTCACTTTCTTGTAAATACAGGCTTCTCCAAAAGTCTGTATAAAACAATATGCTTTGATCACACTATCAAAGCGTTTATTCCAACTCCGAGATGCTTGCACCAGTCCATAAATGGATCGCTAGAGCTTGCACACTTTGTTAGCACCTTTTGGATCAACAAAACCTTCTGGTTGCATCATATACAACTCTTCTTCCAGAAATCCATTCTGGAATGTAGTTTTGACATCCATTTGCCAAATTTCATAATCATAAAATGCGGCAATTGCTAACATGATTCGGACAGACTTAAGCATCGCTACGGGTGAGAAAGTCTCATCATAGTCAACCCCTTGAACTTGTCGAAAACCTTTCGCAACTAGTCGAGCTTTGTAGACAGTTACATTACCACCAGCGTCAGTCTTCTTCTTGAAGATCCATTTATTCTTGATGGCTTGCCGATCATCGGGCAAGTCAACCAAAGTCCATACTTTGTTCTCATACATGGATCCCATCTCAGATTTCATGGCTTCATGCCATTTTGCAGAATCAGGGCTCATCATCATTTCCTCATAGTTTGTAGGTTCGCCATGGTCAAGTAACATGACTTACAGAATAGGATTACCGTACCACTCTGGTGCGGATCTTACTCTGGTAGACCTACGAGGTTCAGTAATAACTTGATCTGAAGTTTCATGATCAATATTATTAGCTTCCTCACTGATTGGTGTAGTTGTCACAGGAACCGATTCTTGTGATGAACTACTTTCCAACAAGGGAGCAGGTACAATTACCTCATCAAGTTCTACTTTCCTCCCACTCACTTCTGTCGAGAGAAACTCCTTCTCTAGAAAGGATCCGAATTTAGCAACGAGAATCTTGCCTTCAGATCTGTGATAGAAGGTGTACCCAATAGTCTCTTTTGGGTTTCCTAAGAAGACAAATTTCTCCGATTTGGGTTCGAGCTTATCTGGTTGAAGTTTCTCCACATAAGCATCGCAACCCCAAACTTTAAGAAACGACAACTTTGGTTTCTTGCCAAACCACAGTTCATAAGGCGTCGTCTCAACGGATTTTGATGGTGCCCTATTTAATGTGAATGCGGCTGTCTCTAAAGCATAACCCCAAAATGATAGCGGTAAATCAGTAAGAGACATCAAAGATCGCACCATATCTAGTAAAGTATGATTACGACATTCGGACACACCATTTCTTTGTGGTGTTCCGGGTGGCGTGAGTTGCGAAACTATTCCGCATTGTTTCAAATGTAAACCAAACTCGTAACTCAAATATTCTCCTCCATGATCAGATCGTAGAAATTTTATTTTCTTGTTACGATGATTTTCCACTTCACTCTGAAATACTTTGAACTTTTCAAATGTTTCAGACTGGTGTTTCACTAAGTAGATATACCCATATCTGCTCAAATCATCTATGAAGGTGAGAAAATAACGATACCCGCCGCGAGCTTCAATATTCATTGGACCACATACATCAGTATGTATGATTTCCAATAAATCAGTTACTCGCTCCATAGTTCCGGAGAACGGCATTTTAGTCATCTTGCCCATGAGGCACGGTTCGCAAGTACCAAGTGATTCATAATCAAGTGATTCCAGAAGTCCATCAGTATGGAGTTTCTTCATGCGCTTTACATCGATATGACCTAAACGACAGTGCCACAAATAAGTTGCACTATCAGTATCAACTCTGCATCTTTTGGCTTCAACATTATGAATATGTGTATCACTACTATCGAGATTCAATAAAAATAGACCACTCTTCAAGGGTGCATGACCATAAAAGATATTACTCATATAAATAGAACAACCATTATTCTCTGATTTAAAGGAATAACCGTCTCGCATCAAACAAGATCCAGATATAATGTTCATGCTTAACGCTGGCACCAAATAACAATTATTTAGGTCTAAAACTAATCCCGATGGTAGATGTAGAGGTAGCGTGCCGACCGCGATCACATCGACTTTGGAACCATTTCCCACGCACATCGTCACCTCGTCCTTAGCCAATCTTCACTTAATCCGTAGTCCCTGTTTCGAGTTGCAAATATTAGCAACAGAACCAGTATCAAATACCCAGGTGCTACTGCGAGCATTAGTAAGGTACACATCAATAACATGTATATCACATATACCTTTGTTCACTTTGCCATCCTTCTTATCCGCCAAATACTTGGGGCAGTTCCGCTTCCAGTGTCCAGTCTGCTTGCAGTAGAGGCACTCAGTCTCAGGCTTAGGTCCAGATTTAGGTTTCTTCTCTTGAGTCGCAACTTGCTTGCTGTTCTTTTTGAAGTTCCCATTCTTCTTCCCTTTACCCTTTTTTCTTGAAACTGGTGGTCTTATTAACCATCAACACTTGATGCTCCTTCTTGATTTCTACCTCTGCAGCTTTTAGCATTGCGAAGAGCTCGGGAATAGAATTGTCCATCCCTTGCATATTATAGTTCATCACGAAGCTCTTGTAGCTTGGTGGCAGTGATTGGAGAATTCTGTCAATGACACTATCATCAGGAAAATTAACTCCCAGTTGAATCAAGTGATTATTATACCCAGACATTTTGAGTATATGTTCACCGACAGAACTATTCTCCTCCATCTTACAGCTATAGAACTTATTGGAGACTTCATATCTCTCAATCCGGGCATTTGCTTGAAATATTAACTTCAACTCCTGGAACATCTCATATGCTCCATGACGTTCAAAACGTCGTTGAAGTCCCGGTTCCAAGCCGTAAAGCATGACACACTGAACTATCGAGTAGTCATCAGCTTTGCTCTGCCAGACGTTCTTAACGTCGTCAGTTGCATCTGCAGCAGGCCTGGCACCCAGCGGTGCTTCCAAGACGTAATTCTTCTCTGCAGCAATGAGGATAATCCTCAGGTTATGGACCCAGTCTGTGTAATTGCTACCATCATCTTTCAACTTAGCTTTCTCAAGGAACGCATTAAAATTCAACGGAACAACAGCACGAGCCATCTATCTACAACAAACATAGACAAGCAAAATACTATCAGGTTTTCGACAAGTTCAAGGGGTTGACTATAAACTCATAATATAACTGTCATCGTAACGTTAAGCGTGCGGACCCTACGGGTTCGAGAATTATGTAGACATGACCTAGAACTGTTTCCGGTCAATAACCAATAGCGGAACCTGGATGCTCATATTGGCTCCTACATATTCTACGAAGCTCTTTATCGGTCAAACCGCATAACAATATACGTTGTTCCCTTTGTCATCGGTATGTTACTTGCCCGAGATTCGATCGTCGGTATCCAATACCTAGTTCAATCTCGTTACCGGCAAGTCTCTTTACTCGTTATGTAATGCATCATTTCGTAACTAACTCATTAGTTACATTGCTTGCAAGGCTTATAGTGATGTGCATTACCGAGAGGGCCCAGAGATACCTCTCTGACAATCGGAGTGACAAAACCTAATCTCGAAATACGCCAACTCAACATGTACCTTCGGAGACACCTGTAGAGCTCCTTTATAATCACCCAGTTACGTTGTGACGTTTGGTAGCACACAAAGTGTTCCTCCGGTAAACGGGAGTTGCATAATCTCATAGTTATAGGAACTTTGTATAAGTCATGAAGAAAGCAATAGCAACATACTAAATGATCAAGTGCTAAGCTAACGAAATGGGTCAAGTCAATCACATCATTCTCCTAATGATGTGATCCCGTTAATCAAATGACAACACATGTCTATGGCTAGGAAACATAACCATCTTTGATTAATGAGCTAGTCAAGTAGAGGCATACTAGTGACATTAAGTTTGTCTATGTATTCACGCATGTATCATGTTTCCGGTTAATACAATTGTAGCATGAATAATAAACATTTATCATGATATGAGGAAATAAATAATAACTTTATTATCGCCTCTAGGGCATATTTCCTTCACTGTGCACACCCTCTCGATCTCTTCTCAACTACAGGCTTGCGGGCCTAATCTGTCACTCCTCTGGCTGTGGGCATATTGGGCCTGCTACGGTCCTGAATCCTGGCCCAACAAGCTGGTTGGGTTTCTAGTCATATTCAGGCCGTGGTGGCCCAATAGGTGGCATTTTTTTTTTAAAAAATCCAGTATTTTGTTTTGTTCTTTTGTTTATTTATTTTATTTTGTTTGTACTTACAGCTAAATACTTATTGTTTCTCAGTGACTCTTTTTTGCTTTTAGGTCACAAAAATTATAAACTTTGTGTTAGTGCCATTAGTTTTCAAATTTGAATAGTTTAAATTCAAATTTCTTGAAATTTGTGTGGATCATTAGTTCATGAATAACTTTACTATAAAAATAGATTGTTGAGTGATTCTTTTTCCTGCTATTTAATATTACTTTGTTTTATCATTATATTCAATTTGGTATTTTTTAGGTTATTTGAAATGTCTGTTTTAATCAAAAACATATTTTGTTATTTTAGTTTGCTATTAAAGTTTCTAACAAAAAATTTCTTTATGAAATTTCTTTTTGCTATTAATGTTTCGAACAAAATATACTTTGATAGTTTTAGTTGCATAAATTTTATATAATTTAAGTTTCAAAAATACTAAAGGTTTATAAAAGCTTTTTAGTTGATTCCTTTTGCTATTAGAGTTTTATAAAAGCTTTTTAGTTGACTCTTTTTGTATTGAAGAATATTATAGTTTTGTTTTAGTTGATCATAATAGAATATTTTAATTGATTATTTTTAGTTCATTCTTTTTGCTATTAGAGTTTCATAAAAGTTTTCTAGTTCTTTATTTTTGCTATTAGTTCATTCTTTGAGCTAAATGACCCTGAAATTGAAAAGCACTACAAATGAACTCTGAAAAGGTTGAAAGTTGGCATGGTATCATCATTTCACCCACATAGCATGTTATAAAAAGTTGAGAGGGTTATGGAAAAAACTGGATGCACTTCGTGTACAAAACAGACAATCTCTTTCGAAGGATCAGGGTTTCATACGAAAACTCATCTGTTACAAAAGGCATTTCATTTCTTCACATATAACTATAGTGATATTCTAGATCAAAGGCATCATCATAATAGTTGTGGGGAGAAAGTCTTCACTTTTTCTTTGCCTGTGTCCTTTGCTTATTGCGCCCTAACCATGGATAGTCTTTATCGTTTAACAGGGTGCTTGGGTCAGCCTTGACTTTGAAGGGAGGAATTTCATGAAACTTTTCATAATCTTCAGACATGTCTGTCTTGCCCTCCAATCCCACGATGTCTCTTTTTGCTGAAAGAACTATGTGGCGCATTGGCTCATCGTATGATGTATTCACTTCCTTATCTTTTCTTTTTCTCGGGTTGGTAGACATGTCCTTCACATAGAAAACATGCGCCACATCATTGGCTAGGACGAATGGTTCATCTATGTACCCAAGATTGTTCAGATCCACTGTTGTCATTCCATACTTTGGGTCTACCTGTACCCCGCCTCCTGACAGATTGACCCATTTGCACTGAAACAAAGGGACCTTAAAATCATGTCCATAGTCAAGTTCCCATATGTCCACTATGTAACCATAATATGTGTCCTTTCTCCTCTTGGTTGCTGCATCAAAGCGGACAACACTGTTTTGGTTGGTGCTCTTTTAATCTTGGATGATGATACGTCTCCAACGTATCTATAATTTTTGATTGTTCCATGCTATTATATTACCCGTTTTGGATGCTTATGGGCTTTACTATACACTTTTATATCATTTTTGGGACTAACCTACTAACCGGAGGCCCAACCCGAATTGCTGTTTTTTTTTGCCTATTTCAGTGTTTCGAAGAAAAGGAATATCAAACGGAGTCCAAACGGAATGAAACCTTCGGGACCGATCTTTTTGGAACAAACGCAATCCAGGAGTCTTGGAGTGGACGTCAAGAAGCAGCCGAGGCGGCTACGAGGGTGCAGGGCGCGCCCTAGGGGGGTGGGCACGCCCCCCACCCTCGTGGCTCCCCTGACCGACTTCCTTCGCTTATATATACTTGCATACTCTGAAAACACCGAGGAGCACCATGAAACCCTATTTCAACCGCCGCAACCTTCTGTACCCGTGAGATCCCATCTTGGAGCCTTTTCTGGCGCTCCGCCGGAGGGGGAATCGATCATGGAGGGCTTCTAGATCAACACCATAGCCTCTCCGATGAGTTGTGAGTAGTTTACCACAGACCTTCGGGTCCATAGTTATTAGCTAGATGTCTTCTTCTCTCTCTTTGATTCTCAATACAATGTTCTCCTCGATCTTCTTGGAGATCTATTCGATGTAACTCTTTTTGCGGTGTATTTGTCGAGACCCGATGAATTGTGGGTTTATGATCAAGTTTATCTTTGAGAAATATTTGAATCTCCTCTGAATTCTTTTATGTATGATTGGTTATCTTTGCAAGTCTCTTCGAATTATCAGTTTGGTTTGCCCTACTAGATTGATCTTTCTTGCAATGGGAGAAGTGCTTAGCTTTGGGTTCAATCTTGCGGTGTCCTTTCCCAGTGACAGCAGGGGCAGCAAGGCAGATATTGTATTATTGCCATCAAGGACAAAAGTATGGGGTTTATATCATATTGCTTGAGTTTTCCCTCTACATCATGTCATCTTGCCTAATGCGTTACTCTGTTCTTATGAACTTAATACTCTAGATGCATGCTGGATAGCGGTCGATGTGTGGAGTAATAGTAGTAGATGCAGAATTGTTACGATCTACTTGTTGCGGACGTGATGCCTATATACATAATCATGCCTAGATATTCTCATAACTATGCACTTTTCTATCAATTGCTCGACAATAATTTGTTCACCCACCGTAATACTTATGCTATCTTGAGAGAAGCCACTAGTGAAACCTATGGCCCCGGGTCTATTTTCCATCATATAAGTATCCAATCTATCTTATTTTTCAATCTTTACTTTCAAATTTATATCATAAAAATACCAAAAATATTTATTTTATCTTATTATCTCTATGAGATCTCACTTTCGCAAGGGGCCGTGAAGGGATTGACAACCCCTTTATCGCGTTGGTTGCGAGGTTCTTGTTTGTTTGTGTAGGTACGAGGGACTTGCATGGAGCCTCCTACTAGATTGATCCCTTGGTTCCCAAAAACTAAGGGAAATACTTACGCTACTTTGCTGCATCACCCTTTCCTCTTCAAGGAAAACCAACACAGTGCTCAAGAGGTAGCAAGAAGGATTTTTGGTGCCGTTGTCGGGGTGGTCTTCGCACAAGTCAAGACATACCAAGTACCCATCACAAACTCATCTCCCTTGCATTACATTATTTGCCATTTGCCTCTCATTTTACTCTCCCCCACTTCACCCTTGCCGTTTTATTCGCCCTCTCTTTCTTATTCGCCTCTTTTTTCGCTTGCCTCTCGTGTGCCTATTTGCCCTGATGGCCTTGCCTAAAAACGCCGATCTTCACCTTAGAAGGTTGGAAGAGATCGAAAGCAACGTTAGAAGCTTTATGACTTTACAATTTGAGCATAATAATTTCTTTAGAAATGAGCTTAAAGAACAAAAAAACTTTATGGAATACATGAATAAAGAGCTTGATGATATGTCTAAGGAATTTTATGGTTTGAATTCTTAGTTTGCTTGTCTTGAAAAATCAATTGCCCAAATTTCTGATAAGCAAGGCACCTTAGTTAATAAGATTGCCGCCAAACTAGAAGGGTTAGAAGGAAATAATGATGAAGATCTAAAAGTGATTGATGTGTCTCCAATTAAATCTTTGTTTTGCAATATGAATCTTGATAATGATGGGACTAGAGATGAGTCAACTTTAGTTAAAAGGCGTCCCAATGATTCGGAGTTTTTAGATCTTGATGCTAAAATTGGTAAAAGTGGGATTGGAGAGTTCAAAACTTTACATAGAAATGAACACACTATTTTGGATTTCAAGGAATTTAATTATGATAATTTTTCTTTAGTAGATTGTATTTCCTTGTTGCAATCCGTGCTAAATTCTCCTCATGCTTATAGTCAAAATAAAACTTTTACCAAACATATCGTTGATGCTTTGATGCAATCTTATGAAGAAAAACTTGAATTAGAAGTTTCTATCCCTAGAAAACTTTATGATGAGTGGGAACCTACTATTAAAATTAAAATTAAATATCATGAATGCTATGCTTTGTGTGATTTGGGTGCTAGTGTTTCCATGATTCCAAAAACTTTATGTGATGTGCTAGGTTTCCGTGATTTTGATGATTGCTCTTTAAACATGCACCTTGCGGATTCCACCATTAAGAAACCTATGGGAATGATTAATGATGTTCTTATTGTTGCAAATAGGAATTATGTGCCGTAGATTTTATTGTTCTTGATATAGATTGCAATCTTTCATGTCCTATTATTCCTGGTAGACCTTTTCTTAGAACGATTGGTGCAATTATTGATATGAAGGAAGGAAATATTAGATTCCAGTTTCCATTAAGGAAAGGCATGGAACACTTTCCTAGAAATAAAATCAAATTACCTTATGAATCTATTATGAGATCCACTTATGAATTGAATACCAAAGATGACAATACTTAGATCTATTCTCGCTTTTATGCCTAGGTAGGGGCGTTAAACGATATCGCTTGTTGGGAGGGAACCCAATTTTATTTTTGTTCCGTGATTTTTGTTCCAGTTTAGTAATAAATAATTCATCTAGCTTCTGTTTAGATGTGGTTTTATGTTTTAATTAGTGTTTGTGCGAAGTAGAACCTATATGATCATCATGGGAGATGGTTAATTTGATCTTGCTGAAAAACAGAAACTTTTGCACGCACAAGAATAATTTTAATAAATCACGAAAACGTGATTTTTAGTTGATTATTTTTGCAGTAGATTAATAAAAAAATTGCCTAGGACTTCCTATTTTCGTAGGAGTTTTAGAGTACCGGAAGTATTCGAAAGTTACAAATTGCCACAGACTGTTCTGTTTTTGACAGATTCTGTTTTTCGTGTGTTGTTTGCTTATTTTGATGAATCTATGGCTAGTATCAGGGGTATGAACCATAGACAAGTTGGAATACAGTAGGTTTGAAACCAATATAAATAAAGAATGAGTTCATTACAGTACCTTAAGTGGTAGTTTTTGTTTCTTGCACTAACAGAGCTCATGAGATTTCCTGTTGAGTTTTGTGTTGTGAAATTTTCATGTTTTGGGTAAAGATTTGATGAACTATGGAATAAGGAGTGGCAAGATCCTAATCTAGGGGATGCCCATGGCACCCCAAGATAATTCAAGAACAACCAAAAGCCTAAGCTTGGGGATGCCCCAGAAGGAATCCCCTCTTTCGTCTTCGTCCATCGGTAACTCTACTGGAGCTATATTTTTATTCACCACATGATATGTGTTTTGCTTGGACCATCTTGTATGATATGAGTATTTGCTTTTTATTTTACCACAATCATCCTTGCTGTACACACCTTTTGGGAGAGACACACATGATTCGAAATTTATTAGAATACTCTATGTGCTTCACTTATATCTTTTGAGCTAGACAATTTTGCTCTAGTGCTTCATTTATATATTTTTAGAGCACGACGGTGGAATTATTTTTTAGAAATTATTGATCTCTCATGCTTCACTTATATTATTTTGAGAGTCTTTTAGAACAGCATGGTATTTTCTGTGTTTATAAAATTGGTCCTAATATGATGGGCATCCAAGTTGGGTATAATAAAAACTATCATAAAAAGCGCATTGAATACTATGATCAATTTGATGCTTGATGATTGTTTTGAGATATGAGGATGGTAATATTAGAGTCATGCTAGTTGGGTAATTGTGAATTTGAGGAATACTTGTGTTAAAGTTTGTGATTCCCGTAGCATGCACGTATGGTGAACCGTTATGTGATGAAGTTGGATCATGATTTATTTATTGATTGTCTTCCTTATGTGTGGAGGTTGGGATCGTGCGATGGTTAACTCGTACCAACCCTTCCCCTGGGAGCATGCGTGTAGTACTTTGTTATAATTACTTGTAGATTTTTGCAATAAGTATATGAGTTCTTCATGACTAATGTTGAGTCCATGGATTATACGCACTCTCACCCTTCCACCATTGCTAGCCTCTCTTGTGCCGCGCAACTTTTGCCGGTACCATACACCCACCTTATACCTTCCTCAAGACAGCCACCATACCTACCTATTATGGTATTTCCATAGCCATTCTGAGATATATTGCCATGCAACTTTCTACCGTTCTGTTTATTATGACACGCTCCATCATTGTTATATTGCTTTTGCATGATCATGTAGTTGACATTATATTTGTGGCAAAGACACCTTTCATAATTTTCATACATGTAACTCTTGATTCATTGCATATCCCGGTACACCACCGGAGGCATCCACATAGAGTCATATTTTGTTCTAAGTATTGAGTTGTAAGTACATAAAAGTGTGATGATCTTCATTATTAGAGCATTGTCCCAAGTGAGGAAAGGATGATGGAGACTATGATTCCCCCACAAGTCGGGATGAGACTCCAGACTTTATAAAAAATAAAAGAGGCCAAAGAAGCCCAAATAAAAAAGAGAGGCCAAAGAAGCCCACCAAAATAAAAAAGAGAGAATATGAGAGAAGGGACAATGTTACTATCTTTTTTCCACACATGTGCTTCAAAGTAGCACCATGATCTTCATGATAGAGAGCCTCCTATGTTGTCACTTTCATATACTAGTGGGAATTTTACATTATAGAACTTGGCTTGTATATTCCAATGATGGGCTTTCGCAAAATGCCCTAGGTCTTCGTGAGCAAGCAAGTTGGATGCACACCCACTTAGTTTCTTTTTGAGCTTTCATACATTTATAGCTCTAGTGCATCCGTTGCATGGCAATCCCTACTCACTCACATTGATATCTATTAATGGGCATCTCCATAGCCCGTTGATATGCCTGGTTTATGTGAGACTATCTTCTCCTTTTTTGTCTTCTCCACAACCACCATCCTATTCCACATATAGTGCTATGTCCATGGCTCATGCTCATGTATTGCGTGAAGATTGAAAAAGTTTGAGAATACTAAAGTATGAAACAATTGCTTGGCTAAAACCTAGGTTGTGCATGATTTAAATATTTTGTGTGATGAAGATAGAGCATAGCCAGACTATATGATTTTGTAGGGATAACTTTCTTTGGCCATGTTATTTTGAGGAGACATGATTACTTTGTTAGTATGCTTGAAGTATTATTACTCTTATGTCAATATGAACTTTTATCTTGAATCATTTGGATCTGAACATTCATGCCACAACAAAGAAAATTACATTGAGAAATATGCTAGGTAGCATTCCACATCAAAAATTCTGTTTTTATCATTTACCTACTCGAGGACGAGCAGGAATTAAGCTTGGGGATGCTTGATACGTCTCCAACGTATCTATAATTTTTTTATTGTTCCATGCTATTATATTACCCGTTGTGGATGTTTATGGGCTTTACTATACACTTTTATATCATTTTTGGGACTAACCTACTAACCGGAGGCCCAACCCGAATTGCTGTTTTTTTTGCCTATTTTAGTGTTTCGAAGAAAAGGAATATGAAACGGAGTCCAAACGGAATGAAACCTTCGGGAGCGATCTTTTTGGAACAAATGCAATCTAGGAGACTTGGAGTGGACGTAAAGAAGCAGTCGAGTGATAACCCACAAGTGTAGGGGATCGCAACAGCTTTCGAGGGTAAAGTATTCAACCCAAATTTATTGATTCGACACAAGGGGAGCCAAAGAATATTCTTGAGTATTAGCAGTTGAGTTGTAAATTCAACCACACTTGGATAACTTAGTATCTGCAGCAAAGTATTTAGTAGCAAATTAGTATGATAATAAAGGTAACGGTAGCAAAAGTAATGTTTTTGGATTTTGTAGTGATTGTAAAAATAGCAACGGAAAAGCAAACAAGCGAATAACAATATGTGAAAAGCTCGTAGGCAATGGATCAGTGATGGATAATTATGCCGGATGTGATTCCTCATGTAATAGCTATAACATAGGGTGACACAGAACTAGCTCTAGTTCATTAATGTAATGTAGGCATGTATTCCGTAAATAGTCATACGTGCTTATGGAAAAGAACATGCATGACATCTTTTGTCCTACCCTCCCGTGGCAACGGGGTCCTAACGGAAACTAAGGGATATTAAGGCCTACTTTTAATAGAGAACCGGAACAAAGCATTAGCACATAGTGAATACATGAACTCCTCAAACTACGGTCATCACCGAGAAGTATCCCGATTATTGTCACTTCGGGGTTGTCGGATCATAACACATAATAGGTGACTATAGACTTGCAAGATAGGATCAAGAACACACATATATTCATGAAAACATAATAGGTTCAGATCTGAAATCATGGCACTCGGGCCCTAGTGAAAAGCATTAAGCATAGCAAAGTCATAGCAACATCAATCTCAGAACCTAGTGGATACTAGGGATCAAACCCTAACAAAACTAACTTGATTACATGGTAAATCTCATCCAACCCATCATCGTCCAGCAAGCCTACGATGGAATTACTCACGCACAGCGGTGAGCATCATGAAATTGGTGATGGAGGATGGTTGATGATGACGACGGTGACGAATCCCCCTCTCCGGAGCCCCGAACGGACTCCAGATTAGCCCTCCCGAGAGAGATTAGGGCTTGGCGGTGGCTCTGTTGGGGATATAACTATTTGTGTAAGCCGCCCAGGAGGGGCCGAGTTACGCAAAGAAGACTCACCAGAAAGAAGCCCAAGACCAAGCATGAAGATGGCGGTTCATTAAAGGGCTTAAGGCCCACTGGCGACTTAAGGCCCGCTGTAGTAAACCGCCATAATTGCTTGACTTGTATCATAAGGTAGATTTAACTAGTCACCGAGCCGGACACTGTTTATAAGCCGACCGGGACTTTGTAAGCAAGAGGGCGTCAACCCGTGTATATAAGGGGACGACCTGCTGGCTGCTTAGGGCAAGAAACAATTGATCGAGAGCCGGGCATAGCGTATCTCGCTCCCTGGTCATCGAAACATCAACACCAACCCAACCAGACGTAGGCCTTACCTTCACTGTAAGGGGCCGAACTAGTATAAACCTCTCGTGTCCTTTGTCCCGATTAACCCCTTCAAGCTTCCTAGTTGCGATGGCTCCACAACTAAGTCCTTTCATGAGGACATCTGACGTGACAATCCACGACAGTTGGCGCCCACCGTGGGGCCAGCGCATGGTGGATTTGAGTTATTGAAGGGCAACTTCGAAGGGCTCAAAGGATACGTAGTGGGCCAGATGACCATGAGTCGTCGCGGCAAGATCTACATCAACGATGAAGGCCGGGGCCCCGACGCTGGATCAATTGAGTACGGCTACCGGGTCCCCTTCGGCGGAATCCACGTCTTCATCGGCCAGATCGGTGAGCTGGGCCCTGAGCCGGACAACTGCATGACCTTGTCGAGACGGCTCAGCGTGCGAGGAAGACTTGAATTCAACCTATTATGAAGCGTGCCTTCGTGGGCTGCATCCACGGAGAGGAACTCTCTGAAGGATCTGGAGATGGTGGTCAGACGGCCGTCCTCTCAGATGGTAATTCGTCCGCTGGCTCAACAGATTCGTTGTACCAAGTGCAAGACGGCGTGCTCGGGGGCTGTTCTGATGGCACCAGTATTCCGGACCCCTGTGAGCTGCCAAGATGGGCAGGAGTCTTTATGGCTGGGACTCAGCCCGGCTCAAACTCTACAGCTGCTGCAACAATAACGTCCGGGATAGGAGCTGCCGGGGCAGGTGGCCCCGTGCGCCCGCCGGCTCAGGTGCTGATAGATCTCATGGACAAGCTTACAACCCTGTTAACCGCAACGGTTATTCCCGCGAATAAGGATGAGCATGACGCAGAGGTGGCACAGGTGTGTGAGGAAATAGCTCAGGCCAAGGAGGCCTTGGCAGCTGAGGACACTAGATTAGCCACAGAGCGGGCGGCTCTAGATGCTCGGGCGCAACGGCTACAATCAGAAGCTTACCAGCTCACAATGAGCTTAAACGCGTCCAATGAGGTGATGAGGAGGAGACAACAGAAAACCCAGTCCCGTTTACCTCCGAATTACGACCCTCGGGTTCTTTTTGCTACAGCCGGAGCCCGCCCAAGTAACCCGCCAGAGACCAATCAGTTTGTGACAGCCGGAACAGGGGGGCCGGCTTAGCCTTGGGAGATGGCACCTCCTCATGTGAGCATGGCACCGCCGTGTTATGTGCCGGTACCGCCGGGTCACTTTTCCAACCCCATGGAGAACTTAATTGGGGCTTCAACGCGTTTGGCGGCTCTTCCCATGGATGGTGATGACCCGGCAGCGGTGGAGACCCTGAGGGTCAGAGAACTTCTCCAGACGGCCTTAGCTCAGCAAGAGACCTATTCTTACAGCCGGGACAGGATTCATTCAACTCCTCCGCCTTGGTTAGCACCGCCTCGTCAGAACCGGAGCCCAAGTTACAGTCGGCACATGGAGTCTGAAGCTTTGTCATGCAACGCCCAATGCCGTAACCATCCCAGTGGCTATAATCCGGTGCAGGACTGAGTACGTCAGGAGAACGAGCAGGCGGCTCAGCTAGCGGCTCAACAGACGACACATAAGGATTTCCCAGAGTATCCAACGACTTCCATTGAGACGGGAGTAGCCACTAGAACCGGCGGTGTTCCTTGTCTGGTATCGGCTTTGCGTAATGTGCATTTACCCAAGGACTTCAAGGGACCTCGAAAGGTGCCGAATTACACGGCCGACTTGCAGCCCGGAGCTTGGATCGAAAGTTATGAGATGGTTATGGAGTTATTGGAAGTCAGCGACGCGGCGATGGCTAAGTACTTCACCATAATGTTAGATGGAACAACCCAATCCTGGTTAAAGGGTTTGCCACCCAATTCCATTAGCTCATGGGCAGAGCTTAAAGCCCGTTTTATCCAGAACTTCAAAGATACTTGCAAGCAGTCTATGTCGATTGTGGATTTGACAAACTGTAAACAGGAGGAAGGAGAATCTACGACCCATTGGGTACGCCGGGTCAAGGAGATAATACATTCATCTGACAAGATGGATGCCGGCTCTGCAGTCCTCATGTTGGAGAAGAATTGCCGTTTTGAGCCAATGAGGCAGAAACTGGGGCGCCTTAAGCGTGATTGCAATGATATGGGTATGCTGATGGCGGCTTTAGTCAAATATGCCGATTCTGATAGTACCAAGGATCCCACGTCTAATGAGGAAAAGACTGGGAAGGGAAAGAATAATGGTAATGGAAAGGGTCAGCAACATAACATGATGAACCAAGGAGGCAATAAGCGTAAGGCGGACGATAACCCGGAATTTGTGGCCAATGCCAATGCACAAGGTAACAATCAGAGACGTAAGGGTAAGCCGCCTCGATCCGGCGGGTCAGGCCCATCTCTTAAGCAGCTACTCAATGAGCCCTGCCCGAGACATGGCACCAGAGAGCGGCCCGCCACACACCTGTGGAAAGATTGCGCGATCATGAAAGCGTTTCAGAATTCCAACACCTTTGGTGGCAATAATGGGTCTGGTGGCGGCTCAGGGGCTGGCGGTTTTCATTGCCCCGGTGGTGGTTCAGGTTCCGGCTTTCAGGGACGTCAAGGCGGCTATAATCAACAGCAGTCTGGTCAAGGACAGCAGCAGCAGCAGCAGCACTCAGGTTATCAAAGCAATCCGAAGCAGTTGAATAGTGGGCAGTACCACGTGTTTACTACTAGCTTATGCAAACGCGACTAGAAGGTTCATAAGAGGGCTATGAATTCTGTTGAGCCGGCAGTTCCTCGTTACTTGAGGTGGTCAGAACAGCCCATTGTATGGAGCAGAGAAGATCACCCTCCACGGGTCGATAATCCGGGTCTGTTGGCCTTGGTGGTAGCACCTCAGGTTGGTGGATATAAATTCACTAAGGTACTCATGGACGGAGGTAGTAGCATCAATATCCTCTATTATGAGACCTTTCGACGCATGGGGTTAACTGATAAGAATCTGAGGACATCCAACACTGTTTTCCATGGAGTGGTTCCTGGTAAGTCGGCTTACCCAGATGGCAAGATTGAGCTGGAGGTGGCCTTTGGAGATGAATATGACTCCAGGGCTGAGAAATTGACGTTTGAGGTGGTCAAAATCAGGAGCCCATATCATGCTCTGGTTGGGCGGCCAGCTTATGCTAAGTTCATGGCACGGCCGTGTTATGTTTATTTGCAGCTCAAGATGCCGGGTCACAAGGGCACCATCACTGTGCATGGAGGTCGGAAGGTAGCATTGGAATGTGAAGAAGGCGACGTGGCTTATGCTGAGTCTGCCTGTGCAGCGGAAGAGCTCAAATTTCCTCAAGATAATGTTGACCCAGCGGATATGACCTTGTAGGACCTTGAAGTATGTCTAGAGGGGGGTGATTAGACTACTTGACCAATTAAAAACTTAACCTTTTCCAGTTTTAGAGTTTGGCAGATTTTAGCTATCTTAGGACAAGTCAAGCAATCATCACACAATTCAAGCAAGCATGCAAAGAGTATATGGGCAGCGGAAATTAAACATGTAACTTGCAAGAAAGTAAAGGGAAGGGTTTGGAGGATTCAAACGCAATTGGAGACACGGATGTTTTTGGCGTGGTTCTGATAGGTGGTGCTATCGTACATCCACGTTGATGGAGACTTCAACCCACGAAGGGTAACAGTTGCGCGAGTCCACGGAGGGCTCCACCCACAAAGGTTCCACGAAGAAGCAACCTTGTCTATCCCACCATGGCCGTCGCCCACGAAGGACTTGCCTCACTAGCGGTAGATCTTCACGAAGTAGGCGATCTACTTGTCCTTACAAACTCCTTGGTTTAACTCCACAATCTTGTCGGAGGCTCCCAAGTGACACCTAGCCAATCTAGGAGACACCACTATCCAAGAAGTAACAAATGGTGCGTTGATGATGAACTCCTTGCTCTTGTGCTTCAAATGATAGTCTCCCCAACACTCAACTCTCTCACATAGGTTTTGGATCTGGTGGAAAGAGGATTTGAGTGGAAAGCAACTTGGGGAAGGCTAGAGATCAAGATTCATGTGGTAGGAATGGAATATCTTGGCCTCAACACATGAGTAGGTGGTTCTCTCTCAGAAATGGTAAGTTGGAAGTGTAGGTTTAGTATGATGGCTCTCTTCACGAATGAAGAGGAGGTGGAGGGGTATATATAGCCTCCACACAAAATCTAACCGTTACACACAATCTACCAAACTCGGTGGGACCGATTCAACAGACTCGGTCAGACCGATTTAGTAAACCTAGTGACCGTTAGTGATTTTCGGTGGGACTGACATGCAAGTCGTAAGACCGATTCGGTTAGGGTTAGGGCATAACGTAATCTCGGTAAGACCGATTACACAAACTTGGTGAGACCGATTTTGGTAATAATCTTTCCAGAGAGTTGGTCAGCTAAACTCGGTGGGACCGATTTGCTCTTTTCGGTGAGACTGAAATGTTACAAAAGGGAAACAGAGAGTTTACATTGCAATCTCGGTGGGACCGATCGCTCACTTCGGTTAGACCGAAATGTTACGAAGGGAAACAGAGAGATTACAATCCCATCTCGGTGAGACCGAGATCCCTATCAGTAAGACCGATTTGCTTAGGGTTTGTGGCAGTGGCTATGACTTTTGAAATCGGTGGCGCCGGATAGGAAGAATCGGCGTGACCGATTTTGGGTTTAGGTTTAGGTCATTTGTGGATGTGAGAAAGTAGCTGAGGGTTTTGGAGCATATCACTAAGCACATGAAGCAAGAGTCTCATTAAGCAACACCTCATCCCTCCTTGATAGTATTGGTTTTCCTATAGACTCAATGTGATCTTGGATCACTAAAATATAAAATGAAGAGTCTTGAACTTTTGAGCTTGAGCCAATCCTTTGTCATTAGTATTTTGATGGATCCAGTTTCATCATCCATGCCATGCCATTCATTGAGCTTTCCTGAAATAATAGTCTTGGAATAGCATTAGCTCAATGAGCTATATGTTGTTATGAATTACCAAAACCACCTAGGGATAGTTGCACTTTCAATCTCCCCCTTTTTGGTAATTGATGACAACATATAGATCAAAGCTTCGACAAATGATAATAAGATTTAACAACATCGTTGCTTTGAGAAGTATGTGATAAGAAAGAGCTCCCCCTAAATTTGTGCATGGTTTAAGATTTGCTTTGGAATGCAAATGCACAAGGAATTAGGCTCATGGGTTACTCTCCCATGTCACATACATCTTGGTGGAGCGCTCAAAATAATAAAGATTGAATACATGCAGTCATCACCAAGCAAAGTGAATGATCACATAGAATAGATAAGATAATATCATCAAACATGCATAAGTGTAGCTTATGATCAAACACATGATCATCAATGTCTCACAAGCATAGCATAGTATCTCAAGCAATCAAAAGCAAACAAGTTTAACCACCAAATCAAGAGAGAATAAAAGCAACACTCTCTCTCTCTCTCTCTCTCTCTCTCTCTCTCTCTCTCGAAGCCTATGATCTATACATTTTTCTCCCCCTTTGGCAACAAGTTACCAAAAAGTTCATAGAAAATGCATAGTGCTAGATCGACACTCAGGCTTGATCTTCAGGTGGTGGTGTCCGGATAACTCCAAGAACGAAGGCTTCAGTTGAAGTAGAGGGTGCTGGAGTTGATGCTGGAGCTGGTTGCACTGGAGCTGTAGGAGTTGTAGCTGGTGCAGATGATGTTGCTCTAGTGTCTGTCACATGCACTGCAACTGACCTCTGGGCTCTAGGCACTCTGGCAAACACATTATTGGTAGTCTTGCCCTGCCTCTCCTGCATGTCATCCTGTAGCTGCTCCACAACAGACTGAATCTCAGTTACTTTGACATCAAGATCATGAGATTTGAGTTCCATGATTCTTTCCAAGCTCTCCTGATTTTGAGCGAGGGTGGCCAATCCCTTCTCAATCCTCAGAGTTGATGCTATTAAGTAACCGAGCTGCTCCTACTTGTTCTTCAAGAAATACTCAGATGCCTCCTCTTGAGTTGGCATCTTGGCAGCTTTCTCCTTCCTTGCCTTCTCCTTCTTCTCTTGAGGATGTACTGATGATGCATCATTCTCATTCACGACAACCTGATTATCCTCAAAGTCTGGATAAAGTGGAAAATGTTCCTTATCCAATAGATATTTGCCTGTTCCCATCTTTGAGTTAATCAACTCCTGAATTTGAGGGGCATATCCACAGCTCCTCTTCTGATCTGCTGCTGTCCTCTTAATGGTTTCAACCATAAGGCTCATGACCTTAAATTTCTAAGGCACATCAAACAAATGCAACATGTTGATTGCATGCCCTCTGATCATGTTGTGGTCACCAGACTAAGGCAATAGAGTGTGCCTTAGGATCCAATTGATTGTGGGCAGCCCTGACAGAAGATAGTGGACTGACCCAAACTTATGTGTCTCAACAGCTTTGTCTGGGATCTCCTTGTACATGTGTGCCATGGAATTGTGGTCCATCTTATTTTTGGCATATACATCCAGGTCACTGTCGGAGTAATGGGCCACGGGTAGGCTAACCCGAGTCCCAGAACCTTTCAAGACATCGGGGCAGGCTGCGCCCCTCAAGTCCCAGAGGCGACTCCGAGACGAGCCGAGTCCCAGAAGGCGACTCCAAGATAAGCCGACTCCAGTCCAGCGACTTCCGGAGAGGCCGACTATAGGAAGTCAGCCTGCGACTCCAACCACCCTGTTATTTAAGGGCAGGCATGGCCACAGTGCGCTGTACCAACGGAGATCTCCGTCCGGCGCGGCACTGTTGCCATGCCGGCCCTGACATCAGCTCTTGGGGGCGGAGCCCTGTGCCCACGACGGCCTGTCTGTACGGCCCGGAGACGGCGGGGCCTACCAGTCAGCGGGAGTACTGAAGACGGCAAGAGCGCCAAGAGACGGACCCGTTGGGAGTCGGCCCCTAGGAGTCGGCCGGCCCCTCCCACGGGCCCAACACGCCATTAACCAGACACGACGGGGAATGGCAACAGTGATCGCCCGTCAGGCGGCAGCACTGTTGCCATGACCCCATGACCGAGCCAGCGTCATTAGAAGCACGGCTACAGTAATCTGCAGCCGGCAAGACCCGCCCGCGGCGGACAAGGGCTGTCGGCCCCGTACCAGGCAAGTTGGCGGGACCCACCAGTCGGCGGGCCCTAGTAGTCGGCGGAGAAGACGGCGCCTGAGAGACAGACGGCTGGGACCCGCACCCAGCCGGTTTTACCATTGTACCCCTGGGGGGTAGGCCTATATAAACCCCCCAGGGCACCCATGTAAAGGGTTCGAATCCATTAGCACTAGACAGACCATATAGGAAGGAGAGAGCTAGCCTTGCCTTCTCCTACCTCCAGAGATAGCTCAAGGAGCAACCTTGTACTCACTTTGCCTTAGTGATCATGCGAAGACCCCGCAGAGCAGCATTAGGGGTGTTATCTCCACGGAGATCCCCGAAGCTGGGTAAGATCCGCCGGCGTGCATGTCTTCGCCTCATCCCGCTTCCAGGCACCGGCGATGTTCTACTCGCCCGCACCATGATAAGCCATCCTTTGGCATATGTCGCACCCAACCCCCGATATTTGGCGCCCACCATGGGGCGAGGTGCACCGTCGTCCGGAGATCTGTTCTGGACGGGAACCCTTTTCCTCCCTGGCGAGCGCAGCCAGCCAGGCTCGCAGGACGGAGTCTGCATCGACGCGCTGCGCGGCGCTGAGGCCGCCTGTGCAGCGAGCTGCCACGCCGAACTTGTCGACGAGGTTCGCCTCTCCGACGAGCCTGCATCCGATGCAGGCACGGGCGGCCCTGAGAACCTCCTCGCGGGCCTCCTCGACCAACTCCATGTCACCGGCGAGCCTGACGTGGACTTGGAGTCCGTAGGCTCAACCGACCCGATGCTGGTCGACTCCGACGCCGCGTCGCTTGACGCTTTCCCCACCAACGTGGTGGTCTACGACAAGCCACTCCCTCACGAGGAGAGCGGCGGAAGCGCTGTCACGGAGGTGCTCGTCATCAGTCATGATGAGCGTTCCGGCGAGGGAGCTCATGACCCACTCGACGCGGCTCTGCAAGACCTGACTGTGCCCATCCCAGAAGACGCAGACGCCGAGACACTGGAGACACGCCGCCTTCAGATCATCGAAGGCGCCAAGAACCTGGCAAGCATGAGGCGCTTGTCAGAAGCCTACCAGCGTGAGATGGATCGTGCTGTGGGCGGCTCGCTGGCTCTGACTGGGCCTAGCCGCCTAGGCGCGGTCCGGCAACGCGGCGCGACCATCGCCAACCTGTTCGGGGTCAATCGCCCCGTATACGCCACGTCTGCAGAGAACATCAGCGCCGCCCAGGCGGCGACTGACGAGCTGAAGAACTTTGAAGGCGAGGAGCGCTGCATGATGACGGAGCGAGTCCAGCAGCTCCTCGACGCGGTTGCCGCGCAGAATGCAGCCGGCGGCCGCACGGAGGCGCCGCGGCGACCAGACGACGACCTGCCTTCCCGCCGAGATCAAGGCGCGACGTCTCGAACGCCGACTGGCGGAGTCCGCGGAAGAAAAGACAAAGAGCCGGCTGTCTGTCACAATCGGACTCGCATCACCATCGAGCGCGACCAAGACGGCCGCCCGAGAGTAGTGGAGCGGCAGGGCGACTATCTGCCTCCCCCACCAAGAAAAGGACGACGAGTTTCCCCACCGCCTGTTGAGCATCCGACTCTCGGTGGCCGCCTTGGACGCCGAGAGGGAGTCGGAGAAAATGACGCCCGCCACCGGATCGACCGACTCCACCGATCCCTAGCGCTGGAAGAAGAAGATGAGTTGGGTCCGCCCTTCTTTGGACCCCGCATCCGAGACGAGCCTTTTCCCAAAGGGTTCACACTCCCCCGAGACACACCCAAGTATACCGGCTCCGTGAAGCCGGAAGACTGGCTAGTTGACTACTCCACGGACGTCAACATAGCGAACGGCAACAAGCGAGTTGCCGTGAAGTATGTTCCACTCATGCTCCAAGGAATGGCCCGGACATGGTTGAACAGCCTAAAGCCCCGCAGCATCAACAGCTGGGTCGACTTCACCGAGGCCTTCATCCGCAACTTCATGAGCACGTACAAGCGACCTCCCAAGCCGTGCCAGCTTTCCTTGTGCATGCAAGGCCCTGACGAGTCGACACGCGACTACCTCACGCGCTGGGGCGAGCTTCGGAATTCCTGCGAGGGCGTGCACGAGGTGCAGGCTATCGAGTACTTCACCGTCGGGTGCCGAGAAGGCACCCTCCTCAAGCACAAGCTCCTCTGCGACGAGCCGGAAACCCTCGACGAGATGCTGATCATAGCAGACAAGTACGCCACAACCGACTCCTCCATGAAGACGGAAATTCAAGTTAACGCGGCTGGCAAAGTGGCCCCTCAGGCTCCCAGAAACCCAGCTGGAGACGCCAGTCGGCGACAGCAACAAAACGACAACAAGCGCAAGGCCCCACAGCCGACTTCCAGCAGTCGGCAGGTTGCAACAGTTGAAGATCAACAGCCAGAGGGGCAGCCTCCGACCAAGCAACAGAAAGGCGGCAAGTCCAACTGGTTGCCGGCCTTCTCTTACGAGCAGACTCTAGACGGTCCCTGCAAGTTCCACAGCAGTGGGAAGCCGTCAAACCATACCACCCGAAAGTGCCACTGGCTTACAAGAATCGCCAAGGGAGATGGCCTCCTTCCTCCCCCGCCTGCTGGGCCGCCGCCTCCACTGCCGCCCCAGCAGCCGGCTGCCAGGCCGGTCGGCGTACTACGGGAGGAGTACCCATAAGAGCACGGAGCCTATGTGGTGTTCACCAGTCTGGCTGATGATCGACGCAGCAGGCGGCAGCAGCAGCAAGAGGTGAATGCAGTAGCATCAGATACTCCAGAGTTTATGCATTGGTCCGAGAAGCCTATCAGTTGGAGCAGAGCAGATCACCCAGAGGTGATGCCGAATCCAGGCTCCTACGCCCTGGTTTTGAGTGCAACCTTGGCCACAGATAGGCGGGCCGCTCACTTCTCGTGAGTGCTGATAGACGGAGGCAGTACAAGGATACCATGGAGAAATTAGGAATCAAGCAAAGACAGCTGCAGAGCAGCCGGACTGTGTTCCACGGCATTGTACCTAGACTTTCCTGCTCACCAATCGGCAAGATACTGATAGACGTCCTCTTCGGAGATAAAGATCATTTCCGCCGAGAGCCAGTTTGGTTTGAGGTGGTGGACCTCGAAAGCCCATACCATGTGTTGCTTGGCCGACCTACTTTGGCCAAGTTGATGGCGGTCCCCCACTACGCCTACCTCAAGATGAAGATGCCGAGTTCCAAGGGGATTCTAACTGTAGCCGGCGACTACAGGAAGTCGTCCGCTTGCACGGCTGAGAGCAGTCGGTTGGCCGAGTCCCTGGTAATCGCAGCTGAGAAGCGGCTCCTTGATCGGGTTGTGGCGATGGCCGGAAGGCAGCCAGAGATGTCGCCCGACCCCAAGGAGTCGGAAGCTGAGGGTTCGTTCAAGCCGGCCAAAGAGACCAAGAAGATACCCTTGGACCCGGAGCACCCAGAGAGGTACGCTGTCATAGGTGCAAACCTCGACAACAAATAGGAAGGCAAGCTCGTCGATTTCCTCTGTGAGAATCGGGACATCTTTGCATGGTCCCCTAAAGACATGCCAGGTGTACCGACGGAATTCGCCGAGCACAAGTTACATGTCCGACCAGATGTGAAGCCCGTCAGGCAGCCCTTGTGCCGCCTGTCAAAAGAGAAGAGAAGAGTTGTTGGAGAAGAGATAGCCCGGCTCCTGGCGGCCGGCTTCATTATGGAGGTATTTTTCCTAGAATGGTTAGCGAACCCGGTCCTGGTGTTGAAGAAGAACAAGCAGTGGCGGATGTGCATTGACTACACGAGCCTCAACAGAGCTTGCCCCAAGGACCCCTTTGCTCTACCAAGAATTGATCAGGTGATCGACTCCACAGCCGGATGCGAGCTGCTGAGTTTCTTAGATGCATATTCAGGATATCACCAGATCAAACTGAGCCCGGCAGATAGACTGGAGACCGCCTTCATCATGCCGTTCGGAGCCTTCTGCTACCTGACCATGACGTTCGGCTTGAGGAACGCCGGCGCCACCTTTCAGCGTTGCATGCAGAAGTGCCTCCTCAAGCAACTCGGCAGAAACGCCCACATCTACGTAGATGATGTGGTGGTGAAGACGGAGAAGCGCGAAACACTGATGGAAGACCTCAAAGAAACCTTTGAGAACCTGCGCTGATTCCAGATCAAGCTCAACCCTGAGAAGTGCGTCTTTGGAGTACCAGCCGGCCAACTCCTTGGCTTCTTGGTATCTGAACGCGGCATAGAGTGCAACCCTGTGAAGATCAAGGCCATCGAGAGGATGGAGGTACCCAGCCGACTGTTAGATGTGCAAAAGTTTGCCGGCTGTTTGGCGTCCATCGGCCGATTCATCAGTCGGCTGGGCGAGAAAGCTCTCCCTTTGTACCAACTAATGAAGAAGAGCACCTTTTTCGAGTGGAACCACAAGGCAGATGAAGCATTTCTCCAAGTGAAGAAGATGTTGACTACTCCCCCTGTGCTGGCGGCTCCGACTCCTAAAGAGCCCATGCTCCTATACATTGCCGCCACCAGCCGGGTAGTCAGCACAGTCATTGTAGTCGAGTGCAAAGAGAAAGGCAAGGCGCTCCCTGTCCAGAGACCGGTATATTACCTGAGCGAGGTACTGTCGACTTCCAAGCAGAACTACCCCCACTACCAGAAGATATGCTACGGCGTGCACTTTGCCGCCAAGAAGTTGAAGCCTTACTTTCAAGAGCATCCAATTACTATGGTGTGCACAACCCCGCTGGCCGAGATCATCGGAGCCGAGACGCTTCTGGCCGAGTGGCCAAATGGGCCATAGAGTTGGCTCCCTCCACCATCTACTACCAGCCTCGCGCCGCCATCAAGTCGCAAGCGCTGGCCGACTTCCTCGTCGACTGGGCCGAGAGACAGTACCTGCCGCCAGCGCCCGACTCCACCCATGCATTTCGACGGCTCCAAAATGCGCACCGGCTTGGGAGCCGGCATCGTCCTCACCTCCCCTAAAGGCGACAAGCTCAAGTATGCACTGCAGATCCACTTCGCCACCTCCAACAACATCGCCGAATACGAGGCGCTCATTCGCGGGCTCCGGCTTGCCAAAGAACTCGGCATTCGCCGGATCCTGTGCTATGGCGACTCCGATTTGGTGGTCCAGCAGTCATCTGGCGACTGGGACGCCAAAGATGCAAACATGGCGAGCTACCACTTCCTGGTGCAGCAACTCAGCGGATACTTCGAGGGGTGCGAGTTCCTTCACGTGCCAAGAAATGACAACGACCAAGCAGACGCCTTGGCACGAGTCGGCTCCACCCGCCAAGCGATACCGTCCGGCGTCGCTCTTCAGCGCCTCCTTAAGCCGTCTATTAAGCCTTCACCAGAATCAGACTCCATCTTTCTGTCGGCTCCCCCCGAAGAAGTCGGATCCGACTCAAGAGCCCCAGCAGACGACCCAAAGAAAAGCGCAGTCGAAGCCGACCCGGGGACTTCGGAACCCGGCCCGGGGACTGCGGCAACCGGCCCAAAGACTTCAGAAATCGGCCCAGGGACTGTGCCAGTCGGCCCGGGGACTGCGCTAGTCAGCCCGGGGATTTCGTCAACCCAGCAAGCGGCCGCAGACTCTAGCCCGCCGCCTCCCAGCCCAGCCGCCCTTGTCCAAGTCGCAGTGGTGGCGGTTGAAGAAATAGCAGCACCCTCATGGGTGCAGCCCATCCTCAAGTTTCTAGTGAACAAAGAGCTGCCAAGTGATGAAATCTTGGCTCCGCAAGTGCAACACCGAGCGGCAGCCTACACCATAATCAACAGAGAGCTGGTTAGGCGCAGCGTCACTGGTGTCTACCAGTGCTGCGTTGAGCCAGAGCAAGGCCAAGCAATTCTCAGAGACATCCATCAAGGCGAGTGTGGCCACCATGCGGCTTCAAGAGCACTCATCGCCAAAGCCTTTCGGCACGGTTTCTTCTGGCCAATTGCCCTGGAAGAGGCCAAGGAATTAGTCCAAAAATGCAAGGGGTGCCAGAAGTTCCGCTCCAAGCCGCTTCAGCCGGCTTCTGCACTGAAGACCATCCCCATCGCCTGGCCCTTTGCAGTTTGGGCCCTGGACATGGTGGGACCATTCAAGACGGCCCGAGGCGGCCTAACTCACTTACTCGTCGCAGTGGACAAGTTCACCAAGTGGATAGAAGCAAAGCCCATCAAGAAGTTGAACGGTCCGACTGCAGTGATTTTCATCGCCGACATCACGGTTCGGTACGGCATACCGCACAGCATCATCACCGACAATGGCACAAATTTTGCCAAGGGCGCCTTGGCCCGTTTCTGCGGACGCAGGGCATCCGACTGGACTTAGCATCCGTTGCCCATCCACAGTCAAACGGCCAAGTGGAGCGAGCAAACGGCGTCATCCTATCTGGCATCAAGCCTCGACTGGTCGAACCACTTGAGCGTTCGGCCGGCTGGTGGCTTGAGGAGCTCCCAGCCATCCTCTGGAGTCTGCGCACGAGTCCAAACAAGTCAACCGGCTTCACGCCTTTCTTCCTCGTCTACGGTGCCGAAGCCGTCATCCCGACGGACATAGAATTCGACTCTCCGCGGGTCACCATGTACACCAAAGAGGAAGCAGAAGAAGCACGTCAAGACGGCGTCGATCTGCTGGAAGAGGGCCGGCTGTTGGCACTCAGCCGGTCCAGCATCTACCAGTAGAGTCTGCGCCGATACTACAACAGGAAGGTCAGGCCGAGATCTTTCCAAGAGGGCGACCTTGTGCTCCGACTGATCCAGCGAACAGCCGGCCAGCACAAGTTGTCGGCGCCTTGGGAAGGCCCCTGCATCATCAGCAAAGTGCTGGGCAACGACTCCTACTACCTATTCGATGCCCAGAAGCCCCGAGCACGCAAGAGGGACGACTCCGGCAAAGAGTCGGAACGGCCATGGAATGCAAACCTTCTCCGAAGATTTTATAGTTGATGCAGTATGTACCACGCTATCCTTTGTATTAAAGTAGCGAGACTTTGGGCCCCCCGAGATGAGCTCGGGGACTGCCCTTTTTGTTATCTGTATGATAAGAATTATGCCTTTGAGTATGCTACTTTTTGTTATGCCGCTCGGCACCGGGTTCGACTAGTCGGCCCGGGGACTCGCTGTCTTGCGCTATGAAACGCTTCCTGCAGTTGGACAAGTAGTGTGTGGCGCTTAAGCCGTCTCCTGTCAGAAGCCGCAGCTTGCAGAGCGACTTTTGGTAGGCAGAGAGTAAGCAAGAATGAGCACCCACACGAAAAAATGGCTAAGGACTCAAAGCATAAGCATAGCCCAAGCCGGCTTCCAGCCTCTCTTTGGAGAGCCGACTCTCGAATAGTCGGCTTGCCGCCTTCTATCCAACTTGTTAAAAGACTCTAAAAAAGGCCAAGTACTTGCCTTCCCTAAAGTAGCCAAGCAATTGACCTAGCGGCAGTCCGCAGAGCGGTTGTCCGTCCGACAAAGCGGCGACTGTGGGAAGGCGGCAAAGGAAAAAGCCAAAAGAGCGACGAGCAACGAAAGATAGAAGTCGGATAGATATTTACATAAGATAGGCCTCTGGCCAAGTTTAAAATACACCCCGCGGGTGGAATTGTGCAAATTAACAAGTTCTTTCAAAGACTACTAAAAGCAGATAAAATAAGAGCAAGACGGCAGCCTAAGAAGTGGCAGACGGGTTCGGAGGGTCGGCGGAGACGGCAGTGTCAGGCGCCGGGGTGGCCGGCTGAGTATTCTCGGCTTGATCATCTCCGGCGGCAGCCGGCCCGGTCGGACGCGGCTTGTTGCTGGAGGCGCGGTCGAGCTAAGGCTGGTCGCCCGCTCCGTCTTCTGGCGCCTCCGTCTCGCCTCCGTCCTCCGCCTCATCTTCCTCCTCGGCACTGGAGCCGATCACCTCCGCCAAGTCCTCATCGTAGTCCGGGTTCATCCCGAACCACTCCGGAGGCACCTCCTCGCCGTTTGCGGCCCACTCAGGAACGAAGACGCTGGTGTCGGTGTAGTCGGCAATCGCCGCCGCACGCTTGACGAGGGTGCCTTCCACAGCCACCAGCTCTGCCTGGGCCTCTGACCAGAACGCGGCCAGTCGGTCCAAGTCCAGCCCTGGATACCAAGCCTTGACGAATTCCAAGGCCCGTCGCGCTCCAGCCCGGGCCGAGGAACCCTTCCAAGCCTCAAGACGGCTAGCTGTGACCTCCAGCCAGTCGGCAGTCCGACTGGGAGTGCGCAGAACCGGCATATGCCCGGCCACAGGGCGGCAATCGCCTGAGCACCGGCGCGTTGAAGCCAGCACAACAGCTGATGGGCCGGCCGCAGACGAGTCTCGATGCTCAGGAGCTGCTCGTCGACGGTCGGGGGGGTGTTGGCGGCGATCTCCTCGCCATTTGCCCTCCGCGCCTCGCGATCAGCCTCGATGGCTCGAGTGACCACCTACGAGTGGCCGGGGAAGAAGTCTGCCAAAACAAAGAAGAAGCAAGAGAAAGAGTCAGGAGTCGGCCTGACTTACGGTCGGCAGCTCAAAGAAAGAAAGCAAAGAAACTCACCGTCGACGATGTCTTCGATCTCATGGAAGCCGGAGGTCAGCATCGCCTCCTTGTCGGTCCAGGAGGAGCGCTCGCTTTCGAACTCGGCCAGGAGAGCGGTCTCTCTCTTCTCCGCCTCGTCCTGCGCCTTCTTGAGCAGGTCCTTCTGCTCCGCCAGCTGCGCGGCCAGCAAGTCGCGCTCTATGGCGAGCTTGCCGCACTCCTCCTCCTTGGCGTGTAGGGCAGTGCTGACTTTGCCCAACCATTCCTGAAGAGCGGCATTGGCCTCTGAAGAACAAAGAGAAAGGACGCTAAGTCGTTAGCAAAGAAGGTCGCTGGGAAGATCCGTCCCGACTGCTCAGCAGTCGGCCCGAATCTCGGGGACTACAGCCCGCGGGTGCGCCAGCGCGCCCCCGCGAAAAAGAAGAAGAACTTACTTCGGCTCTCCGACAAGTCGGCAGTCCGCTTCCCCAGCTGCTCAACGTTGCGGTTGAAGGCAGTGACGCGGAGGTTGTGATACTCCTATGATAAACAATCAGACAAAGGTGAATATCCGGAACTCGCCAAATGGAGTTCCGGGCCGGCTGCTCAGCAGCCGGCCCGAAACTCGGGGACTACACCCAGTGGGTGCGCTGGCGCGCCCCCACAGAGAAGAACGAGAAAAAACAAAGTCAAAGAAAAAAAAGCATACCCGAATAGCTGCTCGCGATGCCAGATGTGCCTTGGTGCAGCCCTGGATGGCCTCGCCTTCAGCTCGCAGCTTCGCCTGGACGTCCAGGAGCGCCTGGTTCAGCGGACCGTCACCGCCTCCTCGCACCCACCCATTAGGCGCGGCGCTTGTCGCCTCGGCATCTGGGATGGCCGAGCTGGCGGCGCCAGCCTCCAAGGGGCGTGGCGCCGAAATCGCCTTCTCAAGGCGGCAGCGCGCTGGTGAGGCGACTTGAAGAAGCAGCCTCGCCACCGCCTCGTCTTCAGTCGGCGGCACTGGCGGGCCTGCCGGCTGCTTACCATGTGCGCTCCCCGATGGCGGCGGAGGTGGTGGCGGCGGCGTGGCCGTGCCTGACGTGGAGGCCTCGCCACCGTCCTTCTCCACGATGGGGTTCTCTCCGCCGGCTTCTCCAGTCTGCCCCATGAACTCCGGGGGCGGCGGTGCGGAGTTCAGTGGGATGACAAGCAACGCCGATTGGCGGTGCGCGGTCTCCTCAGCCCGCTGTCTTGCTGCGACGGCGGCCTCGGCCTCTTCCAATTTCTTTTGGGCGGAGGCCGCCACCTTCTCCAGACGGTCGGCCTCCTCCTCGTCGCGCTTCTCCCGCGCGTTTCACTCCGTCACCTCCCGAAGGTCGGCGGCGGGGTCTATCCGCCGTGTGTTGGCGGACATCTCGGATGACCCCATGACAGAGGGGACGGCGACCCTCTCGAGGGAAAGAGGGGCCCTTAAGCAAAGAAGGAATATAAAAGACTCGGAAAGGATTCATTAAAGAAAACAAGACGAAGGCAGAAACACTTACGCAGAGACTAGTGGCGGATTCTTCACTTCCTTGCGGAAGCGGTTGGCCTTCGCAACCGCCTCCTCCCACCTGGTCGCGGCGGCCGCTGTTGGAAATATGCCCTACAGGCAATAATAAAAGCATTATTATTATATTTCTTTGTTCATGATAGTTGTCTTTATTCATGCTATAATTGTATTATCCGGAAATCGTAATACATGTGTGAATAACAGACACCAACATGTCCCTAGTAAGCCTCTAGTTGACTAGCTCGTTGATCAATAGATAGTCATGGTTTCCTGGCTATGGACATTGGATGTCATTGATAACGGGATCACATCATTAGGATAATGATGTGATGGACAAGACCCAATCTTAAGCATAGCGTGAGATCATGTAGTTCGTTTGCTAGAGCTTTTCTAATGTCAAGTATCTTTTCCTTTGACCATGAGATCGTGTAACTCCCGGATACCGTAGGAGTGCTTTGGGTGTATCAAACGTCACAACGTAACTGGGTGACTATAAAGGTGCATTACAGGTATCTCCGAAAGTGTCTGTTGGGTTGACACGGATCGAGACTGGGATTTGTCACTCCGTATGACGGAGAGATATCACTGGGCCCACTCGGTAATACATCATCATAATGAGCTCAAAGTGTCCAAGTGTCTGGTCACGGGATCATGCATTACGGTACGAGTAAAGTGACTTGCCGGTAACGAGATTGAACGAGGTATTGGGATACCGACGATCGAATCTCGGGCAAGTAACATATCGATTGACAAAGGGAATTGCATACGGGGTTGATTAAATCCTCGACATCGTGGTTCATCCGATGAGATCATCGTGGAGCATGTGGGTGCCAACATGGGTATCCAGATCCCGCTGTTGGTTATTGACCGGAGAGCGATCTCGGTCATGTCTACATGTCTCCCGAACCCGTAGGGTCTACACACTTAAGGTTCGGTTACGCTAGGGTTGTAGGGATATGTATATGCAGTAACCCAAATGTTTTTCGGAGTCCCGGATGAGATCCCGGACGTCACGAGGAGTTCCGGAATGGTCCGGAGGTAAAGATTTATATATGGGAAGTCCTGTTTCGGCCATCGGGACAAGTTTCGGGGTTATCGGTATTGTACCGGGACCACCGGAGGGGTCCCGGGGGTCCACCGGGTGGGTCCACCTGTCCCGGGGGACCACATGTGTAGGGGGTGCGCCTTGGCCTACATGGGCCAAGGGCACCAGCCCCACATAGGCCCATGCGCCTAGGGTTTGAGGGGGGAAGAGTCCTAGGAGGGGAAGGCACCTCCTAGGTGCCTTGGGGGGGAGGGAAACCCCCCTTGGCCGCCGCCCCCCCTAGGAGATTGGATCTCCTAGGGCCGGCCACCCCCCTTGGCCCTCCTATATATAGTGGGGGAGAGGAGGGACTTCATACATTGGCCTTTGGTTGCCTCCTTCTCCCTCTCCAACACCTCGTCCTCCTCCATAGTGCTCAGCGAAGCTCTGCCGGAGTACTGCAGCTCCATCAACACCACGCCGTCGTGCTGCTGCTGGTGCCATCTCCCTCAACCTCTCCTCCCTCCCTTGCTGGATCAAGAAGGAGGAGACGTGGATGTTCCGTACGTGTGTTGAACGCGGAGGTGCAGTCCGTTCATTGCTAGGATCTCCGGTGATTTGGATCACGTCGTGTTCGACTACATCATCCCCGTTCTTTGAACGCTTCCGCTCGCGATCTACAAGGTATGTAGATGCATCTAATCACTCGTTGCTAGATGAACTCATAGATGGATCTTGGTGATACCGTAGGGAAATTTTTGTTTTCTGCAACGTTCCCCAACAGTGGCATCATGAGCTAGGTCTATGCGTAGTTCTTCTTGCACGAGTAGAACACAATTTGTTGTGGGCGTAGATTTGTCAACTTTCTTGCCGCTACTAGTCTTATCTTGCTTCAGCGGTATTGTGGGATGAAGCGGCCCGGACCAACCTTACACGTACGCTTACGTGAGACCGGTTCCACCGACTAACATGCACTAGTTGCATAAGGTGGCTGGCGGGTGTCTGTCTCTCCTACTTTAGTTGGAGCGGATTCGATGAAAAGGGTCCTTATGAAGGGTAAATAGAAGTTGACAGATCACGTTGTGGCTTTCAGTAGGTAAGAAAACGTTCTTGCTAGAACCCTACTTCAGCCACGTAAAACTTGCAAACAACAATTAGAGGACGTCTAACTTGTTTTTGCAGCAAGTGCTTTGTGATATGATATGGCCAAAGTTGTGATGAATGATGAATGATCTATATGTCATGTATGAGATGTTCATGCTATTTTAATAGGAATCACGACTTGCATGTCGATGAGTATGACAACCGGCAGGAGCCATATGAGTTGTCTTTATTTTTTGTATGACCTGCGTGTCATTGAAGAACGCCATGTAAACTACTTTACTTTATTACTAAACGCGTTAGTCATAGAAGTAGAAGTAGTCGTTGGCGTGACAACTTCATGAAGACACGATGATGGAGATCATGATGATGGAGATCATGGTGTCATGCCGGTGACAAGATGATCATGGAGCCCCGAAGATGAAGATCAAAGGAGCTATATGATATTGGCCATATCATGTCACTACTTTATATAATTGCATGTGATGTTTATTATGTCTTATGCATCTTGTTTACTTAGGACGATGGTAGTAAATAAGATGATCCCTTACAAAATTTCAAGAAGTGTTCTCCCCTAAGTGTGCACCGTTGCTACAGTTCGTCGTTTCGAAGCACCACGTGATGATCGGGTGTGATAGATTCTTACGTTCACATACAACGGGTGTAAGTCAGTTTTACACAGCGAAAACACTTAGGGTTAACTTGACGAGCCTAGCATGTACAGACATGGCCTCGGAACACGGAGACCGAAAGGTCGAACACAAGTCGTATGGAAGATACGATCAACATGAGAATGTTCACCAACAATGACTAGTCCGTCTCACGTGATGATCGGACACGGCCTAGTCGACTCGGATCGTGTAACACTTAGATGACCAAAGGGATGTCTATCTAAGTGGGAGTTCATTATAATTTGATTAGATGAACTTAATTATCATGAACTTAGTCTAATTTTTTTACAATATGTCTTGTAGATCAAATGGCCAACGTAGTCCTCAACTTCAACGCGTTCCTAGAGAAAACCAAGCTGAAAGACGATGGCAGCAACTATACGGACTGGGTCCGGAACCTGAGGATCATCCTCATAGCTGCCAAGAAAGATTATGTCCTACAAGCACCGCTAGGTGATGCACCTGTTCTCCCTGCAGAACAAGACGTTATGAACGCTTGGCAGGCACGTTCCGATGACTACTCCCTCATTTAGTGCGTCATGCTTTACAGCTTAGAGCCGGGGCTCCAAAAGCGTTTTGAGAAACATGGAGCATATGAGATGTTTGAAGAGCTGAAAATGGTTTTCCAAGCTCATGCCCGGGTCGAGAGATATGAAGTCTCCGACAAATTCTTCAGCTGTAAGATGGAGGAAAATAGTTCTGTCAGTGAGCACATACTCACTATGTCTGGGTTACATAACCGCTTCACTCAGCTGGGAGTTAATCTCCCGGATGATGCGGTCATTGACAGAATCCTCCAGTCGCTTCCACCAAGCTACAAGAGCTTTGTGATGAACTTCAATATGCAAGGGATGGAAAAGACCATTCCTGAAGTATTTGCTATGCTGAAATCAGCAGAGGTAGAAGTCAAGAAGGAACATCAAGTGTTGATGGTCAATAAAACCACTAAGTTCAAGAAGGGCAAGGGTAAAAAGAACTTCAAGAAGGACGGCAAGGTAGTTGCCGCGCCCAGCAAGCAAGCTGCTGAGAAGAAGGCAAAGAATGGACCCAAGCCCGAGACTGAGTGCTTTTATTGCAAGGAAAGTGGTCACTGGAAGCGGAACTGCCCCAAATACTTAGCGGACAAGAAGGCCCGCAAAACCAAAGGTATATTTGATATACATGTAATTGATGTGTACCTTACCAGTAATCATAGTGACTCCTGGGTATTTGATACCGGTGCCGTTGCTCATATTTGTAACACACATCAGAAGCTGCGGAATAAACGGAGACTGGCGAAGGACGAGGTGACGATGCGCGTCGGGAATGGTTCCAAGGTCGATGTGATCGCCATCGGCACTCTACCTCTACATTTACCTATGGGATTAGTTTTGAACCTCAATAATTGTTGTTTTGTGCCAAGTTTGAGCATGAACATTGTATCAGGATCTCGTTTAATTCGAGATGGCTACTCATTTAAATCTGAGAATAATGGTTGTTCTATTTATATGAGAGATATGTTTTATGGTCATGCTCCGATGGTGAATGGTTTATTCTTTATGAATCTCGAGCGTAATGCTACACATATTCATAGTGTAAGTACCAAAAGATGTAAGATTGATAGTGATAGTCCCACATACTTGTGGCACTGCCGCCTTGGTCACATAGGTGTCAAACGCATGAAGAAGCTCCATGCTGATGGACTTTTAGAGTCTCTTGATTACGAATCATTTGACACGTGCGAACCATGCCTCATGGGTAAAATGACCAAGACTCCATTCTCAGGAACAATGGAGCGAGCAACCAACTTATTGGAAATCATACATACTGATGTGTGCGGTCCAATGAGTGTTGAGGCTCGTGGTGGCTATCGTTATGTTCTCACCCTCACTGATGACTTGAGTAGATATGGGTATGTCTACTTAATGAAACACAAGTCTGAGACCTTTGAAAAGTTCAAGGAATTTTAGAGTAAAGTTGATAATCAACGTGACAGGAAAATCAAGTTTCTACGATCAGATCGTGGAGGAGAATACTTGAGTCACGAGTTTGGTACACACTTAAGAAAATGTGGAATAGTTTCACAACTCACGCCGCCTGGAACACCTCAGCGTAATGGTGTGTCCAAATGTCGTAATCGCACTCTATTAGATATGGTGCGATCTATGATGTCTCTTGCCGATTTACCACTATCTTTTGGGGCTATGCTTTAGAGACTGCCGCATTCACTTTAAATAGGGCACCGTCGAAATCCGTTGAGACGACACCGTATGAATTGTGGTTTGGGAAGAAACCTAAGCTGTCGTTTCTATAAGTTTGGGGATGCGATGCTTATGTCAGGAAACTTCAACCTGAAAAGCTCGAACCCAAATCGGAAAAATGCGTCTTCATAGGATACCCTAAAGAAACTATTGGGTATATCTTCTACCTCAGATCCGAAGGCAAGATCTTTGTTGCCAAGAATGGGTCCTTTCTGGAGAAAGAGTTTCTCTCGAAAGAAGTAAGTGGGAGGAAAGTAGAGCTTGATGAAGTATTACCTCTTGAACCGGAAAATGGCGCAACTCAAGAAAATGTTCCTGAGGTGCCTGCACCGACTAGAGAGGAAGTTAATGATGATGATCAAGATACTTGTGATCAAGCTCCTACTGAAATTCGAAGGTCCACAAGGACACGTTCCGCACCAGAGTGGTACGGCAACCCTGTCTTGGAAATCATGTTGTTAGACAACAGTGAACCTTCAAACTATGAAGAAGCGATGGCGAGCCCGGATTCCGACAAATGGCTAGAAGCCATGAAATCCGAGATAGGATCCATGTATGAAAACGAAGTATGGACTTTGACTGACTTGCCCGTAGAACGGCGAGCCATAGAAAATAAATGGATCTTTAAGAAGAAGACAGACGCGGATGGTAATGTGACCATCTATAAAGCTCGGCTTGTCGCTAAGGGTTATCGACAAGTTCAAGGGGTTGACTACGATGAGACTTTCTCACCGGTAGCGAAGCTGAAGTCCGTCCGAATCATGTTAGCAATTGCCGCATTTTATGATTATGAAATTTGGCAAATGGACGTCAAAACGGCATTCCTTAATGGTTTCCTTAAGGAAGAATTGTATATGATGCAGCCGGAAGGTTTTGTCGATCCTAAGAATGCTGACAAGGTGTGCAAGCTCCAATGCTCGATTTATGGGCTGGTGCAAGCATCTCGGAGTTGGAACATTCGTTTTGATGAGATGATCAAAGCGTTTGGATTCACACAGACTTATGGAGAAGTCTGTGTTTACAAGAAAGTGAGTGGGAGCTCTGTAGCATTTCTCATACTATATGTAGATGACATACTTTTGATGGGAAATGATATATAACTTTTGGACAGCATTAAGGCCTACTTGAATAAGAGTTTTTCAATGAAGGACCTTGGAGAAGCTGCTTATATATTAGGCATCAAGATCTATAGGGATAGATTGAGACGCCTCATAGGTCTTTCACAAAGCACATATCTTGATAAGATTTTGAAGAAGTTCAAAATGGATTAGTCCAAGAAAGGGTTCTTGCCTGTTTTGCAAGGTGTGAAATTGAGCTCAGCTCAATGTCCGACCACGGCAGAAGATATAGAAGAGATGAGTGTCATCCCCTATGCCTCAGCCATAGGTTCTATTATGTATGCCATGCTGTGTACCAGACCTGATGTAAACCTTGCCGTAAGTTTGGTAGGAAGGTACCAAAGTAATCCCAGCAAGGAACACTGGACAGCGGTCAAGAATATCCTGAAGTACCTGAAAAGGACTAAGGAAATGTTTCTCGTTTATGGTGGTGATGAAGAGCTCGTCGTAAAGGGTTACGTCGATGCTAGCTTCGACACAGATCTGGATGACTCTAAGTCACAAACCGGATACGTGTATATTTTGAATGGTGGGGCAGTAAGCTGGTGCAGTTGCAAGCAGAGCGTCGTGGCGGGATCTACATGTGAAGCGGAGTACATGGCAGCCTCGGAGGCAGCACATGAAGCAATATGGGTGAAGGAGTTCATCACCGACCTAGGAGTCATACCCAATGCGTCGGGGCCGATCAAGCTCTTCTGTGACAACACTGGAGCTATTACACTTGCCAAGGAGCCCAGGTTTCACAAGAAGACAAGGCACATCAAGCGTCGCTTCAACTCCATTCGAGAAAATGTTCAAGATTGAGACATAGAGATTTGTAAAGTACATACGGACCTGAATGTAGCGGATCCGTTGACTAAACCTCTCCCTAGAGCAAAACATAATCAACACCAGAATTACATGGGTATTCGATTCATCACAATGTAACTAGATTATTGACTCTAGTGCAAGTGGGAGACTGTTGGAAATATGCCCTAGAGGCAATAATAAAAGCATTATTATTATATTTCTTTGTTCATGGTAATTTTCTTTATTCGTGCTATAATTGTATTATCCGGAAATCGTAATACATGTGTGAATAACAGACACCAACATGTCCCTAGTAAGCCTCTAGTTGACTAGCTCGTTGATCAATAGATAGTCATGGTTTCCTGGCTATGGACATTGGATGTCATTGATAACGGGATCACATCATTAGGATAATGATGTGATGGACAAGACCCAATCTTAAGCATAGCGTGAGATCGTGTAGTTCGTTTGCTAGAGCTTTTCTAATGTCAAGTATCTTTTCCTTTGACCATGAGATCATGTAACTCCCGGATACCGTAGGAGTGCTTTGGGTGTATCAAACGTCACAAAGTAACTGGGTGACTATAAAGGTGCATTACAGGTATCTCCGAAAGTGTCTGTTGGGTTGACACGGATCAAGACAGGGATTTGTCACTCCGTATGACGGAGAGATATCACTGGGCCCACTCGGTAATACATCATCATAATGAGCTCAAAGTGACCAAGTGTCTGGTCACGGGATCATGCATTACGGTACAAGTAAAGTGACTTGCCGGTAACGAGATTGAACGAGGTATTGGGATACCGACGATCGAATCTCGGGCAAGTAACATATCGATTGACAAAGGGAATTGCATACGGGGTTGATTAAATCCTCGACATCGTGGTTCATCCGATGAGATCATCGTGGAGCATGTGGGAGCCGACATGGGTATCCAGATCCCGCTGTTGGTTATTGACCGGAGAGCGATCTCGGTCATGTCTACATGTCTCCCGAACCCGTAGGGTCTACACACTTAAGGTTTGGTTACGCTAGGGTTGTAGGGATATGTATATGCAGTAACCCGAATGTTGTTCGGAGTCCCGGATGAGATCCCAGACGTCACGAGGAGTTCCGGAATGGTCCGGAGGTAAAGATTTATATATGGGAAGTCCTGTTTCGGCCATCGGGACAAGTTTCGGGGTTATCGGTATTGTACCGGGACCACCGGAGGGGTCCCGGGGGTCCACCGGGTGGGTCCACCTGTCCCGGGGGGCCACATGGGCTGTAGGGGGTGCGCCTTGGCCTACATGGGCCAAGGGCACCAGCCCCACATAGGCCCATGCGCCTAGGGTTTGAGGGGGGAAGAGTCCTAGGAGGGGAAGGCACCTCCTAGGTGCCTTGGGGGGGGGGGGAGGGAAACCCCCCTTGGCCGCTGCCCCCCCTAGGAGATTGGATCTCCTAGGGCCGGCCACCCCCCTTGGCCCTCCTATATATAGTGGGGGAGAGGAGGGACTTCATACCTTGGCCTTTGGTTGCCTCCTTCTCCCTCTCCAACACCTCCTCCTCCTCCATAGTGCTCAGCGGAGCTCTGCCGGAGTACTGCAGCTCCATCAACACCACGCCGTCGTGCTACTGCTGGTGCCATCTCCCTCAACCTCTCCTCCCTCCCTTGCTGGATCAAGAAGGAGGAGACGTGGCTGTTCCGTACGTGTGTTGAACGCGGAGGTGCCGTTCGTTCGGTGCTAGGATCTCCAGTGATTTGGATCACGTCGTGTTCGACTACATCATCCCCGTTCTTTGAACGCTTCCGCTCGTGATCTACAAGGTATGTATATGCATCTAATCACTCGTTGCTAGATGAACTCATAGATGGATCTTGGTGATACCGTAGGAAAATTTTTGTTTTCTGCAACGTTCGCCAACAGCCGCCCCCTTGAACTTCTTCGGCCGGCCGCCGAGCGAACTCGGCGTGGCCCGGCGCTTCTTCGCGCCGACTTGACCGGCCACGCCGGCGGAGGAACTCGCGCCTGGGTGGCCGGCTTTTGATTGGCGGTGCGGGGCGACTTCCCCTTCGGCGTCGTCTTCTGGCCAGTCGGCGAAGGTGGCCGAGGGCCTGAAGCCGCCTTCCGCTCCTCCTCCTCTGCCTTCGGCGTCGGCCTCCATCACCGCCGCCCCCAAGTCGGGGTCGTCGATGTTGCTCTCCGCTCGATCTGGAGCGAACTCACGGGGCAGTCCCGTGGCGCCGGCTGCAGGCTGGATGAGGGGGTTCTGACTCGAAGAAACCAAGAGTATCAGAAGTCGGATTCGGCTACAAAGAAAAACAGAAGAACAAAAGTACGACTTACCACTGGCGGGGGGTTGGCGCGTGAGTACGGCTCTTTGCCGAACTGCCAGTCCGCCGTGAGCTCGCAGTTCGCGATGTGGTTCACCATGTTCGCCACCTCCGCGTGGGGCATGTCCCTGGTGCACATCCGACTCGGGTCTAGGTGGTCGCTCATTTGACAGATCAGATGAGGTCGGCCTTGGAGCGGGAGGACTCGGCGCGCCACGAAGGCGTCCAGCAAGTCGGCCCCAATCAAGCCTTCCGACTGCGTCAGCACTCGGAGTTGTGCGACGGCGGCGGCACCTGCGGGAGTCAGCGTGTTGGCCCAGTGGGACCAGCTGGGAAGCCTCCCAGCCGGCGCGCCGGCTTCGTAGGGCGGCAGGTTGACCCAGTCTCCGTCTGGGGCGACGTTCTTCACGTAGAAGTACGACCGCTGCCACATCTTCACCGACTTAATCAGTGCGATGGAGGGGAATGGATTGTCAGCGGTCGACCTTTGCATCGCGATGAAGGCGCCGCATTGAGCCGGTATGCCGGCGACGTGCGTGCCGAGTTTGGATTGGAAGAACTCTCCCCACAGCTCGATGGTGGGGAGAACGCCAAGAAAACCCTCGCACAGGGTGGCGAAGGCGGCCAGCAGCACCACCGTGTTCGGAGTGAGGTGGTGCGGCTGGAGCCCGTTGAACTCCAAGAAGGAGCGGAAGAAACCGCTCGCTGGCAGCCCCAGGCCGCGCATGAGGTGCGAGCGGAATATGACCCGCTTGCCCTCCTCCGGCGCCGGCCTTATTTCCCCCGCCGGCGCGGCGCGAGCTCGCACCAGGTTCGCGCCGGGGAGCCGGTGCATCTTTCGAAGGTGCTCGATGAGGTCGTCGTCCACCACAGAGCTGTCCCACACGCCGGAGCGCACGGCAGGAGCCGCGGCGGCAGAGGAAGACCTCATCGCAGCGGGCGCAGCGCGGGTTGGAGGGACGATGGCAAGAAGAAGAAGAGGCAAGAGGAGGCAGGGGAGTAGGGAGGAATGGGCGCGCGTGTTTCACCGTCCTGCTCCCCCCGCCTACTTATAGGCGCATAGGCTGAGAAGCCGATGGGGTGGGCGTGGGATTAACTGCGCGGGGGACCCCACGCCCCCCACGGTTTACCCCACGAAGTTACTGCGCGCAGTAACGACGTGGGAAACCCAACCGTTCGCGCGGCCGTAGCGGATCCGTTCGCGGGCCGAGGCGCGGTAGTGGCGGGCCCCGCCCAACGGCCTGTCCCATCGCGCTCGTGGGTGGGCAGACTGCCCCTGCCGCATCGCGCCGCGCGACGGGTTCGCGGCGAGCGGCTGCGGGGAAGCATATCAGGCATGCCGCCTGGTTCCCGCCGCGACTTTCAAAACTCCATAGGGGGCAAGACGGCCCTCTGCGAGTCCGACTCCATCTAGTCGGCCTGAAGGAAGATGGCAAGCAAGGCCTAAATTCCACCACCAGAAGAATAAATTGTTGAGGCCCCACGACGTATCACCCTCGGAGCCTCACCAGCTTCGGGGACTACTGTCGGAGTAATGGGCCACGGGTAGGCTAACCCGAGTCCCAGAACCTTTCAAGACATCGGGGCAGGCTGCACCCCTCAAGTCCCAGAGGCGACTCCGAGACGAGGCGAGTCCCAGAAGGTGACTCCAAGATAAGCCGAGTCCAGGAAGGCGACTCCAAGATAAGCCGACTCCAGTCCAGTGACTTCCGGAGAGGCCGACTATAGGAAGTCAGCATGCGACTCCAACCACCCTATTATTTAAGGGCAGGCATGGCCACAGTGCGCCGTACCAATGGAGATCTCCGTCCGGCGCGGCACTGTTGCCATGCCGGCCCTGACATCAGCTCTTGGGGGCGGAGCCCTGTGCCCACGACGGCCTGTCTGTACGGCCCGGAGACGGCGGGGCCTACCAGTCAGCGGGAGTACTAAAGACGGCAAGAGAGCCAAGAGACGGACCCATTGGGAGTCGGCCCCCAGGAGTCGGCCGGCCCCTCCCACGGGCCCCACACGCCATTAACTAGACACGACCGGGAATGGCAACAGTGATCGCCCGTCAGGCGGACGAACTGTTGCCATGACCCCATGACCGAGCCAGCGTCATTAGAAGCACGGCTACAGTAATCTGCAGTCGGCAAGACCCGCCCGCGGCGGACAAGGGCTGTCGGCCCCGTACCAGGCAAGTCGGCGGGACCCACCAGTCGGCGGGCCCCAGTAGTCGGCGGAGAAGACGGCGCCTGAGAGACAGACGGCTGGGACCCGCACCCAGCCGGTTTTACCATTGTACCCCTGGGGGGGTAGGCCTATATAAACCCCCCAGGGCACCCATGCAAAGGGTTCGAATCCATTAGCACTAGACAGACCATATAGGAAGGAGAGAGCTAGCCTTGCCTTCTCCTACCTCCAGAAACAGCTCAAGGAGCAACCTTGTACTCACTTTGCCTTAGTGATAATGCGGAGACCCCGCAGAGCAGCAGTAGGGGTGTTATCTCCACGGAGAGCCCCGAAGCTGGGTAAGATCCGCTGGCGTGCATGTCTTCGCCTCATCCCGCTTCCAGGCACCGACGATGTTCTACTCGCCCCCACCATGATAAGCCATCCTTTGGCATATGTCGCACCCAACCCCCGACAGTCATCATCATTTTCCTTTGGGGCATTGATCAGTCTTGCCCATTCCTCAACAGTGGACTGGTACCTTGTACCTTCATACATCCAAACTATCCTCCCATCTGGATAGAAGTGTGATGTGGAGTAGAATTGCATGATAAGTTCATCATTCCAGTTGGTGAGCTTTTGCCCAACATAATCTGCAACTCCACAAGCAACAAAACTGTCTTGCACTCCAGGATAGTGCTCTTCATTTTCCTTTATATAGGTCCAGTCGACCCACCTCATATCACAAACTATGGGCTTCTTGTCCAACAAGATTGTCTCATAGAAGTCCTGTTGTTCCTTTGTATGGAACCTGTAATCAACAGCAGTTCTTCTCCTTGCGGCATATGGATCTGTCAGCCTCCATAGCCTCAACCCCGAGTCTCTTCTGATATTCATGTCCTCAGCCACAGGATGGGCATCATTGTGGTCTGGTATCTTGGGCTTGAACTTCCTTAGGACCTGTCCTTCTTCATCTTCCTCATCAGCAACATTAGGCACTGGGCCTTGTTCTTTTCAGCAGCTGGAATACTCCTGGTATTCCTCTATGGTGCAAGCTTGGCCTTGGGGGCAGCTTTGGGTGCTTCCTTGGGCTTAGATGTTGCAGCCCCTAATCTAACAGCATCACCCATAAGCTTTGGTGCCTTGGGTGCTGGTGCAGCAACCTCTTCTTCCTCTTCAGAGTCTCTTCTCATTGAGGGCTTTCCAAGAACCTGGGCAGTTGTGGTTCTTGCTCTCTTCTTCTTCTTATCCTGAGCAGCTTCATCCTCTGATTCAATGGTAAACTTCATAGTTTCTCCAGTAGGAACTTTCTTGGATTTGGAAGTTGTGACTTTCTTTGCAGGTGCCTCTTTGGGTTCAGTCTGTTCTGGCACTTGAGTGGACCTTCTGACCTTGGGCATAGGTGTCATCTTGGCAGGAACCTTCTTGTTCAGTCTAGGCTTTGTGCTATGTGCTAAGCCATACTCCTTTTTGAGCACTACTTTCTTGGAAGTAGCCTCATCCTCTTCAACTCTATAATCCTCATCTTCAGAGTCTGAAGTTCTCTTCTTCCTTTGCCTGGTAGCAGCCTTAGGCAGGTTGCTAGGAGTGCTTCTACTGCCTTCATCTGAGGTGCTTGAGGGACTAGTGCCCTCACTCATGTGCATCTGCTCTTCTGACTTGTTCTGGCTGTCACTCTAGTCTGACATGCTGCAAACACTAATTGTTGAACCTGTGAAGAGTTATAGATGAGATAGAATGGATGAGCATCACAAAATGCAGAGATTTTTGCAAAAGAATGATTCAAAAATTCAGTTTTAGTTTTCCACAGAAAGCATTTCGGATCACCGATTTTCAAACTCGGTGATACCAAAGCAGTTTTGGAACCTGAAGTGATGAACTCGGTTGGACTGAGTCACAGTTCGGTGGCACCGAGACTGCTAGGGTTTAACAAAGTCCTAAAATCAGTCTCACCGATTAGCAATTCTCGGTCAGACCGAGAGTTACTAGTGCAATGGCATAAGCCAAATCGGTGGGACCGAGTTTTTCAACTCGGTGGGTCCGAGATGGTTTCGGCGGAAACCTAACCCTAAAATTTCGAATCTCATCTAATCTACGGACTACATTGACTGGATAGGAGTGTTTCAATCGTGGCAAGAATCTATAAGAACACAATGTGCTAGGAATCAGACGAGGATAGCACAGTGATCGAGTCCATACCCTAGCTTGGTGATGAACTCGCTACGGCGGCAACGGCGGGGTTGAAATCCGTTGACGACGGCGGAGACCAGCGACAGGAGGCGGCTGGCGATGAGGAGACGATCCGGAGACCTTGGAGGCAGAGCAAGCTATTGCGCGGGCGAAGGGGTTCGGAGTAATTTCCAAATTTTTGCCCGTGACTATATATAGCCCGACCCTATCGGTGTGACCAAGTGGAACAACTCGGTGGCACCGAGATGCATAACTGTGTACAGTTACAGCAACTCGGTGTGACCGAAAAGTTCAAATCGGTTGCACCGAGATTGAAAACTCAGATCGACTTAATGATCTCGGTAGGACCGAAATGGAGGAATCGGTCAGACCGAGAATCACAAAGAAGTTTTGGAAGTTTAAGTCTATGACGAATCGGGGACTCCGAGTGCTCCTCACACAGAGTGGTTCGAATCTGACTTGATCAAATTTTGTGATGTAGCATGAATAGAGTTTGAGACGAGAAAAGCATAGATAGCTAGAGAAGGTTCTTAGGCATTCTTGTCCATCCACTTGGCAAAAAGAAAAAACCCAAACAATCAAAGCAACAAGTGGATGTCCTCGAATGAGTAAAATATGCACCAACATGCTCACACAATAAGATGGCAAATGAAATATGTGGCAAAGCATGCACAACCAATTCTAGCATCTATCAAACAATTGGCGATGACTAGGTCATCTATATATGAGTATATTGACTTAGGAGTCAAATGAAAAACATTTGATCATAGGTCATACTCATCGTTTAAGCTCAAGTGGGGTTACCACTTTTACATAATGCATTGATGTGTTCACACCATTAGAGTTGCTTTGACTCAATTCTTAGAGTTAAGCTCCCCCTAGATGTGAGATCCCCTTTTAGAGGGATGAACTAACCTTGGGTTTTGTCTATGATGACTTCATGTAGGTGTTGAAGATGTGGATGCTCAATGTTGATGTAGATCATTTGGAGCAATCCTTTGGAGTGAGTTGCACTTTCAATACCTACACGGGTTAGTCCCACAAGCAACACACAAGAATATCCATAGACATAGAGTGAAGCACACACAAGATGATGTCCATGAAATCATTAGGTTACCTTGTCCCTTGCCTTACCAACATGAGGTTTTGTGACTCCTTGAACTAGTGCAAGATGTGGAAGTTGATTGCACTTGTTCTTTCCATAATGATATGAGTGAAGAATGTTGGCGGAGTCACCCTCAAGAACTCTCTAGTTCTTCTTATTCGGGATCCACATCATCTTGATGGGAATCCTTGGAGTTGTAGTTGTACTTGATGAAGTAGAACTTAACGTAGTCTTGGGAACCCACTTGAACGAGGCCTTAGGTGCTTCTTCAAATGCATCAATCTCTTCTTGAAGCTTGTCCTTGCCTTTGTTCTTGTGGTCTTGTGGTGGAAGGTCATCTTGTGCTTGTGTTCCATTGAAGGAAGTAGGATCATACTTCTCTTGTTGAGGAACAAACTTCGTCTTGGGGTATTGATCTTCTTCCCACTCAACTCCATTGGCATTGAACTTTCGTTCAAAACCAACACCTTGATTCTTTCGGTGCCTTCCTTGCTTGCGTACAATTTCCTCGAATTGCTTACTCCCGGGAAGGCTCTTGTAAACACCTTTCTCTATAATTCCCTTCAATAAGCTATTTTCTTGCTCAAGTGTAACTTGGCTAAGAGAATCATTAGTGGAATCAAGAGAACTACTAGAAGTAACAATATTGGATTTGACATTATTATTGTTACTACTAGAGGAAGTATCTTTCTTGTACTTGTTACTAGACTTGACGTGAGGCATGTAAGTAGATAAGAGTAAACGCTTGGCAATGTAAGAAGAACTTTTCTTACGGAGATCATCATTGATTGCTTTTAATAACTCATGCTCTTGCTCAAGATTGTGCTTTTCAAAGCGTAACTTCTCATGAGCCCTTAAAAGTTCTCGATGATCTTCGAAGATAGTTTCATGATCTAAGTCAAGAGTATTTAGTTCTTTAGTTAGAAGCTCAATCTTCTCCTTATCATTGTCATTCGTTTTATCTTGATTAGCATGATTAATTGACGTTTCATCATAGTATTCATCACTAGAGTTATCAACAAGTAAATCATCATCCACAAGCAAGTCATCTTCATCACTATTAAAATCAACATACTCAGGATGTGTTACCTTTGGACCTTTGGCCATGAAGCATCTTCCAATTCCTTCATTTGGTGAATCAAATATGTCGTAGGAGTTGGTTGACACAAGTGCTAGACCGGCAACACCTTCATATTGAGTGTATTCGGAGTCGGAGTGATAGCTTCTCTCGGAGTGATTGTCGGAGTTGGAGCCGGATACCCATTCACCAACATGAGCTTGATGTCTTCGTTTTGTGTAGCTCCTTGATGACTTGTCCTTCCTTTCCGAATCCTTGCTTCTCCGTGAGGGTCTTCATTCATATCGATCATCTCTACTCCTCCTCTCTCTTGGTGGTGATTCTTCTCTTTTGCTTCTTCTTCTTGGAGAATCTTCTCTTCTTTTGTAGGGTGCCATACACTCATTGTAATAGTATCCGGGTCTCCCACAATTGTAGCAATTTCGCTCTCGACTAGAAGATCTTTTGTCATTGTAAGACCTTGACTTGGAGCTTCTTTCTTTGCTTCTACTCTTGTAGAATTTGTTGAAGTTCTTCACCATTAAGCTCAATTCTTCATTGAAGGTTTGTTTCTCACTTGATGATGTGGGGGCTTCACTTGAGGCTTTGTAAGCACCACTTGACTTATTGTGAAGTTCCTCCTTATCCTTGAGTGACATCTCATGAGCAACAATTCTTCCAATAACTTCCGTTGGCTTGAGATCTTTGTAGTTTGGCATCATTTGGATCAATGTGCACACGGTATCATACTTTCCATCCAATGCTCTTAGGATCTTCTTGATGATGAATTTGTCGGTCATCTCTTCACTCCCTAAGCCGGCAATCTCATTTGTGATAAGAGCAAGCCTAGAGTACATTTCAGCGACACCTTCACCATCCTTCATTTTGAACTTGTCAAGCTGACTTTGGAGCACATCCAACTTGGATTCCTTGACGGATTCGGTACCTTCATGCATATCAATCAAAGTATCCCAAATTTCCTTTGCATTCTCAAGAAGGCTGATTTTGTTGAATTCTTCGGGGCACAATCCGTTGAAGATGATATCACAAGCTTGAGCGTTGTATTACAGCATCTTCAATTCTTCCACATTAGCTTCACGGTTTGGTTCTCCCCCATCAAAGAATTCACCTTGCAAGCCAATACAAATAATTGCCCGAACGGCGGGGTTATGTCCGATAATATGCATTTTCATCTTATGCTTCCAACTAGCAAAATTAGTACCATCAAAGTAAGGACCTCTACGGTGATAATTTCCCTTGCTAGACGCCATACTCTCCTAGGTTGTGAAACCAAGGCTCTGACCGCCAAAAGCTATGGAAATCAAAGTAAATGGAGACCAAAGCTCTAATACCACTTGTAGGACCTTGAAGTATGTCTAGAGGGAGGGTGATTAGACTACTTGACCAATTAAAAACTTAACCTTTCCCAAATTTAGAGTTTAGCAGATTTCAGCTATCTTAGGACAAGTCAAGCAATCATCACACAATTCAAGCAAGCATGCAAAGAGTATATGGGCAGCGGAAATTAAAGCATGCAAATTGCAAGAAAGTAAAGGGAAGGGTTTGGAGGATTCAAACGCAATTGGAGACACGGATGTTTTTGGCGTGGTTCCGATAGGTGGTGCTATTGTACATCCACGTTGATGGAGACTTCAACCCACGAAGGGTAACGGTTGCGCGAGTCCACAGAGGGCTCCACCCATGAAGGGTCCACGAAGAAGCAACCTTGTCTATCCCACCATGGTCGTCGCCCACGAAGGACTTGCCTCACTAGCGGTAGATCTTCACGAAGTAGGCGATCTCCTTGCCCTTACAAACTCCTTGGTTCAACTCCACAATCTTGTCGGAGGCTCCCAAGTGACACCTAGCCAATCTAGGAGACACCACTCTCGAAGAAGTAACAAATGGTGCGTTGATGATGAACTCCTTGCTCTTGTGCTTCAAATGATAGTCTCCCCAACACTCAACTCTCTCTCATAGGTTTTGGATCTGGTGCAAAGAGGATTTAAGTGGAAAGCAACTTGGGGAAGGCTAGAGATCAAGATTCATATGGTAGGAATGGAATATCTTGGCCTCAACACATGAGTAGGTGGTTCTCTCTCAGAAATGGTAAGTTGGAAGTGTAGGTTTAGTCTGATGGCTCTCTTCACGAATGAAGAGGAGGTGGAGGGGTATATATAGCCTCCACACAAAATCTAACAGTTACACACAATCTACCAAACTCGGTGGGACCGATTCAACAGACTCGGTCAGACCGATTTAGTAAACCTAGTGACCGTTAGTGATTTTTGGTGGGACTGACATGCAACTCGGTAAGACCGATTCGATTATGGTTAGGGCATAACGTAATCTCGGTAAGACCGATTACACAAACTCGGTGAGACCGATTTTGGTAATAAGCTTTCCAGAGAGTTGGTCAGGTAAACTCGGTGGGACCGATTTGCTCTTTTCGGTGAGACCGAAATGTTACAAAAGGGAAACAGAGAGTTTACATTGCAATCTTGGTGGGACCGATCGCTCACTTCGGTTAGACCGAAACATTACGAAGGGAAACAGAGAGATTACAATCCCATCTCGGTGAGACCGAGATCCCTATCGGTAAGACCAATTTGCTTAGGGTTTGTGGCAGTGGCTATGACTTTTGAAATCGGTGGCGCCAGATAGGAAGAATCGGTGTGATCGATTTTGGCTTTAGGATTAGGTCATTTGTGGATGTGAGAAAGTAGCTGAGGGTTTTGGAGCATATCACTAAGCACATGAAGCAAGAGGCTCATTAAGCAACACCTCATCCCTCCTTGATAGTATTGGCTTTTCCTATAGACTCAATGTGATCTTGGATCACTAAAATATAAAATGAAGAGTCTTGAGCTTTTGAGCTTGAGCCAATCCTTTGTCATTAGTATTTTGAGGGATCCACTTCCATCATCCATGCCATGCCATTCATTGAGCTTTCCTGAAATAATAGTCTTGGAATAGCATTAGCTCAATGAGCTATATGTTGTTATGAATTACCAAAACCACCTAGGGATAGTTGCACTTTCAGACCTCCCTGAAGAAACCAACTACAGAGCATGACCCGGCGTTGAAGTTTAAATCGGCTGCCGAGATGAAGCTTGTTGACTTTACCCCAGGTGACTCTTCTAAGCAATTCAGCATCAGCAGCAATTTGGATCCCAAATAGGAAAGCGCGCTCATCGAGTTCATCCGTGAGAACCGGGACATCTTTGCATGGAAACCTTCTGACATGCCGGGTGTACCGAGGGAACTCGCTGAGCACACTCTCAATATTGATCCGAAGTATAAGCCGGTCAGGCAGTTTCTTCGATGTTTTAACAAAGAGAGACGGAAAGCTATTGGAGAGGAAATTGCCCGGCTCTTAGCGGCTGGGTTCATTGTTGAAGTTTTTCACCCGGAGTGGTTGGCTAACCCGGTGCTTGTGCTTAAAAAGAACGGCACCTGGCGGATGTGTGTGGACTACACGGACTTAAACAAGGCTTGTCCGGCTGATCCCTTTGCTCTCCCCCATATTAATCAAATCATTGACGCTACGGCAGGTTGTGAACATTTGAGCTTTTTGGATGCTTACTCTGGTTATCATCAGATCAAAATGGCAGTTAAGGACCAGGAGAAGACGGCTTTCATCACTCCATTTGGGGCCTTCTGTTATGTGTCTATGCCGTTTGGACTCAAGAGTGCTCAGGCGACTTTTCAGTGATGTGTGCAGAACTGTCTACACGATCAAACGGGCGTAATGTTCATGCTTATGTAGATGACATCATGGTAAAGTCCAGAGAGAAGGAAACCTTAATATCTGACTTGAAAGAAACCTTTGATAATCTCCGGGTTTATAAAATGATGCTTAACCCGGCCAAGTGTGTATTTGGTGTACCTGCAGGCAAGCTTTTGGGTTTTCTGGTATCAAACAGAGGCATTGAAGCTAATTCGGAGAAGTTTAAAGCAATTACCTCTCTGGCTAAACCGGCGTGCATCAACGATGTTCTGCGATTGGCGGGTCGTGTTGCCGCTTTAATCCAGTTCATGAGCCGGTTAGGTGAGAAGGCCCTACCGCTATATCAGATGATGAAGAAAACAGACACTTTTGTCTAGAGTGATGCTGCTGATGCTGCCTTTGAAGACTTGAAGAGACAATTGTCTGAACCACCAGTTCTTGCGGCTCCCATTGATAAAGAGTCGTTGCTGTTATATGTGGCTGCCAATTCACGAGCCGTTAGTGTTGCCATCGTGGTGGAGCATAAGGAAGCTGGCAAGGAGCATCCGGTTCACCGGCTGGTTTACTACATCAGTGAGGTGCTCATTGAGTCTAAACAAAGGTATCCACATTGGCATAAACTTGTTTACGGAGTGTTTATGGCCAACCGGAAGTTGAAGCAATACTTTCAAAGTCATCCTATAACTGTGGTAAGTTCTGCCCCTTTGGGAGATATCATCCAGAATAGGGAGGCCACAGGACGAGTCGCCAAGTGGGCCATTGAGCTTGGGCCTCATGATTTGAAGTACATGCCATGTACTGCTATTAAGTCTCAGGCCTTGGTGGACTTTATCAATGATTGCATAGAGTTACAAGCACCTGAGGAGAAGCCAGATAACACATATTGGACTATTCACTTTGACGGGTCCAGGCAGCTAGAAGGCTCGGGGGCTGGAGTTGTTTTAACTTCCCCTCGAGGTGACAAATTTTGTTATGTACTCCGGCTTATGTTTCCCTGTACTAACAATGCAGCTGAGTACGAGGCCTTACTCCATGGTCTCCGGATGGCCAAGGAGATGAACTTAAGCCGGGTAAGGTGCTTGGGCGACTCAGATCTCGTGGCTCAACAGGTGTCAGGCAAGTGGGATTCCAAGGATCCCCTTATGGCGGCTTATCGTCGTGAAGTAGATGTTGTGGCTGGTCACTTCAAGGGTTATCAAGTGGAGCACACTGATCGAAGGAAGAATGAGGCGGCTGATGCTTTAAGCCGGTTGGGATCTCAACGTAAGCCGGTGCCGCCAAACACCTTTCTCAATATTTTACATAATCCTTCTGTCAAGGTGCCTACCGAGGAAGAACTAGCGGTGCCAGACCCGGAGGCACAGCTAGTGGTAGCTCTTTACATTATCCCGGATTGGTCAGTGCCATATTTGGCTTATATGACCCGAGGAGAATTACCTGAGGATGAGACCTTGGCAAAACAAATCGTCAGGCACTCCAAATCTATGACGATTGTTAACGGCGAGTTACATCACCTAAGCGTCACTGGGGCGTTTCAACGCTGTGTGTCACCTGCGGAAGGCCAAGAAATACTCCGTGAGATCCATGAAGGGGATTGTGGCCATCATGCTGGGTCAAAATCTCTTGTAGCCAAAGCTTTCCGTCATGGTTTCTACTGGCTGACGGCTCATGCTGATGCGGAGGATCTGGTCAGTAAATGTGACGGTTGTCAAAAGTTCTCACGACGAGCTCATGTGCCGGCTCAAGAGTTGAGGATGATCCCAATCACTTGGCTGTTTGCAGTCTAGGGGCTTGACATGGTTGGACCTTTCAAGAGGTCTAAGGATAAAAAGACACATCTCCTGGTGGCAGTGGATAAGTTTACAAAGTGGGTTGAGGCAGAGCTAGTCAGTAAGTGTGATGTAGCCACGGCGGTTCAATTCGTGAAAAAGGTGATCTTTCGTTTTGGTTTCCCACACAGCATTATAACTGATAATGGCACTAATCTCTCCAAGGGTTCCATGGAAGAGTTCTGTCAACGAGAACATATCCGGCTTGATGTTTCGGCTGTTGCTCATCCTGAATCCAGTGGTCAAGCAGAAAGAGCTAATCAAGAGATCCTGAAGGGTATCAAGCCCCGACTCTTTGTCCCCTTACAGCGGACTCCGGGTTGTTGGGTGGAGGAGTTACCTTCTGTGTTATGGAGCATCAATACTACGCCTAACAGATCTACCGGCTACACACCTTTCCTTATGGTGTATGGTGCTGAGGCGGTCCTGCCAAGTGACATCCGGCACGATTCACCCCGCGTGGCGGCTTATGTTGAGGCTGACAACGAAAAAGCTCATCAGGATGCGCTTGACTTGTTGGATGAGGAGCGAGACTTGGCCATAGCCTGCTCAGCAATTTATCAACAAGACCTACGCCGCTATCACAACCGCCGGGTTAGGAGCAGGACCTTCCAGGAAGGCGATTTGGTGCTCCGGCTCATCCAGGATCAGTCTGACATGCACAAGCTATCCCCACCTTGGGAAGGACCCTTTGTGGTCAGCAAGAATTTGCACAACGGATCATATTACCTCATCGATGTTCGAGAACACAAAGACTCAAGTAAGTCGAAGGAGGAGACCCGCCGGCCGTGGAATATTGCTCATCTCCGGCCTTACTATACGTAAGCCACCGGCTCTCAAGATGTATGTATTTTGACAGTGTATATATTATATAAAGAAATAAAGCAGGACCTCTGTCCTTTTTACACTCAAAGATTTATGTGTCTTCTTTATCAGGTTGTGGAAACAACCAACAGGGAGCGGATTACATTTGAATCCGGCTTTACCTTTGGTCTGGCTTATGATCATGTCTGAATCTAGCCATGGTCACTTGAGGGCTTCCTGTTCAAACATAGGTCGTATTCGAACCAAAGAGAACATAGCTGTTGATACCCACTTGATCGGCATATTGCCAAACCCACTTGGGGGCTTCTTGATCATATTTGAATCACAACTTAACCCCTTTGGGTCTGACGTGGATCGTATTCGAATCAGCGTCATTAAACAACTCTTATGGACACTTGGGAGCTTCCTGTTCAAACATAGGTCGTATTCGAACCAAAGAGAACATAGCTGTCGATACCCACTTGATTGGCATCGCCACAGCCACTGGGGGCTATATGATCATATCCGAATCTTAGCTTAACCCCTTTGGAATGGTCCACTGATCGTATTCGAATCAGAAGCCTGTAAATGTTGTTTATCATCCAACAAAAGAATAAACTATTTTGACTATCTTGAGACCTTCTTGTAAACATTGTGAGATGGTTTTTTTCTTCCGGTTTCATATTGATTACCCCAGGTTCTTAAGTGCCAGGTAAACATCATATGAGCAGGGAAGATTATCAAAGGGGTCGCGGGTATGTTATTGTGATTATATTTAACGAATATAATCATAAACCGGCCTGTATATGATGTCGTTGGGTCGTGTTCTGGGTTATCAATACTTTATGTAACCCCCGACGCGATAAACCGCCAAGGAAATTTTGCTTATTTTATGTGCAGGATAAGGCAAAGCAAAGTCAAACGTCAAGGAAATAAACGGTCAACATAAGCCAGAAACATACAGCGATGGCGGCTTATGAAAGTATTAAGCACCAGGAACATGCGCAAAGGCATGACAAACATTGAGAAGTTTTTACTACTCTATTACAAGACTTCCCGAGTCTGAATAAACGAAGCATTGTTTTTTGCAAAGTTATAAAACGTCTGGCGGTTCATTCCTTTGGCGGGCTCGACGACTCCGGGTTATCCTTCTCCGCCTCTCCGTCGGTTGCTTTGTCCTGGAAGGTTGACGAGGCCCAGTCAATGCCACTCAAGGCTTCAAACTCAGCTTCATCATCTATTAAACTGGCTGGGTCCACTTCAGGGGCAAAAGTATGCTTACGCGTTGGAGGAATCAGGCTGACTTGATCATATGGAATGTTTGGAATTCTCCGGTTCTCACTATCATAGCCCAGTGAATACTTGGTAAGATCAGTATCATTCCCAATAAGGGTAGCCACGGGACGTATGACTTTGACACAGGCAGTGAAATCATGATCATCAAATATAGTACCGTCCTCCTTTAGGCTCAGGTATCCAAGAGCGAGGTCAGCCGGGTCTAGCTCTGGCATCCATGCCTTTGCGCTGCTCAATGCGGCCACGGCTCCAGATCTTGAAGATGCCCGCCTTAAATCCTGAATTCATTGAGGTAGCACTGCGAGATGCTTCAGCACGTCTTGCATGAGGTGGGGAGTGGTATTTGATAAGGCTACAACGGCCAAGGCACGTTGTGACCCGGAGTACAGTTGTTCCACTAAAGTGTAAACCGCCTTAAGTTTGAGCAACATGCTTTGCTTGAGGTTGGTGCTCCTGGGGCCTGTGTGTTCACAAGCATAACAGTGAGCCGGAGGTAGCTATTACAATAGTCATTGGAAGATTACAATGCTTGAGGTTTTGTACAGTAACTTACCGAAGATAGCTGACACCATTTGGGATATCTGCCATTTTAAGCCAGACAACTCAGTTGTTGCCTCTGCAAGAGATGCTTCTGCTGTCTCGGCCCGAGTCACCAGTGAAGCCTTCTCTTCAGCCCAAATTTTCTTCTCTGACTCAAAAAATTTCTTCAACTTCTCTTGTTCGGAGATGCTGAATTCAAATTTGGAGTTGGCCTTCTGAGTTTCAAGTTCTTGAGTTTTCAGCCGGCTCTTCAGGTCAGCAAGCTCCGACTCAAATTGACTTATGGTGGCCTGCATTGATACCAGGTTATGGTAAGGATCATGGTAAGGTAACAATCAAGTCCCAAGCATTTTACAAGTAAAGATACTTGGCACTTGGGGGCTAATGTATGTTAAAGAATTTTTTCACCTACAAATCCGGGTCTTGTATATTAAGTCCCAAACATTTTACAAGTAAAGATATTTGGCACTTGGGGGCTAATGTGTATCGCAAGTTCAAAGTATCATGCTATTACCGGGTTAAATATATTCTCTTTAAACCAGATAAACCAACAGTAAGCATATTTTTAAGTCTATAGCATATTCATTCATAAGCAATAGACTTGGGGGCTGGTACAGTAAGTAAGATTCAGGAAAATAGCATAAGTTATACCTCAGATTTGTGCTGTATTTGTTTCACCATGTCAATTTCCAGGTCACGACTATTATGCACTTGATTCAGATAGCCGAGACTATATCACCAATGCTTAAGTGAGTATAATCAGTAATTCCTGCTTGGCCTTTCGGTGTTCGGCAAGTTCTTCCTTGGCAGTACATTTGGCAAGGGCAGTAGGCCGCCCTGGTTCAACAAATTGACTTTTCAGAAATTCAACTTCCGGGTCAGTCGTCTTGAGCGGGCTAGGAGCTTCCGGATTATCAGAGTTGTTGATAGCATCTTCGGCAGGCGGGTCAGAGGTTGGCACCGGAATATCAGAAGCCGGTTCAGCCGACGGCTGATGGATGGAGCTGTCAGGAGCAGATATGTCAAGCGCCGGTTCAGTAACAATCGGGTCTTGGGACAGCTTATTCTTCCTTGCCCTCTTGCTGGGCTTCACTTGCATGCTGTCTATAAAGGTAGAAGGATGAATACTAAAGCATAAGTAAGGTAAAGCCTAAAGTAAATAGGGTTACATTACACGGGGGCAGGTTTGAAAGCCGGCATGTTTGATTGCATAGACTCGCTGGAGGAAGGAGAGGTATCCTGATAATTAGAGTCAGATGAATTGAGAGGATGGCGAATTAAACCCGCCAAAGGTAAAACAGAACATAAATCGGAGATAACCTCGGTCCGACGCTTCCTAGTTACATCGGGTAAGCCGGAGGAGAGTTCCGCATCCTTGTTGGTCCGGGTCTGCCTCCGGTTTTCAAGCTGCTCTTGCTTTAAAAGAAATAAGGATCTTGATAAGCTAGAGGATGTGAAAATCTTACTTTCCGGGTCACCCTTTGGATTTTTTTCTTTGGCAGAGGCTCTGAGTCGGAGGAGATTATGGTTAACTCTTCGTCAACTGCTTGACTGATCCCCATATCCTCCTGAAAGGATAGAATGTCAGTAAAATAACAACAAAGGAGTTAAGAAAATTAAAGGATTACTTCTTCATCATCTGAAGAAGTATCATCCAATTTGAATAAGTCAGAGGCACTGGGTTTCTTATTCTTTGAGGTTCCAGTCTTGGCAGTTTTCCTTTCAGTTTTCTTGGCTGTCCTGGCTTGTTTTGCAGCCTCATGGTCATACTTGACCTTCCAGAAGTTGTCATCGGCCTGTGGAAAAACATAAGGAACTATGAGTATAAATAAGGTATAACCTGATAAAGAGTATTTATTAAGATTGCTAACTCACTGCAGGGGCCGGGTTCTTCTTGCAGAAGGGAAGTAAGCCGAAGGCATTACTAGTTACAGTGCGCTCCTTCAGCAGTGACTGGGTTGTAGCATCTACCACATCATTTGGTAAGTCGTCAGGACTATGACGCAGTGGATCATCCTTCTCGCTTGTGTAAGTACACATTAAGCCGAAACGGCGGCTTAATGGAAGTACTCGCCAAGTGACCCAGACTCGGACCAGATCGATGCCGTTTAAACCGCTTCCCAAAAGAGCTTTGATCTTCTTGATGGTGGGATTGAGAGGCAGACGCTCGACATCAGTCAATTTATCCGCCAGCGGATGGCTGGATTCAAGGCGCGGGGCGCGGAAGCCGGGCAGAGGGCTCTCATCAGCCGGTGAAGTATCCTGACAATAGAACCACGTGTGATTCCAATCTTTTGGATGACTCAGCAGTTCAGCGTAAGGAAAAAGGCGGTGTCTCCGCCGCTGAATCGAGATGCCGCCAAGCTCAAGACTAGGCCCGTTGGCACGTTCCTTCTGCCGGTTCAAGTAGAAAAGCTCTTTGAACAAAAGCAGACTTGGCTCCTCTCCCAGGTACTCCTCGCAGAAGACTTGGAAATTGCAAATATTTGACACGGAATTGGGTCCAATGTCTTGAGGTCTAAGATCAAAGAAATTCAAAACCTCCCTAAAGAATTTTGAGCCGGGAGGGGCAAATCCCCGGTTCATGTGATCCGTGAGAATTATTACCTCTCCTTCTTTGGGTTGAGGCCTCTCTTCAGATGGATCGGGGGCACGATAAGACATAACCTCCTTTTTGGCAGATGGCTAGACTTCACGAATTCAGATAGTTTACTCTTAGTAACTATGGATGGGACCCAATTGCAGGTCACAGGGGCCTTGGTTGCCTTAGGTGCCATGACAACAGTTGGCCTACGACAAAATAAGAGGTTCCGGTTCAATTTTAACCACGGATAAAATATCTTAATTATTCAAGGAGGTGGCTTAATAAGGACCCTAATGATATAAGGATAACTATGCAACAGTATTTAAGCCGCTACATGTATCAAAAGCAGTTCAAACTTCTTAAGGTCATGAGAAGCAAGCAAGGCTCACAGATCAGTGTTATTTATTTAAGCCGGCTACATGGACAGTTGTGTTTAAGGGTATTTGACAGAAGTAGTTTTCTGGGTGATACAAACAGGTTTCATAATCTACTACAGTTATTTGAGATCAAGAACCTGTTATGACAAGAAAAGTTTCTAGACCTAAGATTGACGCAGATGAAGCTCAAGAGCTCGAATGGGGCCTCTATGTAACAGAAAGGGATCTATCCGCGTTCAAAGTAGGTGCGGAAAATCTACCGCATTGGTTTATACCATCTCCAAGATCAAGAAAAGCGGGGGTGATGGAATCTATGAAAGGGAACTATTAAACAGCGAAGAACGCGAAGAACTCGAAGGTCCTAATGTGGATCTAAGAAGCAGGAAAGAGGAGACTTAGGGATGCAGGGGTGCAGTGGAGGGTCATCGCGTTTTTTCTGGTCAGACCAGGTTGATGCAGCGGCCAGAGTTGGTGAAGACGAGATCTGCGACGGCGGCGGCGGCAGAGCTCGAGCGACAGAGAAGCAGCAAGAGGAAGAAGATGACTGGAAGGAGGAGAATGGGAAGACCTAGGTCGCGCCTATTTATAAGGAAAGGATAACTGAGACAGTGCGGGAAACGAGGAGATAAAAGTTATTATCCAGCAGCCCCAACGCCTCGGTTTTTGGAATAGTCAATAAAGGCAGAGATCCGTTGGAGGATATGGTGGAATAAAAAAAGAATTTAAGAAAGGATGACATCACGGCGGGTTAACACGGATCCAAAAGATGACGTCATGGCGGGTTAAAGAAAACCTTTTGCACAGTCAGAAGACTGAAGATTTATTTTTAAGGTATTTTAAGATTGACATGAATAGGTTCAAATCAATCTGGGGCCTCATGTTGGGGATATAACTATTTGTGTAAGCCGCCCAGGAGGGGCCGAGTTACACAAAGAAGACTCACCACAAAGAAGCCCAAGACCAAGCATGAAGATAGCAGTTCAATAAAGGGCTTAAGGCCCACAGGCGACTTAAGGCCCGCTGTAGTAAACCGCCATAATGGCTTGACTTGTATCATAAGGTAGATTTAACTAGTCACCGAGCCGGACACTGTTTATAAGCCGGCCGGGACTTTGTAAGCCAGAGGGCGTCAACCCGTGTATATAAGGGGATGACCTGCTGGCGGCTTAGGGCAAGAAACAACTGATCGAGAGCCGGGCATAGTGTATCTCGCTCGCTGGTCATCGAAACATCAATACCAACCCAACTAGATGTAGGCCTTACCTTCACCGTAAGGGGCCGAGCTAGTATAAACCCCTCGTGTCCTTTGTCCCGATTAACCCCTTCAAGCTTCCTAGTTGCAATGGCTCCACAACTAAGTCCTTTCATGAGGACATCTGACGTTACAATTCCATGATAGGCTCCGTGTCGTAAAACGCAATGAAACTTTCTCTCTGATTTTTTTCTCCCCGAATGTGAATATATGGAGTTCGAGTTGAGGTCAGTGGAGGTCCAGGGGGCCCACGAGATAGGGGGGCACACCCAGGAGGAGGGGGCACACCCCCCTGTCTCATGGATAGGGTGTGGGCCCCTGGTCTTGATTCTTTTGCCAATATTTTTTATATTTTCCAAAAAGTGCCTCCGTGGATTTTCAGGACATTCCGAGAACTTTTCTTTTCTACACATAAAACAACATCATGGCAGTTCTGCTGAAAACAACGTCAGTCCAGGTTTGTTTCATTCAAATCATGCAAGTTAGAGTCCAAAACAAGGGCAAAAGTGTTTGGAAAAGTAGATACGTTGGAGACGTATCAACTCCCCCAAGCTTAAACCTTTGCTTGTCCTCAAGCAATTCAGTTGATAAACTAAAAGTGATAAAGAAAAACTTTTACAAACTCTGTTTGCTCTTGTTGTTGTAAACATGAAAAGCCAGCATTCAGGTTTCAGCAAATACTATGAACTAACCATACTCACAATAACACTTAGGTCTCACAATTACTCATATCAATAGCATAATCAGCTAGAAAGCCATAATAATAAAACTCGGATGACAACACTTTCTCAAAACAATCATAACACGATATAACAAAATGGTATCTCGCTAGCCCTTTCTGAGACTGCAAAACATAAATGCAGAGCACCTTTAAAGATCAAGGACTAACTAAACATTGTAATTCATGGTAAAAGAGATCCAGTCAAGTCATACCAATATAAAGCAATAGTAATGAATACAAATGACAGTGTGCTCTCCAGCGGGTGCTTTTTAATAAGAAGGGTGATGACTCAACATAAAAGTAAATAGATAGGCCCTTCGCAGAGGGAAGCAGGGATTTGTAGAGGTGCCAGAGCTCGATTTTAAAATAGATTTTGAATAACATTTTGAGCGGCATACTTTTGCTGTCAACGCAACAACTATGAGATGGCTGTATCTTTCATACTACATGCATTATAGGCAGTTCCCAAACAGAATGGTAAAGGTTTATACTCCCCCAACCACCAACAAGCACCAATCTATGGCTTGCTCGAAACAACAAGTGCCTCCAACTAACAACAGCTGTCGGTGTCAAAACCGGCGGATCTCGGGTAGGGGGTCCCGAACTGTGCGTCTAGGCGGATGGTAACAGGAGACAAGGGACACGATGTTTTTACCCAGGTTCGGGCCCTCTCAATGGAGGTAAAACCGTACTACTGCTTGATTGATATTGATGATATGGGTAGTACAAGAGTGGATCTACCACGAGATCAAGGAGGCTAAACCCTAGAAGCTAGCCTATGGTATGATTGTTGTTCTGTCCTATGGACTAAAACCCTCCAGTTTATATAGACACCGGAGAGTGCTAGGGTTACACAGAGTCGGTTACAATGGTAGGAGATCTACATATCCGTATCGCCAAGCTTGCCTTCCACGCCAAGGAAAGTCCCATCCGGACACGGGATGAAGTCTTCAATGTTGTATCTTCATAGTCTTGGAGTCCGGCCGATGATGATAGTTCGGCTATCCGGACACCCCCTAGTCTGGGACTCCCTCAGTAGCCCCTGAACCAGGCTTCAATGACGACGAGTCCGGCGCGCATATTGTCTTCGGCATTGCAGGGCGGGTTCCTCCTCCGAATAATTTATAGAAGATTGTGAACACCAGGATAGTGTCCGGCTCTGCAAAATAAATTCCACATACCATCGTAGAAAGAATAATATTTACACAAGTTCAATCTGCCGACGTATTTTGTGGTGTGACGTCACACCACAACCAAGCTTTTACTCGAATCGTTTTTATTATACCACCTCAGCGCGTTTAGCGAAGCGGTTTCCTTGGCACGTCTGGTCGAAGCAGAGATCGTGTTCCCCTTATTCCGGGATTCCCATCAATACGGACGTGGGTAACCCAACCGCGCCATTGATTGCGGCGCTTGGGAGATAAGCGAGTTTTACCAGGCCGGTGGGGACGCATAGTTTCGTCCGCCCATATATAAGGGGATAAGGATCCACCTTTTTACCTACGCCTTCTTCCTCCTTTGCTTATCCATCTCCTCTCACTCGAGCTCTAGCGCCCAAGTCCGCACATCTCACCTCAACCTTCTCCAATCATGTCCAGAGCGGGAGGCAAGTGGATGGCCTCCTCCGTCACAGAGGGGCACATCAAGAAACTGCGCAGCACCGGATATTTGCCCAGCGATATCGTGCACCGGCTCCCCGATGAGGGGCAGCTCATCCCCACCCCCGGGCCCCATGAGAGGGTGGTATTCCTTCCCCATTTCCTCCGCGGACTGGGCTTCCCACTCCACCCCTTTGTCCGGGGGCTCATGTTCTACTACGGCCTGGATTTCCATGATCTGGCCCCGAATTTTATCCTCAACATCTCGGCGTTTATCGTCGTGTGCGAGGCCTTCCTCTGCATCCAGCCCCACTTCGGCTTGTGGCTTAAGACCTTCAACGTCAAGCCGAAGGTTTTGATGGGCAGCCAAGCAGAGTGCGGAGGCGCCATGGTGGGCAAGATGCCCAACGTCACTTGGCTCGAGGGCGCCTTCGTGGAAACCATCAAAGGGTGGCAATCGGGGTGGTTCTACATCACCGAGCCATGTGACCCTAAATGGGCAGTGGTCCCCGAATTCAGATCTGGCGTCCCCATGCGGCTCACTTCCTAGAAGGAGAAGGGCCTGCTGTGGGGTAGTTCGGAAGAGCTGACCGGACTCCAGTCCTGTCTCCAAACCCTGGTGAACAAGAAGCTCAAGCTTGTCAACGTGATCCAGGTCATGCTCGTCCGCCGGATTCTCCCCTGCCAACAACAGGACTTCAATTTGTGGGAGTTTGATCCGTTACAGCACCGGACCTTGAGCGGGCTCTTCGACACTACGTACGAAGATGCCTGGAGGGTGCTGTTCAAGGGCGCCGAAGCTCCCGCATCCGCTACCGAAGATCGCGGATTCAGCTCGCAGCGTCCGGCTGGCGAGGTAAGCCATGTTATCCTTTATGGGACACTTGATTTTCATGTTTGACTTTATGCAGGATCTAAACTCCCAATACCTTTAACAGGCCTGGCAGGCGACGTCCGGACAGGCTAACTGTCCGGCTCCCCTTCCAGAAGACCCAGCGGATGCCCGTTTGACAGGGCTGCTGGTCCCGGCACTTTACGTAGTGCTGGAGAAGAATGCCAAGAAGAAAACCACGGGAACACGAAGGAGTTCCCGGCGTCAGGCGGTATCGGACTCATCGTCCGATGACTCCGAGGCGGACTCCTCCCATGAGGACGAGGAGGAGAAGAAAGAGGCCTCTCCCCCAGCGGGGTGAGAGAGGAAGAGGAAGGCCTCCCCAACGAGGGAGGCCGAAGGGTCCAAGACGGGAAGGACCCTTCACCCGGACCATTCTGCCAACATCGGCGACGGCGACGAGGAGTGGCCCTCAAGGGCCAAGCCCCTGGCGAGATTGTATGTATGTGGACCCCCTCATAATTTTTCTTTTTGTCGCATGGTGTCTTTCTAATGCCGCATACAACCCTGTAGTCCGCCCAAGGATGATCTTCCCGCTTCGATGAGCGGGTCCTTGGGCCCGTCGGATGTGGATAGTACTTCGCTTCCGACCGCCTCCACCCCCCGTGACGCGGACGACGCCGAGGTGGGATCCCAGGAAGGGACCCGCCAGGAGGAGGAGGCCCCAGAGGTGCCACAGGGCAACCTCCCGGACTTTGTGCCGGACTCGGCACCGGAACCCGCAATGGTTCCGGAGTCCGGCAGGCGGCCCCTTCGTAAGAAGGGCAAGACTGTGACACCAGTGGCCTCCGTCCAACCGGAGGCGCCGGATACTTTGCTGGAGGCGCTCAACGGCACTTCCATCAAAGAGGGACACCGCACTGTCATGAGTGCGGTGATTCAGAAGGTTCAGCTCGCAAAAAGTGGGCTGACCGAAGCCTGCAGCAGCCTTCTAACAGGCTTTGAGGTAAGAATTTTAATATATGTAATATAGTACCGCATAGACAGTAGCCCCTGATGCTCGGTTCGGTGTTCGAAAAGAAAACCGGACGGACGATCTAAAAAGATATACGCAGGAGTCTTAAAAAATATGTCAATATGGGAATGCAGGCTGCGCTGCTGACCTTTGCCGCACTGACTGCGGAGGTCAATGCTTTGAAGCAAAGCCTCGAGCGGTCCGAGAACGAGCTCGGCCATGCCAAGAAGCAGCTCGAGGACAAGGAAGGTGAGTAACACCTTATTAAAGTTGCACCTTACAGAAAAGGATTTGGTTGCAAGAGGAATGACAAGGATAATGTGGGTACTCCAGGGGCCACGAACGAGGTGGCGACCCTGAAGGAGGCGGTGTCCGCGGCCGAACGTAATGCGGCCGCGGAGCATGCTGGGCGAGAGAAGCAGGAGGCGCGGGTGGCGGAGGTACAGCAAGAGCTCCAGGCTCTCATGGAAAAACATGAGAGTTTGGAGCGCGACTCGAAGACTCGAGATTCCGAGCTTGCATCGGCTCTTGAGAGTGCCAAAGCCGTTAAGGCCGAAGCCCACAAGGCCCTCCAGGAAATCGAGGCGTTGAAGAAAATAGCGGCGGGTAAGGCATTTTTCATGCAAAGCAAGCATGTGAATGTGAATTACCTATTACTTACCCGAATTCGGAGCTCTCCAGGAGCATTCGCAGATCTGCCCCACAGCATGTCCGATGCTGCCGCTTTCTACAGGGCCGAGGAGGGGAGCTCGACGGAGAAGGTCTTCTGGTCTCAGTATGCTGAGGCTGGACATCCGGTGCCCCTTTGCGACCAGCTGAAGCAGCTGGTCGAGCTCCACAAGGTGGCCGAACAGGCCATGAAGGGCCTCATAGTTCGGCTGTGGCCCAAGGAGGCCATGCCTGGGAGCTACTTCGGCCTGGTGCGGCGGCTGGTGGATGCTTGTCCATGGGTTGAAGTCATCAAGCACTCCGCCTGCATTGAAAGTGCCCGTCGGGCGTGCAAAGGTGCACTGGGGCAGGATGGATGCTGAGAAGCTTGTGACAGATGCGCCACCGACGGGCAAGGAGTATCGCACGCCCGAGATGTATCATAAGGGTGTCCTGAAGGGTGCCCGCATGATTGCAGGTGAGTGCTCCAAAGATGTAATATTTGAGTAGACTCGCATTTTGTTATCCTGTGCGCTGAAAACTTTGTTCATGTGCGCTAAGCAATGCTTGTTAATTTAAAATATTACCTTCTGTGCGGCCGTTTATCAAATCTGAGAGATGGCAAGTCGTCGGCTTCAGCCCCCATGCCACGAGTGCTGGGGTGTTCGGGATAAACTTGAGCACTCTTGTTCCCATTTTTGGGTCCATCTAGGGAGGCGCTCAACACAACGAACGAGGCAACCAGACTTATAATGCTTGAACACTCTCACTTAGCCATAGAATTCTATAATTTTAAATTTCGGCGAAGCCCCTAGTGTTCGGAAGGCCAAATTCGGGGCGCTATCCACGCCTGGGCCGGACAAATCCGGTTCCTCGCTCTAAGCGGCATAAGTCTTTAGGGACTCGAAAAAACCTCTCGAACAGCGACCGGCTCTCACCTCATCATGACGGTCAGTTTTAGCTTTCTCCACTGAGGCGCTCGCCCAGCTCAACTGGGCGCAATTGCAGTGGTTCTCCCAGCGCTACCTTAGCCGATACAACGGAACGTAAGGTACCAAAACAAGGGAGCCGGGCAAACCCAACTATTGACCCAAGACATGATTCGGAGCCGATGCATATAATGCTATAAGTTCGGGGTGCCGCACTTGTGAAAGTGTTCGGACTTATCACACCATAATGTGGGGAACTTAAGCCCCTGGTGTATTTAGCTGTACCAAAGTGTACGGATGCAACATGTCATAAATGAACATATGTATAAGAAAGGAGTGCAATTATAAGCAAAAAAGTGATGCATTGTTTATTCAAGAAATACTGCCATGAATGCAGAACGATACAAATAGTGTGATAAGCAAGGGATGGGACTATTAAACATGTCCCCCTCTAGGGGTAGGCTGCGGAATGGTGTATAAAACAGATTTAATGCTCGTAATGGAGACCACCTGGATACTCGTTGTAGCGTTTCTCCTTCCCTGGCTATTGCATTGTGAGTTCGGCAGGTCTACTGCCGGACAGGGCCTCTGGTGAACGGAGTCCTGTGGATAATAAAAAAAAAGAAAAAGGAAAAAAAAGGATGACACACTTGGGAGCCCCTGGTGTGGTTAAGCCGCATTCTGGGCCTGTCGTGATCGTGCCCCTCCCCCTATGCCCATGGTATCTCCAGAGCGTAATGATGTATGCGAAGGACCAGTCTTGCAATTTTGCAAGGGCTGGGGTTGGGGCCGCATTGCTACGCGTGCTCGGAACGTGCCAGGTGGTCTTGTTGTAGGTTACTCCGGGCGCGTTTAGCCGTGTCCGGTCACTTAACGGCCGGACTCAAGAATTGCCTTAAGAGGCTGCACTGTACTTCTGCCGCGAGATCTGCTGTATGTTCCTCCGTTCAGAGAGAGCGTTCAGTGTTTCCGTTGACCGTGATGACTCCTCGAGGGCCTGGCATCTTGAGCTTGAGGTATGTGTAGTGTGGCACCGCGTTGAACTTTGCAAACGCGGTCCGTCCGAGCAGAGCATGATAGCCGCTGCGGAACGGAACTATGTCGAAGATTAACTCCTCGCTTCGGAAGTTATCCGGGGATCCGAAGACCACTTCTAGTGTAACTGAGCCTGTACAATTGGCCTCTACACCTGGTATGACGCCTTTGAAGGTCGTCTTTGTGGGTTTAATCCTTGAGGGGTCTATGCCCATCTTGCACACTGTATCCTGATAAAGCAGGTTCAGGCTGCTGCCGCCGTCCATCAGGACTCTGGTGAGGTGAAATCCATCGACGATTGGGTCTAAAACCAATGCGGCGATTCCGCCGTGGCGGATGCTGGTGGGGTGGTCCCTTCGATCAAAAGTGATCGGGCAGGAGGACCATGGGGTGAACTTCGGGGCGACAAGCTCCATCGCGTATACGTCCCTGAGTGCAGGCTTCCGCTCCCTCTTGGGTATGTGGGTTGCGTATATCATGTTCACCGTCCGCACTTGTGGGGGGAAACCCTTCTGTCCTCTATTGTTCGGCGGTCGCGTCTCTTCCTCGTCATCGCTATGCAGCCCCTTGTCATTGTTTTCGGCAATTAGCTTGCCTGCCTGCTTGAATACCCAACAGTCCCTGTTGGTGTGATTAGCTGGCTTTTCGAGGGTGCCATGTATCTGGCATGAGCGGTCGAGTATTTGGTCCAAATTGGACGGACCCGGAGTAGTTCTTTTGAATGGATTTTTCTACTGACCGGGTTTGGAGCCTCTGAATCCGGCATTGACTGCCGTATCCTCAGTATTGTCGTTGTTAATGCGGCGTTTGTGCTTGTTGCGACACGACCTGCCGTTGCGGTCCTTGGTATTCGGACTGCCAGAATTTTTGCTGAGGTTGTTGCTGCGGGGTAGCCAGCTGTCCTCTCCTGCGCAGAAGCGGGTCATGAGTGATGTGAGGGCTGCCATGGATTTCGGCTTTTCCTGTCCCAGGTGCCGGGCAAGCCACTCGTCGCGGATGTTATGTTTGAAGGCCGCGAGGGCCTCCGCATCTGGACAGTCGACGATTTGATTTTTCTTAGTTAAGAACCGTGTCCAGAATTGTTTGGCCGATTCGTCTGGCTACTGAATTATATGGCTTAGGTCGTCAGCGTCTGGTGGTCGCACATACGTGCCCTGGAAGTTATCAAGGAATGCGGCTTCCAGGTCCTCCCAACACCCAATTGATTCTGCTGGCAAGCTGTTAAGCCAATGCCGAGCTGGTCCTTTAAGCTTGAGTGGGAGGTATTTGATGGCGTGAAGATCATCACCGCGGGCCATGTGGATATGAAGGAGATAGTCTTCGATCCAAACCGCAGGGTTTGTTGTGCCATCGTAGGATTCAATATTCACGGGTTTAAACCCTTCGGGGATTTGATGATCCATTACTTCATCTATGAAGCATAGTGGGTGTGCGGCGCCTCTGTATTGGGCTATATCACGACGTAGCTCAAACGAGCTTTGTCTATTGTGTTCGGCCTGGCCGGACTTGCTGTGTCCGGCGCGACGGTTGTTGTCGCGTATCATGGGGCGCCCACGCGATCCGTAGATCGATCTTGATTGTCTTGCCTTATCCTCCAATTTATCTCGCAAGTCCGGAGCGTTCCCCTGTGGCTTTGTGCTTTTCGAGCGAGCCGGGGTACGGTTTTAGTGGAGGGCCTAGAGGCCTCTCTGTCGCGGCCACGGGGTGGTCGGTCAGCCGTATTGTGTGCTGGTGATGGAGGTTTATATGCCTCCTCCTCTAATCGGGGGAGCAGCTTGCGTTTGGGGTAGCTTTTGGAGGGGTGTTCGAGTTCATGCTCTTCGGTGGCAAGGACAACAGTCCATCTGTCGGCTAGCAGATCTTGATCAGCTCTAAGTTGTTGTTGCTTTTTCTTGAGGCTGCTTGCCGTGGCCATAAGCCTGCGTTTAAAACGCTCTTGTTTGACGGGATCCTCAGGCACGACGAATTCGTCATCGTCGAGGCTTGCCTCGTCTCCGGAGGGAGGCATGTAATTATCATCCTCTACCTCTTCGTCTGCCGCTCTCTCATGAGGGTTGGCTTCTCCGTCCTCCTATGCTGAATCTTGCTGGAGGGGTTGTCTTCGGCACTGTCTGGAGTGTTATTATCTCCGGTGCCGGAATCTCCATTCTTGCTGTGGCGGGATTTAGAGCGGCGCCGCTGATGCCGGCGCTTAGGCTATTTCTTGGAGGGGTCTTCATCCGCTGTTCCCTCGCCATTCCCATCCTTTGGGATATCCACCATGTATATGTCGTATGACGAGGTGGCTTTCCAGTGCCCCGTAGGCGCTGGTTCTTGGTCGTCTCCGGCATCGTCGTCCATACCGTCGATGTCTTCGGAGTCTAAGTCTAGCATGTCGGTTAGATCGTCGATAGTGGCTACAAAGTGGGTGGTGGGTGGGTTTTGAATTTCTTCGTCGCCCGCATCCCAACCATCCTGACCGGAGTCCGGCCAGGGCTCTCCCGATAACGAGAGATACTTTAGCGAATTCAAGATGTCACCAAAAGGCGAGTGCTGAAAGATGTACGCAGCGGTGAACTCCATGATCGGCGCCCAATCGGATTCGATTGGTAGGGGCACGGGAGGTCCAGAGTCCGGCGAGGAGTCCGGCACCTCGGAGTCGCGAGCTTCACAAGGGACAGGGTCGTTATTCGGCTCCATCGCCATAGAGATAGCAGCCGCCGAGGCAGTGTCTAGCCATCCATCCTCGGTCGGCGCAGTCGGCTCCGAGTTAGGGGTCGGAGCGGATACTCGTGCGGCCTCCAAGGCATTGTCCGGCAGCAGAGCTAGATCATGCCCATCGTGACAGTGCGGCGCGCACGGCTGCGGCTCGAATCCATCGAAGATCAAGTCTCCATGGATGTCGTCCGTGAAGTTCAAACTTCCAAATCTGACCTGATGGCCAGGGGCGTAGCTTTCGGTCTGCTCCAAATGGCCAAGCGAATTGGCCCGCAGTGCAAAGCCGCCGAATACGAAGATCTGTCCGGGGAGAAAAGTCTCACCCTGGACCGCGTTGTTGTTGATGATCGAAGGAGCCATCGGGCCTATAGGTGACGACACCGAGCAACTCTCAATGAAAGCACCAATGTCGGTGTCAAAATCGGCAAATCTCGGGTAGGGGGTCCCGAACTGTGCGTCTAGGAGGATGGTAACATGAGACAACGGACACGATGTTTTTACCCAGGTTCGGGCCCTCTCGACGGAGGTAAAACCCTACTCCTTCTTGATTGATATTGATGATATGGGTAGTACAAGAGTGGATCTACCATGAGATCAAGGAGGCTAAAACCTAGAAGCTAGCCTATGGTATGATTGTTGTTTTGTCCTATGGACTAAAACCCTCCGGTTTATATAGACACCGGAGAGGGCTAGGGTTACACAGAGTCGGTTACAATGGTAGGAGATCTACATATCTGTATCGCCAAGCTTGCCTTCCACGCCAAGGAAAGTCCCATCCGGACACGGGACGAAGTCTTCAATCTTGTATCTTCATAGTCTTGGAGTCCGGCCGATGATGATAGTTCGGCTATCCGGACACCCCCTAGTCTGGGACTCCCTCAACAGCCCTGGGGGAGTTTTGTTTAATTGGTTTGATTTGCTTTGATCTTTTTGGATCATGGGATTGGGTATGCCGGTTACCGGCCCTTTCTCGTGAATGAGGAGCGGATTCCACTCCTCTTGAGAATAACCCACCTAGCATGGAAGATATAGGCAGCCCTAGTTGAAACATGAGCTGCCCGAGCATACAAAACAGAATTTCATTTGAAGGTTTGGAGTTTGGCACCTACAAATTTACTTGGAACGGCAGGTAAATACCACATATAGGAAGGTATAGGGGACTCATATGGAACAACTTTGGGGTTTAAGGAGTTTGGATGCACAAGCAGTGTTCCCGCTTAGTACATGTGAAGGCTAGCAAAAGACTGGGAAGCGACCAACTGAGAGAGCGACAACAGTCATGGACATGCATTAAAATTAATTTACACCGAGTACAAGCATGAGTAGGATATAATCTACCACGAACATAAATATCATGAAGGCTAGGTTGATTTGTTTCAACTACATGCGTGAACATGTGCCAAGTCGAGTCACTCAATTCATTCAAAGGAGGATACCATCCCATCATATCACATCATAATCATTCTAATAGCATGTTGGCATGCAAGGTAAACCATTATAACTCATAGCTAATCAAGCATGGCACAAGCAACTATAATCTCTAAATGTCATTGCAAATATGTTTACCTCATAATAGGCTGACTCAGAAACAATGAACTCATCACATTTACAAAAACAAGAGAGGTCGAGTTCATACCAGCTTTTCTCATCCCAATAAGTCCATCATATATCGTTATTATTGCCTTTCACTTGCACGACCAAACGATGTGTATAATAATAAGAGTGCACGTGCATTGGACTAAGCTGGAATCTGCAAGCATTCAACTCAAGAGAGAAGACAGGTAATATGGGCTCTAAGTTAAATAAACAATCATGCATATGAGAGCCACTAAACATTTTCAATATGGTCTTCTCGACCCCCAAAGGAAAGAAAAGAAAAGAAAACTATTTACACGGGAAAGCTCCCAACAAGTAAGAAGAAGAACTAGAAATCTTTTTGGATTTTCATTTTAAACACTACTACAAGCATGTATTTTTTTTGGTTTTTCTTAAGGTTTATCAAGCACACAAGAAGAAAACTAGAAGAATAAATTTAAACTAGATGGATAATACAGTGAAAGAGTATGAGCACCGACGGCTAGTGTGTGAACATGAATGTAAAGTCGGTGAGAAATATGTACTCCCCCAAGCTTAGGCTTTAGGCCTAAGTTGGTCTAGTACCAAGGACCGCAGCTACTCTCCCCGGTGTACTGGGAGATGTAATCAGGATACCACTGGCTGGTCATCTCCGGATCCCACTGGACAGATGATGCACGATAAGGGTCTAGTTCAGGTTCCGGCTTAGGTTCAGGTTCTGGGGTAAAAGCGTGGGCTCCGTGCTTGTACACCGCTTCCAGCATGACAAGATAATTATCTGCAGTCAAATCAAACAACAGAGGCGTAGGCAAAATAATAATCTCAATGTGTTTCTTATTAAATCTAAGTTTATACAATAGCATCTTCTCTTCGTTGTCAACAATAAACTTGTGTGCTACCATGCTCTTGTAATCTAAAATGTGAGGAGGCAATTTTGTCTCCTCTTTCTCACGGTGCCTAATGGGTATCTGAAAATGTCTAGCAAGACGTGAAGCATAGATACCTCCAAATATGGGCCTTTTGTACGATTCAGGGCTAGCCGTTTAGCAACGACGGCACCCATACTAAAACTATTGTCTCCAAGCAAGGCATGTTGAAGAATGATAATATTAGGAACACTAAAGTTTCCACTATTTCCACGACCAATCAAGCATCTACTAGCAAATATGGCAAAGTAGCGTAAAACAGGAAAGTGTATGCTAGAGATTTTTGCCTTGGAACCCTTCTTTGGCTCCTCTACAGCGATAGTATTAACAAAGCCATCCACATCTTTACGATGGGGTTCCTCTAATTCTCCCTCATAAGGTATCCTACACACCGCGCAAAAATTACGTAAAGACATTTCTCTGAATTCATCATATAAATGAAATGATACTGCAGGCGGTGACTTCTTAGGATAATAATAAAAGTTTTGCACGAAAGTATTGGCGAGTAAGAGATACTGATAGATCCGGTCGTTGATGAAACCGGTGAGGGCCGCGTTCTCGATCAAAGAATAAAAATCTTCATGAATTCCAGCTTCTTTGAAGAAATCATTGTATGGCCATTCACATGACCGTACTTCCGCTAAGCGAGGAAGATTATACTTGGCTTTTTCCTTCTCTTTGGCTTGTTTTTCCTGAGAGCCTTGGCTAGAAGAGCCCCTCAAAAATTTCCTTAACATTTTCTGAAAATTTCTGAAATTTTAGTAACTTCAAAATAAAAGTGAATAAAACTAAACAAGATTGGTAGCAACTACTCCTACAAGTGCCTAGAGCCTATATCATGCATTAGAATTGCTTGGGACCTCATAAATTTAACATGCAAGCTCAAGAACATGGTCAACTGTGCAGCAAAAAATTGCAGTGAATAAAGCGCTAGAACAAAAACTAATTGGACCAATGGAGGAGTCACATACCAAGCAACAATCTCCCAAAGCAGGTTTGTGAATGGAGCTTTGAGCAAGGAGATCGAAAATCGCAGCAAAATGAGCTAGAACTCGTGCTTGAGCTAGATGGGGATTTTTTGGGTAGAATATGAAGTGTGTGGGTGCTGGCATAAGTGGAGGGGGGCCACCAGGGGCCCATGAGACAGGGGGGCGCGCCCAGGTGGGGTGGGCGCGCCCTCCACTCTCGTGGCATGGTGCTTGCCCCTCCTGCAGTGATTTCAGTGCCTAAAATCCTCAAATATTCCATAAAAAGCATACTAAATTTGCAGGGCATTTGGATCACTTTTATTTTTGGGATATTTTTTTATTGCACGGATAATTCAGAAAACAGACAAATAATACTATTTTTGTTTATTTATTCTAAATAACAGATAGTAAAAAGTGGGTATAGAAGGTTGTGCCTTCTAGTTTCATCCATCTCATGATGATCAAAATGAATCCACTAACAAGGTTGATCAAGTCTTGTGAACAAACTCATTGCGAATAACACGGAACCAGAGAAATTTCGAATAACACTAAGTTACCTCAATGGGGATATGAAAATCCCCAACAATAAGAATATCATACTTTTTCTTGACAGTAGGGAGAGGAAATTCAAAACCTCCAATAATGATAGTTGGAACTTTTCCAATAGAATTGATGCTATGAACTTGAGATTGTTTCCTCGGAAAGTGTACCGTATGCTCATTACCATTAACATGAAAAGTGACATTGCCTTTGTTGCAATCAATAACAGCCCCTGCAGTATTCAAAAAGGGTCTACCAAGGATAATCGACATACTATCGTCCTCGGGAATATCAAGAATAACAAAGTCCGTTAAGATAGTGACATTTGCAACCACAACAGGCACATCCTCACAAATACCGACAGGTATAGCAGTTGATTTATCAGCCATTTGCAAAGATATTTTAGTAGGTGTCAACTTATTCAATTCAAGTCTATGATATAAAGAGAGATGCATAACACTAACACCGGCTCCAAGATCACATAAAGCAGTTCTAACATAATTTCTTTTAATGGAGCATGGTATAGTTGGTACACCCAGATCACCAAGTTTCTTTGGTATTCCACCCTTAAAAGTGTAATTAGCAAGCATGGTGGAAATATCAGCTTCCGGTATCTTTCTTTTATTTGTAATGATATCCTTCATATATTTAGCATAAGGATTCACTTTATGCATATCAGTTAAGTGCATGCGTAAGAAAATAGGTCTAATCATTTCAGCAAAGTGCTCAAAATCCTCATCATCCTTTGTCTTGGATGGTTTAGGAGGAAAGAGCATGGGTTTTTGAAGCCATGGTTCTCTTTCTCTACCGTGCTTCCTAGCAACAAAGTCTCTCTTATCATAATGTTGATTCTTTGATTATGGGTTATCAAGATCAACAGTAGGTTTAATCTCTACTTCATTGTTTTTGCTAGGTTGAGCATCATCATGAACATTATCATTAACATTATCACTAAATTCATGTTCATCACCTGATTGTGTTTCAGCATCAGAAATAGAAATATCATTAGGATTCTCAGGTGTGTCTACAGTATGTCGGATTTGGGGTTCCGGCAAACCCTTGAGGTTCGAACACTGGGGTGCGCACGGAGATCACACCCTCATCCTACCCATGTTTCACCGCCTCTCTAGGATCTAAACTACACGAAGGACAACACAAGGGACACAAGATTTATACTGGTTCAGGCCACCATTGTGGTGTAATACCCTACTCCAGTTTGTGGTGTGTGGATTGCCTCTGGGGCTGATGAGGAACAGTACAAGGGAAGAACAGCCTCGCGAGGGTCTGTCCTTGGTTGGTGCGATGAACTGCTAGGAGGGTTCAGTCGCCTCTCTCTCTCTCTCTCTCTCTGTGTGTGCCTTTCTATCCTTGTTCTCTTGATCTGTCTAGCTGCCCTACCTTGTGGGTGGCTAGTCCTATTTATAGGCGAAGGGCCCGGGCCTCTTCCCAAATATTGAGCGGGAAGGGCGCCAACAATTGGCCAATTTGAAGGGGAACATCTAGTACACTTATCCTGACTAAAGTTGGTCCTCGCCTGCCAAAAAACCCTGACGATGATGCTGGCTTGGGCTCCACGATGACATCCATTCTGCCGTCCTGCTGGTCTTGGTCTTGTTGCACCGAAATGGTTGCCTTTGCTTGATACCCTTTCCTGCGCTTGCCCCCTTTGCACCAAAGGGGAAACAAGGACTCTGCGCAGGCCGGCGCCCGCCTGGCGCCCACCTGCACCTTGGTCGTCATGGCTTGCATCATGAGCACCTCATGAGGTACCCCGCCTTGATCTCTCCGCCTCCTTGTGAGTCAGCCTGACGAGGTCGTGCCTGAGGAAGCCTCCTGTCGTCCGCCCCGCGAGGCTTGGCCCCTCGCGATGGTCTTGAGCATGTGTTGATGAAGATGGGCCATACTGGGCCACTCCTTGAGCCACGCCGCAAGCCGCAGGCAGGCAAGTCTGGGTACCCCCGTTCCCAGAACACCGATAGTAGCCCCCGGGCCCAAGGCGCGCTTGGACTTGGCTTAGCAGAGAAGCGAAGAGGCAAGTGTGAAGCACCGCGGGCCCCAATAGCTTGCGGGCTTGGGCGCCGCGTGGCGGTTGATTGGACGTGGGAGTCCTGGCTCCCCCACGGCGCCTCGGCAACTGCATAAGCTGATAGGGGAGCGGTACCTGCCCAGGCTTACCTTCTTTGCCTTCTCCTTGACTGCCCAGATCCCCTTTCTTGCTCCTGTCCTTTGCTTCCGAAATCTCCAGATCCACTCCAACTCTGCATCCTAGCAAGGCATGGCGCCTCACCAGACCCCAGCCAGAGCATGGTACTCGCCCGCTTTGGATCCTCCGAATGTGTCGGAGAAGAGTCTTGCTCGGACACGCCAGATGATGGCGACGCAAGGCCACGACGGGGCGGCCGCGCTCAAGGTCGGCACCGCCCTTCCTGAGAGCAGAGGGAGCACCTTCTACCCACTCTTCGTGAGCGCCATCGCCGCCGGTCTAGTGCCCCCCTTTTTCGAGTTCTTCCTTTCTGTTCTTGAACATTACAATATGCAAGCCCTGCACCTCCATCCCAACTCCGTTCTTCTCCTGGCGATTTTCGCCTACTACTGCGAGGCTCATGTCGGGGTGAGGCCTTCGGTGGCCTTGCTGCGCCACTGCTTCTACCTCCGGGTGTCCCGCGGCTCCATCACCACGTGCGCGAGCTTTATCGCGCACGGCAGCTCTAGTGCCATCTCGAAGCCCAAGAAGAGGATTGAGGGCTTCAGGAGCAAGTGGGTCATGGTGGATGCCGGGCGCACCCACGCCCGGCTGATTCTGCCCACGGGGCAGCCCAAGTCCGTCGACGCTTGGTCCCGCGCGGAGCTCGTTGATCCCCGCGCGAGGCCGGTGCTGGAGAAGATGGACGTGGACCTGTGGCCGGACAGCATGGCGACGGTGAAACTGACCAAGGCGTCACTCCTGAGGGAGTTCCTGGAGCATCGGGTGGCCCCGCTGAGGGAGTCCTGGACTAGGGGGTGTCCGGATAGCCGAACTATCATCATGGCCGGACTCCAAGACTATGAAGATACAAGATTGAAGACTTCGTCCCGTGTCCGGATGGGACTTTCCTTGGCGTGGAAGGCAAGCTTGGCAATACGGATATGTAGATCTCCTACCATTGTAACCGACTATGTGTAACCCTAGCCCTCTCCGGTGTCTATATAAACCGGAGGGTTTTAGTCCATAGGACGAACAACAATCATACCATAGGCTAGCTTCTAGGGTTTAGCCTCCTTGATCTCGTGGTAGATCCACTCTTGTACTACCCATATCATCAATATCAATCAAGCAGGATTAGGGTTTTACCTCCATCGAGAGGGCCCGGACCTGGGTAAAAACATCGTGTCCCTTGTCTCCTGTTACCATCCGCCTAGACGCACTGTTCGGGACCCCCTACCCGACATCCGCCGGTTTTGACACCGACATTGGTGCTTTCATTGAGAGTTCCTCTGTGCCATCACGATCAGGAAGGATGCCTCTTCCCGTCTTTAAAGACGGTACCATTGCCAAAGGAGCTTTGGCCGCCGGCCAAACTATCCGGCTAGGTGGTTTTCTTATGACCGCCTGTTCGGCCGCCGCTCCGACAATGACCTCTCGGGACATCAAAAGCGATCTTCATGTCAACTCAGAATTCACCGAGCAGCTAGATCCGATGGAGCTCTCTTCCATAAACGAGCTCTTGGATCGCTTCGCCGCCCTGGGAGTCGCTACAGACTACAATCAGATCGGGCTTAAAACCGATCTGAGAGAGATTGACTCTCCCCAGGTTACCCATCACATTGCTATGGTAGAGGAACAACGCGGCGATTCTTCCCCTGTATTAAAACCATTTATGTCCGGACCCCTGATCCCTCCATGCCGGATTCCCGCGGAGGGACGGACGTCAATCAAGTACTGAACCTAAAGTCAGGCAGCGGACCAGATTCGTTGGACGACATCCAGCAATACAAGCTTCCAAATTCGGAAACTTTTCGGCCCTTGAGCCTCAAATTGGGCAGGGTTCCGGACTTAATTCCACCCGCCCACCCAAACATAAGCGATCTATCTCAAATCCGGCAAGAGCCCGCTGAAACAGTACATCATTACTGGGCCAGATTTGTCAGGACCCCGACTCAATGCCACATCGATCTAGCATGTAACACCTCATATCACTTTGCGGCCTCACGCACGGTATCCCCACGGGTGTCGCCTTACCTTTTCCCAGGACCGTTTGCGCCTTTTGGCACACGTATATGATAGTGTCGCTAGCATCCATATGATAAGGAGCCCGGGCTGACATGGCTAGTCGTAAACCCAAAGTGGCACAGACTTACAGGGACAGGCATCCATGACCCAGCATCAAACGTGTCGGTCATCAGCGAGTGAATCCAGGCAGTAGCACTGGGCTAGCAGGACTCCGGTGAACCGGGCTGTAGCGGGCTAACAGGACTCCGGTATTCATCGCGTGACATTTCCCCGAAGGGACAGACACAGGAACGAAGAAGGACACATGCCGGCCAGCCTAAGTGTTCCGGAGCAGTAGCAAGCTACCATGGCTCGGTGGAAACACTAGGAGACATTTCTCGGTAAGAGGGGCTACTAAGGATAAACAACTAGATAGTCAGATCCCACACATACCAAGCATTTGAATAACATACACACAATATGCTCGATATGTGCAAATAGAACATGGCATCACAACATGACTCTACGACTCAAGTATTTATTCATTAGGCTCCGAGGAGCGAGATATTACAAACATGGGTCTCACGACCCAACATTCAGAGCATACAAGTCAAAGCACAAGCGGAAGCTAACATGTCTGAGTACAGACATCTACAAATGAAAAAGGCTTAGAAGCCTGACTATCTACCAGATCCTGCCGAGGGCACAAGATCGTAGCTGAGGTATCAAGCTAAACGTCGAAGTCCACGCGGAACTACTAACGAGACCGAAGTCTCTCTGCAAAAACATAAAATAGGCAAACGTGAGTACAAATGTACCCAGCAAGACTTACATCAGAACTAACTACATATGCATCATTATCAACAAGGGGATGGTGGGGTTTAACTGCAGCAAGCCAGCTTTGACTCGGTGGCTATCCTGAACTACGACTGCAAGTAACTCTTTTGAGGTGGCGCACACGAGTCCACATATTCACCATATCAATACACCACTATGGATCCGCTCCCGTCTCCCTACGAGAACGCCATCCATAGCACTCACGCTTATCTTGCGTATTTTAGAGTATCCACTTTCACTTATCTATGAACTGATATAGGCAACCCAAAAGTCCTTTACCGCGGACACGGCTATTCGAATAGATCATATTAACCCTACAGGGGTGTACTTCTTCATACATGTTTCCACCACTTAGCGTCTGCACACGACATGTGCTCGGCAGACTTCAAGCGAAAGCCGACGTGGGTGTAGACCATGACCTACCTAGACACTGAAGTCTCTAGTCCAGGTTTATCGCCTATTCGGGTTCCATCCATGAGGAGATCCGGCCGGAGTTTTGCACACAGCCCCAAACGATGTGAACAGGGTTCCGTGACACCAAACGGGCGCCCGATTTACCCGGCCACGTGTCTACCGCATCACAGCCCACCCCTCCGGTCAGCGCTGCGCACGGCCTCCAGCATACTACAAACACCAGAAACTACTTGCAACTCCTGGACAGAGGACAAGGGTGAATAAGAAGTCGAGCGGGGTCATATCTCAGGGCCCAATGCATGGTAGTAGCTGAATCATGGATCACAAACACAGAACTCAGTTCCTAAGGACGGCTTCAATGAGACAACCCACCATGTACTCCTACATGGCCTCTCACCGATACCTTTACCAAATCGTGTTCACACACTTAGCTCTCACACAGTAGGACATGTTCACACACCTCTGATTCATCCCGGATGAATCAGACCTGACACAACTCTAAGCAATAGCAGGCATGACAAATAATCATGAATGAGTTGGCACATCAGGGCTCAAACAACTCCTACTCATGCTAGTGGGTTTCATCTATTTACTGTGGCAATGACAGGTCATGCAGAGGATAAGGGGTTCAACTCCCGCAGCAAGTAACAGATGAATCGTTGTTGTCCTAATGCAGTAAAAGAGAGCAGGGTGAGAGAGTGGGATTGTATCGGAATGAACAAGGGGGTTTTGCTTGCCTGGCACTTCTGAAGATAATATAGTTCTTCATCGGTGTCATCGATCACATCGTCGAACATCGTCTACTGAGAGGGGACAATACCGGCAACAGAGAAAGAACACAATCAATGCAATGCAACAATATGATGCATGAGTGTGACATGGCAATATGTTGTGGTTTGAGCTAATGCAACTAGCAACCAGATAAAATGAAGTTGGTTTGAACCCTAGGTTCAAATTCAAACTTCATATGTGAAGCTTTAAATGCCATTTATATGATTTGGCCTAAACAGTGAACAAAAGTTGTTCTAACATGCATGACAATGGTACAATTGGATAGATTGGATTTTTCTGATCATTTTTCATATATAACTTATTTGATTTGGAGCTACGGTTGATTTTATATGAATTTTAGAAGTTTGAACTAAATTCTGGAATTTATAAATCATTCTGGATTTATTTTAATTCCAGGAAAGGATTACTGCGTCAGCATGATGTCATGCTGACCTCAGCAAGTCAACAGAGACGTCCGGGTCAAACCTGACTGTGGGTCCAGGGTGTCAGTGTAATTAGTTTAGCTAAAAATTAATTAAAACTAAACCAGTTTAGTTAACAGGGCTGGGCCCCACCTGTCATTGACTCAACAGAGTCAACCAGGGCCCACCCGCGGTCAAAGTCAAAGTCAGCTGCGCCGGCGTTTAGCCGCCGGCGAGCCCGACACGGCGGCGGAAGTGATTTTGGCCGTTCCGGCCACCAAATGGGTCGCAGAAGGCATCTAGGTGGAGCTGGGGACAAACCGCAGCTCTTGGTGGAGTTAGTTGGGGTCGGGGTTGCCGGAGTTGGCACCGGCGACGACCTAGGCGGCCGCCGGAGTTCGGGTAGATGCGAACTCGAAACTAGGGTGTGCGGTGAGGTGCAGGGAGTGCATGGTTAGACCCTACGCGTCGTGGTGAGTGCGATGGACATCGAGAGGTGGCCGGAGGATGGCCGGGAGCACGTCGGCGACGAGATCCGCGGCGGTGCATGCGGGTGATCTTCGTGTGGTTGCTACACAGCTCGGGGGCAAGAGAGGAAGGGGAGGGGAGGTAGCTAGGCTCACAGAGCACTCGTAGAGGCAACCGGCGGGGTCGGGGACGAACTGAGGCGGCGACGGCGTTGAAAGGGATCTCCGGCGACGGCGGACTCGGGCGAAGTCGTGCGGTGGCTTCAGGGCACGCGAGCGCTCGGGGCTCGGCTAGCTCGACGAAGAGGATGGCGGCGGAGCTCCTGGACACGACGAGACGGAGCACGGACGGCGGGGAGCGCAGCTATGGTGATGGAGCGGCGGCGGTGGCGTCGGCCATGGCTGGGGAGCGCGACGGGGAGGAGCTGGAGAGGAGAGGAGGTGTCTGAGGGGTTCGGGGGAGAGAGGGGGAGCGATCCACGTCGCGGCTGGACGAGGGGAGCGGCGAGGCGGCGACCAGGTGCGTGGCACCCATGCGGTGCTCGCCACCGAGCACCTTGCCTGCCTGCCTGGCCGAGCCAAGCAGCTCGCTGGCGCAGCAGCTGGGCTGGGCCGGTAGGTGGGCCGGTTGGTAGGCGCCAGGTAAAATTTCCTTCCTGTTTTCTATTTTTCTGCAACTTTGTGACTTTATTAAAAATACTAGACCAAACCCAAAAATCATGAAACTGATCAATGCCACTGTTTGAAATATAACCAACAGCAAACATTTTAGTTTATGATTATTTGAGCATTTAAAATATTTAATAGTATTTAAGTGCCCAAATGAAAATACCATATGATTTAATTCAGAGCCCAAATATGACATGGAAAAATGTGCAACACCCCTGGTTATGTCTCCAGCATTTCCCAGAAATGATGAACATTTTTAAAAGCCATTTGGACTCTCTGACAATATTTTAGTTGAACCTAGTTGAATTCTTTTGGTACTAGGGTTTAGGCAAACCCCATTTCAAGTTTCATAAAATTTAAACATGATGCATGGATACTAATGCAAAGACAAGCAAGGCCTGAACTGGGGCTGTGACAACTCACCCCCACTAAACAAGAATCTCGTCCCGAGATTCAAGACGTGAGGCAAGAAGACAGAGGGGACACCAAGCTAACACGATCTTCACGATCCAACTGTCCTTCTCAAAGATGTTGATTCATTGCTTCAAATTGATCTCGATGTCTTTGCTTTCGAGATCTTCATCCAACACGATGACAACAGAAAGAAACTCTACAGGAATCGATCTTCTCGAAGATCGAGCAACTCACGGAATGAGACATAGTAATATTTCTCGAGTTGAGACACAAAACACATATCAGGAGTGATGGAAAAGAACATATGACGAAGGTTTAATTTGGTAGGCAACAATTCCATGCTGGAGTAGGATGGTGCATGGTTTTAAGATAGCGATGACATAACTGCCATGATTCCATAATGGGGCACCTTGGGAGAGGTGACTCATAGATTTATCCTTGAAGTGGCAAAAATAATTACTTTGATCCAAAGATCATTGAAACTCTTCATACCAGCCTGAGGCAATTGATAATTGATTGTTTGAAGGATCTCGAAGAAATGGCATACTCAGACTAGGATGGATGATGTGGATTACCTTGTTGAAAACAACACAATGGATGATTTTAGTAACTGGGGAGAATCTCAACAATAGAGAGTGAGTCCACTATTTGAAAAGTTATAGCATAACCAAGGAAACTGAGAGCAATCCCAGTTAGTGCCGATGAATACAATTAGTGCTTGTGCGTGCTCTCAAGAACTTGAGCGTTTCCATATTCATCAAGGTTTTATCAACATCCGTGTCAAGGGTGCTGACAACACAACATACTACCATGATGAGTAGCAATGGATGAAGCAGGTACAAAGGAAGACAACATTTTCTCAGATTTCACCTTAGCGGGGCCAAGGAAACAAAATCTGGATGATCGACCGAGAGACATTTAGCACTCCGCTTCTAATGTTCTCCTTGATGTTCTAGTGCAACCCATTAACTAAAATGGTTTGGTTCCCAGAACATCAAGTAAAAGGTCGGACTTCGGGAGCCCAACAATCATAAGGCACACAAATAGGGAATAATTCCTACGAAGTCCTTATGGAGAGGTGGCCAACTTCTTTAATCAAGATATTACAATAACAGGTCTTCCGGCTGGGTGTGTTGGCCACGACATTCTCTTTACCGGGTTACAAAGAGACCAATATTATAGTTCTTGGGAGATGTTCCAACCATCACATCTGCCTGAGATTTAGATCTGGTTGGTGTCAGAATAATCTAGACTCATCGAGTCTATAAATAAAAATGAAAGTTTGCAACACAAATCGACGAGATGACGTTGCGAGATTCTCGGGGAGTGAACTAGGGTAGCAAGCTCCAAAACATGAGCTGGTTCTGCTACAACATGTGAACATGTTGTCCGAGACAAACATGATCCCATGGTAGTCTTGCAATAAAACACTACCGAGTTCCGGTGGGGAACCATCAACAAGGATATCGAGGTCCTTGCATAAGTCTTGCTCTTAAGAAGGAACTTCTTCTCCTTGAACAAATCAATCAGTGGCTTGGTGTGCTAGGAATACATATAGAATGAAGGTTGCAAGTCTTCGAACCACAGAATACTTCACACGTATGCATGACTGATTTGGGACGATTCCCAAGGAAGCAACATTGACTTTCTCGAATTCACGGCGTCAACTTGCATCAACTGCACATGAATTAGAGGAAGTCACTTCTTTTATCCAAACATAGGTTTCATGAACTAGCATGAAGAAATGCTTTCATAAGTTTCCAACACTAACCTAATGTTCAACAAAACTATGGGGAAGACGAGGATGTTGTCGATGGGCTCAACAGCAATTCATCCAGATTCCCATGGAGATGGAATTCCATAACTATGTGAACACAGTGATAGCATTGGTCAGACCAAAGGATATAATGGTGTATGCCCGAGGGATCAACCACGAGTAAGACAACATTACGCACATCATTGGTTCTGGTATGACTTGACAATATCCCATACTCAAGTCAAAGTTTTGACAACGCAATAGATCCAACAACTGATCACGAGGATCAATTGATGAGGATATCATCTTTCTTCAACATACACTCAAGATATCCCTTATCATGAACTAAGTCAGACAAGCTTTTATCTTCCAACTCTCCAAGTTGTTGTTTAGCTTGACCAACTAGCTCAGGGGTATCCCACACAGATTCTTGGAGAAGGGGTGGTTTACAAGAAACCATCTTGATCATGAACTCAACATAGCGGTCAGGTGACAACCTGGTAATACTTCCGAGAAGATATACGGAAAATCACGAACCATCGATATGTTACTAAGCTCGAGAACAATCTTGCTTGTCAGGGCAAGATGATATGATCAAATAAGCAAGGGACTGAATAACCTAACTCATTGATCGAAGGGTGCACCAGAAATAAGGACTAGGTAGCACAATCACTCTTAGAATGATAATTCAATAACCAACATGCTAAGAATGAGATTATTGTCCATTTAACTACCAAGCAACGGAGTTGCTAGGCGTATAGATTTCACACACCACAATTCACTTGTCGGCATTCCGGTTGCGACAACACAGAACCGAGGAATGAGTAATTATGGCGAGAAGTATCACTACATCAAGAATTCATAAGAGAAGGTGCAATTCTCATGATTCCTGACTTAAAGTGGCTAATACTTCAGGGTAGAACAGAAAAAAAGCTGGGTTGGCATTTTGATCTGCGGAGTACAACTGCTTTGACCCAATCCTGGAAATGGATGAGGTTCTGGAGTTTGTTTCTCCTAGTCATTCCAGAATAGAATGGCTTGACGGACCACAAGAGCAATAGGCATCGATAAACGATTGCACGCATACTCTTGACTATCAATTGATAGACGAGGGTCGGAATACAACTAAAGAGGGACAACCCAAAAGGACATATGATTTTCTGAGTTGTGGATGCATAGATTAGTATGTTGAACGAGTTCAACATATTTCTTCTGGATAACCCATGCAGAAGGGTAAACTGGCAGAGTCACAATTATGAATGGAGAACTCATCGAGGGTACTCCTGTTGTGATCTTTTGATCCAACAAACTTCTGCCATAAGTGGTTCATAGTATTTGGAAGAAGGAAATACCACGGACCTCGAGGATTAATGCAAAGGTCACTAATTTCCTAAAGGAACTAGCAAACACTATCAACATGAGGTAAGTAGGGTGAGTCTTGGGTTCAAAACCCAGGAATAGAATACCTACTACTAAGTAGCATCACGGGATGCTTTCGAGAATGGTGGCCAGAATCATCACACTGGGGACACTAAACATTGCTAGATTACTAGGTGACTCCTTAAAACACCTAGGGTCATAATAATAGCTCCAACATATATGTCAAGGCAATAATTACCTCAACGCACCGGTTAGTGTGCTTATTCTGACCATAAAGGACATCGGGAACGGAAAGAAAGGATTTGCAAATGCATCAGACTATTTAGAAACCTAGGATGACTCGGACAGCATAACGGCTGTAAATGCTCAAAATGATTTGAGACATCCTGAAAATAGTGGCATGACCACTCAACATCACAATATCAACGTTCTGAGACCAGCTATGAACATACGGAAGTAGTAAAAACTGAACTGAGATTTGAAACTAACAATTCTATAAGTCTATGGATTAGTAACACGTCATCCTAGTAGATAGATGAGAAGGCCTAGTTCTTAATCCCCGTAGAATAGAAGAGGTTGACTCAGATCAGAAGGCCATGAGGTATAAGGAGTAAAAAGAGCCTTACATTCCCATCCCACAATCAATTCCCTTACATAACTAAAGCATTTCTAGACACAACTTCGACCAGTTTGGCTTGGTAATCCTACAGGCAGTCAGGCTCTGATACCAAAACTGTCAGGACCCCGACTCAATGCCACATCGATCTAGCATGTAACACCTCATATCACTTTGCGGCCTCACGCACGGTATCCCCACGGGTGTCGCCTTACCTTTGCCCGGGACCGTTTGCGCCTTTTGGCACACGTATATGATAGTGTCGCTAGCATCCATATGATAAGGAGCCCGGGCTGACATGGCTAGTCATAAACCCAAAGTGGCACAGACTTACAGGGACAGGCATCCATGACCCAGCATCGAACGTGTCGGTCATCAGCGAGTGAATCCAGGCTGTAGCACTGGGCTAGCAGGACTCCGGTGAATCGGGCTGTAGCGGGCTAACAGGACTTCGGTATTCATCGCGTGACATTTCCCCGAAGGGACAGACACAAGAACGAAGAAGGACACATGCCGGCCAGCCTAAGTGTTCCGGAGCAGTAGCAAGCTACCATGGCTCGGTGGAAACACTAGGAGACATTTCCCGGTAAGAGGGGCTACTAAGGATAAACAACTAGATAGACAGATCCCACACATACCAAGCATTTCAATAACATACACACAATATGCTCGATATGTGTAAATACAACATGGCATCACAACATGACTCTACGACTCAAGTATTTATTCATTAGGCTCCGAGGAGCGAGATATTACAAACATGGGTCTCACGACCCAACATTCAGAGCATACAAGTCAAAGCACAAGCGGAAGCTAACATGTCTGAGTACAGACATCTACAAATGAAAAAGGCTTAGAAGCCTGACTATCTACCAGATCCTGCCGAGGGCACAAGATCGTAGCTGAGGTATCAAGCTAAACGTCGAAGTCCACGCGGAACTACTAACGAGACCGAAGTCTCTCTGCAAAAACATAAAATAGGCAAATGTGAGTACAAATGTACCCAGCAAGACTTACATCAGAACTAACTACATATGCATCATTATCAACAAGGGGATGGTGGGGTTTAACTGCAGCAAGCCAGCTTTGACTCGGTGGCTATCCTGAACTACGACTGCAAGTAACTCTTTTGAGGTGGCGCACACGAGTCCACATATTCACCATATCAATACACCACTATGGATCCGCTCCCGTCTCCCTACGAGAACGCCATCCATAGCACTCACGCTTATCTTGCGTATTTCAGAGTATCCACTTTCACTTATCTATGAACTGATATAGGCAACCCAGAAGTCCTTTACCGCGGACACGGCTATTCGAATAGATCATATTAACCCTGCAGGGGTGTACTTCTTCATACATGTTTCCACCACTTAGCGTCTGCACACGACATGTGCTCGGCAGACTTCAAGCGAAAGCCGACATGGGTGTAGACCACGACCTACCTAGACACTCAAGTCTCTAGTCAGGTTTATCGCCTATTCGGGTTCCATCCATGAGGAGATCCGGCCGGAGTGTCGCTCACAGCCCCAAACGATGTGAACAGGGTTCCGTGACACCAAACGGGCGCCCGATTTACCTGGCCACGTGCCTACCGCATCACAGCCCACCCCTCCGGTCAGCGCTGCGCACGGCCTCCAGCATACTACAAACACCAGAAACTACTTGCAACTCCTGGACAGAGGACAAGGGTGAATAAGAAGTCGAGCGGGGTCATATCTCAGGGCCCAATGCATGGTAGTAGCTGAATCATGGATCACAAACACAGAACTCAGTTCCTAAGGACGGCTTCAATGAGACAACCCACCATGTACTCCTACATGGCCTCTCACCGATACCTTTACCAAATCGTGTTCACACACTTAGCTCTCACACAGTAGGACATGTTCACACACCTCTGATTCATCCCGGATGAATCAGACCTGACACAACTCTAAGCAATAGCAGGCATGACAAATAATCATGAATGAGTTGGCACATCAGGGCTCAAACAACTCCTACTCATGCTAGTGGGTTTCATCTATTTACTGTGGCAATGACAGGTCATGCAGAGGATAAGGGGTTCAACTCCCGCAGCAAGTAACAGATGAATCGTTGTTGTCCTAATGCAGTAAAAGAGAGCAGGGTGAGAGAGTGGGATTGTATCGGAATGAACAAGGGGGTTTTGCTTGCCTGGCACTTCTGAAGATAATATAGTTCTTCATCGGTGTAATCGATCACATCGTCGAACATCGTCTACTGAGAGGGGACAATACCGGCAACAGAGAAAGAACACAATCAATGCAATGCAACAATATGATACATGAGTGTGACATGGCAATATGTTGTGGTTTGAGCTAATGCAACTAGCAACCAGATAAAATGAAGTTGGTTTGAACCCTAGGTTCAAATTCAAACTTCATATGTGAAGCTTTAAATGCCATTTATATGATTTGGCCTAAACAGTGAACAAAAGTTGTTCTAACATGCATGACAATGGTACAGATGGATAGATTGGATTTTTCTGATCATTTTTCATATATAACTTATTTGATTTGGAGCTACGGTTGATTTTATATGAATTTTAGAAGTTTGAACTAAATTCTGAAATTTATAAATCATTCTGGATTTATTTTAATTCCAGGAAAGGATTACTGCGTCAGCATGAAGTCATGCTGACCTCAGCAAGTCAACAGAGACGTCCGGGTCAAACCTGACTATGGGTCCAGGGTGTCAGTGTAATTAGTTTAGCTAAAAATTAATTAAAACTAAACCAGTTTAGTTAACAGGGCTGGGCCCCACCTGTCATTGACTCAACAGAGTCAACCAGGGCCCACCCGCGGTCAAAGTCAAAGTCAGCTGCGCCGGCGTTTAGCCGCCGGCGAGCCCGACGTGGCGGCGGAAGTGATTTTGGCCGTTCCGGCCACCAAATGGGTCGCAGAAGGCATCTAGGTGGAGCTGGGGACAAACCGCGGCTCTTGGTGGAGTTAGTTGGGGTCGGGGTTGCCGGAGTTGGCACCGGCGACGACCTAGGCGGCCGCCGGAGTTCGGGTAGATGCGAACTCGAAACTAGGGTGTGCGGTGAGGTGCAGGGAGTGCATGGTTAGACCCTACGCGTCGTGGTGAGTGCGATGGACATCGAGAGGTGGCCGGAGGATGGCCGGGAGCACGTCGGCGACGAGATCCGCGGCGGTGCGTGCGGGTGATCTTCGTGTGGTTGCTACACAGCTCGGGGCAAGAGAGGAAGGGGAGGGGAGGTAGCTAGGCTCACAGAGCACTCGTAGAGGCAACCGGCGGGGTCGGGGACGAACTGAGGCGGCGACGGCGTTGAAAGGGATCTCCGGCGACGGCGGACTCGGGCGAAGTCGTGCGGTGGCTTCAGGGCACGCGAGCGCTCGGGGCTCGGCTAGCTCGACGAAGGGGATGGCGGCGGAGCTCCTGGACACGACGAGACGGAGCACGGACGGCGGGGAGCGCGGCTACGGTGATGGAGCGGCGGCGGTGGCGTCGGCCATGGCTGGGGAGCGCGAGGGGGAGGAGCTGGAGAGGAGAGGAGGTGTCTGAGGGGTTCGGGGGAGAGGGGGGGCGATCCACGTCGCGGCTGGATGAGGGGAGCGGCGAGGCGGCGACCAGGTGCGTGGCACCCATGCGGTGCTCGCCACCGAGCACCTTGCCTGCCTGCCTGGCCGAGCCAAGCAGCTCGCTGGCGCGGCAGCTGGGCTGGGCCGGCAGGTGGTCCGGTTGGTAGGCGCCAGGTAAAATTTCCTTCCTGTTTTCTATTTTTCTGCAACTTTGTGACTTTATTAAAAATACTAGACCAAACCCAAAAATCATGAAACTGATCAATGCCACTGTTTGAAATATAACCAACAGCAAACATTTTAGTTTATGATTATTTGAGCATTTAAAATATTTTATAGTATTTAAATGCCCAAATGAAAATACCATATGATTTAATTCAAAGCCCAAATATGACATGGAAAAATGTGCAACACCCCTGGTTATGTCTCCAGCATTTCCCAGAAATGATGAACATTTTTAAAAGCCATTTGGACTCTCTGACAATATTTTAGTTGAACCTAGTTGAATTCTTTTGGTGCTAGGGTTTAGGCAATCCCGATTTCAAGTTTCATAAAATTTAAACATGATGCATGGATACTAATGCAAAGACAAGCAAGGCCTGAACTGGGGCTGTGACAAGATTCCTCCTGGTTATGGATACGATAAAGGACTGCCGTGAGGAAAACGCAATCTCAATTTTCTGCAACAATTGCACGGACAAGGGAATCTTGAACGCCGTAAGTCGTCGCGAAATTACACGCTTCGCCGACCTGGCGTCCATAGTACGAAAGTACTGTGCGATGGAGAATGTCCGGAAAACCAAAACTAAGTTTTGGGACAATCCGGCTCCGAACACAACCCTAGTCTGAAACAAAAGGGTGCATCATGCTCAGGCACCCGGGACAAAAACCAAAAAGCAAAAACCCCATAAAGGGCACGGAACCGTACTGGAGGGATGGCTCAGCGGACCCTGTAAAATTCATAGTACAGAGGGCGCCACTCCAACACATAGCCTTCGAGCATGTTGGATACTGCGGTAGGTGGCCAAAAGTGGCGAAGAGCTTCTAGCCCCGGAGAACCACCCCAACAGTACCAGTACGGTATTAACAGTCTTCGAGACTTTCGCATCAAATAATATGCGGAAACGAACAATCCGCAGCCTCGCCGAAGTCTACCAAGTAGCAACAACAAATCCATGGAGCGACACGGCTATCACCTTCAACGCCGGCGACGAACCTAAATTCCGAACAGACCGAGCACCAGCCGCATTGGTCCTCAGTCCAATAGTGGACGACTTTCGTCTTACCAAGGTACTCATGGATGGCGGCAGCAGATTAAACCTCATCTACAAGGAAACCCTTCGAAAAATGGAAATAGACTGGAGCGGCATTGAGCGAAGCAGCACAACCTTTAGAGGAATAATCCCTAGTCGGGAAGCACGCTGCACAGGAAAAATTACACTTGATGTGGTGTTCGGCTCGCCGGACAATTACAGGTCCGAGGAGGTCACGTTCCAGGTGGCCCCGTTCAGCAGCGGATATCACGCTCTATTAGGGCGAGAGGCATTCACAATTTTCCAAGCCATACCCCAATACGGGTACATGAAGCTTAAAATGTCCGGGCCCAATGGAATCATCACTCTTGTCAGTGATCCGGTCATAGCACTCCGCGTCGAGAACAAGACAGCCGCACTAGCCCTAGAGGCACTATCCGAAGCCCTAGCGGCAGAGGAACTCACTGCGTTGCGCTCCACGGTGAACAGGGACGATGTGATACTCGATAAGAGATCCAAGTCCACCTCTTTTAAACCAGCAGACGAAATAGTCAAATTCCAGGTCCATCCAACAGACCCCACAAAGACGGCCTCCATTGGGGCACAATTAAACCCTGATATAGACGCTGCACTACAAGAATTCCTTCGGGAAAATTGGGACATCTTCGCCTGGCACCCTTCAGATATGCCAGGAATCCCACGCAGGCTGGCAGAACACAGCCTAAACATCCTAAAAGGATTCAAGCCAGTCAAATAGGCTCTTCGGCGATTTTCCGAACCCAAAAGACAGGCAATGGGAGAGGAGCTAGCCAAACTATTAGAAGCCGGATTCACCAGAGATATAAAACATCCGGACTGGCAAGCGAACCTGGAAATGGTACCAAAAAAGGACAAATCCTGGCGCCTGTGTGTCGATTTTAAAGACCTTAACAAGGCTTGTCCAAAGGATCCTTTCCCCCTTCCCCACATAGATCAAATCATCGATGCTACCACAGGGCACGATTCATTGTGCTTCCTCGACACATACTCCGGCTACCATCAAATCAAGATGGCGAAGACAGACCAAGCCGCAACGGCATTCATCACTCCATATGGACCATTCTGCTTCAACACAATGCCCTTCGGACTCAAAAACGCCGGCGCAACATATCAGCGCATGATTCAGACATGTCTGGCTACCTAGATCGGCAAAATAGTGGAGGCATACGTAGACGACGTGGTCGTCAAAACCAAACATGTCGAAACTCTAGTAGACAACTTGAGGCACATTCGACAACCTCCGAGCATATGACATTAAGCTCAACCCGGAAAAATGCGTTTTTGGCGTACCAGCCGGAAAGCTCTTGGGCTTCATTGTATCCAGTAGAGGAATTGAAGCAAACCCAGCCAAGATCCGAGCTCTGTCACAGCTTGATATCCCAAAAGACCTCAAACAAATACAAAAATTGACTGGATGCGTGGCGGCTCTAAGCCGCTTCATCTCCCGTTTGGGAGAAAAGGCATTGCCTCTCTATCGCCTCCTCAGGTGCACCAAACACTTTGAATGGACGGATGCTGCCACGGCCGGACTCGAAGAAATAAAGGCCATATTGGCAACAAATCCGGTCCTGGCCGCGCCCAACTTGGGCGAACCAATGTTGTTATATATCGCGGCAACACATCAAGTTGTAAGCGCGGTGCTCGTCGTCGAACGAGAAACAGAAGGGCACAAATTCCCTCTTCAAAAACCAGTATACTACGTATCCACTGTCTTAACTCCATGCAAGTCCCGGTACCCCCATTATCAAAAGATAGTGTACGCGGTGTTCATGGCATCCCGGAAGATGCGACACTACTTTCAAGAGTGTTCGATAACAGTGGCCTCCAAAGTACCCCTCAACGACATTATAAACAACCGCGACGCAACGGGCAGGATTGCAAAATGGGCCATCGAGCTCTTACCATTCGACATAACCTACAAACCACGGCGAGCTATAAAGTCGCAAGTCTTGGCTGACTTCATCGCTGAATGGACCGAAGCCAAACTCCCTAAAGAGTATGGCGCATACTCCAATTGGATCATGCATTTCGACGGCTCTAAAATGTTGGCCGGCATGGGGGCTGGCGTCGTCTTGACTTCCCCAACCGGAGACACAGTCCAATACGTACTTCAAATAATGTACACGGACTCCAACAATGCAGCCGAATACGATGCCCTTCTACATGATCTCCGGATGGCAATCTCCATGGGCATTCAACGCCTAGAGGTCCGCGGGGATTCAAACCTTGCAATATCCCAAGTAAATGGAGACTTTGATGCCAAAGATCCGAAAATGGCAGCCTACCGTAACGCCGTCTTAAAAATGTCAACTCGGTTCGAAGGACTCAAATTCCACCATGTAGCCCGGGATAATAACCAGGCGGCCGACGTGTTGGCGTGCATCGGCGCAAAGCGCGACGCCGTCCCTCCAAACATCTTCCTGGAGCGGCTCTTTAAGCCATCCGTAGTATGGGAAGAGGAGTCCGGAAACAACAATTCGGAACCAACCGCACCACCCAACACCGAACATTCTGACACAACCGGTGGCTCAGCCAATGACATAACACCTTCAACCCACGAAATAATGGCAGTCATTGCCTCATGGACGGAACCATTCCTAGCCTACTTAATTAGGCAGGAACTTCCCGCAGACCAAAATGAGGCCCGCTGCATAGTTCGGTGATCTAAAGCCTACAAGGTCCATGAGGGAGAACTTTATAAGAAAAGCACAACCAGAGTCCTTCAAAGGTGCATCTCCGAAGAGGAAGGGCGAAATCTTCTGGCTGAAATTCACGCTGGACTAGGTGGACACCATGCTGCAGCCCGGGCCCTTGTAGGCAAGGCCTTCCGTACAGGATTTTATTGGCCGACGGCCCGGGCAGATGCTCAGGACTTAGTCCAACGATGCGTCGGTTGCCAGCTCTTTGCTAATCAGAGCCACATGCCACCCACCGCCCTCAAAACTATACCCATCACCTGGTCGTTCGCGGTCTGGGGGCTTGACATGGTCGGACCCCTTAAAGGGGGAACCCACAAGCAAAAGTACCTATTGGTCATGGTGGACAAATTCACCAAATGGATAGAGGCCAAGCCAGTTAAAACGGCCGAATCCGGACCTGTGATAGACTTCATATCCGGGGTAGTACACCGTTATGGTGTCCCCCACAGCATCATCACCGGTAACGGCACGAACTTCATGGCCGACAAGGTCAAACTCTGGTGCAAAAATATGGGCATCAAGCTCGACTACGCTTCAGTCAATCACCCTCAACTAACGGTCAGGTCGAACGAGCAAATGGTCTAATCATGAGTGGCATCAAACCCAGGTTAGTACGGTCCCTCACGGAATCTAACACGCACTGGGTAGAGGAGCTCGACTCCGTACTCTGGGGGCTGCGGACCATGCCAAATCGTACTACCGGATTCACGCCATTCTTTATGGTATACGGCGCAGAGGCAGTTTTGCCCTGCGATATAATTCATGACTCACCTCGAGTGCGCATGTACGAAGAAAGAGAAGCCGAGTTGGATCGGCGGGACAGTTTGGACGCATTGGAGGAGGAGCGCGACGTGGCAAAGGCTCGTTCCGCATTCTATCAGCAGCAGGCTCGAAGATATCAAAGCAGAGAAGTACGGGCCAAAACTTACAATGTTGGCGAACTAGTTCTACGCCTGCCCGACAAGAAAAAGGACAAACTCAAGACCAAATGGGAAGGTCCCTTCATCATCGACCAAGTCCTCACCGACGGAGCATACCGTCTGCGAAACGCATCGGACAACCGACTCGAGCTGAACCCATGGAACGCAGCCCGCCTCCGAAGATTCTACGCCTAGCGCCGGACTCAGAGTTCGTCTCCTTCCTCTGTCCACATTTTATACTTTAGTTGTCTTTTGTTTCTCTCTTTTCTTCCCCCTTTTTTTTCACAGAGCCCTTGAGGGCTGACCTGCGCATTATCCGCACACACTTGAAGTTCTACACGCACTCATTATACCTGGGGGCTTCTTTAACAGAAGCTTATTTATACGGGCTTTATGCCCAACACATGTGTCAAACTTCCGCATGTACCTTTCATTCACCATCATATGCATCGATATGACTTAAGTTTTGGCCAAGCTGGGTTGCCTGGCTCCTGTGCTTACCCCTACGTTCCCGATTGTTTGGCTAGGAGGTAAAGGGAGTACCTCTACGATCGTTACTACCGGGTCAGCCGGATGTGTACCTCAGACTGGGTGAAGCCGAAAGCTAGCGTTCTTAAGGGAATATTCAGTCGGTGACTTGAAAGATGATTATTTATTTATTTATATGCCCCCAGATGCTTTTCTGCTCTTTTCGCAGTCTGGACATGCACTTTAGGGCATGCCTCCCAGGGAAAGGAACCCCTAACGGAACTATTCTCCCTGGAAGATGTTTCTTACTAACCATGTAATATAACATAACTAGTTGGGCACTTATCTGATAAAGCACTAATGACCCCTACGCCTGGTCTCCATGCATGCCCCGGTTTTTTCATAACCGAGAGGGTATTCGGACACACTCCGGACTCTAGGGTCCCGATGTTGAAGCGAAAAGGTCTGCAAAGACAAACGATCTACAATCCGGCTAGAAGGCATTTTACATGTCATTTTAAAATACATCGTCAAATTGACTGACTGTACTCCTCTTCAATCCCGTCTAACAGGCTGTCTAATTTACAGTCCCGTTGGGAATACTTAGCGGCCAACTCTACTTGGTCGTACATTAAGCTCACAGGGATCTCCTTCCCATCGGGCCCCACAGGTCCGACCTCGGCCATGTGGTTCGGATCCGCCTTCTTGTACCGCGTCTTCACCATAGCCCAGGCCTCCCTGGCGCCTTGACGGCAGGCCGATATCTTACACAGACGGAAGTGCTGCCGTGCTCCCTGAAGCTTCTCCGCAAGCCCTCCAAGGCCCTCGGGTAGGGAGACAGACGGCCATAAGGCCTGGGCAACGCCACTCATCGCCTGCCGAACACGTTCGTGCAGTTGCACCAGCTCGGGAAGTTGGTCACCCGTTGAACCAGGCATTTCCTCCGCAGGGCGACCTGTGAGCACACATACAGACACATTTCTGTCAATTAACTTCCTCGCCGAACTCTTCTTTTCAAAAGAGTTTGCTCAAGAACTTACTGTAGATGCCGCGACGAAGCCGCTGATTCTCCTTCACGGAGCCAGATAGCTGGGCCCGAACACCTTTCAGCTCTTCTCCCAGCTGGGTGTGGGCATCTTGGAGTTTGTTCCTCTCCTGCTGCACCTTCATAAGCACCCTCTCGCCGGCCTTCAGCTGGCGCAGTAGCTGTTGCTTGTCCGGATCAAGTCCGGCAATATCTGCAATATTATTGTCAGACTTATACGCACGCCGAACACCACTTATCTTTTTGAAATATGTGTTACCGGAGGGGGTCTCTGTGTCTCCTCCTGCGGCGGCTAGTGCGGCCTCAAGTTGGGCCTTGCACTCTTGAAGCTCCTAGGACAATTGGGTATTCTTCTCTGTAAGATCCTTAAATCAGTTATTTTAACTACTTTAAGTCTTGGGGGCTACAGGCATATATAACTATTAAAATTCCTTACCCGTATGTCTTTCACATACTGCTCCGTGGCTCTGGTTAAACCATCTTGAGCGGCACGAAGGTGTGCGTCTCCCGCGTTAAAGGCATTCAACGCCTCCGGGGAGAAACACGCGTCACGAAGAACTGTCCGGTGGCGCCTGTGATTCATGGCACTCTCCACCAAAGACCTGGTGGCGGACAGCCTGTCGGCATCCTCCATTGGAGGAGCATCCGGCTCGCGCCTTGCGCTCGCCTCCCCCTCCGGACCAGGTGTTGGAGCCTGGCTGGCGGAGGATTGGTTGGCAACCTCTCCGGGCATAGTCCAGCAAGCGCTCTTTCTCCTGGAAGAGTCATGAGCATTAATATACTTCACAGGAGTCTTTTCCTTAAAAACGGTGGCGTGACATACCGTTGCGGCGACGTTTCAATTCGCACTGCACCCCTCTTCCGCCTGCTGGGCCGAACTGACCCTTGTTGGTCAGCCCCCGTGGGATCAGCTTCCCGCCTTGAAGGCACCTCCTGCGAGACACCGTTGGTATACGGCGGTCAGAAATAAGCACGGATAAGCAATGGTGTCAGGGCTCCGGTCATAGTTACCTGGGAAGCCGGAGATAAACCGGGATAGTCAGCCGTAATGGCGACTAGAGCATCGTCCATGCTAAGTTGGTGGAACACCCCGTCAACCAGCTCCACCTTTATGTCCGGATCCTCTTCGGAGGCCAGATCAAGGGATCTTCCCGGATCCTCGGGTTGTGGAGTCGGACTGTGTATGCCCTCCACATCCCGGTGCAGTTCCTGCGTCGAAATTATAAAGTGAGACACTTAACTTTGAAAGCACGGATCGGATAGATAAACGTTCGCTTACCCAGCTCCGAGGGTTATTCATGGAGAATCCATTTAATGGACTCGTTTGGAGGAAGTCCTCCTTCTCCCCCTTGTACAAGCCGGACAGGATCTTCACCAGATCTGCGGCCGATCCCGGCCCCTTGCGGCCATGACGGGTGGCGTCATTCTCCCCGTTGAAATCCCACATGGGGTGGCCCCTATATTGGAGCGGCTGCACCCCTCACATAATGCACGTGGCCATGACTCCAATCATGGTCAATCTGGAATGACCCAGCAACCTTATCCGGCCCATCAGATAATGGACGCTCCTGTCATCTTCCCGTTGAGGGCTCCGCGGGCGCCAACTCAGGCGTTTCTTCAGAGGAGCATTGCTGAACTCCGGGAGGCCGATCCGAACTGGGTCCATCAATGGAGCATCTTCCACATAAAACCATTCCGAAGGCCAGTCTTCGGACGCCTTCTTTGGGGTTCCGAACAGATATCCGGTCCCAGCTATGCGCCATATTTCGGCTCCGCCCACTTGATATATCGACCCCTTGTGAGAACGGGGTACGAGGCAAAACAATCTCTTCCACAGCGCAAAATGGGGCTTGATGCCCAAGAACAGCTCGCAAAGGGCTACGAAACCCGTGATGTGCAGAATGGAGGCAAGCGTAAGGTGATGAAGTTGGAGTCCGTAGAACTCCAGAAGCCCCCGGAGAAACGGATGTATGGGAAATCCGAGCCCCCTTATTAGATAAGGGACGAAGCACACCCGCTCTCCTTTGGAGGGACTGGGGGTGTTCTCCGCCTGCTTTCCACCTTTGTAGGTGGCCAGCCCGGCTCAAACCGGGACCATAAAGGCCAGAGGAAGGTATCCCTCCGCTTGGAGCGTCACCAGCTCGCTGTGCGGGACTGAACATCACCTCCAATCTCCTGGCTGAGGGCTGGGAGCGCGAGAGGAGGATCCACGTCGACGGTCCATGATGGAATGGATTTTTGTCAGAAGCGCTCCGATGAGTACTCGCGAAAGGAGGATGGTGTGATTTGGATCTGGATTCTTGCCTCTCTTATAGGCAGCTTATTCGCGCAGCTTGGGGGTAAAATGTAAAAATACCCTGGCCTTTCGCATTCATACGACACGTGGAAGAAGGCCATTATTGGGCGTGGAAGCCAAGGAGTGCAACATTTATAAGGAAGCCAGACACTATTTGGCAAGCACATGGAATTTGGAGGAGAACCCGCCTTGCAACGCCGAAGACAATATACGCGCCGGACTCGTCGTCATTGAAGCCTGGTTCGGGGGCTACTGAGGGAGTCCTGGACTAGGGGGTGTCCGGATAGCCAAACTATCATCATCGGCTGGACTCCAAGACTATGAAGATACAAGATTGAAGACTTCGTCTCGTGTCCGGATGGGAATTTCCTTGGCGTCGAAGGCAATCTTGGCAATATGGATATGTAGATCTCCTACCATTGTAAACAACTCTGTGTAACCCTAGCCCTCTCCGGTGTCTATATAAACCGGAGGGTTTTAGTCCATAGGACGAACAACAATCATACCATAGGCTAGCTTCTAGGGTTTAGCCTCCTTGATCTCGTGGTAGATCCACTCTTGTACTACCCATATCATCAATATCAATCAAGCAGGAATAGGGTTTTACCTCCATCGAGAGGGCCCAAACCTGGGTAAAACATCGTGTCCCTTGTCTCCTGTTACCATCCGCCTAGACGCACAGTTCGGGACCCCCTACCCGAGATCCGCCGGTTTTGACACCGACACCCGCTCTGGGAACACCCATTCCCGCTGTGGAAGATTGGGAGGGCCGATGCCGCCCTTCGCTCGAACCCCGAAGCCCTGGCCGACGAGGATCTGGCCGTGGTCCTCCAATCCTTGGTTGGGGGGAATGTGGCGAGGTTGAAGGATGCACCCGTGCCCTTGTTCCTTCGGGATGACTGGGAGCAGCTGGTGAACTCCATGTCCACTTTCATCGAGGGTGGGCCTGTGCCCGCGGAGGTTCCTGAGGCCCCGGCGGACCTGGTGATGGTGAATGTATCTTCCAGCGACTCCAGCGGAGAGGAGGAAGATGAGGAGGAGGAGGAGGAGGAGGAGCTCGATTCGGAGGCGACCGACGGGGAGTCGAGGACGCCCCTACCTCGGTGCAGGTTCCGCACTCTTCGCCTCATGCCGGATGATGACGAGGACGGCAACAAGCGGGATGGCGAGAGCTCGCCCCTGATCCCGAAGAAGGATAGGACGGGGCTGGTTCCCCGTGGGACGGCTCTGACTCCCAGGCGATCTACTGACGTGCCTCCTGCTCCCGAGCCTCTTGAGGTTGATCCCAGCATCCAACTCTCGGGCTTCAAGTTCGGCCGGAGGCTGCTTGAGCCCGCGAGCGACGACGAGTAATTGCTCGATTCTCGTTTTGCTTCCTGCTTTGTTGTTGAGGCTTGACGTCCATATTTCTTGGCTAGGCCGGCGCCTGCAGCGAAGAAGCTAAAGGGGGCTCCTGAGGCTTCGTCCGGGACAGTACCCCCACCCGCGGGAGAATGGGGCGACAAGATGCGGGCCTCTCCTGCCCTGTCATCCTTGCGAGTCCTGGCGGGGCTAGCTGGGGCGAGCTCAACCCCCATGGCCCAAGCGACTCCCGAGGCGTCCGTGCCTGACGCCGCTGCCGCTGTCGTCGGGGTGCAGAAGGTCCTGACCCCTGGTGCTGTGATCACGTTGTCGTCTTCTCCTCCTACTCCGCCAACGGCTGTCTCTCTGGCTCCTCCTACTGTCCTGGATCGTGCTGCTGCTGAGCTGGACCGGCTGCGGAAAGATCTTCTGGGCGCCGACCCTCGCTTGGTGGCCGGGCGCCTAGAGCTGGTCTCTGGTTTGGTCCGCTCTGATGCATCAGTCCAAGCGGCACTGGCTCAGGCCGCGAAAGCCTGCGACAAGGAGAAGCAGGCCATCCTTGAGGCGAAGGCCACCCGCGATGCCGCCTTGGGTGAGGTTGCAGATATCCAGGGTCGCTACAAGGTGCTGGAGAGCGAACTGCAAGGCCTGCGCGACCAGCTTGCCAAGGAGGCCCGTGTCCGCCAGGAGAAGGAGGAAGACCTGAGGGCTCACGAGGCTGCCTCCAAGGACCGGGATGCCGAGATTAACGAACGCCAAGGCCGCCTGGACGTGCTGGAGCCGGCGTTGGAGGCGAAGATGATCGAGCTGGATGGAAAGGCGCGGGTCCTGGCCGAGGACCGCGTGGCCTTTGTGAAGCTGGAGGTGAAGGCTTGCACCCTGCTGAAGTCGCTTTATGACTGCGGCCTAGAAAGCCTGCTGGCCAGCACCAAGGAGGGCCCCGCCAAGCTGCTTCCTTTCCTGGTCCGCTCCCTCGAAGATGTCACCCTCGGCCTTGGCCCCACGGATGAGGCTGAGGCGCGCGCCCTTTCTTCTACGGCGCTAACACGCGTCTTCACCCACGTCTACCTCCGCGACCCCAGCGTTGACCTCGACAGTCTGTTGGAGCCTGTGAGCGGCGAGCTTGCCGCCGTCGCTGCCGAGGCCGTGAAGGGTCGCGCGGAGGCTCTGCTGGCAAAGTTCCGGGCCTTCAGCACCAAGCCGAAGCGAGGCGCTGCCAGTCTTGAGGCTCCTCGAGGCGAAGCTGCCCAGTGTAGCACCGTCACCAGCGATGGCGCCGCCAAAAAGTGACTCCTTCGCGGCTCCCGTCCTGCTTTTAATCCCTGCAACATGCATTCTGCCTCGTGGAGGCGTTTAAACTTGTGTTTGGCATTGTCAAAGTACTCTATGGATTGTAATATTTGCTTTTGAATTTCTTGAGATTTGTGTTTTTCCTTCCTACTTGCTTGTGTTCTACGTTGCTAGAGCCCGGCCCCGCGCATACCTCAGCCGCTGTTAGCCCCGACCGGAAACCAGGACGGGACCAAGGAGTGAGGGGCTACGTGACAAGTTAGGCTCCTGAGTCGCGATGCTCAGGAGTCCCCCTTGACGCACGAACAACAAGTAGGGAGGTGAAGTGTATGGGTGAGATTACCGTTCTACGTTGGTAGAGCCCGGCCCTGCACATACCTCAACCGCCGTTAGCCTTCGGAACTAAGGGGTGAGGGGCTACGTGACCAGTTAGGCTCCTGAGTCGCGATGCTCAGGAGTCCCCCTTGACGTTCAAATGGCCTTCGTACCTTGGCTTCGCTCGGGGAGAGGCGTGCGATGAACCAGGCCCGAGGGGCCTGGCTGGGTGGCGTGCGCCTGGGCGTGACCCGGGCGCAACCCCCGTGCCCAGCCCCCTCGCGCGGCACTCCCGAGGGGAGGCGTTACGATGAGGCCGGACATTGAGGTCTGGGCTCCCTGAGGTTGATGCAGCCGGGGGCCACCCTCAGTTGTTTATCACCAGTGCGAAGCATAGCACTTCCGTATGTGTACGGGCATAGCCACTCCTCGGCAGTGTCGTCAGCCAGCGCAGAGCATGGTGCTTCCACTGGTGCGTGGGAGGGGGCTCCCCTCCGGGAGGAGCCCCCAGGGTGTGTACAACCCCGCCCTGACACATGGCTAGCACGGTAGGGCCTGGCGAGGTGTATCTGGGCACCCGTGAGCCAGCGCGGGACTCACGGGGCCCTACCTCAAGGCGGGTTGCGCCTGGCTCTGGGCCTTTACTTGTGATGTGTTCATGCAGATTTGGTTAGATGTCGGTGCTCTACGTCCTCGGGTCCTGGCCCTCGAGCGGGGCTTAGCCGTCGCTGGTATGCCAGGTCGCGATGCCGTGGACAAGGCCAGAGGGTGAGGGCTGGAGAGCCAGTAAGAGCCCATGAGTTGCGATGCTCAGGTACCCCCCCCCCCTTTAACGTGAAAGCAGCCGACATGAAGAAACAAGGGTGCCATAGGCAAGCATCAAACAACAATCGCAATGGGTCAAACGCGCGACCTGAATAAACACGAGAGGGATACATGCCACCGGGTCTGGCCCGAGTGGCTTGGGGATAATGCAGCCCGAGGGGCGCCCCCGATGAAGTAAGCTGAAACATGAACTAAAGGGGATACACGCTGCAGGGACGGACCCACGCGGCCTGGGAATGATGCAGCCCTGGGGGGCGCTCCCAGCTGAAAATAAAACTCGAAGGATGTCACCTGATGATGCTGAAGATGGAGGGATGCTGAAGTAGCAGATAGCGTGCGCTGCGAAAGACGATCTTCACGAGCCCCCGGGCCCAGGGGCCTCGGGAGGCTCCGGGGGCACTGGCGGCTCCTCGCGGACCATCTCCATCTCCACCAGGATTGCAAAATGCCTGACCACGCCTGAGCCTCCAAGATGCTCCTTATGAGGCGTTGGCGCACCGCAGCCACGTTCGGCAGGCCGTGAGGCATGCGAACATAGTTGTGGGGTGGACCTGCGCAGCGCCCCATGCGTGAGGGCCATAGGCGCTCCTGAGAGGCGGCTCGGTTGAGTCCTGGTATGTTGATGCAGACGCGCAGCCCACCATCCTCGCCTGGATGGGGAGCTACAGCGGGCAAGCGGCGGCTGCCACTCATGACTCTTGACTCCTGCAACTCCTGAATGATATCGCTGATGAATTCCTGAGGGTTTGGTCCTCCTTGCCTTGCTTCCTCCTGAGGGAAACGTGCGTTGAAGCACGCCTCCAAGTGGTGCCCGAGCACCTCCCTCGTAATCCTAGCAAAGTCAATGGCCCTCCAGAAGAGAGCTCCCGAGCCCTGCTCGAGGAGGGCGCCGGGTGCGCCTTCCTATGCGACAGAAGGAGGTGCCCCCTGAACAGGCGCTGACCCTGAAGGGCCAGCCTCCCAATGGGTCGGACCAGGCGATGTCTTCTTCTTCTTAGGAGCGGCCTCAGGAGGCCCCTCGTTCCAGTGATCTGGGTCTTCAATTGATGCGGCTTGGAAGGCACGTTCCAAGGAACACACAACGTCTCTCTCTTCACAAGGCACAGTGATGAGTCCGCCGCTTCCTGGCATCTTGAGGACATTGTAGCCGTGATGGGTCACGGCCATGAACTTGGCCAGGGCTGGGTACCTGAAGATGGCGTTGTACGGCAGACGGATGTGAGCGACGTCGAAGTCAATGAGCTCCGTGTGGTAGTTGTTGCGGTTCCCGAAAGTAACAGGAAGGCGGACCTGTCCTATCGGAACCGTGGAACCATCGGTGACTCCTGAGAAGGGCTTGGTTGGCTACAGCTGATTGTATCGCACTTGGAGATTGTTGAACGTTTCGACGGATAGGACATTGAGCCCTGCTCCGCCATCGATGAGGGTCCTGGTGACTTGCACGTTGCTGACGATTGGGGAACAAAGCATCGGGAGGACTCCAGCTGTGGCCGCGTACTTGAGCTGATCCGCTGAGCTGAACGTGATAGCGCACGATGACCACCTGAGAGGGCGTGTGTCCTCAAGCTTGGGGAGGACTGCATTCACTTTGGGGCAAACTGCTTGAAGATGCGCTGAGAGGCCGGGGTTTGTGCGCCGCCCAAGATGCAAGCGATTGCGCGCGGCTCCTGGAAGCCTCCAGCCCCCTCGTCCTGGTGATGGTCTTCATTCCTCCTTTGCTGTGGTGGTAGAGGAGGGAGGCCCGCATTGCCTTGTGGGCGATCCTTGTGAGGCTGATCTCTCCAACTCCCCTCGCGAGGTGGGTCCCTCCAACCTCCCTCACAAGGCTGATCCTGTCAGCGGTCCTCGCGAGGTTGGTCATGCCACCCCTGGAGTGGGCCACGGTCTTCCCATCGTCCTCCACCTCTTCCTCCTCCTCGGCCATAGCCCCTGTCGCTACGCTCAGGGCGTCGGCCGGCACGCACGTCTCGTACGGCACTGAGCTCTTGGCATTCGTTGGTGTTGTGGGTGTGGAGGTCATGGTACACGCAGTACCGGCTGCCCTTGGATGACTCAGGCTGATCCCTACCTTGCTTGGTGACTGGCTCTGTTGCAAGCACGGCAGCCCCCTTGCGCTTCACGTCCTTGGTCTTGGGCTTCTTCTCTTCTGGGTCAGCAGCTGGCGGCTCGAGGAGGGACATGCGCCCTTCCTCAGCCATTGCGCACTTGGTCGCCAGATTGAACAGCTCCAGGGAGGTGCACAAGTCTTCATGGATCGCGAGCTCCTCCTTCATCTTGACGTCACACACGCCATCGGAGAAGGCTGAGATGATGGCCTCCTTAGACACCTTGGGGATCTTAAGGCGAGCGCTGTTGAAGCGCTGGATGAACTTCTGCAGGGTCTCCCCCGACTGCTGCTTGATGCGGCGCAAGTCGCTCATGGCCGGGGGCCGGTCACGAGTGCCTTGGAAGTTGGCGATGAATCGGGTGCACATCTCGTCCCAGGAAGATATCGTGCCAGGAGCGAGGTTCAGGAGCCAGGTGCGGGCGCCGTCCTTGAGCGCCATGGGGAACCAGTTCGCCATGACCTTCTCATCTCCATTGGAGGCTTCGATTCCCAGCTTGTAGATCTGGAGGAACTCAGCAAGGCCAGCCGTGCCATCGTAGCGCGGGGGCAGGTCTGGCTTGAACTTGCCCAGCCAGGCCACGTTGCATAGCTCAGCGGAGAAGGCACGGCAGCCAGCAGTGGCCGCGAGGGCCCTTTGGTGGCGGAGAGCTTGATCTTGCAAGTCTCTGTGCGCTGCAGCCCGGTGCAGCACGGGGTCTTGATGTGCCGGAGCAGGTGCGTGCTCGTGCCGAGCCGGTGCGGGGAGCACACGAGCGGCTTCCTGAGGACGAGGGATCTCTTGGCAGCTCTTCTCTTGCTGTGCTGGCGCCGGACGGTGTGGGTTCCGCCCAGGGGCCATGCGCCTTGGAGACAAGGCGCCTTCTTGAGGTGGAGGCGGCTGAGGCGCTCCCGGAGCTTCGTCGCCCGCACCGGGCAGTGCGCGGTGCAACGAGAGGGACGGTGCAGGGGAGCCCCTAGCGGCGCTGACGATCTCGGTGATGCGGGCGAGCCACTCATCGTAGAGGTCGTCGACGGGACGGTAGTGCAGGAGCTCCCGCGCCAGGAGCAGCGCGGCGTGCGCGTCCGCAGGAGCGCGACAGGCGTGGGACAAGCAGCCGTCCGGAGTCAGCGATGGAGTGGAGGTGCGGCCTTCTCGCCGCACTGATGGATGCAGGGACGACGCCTGCTGCTCGTTCCCCGCCGGGCCGGTGGCGGCGTTGACGGCAGGTGACGGGGAACGACGGGGGCGCCCGCCGACGGGGGCTGTCTGGGCGACGCGAGCGGCGAGAGCGGCCCGGCGCTCGGCGCGGGCGCGACGAGCGTCTGACATGGATGGGATGAGCGGTGAAAACACGAGGCGACGGAAGGTAGATTTCGGCACACCCCTACCTGGCGTGCCAAATGACGGATTTGGGGTTCCGACAGACCCTTGAGGTTCGAACACTGGGGTGCGCACGGAGATCGCACCCTAAGCCTACCCATGTTTCACCGCCTCTCTAGGATCTAAACTACACGAAGAACAACACAAGGGACACAAGATTCATACTGGTTCAGGCCACCATTGTGGTGTAATACCCTACTCCAGTTTGTGGTGTGTGGATTGCCTCTGGGGCTGATGAGGAACAGTACAAGGGAAGAACAGCCTCGCGAGGGTCTGTTCTTGGTTGGTGCGATGAACTGCTAGGAGGGTTCAGTCGCCTCTCTCTCTCTCTCTCTCTCTCTCTCTCTCTCTCTCTGTGCCTTTTTATCCTTGTACTCTTGATCTGTCAAGCTGCCCTACCCTGTGGGTGGCTAGTCCTATTTATAGGCGAAGGCCCCGGGCCTCTTCCCAAATATTGAGCGGGAAGGGCACCAACAATTGGCCAATTTGAAGGGGAACATCTAGTACACTTATCCAGACTAAAGTTGGTCCTCGCCTGCCAAAAGACCCTGACGATGACGCTGGCTTGGGCACCACGATGACCTCCGTTCTGCCGTCCTGCTGGTCTTGGTCTTGTTGCACCGAAATGGTTGCCTTTGCTTGATACCCTTTCCTCCCTTTGCACCAAAGGGGAAACAAGGACTCTGCGCAGGCCGGCGCCCGCCGGCGCCTTGGTCGTCATGGCTTGCGTCACGGGAACCTCGTGAGGTACCCCACCTTGATCTCTCTGCCTCCTCGTGAGTCAGCCTGACGAGGTCGTGCCTGAGGAAGCCTCCTGTCATCCGCCCCGCGAGGTTTGGCCCTCAAGAGGGTCTTGAGCATGTGTTGATGAAGATGGGTCGTATAGGGCCACTCCTTGAGCCACGCTGCAGGCCGCAGGCAGGCAAGTCTGGGTACCCTAGTTCCCAGAACGCCGACAGTTCACTAGAAGCATGCAAAGTTCTATCGTTTTTATTTTTCTTCTTTTTAGAAGAACTAGGTGCCTCTAAATTATTTCTCTGAGAATCTTGCTCGATTCTCTTAGGGTGGCCTTCAGGATACAAAGGTTCCTGAGTCATTCTACCAGTTCTAGTAGCCACTCTGACAGCAAAGTCATTTTTATTATTTAATTCATCAAGCAGATCATTTTGAGCTTTGAGTACTGGCTCAGCTTGAGTAGCAACCATAGTAGTATATTTGCTAATGAGTTTGAGTTCACCTTTAACTCTAGCCATATTATCGCTCACGCGTCATACCTCGAAAGCATTATTCTTTAACTCTCTACCAACATAAGCATTAAAACTTTCTTGTCTAGCCAAGGGCTATGAAATTTCATAGAGGGGATTTCAACTTTATCATATCAATAGGAATAATTTACCTTTACTACCTGTGTCGGGTTATCAAGACAATGTGGTTCTTCAACAAGCGGTATATTAAGACCATGTATTTCTTCAATAGGTGGTAAATTCTTAACATCTTCAGCGTTAATACCTTTTCTTTCATTGATTTCTTTGCCTCTTGCATATCTTCAGGACTGAGAAATAAAACACCTTTCTTCTTCGGAGTGGGTTTAGGAATAGGCTCAGGAGTTGGCTCAATTGGTTCAGGAATTGCCTCAGGAATTGGCTCAGGAAGAGTCCAATTATTTTCATTAGTCAACATATTATTCAATAGTAATTCAGCTTTGTCGACTGTTTTTTCCCTGAAAACACAACCAGCACAACTATCCAAGTAACCCTTGGAGGCATCGGTTAGTCCATTATAAAAGATATCAAGTATTTCATTTTTCTTAAGAGGATGATCAGGCAAAGCATTAAGTAATCGGAGAAGCCTCCCCCAAGCTTGTGGGAGACTCTCTTCTTTGATTTGCACAAAATTATATATTTCCCACAAGGCAGCTTGTTTCTTATGAGCAGGGAAATATTTAGCAGAGAAGTAATAAATCATATCCTGGGAACTACACACACAACTAGGAGCAAGAGAATTATACCAAGTCTTAGCATCACCCTTTAATGAGAACGAAAATATCTTAAGGATATAAAAATAGCGAGATTTATCATCATGAGTGAACAGGGTAGCTATATCATTCAACTTGGTAAGATGTGCCACAATAGTTTCAGATTCAAGGCCATAAAAAGGATCAGATTCAACTAAAGTAATAATTTCAAGATCAACAGAGAATTCATAATCCTTATCAGTAACACAGATAGGTGAAGTAGCAAAAGCAGGGTCAGGTTTCATTCTAGCATTAAGAGACTGCTGCTTCCATTTAGCTAATAATTTCTTAAGATCATATCTATCATTGCAAGCAAAGATAGCTCTAGCAGCTTCTTCATTCATAACATAAACCTCAGGAATAACAGGCAATTCATAATCATTGGGAGAATTTTCATCATCACTATCATCAACAATAGCGTCTTCAATAATTTCATTCCCCCTAACTCTAGCAAGTTGTTCATCAAGAAATTCACCTAATGGCAAAGTAGTATCACGCACAGAAGTAGTTTCATCATGCATAGTAGAAGTGGCATCATCAATAACATGCGACATATCAGAATTCATAGTAGTAGCAGGTTTAGGTGTCGCAAGTTTACTAATAACGGAAGGAGAATCTAGTGCAGAGCTAGATGGCAGTTCCTTACCTCCCCTCGTAGTTGAGGGCAAAATCTTGGTTCTGTCGTCTTTCAAGTTCTTCATAGTGATCAAAAGATATAAATCCCAAGTGACTCAGAGAATAGATCTATGCTCCCCGGCAACGGCGCCAGAAATTAGTCTTGATAACCCACAAGTGTAGGGGATCGTAACAACTTTCGAGGGTAAAGTATTCAACCCAAATTTATTGATTCGACACAAGGGGAGCCAAAGAATATTCTTGAGTATTAGCAGTTAAGTTGTCAATTCAACCACACCTAGATAACTTAGTATCTGCAGCAAAGTATTTAGTAGCAAAGTAGTATGATAATAAAGGTAACGGTAGCAAAAGTAATGTTTTTCGGTTTTGTAGTGATTGTAACAATAGCAACGGAAAAGTAAATAAGGGAAGAAAAATATGTAAAAAGCTCGTTGGCAATGGATCAATGATGGATAATTATGCCGAATGTGATTCCTCATGTAATAGCTATAACATAGGGTGACACAGAACTTCCAGTTCATCAATGTAATGTAGGCATGTATTCCGTAAATAGTCATACGTGCTTATGGAAAAGAACTTGCATGACATCTTTTGTCCTACCCTCCCGTGGCAGCGGGGTCCTAGCGGAAACTAAGGGATATTAAGGCCTCCTTTTAATAGAGAACCGGAACAAAGCATTAGCACATGGTGAATACATGAACTCCTCAAACTACGGTCATCACCGAGAAGTATCCCGATTATTGTCACTTCGGGGTTGTCGGATCATAACACATAATAGGTGACTATAGACTTGCAAGATAGGATCAAGAACACACATATATTCATGAAAACATAATAGGTTCAGATCTGAAATCATGGCACTCGGGCCCTAGTGACAAGCATTAAGCATAGCAAAGTCATAGCAACATCAATCTCAAAACATAGTGGATAATAGGGATCAAACCCTAACAAAACTAACTTGATTACATGGTAAATATCATCCAACCCATCACCGTCCAGCAAGCCTACGATGGAATTACTCACGCACGGCGGTGAGCATCATGAAATTGGTGATGGAGGATATTTGATGATGACGACGGCGACGAATCCCCCTCTCCGGAGCCCCGAATGGACTCCAGATCAGCCCTCCCGAGAGAGATTAGGGATAGGCGGCGGCTCCGTGTTGTAAAACGCGATGAAACTTTCTCTTTGATTTTTTTCTCCCCGAACATGAATATATGGAGTTGGAGTTGAGGTTAGTGGAGGTCCAGGGGGCGCACGAGATAGGGGAGCGCGCCCAGGGGGAGGGGGCGCACCCCCCTATCTCGTGGACAGGGTGTGGGCCCCCTGGTCTTGATTCTCTCGCCAATATTTTTTATATTTTCCAAAAAGTGCCTCCGTGGATTTTCAGGACATTCCGAGAACTTTTCTTTTCCACATATAAAACAACATCATGGCAGTTCTGCTGAAAACAGCGTCAGTCCGGGTTAGTTTGATTCAAATCATGCAAGTTAGAGTCCAAAACAAGGGCAAAAGTGTTTGGAAAAGTAGATACGTTGGAGACGTATCACCGAGGCGGCCACGAGGGTGCAGGGCGCGCCCTAGGTGGGTGGGCGCGCCCCCACCCTTGTGGGCCCCTTGTGGCTCCCCTGTCCGACTTCCTTCGCCTATATATACTTGCATACCCTGAAAACACCGAGGAGCACCACGAAACCCTATTTCCACCATCGCAACCTTCTGTACCCGTGAGATCCCATCTTGGAGCCTTTTTCGGCGCTCCGTCGGAGGTGGAATCAATCACGAAGGGCTTCTACATCAACAACATAGCCTCTCCGATGAGTTGTGAGTAGTTTACCACAGACCTTCGGGTCCATAGTTATTAGCTAGATGGCTTCTTCTCTCTCTTTGATTCTCAATACAATATTCTCCTCGATCTTCTTGGAGATCTATTTGATGTAACTCTTTTTGCGGTGTGTTTGTCGAGATCCGATGAATTGTGGGTTGATGATCAAGTTTATCTTTGAGAAATATTTGAATCTCCCCTGAATTCTTTTATGTATGATTGGTTATCTTTGCAAGTCTCTTCGAATTATCAGTTTGGTTTGGCCTACTAGATTGATCTTTCTTGCAATGGGAGAAGTGCTTAGCTTTGGGTTCAATCTTGCGGTGTCCTTTCCTAGTGACAGCAGGGGCAGCAAGGCACATATTGTATTGTTGCCATCGAGGATAAAAAGATGGGGTTTATATCATATTGCTTGAGTTTATCCCACTACATCATGTCATCTTGCCTAATGCGTTACTCTGTTCTTATGAACTTAATACTCTAGATGCATGCTGGATAGTGGTCGATGTGTGGAGTAATAGTAGTAGATGCAGAATCGTTTCGATCTACTTGTCACGGACGTGATGCCTATATACATTATCATGCCTAGATATGCTCATAACTATGCACTTTTCTATCAATTGCTCGACAGTAATTTGTTCACCCACTGTAATACTTATGCTATCTTGAGAGAAACCACTAGTGAAACCTATGGCACCCGGGTCTATTTTCCATCATATAAGTTTCTGATCTATCTTATTTTGCAATCTTTACTTTCCAATTTATATCATAAAAATGCCAAAAATATTTATCTTATCTTATTATCTCTATCAGATCTCACTTTCGCAAATGGCCGTGATGGGATTGACAACCCCTTTCTCATGTTGGTTGCGAGGTTCTTGTTTGTTTGTGTAGGTACGAGGGAATTGCGTGGAGCCTCCTATTGGATTGATACCTTGGTTCTCAAAAACTGAGGGAAATACTTACGCTACTTTGCTGCATCACCCTTTCCTCTTTAAGGGAAAACCAATGCAGTACTCAAGAGGTAGCAGGCGATCGTGTAAAATGTATTCCCATTTATCTCGTACCCTTTTTAAGTCAATACAGTCGAAGATGGTCCCCTGGCCAACGAGTACAGCTCCTCAGAAACAGCGTTGTCACCCATGAGACGTGTTTGCAACCAACTGTCGAAAGTCCTGATGTGTTCACATGTAATCTAGTCATCACACTCCTCCGGGTGTTTGGAGCGCAGAATATTCTTGTGTTTATCGACATACGGGGTCACCAAGGTAGAATTCTGTAGAACTATGTAGTGTGCTTGAGACCAAGAATGCCCGTCCCTATATATTATTGAGTTCGTTCCTAGTGTGCCTTTTCCAGTCAGTCTTCCCTCATACCACGATTGAGGGAGACCAATCTTCTTAAGGTCGGGAATGAAGTCAACACAAAACCCAATGACTTCCTCTGTTTGATGGCCCATGGAGATGCTTCCTTCTGGACTAGCGCGGTTACGAACATATTTCTCTAAGACTCCTATGAACCTCTCAAAGGGGAACATATTGTGTAGAAATACAGGGCTCGTAACGACAATCTCGTCGACTAGATGAACTAGGACGTGCGTCACGATATTGAAGATGGATGGTGGGAACACCAACTCGAAACTAACAAGACATTGTGCCATATCACTCCTTAACCTTGGTAGGATTTCTGGATCGATCACCTTCTGAAAGATTGCATTGAGGAATGCACATAGCTTCACAATGGCTAATCGAACGTTTTCCGGTAGAAGCCCCCTCAATGCAACTGGAAGAAGTTGCGTCATAATCACGTGGCAGTCATAAGACTTTAGGTTCTGGAACTTTTCTCTGGGGTATTTATTATTCCCTTTATATTGCACGAGAAGCCAGATGGGACCTCCATATTGAGCAGGCATTCAAACAAGATTTCTTTCTCTTCTTTGGTAAGAGCGTAGCTGGCAGGACCTTCATACCGCTTTTGAGGCATGCCGTCTTTCTCGTGCACACATTGCTGGTCCTCCCGTGCCTTCGGTGTATCTTTTGTCTTCCCATACACGCCCGAGAAGCCAAGCAGTTTCATGCAAAGATTCTTCATCATGTGCATCACGTTGATTGCAGAGCGGACCTCTAGGTCTTTCCAATAGGGTAGGTCCCAAAATATAGATTTCTTCTTCCACATGGGTGCGCGTCCCTCAACGTCATTCGGAACAGATAGTCCGTCGAGACCCTTTCCAAAGATTACTTGTAAATCATTGACCACAGCAAGTATGTGATCACCGGTACGGACGGCGGGCTTCTTCCGGTGATCTGCCTCGCCTTTGAAATGCTTGCCTTTCTTTCGACATTGATGGTTGGTCGGAAGAAATCGACAATGCCCCAGCTACACATTCTTCCTGCATTTGTCTAGATATATACTTTCGGTGTCATCTAAACAGTGTGTGCATGCGTGTTATCCCTTGTTTGTCTGTCCTAAAAGGTTACTGGGAGCAGGCCAATCATTGATGGTTACAAACATCAACACATGTAGGTCAAATTCCTGTTGTTTGTGCTCAACCCACACACGTACACCGTTTCCATTCCACAGCTGTAAAAGTTCTTCAACTAATGGCCTTAGGTACACATCAATGTCGTTGCCGGGTTGTTTAGGGCCTTGGATGAGAACTGGCATCATAATGAATTTCCGCTTCACGCACAGCCAAGGAGGAAGGTTATAGATACATAGAGTCACGGGCCAGGTGCTGTGATTGTTGCTCTGCTCCCCAAAAGGATTAACGCCATCCGCGCTAAACCAAACCATGCGTTCCTTGTGTCACCTGCAAAGTCCCCCCACTTTCTCTCGATTTTTCTCCACTGCGACCCGTCAGCAGGTGCTCTCAACTTCTCGTCTTTCTTACGGTCCTCTCTGTGCCATCGCATCAACTTGGCATGCTCTTTGTTTCTGAACAGATGTTTCAACCATTGTATTATAGGAGCATACTGATACGTCCATTTTGCATCATGCTTTTATATCAATATTTATTGCATTATGGGCTGTTATTACACATTATATATCAATACTTATGGCTATTCTCTCTTATTTTACAAGGTTTACCATGAAGAGGGGGAATGCCGGCAGCTGGAATTCTGGCTGGAAAAGGAGCAAACATTGGAAACCTATTCTGCACAACTCCAAAAGACCTGAGACTCCACGAAACAACATTTCAGATTTAATAATAATTTTTGGGCAAAAGAAATAGGCCAGGGGGCCCACACCCTGTCCAGGAGACAGGGGGCGTGCCCCCCCTGTAGGGCGCGCCCCCCTATCTCCTGGGCCCCCTGGTGGGCTTCCGGCTGCCATCTTTTGCTATATGAAGGGTTTTGTCCTGGAAAAAATCGTGGGCAAGCTTACGGGACGAAACTCCGCCACCACGAGGCGGAACCTTGGCGGAATCAATCTAGGGCTCTGGCAGAGCTGTTCTGCTGGGACACTTCCCTCCGGGAGGGGGAAATCATCACCAACGTCATCACCAACGATCCTCTCATCGGGAGGGGGTCAATATCCATCAACATCTTCACCAGCACCATCTCATCTCAAAACCCTAGTTCATCTCTTGTATCCAATCTTGTATCAAAACCACAAATTGGTACCTGTGGGTTGCTAGTAGTGTTCATTACTCCTTGTAGTTGATGCTATTTGGTTTACTTGGTGGAAGATCATATGTTCAGATACTTTATGCATATTATTACCCCTCTGATTATGAACATGAACATGCTTTGTGAGTAGTTACGTTTGTTCCTGAGGACATGGGTAAAGTCTTGCTATTAGTAGTCATGTGAATTTGGTATTCGTTCGATATATTGATGAGATGTATGTTGTCTCTCCTCTAGTGGTGTTATGTGAACGTCGACTACATGACACTTCACCATTATTTGGGCCTAGAGGAAGGCAAAGGGAAGTAATAAGTAGATGATGGGTTGCTAGAGTGACAGAAGCTTAAACCCTAGTTTATGAGTTGCTTCGTTAGGGGTTGATATGGACCCATATGTTTAATGTTGTGGTTAGGTTTACCACAATACTCCTTTTTGTAGTTGCGGATGCTTCCAATAGGGGTTAATCATAAGTGGGATGCTTGTCCATGTTAGGGCAGTACCCAAGTGCCGGTCCACCCACATATCAAATTATCAAAGTACCGAACGCGAATCTTATGAACGTGATGAAAACTAGCTTGACGAAAATTCCCAATGTGTCCTCGGGAGCTCCTTCTTCATTATTAGGGTTTGTCCAGGCTTATCCTTTGCTACATAAAGGATTGGGACACCTTGCTTCACTTTATTTACTTTATTTACTTTTCCTCGTTACTATTTAACCTATCACAAAACTATCTATCACCTACTATTTTAGTGCTTGCAGAGAAAACCTTACTGAAAATCGCTTATCATTTCCTTCTGCTCCTCGTTGGGTTCGACACTCTTACTTATCGAAAGGACTACGATAGATGCACTACACTTGTGGGTCATCAAGACTCTTTTCTGGCGCCGTTGCCGGGGAGCGTAGCGCTCTTGGTGAGTGGAACTTGGTAAGGAAGCATTTATATAGTGTGCTGAAATTTTCCGTTACTTATCACTATGGAAACTAATCCTTTGAGGGGCTTGTTTGGGGTATCTTCACCCCAACCAGAAGAGCCAATAGATGAACCTCAACCTACTGAACCTTATGAAAATATTCACTTTGAGATTCCTTCGGGTATGATAGAGAAACTACTAGCTAACCCTTTTGCAGGAGACGGAACATTGCATCCCGACTTACACCTTATCTTTGTGGATGAAGTTTGTGGATTATTTAAGCTTGTAGGTATTCCCGATGATGTTGTCAAAAGGAAGGTCTTCCCTTTATCTTTGAAGGGAGATGCAATGACATGGTATAGGCTATGTGATGATACGAGATATTGGAACTATAAGCGTTTGAAGTTGGAATTTCACCAGAAGTTCTATCCTATGCATCTTGTTCATCATGATCGTAATTACATATATAATTTCTGGCCTCGCGAAGGAGAAAGCATCGCTCAAGCTTGGGGGAGGCTTAAGTCAATGTTATATTCATGCCCCAATCATGAGCTCTCTCGGGAAATGATCATTCAGAATTTTTATGCTCGGCTTTCCCTTGATAATCGCAACCTACTCGATACTTCCTGTGCTGGTTCCTATATGCTGAAGACTATTGATTTCAAATGGGACTTATTGGAAAGAATTAAACGCAACTCTGAAGATTGGGGTTCCGACGATGGTAAGGAGTCAGGTATGACACCTAAGTTCGATTGTGTTAAATCTTTTATGGATACCGATGCTTTCCGTGGATTTAGCTCTAAGTATGGACTTGACTCTGAGATAGTAGCTACTTTTTGCGAAACTTTTGCTACTAACGTTGATCTCCCTAAAGAGAAGTGGTTTAAATATAATCCTCCTGTTGAAGTTAAAGTAGTTGCACCTATTACAGTCAAAGAGAATACTATTACATATAGTGATCCCATTATTCCTATTGCTTATGTTGAAAAACCTCCTTTTCCTGTTAGGATAAAAGATCATGTTATAGCTTCGACTGTTGTCCATAAGAGTAACTAGAACGTCAAGGCGCGCTTTGCCGCGCTCGCCATGTTGATGAAAGAGTATCGAGACAATATAATTATTAATGGACGTTTGAATTATAATGAACAAGTCAGCTTCATGAGATTTTACAAAATCCGCCGCAAATCCATAAGAAAGAAGATGGACACTGAGAATGTTCAAAAGATCGACAAAATACTTATGAACTGTGGTGTGAACTATACAAATGAAACATAATACTGGATTTAGCATCTGAACATTAATATCTATAAACATCCTCTTATGATCATCTAAACTGACATAAGGAAGAGTTGTGCATCACTCGATGGAGAGGCCGAGGGCTTTCCCTCAATTCAAAAATAATAATCTGTATTCACATAATAAGCAATTGTGGCTATTAGATCAAACGGATAGCACAAAAACCTAAAAATGAAAAGAAAGAGCGTCTCAAAGTCTAACGTCTTTTTTAGGAAGTTAGAGAACCTAAGTAGATTCCCTCTCCCGAGGAAATAATGAATATAAATATACAAAATGTTGGCATGTCAATTGTTGTACCTGCCGAAGCTAATGCAATTATTTTGAACATTGTGAAGTTGTTACGAAAACTGCTGCAGTGGGCACACCACTTAAATTATAATATGTATTAGTGGCCATCCAAATGTATGAAAAACAGGGTACTTGTCATGGGCTCCATTCAACATCACAAAATCCAAATAGAAGAAATGATTCCAAATAAACACCTTAGTCATCTGAATAGCAGCATCAGATCATCCGTTGTTTGCATAGTGCACCCTATATTAATTCCTTCCCTCAAGAAGCTGAAATAATTATATGTCCAGAAATTGTGTTAGCATAAGGAAAAGAATCACATTGAAGGCAGAGGGCTGCATATCATCCTGCAAGAACTTGAATTGTACTATATCTACTTCTGCCATGAAGCATATGTTTAACTCATTGCTCATCTTTCTTGAATCCTATTCTTACTTTCTTTCCTAATTTTTTTAGAAACCATATCCTTTAAGTTTCCTAGTCACAGGATGGCAGATTACTTCTAGCGGCACTTTCATCAGTTGAGAGGACAACTCTAGTTAACAATTTCATTGATCCGACACCAGACATGGTCGAAATAGATAGTACCTTAGATAACACATGGTCTGAAAGTGCATCGTTTAAAGCAATTACACTAGCATCGTGGCGTCACACAGGACAAACCTGCAACTCTGTGGACAGAATATCAAGCAATCAAAACATCTTGAGTTTTTCATTCCTGTAGATTTTTCTTAATATTCACTTTTAGTTAAAATCACCAGAAATTGCAATCTGAGAGGAGCAAACCATATCTCAAACCGAAGGGGCATTTGGACCTCGGCATTAAAAAGAATTACCAGAAACTGAATGAATTGAATGTACGAAAAATAACCTCATCTTGGTAACTCTTGGCCCCCAATGAAAACTTTGGATCACGGGGACACACCAACAGTTGGATTTACCAGCTTTCCGATTGACACAGTGGCTTGAAATAGCACAAATCTTCCCCAGTTAAGTATCACCCTAAAATTCAATTTCTCAAAAAATAATTCCCAATTAGTAAAGAATCAACAGAAATATAGTACATGTATGAGATTGAAACAAAAGATTTAATACAGGCCGTTGGGTGAAAGGAAGGTTGAAGTGGGAAAACAAATCCGATTTCAGTTTTGCTCTTGCACATAACCATACGCAGCGATGCACCATCGTAGATGGCCATGGGTTTCTACTTTCTACAACTCAAGCCATCGCTAGTACGTGCAATAGTCGCCCTGGTGAACTGTTAGCTTTTTGTGGGGAACAACAGGGTGAGCCGATTCACCTGCCTCTGGTTAAGGCATGGTGGCCGCGCCAGGTAAGAAGGTGTTGCGGAGGAAGAGTACATGGCGGGCAGACGACACCTACATGGAGGCAGACACACATCAGAAGCTCAACTACGGCGGGGGCCCATCACGGAGGAAGGAACAGAGAAACGTCCTTCCATCGCAGCGGAAGGAATAGAGAAACGGCGGCGGCGCATCGCGTTCGAGGGGTTGTTTTTAGGGCAGTTCGTCCGGAAGGAACAGCGCTGGAACCTGGACGATAGCGTCCGAATGGGAATACGTGGGCCTTCCACAGCCCGGTAACGGAGGTAAACGCGAGCTCGTTCCGCGGAGCAGCGGCCCACGAGACGGCGCGCGACGCGCGCGTGAGCTGGGACGAGGACTTTGATCTGCACCGTACTTTCGAGGATCCGATGGCTGAGACACTCAAATCATTGTGAAGGCTCGTAGCTAGCTGCGTTATACTGTTTTTTAATACTAGGACCTATACACCTCCTGAGCAAATTAATGTTGAACCTGGTATTGCTATGATTAAAGATCTTTTGGATGAGGACTTAGATGGGCATGTTATTTCTTTTTGTGGTGAAACTGCTAATATTGCTAGACCAGATACTAAGGCACATATACCTGTTGTAGGAACGCCTGTTATTTCTATTAAAATAGGAGATCATTGTTATCAGGTTTATGTGATATGGGTGCTAGTGCTAATGCTATACCTTATGATCTTTATAAAGAAATTATGCACGATATTGCACCTGTTGAATTAGAAGACATTGATGTTACTGTTAAGCTTGCTAATAGGGACACCATTAAACCTATTGGGATTGTTAGAGATGTTGAAGTCTTGTGTGGGAAGATTAAATACCCTACTGATTTTCTTGTTCTTGGTTCCCCACAAGATGATTTTTGTCCCATTATTTTTGGTAGACCCTTCTTGAATACTGCTAGTGCTAAGATTAATTGTGAAAAGAATATTGTCACTGTTGGCATAGATGGTATGTCTCATGAGTTTAATTTTGCTAAGTTTAGTAGACAACCTCGTGAAAGGGAACCACCTAGTAAGGATGAAATTATTGGTCTTGCTTCCATTGCTATTCCACCAACTAATCCGTTAGAACAATATTTGCTAGACCATGAAAACGATATGTTTATGAAGGAAAGGGAAGAAATAGATGAAGTGTTCCTTAAACAAGAATTTATGCTGAAACATAACCTTCCCGTTGAAATTCTTGGGGATCCCCCTCCACCCAAGGGTGATCCCGTGTTTGAACTCAAACCATTACCTGATAATCTTAAGTACGCTTATCTTGATGAAAAGGAAATATATCCTGTTATTATTAGTGCTAACCTTTCAGAGAAAGAAGAAGAAAGATTATTGAAAACTCTGAAGAAGCATCGAGCTGCTATTGGATATACTCTGGATGATCTTAAGGGCATTAGTCCCACATTATGTCAACACAAAATTTCAGTGGAGAAAGATGCCAAACCAGTTAGAGATCCTCAAAGACGATTAAATCCCAAAATGAAGGAAGTGGTAAGAAAGGAGATACTGAAGCTCCTTGAGGTAGGTATTATTTATCCCGTTGCTGATAGTGAATGGGTAAGCCATGTCCATTGTGTCCCTAAAAAGGGAGGTACTACCGTTGTCCCTAATGATAAAGATGAATTGATCCCGCAAAGAATTATTACGGGTTATAGGATGGTAATTGATTTTCGTAAGTTAAATAAAGCTACTAAGAAAGATCATTACCCTTTACCTTTTATTGATCAAATGCTAGAAAGGCTATCCAAACACACACATTTTTGCTTTCTAGATGGTTATTCTGGCTTCTTTCAGATACCTGTATCAGCGGGGGATCAATCTAAAACTACTTTTACTTGCCCTTTTGGTACTTTTGCGTATAGACGTATGCCTTTTGGTTTATGTAATGCACCCGCTACCTTTCAAAGATGCATGATGGCTATATTCCCTGATTTTTGTGAAAAGATTTGTGAGGTATTCATGGATGACTTCTCCGTCTATAGATCCTATTTTGATGATTGTTTGAGCAACCCTGATCGAGTTTTGCATACATGCGAAGACACTAGTCTCGTCCTGAATTGGGAAAAGTGTCACTTTATGGTTAATGAAGGCATTGTCTTGGGGCACAAGATCTCCGAGAGAGGTATTGAAGTTGATAAAGCCAAAGTAGATGCTATTGAAAAGATGCCATGTCCCAAGGACATAAAAGGTATAAGAAGTTTCCTTGGTCATGCCGGTTTTTATAGGAGGTTCATTAAGGACTTTTCTAAAATCTCTAGGCCTCTGACTAATTTATTGCAAAAAGATATTCCTTTTATCTTTGGTGATGATTGTGTAGAAGCATTTGAAACACTTAAGAAGGCTTTCATCACTGCACCTATTGTTCAGCCACCTGATTGGAATTTACCTTTTGAAATTATGTGCGATGCTAGTGATTATGCTGTAGGTGCTGTTTTAGGGCAAAGAGTCGATAAGAAATTGAATGTTATCCATTATGCTAGCAAGACTCTTGATACTGCCCAGAGAAATTATGCTACTAATGAAAAAGAATTCTTAGCAGTTGTGTTTGCATGTGATAAGTTTAGACCTTATATTGTTGATTCCAAAGTTACTATTCACACTGATCATGCTGCTATTAAATATCTTATGGAAAAGAAAGATGCTAAGCCTAGACTCATTAGATGGGTTCTCTTGCTCCAAGAATTTGACTTGCATATTATTGATATAAAGGGAGCTGAGAACCCCGTTGCAGACAACTTGTCTAGGTTAGAGAATGTTCTTGATGACCCACTGCCTATTAATGATAGTTTTCCTGATGAACAATTAGCGGTTGTCAATGCTTCTCGTACTGCTCCTTGGTATGCTGATTATGCTAATTACATTGTTGCTAAATATATACCGCCTAGTTTCATGTAGCAGCAAAAGAAAAAGTTCTTTTATGATTTAAGACATTACTTCTGGGATGATCCACACCTTTATAAAGAAAGAGTAGATGGTATTATTAGACGTTGTGCGCCTGAGAATGAACAGGAACAGATCCTACGCAAGTGTCACTCTGAATCCTATGGAGGACACCACGCTGGAGATAGAACTGCACACAAGGTACTACAATCTGGTTTTTATTGGCCTACTCTTTTCAAAGATGCTCGTAAGTTTGTCGTATCCTGTGATGAATGTCAAAGAATAGGTAACATTAGTAGACGTCAAGAAATGCCTATGAATTATTCTCTTGTTATTGAACCATTTGATGTTTGGGTCTTTGATTATATGGGACCTTTTCTTGCCTCTAATGGTTATACACATATTTTAGTTGTTGTTGATTATGTTACTAAGTGGGTAGAAGCTATTCCAACTAGTAGTGCTGATCATAACACTTCTATTAAAATGCTTAAAGAAGTTATTTTTCCGAGGTTTGGAGTCCCTAGATATCTTATGACTGATGGTGGTTCACACTTTATTCATGGTGCTTTCCGTAAGATGCTCGCTAAGTATGATGTCAATCATAGAATTGCATCTCCTTATCACCCACAGTCTAGTGGTCAAGTAGAGTTGAGCAATAGAGAGCTCAAGTTAATTTTGCAGAAGACTGTGAATTGATCTAGAAAGAATTGGTCCAAAAAATTTGATGATGCACTATGGGCCTATAGAACTGCATACAAAAATCCTATGGGTATGTCTCCATATAAGATGGTTTATGGAAAAGCATGTCATTTACCTCTTGAACTTGAACATAAAGCATATTGGGCTGTTAAAGAGCTCAATTATGACTTCAAACTTGCCGGTGAGAAGAGGTTGTTTGATATTAGCTCCCTTGATGAATGGAGAACCCAAGCATATGAGAATGCCAAACTTCTCAAAGAAAAAGTCAAACGCTGGCATGATAAGAGGATACAGAAGCGTGAGTTTAACGTAGGAGATTATGTGTTATTGTTCAACTCTCATTTAAGATTTTTTGCAGGAAAACTTCTCTCAAAATGGGAAGGTCCCTACGTTATCGAGGAGGTCTATCGTTTTGGTGCTATAAAAATCAACAACTTTGAAGGCACAAATCCGAGGGTGGTAAATGGCCAAAGAATTAAACATTATATTTCAGGTAATCCTATCAATGTTGAAACTAATATTATTGAAACCATAACCCCTGAGGAATACATAAGAGACACTTTCCAGAATGTTCCAGACTCCGAAAAGGCATAGGTACGTGGTACGATAAGTAAACCGACTCCAAAACAACTCTAATGGCAATTTTTATCAGTTTTGGATTATTTTAGGATTTTAGGAAGAAAGAAGTAGTCCGAAAGGGGCACGAGGATCCTATGAGAGAGGAGGGCGCCCCCCTCTAGGGCGCTCCCCCTGTCTCGTGGGCACCTCGTGTGCCTCCCGGACTCCATTTTCTTGTATGTTACGTATTTTATTCAGTAAAAAGTCATTATATATACTCCCGAAGGTTTTGACCACCGTATCACACAATTATCCTTTGTTTTCGTTTCGAGCTGTTCCTGTTGCATATTTGGAACAAGATGTCGTCCCAAGATTTTGAGGGAGAGAGCTACATGGCTGACTATATTGCAAACCCAAAAGTATATGGGGATGTGGAACATTATGGCTGGACCACAGAGGAAGAAGAAGACTATGATCCAAAGAGGAAGGAGGAGACAAGCTCTGATGAAGAGGACGATCCACTGCCTCAACCTGGTGATATGCATGTGGAGTTCAAGAAGTCAAGCCTCCTAAGGTCCAATCTATCCCACCACGTTTTTTGCAGGACAACAAGGCAACACTATGCAAAAAGATAATGAAACTTGAGCTCGAGAATGAGGATCTGAGGGAGGAAAATTTCAGCCTCAGACGTAAGCTAGAGAAGAAAAGTGCAACAACTCCTACTCCATCACCTCCAAGAAATAATCACATGGGTATGGGCACTCCCCTTGGCAACTGCCAAGCTTGGGGGAGGTGACCCGGTATCATATCACCATCACACTCCTATCTTTACCGCTTTATTTAGTTCGATCCTTTTAGTAGTATCTTGATCTATTAGTTTGAATTTTTTATATCAAGTAGTTTTGAGTTTTGCTTTGTGATCTCTTTATGTAATCGAGTCCGTGCGCTATCTATAATAAAGATTAGTGTTGAGTCAAGGGCTTTGCTATGTTGCTATGATCTTGAGAAAGTAAAAAGAACAAAAGAGTTCATATTGATCTTATGGATAGTGATAACTTCACACATAGAAAGTATGAGGCATAAAAATTTCTAAGAGTTGATGAACGTAGCCTTGGTCATCGTTGCAATTAATAGGAAGTAATAAGGAAAGAGGGGTTCACATATAAATATATTATCTTGGACATCTTTTATGATTGTGAAGCACTCATTAAGCATGACATGCTAAAAGAGTTGACGTTGGACAAGGAAGACAACATAATGGTTTATGTTTTCCGACATCTCAGTTAAAGTATATTGTCATTGACCTTCCAAACATGTTGAGCTTGCCTTTCCTCCTTGTCGGTGTCAAAACCGGCGGATCTCGGGTAGGGGGTCCCGAACTATGCGTCTAGGCGGATGGTAACAGGAGACAAGGGACACGATGTTTTTACCCAGGTTCGGGCCCTCTCGATGGAGGTAAAACCCTACTCCTGCTTGATTGATATTGATGATATGGGTAGTACAAGAGCGGATCTACCACGAGATCAAGGAGGCTAAACCCTAGAAGCTAGCCTATGGTATGATTGTTGTAATGGTTGTGTTGTCCTACGGACTAAAACCCTCCGGTTTATATAGACACCGGAGAGGGCTAGGGTTACACAGAGTCGGTTACAATGGTAGGAGATCTACATATCCGTATCGTCAAGCTTGCCTTCCACACCAAGGAAAGTCCCATCCGGACATGGGACAGAGTCTTCAATCTTGTATCTTCATAGTCTTGGAGTCCGGCTGACGATGATAGTCCGGCTATCCGGACACCCCCTAGTCCAGGACTCCCTCAGTAGCCCCTGAACCAGGCTTCAATGACGATGAGTCCGGCGCGCATATTGTTCGGCATTGCAAGGCGGGTTCCTCCTCCGAATAGTTCATAGAAGATTGTGAACACCAGGATAGTGTCTGGCTCTGCAAAATAAATTCCACATTCCACCGTAGAGAGAATAATATGTACACAAGTTCAATCTGCTGACGTATTTTGTGGCATGACGTCATACCACCACCAAGCCTTTACTTGAATCGGTTTTTATTATACCACCTCAGTGTGTTTAGCGAAGCGGTTTCCTTGGCGTGTCTTGTCGAAGCAGAGATCGTGTTCCCCTTATTCTGGGATTCCCATCAATACGGACGTGGGTAACCCAACCGCTCCATTGATGGTGGCGCTTGGGAGATAAGCGAGTTTTACCAGGCCGGTGGGGACGCATAGTCTTCGTCCGCATATATATAAGGGGATAAGGATCCACCTTTTCACCTACGCCTTCTTCCTCCTTTGCTTATCCATCTCTGCGCACTCGAGCTCCAGCGCCCAAGTCCGCACATCTCGTCTCAACCTCCTCCAGTCATGTCCGGAGCGGGAGGCAAGTGGTTGGCCTCCTCCGTCGCGGAGGAGCACATCGAAAAGCTGCGCGGCGCCGAATACCTTTCCAGCGACATCGCGCACCGGCTACCCGACGACGGGCAGCTCATCCCCACCCCCAGGCCCCATGAGAGGGTCGTATTCCTTCCCCACTTCCTCCGCGGACTGGGCTTCCCACTTTATCCCTTCGTCCGGGGGCTCATGTTCTACTACGGCTTGGACTTCCACGATCTGGCGCCAAACTTCATCCTCAACATCTCGGCGTTTATCGTCGTGTGCGAGGCCTTTCTCTGCATCCGACCCCACTTCGACTTGTGGCTCAAGACCTTCAACGTCAAGCCGAAGGTAGTGAAGGGTGTCCAAGCGGAGTGCAGAGGCGCCATGGTGGGCAACATTCCCAACGTCCTCTGGCTCGAGGGCGCCTTTGTGGAAACCATCAAAGGGTGGCAATCGGGGTGGTTCTATATCACCGAGCCGCGGGACCCTAAATGGGCAGCGGCCCCCAAGTTCAGATCTGGTGCCCCTATGCAGCTCACCTCCTGGAAAAAGAAGGGCTTGCTATGGGGAAGTTCAGAGGAGCTGACCGGACTCCAGTCCTGTCTCCAGACCTTGGTAAACAAGAAGCTCAAGCTTGTCAATGTGGTCCAGGTCATGCTTGTCCGCCGGATTCTCCCCTGCCAACAACGGGTCTTCAACCTGTGGGAGTTCGATCCGACACAGCACCGGACCCTGAGCGGGCTCTTCGACACGACGTACGAAGCTGCTTGGAGGGTGCTGTTCAAGGGCGGAGAAGCCCCCGCATCCGCGATGGAAGACCGCGGATTCAGCACCACGCGCCCGGCCGGCGAGGTAAGCTTTGTTATCCTCTATGGGACACTTATTTTCTTTCATAGTTTGACTCTATGTGGGATCTAAAACTCCCAATGCCTTTGACAGGACTGGCAGAGGACGTCCGAACAGGTAGACTTTCCGGCTCCCCTTCCTGAAGACCCAGCGGACGCCCGTTTAACGGGGCTGCTAGTCCCGGCACTTTATGTGGTGCCGGAGAAGAAGGCCAAGAAGAAGGCCACGGGAACCCGAAGGAGTTCCCGGCGCCAGGTGGTATCGGACTCATCGTCCGATGACTCCACGGCGGACTCCTCCCCCGAAGGCGAGGAGGAGAAAGAAGACTCTCTCCCAGAGGAGGGAGAGAGGAAGAGGAAGGCTTCCCCAACGGGGGAGGCCGAAGGGTCCAAGAGGGGAAGGACCCTTCCCCTGGATAGCTCCGCCAACGCCAATGTTGGCGACGAAGAGTGGCCCTCAAGGGCCAGGCCTCGGGCAAGATCGTAAGTATCCGGATTCCTGAATGATTTATAATTTATCTTTTGTGTCACATAGTGTCCTTCTAATGCCGCACACTGTCTGTAGTCCGGCCGATGATGATCTTCCCGCTTCATCGAGCGGGTCCTTGGCTCCGTCGGACGTGGATTCCATTCCGACCGCCTCCACCCCTCGTGATGCTGACGACGTCGAGGTGGGATCCCAGGAGGGGACCCATTAGGAGGAGGCTCCGGAGGTGCCGCAAGGCAGCCTCCCGGACTTTGCGCCGGACTCTATGCCGGAACCCGCAGTGGTTCCGGAGTCCGGCATGCGGCCCCTTCATAAGAAGGGCAAGACCGTGACACCGGCTGCCTCCGTCCAACTGGAGTCGCCGGATAACTTGTTGGAGGCGCTTAATGGTGCTTCCATCGAGGAAGAACACCGCACTATCATGAGTGCGGTGATTCAGAAGGTTCAGCTCGCCAAGAGCGGGCTGACCGAAGCCTGCAGTAGCCTTCTAACAGGCTTTGAGGTAAGAAGTTTAAAATATGTAATGTAATACCGCATAGACAGTAGCCCCTGATGCTCGGTTCGGTGTTCGGAAAGAAAAACAGGACTGAGGATCTAAAAAAGATATACACAGGAGTGCTAATAATTATGTCAATATGGGTTTGCAGGCTGCGCTGCTGACCTCTGCCGCACTGACTGCGGAGGTCGGTGCTTTGAAGCAGGACCTCGAGCGGTCCGAGAAAGAGCTCGGCCTTGCCAAGAAGCAGCTCGAGGACAAAGAAGGTGAGTAACACCACTTTAAAATTTGTACCTTACAGAAAAGGATTTTGGTCGCAATAGAAATAACAAGGATAACGTGGGTACTGTAGGGGCCACGAACGAGGTGGCGACCCTGAAGGAGGCCATGTCCGCGGCCGAACGCAATGCGGCCGCGGAACGAGCGGAGCGAGAGAAGCAAGAGGCGCGGGTGGCGGAGGTGCGGCAAGAGCTCCAGGCTCTCATGGAAAAGCATGAGAGTTTGGAGCGCGACTCAAAGACTCGAGAGTCCGAGCTTGCCTCGGCTCTTGAAAGTGCCAAAGCCGCTAAGGCCGAGGCCCGTAAGGCCCTCCAGGAGATGGAGGATGTGAAGAAAATAACGGCGGGTAAGGCATTTTTCATGCAAAGCAAGCATGTTAATGTGAATTACCTGTTACTTACCCGAATTCGGAGCTCTCCAGGGGCGTTTGCAGATCTGCCTCACAGTGTGTCTGATGCCGCTGCATTCTACCGAGCCGAGGAGGGGAGCTCAACGGAGAAGGTCTTCTGGTTTCAGTACGCTGAGGCCGGACATCCTGTGCCCACTAGCGACCAACTGAAGCAGCTGGTCGAACTCCACAAGGTAGCTAAGCAGGCCATGAAGGGCCTCATAGTCTGGATGTGGCCTGGAGAGGCCATGCCTAGGAGCTACTTCGGCCTCGTGCGGCGGCTGGTGGACGCGTGCCCCTGGGTGGAAGTCATCAAGCGCTCCGCCTGCATTGAAGGTGCCCGTCGGGCCCTTGCCCGCGCAAAGGTGCACTGGGGCAGGCTGGATGCGGAGAGGCTTATCACGGACGCACCGCCGGCGGGCAAGGAGTATCGTACGCCCGAAATGTACTATAAGACTGTCCTGAAGGGTGCCCGCAAGATTGCGGATGAGTGCCCCAGAGATGTAACTATTGAGTAAACTTGCAATGTGTTATCCTATGCGCTGAAAACTTTGTTCATATGCGCTAAGCAACGCTTATTGATTTAAAATATTACCTTCTGTGCGGCCGTTTATTAAATCTGAGAGATGGCAAGTCGTCGGCTTCAGCCCCCATGCCACGAGTGCTGGGGTGTTCGGGATAAACTTGAGCACTCTTGTTCCCATTTTTGGGTCCATCTAGGGAGGCGCTCAACACAACGAACAAGGCAACCGGACTTATAATGCTTGAACACTCTCACTTAGCCATAGAATTCTATAATTTTAAATTTCGGCGAAGCCCCTAGTATTCGGAAGACCGAGTTCGGGGCGCTATCCACGCCTGGGCCGGACACAGCCGGTTCCTCGCTCGAAGCGGCATAAGTCTTTAGGGACTCGAAAAGACCTCTCGAACAGCGACCAGTCTCTCGCCTTATCATGACAGTCAGTTTTAGCTTTCTCCACTGAGGCACTCGCCTAGCTCAACCGGGGCGCAATCGCAGTGGTTCTCCCAGTGCTACCTTAGCCGACAGAACGGGACGTAAGGTACCAAAACATGGGAGCCGGGCAAACCCAACTATTGACCCAAGACATGATTCGGAGCCGATGCATATAATGCTATAAGTTCGGGGTGCCGCACTTGTGAAAGTGTTCGGACTTATCACACCACAATGCAGGAAACATAAGCCTCTGGTGTATTCGGCCGTACCAAAATGTACGGGTGCAAGATGTCAAGAATAAACATATATGTAAAAAGGAAATGCAATTATAAACAAAAAGTGATGCATTGTTTATTCAAGAGATTCTGCCATGAGTGCAGAACGATACAAATAGTGCGGTAAGCAAGGGCTGGACTATTAGAAGTGTCTCCCTCCAAGGGTAGGCTGCGGAATGGTGTATTTAACAAATTTACTGCTCGTAATGGAGACCACCTGAGTGTTCGTCGTAGCCTTTGTCCCTCCTTGGCTGTTGCATCATGATTTCGGCAGATCTACTGCCGGACAGGGCCTCTGGTGAACGGAGTCCTGTGAAAAAATAAAAAAAGGAAGAAAAAAGAGTGACACACCTGGTAGCCCCTGGTGTGGTTAAGCCGCACTCTGGGCCTGTCGTGGTCGTGCCCCTCCCCCTATGCCCATGGTATCTCCAGAGCGTAATGATGTATGCGAAGAGCTGGTCTTGCAATCATGCAAGGGCTGGGGTTGGGGCCGCATTGCTATGCGTGCTCGGAACGTGCCAGGTGGTCTTAATTGATGTTACTCCGGGCGCGTTTGGCTATGTCCGGTCGTTTAACTGCCGGACTAAAAAATTGCCTTAAAAGGCTGCTCTGTACTTCTGCCACGAGAGCTGCTGTGTGTTCCTCCGTTCGGAGGGAGCGTTCAGTATTTCCGTTGACCGTGATGACTCCACGAGGTCCTGGCATCTTGAGCTTAAGGTATGCATAATGCGGTACCGCGTTGAATTTTGCAAACGCAGTTCGTCCGAGCAGAGCGTGATAGCCACTGCGGAACGGGACTATGTCGAAGATTAACTCCTTGCTTCGGAAATTATCCGGGGATCCGAAGACCACTTCCAGTGTGACTGAGCCTGTACAATTGGCCTCAACACCTGGTATGACGCCTTTAAAGGTCGTCTTTGTTGGTTTAATCCTTGAGGGGTCTATGCCCATCTTGCGCACTGTATCCTGATAAAGCAGGTTCAGGCTGCTGCCGCCGTCCATCAGGACTCTAGTGAGGTGAAATCCATCGACGATTGGGTCTAAAACCAATGCGGCGAATCCACCATGATGGATACTGGTAGGGTGGTCCCTTCGATCGAAAGTGATCGGGCAAGAGGACCATGGATTGAACTTTGGGGCGACTGGCTCCATCGCATATACGTCCCTAAGCGCACGCTTTCGCTCCCTCTTGGGTATATGGGTTGCGTATATCATGTTTACCGTCCGCACTTGTGGGAGGAAACCCTTCTGTCCTCTACTGTTCGGCGGCCGGGTCTCTTCCTCGTCGTCGCTGTGCAGCCCCTTGTCATTGTTTTCGGGAATTAACTTGCCTGCCTGCTTGAATACCCAACAATCTCTGTTGGTGTGATTAGCTGGCTTTTCGGGGGTGCCATGTATCTGGCAAGAGCGGTCGAGTATTCGGTCCAAATTGGACGGACCCGGGGTAGTTCTTTTGAATGGCTTCTTCCGCTGACTGGGTTTAGAGCCTCTGAATCCGGCGTTTACTATCGTATCCTCATTGATATCGCCGTTAACGCGGCATTTGTTTTTGTTTCGACGCGACCTGCTGTTGTGGTCCTTAGTATCCGGACTGCCAGCATTTTTGCTGAGGTTGTTGCTGCGAGCTAGCCAGCTATCTTCTCCCGCACAGAAGCGGGTCATGAGCGATGTGAGGGCTGCCATGGATTTCGGCTTTTCCTGTCCTAGGTGCCGGGCCAGCCACTCGTCGCGGATGTTATGTTTGAAGGCTGCGAGGGCCTCTGCATCTGGACAGTCAACGATTTGATTTTTCTTTGTTAAGAACCGTGTCCAGAACTGTCTGGCCAATTCGTCTGGCTGCTGAATTATGTGGCTTAGGTCATCGGCGTCTGGTGGTCGCACATATGTGCCCTGGAAGTTGTCGAGGAATGCGGCTTCCAGGTCCTCCCAACACCCAATTGACTCTGCGGGCAAGCTGTTAAGCCAGTGCCGAGCTAGTCCTTTAAGCTTGAGTGGGAGATACTTGATGGCGTGGAGATCGTCGTCGCGGGCCATGTGGATATGAAGGAGATAATCGTCGATCCAAACCGCGGGGTCTGTTGTGCCATCGTAGGATTCAATGTTCACGGGTTTAAACCCTTCAGGGATTTGATGATCCATTACTTCATCAGTGAAGCATAGTGGGTGTGCGGCGCCTCTGTATTGAGCAATATCACGACGTAGCTCAAGAGAGTGTTGTCTGCTGTGTTCGGCCCTGCCGGAGTTGTTGTATCCGGCGCGACGGTAGTCGTCGTGGGTCGTGGGGTGCCCACGTGATCCGTAGATAGATCTGGATTGTCTTGCCTTGTCCTCCAATATATCCCGCAAGTCCGGCGCATTCCCTCGTGGCTTCGTACTTTTTGAGCGGTGCCGGGGTACGATCTTGATGGAAGGCCTAGATGCCTCTCTATCGCGACCACGGGGTGGTCGGTCTGCCGTATTATGCGCTGGTGATGAAGGTTTGTATGCGTCCTCCTCTAGTCGGGGGAGCAACTTGCATTTTGGGTAGCTCTTGGAGGGGCGTTCGAGTTCATACTCTTCGGCCTCGAGGACCTCAGTCCATCTATCGGCCAGCAGGTCTTGATCAGCTTGAAGCTGTTGCTGCTTTTTCTTTAGGCTATTTGCCATGGCGATAAGCCTGCGTTTAAAACGCTCTTGTTCGACGGGATCCTCTGGCACGACGAATTCGTCATCGTTGAGGCTTGCCTCGTCTCCGGAGGGAGGCATGTAGTTTTCATCCTCCTCGTCTGCCGCTCTCTCTCGAGGGTTGGCTTCCCCGTCCTTCTGTGCTGAATCTTGCTGGAGGGGGTTGTCTTCAGCACTCTCTAGGGTGTTATTATCTCTGGTGCCGGAATCTCCATTCTTGCTGTGGCGGGATTTAGAGCGGCACCGCTGACGTCGGCGCTTGGGCTGTTTCTTAGGAGAATCTGCCTCCGCTGCTTCTTCGCCGTCCCCATCCTTTGGGGTGTCCACCATGTATATGTCGTATGACGAGGTGGTCTTCCAGTGCCCTGTAGGCGCTGGTTCTTGATCGTCTCCGGCATCGTCGTCCATACCGTCGATGTCTTCGGAGTCGTAGTCTAGCATGTCGGTTAGGTCGTCGACAGTGGCTACAAAGTGGGCGGTGGGTGGGCTTTGAATTTCTTCGTCGTCCGCACCCCAACCATCCTGACCGCAGTCCGGCCAGGGTTCTCCTGATAACGAGAGATGCTTCAGCGAATTTAGGATGTTGCCAAAGGGTGAGTGCTGAAAGATGTCCGTGGCGGTGAACTCCATGATCGGCGCCCAATCGGATTCGATTGGCAGGGGCGCAGGAGGTTCGGAGTCCAGCAAGGAGTCCGGCGCCTCGGAGTCACGAGCTTTATAAGGGACAAGGTCGGTATTCGGCTCCATCGCCGTAGAAGTTGCAGCTCCCGAGGCGGTGTCCAGCCACCTGTCCTCGATCTGCGCAGTCTGCTCCGAACTATGGGTCAGAGCAGACTCGTGTGCGGCCTCCAGGGCACTATCCGGCGGCAGAGCTAAATCATGCCCATCGTGACAGCGCGGCACGCTCGCCTGTGGCTCGAATCCATCGAAGATCAAGTCTCTGCGGATGTCGCCCGTGAAGTTTAGGCTTCCAAACCTGACCTGATGGCTAGGGGCGTAGCTTTCGATCTGCTCCAGATGGCCAAGCGAATTGGCCCGCAGTTCAAAGCCGCCGAACACGAAGATCTGTCCGGGGAGAAAATTCTCACCCTAGACTGCGTCGTTGTTAATTGAAGGAGCCATAAAGCCTATCGGTGAAGACATAGAGGAACTCTCAATGAAAGCACCAATGTCGGTGTCAAAACCGGCGGATCTCGGGTAGGGGGCCCCGAACTGTGCGTCTAGGCGGATGGTAACAGGAGACAAGGGACACGATGTTTTTACCCAGGTTCGGGCCCTCTCGATGGAGGTAAAACCCTACTCCTGCTTGATTGATATTGATGATATGGGTAGTACAAGAGTGGATCTACCACGAGATCAAGGAGGCTAAACCCTAGAAGCTAGCCTATGGTATGATTGTTGTAATGGTTGTGTTGTCCTCTAGACTAAAACCCTCCGGTTTATATAGACACCAGAGAGGGCTAGGGTTACACAGAGTCGGTTACAATGGTAGGAGATCTACATATCCGTATCGTCAAGCTTGCCTTCCACGCCAAGGAAAGTCCCATCCGGACACGGGACGGAGTCTTCAATCTTGTATCTTCATAGTCTTGGAGTCCGGCTGACAATGATAGTCCGGCTATCCGGACACCCCCTAGTCCAGGACTCCCTCACTCCTCATGCTAGACAAATTCTTTGCACCAAGTAGAGATACTACTTGTGCTTCCAAATATCCTTAAACCAGTTTTGCCATGAGAGTCCACCATACCTACCTAGGGATTGAGTAATATCCTTCAAGTAAGTTGTCATCGGTGCAAGCAATAAAAATTGCTCTCTAAATATGTATGACTTATTAGTGCAGAGAAAATAAACTTTGTACGAACTTGTTGTGGAAGTAATAAAAGTGACGGACTGCATAATAAAGGTCCACATACAAGGGGCAATATAAAGTGACGTTCGTTTGCATTAACTTTATGCATCAACCCTAAACGCGCATGACAACCTTTGCTTCCCTCTGCGAAGGGCCTATCTTTTACTTTATGTTTTACTTTATGTTTGAGTCAAGGTGATCCTCACCTTTCCCTTTTTTATTTTATCCTTTGGCAAGCTCCTCCTGTTTGAAAGATCATGATATATATATATATATATATATATCCAATTGGATGTAAGTTGGCATAGGCTATTATTGTTGACATCACCTAAAGGTGAATACGTTGGGAGGCAACACAATAATCCCCTATCTTTCTCAGTGTCCGGCTGAAACTCTATAACCACAAGTATTGCGTGAGTGTTAACAATTATAGGGGACTATGAGATAGTTGAGTATGTGAGCTTGTTGAAACACTCTGTTATTGACTCTTTCTGATGTTACGATAAATTGAAATTGCTTCAAGGACTGAGATTATAGTTTGTTAGTTCCCACTGAAGTTTTTGAACCATACTTGACATTGTGAATTGCTTATTACCTGAACATAAGAAATCATATGACGAAATCCATATATGTTGCTGTTATTAGAATGATCATGATGCCCTCATGTCCGTATTTTATTTTTATCGACACCTTTATCTCTAAACATGTGCACATATTTTTCGATTTTCGCTTCCGCTTGAGGACAAGCGAGGTCTAAGCTTGGGGGAGTTGATACGTCCATTTTGCATCATGCTTTTATATCAATATTTATTGCATTATGGGCTGTTATTACACATTATATATCAATACTTATGGCTATTCTCTCTTATTTTACAAGGTTTACCATGAAGAGGGAGAATGCCGGCAGCTGGAATTCTGGCTGGAAAAGGAGCAAACGTTGGAAACCTATTATGCACAACTCCAAAAGACCTGAGACTCCACGAAACAACTTTTCAGATTTAATAAGAATTTTTGGGTAAAAGAAATAGGCCAGGGGGACCACACCCTGTCCAGGAGACAGGGGGCGCGCCCCCCATGTAGGGGGCGCCCCCTATCTCCTGGGCCCCTGGTGGGCTTCCGACTGCCATCTTCTGCTATATGAAGGGTTTTGTCCTGGAAAAAAACCGTGGGCAAGCTTATGGGACGAAACTCCGCCGCCACGAGGCGGAACCTTGGCGGAATCAATCTAGGGCTCTGGCAGAGCTGTTTTGCCGGGGACACTTCCCTCCAGGAGGGGGAAATCATCACCAACGATCCTCTCATCGGGAGAGGGTCAATCTCCATCAACATCTTCACCAGCACCATCTCATCTCAAAACCCTAGTTCATATCTTGTATCCAATCTTGTATTAAAACCACAAATTGGTACCTGTGGGTTGCTAGTAGTGTTGATTACTCCTTGTAGTTGATGCTATTTGGTTTACTTGGTGGAAGATCATATGTTCAGATCCTTTATGCATATTATTACCCCTCTGATTATGAACAAGAATATGCTTTCTGAGTAGTTACGTTTGTTCCTGAGGTCATGGGTGAAGTCTTGCTATTAGTAGTCATGTGAATTTGGTATTCGTTCGATATTTTGATGAGATGTATGTTGTCTCTCCTCTAGTGGTGTTATGTGAACGTCGACTACATGACACTTCACCATTATTTGGGCCAAGAGGAAGGCATAGGGAAGTAATAAGTATATGATGGGTTGCTAGAGTGACAGAAGCTTAAACCCTAACTTATGAGTTGCTTCGTTAGGGGTTGATATGGACCCATATGTTTAATGTTGTGGTTAGGTTTACCTTAATACTCCTTTTTGTAGTTGCGGATGCTTGCAATAGGGGTTAATCATAAGTGGGATGCTTGTCCATGTTAGGGCAGTACCCAAGTGCCGGTCCACCCACATATCAAATTATCAAAGTACCGAACGCGAATCTTATGAACGTGATGAAAACTAGCTTGACGATAATTCCCAATGTGTCCTCGGGAGCTCCTTCTTCATTATTAGAGTTTGTCTAGGCTTATCCTTTGCTACATAAAGGATTGGGCCACCTTGCTGCACTTTATTTACTTTATTTAGTTTTGCTCATTACTATTTATGCTATCACAAAACTATCTATCACCTACTATTTCAGTGCTTGCAGAGAAAACATTACTGAAAACCGTTTATCATTTCGTTCCGCTCCTCGTTGGGTTTGACACTCTTACTTATCGAAAGGACTACGATAGATCCCCTATACTTGTGGGTCATCACATACCATATCACCTTGGCAGGAACCGTCTTTCTAGAGCGCTCACCGTCAACATCACCAGGGTCATCTCGTCTGATCTTATACCGCAATGCACCGCATACCGGGCATGCGTTCAAATCCTTGTATGCACCGCGGTAGAGGATGTAGTCATTAGGCCATGCATGTATCTTCTGCACCTCAAATCCTAGAGGGCATACAACCTTCTTTGCTGCGTACGTACTGTTGGGTAATTCGTTATCCTTTGGAAGCTTCTTCTTCAATATTTTCAGTAGCTTCTCAAATCCTTTGTCACGTACACCCTTTTCTGCCTTCACTGCAGCAATTCCAGTGTGGTACCGAGCTTTGTGTTGCCATCTTCGCAATTGGGGTACAACCCTTTTTTGTGATCCTCTAACATGTGATCGAACTTCAACTTCTCCTTTTCACTTTCGCATTGTCTCTTTGCATCAACAATGACCTGGTGAAGATCATCATCGGGCACATCGTCTGGTTCCTCTTAATCTTGAGCTTCCCCCGTTGCAGCATCACCGTATTCAGGGGGCACATAGTTGTCATCATCCTCTTCTTCTTCGCTTTCTTCCATCATAACCCCTCTTTCTCTGTGCTTGGTCCAAACATTATAGTGTGGCATGAAACCCTTATAAAGCACGTGGGTGTGAAGGATTTTTCGGTCAGAGTAAGACTTTGTATTCCCACATATAGGGCATGGACAACACATAAAACCATTCTTCTTGTTTGCCTTAGCCACTTCAAAAAAATAATGCACGCCCTTAATGTACTCGGAGGTGCGTCTGTCACCGTACATCCAGTGCCAGTTCATCTGCGTGCATTATATATAATTAAGTGTGTCAAAAACCACTACAGAACATCATGAATACAGAAGTGACCAAATTAATAGAAGTTCATCATCACATTAAAACCAAAGTACATACATAGTTCTCATTGAAAAACATATAGCTCTCCAGAGGATCTAACTAAACCATACATTGAAACTATCTAAAACATTTCAATGCAACAACAAATGCGATCATAATCGCAACTAAGGTAATAATTGATCCAACGGCATAATGATACCAAGCCTCAGTATGAATGGCATATTTTCTAATCTTTCTAATCTTCAAGCGCATTGCATCCATCTTTCATCGACGACATCCGCAACATGCAACTCCAATATCATCTTCTCCTCCTCAATTTTTTTTTCAATTTTTCCTTCAAGTAATTTTTTCTTCTTCAACTAAATTTAACCTCTCGACAATAGAGTCGGTTGAAATTTCCGGTTCACATACTTCCTAGATAAAAAAATCTATGTCACGTTGGTCGGCATAATTGTCATAAACACTAAATGAAACAAATAGTTATAAAAGATAATGTATATATCACATCCGAATTATAGATAGAACGAGGGCCGACGAAGGCGGATACCAAAACTATCGCACTATATAATAACAAACAATAATAAAAGTAAGAAAATTACACAAGTATCTATCTAAATCATACAAGTAAGAACCTTTTTTTTTAGAAAGAAGATAAGATCAAGAGGCTCACCACGGTGGTGCCGGCGACGAGATCGGCGCGGGCGATCGACGGCGGTGAGGACGAAGAAGGGACAGGACGTACCGCCAAACCTAGACAAATCTTGAGAAAAATGGAGTTTGGACAAGGAGCTTCGAGAGGAGAAAGCTTAAGTGTTGCTCGGGCATTTCATCGAATACCTCATGTGCACAGGAGGTGAGCTAGAGCACCATAAAGCTCTCCCATGGCCGGCCAAAAAAACAGAGCACTCCACTGCTCTGCTCGCGGGCAAGGGGGTATATATAGGCATCTCTTTGGTCCTAGTTCGTGGCTAGAATCAGGACTAAAGGACTCCATTTGATCCCGGTTCCAGTTACCAACCGAGACCAATGGTTGTGGGCCAGGAGCGAGGCCCATTGGTCCCGGTTCATGTCTGGAACCGGGACCAATGGACTCCGAGGCCTGGCCGGCCCCCTGGTCTCACGAACCGGGACCGATGCCTCCATGGGTCCCGGTTCGTGAGTGAACGGAGATTAATGGGCTTACCCGGCCTGGACCAAAGCCCTATTTTCTACTAGTGCACAACAGTGTTGACAAAATACAGTACAACAATTTCTTGCACAATCAAGTGAAGAAATGTTATCAAATAGTCTTTAGTTTTAACAAGGAACTTCCACATAATTTTGGTTACAAAAATTGCAACAAGAACAGTAGCATTCCCCATCATCATCGCTGAGACATTCCTAAGGTTCATCCTCAATACTGCCTGGACCATACTGCCAGTTTTGCAAGTAATTAGCGTTTTTCTTTTCAAAATTTATCAGCACATATTTTTTTGTCGGTTTGCAATGTAATTGGACACTCTTTTTGCAACTTGATCCCCTCCGTGTCGCGGCGTGGACCAGGGCCAATCGACGATGCAGATCTCAACGGGGGAAGAGCTTGCTAGATTGGTGCTCGAGACCGGATCTGACATCCTCCCCTCCGTGTTGCCTGTAGGTAGTGGTAGCCCTCGTTGGCCGGATCCGACGTCGAAGACGGTGACGAACTCCGGGCGGAGACCACCGTCGGCGTCGGTCTAGCCTGATTTGGACGCCACGGTCCCTCCCCGCCTCCTCGTGATATGAGAGAGAGAGACGGAGGAAAGAGCGTGGTGGGCTGTGGAAAGGGAAAAAAATTCCGTGGAGACCGTCTCCAGGGCTCCTCCCGTGCGTACCCAATCTAGGATGGCGCCACGTGTCCCCCGATTGCATCCCACCGCATCCAGTCTCGCTACTGCAGGGCTCCTTTACGTCGGCTCATGTGAACCCTGCAAGGCGCTTCTGCTCGGCTCAATCGGCACGCTGCAACATCGGCTCACTCACGACTCACGAGGCAGAACATCATCCCATCTGGTTCCCCTGTTCAGCGGACAGCCATAGCCCAGCGGAGTGGTGGCAACGGGGACGGAGCAGGAGGAACTTATCCCACGAGCGACGCGCGTCCATGGGAGAGTTGCTCCACCTGTCAGCGTTAGAGAATCCGGATCAGACTGGTAGCCGCCTGGCGGCCGAGTAGGACGCGAATGCGTCGCTTCGGGGGGCAAAAATGACAAATTTGACCTGTAGATGAAAAAAATTCACAAAGTGAACTGTTGATGAAAAAAATTCATTCGGCTGACCCTTTTGTGTAGCGCACGACAGCTAAGTGCCACACTACACTGTGCAACGCCTGACTGACAGACGTTACACGTCTGGCCAACGTCGAACCACGAAATATCTAAAAATTACTAAGTCATTGTGCAACGCCTGCGAGCTAGGCGCTACAGTATACAGTGTAGCGCCTAGAGCATAGGCGCTGCACTAGTGTCTAACGCGCTGTGCTAGAAGAAAAAACTATACAGTAGAGCAGTCGCTGCGATCCGTTTCACAGCACGTAAAACTTTTTAAATCAAGGCAGGTGAGAGAAAATATATTAAACACTGGGTCCCATGGTTGGAATAGGACGCGAGAGTATAGTAGTAGTATGGAAGGGCACGCCCAGGCCCAGCGGATGGAATCACCAGGAGTGATTTTTGTGATGTTGTACACACACGTGGTGACTCCTCCGCCCCTGTCCGAACGGCGCTAGCGTGTGAAGCAATCGCGCGCTCCGACGCGCGGCTGCGATGAAAGAAATCTGTTTTTCACTGGTGCAGCGCCCAATCATTAGGCGCTACATTATACAGTACAACGCCTAGCACTCAGGCGTTGCACAATGACTTAGTAATTTTTGAGCATTTCGTGGTTCGAAGCTGGTCAGACGTGTAACGCCTGTCAGTCAGGCGCTGCACAGTGTAGTGTGGCGTCTAGCTGTCGGGCGCTACACAAAAAGATCAGCCGGATAAAAATTTTTCGTCAACAATTTACTTTGTGAATTCTTTTCATCTACAGGTCAAATTTGTTGTTTTTGCCGCTGCGGCGGCACGGCTTGCGGTGGAGTACAAGCGTGCACGCCACCGGTGTGCTATCGTGGCCATGATCTTCCCGGATTTGATATCCGTGTGCACTCAATCATCTTGCGAACTGATAACTGAATGAATACAGTTTACTTATTTCAGAGAAGAGCAGTTTTCCACCGATAGATAAACTGAGGCCTTGCATAACAGTTTAATCTTCTAGCTTTGTGGTCCTAGTTATTGTCTTGTCAATGGGTGTCGCAATTGTATTCTCTTGTTTTCCCTAGAGTATGATTGTATAATATTTCACCAATTGATTTATTTCTCTCTGTTTGATATTACCGTGTACTTCTATTCTCAGAAAGCACAAATAAATTGTACTGTTTCGCGGCAGCTGTTGCTAGCTGCTTCGATTGCATTGTCTGCTCTTTGTTGTTGGTGACTAACTTCTTTGTGTTGCAGGTAGCCTCTTAAAGTTTAGAGGTCACTGTTTTTTGAACTTATCTGAATTTTGATTGATGCACTGATGGTTCAGATTTGCATCTTATTTTACAGTGGGTGGCCTAATGGTGATATTAGATTCATATAGATAGGTACGTACAATTACAAAGAGGGAACAAGCAAAGGTCAACAAGATAATAGTGACCATCAATTTAGAGTCATTTTACAGTGCAGCCGGACGATATGGACCGTCCGTCGGAGCGAATTCGATGGTCCAGATCCGATGCAATACGCTGATGTCACGTGTATTATATCAGACCCCGAGGGGCATTTTCGGGAAAAAAATATTTTGAACTGATTTGATTTTCCCTCCCAAATATTTCGAGGGTATTCTCGGTACGAATTTCAGGGCTATTTTCGGTTTGATTTTTATCCCGTTCGCTAGGGTTTATTCCTCGCCGCCGCTAGGGTTTTAATCCTCGCTTGCAGGATCTAGCCGCTCGTCGCGGCCCCTCCCTCCCTCGTCGCCGGCAGGATCTAGCCGCGCGTGGCGGCCCTTCCCTCCCTCGTCGCCGGCAGGATCTAGCCGCGCGTCGCGGCCCCTCCCTTCCTCCACCCCAATTCCCTCGCGATCTCGCACCACCTTTTCAACGAACACTAGAGAAGGCCCACTACCCTTCCCGCGGCGGCCGCCGGCGAAGAGTCGGCGCCATCTCACCTCCCAGTCCTCCATGCGGGTGCCTATAGCCCCAAGGTTATAGGCAACCTCTTTCCCACACCCCAATTGGTTGTTTGCGTCCTCTACATATCATTTCTCAGCCATAGTAGTAGCTTTGATCTGTCCATGCATCTCGTCCGATGGCAAGGTGGTTGGGTATTGGATCATGTTCTGCGGGACTAGATGAAGCCGGCCGCCGGCCTCGACGGCCAGCCCCATTCGTCCATCCCCGACTGCATGATATACGAATGTTTAATCGTTGCATTCAACATGTATTCTTTCAATTTGGCTGATAGGTGAGATTTGGAGATCACTAGAGATGACAAGCTATTAATTTTAGAATGTACTATAAACAATTCATAGCTTATGTTGCTCAATATTTATGATGCCTGCTTCTTCTTGTGCAATTGCTGGACTGGGATCAGCAGACTTGGCATGTGCTTTATATGAAAAATTAGATTCACATGGGATATCCACCTTTTCAAGATTGCTGTTAATTCTTATTATGATGTTTTAGCCTTGTTAAAGGGAGAGTAATGGTCCTCGCAAAAAGCAGAGAGAAAGGAATGAGCATTTGATTCTTCCATATGTTGCATTTCATTCTTCCGTGTTTAGTTATGTCCAACATTTGTTACATGCACACACTTGACAAGGTTAGTACAAGTAGTAATTTTTTCTTTGTTTTGCAGGACTATGACAGAACATGCTATGTGATTCCCTGAGGCAGGATGGATGTACCATGGCCACACCATTGTGCTCCTGAAGGTGATCGCTTCAACTCAGCGTTGCAGCACCTGCAGAGGCCCCCTATGTACGCGCTTTACTCTTGTCTATGCTCTATTTTTTTGGCTTTGCGGCCTGCCTACGAGACATAGTTGGGATTGCGTGTTGAATCAGACAGTATTTTTGACTTCTGTTTTGAGGCTATGCTCATGCTCGTACCTTTTTCTCTCGTATGATAATAGACATATCATAATCCATTATTCTTCAAGGGTTGCCCCAGGCACCATTACTGTCACAAGGTAGTAAAAAGCAAATATAGATTTCTACGAGATCCCGTAGAGACCAAATTTATTTCAAGCAAAATATAGTAACCAATATTATTGAAGTTTTAATTACAACTTGACTCATGTGCAATGGACTAATAACACGGCTAGGAAACCTTCTTCGGGACTAAAACCCAACCACACCCTACTCTATCGCTTTATGGTCAAGTGAACACTCCACACCGCTGGACTAACTGCTTGCATCTTCGTCGTCTTCAACCGCAGCTGCATCCGATAGCCTAGCATGGTACTGCTTGAGCCTATTCATGTATTTCATTTTGTTGTAGGGTGAATCGACAAGCACAACAGGTAGCTCTTTTCTGAATTTCTCGATGTAGGCCTGCATGCAAGGATATCTTAGTATCGTTCCTTTACCTTCAGAAAATGACATAATTTTAGGTGTTACTCTACGTACTTTGTCATAATGCTTACTCAGTTTTAGTCACGTAAATAATTCGATGTTTTTCAGCATGTACAGTTGATGAGGATGATGTGGCCTCTCGGGTCAGGGAAGGTGGCATCCGCTCGGGGAAGAAGGGGAGGCTCGTTGGAAGATCTGGTGCCGCGACCCGAGTGGGGTGACTTGCGATGGAGGGGGGAGGGGGGAGTAGGAGCAGGAGGAAGGAGTGACACGGCGAGTGCGATTGGCGGCGATCGAGGGAGCCGGGGGCGATCGGCAGTGATCGAGGGCGCCGAAGGCGATCGGCGGCAATCGAGGGTGCCGAGGTTAGGGCTCGAGATGAGGAGAGAGGACGAACTGCTCGAACCAAATTTCAAAAGAGTACGCACGATGATTGGACCTCTATAATGAAGTGTTTTATTCATGCAATTAATTTAATCGAAAAATTTCGGACGAGAATACCCGTGGACTTAATTGGGCCAATTAAAGGTATAAAAAATTTTAGGTCGAAAATACCCTTGGGCTCAAAAAGGCCCAGTTATTCTAATCCGTTAGATCGTCCATATAATACACATGATTTGGTGTATTTTTTTTAGAACGAAGGCTCAAGGAGAGCCCGGCTTTGAATTAACAAAGCCATCAACCGGCCAGGATTACATGATCACCAACTTACAAGGAAAGCAAGAAAGAAAAACAAGCGGCTGATACAGGGAACAAAGCGAAACAGACTCAAAGGCAGCAGCGATAGCAAGAACGCCATGCTGCCGCCAACACCCTACAGGACGGACTACACCAACCGGACAGGCTACGGACTTGAGAGGATGCACCACCGCGCAAGCTTCGTGATCGTAGCCAAACTCGAAGACAGCACTGACACTCCTCTGGAACTGCCACTGCAAAGGGCCCTTGCCCTCTCATCCTGGCTCGAAGGATGCCGCACCGGCATGCGGCAGCTCGGTTCACCCTTGAACCCAGGGGAAGACGTCCAAGCTGCGCATGAAGAAAGGACTAGGAGCAGACCTGCTAGCACAAATCACACCCTTCCGAGCACCGTCGTCGTCCGCGGTTAAGCCACACCGAAGGGCAAAAGATGTCAGCCACGGTCGCAGCAGCAAGGGCAACAGCGATGAGCCACCGAAGAAGAGGCATAGACACGCCGAGCCAAGCTGCCACCCGCCACCATCACGCCCACAACCCGACTCTCTCTCCGCCCCTGCGATCCCCGGACTGCGCCTCCAAGAAGGAACACGACACGGATGTGTCGTCGCCGCCCGAATCAGGGGACCTAGGCTTTCACCTAGCAGGGAGCGAAAGGAGGGGGAGAAGGATCCTCACCACAGCCTCCAGGAAGGGGAACGGCGCCAAGGGCGTCGCCTGCGATGTGGCTGCGCCGGCCAGAGGTTTCCCCCGGAGCCAACTCCACTCGACGAGATCCGCGCTGCCGACGCCCGGGAGGACCCGGATCCGGCGATGGAAGGAGCTGATCGGGGGCGGAGAGGGTGAGATGCATCTGGCGACGGCCGCCGCGCAGGGGAGGCCGCACACCAGGGACCGTGGACCGGCGCCTCCTCGTCCCCTGCGAGACCGAGGGCGGCACCTCACCAGCTCCGGCCGGAGTGGCCCGCCGCCAGGGCCACCCGACGCTCTCCGCCCGGGGCCGCCGCCCCGGATGCCGAGCCCTCCACTCGCGGTGGAGCCGCCAGATCCCCCGCCGCCACCTTCATCGGTGTCGAGCGCACGCCGGCGCACACCTCTGGCGGCGGCGGAGGGGAAGGGAAGGGGGGGAGGGGTGCGGCGGCGGTGATTTAGGGTTTCCCCCGAGTCGCCTCGGTGGAGACGACGCGGGGGCGGGGGCGGGGGCCGATGCGCTCAATGCAAACTAGTTTTGGAAGCCTTGCATCTCTTCGTGATTTGGTGTATTATGATGCACCGTAAAATTTCCCTTAATTTACTAACTTATGGACAGGGAATTCTGAATTGTTCCTAGAGCTGAAAACTTTCAGCAAGTTAATGTAGTGAACCTAGATGCTAGGACGATTGTAACCCTATAATTATGATTTGTCGGCGGCATGCTAGTCCGACAAGGAGCGGCGTGCAGTGGTGGCGGCGGCGGCCGTGGAGACGGTGGGCACGCGGATGGAGCGGCCCGACCACGACGAGGGCGGCCGACAGGGGCTCGGTTCGAGGCGGCGCGCGGTGGTGCCGGTGTTGTAGCGGAGGCGGTGGGCACCGAGATGGCGACGACAGGGTTGTTGGCTGCTCTCTCGGCCATGGCGGTCATCCTCCGCTCGTTGAACCAGATGGATCGGGCTTGCGTCGCGTGCTGCTGCATGGGCCTCCTCCTTTAGGAGGCGATCGGAGACGAGCCGAGCTGCGATGAGTGCCGAGCGCTAGCGCCAGGAGCAGCGAGAGTGGGTGCCGTGGGATGCCATCGAGAGACACGTGGCGCCATCCTAGATCGGGTACGCACGGGGGAGCCTGGAGACGGTCTCCACGCAATTTTTTTCCGCTTGGAAATGGATGTGAGGAGCAGGGTCCGGGCTGGTTAATGTGGCCCCGACATGAGCCGGTCCTGTATGCTCAGCTTCAACCCCAACGCGTCTTGGACCAAACCCATACACACACATGAAGCAATGCTTCTACTATAAGAGCATCTTCAACAGCGGCTGCAAAAAATACATGCGCGCGGCAAAAGGCAGTTTTAGCGCGCGGGGTGGGTTCGCACGCTTTAGCGGTGGCGGAAAAATCAGACGCGAGGGAAAAGATCGCGCGAAAGATAAAGCTGCCAGGCGCACGCTAGTTTTGGCGCGCGGCGTCCGGCGCGCTTTATAAATACAACTCCAGCCACACGCCCTCCCGCCGCACTCCACCTCGCCACGCGCTTCTCTGCCTCTCTTTCCCCGCTCTGCCGCTTTCTCGCCTCGCCGCCGACGCACCACCGCCGCACCACCATGCCGTCGCGCCACCGGGGAGTTTCGGGCTACCGCGGCGTTCGCGCACGCCCCTTCGGCGCCTTCTCCATCGAGATTCGGCCGGGCGACATGCGCCACGGCCTCGACACCTTTGACACCACCCACGAGGCCGCCCGCGCGTACGACGCGGCGGCGTGGCGCCTCCAACGGCCTTGTAGAGACATGAATTTCCCAGACGTGCCGACGCGGGAGCTAGCGCCTCCCCCGCGGCTTACCATGGATGAGGATCGCCACGACAACCGGAGGCGTCAGCGCCGTCTCAGCATCGCCGAGATGGACGAGGAAGCCATGGAGCAGTGGCGCCAACGTTTCTTGCAGGACGTCATCAACGAGCGCCAGTTCTTCGCGCAAAGGAGGGCAGAGAGGGAGGAAAGGAGGGCGGAGCGAGCCGCCCTTCGCAATGATAGGCGTATGCGGAAGGCTGCCGCTCAATTCAACATCTACCTAGGAGCAACGTCGTCCTGGGACTTCAACGACGATCGGTACCTTGACGCCTTCATTACGTCGGAGGACATCACCGAGGAGTCGGTCGGAGTCGGGGGCGGAGTCGGAGGACGACGAGGAGTAGTTTTTTATTATCTATCATTATCTATCGTAGAAGTAGGCTATGAACTATCTATGTATCGGTTTTATCTATCTATGTACTATCTATATATCGTTTACCTATCTATATGCCGAACCGAATGTGTATCGAGTCGGAAACAAATATAGCACTTCTGTTGGAGCGGCGCACGCGCTTTTTTTTGTTGCGGCCAGCTGGAGCCAGCGCTCCGCGGCACACAAAAACTGCATACGGAGGCGCTGTAAACATTTTTTTTAGCGCGCCGCACGACTGCTGGAGATGCTTTGTAAAATATAGCACATAACAGCCTCCTACATGTAGTTGCCATCTCCATGCAAATGACAACGGCTACGATAAAGTGCACCACTGCTGCCATGCACTCAAAGTGCGTTTTAGGATTGAGAAAAGTATACTTTTCATTCTTTAATTCTTCGTGAAGTCTAAATTTGGTCCCTCAACTACGAAACCGGACAATTTGCATCTAAAACTTTCCATACCGGACAAATATTGTCCCTTGACACAACTGAAGTGGTTACTGAGCTGACTGGGCATGTTTTTGACCGGTCATAGTCCAGGTGGAAGTATTTCTCTATCTACTCATCCTATCTCTTCTTCCCTCATACTCTCTCTCTCATGGGCATTCCATCGAAGACATAAGAGTGCGCTGGCTGCACAAACGCTGCAGTGGCATGCTAGGACGCAGAGGCATCCCGGCGGCGTGTCCGCACGGTGGTGCGCGACACCATCGCCACATGCTACTCTCATTATGGGGTTCTCGAAGGCTTGTTGACAGTGGTCGCCGTTGTCACCATGGCGGAGGACCTCGTGTTCAGCTCCAACATCGTGTGCCATCGCGGTGTGCCAGAAGCGACGCGACTGGCTTGAGAAAGATGGGGATGTGCCATCGGGGTATGCATGTTGTGCGCGTGATCGCCGCCACGCAGGTCGAGGACACCGGCGCCGATGAGGACGAACCAGAGCTGGAGGGGCTCCACAGCAGCAACACTGGTCGTGATCTCCTCCCCCGGCAAGCTTTGGTTCTCCCAGCCGGCTTCCTAAGCTCCCCATGTTAGATAATTCCTTAAGATTAACATGACATGATATTGACTAGAAGTTTAGAACACCTACATGAGCGGAAGCGTGAGAACTTACAGGTATGAAATCTAATGCCTGCTCGATTCATCCCCTATGCAGACCATGGCTGCATCTTACAGTCTCCAATCTCCAGCAACAGCAACAGGAAGATCGCCGGGAAGTAGAGCAGGAGCAGGCGACGCAGATCGCAGCAGGAGCGCCGCCAGCACAGACCTTGCGGCGGCTGGCGGTGGTCGTCGGTCTTCTGGGCCCTTAGCGCTTCTTTAGGATCGGCAGTTGAGGCCTTTTTTGGTGTCTTTCCTGTACATCATCATCTTTTTCTTAAAGGGACACGTACCTCCCTTATATATCTGGGCGCCAGGGAACAGGGACGGAGACCAAAACGTTGGTTTGGCACCTCCGATCGTGATGCACTTTATGGGGAGGAGACTTTGTCTCCCCTCAATTTCTCTCAGTTTGTTACACTAAGATCAGTTCCAACACCCCATGGTCCTACCGAGGCCTCACGCGTCTTCCCCAAGCAGCCCCTCTTCCACAACCTCACCCCGCCGCGAGCCCGTGCTCCACCACCCGCTGTCTCCCCTCTCCCCGAGCCTCCCCATGCCATATAACTCGCTGCCCCGCTTAGCGCCGCCCGTCGCCTCCACTGAAAGTCATCGCCGACGAAGTTTCGGCCATTCCACGTGCCCATGCTTGCCTTCCAGCCGCGCAGACACCCGAGCTCGCTCCAGGCACCCGCATCGTGGGTTGTCGCTGGTGCAAGCTAATTTTTCCCTGAGAGCAGTTTTAACGAAGCAAGAACGATTTACCAGCTCCTTTGCCATGTTGGCATGGACCGGTCAAAAACCATGCCAAGTCAGCAGTTAAACCGGGTTGGCTGATATGAGGGACGAAATTTGTCTGGTATGGAAAGCTCGAGATGCAAATTATCCGGTGTCATAGTTAAGGGACTAAATCTAGACTTTCACAAGAGTTGAAGGACAAAAAATATACTTTTCACTTTAGGATTCTATGCTCTTGTTGAAAAGAAAAGAAAAACAGCAAGCAATTCGCTGAGTTAGAGCACAGACAAGAAATATAGTGGTTAGTCGACAATACTATTCCGGCATGAATTCCACAAATAGTGTAACCATGATGGACACAATCCACTATTATACCTCAACACTGACATCAACTCCGGCATGGATGATCGGTTACATTTTGTGCAGTCTGACGATAATATCAGTCAGCGTTTGCTCTAGCGTTGACGCCCTGTAGCCCTTCCTGAACGATGATGATATCACACCGGATGGTGAAACAGTCGTTCTTGAGATGCTCGGACTTTTCGAAGGCTTCCCTTGTGATGTGTCTGGGGAAACCCATGCAGCAATTGCCAGGCACATGAGTTATCTGAATTGTACGAACATGCCTGGGATCTTGCTTTTCAACCTCGTCGACGAACTGAACCCAGCATGCACTTTCACAGGGTGCTCAACATCCTGGATGAGAGCGAAAGAAACAGCTATGAAATCGGCATCCTCCGGGAATCTACCGTTCGGGTAGACCTAGATACACCATCGATAGCCTCCAACCATGAACGGTCTAGACTCCAGGGCCGCGCCAGTGGGCATGTCTTTGGCGCGGGAGTAGCCGACGATCTCTAACAGGCGGAACCCGCTGGGCACAGATGCCCATCTCGGCGATGGCATGGCAAACAGCTTCTTCCCTGGCGAATGCGGTGACTAACAGATGATCGCCAGTATAATTTCTTCTCTCTCTCTCTCTCTCGTCCAACTGATCTATAGAGTTGGTTTGTTCTGCCTTCTGTTTAGCTTTTTTTTTTAAAAAGTTTTTCATTCATATCACGCATCAGCCCTTCTGTTTAGCTAATCAGGTAATATACGGTAATCAGATAAAAACACGTAACTACCTCCCGCGGAACACGCGTTCCCAAGAACCACCCTGATGGCCTGATGGTTCTACCTCTCGTTGGCTCAAGCAAATACTCCCTCCGTTCGGAATTACTCGTTCAAGAAATGAATGTATCTAAATGTATTTTAGTTATAGATACATTCATTTCTGTGACAAGTAATTCCGAACGGAGAGAGTAGCTCTCTACCCGTCAAGAAAAAGCAAATAACTCTCTACACATGGTGGTAGCTACGCACGCCTCCAATTTTTATCTCTAACTATCTTAGTAAATTATTTTGGACAATGAAAAATAACTCTCTAACGATAATAAATTTATTTTCGTGCGTAAGACCAGTCAAGCAAAAAGAAAGACAATTGTGCCAAAAAGGCGAGCAAAAAGATAGAGAGAAATGAGAAAAAGCCCTTTCTATACAAAGAAAAAGCACTTATGCCAAAAAGACAAGTAAAAAGGCAAACTAGAGTGAGAAAAAGCCATTTCTATACAACAAAAAGGCACTTGAATCAATGCCCTAAAAAACCGACAACTCATATATAAAAAAAGGCACTCATGCCAAAGAGTACGTAGCTACCACCATGCATAAAAAATTGCCTCTCGCGTAGAAGAAAAATAATTACATGAGGTTTCAGAACTATGCACGTACACATTCTCGTCCTCTAGGACCACATACAAACCTTCCCACGACAGATTTCCTGGCGCTGTCAACGAACTTCATCAGGATCCAAATATGGCGAAGAAACGACAGAACCTGCAAATAGCAAGAACAAACAATTTAAAACAGATGACTACAAAAAGAAAAAAAAACACATCAACAAGAATTTAAATCAAGGAAAACCAAAAATCTTGTACCTTACGAAGCGGAATCGGCAGATGACGAACCAATCACGGAGCGACGACCAGCCGACATGAACGAAGGATGACGACCAGCTGGAATCGGAAGACAGTGAGGAGATAGACCAAAAGACATGCGAGACGGTGACACAGAGGCTGGGATGCCGAGCACCATGCAGAGCATGGCCCACCACAAAAACAGGAAACAAAGAATGAATCCAGCCCTTCCCTCCTGTTGCCGCCTCCACTCCTACCGCCACGGAACCCACCAGGTCCACCGCCACCGCCGCCTTAGCCCATGCCTTCATCGTAACCTCCGCAACCCTGGCCAAAGTGTCAGAAGTCGCCGCTTATAGGGGCGGTCATCGGCGTGTACGGGGCTGCATAGGGGTTGCAACAGTGGCCATGGGGACTAACGCCGTGAGTATATAGGCACCTCAAGTTGCTGCACGGAGCCCCACCACACCGTGGCCTCGACGTGCACCTTTCATGGCTCCTGCATGCGCCTCAATTTGGTTGCATGGAGAGGAGATAAGGAAGGTGCCTGGAAGGAAGATGGGACACCGGCGGTGGCCTATGGCAAGGCAGGGGCCGACTTGAAGACGGGTTTGGGCGCTGCCAGAATTGGGAGCAAGAGACACTGGTGCGAGAGGCAGGGGGAGGAAGAAAACCCTTTTATACCTGCATACGGCGGCGAAGGGGTGGGCGGCCGGAGGGAGGCCTTGCATGGTGATACGTCTCCAACGTATTTACTTTTCCAAACACTTTTACCCTTATTTTGGACACTAACTTGCATGATTTGGATGGAACTAACCCGGACTGACGCTGTTTTCAGCAGAATTGCCATGGTATTATTTTTATGCAGAAATAAAAGTTCTCGGAATGACCTGAAACTTCACGGAGAATATTTTGGAATATATAAAAAATATTGGCGAAAGAATCAAGACCAGGGAGCCCACACCCTGTCCACGAGGGTGGGGGCGCACCTACCCCCCTGGGCGCACCCCTGTCTCGTGGGCCCTCTGAGGCTCCACCGACCTCAACTCCAACTCTATATATTCACGTTCGGGGAAAAAAATCGAGAGAAGGATCCATCGCGTTTTACGATACGGAGCCGTCGCCAAGCCCAAATCTTTGTCGGGAGGGCTGATCTGGAGTCCGTTCAAGGCTCCGGAGAGGGGAATCCGTCGCCGTCGTCATCATCAACCTTCCTCCATCACCAATTTCATGATGCTCACCGCCGTGCGTGAATAATTCCATCGTAGGCTTGCTGGACGGTGATGGGTTGGATGAGATTTATCATGTAATTGAGTTACTTTTGTTAGGGTTTGATCCCTAGTATCCACTATGTTTTGAGATTGATGTTGCTATGACTTTGCTATGCTTAATGCTTGTCACTAGGACCCGAGTGCCATGATTTTGGATCTGAACCTATTATGTTTTCATGAATATATGTGAGTTCTTGGTCCTATCTTGCAAGTCAATAGTCACCTACTATGTATTACGATCCGGCAACCCTGAAGTGACAATAATCGGGACCACTCCTCCGTAGTTTGAGGAGTTCATATATTCACTAAGTGTTAATGCTTTGGTCCGGTACTCTATTAAAAGAAGGCCTTTATATCCCTTAGTTTTCAACAGGACCCCGCTGCCACGGGAGGATAGGACAAAAGATGTCATGCAAGTTCTTTTCCATAAGCACGCATGACTATATTCGGAATATATACCTACATTACATTGATGAACTGGAGCTAGTTCTGTGTCACCCTATATTATAACTGTTGCATGAGGAATCGCGTCCGACATAATTCTCCATCACTGATCCAATGCCTACAAGCTTTTCACATATTGATATTTGCTTATTTACTTTTCCGTTGCCACTATTACAATTACTACAAAGCTGCTACTGTTACCTTTGCCACCGTTACCATTACTTTCATACTACTTTGCTACTAAATACTTTGCTGCAGACATTAAGTTTTTCAGGTGTGGTTGAATTGACAACTCAACTGCTAATACTTGAGAATATTCTTTGGCTCCCCTTGTGTCGAATCAATAAATTTGGATCGAATACTCTACCCTCGAAAACTGTTGTGATCCCCTATACTTGTGGGGTACCAAGACTATTTTCTATCTCATGAAGATCTGGACACGCGAAGAAAAGGTGAGAAGATAAGAACAAACCGTACCGTGACATAAATCGCAATGTTACCGAAAAAGGCTTTCGCCCCGCTTTACGTATAAAGCACCAACCAACATTCGAACTGATCGAAACATAACACAACACCCCAACACCTACACGCACCCAAGGCCAGATAAATAGGTGCCAAAGGGCTACACCAAGAACACACCGAGCGACTCGAAGTAGACTGCAAAATGACAGCAAGCAAGACTACGGAGCTGCCGGAGCCTTTTTAGTGAAGATACCGCGAAAAGGTGAAGTTGAGAGGCGATGAAACCATGAGCTCCAAGATGGTGCCCTCAGGAAGGACATGACACCGATGCACTACCACTGTCCGATCCAAAGATCAAGAGTTTCATCCAGAGAAGACGAAGGCCAAGGAGCAACCACAAGGAAGATAATGACGTGTGCAGGCGCCTCCATCGCCAGTTTGGCCAAAGCTAGACAGGGTGTTTCACCCCGGTAAGCATACTCCGCCTTCGCCCATGGCAGGGCCAAGTACATGAGACCAGAGCCGCACACCGCCGCAACACGTCCCAAAACCAGTCACCACACCGCCCATGCGGCCATGGCTGCTAAACGCCCGCGCCTGAGCTGTGAGCTCAGCCCACAAACATCGCAGCTCCCACCACCCGGGCCGCCGCCCAGGGAAACCCGAAATCCCATAGGACCTCCATGACTGCTAGCAATGAACCTACTAGCAAGCTCCGACCGCCGACAAAGACGCTAATGATCGGGAAGACCAGATCGATTGGGGAGCCACCGAGTCGGAGAATAGGTGAAGTGGGCGCGGATCACATCGACACCCAATACCCCTGGCGGTGACGGGTAACCCGACTACATCGGCGCCACCCATATCTCTCCCACCACCTCTCCAATCTGATCCATCCCGGCCACGCGCCCAACGACGCGAGGTACCCAACCGGCCACAACCTTTAGCCGCCAGAGGGCACCAGAGACCACTAGAGATGTGCGCGAATGGACCGACACCGGAGCAAATCCGGCCGCCATCGTGAAATGACCCGCACCAGCACCAAGGGCTGCCACCATGGCGTTGCAGCCCAGCCGTGCATAGACTAGGACAGCCGTTGCCACCACCCGAGCCGTCTGTTGGCGACCAGGGTGAGATCCGGGCGGATCAGACTCATGCCCAGCAGGCGCCCTCCAGCCACGCCACCTCTGAACGACTAGGGAGGGACGAAGTCCAGCCGGCACGCCCCAGCAGGCACCTCCAGCCGCGTTGCCGCAACTTGTGTCGCCAGCCGCCGGATCTAGCGGAGCTGGCGTAGAGCCAGCCGCAACGCCAACCAACTGCGCCGACCCACCCCACCATCTTCATGATGCAGCCGCCGCCACCCCATCACACCGTCGTGCCCAAGGCCCGGCGGCTCGGGACGCCGCCACGCAGCCCCGCGAGAGCGTCATGCTCCCCGCATGCTCGCCTTGTCTCGCGCTGCGACCACCAGGGGAGGAGGGAGAAGAGGCCCGCCGCCTCCGACGCCAACCGGGCTTCGCCCGGCAATGCCCTCCGGCGGCGGCGAGGGAAGGGGGTGCTGGTGGCGGCTAGGGTTTCGCCTAGCCACCCGCGAGTGCGACCTGGGCGAGTCGAGTCGAGTCGATTTCCTAGTCACATCTCCTCTAAAACGCAGTGTTCAACCACGCGTCGTACACTCTCTGCTCCCCGGAATTACACACGTCAAAACCTTTAAACACGATGCACCAAAAAAAAGTCAAAAAAAAAGAAGAAAACGATTCCTACGGAGTGTAGGGTCTTACTGTTTTTTGAACACAGTACAATCGAAGTCGCTCATATACACGAACACCGCTTAGGTGCGGTTTAGAACAGAAAAAGAAAAAAACAGAATTTTTAGTCAGTATATAAGGGATTGGTTAGAGGTGCTCTTACAGGAATCAAAAGCAAGACATCCACTAACTGATATTCTAATGAGTTTCTCTGTAAAAGTGGACATGATTTGCATCATAGATATGAAAACAGGGGCATGATACAGTAACAGCAAGCAAATTGCTGAGTTAGAAAGAGAAGAGATGGGAAATACTGCTGCTGCAAGTCGGCAATACTTTCATTGTTGCGGTTTGTACGAATCCTGATGCATGAATTCCACAAACACTGTAACCTGATGTACATAAAATTATTACTCAACCTAATCTCTGACATCTCGATCGGTTGCATCTTGCGCAATCTAACGAGGCTCTAGTGCTGAAGCCCATCCTCGACGATGATGAGTTCCCACCGGACGGTGAAGCAATCGTTCTTGAGATGCTCAGACCTTTCGAAGGCGTCCCTCGCAATGTACCTGGGGCAGCCCATGCAGACTCTGCTAGGCACGTGATTCATCGGATTTGTGCGAACAACTCTAGGATCATGGTATGCAACCTGGTCGATGAAAGTGAACAGGGCGTGCACTTTCAGAGGGCGCGGGACATCCTGGATGAGAGTGAAAGAGAGAGCCATGAAATCGGCGTCCTCCGGGACTCTACCATTGGGGAAGATCTCGATAACCCAACGATAACCGCCCAGCATGAATGGGGAAGATTCTATTGCCATGCCAGTTGGTAAATCTTTGGCGCGGGAGTAGCCGACGACCTCGAACAGGTGGAACTCGCTGGGCGCTGCAGCAGCGGCGGCGGCAGCGGCGGCGGCTGTTGCCCATGCCGGCGACGGCATGGCAAGCTACTTTGTGCCTGACGGATACGGTGACTAATGGATGTTTGGTACAGTTTCTTTTCTTTGGAGAGGAAGTTTCTTTCCCCTAAGGCGATAGACCTAGGGTTTCGGCATCTTCCGGCGGCGCTCGTCGGAATCTACCCATCGGCCGTCGCAAACACCCCTCGACCCCTCGGGTACTGCAGAGATCCTCTCCGATCTGCTCGGGCGCGGGGGAAGAAGAGGAAGGTGCGGAGGTTTTTTCTCGTTTGTGACCGGAAACAGCGATGGCTGAAGGAGAGGGATCACAGAGGCTGGGGAAGGAGACAGCGGAGGAGCTGCTGGCACGGCTAACACTGCAGGAGGAAGAAGATGATGATTTCATCTGGGAAGAGGAGTTGCCGGACAGGATGGAGCCGGCTAAGTGGTTAGCAATTGTACGCGTCCACACGCTGAAGTCTTTTAGCCCTAATGCGCTCTATGGAGACATGCGTGCAGCCTGGAACCCTGCAAAGCAAGTGGTGTGGAGGAAGGTAAAGAACAATCTGTTCACGACACAGTTTGGCTGCCTAGGAGATTGGCACAAGGCGATGATTGAGGGCCCGTGGTTGTTCAGGGAGCAGGCTGTGATCATGGAAGAGTATGATGGTTTTAAAAACCCAGATTCTTTTAAGCTTGACAAGATCTCGGTGTGGGCGCAAATTCACCGTTTGCCGGACAATTTCTTGATTGAACCGGCAGTGAAAGGCTTGGCGTCTAGGATCGGAGAGGTCGAGGAAGTACAACTGAAATTGCCTGCAGGTTTCTTTGGTGAATTTGTACGGGTCAAGGTGAAGATAGACATCAACAGCAAAATAAAGCGCTTTGTCACTGGGAGGAAGGGGGAAGAGAGGGTGAAGTATCAGGTGAAATATGAGAAGTTACCCACGTTTTGCTTCAATTGTGGTGAATTTGGGCATTGGTATGAAGAATGCGGAGATGGAGAACATGATGAATCCACCTTTGAGTGGGGGGACTTTGTTCTTGCAGATAATGTGAGATTCAAGCAGGCAGGAAGGGGAGGTTATGTACCCCAAAGAGGAAGAGGAGGTGCTGGAGGTGGAGGACGAGGACGTGGGAGAGAACCATACAACCCAAACCAGAGTTGGTGTTACAACGCGCGACAACAGCAGAGCCCAACTAGAGATGGGCCATCAGAGGCTGAGACAGATGAACAGCAGAATAGTCGGACGGAGTTGCAGGTTGTCACACCATCCGCAATGGGTCAGCTTCAGCTATCAAATAAACGCACTTCTGTTGACAAGGCTAGCTCGTCTGAGGCTGTGGTTATGGAAGGAGAAACAGGGAAGGCGTTGGCTATGGTTGTTAAAGAGTCTGACACTCCTCCATTGCCGCAGGTGTATGTATCCCCGAGGAAGGAAAGTAAGAGGCTGAAGAAGACAAGCAAGTCAGTTGGGGAAGAGAGAGATGATGGAAGAAAGGAGAATGAGCAGGAGGTGAGAACAACAACAATCAACAATATTGCAACATCGGCGGGCTCCGGCGAGGAGCACCGCCGGGCGCAATGAGTATTCTAAGCTGGAACTGTCGCGGTGCGGGCAACGCTGCGACAGTTAGAGAACTTCGCGAGATCGCGAGGGATTTTGCCCCTACCCTTTTATGTATTGTTGAAACACAAATTGAAAGGACGAGGGTAGAAAGTCTAGCAGGAACAATTGGCTATGATAATGGCTATGCTGTAAGTAGCCAAGGTAGAAGCGGTGGTTTAGGTTTGTTTTGGAATAATCCAATAAAGATTGAGATTCTTGGTTATTCGGTCTATCATATTGATTGCATTGTGGAGGAACTAAATAGTGAACCATGGAGAATGTCCTTGTTCTATGGGGAAGCACAAACGCACTTAAGGTATCAAACTTGGGATGTGTTGAAAGGAATAAGCACTTTGAGCAATCTCCCGTGGATATGTATAGGGGATTTTAATGAAGTCCTACGTCCAGATGAACAAGAAGGTATTGGAGAGAGGAGCAATGCCCAAATTCAGGGTTTTAGGGATGCGGTGGACGCGTGCATGCTGATGGATATTGGCTATGAGGGCCGTTTTTGGACGTATGAAAAGAAGGTGACTGGAGGGAGTTATACACGGGTCAGGTTGGATCGGGCGATGGCTATAGCGGAGCGGAATGAGAGATTCCAGGATGCACATCTCAAACATCTTACAGCCGCAACTTCTGATCATTGCCCCATCTTATTGAATTTCAATGGAACTCGTCCTCCAGACCGTAAGAAAGACTTCAAATATGAGGTAATGTGGGAAACACATGATACTTGGTCGGATACAATAACGTCAAGCTGGGCGGGGGGAGGCCAGACAGTAAGTATGGAAGAGCTAAGGACAAAACTGAGTCAAATCTCAAGGGAGCTAGGGGTTTGAACAAGAACACATTCGGATCTGTGAGGAAGGAAATAAGAAATCTGAAGCTTGAGTTGGAGCGTTTGCGAGGTGATCAGGCGAGGTCTGCACCATCGCATATAGAGCTTAAGATCAATGAAAAACTGATTGAACTATATCATAGGGAGGAGCTAATGTGGAGGCAGCGCTCAAGACTGGAGTGGCTCTCGGCGGGGGACAAAAATACCCGCTTTTTTCACTTGCGGGCAAGCCAGAGACGGAAAAGAAACATGATCAAAGCTTTGCTGATTCTTTGGGGGTGATGACGGAGGAACCGGGTGCCTTAAGAGCACTCGTGACAGATTTTTACAAGAGTTTATACACATCAGAAGGAGTGACCGGGATTGAAGATGTCTTATCAAAGGTTCCAGCAAAAGTCACCGAGGAGATGAATGCCATGTTGCTGGCGCCGTATACAAAGGAAGAAGTAAAGTCTGCTCTCTTCCAGATGGTTCCTACAAAGGCCCCGGGGCCGGACGGCTTTCCAGCCCACTTCTATCAAAGGCATTGGGATATTTGCGGGGATGAGGTGACCAATGCAGTTCTCAGAATAGTAAAAGGCGAAGAAGGAGCCGAGTGTATCAATGACACTGTTCTGGTACTCATCCCAAAGGTTTTGAACCCTACACTACTCTCTCAATTTCGTCCAATTAGCCTTTGTAATGTGATCTATAAAATTGCGTCCAAAGTTGTGGCAAACAGGTTAAAGAGAGTTCTTCCTGACATTATATCTGAAGAGCAGTCGGCCTTTGTTCCAGGAAGGTTAATAACAGACAACATCATTTGTGCTTATGAGTGTCTGCATTTTATGAAGAGAAGCAAAGCCAAATCCAACAGCTACTGTGCATTAAAATTAGATATGATGAAAGCTTATGATCGGTTGGAGTGGCCATATCTTAAGGCCATGATGGAGAAGCTGGGGTTTGCATAGTCATGGATACAAATAGTGATGAACATGGTGCAGTCGGTCAAATTCTCAGTTCTTTTTAATGGTGAGAAGTTAGAACAATTTACACCCACTCGTGGTATCCGACAGGGAGATCCTATCTCCCCTTACCTTTTCTTGATTGCGGCAGAGGGCCTTTCGTGCCTACTAAAATCGAGTTCTCAGTCGACTAGCTTGGAAGGGATCAAGGTGGCGCCAACAGCTCCGGCTGTGAACCATCTCCTTTTCGCAGACGATAGCCTGTTGCTTTTTAAGTCTAGTGTTGAGGGGGCGATGAAGATATCGAACCTGTTGGAGATTTACTGCAATGCGTCCGGGCAGCGAGTAAACAATGAAAAATCATCCATATTTTTCAGTAAAAGATGTCCTCAGTTGATGAGAGATAACATAAAACAGATTTTGGGAGTGCACAAGGAGTCTTTGAGTGACAAATATCTTGGCATGCCAACCGCTGTAGGTCAATCAAAAATGGGTACGTTCAAATACTTGAGAGACAGAGTTTGGGAGAAAGTTCGAGGGTGGATGGAGAAGCTCCTATCTGCAGCAGGAAAGGAAGTGCTAATCAAGGCAGTGGCCCAAGCCATCCCAGTTTACTCTATGGCATGCTTCAGATTACCTCGAGGTTTATGCGACAATATCACCTCAATAATCCGGCAATTTTGGTGGGGTAGTAAGCAAGGAAGGAGGAAACCTGCATGGGTGGCGTGGGATATCATGACCCAACCGAAATACATGGGCGGGATGGGGTTCAGAGACATTGAAATATTCAACCTAGCTTTGCTTGCCCGCCAAGCATGGAGGATACTTGATGAACCAAGCTCTTTAAGTGCGAGGATACTAAAAGCAGCCTATTTTCCGGATAGCTGTCTTTTGGAAGCACAGTTGGGAAGTCACCCTTCGCAGATCTGGCGAGCTGTGATGGACGGACGAGAAGTGTTGAAGCAAGGCCTCATTCGGCGAGTGGGAAGTGGAAGCACGATAAAGATTTGGGAAACAAATTGGCTACCTAGGGTCGGCCCTTTGCGTCCAATAACTTCTATTACGGCCACCCCTCCAAGGCTAGTTTCTGAGCTCATCGATCCCACTACAGCAACTTGGAGGGAGGATCTAATACGGGCAAATTTTATAGCTTTTGATGCAGAGGCTATTCTGGCCATACCTTTGTGCACTAGAGTGGTTGATGACTTCTGGGCTTGGAATGCTGAGAGAAGTGGCAGATTTTCCGTCAGATCTGCCTACCGGATGATCATGAATACAAAATACCATAGAGAAAATTGGATTGATCAAAACGCGGGAGCATCAGACTTGAGTGCAAGTAGCAAAGTATGGACTGACTTATGGCACACTAAAATACCCGCAAAATTGAAGGTTTTCTTGTGGAGACTTGCGCAACATTCCATGCCTTCGATGGATGTTTTGCATCATCGAAACATGGCGAGCACTCACCTATGCGCATTATGCGGCTGCGCTGACTCGTGGAGGCACGTGCTTTTGGATTGCACCATGTCCCGGTGCATTTGGTCTCTGGCGGAAGCAAATGTTGTTGAAAAAATGAGTACAAACACTGATACAAATGCGAGGAATTGGCTCTTTGCGTTACAAGATCAATTACCACAGAATGAGTTTGTTCTACTCGGTGTAACCCTATGGTCCGTTTGGAAGACGAGGCGCAAGGCGATATATGAGGGAATTTTCCAGAGTCCTCACGTTACTCATCAACAGATTCAAGCTTTTTTGAGGGATATTCACACCCTGGAAGAGGCGGGAAGACAACCAGCAAAACAGCGTGAAGGTAGGTCAAATCAATGGATCAAACCACCTGAAACAATGTTCAAGATTAATGTGGATGCGGCCGTGCCACAGAGCCGGCGCAGAGGAGCAGCTGTAGCAATATGTCGTGATCATGATGGAAGTTTCCAAGGTGCATCAGCGTTAGTTGTGAAGGGAGTGTTCGATCCGCCGACGCTTGAAGCTCTTGCTGTCCGGGAAGCAATGGCACTTGCTGAGGACCTCAACATACAGAGAATACATGTTGCTTCAGATTGCAAGACTGTGATAGATGATATCAAAATGAAGAACCCGACTACCTATGGGGCAATCTTACATGAAATAATAGACCAAAGCTCTTCTTTTAGTAGCTGTAGTTTTGTTCATGAGTTTAGGAGCTCGAATTTCGAGGCTCACAATCTAGCGAAGCATGTCTTAAATTTGGGGGTGGGCCGCCATGTTTGGTTAGGGCACCCTGGTAATCTCTCGTTTGTACCTCTGAACATTGGGTCGAACTAAATAAAGCTTCGTGTGGATTGTCTCAAAAAAAAAAAACTGATTCTATATAGGGTAGCAGTGTCAACCCTGATTTGCGGATTGGTTTGTTTTGCTTGCCTTTTATTTAGCTGATTTGTTAAGATACGGTCCTCATCAACTTAAAACAGTCACCACTCGCAAAAAAAAAAAAAACTTAAAACAGTCACCCACCTCACCGTCGAGCGCGCCATGCGACCATTCCAAGACCCAGCCATACCTGAACTCTCAAGGGCTCAAGCACCGCCATATCATACATGAACGAGAATGGTACGAGATTTCTTCTATAATCTGCACTTTTCTTTTGTGAATACTATAATCTGCACTCAACACGATAACGTGGGAACCTAATAGAACGACACAATGTAGGTCACCTTTGGTTAGCATCTCTTGTAGATCCCCAAAACGCCTGAGCCGCTATAATAACCATCGTTTTCAGGTATCGAAGCGAAAAATCATCCCGCGTTCCGAAAAATTGCCCGTCCTAAAACAAATCAGGGGGAGTGGTATATTTCGACCCGAGCACCGCATGTCCAGTTTTCGGCCCCTCTTTAGCCGTTTTCCAAATAGCTAGAAAGTTTCAGCTCACGCCGTCCATTCCACCGCCGCATCTCGCTATCCATTCCTGCTGCCCCAGGCCACCCCGTGGTGTCGAGTAGCTTCCCCGTTTTCTGGCGCATCTTTTCCATCACTTTGGGAGCTCACGGGTGGCCATTCCATACACCGCGTGCATGGCCGCCGCCGCCGCCATGGACCCGTCGTGGAGCTTCGTGCGAGGTCCCGTTGCGGCTGGAAGAGGGTTCTCCGGGCGTGCTGACTGCAGATTCGTGCTCACTGCCGGTGCCGCGGGTTTGGTGCCGCGCATCCATGGGGAAGTAGGGGTTGCAGATTTGCTGCCGACCGTCGATAGGGAAGAAGCAGCGCCGCCCTTGCAACCAAAGGTAATTTTTCTTGCGATCGTCGGTTTTAATTTTGGGACACGGGCGGTATGAAGATTGAATTGTGGATTTATTTATTTTTTGATGGATATTGATTGGAGTTTGTCGTCGCTCCAAAGTCAAATGATTCCGACATAAAGGATTTGCTTTTTGGCGACAATGTCGAGCACCTCATCTTGTTGCAACTCGTCCAAGAATTTGAGGCCGACAAGAAGGGAAAGCCTCGAGGATCGACGGTTGGCCATCTTTGCATTCCGTGAAACCTAGCTCTCAACCATTGCTTGCTCATGAAAGGTTACTTCGCCATGGTACTGACCTATTCGGCTCACCTCTTCCGTAAGCGTTATCAAATGCGCATATCGCTTTTTGTTCGTAATGTGGAAGATTGCGAGCAAACTTGTCATTTTTTCACTTACTGGAGGAATGTGGTCTGTTGGCTTGGGTTTGTAGGTCATACCAAAAAGATATCGGAGGCAATGAGTGTGATAGCATATGGCTTCCAGTTGACTACACCGATGAGTATCTTCACATTGAAGAAGATACATGCTCAAATGTGTGTGGAGTTTGCCAAAGTTTGTCCTGGGTTTTTAGTCCCGAGTATCTCCGAGCTTCCAATGAGGAGGACACAAAGAAGTTGATGGTAATAAATGAAGCGAGAGGACGGCCGAGCATGCTTGGGAAGTTGGATTGCATGCATTGAAGGTTGAAAAAACTGCCCTACGGCTGGGCACAGGTAGTACACATGCCATCATCGTGATTCCATTATTGTGCTCGAAGCCGTGGCTTCACACGACTTGTGGATTTGGCATTCTTGTTTGGTTTGCCAGGTTCACTCAGTGATTTCAATGTAGTACAGAGATCACATCTTTTTGCTTGGCTTGCTAGTGTAGATGCTCCGGCTTGAAACTACATCATCTATGGACATGACTATACCATGAGGTATTATCTTGCTGACGATATTTATCCTTCGTGGTCTTAGCGGAAAGGCAAGAAGCAAACTTATTTTGCTCAACCACAATAAGCATGCCAAAAGGATAATGAGACGACATTTGGTGTGCCGCAAGCCATTGTTCGAGGTCCAGGTCCTGCTCGCAAATCCCTCTCAAATATCACAGTGAAGGGGCCCAGGAGGCTCGACGATTACATTATCTTTGGTTAGCTCATTGAATTCCAACATCACTTTGCATGAGACGATCTGTGTAACAAGAAACACACATACAATGCACTAATGATAATAACAATAAAAACAAAAGAAATAACCATTGGAAGGTTTATATAATTTTTTACCGCTACAGGAACAAAACTCGGTTGGAAATAGATGTTGAACAGCATGCCAGTTGCAATAATCCTGCCGCACCTTGACTTGCACAGTTGACATGGTAGTGGCGTCATTTTCCCTTTTAGTGAAGATATTTAATGGCTAAATAGACTACAAAACTTCGATTGTGCACAAAAGCATTCATCGGATTGTACACAAAAGCATATCAATCGATGACTCAACACTGAAAGACTATACATCATCGATCTTTTCTAAACTAAAAACTATTTTGCACTCAAAATTTTCTACACTAAATACTCTATTAAGATCGGATTATATGCAAATTCAATGAGATTCTACACTACTAAAATGTCTACACAAAGCAATCCATGGATTCTACATGACTAGATCGGATTCTACTAAGTATAAAATCTAATTCAACATTACTAAATCGGATTAGTATAAAGCCCGATTCTACACAATTACAATCGAATTCAAAGGAACAAACGTTGGGTTCTACATCACTAAAAATCAAATTCAACACTACTTCAATTCTATTCAAATCACCTTATTCCACGAATCACCATGGATTCCATGGCATGCGCGGACGAAGGAGGCGCAAGGGAAGGGGAAGGAGAGGCGCGAGGGGAGGCGAGCCTGCTGCCGTCCGTGTGGCGATGTGCGCGCGTGTAAGACCGGCGGCGACGGGCGGCGTGGTCTGGAGGTGCTAGCGGCGGATGGACGAGGGAGTGGGTGAAATGAGATAGAGAAGAGAGGTGTCTAAGTTTTTTTACTTAGGGAGTGAATTGAGATGAACCAGTGCTGGCATGAGCCTAAAACGCCATGCTATAACTAAGTAAAGTCCAAATAAAAAAGACTCAATATAATAAGGGACACAAAATAATAAAAGACTCAAAATGATAAAAAAATCTAAAAATAATAGAAAATCAAAATAATAAAAGAATAAAAATAATAAAAGACTCAAAAGGATAAAAAAGATTAAATATAGTAAAAGAATAAACATAATAGAATACTCAAAATATAATATAAATTGTTCACTATTTACCAAATGATATTATTACTTTAATAATAGTAATAACATGATTTTTTACTAACAATAATTAATAAATACTTAAAACATATGATAAAAGGAAAATTTTATTTCTGGTGTAACAGAAGTTAGCACGCTAGCACTAGACTAATGAACTACAGCATGCATAGAAATCTAATGCCATCACTATCTTCCAACTAGTAAGTACAGCTGGGCCCACCAATTTGTGGCGCGTTAAAAAAAGCAACACCAACACTAACCTTATAAAGCCAGCATCCAAATATGCCAACAACACCACTATTTTAAGATAAATAGCGATGGGGTTGATTCGAAATGGTGCACCACCAAGTAAAGTTGTGGCGAACGAGTTCTCTACTAGTACCCGCCACATACATAGGAAGGAAAGTGATTTAAAACATATTTTTCTAAAACCAGGATACTCTAACATTTGAGCATGGCAGTTGCAATGGTGTGTAGACAACATTGGAGAAAAATTGAACGACAAATGATTTAAAATATTTGAGTTTTGCATGGTAGGCAATGATATATGTTTGAAACCCTAATACTTCGTTGAAGAGTGTTGAGTTTATACAAGAAGTGCATCAAGTTTTCGTCGTATCACTGTCAAATTTTTATCACACCATATGGGGGTCATATGGTGACACCATGCCAAGTTTCACCCCACTCCGAGGTCATTTCCATGTGATGTTGAACGAAAGAGCGTTTGCCTTGTTTAGTTACCAGAAAATGAAGTAATAATGTTTTAAAAATAGCAAACCAACTCATAAAGTGGTAGAATTTGAGAATGACACTTCCAATGGTGTGTAGACAACATGGAGAAAGTTTGAATGGGAAAATGTATGGATAAAAATGGGGTGGAAACTTTCCGCTTTTCCGGAGGAAAAATGGAAACAAAGAGGAAATATGAAAATGGAAAAGGAAATTTGCAAAACAGAAGTGGAATTGGATTTTTTTATGCGGAAACGGAAACAAAAACGGAACGGTGTTTTCTAGTGGAACAGTCATGAAAATAGAACTTTCTGTTTTCGTGAATATGGAATTTCCGTTTTTACTATAGACTTAATTATGATTACTTTCTAGCCCAACAACCAAACAACACACAATAAAACAATGAGTAGAATGGATTATCTGAGACCCAACTTCTACTATCATACATGTACTCAGCTTGACCTTATACGCAATTGTCTACTACTACTACTAAGTTTCTAACATAATAATATTATTTTGTAGCCATGTTAACAATTCATTAAATTTGTGTGTCTTTTGTGTGTATTCCTCTATGATTCAAGGGGGTTTTAAGTTCCAGTCACCTCCCGCTTATGTTTCCGTGTCCACTTTATATTCGCTCCGTGTCCGTTTCCGGTAGTATTGGTTTCCGTATTCATTTTCGGGGTTTCTGTATTCGTTTCTGCTTCTGCAAAAATATATGAAAACAAATATGGTAGCACTTAGTTCCGTCTGTTTTCGCTCCTTTTCATCCTTATGAGAAATGATGTAAAATTTTTATTTTTGTGTGGAAGCCGGTGGTCTTTTGTTCGAAACCCTAATACTTCGCTGGAGAGTGTTTAGTTTGTACACGAAGTACATCAATTTTTGATGTAACACTCTCAAATGTTTACCGCACCATATAGGGGTCATATGATGACACCATGCCATGTTTCATCCCATTCCGAGGCCATTTGCAAAGTATATTGAACCCAAGAGCGGTTTGCCCTTTTTAGTGGCCAGAAAATGAAGTAATACATCTAAAATACCAAACCAACTCAAAAAGTGACATAATTTGAGAATGACATTTCTAGTGGTGTGTAGACAACATAGAAAAAGTTAGGAGGAGAAATGATGTAAAAAAGTTGAGTTTGTGTGGTAAGTAATGGTTTCGGTTCGAAACTCTGATACTTCGCCGAAGAGTGTTTACTTTGTACATGAGTGCATCAAATTCTTGCTATAACCTCTCAATTTTGAACACACCATATAGGAGTCCCATGATGACACTATATGCCAAGTTTTATCCCTTTCCGGGGTTATTTGCATGTTATGTTGAACCAAAGAGCATTTTGCCCTTTTTAGTTGCTGCAAAATAAAATAATACTTTTAAAAATAGAAAACCAACTCATAAAGTGGCAAAATGTACGCATGTCACCTCCAATGCTGTGTAGACAACATGGAAAAAGGTTGAACAAGAACTAATGTAAAAAAATGAGTTTTGTGTGGTCGGCGGTGGTTTTCGTTCGAAACCCTGATACTTCGCTGGAGAGTGTTTAGTTAGTACATGAAGTGCATCAAGTTTTTGCCGTAACACTATTGATTTTTTACCACACCCTATCGGGATCATATGATGAACCCATGGCAAGTTTCCAACTAAAAAAAGCTCATTTGCATGCTATGTTTAACCTGACACCATTTTGCCATTGAAGTCTGGTGGGCTGTGCGGTGATCGTTCCAGGTTTCCCTAAGGGTAAGGCTGCGATGCTGGGGTTAGCATGACATGACTTTGGCGTGGCAGTGGTCTGCTTCTTTAGCCGCCACGTGGGACTCCGCGAGCACAGGATGGACAGGGGGGTGTCATTGTTGGGCATCTCGTCGGCTATCTTGTCTTCCCATGCAAGTAAGTGAGAGATGTGTCATCGGTGTGAGGACCTTTTAGGGCATGGCCAACGCTACATGTTGGACGGCTGCCCCAGCTGCCACATCGGCGCAATCAGTCCAGCTCAAGTAAAAAGTGTTGCTTGCAGAGGCGGACGGGTTTTTGCAAAGGAGCATAGTTCCTCACTGACAAAAGCGGTGGCTGGACCAAGTTCTACTCTTCATTATAGTGTGTTTTTCTGCTGGGAGAGGTCAATGGAAGAAAAGAGAAAGAACTAGTGATGACAGACTAGGAAAAGGACCAATGCCACCATTGTGCGATTATTGGTTTGGATGGTAGCTTCAAATAAAAATCCTACATGGAATGCATGGGGCAGCACCATGGTGATGCCACCATGTAGTACATGCCCTTATAAGTTGGCCATCCATGGGGCACGCAGAGGGAACTATCGTGGGTTTCAGGAAACATCGAGAGTGGTAGATGGCATAAGTTGATCTTAGGCGAGATCCCAGAGTATTTCTTATAACCAAATCGTTTGCGATGATAACACCAAGCCCACGCGTTTACAACTCTAAAATCATGTGCACATCATACATAGTTACGGCATAACACTTATGCGTGAACGGTTTGACAATCACAAATGTTTGAAGAGTTCAAACCAAATCAAAGATATAAACCATGTGCAGAATATCTCTCACAATTTAAATTCTTCAAACATGTGCAATAGTTGTTTACGTCACACACGATTCATCTCAAATATAATCCAACGTCACATTTCAACCAACAGGGCATTCAGAATAGACCATCACAAGATTCAGATGCCGTGATCAAATTTCCACGAAGCAAAATAAGGTGAGATAAACAAAGTAGGTAAAAGGCTTCCAAGTTTGTCCAGGGGCCATGTCCGTCACCTGCCATTGGAACAATATATATCAGAATATGTTATATTATGCAGCTAAAATAATGAAAGACCAAAACTGTTGTTCCCGTTTCAAAAACAAAATACTACTCTACTCCCTCCGTCCCAAAATAAGTGACTCAACTTTGTCCTAAAGTTAGTACAGCCTTGAGTCACTTATTTTTAGACCGAGGGAGTATTTTTGTGTTACGTGAAAGTACTTAAGAATTTGATCTACATATAGCAGATTAAAACTTGCTTCTCTTTGCTAAAAATCCGACTCAATTCATTTTTTTTTGTCCGAAAGTTGGCGTGCTTGCAAACTGAATTTGTCATGCTCACCGAATATAAATTGCCTAAAAAAACATAGTTTTGCCATGCATAAAAATCCGACATCAGCTTTTTGGCGTTTCCATAACAATTTGATCTACATAGCAGAGTAAAACTTGCTTCTTCTTTGCTAAAAAACAGAAACACAACATTGTATGCAACATCGATAGATCTGTAATCAGCTCTGCCATGCAAAACCGTACTGCTGCTACCTCTGGGACGTGGTAAAGGTACCGTAGAAAGTTGGAGTATTGTATATACCTCCTCAAACCTGGGTTCAACGCATAGAAATCACGGCATATCTCGCAGTAATGAATCCTCCGTTCCAGCCACTCCTGGCACGGCAGGCACAAGCAGAAGTGCGGGTTTGGAAGATTGGGTGGGGGCATGCCCAAGCGAGCCTGGTTTGGCTGCCTGATTGCTGTGTGGCAGGAGGGACACGGCTGTAACGCCCCGGTACCAGGGCCGGTAGCCAGCGCTGGTAATCGTGGCCTCCCGCCAGCTCCCACAGGTGGCACTCCCACGAAAGGCAGGCCCGGGATGATCACGGGAGGAGCTGCCCCTGCCGCAAAGAAAAGAACATCTCAATTTAGTCAATCGCAGAGAATGAGATCCTAGCTTACAGTACGAGGAGAAACAGAAGCTATGGTAGGTCATTACCGGCCGGCGGCACCATGGAAGGCATCGTGTAGATCGACATAGAAGGGCCTGCCTTGGGGAGGGTTGCAACACCGGCACCGGATCCGCCAGCTGCAGGATTTGAGGCATCAGCAACTGATTTCATCTGACGCAATCAGAGAATCGAGAGTATCCCTGTATGCTCACCAGTCGACGGTCCTTGTGTGGCCAGCGTGTAGTCGATCTTCCGTTTCTTGGGCTCCCCTTGCGCCAGTTGGTCCATCAGGTTGCGAACAGCTGACTCGTCCACATCCTCCGGCTCGGGTTCATCCAGTTCCACGAGCCCCTTAAGCAGGTCCACCACTCCTATAAGTGAAAAATGAACAACCGGATCTGTCAGACTTGCATGTCCAGAAGGACAGAGGAACATAGAAGGCGGTGGAAGAACGAGCAAGCAGCCAAGCAGTCGCCGGGGACTCACCTTCACCCACAGCCGGCGCCTGATCGTCGCCTCCAGCCAAAGCCTCTTCTTCCTGCGGGTCCTCCACGCCTAAGGAAAGGAAACGATGGAACATGAAGGTCCTTGAACAGCACACAGATCTCGGACGTGCAGATGAACCACAAGAAAGAAAGAAACCAACAGGTTGAGAAACGACGGCGCCTTAGATTGGGAAATTGATTGCTGTCACTTGTGCCAAGCACATCTGCAAACATATGCATCCTCATCGCAAGAAACACGATTCATCAGGGAGACCATCCCGAACGAGAAGAGCCGCGGATGAGCGCGCAGCACCAGCACTCCGGACGATGGAGCGTACGTACAGGGTTTCGAACAGCATACAGATCTGGAACATGAGCCGCGCGGGTGTGTAGACGAACCGGTTCTTGGACCTCGTCTCCACTCTCCACGCCCGTACGTACGTCGTCTTGCCAGCGGCCGGTAAAAGAAAGTTGAAACGCAAGAGCACCACATGAGGCCGGAGGGAAACAAGAAGAACAGGTGTGGCTGAAAAAACCAGAAGATCTCGCACCAAGTGCTCATCGATCAGCCACACAAAGCTGCCTCAGGCACTCGAGCTACGATCTGCGGCCTAATACATCCGGATCCGGCACGCATGCATGCAACGCTGCAAGGAAATTTTCCAACCGAGCTCTCCATCTTGCCTTCACCGGCGCATCATCAAGAAACACAAAGGAGAAGAACGTGAAGTCCAAGAAGAACAACCCAGCGCAAGAGAAACATGCATTAGAACTGACGACGAACAAAAAAACTAGCTAGAAATCGAAACGAAACGAAATAGCAGATGGAGTTGCTGCGACGCGCTCGCGTCTACCAAAAGCAAAAAAAAGAAAGTGGGAGAAGCGGTGGAAGAAAACACAGTTAGAGCGAGGAAGGACTGCGCCGGCCGGGAACTCACCTTCACCAACCACTGGCACCGGAGCATCGTGCACTTGCAGCGGCTCCTCCACGCCTGAAAGAAAAGCAGGGGCGTTGAGGTTGCAGAACAACAAAGCAATCGAAGAACCAATGAAAGGAGGGGGCTGTCGTCTGCTGAAACTAACCTGCATCCCCGGCAGGTTCTTCGGCCTGTGCTCCCACCACCACGGCCGGCGCCGGCGCCGCCGGAGCCGGAGCCCCTCCGTCGCCCTGATCGGCCATGGCAAGGGAGGAAAGCTTCGAAGTGGGCGGTGTGCTTGGAGGCAGAAGGGAGGAGCAGCGTTCCGGTCTGCGCGTGGAGGCGGAGGACTGTGTGCGTGGAGGTATAAAGAGGAGGAGGAGGAGGACGGCGTGCGTCGTCGACCGGCCGTTGCAGTCTGCAGCTTTGCCGTACCTACTATTGTGTCGCGTTGCCGCCGATGGTCCCGGTCAAAAGTCACGAAATGGAATGCTCAAGAACATATCTCATTATTGGCTAGTACTTGGTGCACAAAAAAGACAAAAATCTTTGCCCTAATTTCTCCCACTCAGGGCCTGGCGTACCACGGAACTGGATGGAAGTGTTGTACTTTTACGCCTGGCATTTGTTGGGCGTGTGGTGCGGCAGCGTGGTTGGTGTGCCACAAGACAGTGCTCGATGGAACGTGTACCGTGGCCATCGCCCATCGGGATGGCATTTTTTGCGCCTTAACCAATATTGGGGTCTGGTTAATGATGGTCATCATGGTTTTTTTCCTAACACAGTACAGACCTCCCTATCCCTATGAGCGCCTTTGAGAGACTAAGTCGACACATCATTTGAGATTTATGAAGCCACCATACACGTCTTTGTAGTCGAATGTAACGTCCCCTACCATTAAATGTGCATCGCCGGAAGTCTAAAATAAATCCAAGAAAATGTGAGCACCAATGCCAAATTTGAAACTTAAACCCTGGTGAGCTACCACAAAGAACCGAACCATCTGAGTTAGGCTTAGTACGCCATCATGGTCTTTTTAGGAGAAGCACACCTCATGCGACCAAGTAGTGTTTTACTTTAAACCCACGGAATTTGATTGATTAACAACATCATACAAGTACAACCTTGCATTGTAGTTCTGACGAAAGTGCAGCTAGTACTGCATTAGAGCATCCACAATGTTGTGTTTTGTTGCCTCTAAAGCAGCCTCTAAGCTTTTAGAGGCAGGCGCTATACACTGTGGCATGCGCCTCTAAGCCAAAGTCCTTGGCATCGACGCCAAGCTTAGAGGCTGCCTCTAGTTCTTGCTTTGGACTAAAATAATCAGCTAAACCCACATGTCATGGATAGAAAGAGTGATGGCCATGCAAAGAGATGAGACACAATCGGTTGAAGAATCAAATATTTTACTCTATGTGGGGACACCTTAGAGGCTGAGAATATGTGCTACACACTACACACTTTTGAGCCAAGTTTTACTACATGGCATGGGGCACAGCTTAGAGGCAAGCCAGCCTCTAAGCACTGTGGATGCCCTTAAGGCAGGAACCATTTCATGAACCTAAACATGTGAACCTCGAAGGAAAATTTTGAGTTTTGATTGCTAATCTAGCTTGGTGATGTGCTCGAAAGTTGTAGCTCCTATTGATATGATAAATTCTTGTAGCATCAAAGGCTGAGGAAGCTGTTATGCATGCAACTTGTGGCCTTATAGTCCAATGACCTGGAGCAAGAATGGGCTTGCTGGCCGCTATAGCATTCGCCAGAATCATGTTGTTCGTCAGAAATGTTCCCTGCTGAATCTGAAGCCGCTCCGCAATCTTGTACGCTAGCATCATGCTAAATGCTTCGACCTGGATAGCTGATGTCGTCGGTGGAGAGATAGCCGAGATGCACGACTGAGAACATCGTCGACCGCCTGCAAACTGTATGAATATACCTATACCTGCTATAGTCGGCTGATCTTGAAATCCTGGACTCCATGTTGCATCTGTATAGACAATAGGACCTGAAAAACATGAGATGTCCATGATTGTTTCCCGAGGATATGGTGTCGATTGCATTGTCAATTGATCTTGTCTTTGCAGAAGGGTCTCCGAAGGCACATCCTTGTTAGTTCCATGCAAGATGACTACTTTGTATTCTAGAGACTGAGCTGCAACATCCAAATTAGTTCCTTGCATGATCACCATTGCCGCTGCAAATACCTGAGAAGGAGACCTAGTAGTCCTGCAAAAGCGATTGTTGTTTCGAGATTTCCAAATACACCACAGGAAGGTATACAGTGAGACAACATTTATTTGTGGATGATTGGACATAAGGAGGGTTTGGATCATTTGTGAAACTGAACTATTATGTTGGGCAATGAAATTAGTTTTAATAAACCATGGGAAACTATACCAAGCTGCTTTTGCAAAAGGACATAAGAGAAAAATATGCATTTCATCTTCAGTATTTCCACAAGTTGTAAAGTTTTCACTAATATACCAAGTAGTTTGGATTAATAAAAAAGTCTAAAGGAGAACGTGTTTGCTATATGTAAGTTGCAACATAGAATTTTGGCCAACAGAATTTGGGAGAGAGGAAGAGGTGTAGCTCCGAGGCAGAGACTAGGGCGCCGCTACGAGCGGTAGCTAGGTGGCAGGGGGCCGGCAATCTCGAGCTTCGACCACATCGAAGATGGGGATGATGTGGCCACGATGTCGCGCCGTAGGTGGAGGAAAAAGCTTGACCGGTGCAGGGGGGGCTTTTAACTCCGACAGCCGTATTCGCTAGCGACCTCGCCGAAGGCGGGAATGTCGCAGCAAGCAGCATCAAGGCGCGGGGTCGAAGAGCCAAGGATAGGAGGGTGCTCAGGAGGAAGAAGTACAGTTGATGGATCTCAATCCATTGGTAACGAAAATTGACTGACTTTTATTTTTCGAGGCAACTTGCATATAGTGTCCCAAAGAACGAAATGGGCTATAATAAAGAACAATAATTTCGTCAGATAAAAGGTTTGTTAAACTAGCATTTAGATGAGATTTAATTAAGTCTCATCTAGATAACAACATTTAGATGAGATTTAATTAAGTCTCATCTAGATAACAACACGTGATTTCTTTGTTTCTTTACATTTTTTTCTTCTTTCAGTTTTTTCTCTATTTTTTTCATTTCCCCGTGATTTTATTATATTTCTTTATAAAAAATATGTGAAGTTAGTTGTGCACGATCAGTGCGGCATCCAACCATAGTCGACACATGGGCAACTGCAACTGCGCATTGGTGTGCGGGCACACAACTACAGTTGTGTCTTGCCGGAAGACATGTAGTTGCGCAGAGCTGGCAGGCGTCCAACTACAGTTGTGTGCGGCTGGTCGACATACAGTTGCACACAAATGATAGGTGTGCCTCTAAAGTTATGCGCGGTCGGTAGATATATATACAAAATTTTGTAAAAGTAGATCATATATGTGAAAAATTATGGGCCATGGGGATGACAATGTGTCATGCATTCTGAAAGTTACCATGCTAAAGGTCCAGCTGAACCGACCATCATTGTAGAAGCCTTGTGTAGAGCGAAATTCTAGTTCCAAGCCATCTTCTAAATAAAACTTCTACCAACTTTTCAACAACGACAGAGAGGTGATACAATCCACTGGAGAACGATATCTCCCACCAAGGGAGACACCCAAGAAGGGAAAAGAATGACACAACCTCGTTGTTGTTGGGGAATGTAGTAATTTCAAAAAAATTCCTACGCACACGCAAGATCATGGTGATGCATAGCAACGAGAGGGGAGAGTGTTGTCTACGTACCCTCGTAGACCGAAGCGGAAGCGTTTATCAACGCGGTTGATGTAGTCGTACGTCTTCACGATCCGACCGATCCAAGTACCGAACGCACGGCACCTCCGAGTTCTGCACACGTTCAGCTCGATGACGTCCTCGCCTTCTCGATCCAGCAAGACGGGCGAAGTAGTAGATGAGTTCCGGCAGCACGACGGCGTGGTGACGGTGTTGGTGAAGAACAATCTCCGCAAGGCTTCGCCTAAGCACTACGGAAACTATGACGGAGGATAAACTAGAGGGGACGGGGTTGCCGGCACACGGCTTGGTGTTTCTTGATCTGTCTTTGGTGCTAGCCCTACCCCTCTATTTATATGTTGAGCCTTGGGGTCAAAACTTGGAGTAAAAGCCTCCACAAACTCGGTTTCACCCGAAAGGCAAGAGTCCTTCTCGGACTCCAGGGCCAGACGCCAGGGTTCCCGGCGTCTGGACCCATACGCCAGGGACCCTGGCGTCTGGCCCCTGGACTCCGCAAAACATCCTTTTGCGCTTTCCAAAAACCTTGTGGGCTTTCCCCTTTGGCCCAAATAACGTGTTCTCGTACCCAAACATTTCGGGAAACATCCGGAACCCCTTCCGGTGAATTCCAGAACCCTTCCGGAGATCAAACACTATTATCCCATATATCAAACTTTATCTCTGGACCATTCCGGAGTTCCTCGTCATGTCCATGATCTCATCCGGGACTCCAAACAACATTCGGTTACCAACTTGCATGACTCATATAATACTATATCGTCAACAAAACGTTAAGCGTGCGGACCCTACGGGTTCGAGAACTATGTAGACATGACCGAGACACGTTTCCGGCCAATAACCAATAGCAGGACCTGGATGCCCATATTGGCTCCCACATATTCTACGAAGATCTTTATCAGTCAAACCGCATAACAACATACGTTGTTCCCTTTGTCATCGGTATGTTACTTACCCGAGATTCGATCGTCGGTATCCAATACCTAGTTCAATCTCGTTACTGGCAAGTCTCTTTACTCGTTACGTAATGCATCATTCCGTAACTAACTCATTAGCTACATTGCTTGCAAGGCTTACAGTGATGTGCATTACCGAGAGGGCCCAGAGATACCTCTCCGACAATAGGAGTGACAAAACCTAATCTCGAAATACGCCAACCCAACATGTACCTTTGGAGACACCTGTAGTACTCCTTTATAATCACCCAGTTACGTTGTGACGTTTGGTAGCACCCAAAGTGTTCCTCCAGTAAACGGGAGTTTCATAATCTCATAGTTATAGGACATGTATAAGTCATGAAGAAAGCAATAGCAATATACTAAATGATCGGGTGCTAAGCTAACTGAATGGGTCATGTCAATCACATCATTCTCCTAATGATGTGATCCCGTTAATCAAATGACAACTCATGTCTATGGCTAGGAAACATAACCATCTTTGATTAACGAGCTAGTCAAGTAGAGGCATACTAGTGACACTCTGTTTGTCTATGTATTCACACATGTATCATGTTTCCGATTAATACAATTCTAGCATGAATAATAAACAATTATCATGAAATAAGGAAATAAATAATAACTTTATTATTGCCTCTAGGGCATATTTTCTTCAGTTTCCCACTTGCACTAGAGTCAATAATCTAGATCACATCACCATGTGATTAACATCGATAGTTCACATCATCATGTGATTAACACCCATAGTTCACATCGCCATGTGACCAACACCCAAAGGGTTTACTAGATTCAGTAATCTAGTTCACATCGCTATGTGATTAACACCCAAAGAGTACTAAGGTGTGATCATGTTTTGCTTGTGAGAGAATCTTAGTCAACGAGTCTTTCACATTCAGATCCGTTATGTATTTTGCAATTTTCTATGTCTACAATGCTCTGCACGGAGCTACTCTAGCTAATTGCTCCCACTTTCAATATGTATCTAGATCGAGACTTAGAGTCATCCAGATCGGTGTCAAAACTTGTATCGACGTAACCCTTTACGACGAACCTTTTGTCACTTCCATAATCGAGAAACATATCCTTATTCCACTAAGGATAATTTTGACCGCTGTCCAGTGATCTACTCCTAGATCACTATTGTACTCCCTTGCCAAACTCAGTGTAGGGTATACAATAGATCTGGTACACAGCATGACATACTTTATAGAACCTATGGCCAAGGCATAGGGAATGACTTTCATTCTCTTTCTATCTTCTATCGTGGTCGGGTTTTTTGTCTTACTCAATTTCACACCTTGTAACACAGGCAAGAACTCTTTCTTTGACTGTTCCATTTTGAACTACTTCAAAATCTTGTCAAGGTATGTACTCATTGAAAAAACTTATCAAGCGTCTTGATCTATCTCTATAGATCTTGATGCTCAATATGTAAGCAGCTTCACCGAGGTCTTTCTTTGAAAAACTCCTTTCAAACACTCATTTATGCTTTGCAGAATAATTCTACATTATTTCCGATCTACAATATGTCATTCACATATACTTATCAGAAATGCTGTAGTGCTCCCACTCACTTTCTAGTAAATACAGGCTTCACCGCAAGTCTATATAAAACTATATGCTTTGATCAGCTTATCAAAGCGTATATTCCAACTCCGAGATGCTTGCACCAGTCCATAGATGGATCGCTGGAGCTTGCGTATTTTGTCAGCACCTTTAGGATTGACAAAACCTTCTGGTTGCATCATATACAACTCTTCTTTAAATCCATCAAGGAATTTAGTTTTGTTTATCCATTTGCCAGATTTCATAAAAATGCGGCAATTGCTAACATGATTTGGACAGACTTAAGCATCGCTACAAGTGAGAAAATTTCATCGTAGTCAACACCTTGAACTTTGTCAAAAACCTTTTTCGACAAGTCTAGCTTTGTAGATAGTAACACTACTATCAACGTCCGTCTTCCTCTTGAAGATCCATTTATTTTCCATGGTTTGCCGATCATCGGGCAAATCCATCAAAGTCCATACTTTGTTCTCATACATTTATCATATCTCAGATTTTATGGCCTCAAACCATTTTGCGGAATCTGGGCTCATCATCGCTTCATCATAGTTCGTAGGTTCGTCGTGGTCAAGTAACATGACCTCTAGAATGGTATTACCATACCACTCTGGTGCGGATCTCACTCTGGTTGACCTACGAGGTTCGGTAGTAACTTGATCTGAAGTTACATGATCATCATCATTAGCTTCCTCACTAATTGGTGTAGTAGTCACAGGAACAGATTTCTGTGATGAACTACTTTCCAATAAGGGAGAAGGTACAATTACCTTATCAAGTTCTACTTTCCTCCCACTCACTTCTTTCGAGAGAAAGTCCTTCTCTGGAAAGGATCCATTCTCAGCAACGAATGTCTTGTCTTCGGATCTGTGATAGAAGGTGTACCCAACAGTCTCCTTTGGGTATCCTATGAGGACGCATTTCTTCGATTTGGGTTTGAGCTTATCAGGATGAAACTTTTTCACATAAGCATCACAACCCCAAACTTTAAGAAATGACAACTTTGGTTTCTTGCTAAACCACAGTTCATATAGTGTCGTCTCAACGGATTTAGATGGTGCCCTATTTAACGTGAATGCAGTTGTTTCTAATGCATGATCCCAAAACGATATTGGTAAATCGGTAAGAAACATCATAGATTGTACTATATCCAATAAAGTACGATTATGACATTCGAACACACCATTATGATGTGGTGTTCCAGGTGGCATGAATTTGTGAAACTATTCCACATTGTTTTAATTGAAGACCAGACTCGTAACTTAAATATTTGTCTCCGCGATCAGATCGTAGAAACCTTATTTTCTTGTCACGATGATTTTCTACTTCACTCTGAAATTCTTTGAACTTTTCAAATGTTTCAGACTTATGTTTCATCAAGTAGATATACCCATATCTGCTCAAATCATCTGTGAAGGTCAGAAAATAACGATACCCGCCGCGAGCCTTAATACTCATCGGATCGCATACATCAGTATGTATTATTTCCAATAAGTTAGTTGCTCACTCCACTGTTCCGGAGAACGGAGTCTTAGTCATCTTGCCCATGAGGCATGGTTCGCAAGCATCAAGTGATTCATAATCAAGTGATTCCAAAATCCCAACAGCATGGAGTTTCTTCATGCGCTTTACACCAATATGACCTAAACGGCAGTGCCACAAATAAGTTGCACTATCATTATTAACTTTGCATATTTTGGTTTCAATATTATGAATATGTGTATCACTAGAATCAAGATCCAATGAACCATTTTCATTGGGTGTGTAACCATATAAGGTTTTATTCATGTAAACAGAACAACAGTTTATTCTCTTACTTAAATGAATAACCGTATT